>CP142460.1:36170000-37560000 GCA_038049695.1 Cinnamomum chago
TTATACCCAAAAAGTGGGTTTCTGCGAGTGCCCGGTCGACCTGGCCATAAACGGTCAGAAAAATGACCGTTGGAAGAGCCAACGGCTCTTTGCCCCGGTCGACCGCGCAGTGTGGCCGGTCGACCGGCCACACTGCAGGTCGACCCCCTGGGACCAAAATTCCCAAATTTTGCATATTTCAAAGTCTTTTCAAGTGGGAATTTTTGGGCCATTAAATCAAGCTTGGAAACATGTTTTAAATCAAACTAAGTGGTTTAAAAACATGAAACACAAAAGGCCTAAAATGATTTGAAAGATTTAAAACATAGGCTTGCTTGATTTCTAAAACTTCTTTTAAAAAATAATTGCATCCAAGATTAAAAACACAACATGCACAAAACAATATTTCTTCAAGTCTAAAAACCAATGCATGTGTAAATCAAGATTTCAAGATTTTCTAAATCAATGCAAGTGTGAAAATTCAAATGATGCTAAAGCGTTAATGCATCCATCAAATTGCAATATACAAAATTCCTAACATTGTTTGGTTTTCATGGGTTTTGTAGTCTTTGGATTAGGTTGAGTGGAAGTGCTTGGAGAAGTTTGTGACATCTTGGACTAAGGCAAGTAACCAATCTAGGATGAATGATAGCATGTGTGCATTTGATTTGTTTTCTTTTCATTCTTCTCATTTCATTGGAAATTTATGTCTTGAATGGAAAATTTGGGGATTTTGTTTTAGATTGAAGAATGGGAATGTGATGTCTCAATTTATGATATGAAATGTGTGTTTTATCCCTTGGAGAGCTTGTAGGCTTAGGGAAGTGCAGGTTGAAGGAGAAATAAGAAGAAGGGAAGATGAAAATGTGAAAATCTGAATGGAAATGCACTTCCCGTGCAGTTTCGGTCTGCCGCTGGTCAGCTGGCGGCTAGCTGAAATCCCCATTTCGGCTAACCGCGAGCTGACCGAGCTCGATGGTTCCTTTTCCAGAAGTTGGCATGTGCATCAGGGTTCAGTGGTCAGCCCTACGGTCAGCTTACGGCTAGCCGCCAGGTCCCATTTCGGCTAACCGCAAGCCAACCGAAGTCAATTCGGTTTCTTTTCCAGAGAGCTGCGTTTGGACCTGGGTTTCCAGCGGCCAGCCTGTCAGTCAGCTGGCGGCTAGCCGCCAGATCCTAGTTCGGCTAGCCGACATCTGACTGCGAGCTGACCGAATTTGACACCATTGCCCATTTTGAAGAATATTTGTAAGAATGAAAACTAGAACATGTTAAGTGACCTTTAGCCTGATATTGTGCACTCGAAACCTGAGATGTCTTTGAACTTCCGGGGCACCGATTCTCTTTTAATTCCAACATTTAGGGTTTCGTTTACACAAAGATCAACCAAAGGTCCTTACATGTGCTTGATAGACTTTGTGTTTGTACTTTAACTTTTGATACAATGAATATCATTGTGTATTCATTTTGAATGTTATGTACAAGCTTGTTTGAAGATTTGTTCCAAAAGTGAAAAAAAGGGGTCACTTCCTAAGCGTGTTATGCATATTAATTATGCATTTTGCTAGTCGTGTTTGTCGTGTTTTGATAAGTGATTTTCCCCTTTTATCTCGACATGTTTAGACAGTGTTTCGCGTGTTTTGTGCATTCATGAATTTAAGTGAACACCATTGAGCTTGGACTGCCCTTTCAGTTTGATCCACTATTTGGGGGTCCTTAAACATGTGACTATCTGCAGATTGGTCCTGTATTTTATTACACATCGTGTGTGTCCGGTTCCACGACCGGAATTCCCGTATATGTGGGAATCGTGTTGTGATTATATTATGTATATCGTGCTTGTCGTGCATGCTTGCTCTTTTCATTATAAATGACAGAGAAAGGATGGGGTCATTGTGGATTGTAACTATTCATGATATTATAAGTATTTATGCTAGCTTTGCTCATATTTTGAAATGTACCTTAGTCATGTAACTATTTACAATTCAGCAAAATGTCTTTATATGTTTCCTTAAACATTTACTACTTATATGCTCATGTCTAAATTGATTACCTGCCAAACCGTTGTGTTTGACCCTTATATGTTGGTGCCCAGGTGCATGTGACGTTGCCTTTGAGGAGGAGCATCCGGAGGAGGCTCTTGAGCCACCCCCAGTTAGAGAGTGGCAACTCGACGATGTCAACTAGATGTCGGGCGGGTTCTTGAGTTGCGTTTCATTTTGTCATGGGTTCATTTTGTTATTTTGAGAATTGTATTGGTCTTTGTTGGCCTCTTATGGGATTTAACTAAACTTAACTTACTTTTGTGTTAGTCTCATAACTTGAATTATGATGGGAATGTCATGTTAACTCCTTTCTTTTGATACTATGTCTTGATATTATTTGTCATAGCACTTAAAAATTTATTGGTGCTTATTTTGACGTGACTTGCTACACACTTCCGCAAACTTGATCGTGTGAGACAGATTCCGCGTGTTTCAGGAATCCTCACCGCGGAACCTGTGGGAAAACAAACAAACATAACAACAGAAAAACAATCGTCGCGGGCCTGGGATCCGTTCCGGGGTCGCGACAGGTTATGTATTTATGCTTGGTGGCGAAGCTATCAGCTGGAGGAGTATAAAACAAGAATGTACCACTGATTCCACCTCGGATGCTGAATATGTAGCGGCTTGTGAAGCAGCTAAGGAAGCAGTATGACTCAAGAGATTCCTTATGGAACTTGGGGTGGTACCTTTGGCATGACAGCCGCTCACAGTTTATTGTGACAGCAGCGGGGCAGTTGCTCAATCCAAGGAGCCCAGAAGCCATAAAAGCCAAAAGCATGTATAGAAGAAATATCATTTAGTCAGAGAGATTGTGCAGAGAGGTGATATTGCTATTACCAAGAAGCATCTTCGGACAATCTGGCAGATCCCTTCACTAAGACTTTGACTACCTAAGTCTTTGAGCAACATGTAGATGGGATGTGCATAAGATGCAACCCTGACTAGCATTGAGCCCAAGTGGGAGATTGTTAGATTGTGTGGTTTCAATCCATCAATTGATGTAATAAATTGATTAATTTCTTTATTTATCAATAAAATCATGCTTTCCTTTCATGAGATGAATGATGTTTTATTACTTAATGCACATGACCAATACATATGACATAATGGTTCATGAGATGAACCGGGTCACATTAGTATATTAGATGTGATATATGTATATGGATGAGATCCACATACGAGAGACATGTGTCACAAATCTTATACTTAAAATATCTTCACAACCATTGATGAGACTGGGCATCTCATCTTATAATGTTGCAACACTTTGATCACTATGAGATAGTGTGATTTGTCTCGATCATCAAAATGTAAGATTTTGGATCATAGTGCTGGTACATTGGATGTGTTGAAGGACCATGAGAAACACCTTATGAATACTGTCTCAATTTTAAGGTCTGCTCTCATAATTCCCTAGCAATAGGCTCTCAATCCTGAGACTTTGATGAACTCAAGTTTCTGTCTATTCATTTGCTTTGAGTCACCAATGAGTGAGGCCAATTATAAGTCAACACCTCGGTGTCTTGGGTACGTGGTAGTAGGACTGTGGGAACATCCAATGATCAAGATGGAATCTATCTAAATTATCCCCTTGTGCCAATTCATGGATTTATCATTAGTAAGTGCGCACCCATCTCAATTAAGAGTTAATTGGATGGTACTGATGATAACTATGATTAATTGGGGCTCAAGGATAATAAGATGTGGATCTAAGATTGGATGAGACAGATTTATTCCAATTGATCCATGGATAATGATAGAGGGGCCTACTTGTGGTACTGTGGAAGTTTAGGGTCTTCATTGTAATTTATTCTTAAGATTGGAGTGCAATTGCATTTATATAGTGGTGTTATTTGCAATTAACTGTGGGCCCGGATTGCACATGAGATGTGGGGTCGCGAGTCCCAGTTGGAGCCATCTTTCTAAGGAATCCCTAGTGATCCCCACGCTAGCCCAAGAATTAATAAGTTACTAATTCTACTTGAACTCTAAAAGGAAGGAATTAGAAAGTTACTATTTCTATTTGAAGTGTGACTTCTAATAGTGGTAATAGTAAGCTACTAATTTGTGTGGAAGTGTGACTTCTAATGCAATTAGTAAAAGAGTCTTAAGAGGAGTTTTGTAGGCTATAAATAAGGGAAGAAACCCCTCAGACGTCCCACTCTAGTATTCACGCCCAAGACTCCTCAAGTGCAAGAGTTGCACATCTCTTCTAGTTATCTTCTAGTTTCCTTAGAGTTTCTAGTAGGGTTTTCTCTTGGAGATCACACCCATCTTCTTGAGAAAAGAGATCTAATAGAGGGTCATAGCGTGTAAGACAACAATGTCTTAGAGATATCTAATTGCTTCAAGAAAAGTTCTTGATCAAGTTGATTGTCTTCTCCTCCATTAGAGCACTACCGGACTCCAAAGGTATAATCTACTTCTCTACTTGTTATAGATTATTTTGTTGCATGTAGTTACTTATTTCTATCTTCTAGATAGGTTATATTGCTTTACATGATTGATGAGAATGAGGAATTGCATATTGGATTGGGTTTGTAGCCTTATGGATAGTTGATCCCTGAGTCAAGTAGGTCAAAAGTTTTGAAAATCTATCCACGAGGCCCACCTACTTCCAACAGTACTAGGGATCACTCTTATGATAGTTGGGTCTCTTGGCTAGTACCTAAAAAACTAACATATTAGCTGAAGCCATTTCTTATAAACTAGGGAAGCCCATAAGTTCAACTAAAAAAGCATAGAATTAAAAGAAGTGTTATAAATCAATGGTACACTCATTGCAACTAAAAGATTATTAAAGAGGTAAGGGACGGGTATGTAAAAGGTAGAGATGCAGAAGGGACCATGACATTTTTAGGATTTGATTTTCAAGGGTGATGGCATTTCTCATCTTTCTTTAAATCATTTGCCATTAGAGAAGAGATTATTTGATATTTTTTGATGGATATTCACATTTGTTTCTTCAATTTTAACTACTTCTAGAAAATATATTTCTTATATTTTCTAACAAAAACTTTAACAATCTCGAATTATTAAATTTACAATTGATAGGATTTTGAAAAATTAATTATAGTAAAGAGGACAAAATAGGCTTTTGATTGTTTTAAATTCATAAAGTCAAAATGAATTTTGAATATTAGAATTTAAGGATTTCAATCTTAGAAGGTTTGATAAAAGTTTTGAGTGCATCAAAAGTTTTCAAATAAGAATTCCTCCAATTTATAAAATCAAATGGATAAAAAATATGAAATAACTCTCACTCATGGGGCTTTTAAAAGAAGGGAAATTTTCAAAAAGGTGTAAAACTTCTTATTCATTTTAAAAAAAAGTACATGAAGATTTGAATATTTCAAAAGGGGTGTAAAAGTATTCCACAATTCTTTCAATCAAGTTCTCTCCATAATTTTTTTTTTGAGAAATGAAAAAAACACCCTTATGTCATTTTTCAAATCATCCCTTCAATAAATCATTTAAAAGAATTGATCAAGTCCAACCTAAATGACATAGTGGGGTCTACTTCACTATCTTTATGCATAAATGGTTAAAAAAGGGGATTCCAAATTACTAAAATACTAACTTCATTAAATGGTTATGATCATCAAAATCAAAATGGCCACCTTTAGTAGGAAAGATGTTAAGAAAAGACAAAAGCTAGTCATAAGGGAATGGCATTTATGTTATTTATTAGAAAAAATTATGGAAATGACTTGTTTGAAAGAATCATAGAAAACTTTTCTATTATTTTGAAATATTCAAATCTCTGTGTACACTTTTGAGAATGAGCCAAAAGTCTTATACTTTTTTAAAATTTGTGTGGAGAGTCCCAAGTGGGGGGAGGGGAATTCCACACCACCCATTGAAGATCCTCCTGAACAGTGAGATATCCCAAAATCTCACTCAATTAAGGGTCGGTTTCACACTCACACTTTAAGATTAAACATATTAATAATGTGACCATTACAATCTCATGCATTATTCACCACGTGAAATAATTACATAATTAATTGCATAGGATCAAATTATGTTTGAGTAAAACTTGAGAATTTCACGCCTTAGGACATGGTTTTGATTTTGAAGATCGGATTTTCAATGGGCAGTTCCCCGTGTAGCATTCCAGTCCCACTCATGCGAAAGTGAGTGAGACACTCAAGAGGATCCTGACTCTTGGCTGGCAGGTGAGAGTTGTTGACAGCGACGGAAGCGCACAAATTTGGTAAGACTTGGGCCCGTAAGAAGGGCAGGGACCCCGAATTTAAAGAGTCCAATACCTGATGGGTCTGCTACATACTTCCCTTCAATGGATATGCATAACTGATTGAGTTCAGTTATGAGTTCAATTATTAGTCACTCCAGATCCTCAGTCTCAACGATTACACTGGGACTATGTAACACAGGAACGCCATGATGGACCCACCCAAAGATAATCAGAACCATTCAAGACGATTCCCGTCCCCTCTACTTATATCCTTCAATTTCAATTCAAAAGAAGTGTATCCCAATATCCGATTGAGCAACCTGAGGGAAATTTAATTATAATTAAAACCATGTCCACAGTGATGCCATGTTAGCACCCATTCACATTTCCTTCTTGGTGTTCAATCAAATGGTATTGAGACTTGCATCATTTGAATTTAAGATTGAGAATAAATCTGGATGGGAAGTATGTCTGAATTATCTCTACATGGGGCTGTGATGAAATTTCGCCATGCTAGCTGCTAAGACAAATAATCCAAACTCAATTTTTATGATTTGGATCATCAATAGGTGGCTCCATTGTGAGCTACACCATAAAAGGTGGTTTGCCTCGGGAGTAAATTCACTGCGTAAAAGGAGGAAACGGATCCCCTATTTGGTCCAAACATAAAACCTGTTTGGACCCCACTCAGGGGGTGCCACATGGGTGAGAGATGTCAAGTAAATGACATCTCATCTTCTCCAACAACATCAACAACAAAAAAAAAAAAAAAAAACCTTTCCCACGTGGCACCCCTCATTCGTCCAAACATAGATCCATTTCCATAAAAAGAAGGTTTCTACTGATGTCGGCCCAAAAAGGTGGGCCCCCACCCCCAACCCCAACCCCAACCCCACCTCGAATACTTCCAAGCGGAGTGCTCACGGGCATAAAACCGCATAAATGATGTTCACCAGCAACAGACGAAAACTTAGAAGAGAGAGAGAGAAAGAGATGGAGGTGATGGGGATGAAACAAATGCTGATGGCACTGGCGTTTCTGCAATTTTCTGCAACTGCAACGGAGGAATACTTTCGTCCTTTGCCTCGTGAAACCATCTCTCTTCCATCGAAACCCAGACATCCCTCTCTTCCCCAACAGGTTCTAAATCTCTCTCTCATTAATATTTTCCTTTCCATGATTGATTGGATGCCTATCTATTCCAGATCATCTGAATATGTTTTTGAATTTTGAATACTTGTGACAATTAGATGCTATTTCTCCCTGTATTAGCTTTTGGAACTATTGGATAATCTAACAGAGTAATTCCCAGATTGTTTAATCCTTGCCTCTTACTAGGGTAAGGGTAAGGTAGGGTGGGATCGAAAGGTCTCAGAATGGGTTGGATGTGGGCTACATATCAGTAGATCTGATGACCCAAATCACGGCAAGGTGACCATCTAAGCTTAATGGTTATATAAACATGCTGGTAGCCTGGTGCATCTGCAAAGTTGATTGTTATGATAATCAGATTGTACTGGTGTATGGATGATGACATATGCACAATGGGTGTTCCACCTGACAAACTGAATCACTATGACAACAAACACCATACTTGCCTATTTAGAGAGAAGTTCCTTTTTCTTTCATGGAAATTGAATATGGAATTCACTCAACCCTCTTGAGAGATTCAATAAAAAGTCCACTCCATTCGCACTTCTCATTATTTTCATGGGTGCACATAAGAATCAAGTGGCACTCCTTCGGCCCACTTCTTCAGCAAAGCAAGCTAGGCAATAAACATGCAGGTTCTTCTCATTTGAATGGTAACAAAGCTGCTTTAAGATGCGTGACTTAATACCATCTTAAATTTGAACAAGCAAAATAATCTCCATTCCAACTAATCGTTGTTAAGAAGCCCAGCTTGGTCCACTTGTATCCAGCCCAGTTGTAATATATGTAGGACATAGTTGAATATGTACATGTCATAACCGTGTGATAATTTAGATTGTGATTACTAATTTATAGCCTAAACAAGGCTTGTTTTATAACTCACTCTATTTTTCTTTGACAAATAAGCCAGCAGTCATTGACGTTTTCCCAGAGTTTTCAGCAAAACCTATCTAAGATAAATAATCTTTTTTGTGCAATTCAAAATGTGAAGTAAGTCCCTGTTCTGTATCTTATTCGTGAAACTGATGACTTGAAATCCAGCAGACTCTTTTTTTTCTTCTTTCAATTGCAGAGTATCATAAATAGCTATTCCTGGGATTACCCATCCACCGGGAGAATTTATAAACAAATACAGATCCCTATTCCCTGGTATCATCCTCTATACTGAGATATACCATGAGACCAACAAGTTGATTCGAGATCTCGCTATCAACTTCTTGGCCTAAAAAAGTAATCTTTCTCAATGAAGTCGGTTGATTTGGACAAAATTCTATTCCTTAGGAACCGTACACGCACATTTGGATGCATACGGTTCAAAAAATCAAAATTGAGAAAAAAAAAATTGTCGATTCCAGCCCTATTTCTTTATTGGTAGCAGGCTTTTTCTTCCATTTTTTAAGAAACATGAGTTTTGACTTGCTTCCCTATAAAATGAAAATAGAATTCACTGAACTTATTGAGCTAACCCCTTATTGATGTATTGTTTCATCGAGATCTAAATCACGTTGTAATTTTCTTGTTCCCGATCTGCCCTAATTCTATTTGCACATATAGGACAAATGATCCCAGTACCACTTCTTTTTGCTAGTTACATGCCTTGTTTAGGTTATAAATTAGCAATCACAATCTAAATTATCACAAGGGTATGACCTGTACAGATTTGACTATACCCTACATATATTACAACTGGGCTGGATACAAGTGGGCCTAGATTGTACAGCAAGTGGACCAAGCTGGGCTTCTTAACAATTGATACAAAGAATTTTTTAAATAGTAAAAATAAATACCTTAAAGAGGTTTGAGTATGGCAACCACGAATGAGTTGTATAGAGAAGCAACAGTCAGCGCGCTTCTCGTTTGGTTGTTGAGTTATTTGTTACAACCGCAAGTCATAAAGGGAAGATCACCTGGACGAATTGTCTTATTCTCACCAAGATCGAGGGTTAAATTGGATCAAATATATTAGGTTGCAATGCAACCCCTGCAAGGCATTCTCATAAAGGAAAACTTTTCTAAAATAGTCTTATTTCTTAAGCCACCTTTCCCATACATTCATAGCTCATATATATAACAGCTTTTATATATATATTATAAATGTATATATAGTTTTAAAATGAAAGCCATAGGAGAAAATAAATCTTAAATGTATCATTCCCCTGGGTCTTTCATTAGAGTTCGACCACAATCTTGACAATCATCTGCTTTGGTTGAAGTTTACACCCTTTGCAAATGACTTTCTTTGAACTTACAAATGATTTACAACCTGCTGAATGCTTCATTAGACATAGCTTAATACAAAAACCATCCTTTGTCAAAGAATACTTGTTGACTGCTGTGTGATGTCCATGTCATGATGATCAAGCAATGATTGACCCAGTAACATAAATCCAAATATCCAATTTCCATCGGCGCCATGTGACACCAGACTTCATCTTGTTATTTATTTCCAATAGAGAAGGCAACCAAACATGGATGGGCTACTATTACCTACTAAACATTCGTCAACCATTGAACTTATATCGTCCTGGATCTTTGTGCTGTTTAAGTTGCAGCTTTTCAATTTTTGACTTTGTGATGACGTTCATGGTGCTTATTCCACAAATGAGCATATTGCACACATTCCATACAATTATGCAAATAGTTAGGAAAATATAAATTTGAAGCCATTTCCTGTCATCTGTAGGTGCTGTTGTGCTCCACAAAAATTTTCTGTTGTTTAATGCTTTTGCTCCATCACCATTTGCAATCACTCTATCTCCATTTTCTTTAGATTGATTCTCATTTTCATATTCATTATCAAATATTAGGTTTTTTCATTTTTTTTATTATTTTGTTCGCTTGCAACTTCTTCCACATTATTAATTTGTTGAGTTGGACACTCGAAGGCTGAGTTGGACACTCGAAGGCAAGGATGAAAATAGAGGTAGCGGCGGGCGTAGGGCCTGCTGCCAAAACGCTACGTAGCGTAGCGGTGCGATTTGGAAAAATCGTCAAAAAAATATGACAAAATCCTAGAAAATCTAGAATATTAGAAAATGAGAGAAAATGTATTTTTTTTTTTTTTTGCAAAAGTAACTAAGGTAAGGGGGCGTAGCGGTCCCCTCACTGTATGAGGTCCTGTATCGCTGTATAAATAGAAAATAATAGTAATGATCATTTTTTTCACATGTGTTCATGTTGCTTAGTTATGCTAACTTAGAAACTAATGAAAGGCTTATCAAAGAAAAAACTATGTCATGAAGTCAAGACTTAAGAGTACCTAGAGAAAAAAATACATCTACCAAAGGGGGTGTCTAATAGGATGTACTTAGAAAAGAATCATTGAGAAGAACTCTCTGTATCGACTGTAATTCGGCGAGATCATGTGCTTTTTGGTGTTCTTCTTTTAAACATAAAAGGGTAGAAGAGTTGTGTAGAAATGTTATTTGGAGAGAAGAAGATAAGAAATAAGTCTTATTATGCATCTTAAAAAAAAAAATGGACAGTAGGAATTTTTCTCACCCCGTAGCGGCTTGTAGCGACCTTGTAGCGGTCGTAGCGGAGGTAGCGGCTGCTACGGGTGCGACGGCCGATAAATCGGCCGTAGCGTGGCGGTGGCGGCCTACGTAGCGGCCGCTATTTTCATCCATGCTCGAAGGCTTGATGTTTGGGTTGACAACACTGGTTGCATTTAATGGAACTTCTTGAACTGGTTGTTAGTTTTTGAAGATTATTTTGTCCCTAACTCTTTGGACCCTTTGGAGCCTTCTGTGGAATCACAGGTGGAGAGATATGCTGCTCTTCCTTCACCTTCATCCTTTTGAACTTCTGTTCTTGATATTAGTTATATTCTCAGCCTAAACTGTGTTGGGATGCATAGGTTCCTTTTTCAAACCTTTGTAAAGACAACTGTAATATGATATTCTGAAAAGACCATGAAGATGGCTTCGCGCTTAGCGTGGTGATCTCCTTTGTTTTTGTCATGTCTGCTCTAGTACTCAACAGGTAGAAATCTTCTGCATACTCACAGACTGCCTTGCTTTCTTGTTTTAATATTGCAATTTGTCATATAAACCTCGAGCATAATTCTAGTGGAGATGTGACTTTCGTCAGTTCTTTCATCTAGTTCCACATTGCAATCGGCTCAAGATTCAACGTATGTTGCGAGTTTCTGTAAATCATTCTACCCAAAAGTCGTAAACCCGCGGAATCAAGTAGCAACAAGAGAGACCTTGTCTGCCCATGTCATCTGTTTGTGGTCCAGAACACTCTCCTCATAAATCAACCAATCAAGAAAACCCCTTCCTGTTGTAGTCTTTCTTCAAACTCAAGGAACCTTGATCTTAATGTGAAATTCCGATTCAACATTTAGAGTGCCTTGATTTCTTGATTATGTTTAGTGAACCCCCACCATTATTGTGGTTCATTTGGTAATTTTCCAAATTTTCAACCCCACACGTCAAGTTGGCATTAAGGGTTTGCAGCAAGGCAATGCTTGTTTGCATTTTATTCATGGCTTCCATGAGTTTAGCTTGTCTGGCCTCCAATCATTTATGTCTTGTGAGCAAGGATGAAAATAGCGGTAGCGGCGGGCCGCCAAAACGCTACGAAGCGGGCGATACGTAGTGGCGTAGCGGTGCGATTTGAAAAAATCGCCAAAAAAATATGAAAAAATTCCAAAAAATCCATAAAATTGTAAAATGAAAGAAAATGTATTTTTTTTTTTTGCAAAAGTAACTATGGTAAGGGGGCGTAGCGGTCCCCTCACTGTATGAGGTCTTGTATCGCTGTATAAATAGAAAATAATAGTAATGATCATTTTTTTCACATGTGTTCATGTTGCTTAGTTATGCTAACTTAGAAACTAATGAAAGGCTTATAAAAGCAAAAACTATGTCATGAAGTCAAGACTTAAGAGTACCTAAAGAAAAAAATACATCTACCAAAGGGGGTGTCTAATAGGATGTACTTAGAGAAAAATCATTGAGAAGAACTCTCTATATCGACTGTAGTTCGGCGAGATTATATGCTTTTTGGTGTTCTTTTAAACATAAAAGGGTAGAAGAGTTGTGTAGAAATGTTTTTTGGAGAGAAGAAGAAAAGAAATTAGTCTTATTATGCATTTAAAAAAAATTGGAAAGTAGGAATTTTTCTCATCCCGTACCGGCCCCGTAGCGGGTGTTGCTTCGGTGAGTTATTCGATGCCTGTGAGAAATTTTTCTCATCCATGCCTGTGAGATCTTTCTAATAATAAGTGTATATCGGGTGTTGCTTCGGTGAGTTATTCGATGCCAATGGAATCGTCTCCTTGTTTGTTTGCTTTTTAGGGGTCATTTTACTGAATGCTAGTCAGTGGGATTGAAACAGTCTCTAATACTAGATGATGCAAGACAGGAGGTCCAATATGATCCTAGCTACGAGAATGTTAGCAATATCTGGGTTCAACTCAATGGCATTCATGGACTAGAACCACAAGCACGTTTAGCCTGCCAATTTAAAGAAGTAGAAAATTTCAAAATAATACAAAGTGATATTGCGCTCGACCCTCCAAGAGATTCAATCAAACATTCACTCAATTCCTACTTCTCATGCTTGTAATGTATACACATGCGAGGCAAGCTGCCAAACACCTTTCTTTCAACTCATTCTCAGGCAAAGCAAGGAAATAAACATGCTTGTTCCACTCAATCCAATGGCTACAAAACTGCATAAAGATGTCTAACGCAACACCTCCTTAAGTTCAAACACGTGAAACATAATCTTCATTCCAGCTAAATATAACAAGATTTCTTTGAAGAGAGAATTAAAATCTAAGAAGGTTTGGTATCTATGAATAGGCAACATGTCATGTTGCATCTTATTCGATACTTCACTTTTTGTGTAAAATCCTTGTTCCTGCCATATCCATGGCATGTCCTCATTGTATCCATTCCGTGTTTGGGCATCATAGTTGAATATGGCAGCCACAGACAACTTGTAAAGACAAGCCATAGTCAATGTTCTTCTTTTTGGTTGTTGAGTTACTTGTTACTACTTACTACCACAAGTCACATGATTAAGATCACTTGGATGAATTGTTTTATTCTTCCTAGATTCAGCGTTAAACAATAATATTTGCGACCCCCGCAGGGCTTTCTTCACCTAAATGGAATTTTCTTAAGAATAATCATATTTCGAAGGCCACCTTTACATTTCATTTGTAATTTAAATTATATATAGGGTAATATTTTTAAGCGAGGGGGCGGGGGGGGGGGGGGGGGGCGTTGGAATAAAAACTGGGGTTAATCGCATGCCTCTAAACCCTTGATCAAAGGCCCACAAGTTTAACGCCTTCATGTTAAAGTAAGTGTGGCGGGGTTGCATTGGAATAAAAAATGGGGTTAATCGCATGCCTCTAAACCCTTGATCAAAGGCCCACAAGTTTAACGCCTTCATGTTAAAGTAACGGTCTGGTCCATTTACTGGGTGCAAACCCTCAGATCCGGTGACCATCAAGGGGGGTCCTCTGTGTGTGAACAGTTTGGATGGGTCATAAGGTGGGCCCACTAGAAGTTCTTACTGAAAGGATGTACAGGAACATTTCCCATATATTTTTTGTTTTTAAACATAAACCCTAGGACAAAATGAATCCCAACCCTCCATCTAGACTCCTAGACAATAGAAAATAACTATAAGAAATAAAATAACAAAAAGAAACCAAGTAAGATTATTTTAATGTGATGATGCTTCATCAAGTGGTCGAAGGTGGATACGCACTTTGGGCTTTCCTTGACAAGTAAATCGTATCCTTACCAAACCACAGACCTGCTCCTGCTTCAAAGTGGTCTCCATGTAATCCACATAGTCTCACACTACCCCATGCTGTTCCATCAGAGTGGTGGTACACTCCATGATTCTCGTGTTTCAAATCTTCCTGAATTTTCAATTGTTTAAAGTCAATTTAATGATGATTTCCCTCAAGTAGTCAGTTACGATCGAGAATATAGGGATATCTCTAGGTGCGGGCGTGGGGCCCAGGGATTAGTCCTGCCAAAGGTGGGGATACCCTGAGATATCAAAAAAAATATATAGGGATATTTCTGTGGATAGGACTCTCGCTTGCACCATACCACCCAGGGATCTTTCCTTGGGTGGGTTTAGCTAGTGGCAAAAAAAAAAAAAAAAAAAAAAAACAAGGGTAGATAGTTACAGTCACCTGATTGTACTGATACACTACCCATCTTTAATACACACAATCCTACCCTACCCCATTGATTGCCATGCATCAAAGTGGGGGCCCAAACAAGGTTTTCATATTTCAAAATTTGTGGCTGCCCTGTAGATTTTCTTATCTATAATATTCTGGATTGCAGCACTATTACATTTTTTTGGTGTGTTTTACAGTTATGATTTTGCAGTGTAGTGGTAGTCTTGGTTTATAGTTGTTGTAATAAAATCAGCTTATCATCTTGGATTTGTATGCTTAAGAAGAGATCATCATTTCAGTGTATATCATGAAACTAAAAAGAATGGACTAGGAGAACCAGTTAATGTGATTTGCAAGTTTTCAAGCTGTTTATTGCGCTTTGAATAAGCCATTTTGTTGTAATTTGGTCAATGCCCGAGTGAAGATTCTGTTAGTCTAAATCTCATACATAAGGCTTAGTGAAATCTTTCTAAGCATTGTGCTTGCAGAACAGTCAATCCGTTGGTGCCATCAGATGGTCTGTTGTTCTAATGAAATGAGGTTAGGAGCACCTTCTTGGAATCTTTAAAATAAGGGCTTCCACATAGTGGTTTTGCATGCTATGTACTGGTTTTAGTTGATCCCATTTGTCACGCCCCCAAAAGTGAAACCGGGGTTATGCGTGAGATTAGGGCCAATTTAAAACTTTTCCAATGATAATAACATATCACTTGCCCTAATCGTGTCCCATCTGGATCGAAGACCGCTGTGAAGTATAAACATTTTCCTCGAATATATTAAACAATAGCGGAAGCTTCATAAAACAAGAGGTATCTTATAGATGTATAGGTTAAGAGCAATATACTGAGTAGCAAAGTTAAGGTTGAAGTTTAAGACTGAAACAAAATATTTATTACAAGTAAAAAGGCCAAACTAAAACTAGGCCTAAACAAAAGTATAAGGAAAACAAAAGATGAAGCTAGGAGGATAATCGTGTAGCTCTCGTGTACGGGGTCGTCACGGCTATACAATGCCGTCCGTACTATACTCTAAGAAGTCATCAGGCTGATCTGCCTGAACTTCATCCGTCGTCTCCTCCGCCTCGGGGTAGAACTGCTCGGTACCTATGCACCAAGAGTAGCATCGTCAACACAACGGATGGCAAAGCAATAGATATAGAAATCACATAGATATGCAGTACTAAAGAGAGTAAACGATAAACATGATTATAAGAGATGCATAGCACTCTGATCGTAAGAGATGCATTGCATTTGAATCATATACAAACTATCAAAGTAGGCGATCCACATAAGCCAATATATATCATCAAATGGGATAAAAACCCAGTATCCAATATCCAAACAACCCGTAGCTCAAGTACTCAGGCTCCGTGAGCTCTGGCACTATCTCGCTGCGAGGAACAAACAACCCTTAGCTCAAGTAGCTCGGGCTCCGTGAGCTCTGGCTCTATCTTGCTTAGAGGAACAAACAACTCTCAGCTCAAGTAGCTCGGGCTCCATGAGCTCTGGCTCTATCTCGCTTTGAGGATCAAACAACCCGAGGATAGTAACAGTCCTCTCACAGATGGTGCCCCAATTGTGTTGAACGTTAACAGCTGAGTGGTGCCTGACACAAAGAATCCTAAAATATCGGTGAAGGGCTAGGCTCTTGTGCGAACAAGATTCAATACCAATAGAGAACTACTTTATTCCAAATCAAATCAAACTCCAAACAAATACCAATAGTAGTCCTCTTTAAGCCTGACAATCAAACTCCCTAGCCACAACACTTCAAACGAATATCGAAACAAACGAAACAACAAAGGGGATCCTAAGTCCATCATCTAAGTTCTCAAAAGGATCCTCTAATAAAGCAAAGCAAATAGAACTAAAGAACATGCTCATCACATGTAGAAGATAGTACCCGAAGGTACCATTCTGAATCAAAGCGAATAAACAATCCAATCCTAAGTAAAGTGTCAACCCTGAAGCATCGCACAACCTATTCAGTCAACGAAGGGGTTAGGGTTCGCGATACTCGGGCGAACAATCTTCGTGCATAGATTTAAAGAAGAGTATCCCGTTGTCCCGTACCATTCAAGATTGAACTAGGTTAGCTTCCGATGCAACCGGATCGGCAGTGACGAATGTCGGCTCAAGACATCCTCACCATAAGTCAAATGAGTCCTCAAAGGGGCATCCAAAGGTCCACCAAAGTCCACCTTAAAACAAGGTAAAAATCCCTTCAAAAAGGAAAATTTACAAAATTTGCATAAGGCCCGGTCGACCTATAGGTCGACCTGCCCCTGTTGTCCCGGTCGACCGGCACCTGCAGGCCGGTCGACCGGCTGGCCTGCGAAATCTGGGCAGAGCCCCTGTTCTGGGCTGAAATGGGACTTTTCCCATTTCTCTCTTCTTGGACCTGATAAGCAGCATATGTATGGATAAAAACTCACTAAGTATAAAGCATAAAACTAACTAATCAACCCATCAAACTCTAAATCCATTCATTCAATCTATAAGCTAATTTATCATGTTTTCATCATTCTAAGTTATCACTTGAGCCATAAACATCTAAGACATGATTTCATCAAATAAATCAAGGTAACCAAACATATCAAGCATTAATATAGCTATTGACTTGCCTTAGTGATGTGATAGACTCTATTCAAGAAGAAAATGAAGGAGGAAGACACTATAAAAGCTCCAAATGGGATGAACACTCCTCCAAACCCAACAAGCTCCTACAAATGCATGCCAAGGGTCAAGGTGGGTCTTCCTAAACCATTTCTAACCAAGGAAAAAGATGATGTAATGGTTTTCAAGCTTTGGAAGCTTACCTTTAATTGGTTTGTGGTTGAAACAAGAAGAAAAGTGGATAGTTGTGATCTTGAGAACTTAAAGAAGATGTTGTGTGGCTTGGTTTCCTTCGCCGGAGCTCCGGTGCTCGTCGACGGAGGAGAAAGAGATGAAGAAAAGAGAAGAGATGAGTCGGCTGCCACTGTGTTGGTTGAAGCTGAGTAAATGAGTGAATTGAATGAAATGAGATAAGTATTGAGTGGGTTGGTAGGATACTTAAGTAAGTGGATCTTGGGCTTGGGCTTTGGGTTGATGGGTCAAGTTCCGAGTCGGCCCACGTATACAATTAATGGATTTCGGGCCTTTTCGACGTGTCGAATCGAAACGCGACCGAAGGCTAAAGTTCATGAAACGACGAAACCTACCCAATGCACCCAAGCTCACCAAAACTCATAATCTCATGTAATCCTTGAAACCCTACCCAATTAGTAAAATGACTCTCTATCCTACCCAAACGCACTCCGAATCGTGCGAAACTTCGCACACGCGATTCGTCGTTAACCCTGACTACTTAGACTCTAAACTAACTTACTAACTAATCAAACAATTAATTATAATTAATAGGCATTAGGGGGCGGGGTGTTACACCATTATGTGTCTACACTATGAAATATGTACTGCTATATATATATTATTTACATCCAAAGCATCCTAAAAGGCCCTTGAGAAGGGAGCCTTATGAAAATTTCTTGGATTTTGTTAACTTGAAAACAAAAAAGAGAACGAAATGGCCCGTTACAACAGTTTATTCCATTTGTAGCAGCCCTGGTTTATGGATTGGACTCATCTCTGGATTCTGGAGTCTTATGACACATTAAACATTGCTTTGATTTATAGATCCACTCAATTGGATTTTCATCATCTAAACATGGAATGCCACTTCTAAAGGCCTACCTCCTTAGTCCTTACAAAACAATAAAAAACTGCCCTTTTTTCCTGCCTCCACTCTCCTCATATCCTTTATTTACTTTAATAAACTAGCAATAGCTACCAATAGACACAATTAAAAAGAAGAAAGTTTTTAAAAAACTACCGATAACGATTTTAATCCAATATGTTAGATCATCCGAGTCCCATCTCTCATTTTATTTCATTTGTGTTGTAATAGTCCCATCTTTTAATCAAGAATTTGATTTATCCTCATATTAAATTTTACTGGCTACATCCCAAGCACGATAGAACCTCTCTGAGCTAGGACATCTAATACTTTAATGTTTGATTCATTGCAGAAAAAAATCATAAACCCCTCCAAGAAGACTTCTGGTATAGGATAGAGACAGAAATGGGGGAAAATCCTGCTCAACATAATGTATGTCTCATTGATGTTCTTTACTTCGGATTAGGGGTAGCAAAACCTAACTTGACTGGTGAATCTGACCTGCAGCTTAAAGAGTTTAAATGCAGGTTAGTAAATCTTGAACTGCATTAAGTGGGCTGGGTTTGGTTTTACCCATCTAATCAATGAGTCTGATATGGATTGGGATCAACCTGCATACATCCCTCTCTCTAATCCGAACCGCCTACCACTGAAATCAGTTAAAGCTAATTGAGCAGTGTAATCCAATCTGCATTAGACTCTTGTTACCCAATCGCATTTGACTGGCTGCTTCTCTGCATGATGCAGGTAGGGTCAAGTTGGGTTTGGCCCCATTAATAAACAGATTGGATGCAGTTTGAATGTTAACCCATAGACCCCCACCCCATAAAAAACCAACCTTACCTGTTTGCCCAGACTTGAGATAATTTTTTCATCAGTTGGTTATTTAAATGTAGAAAAACATATTATTTTGGTGCCATTTAAGAGACTGGGCATTTTACATAGTTCTGATGCATTGTTTGATTATGAATGGTAATTTCCCCTGAATCTATATTCCGATTCCTGATTCCTGAATTCTTTTAAGTAGTTAACGGCTTGGTCCAATATGGCTTAATATTGAGCAGGGTTAAGGTCTTGGCTCAACAATTTTAAATTTGAAAGACAACAAATGATTAAAGTTTTCATGTTTTTGAACTACATTAAAATGGTTTACTCTTGATATTATAGCAACTATATCTTTGTTTTTGTCTCTTGTGGTAGTTGTTTCAGGGATCCACGTGGCTTCTTCATTTTTATGGAAAATGTACTATTTCTATCTGTCATCACTATTGTCAGTTTGGTTATTTTCACTGAGACATGGGCATTGAATTTCACAGGTTCACATTTCTCTGGCAGGAGATAAACACATGCGAGTTTCGTGGATCACTGACGACTCTTCTCCTTCCATTGTTGAATATGGGATTTCTCCAGGAAAATATACGTCCTCGTCTGAAGGAGAGAGCACGACCTACAGCTACATGTTTTATGTTTCAGGAAAGATTCACCATGTTGTCATTGGACCATTGCAAGATGACACAGTTTACTTTTATAGATGTGGAGGACAAGATCCTGAGTTCAAGTTCAAGACCCCTCCCTCCCAATTCCCAATTACTTTTGCTGTTGTGGGCGATCTAGGTCAGACAGGCTGGACGTCATCGACACTGGACCACATAACCAATTGCAAGTATGACGTCCATCTGCTCCCTGGAGATCTCTCCTATGCAGATTACCGACAGCATTTATGGGACTCGTTTGGGGAGCTGGTGCAGCCACTTGCGAGTGAGAGACCATGGATGGTAACGGAAGGAAACCATGAAAAGGAGAGTATACCCTTATTTAAAGCTGGATTTGAAGCTTACAATACACGGTGGAAGATGCCTTATGAAGAGAGCGGCTCTGGTTCAAATCTGTATTACTCTTTTGAAGTTGCTGGAGTTCATATTATCATGCTTGGCTCTTATACAGATTATGATGAGTACTCAGATCAATACAGCTGGCTGAAGGTTAGTTCATTTGTTCTAATTGATAAAACAAGACATTTGACTGATAGTAACTTCCTCAAAACTTTCTAGAAAAAATCACAATAGGAGGTGCAGTTGAAGAAGTTGAGCAAATCGATATAATGGCCCTACAAATGAAGGTAACAAATGTTTGGATTTCAACCTTACTCCCTGATAGGTAATGGGCCTAAAAGCTCACAGTATAAGAGTAATATTGACCGATGATTGAGCCATGCCTTGGAATGATATCAACCCCATTGATTGAAGGGCAGTTTAACCCAATGGTGAATAGCCCTCTTCTATATGTGTCCTATCATGTCGGTAAGTTGAGATTCATGATTAATTATTAAAAGTGGGGTCCCATACGCTTGGATGTGACTGGACCTGTGACAAGGTTGAGTGTATCTAAACATTTCTCTTTAAACGATGTTAATGGAGACCTAAATTATAGGATATGTGCTGACCTTACCGTAACTAATAGGGAACCTCCTACTAACTAAATAGGGGAAAACAAAACATTCCATTGACAGTAAGGCGTGTCAGCAAGGATGGCTACGCCCACCGCCAAACCGCTACGAAGCAGGCGCTAAGGAAGCGTAGCGGCTTTAGTGGATCGATTCGAAAAAATTGCCCAAAAATTTTGAAAAAATTCCAGAAAATCCATAAAATTGTAAAATGAAAGAAAATGTGTTTCTTTTGCAAAAGTAAGAAAGAAAAGGGGGCATGGCGGTGCCGACAAAATATGAGGTCTTGTATCGCTGTATAAATAGAAAATAATAGTAATGATTAGTTTTTTCACATGCATTCATGTTTCCTAGTCATAGTAACTTAGAAAGTAATGGAAAGCTCATAAAAAAAAAAAATAGAACATGAAATAAATGCATAAGACTTAAGAGTTAGGTCCTAGGGAATAGGGATTCGATAGCAAACAATATCCAATGAAGTTTAGTCATTAATGAACATTGAACAATCAATACTTCAAGCCTCAAGGTTCAAATTCAATCAAGTGAATGAAGTGATCAACAACAAATTAAAAATGACATAAAGAGTAGAGAGTTGGTGAAGGAAATAGGAATACCTTAGTCACCACCAAAAGGAATGTCTACCAGGATCTATGGCATGGTTATCCTCATCCCCAACAGTGTTATCATTTCTATTGGCACCATATTGAATTTGATATTGATGAGCATTGGGATCGACAAATCCAAAGAAGGCAACTGCATCGTAGGAACTTGGAGGAGGTGGAGGTGGATATCTACTATATTGCGTTTCACCATAGTCACCATATGAGTAGGACCCTGAAGTTGAAGACTGTTCTTCTCCTTATTGCACTTTACTATATGGAAAATAATGTGACGGTCCTTGTCTGTAACTAGGGTTCCACGAATTAGCCCATTATGCCGCTTCTTGTCCTCCAACATCTCCACCCACATTTCCTTGCTCATTACTACCTCCAGGAGCAGGTGGTGAGACTCTCCAACGCCGTTGATAACCACGGTTTCCTTCTATTCTTTTCGTAAAGTCCTGTATGTCCTCTACAGGAATGGCATCTTCGTCATCAAGTTGGTAATATTCACTAGTAGAACCTGTGCCACTGCTCCATCTCCTCCATCATGGCTACTAGAAGAGACGGTGGTATCCGTCCTGTTAGAAGACGACACAACATGAGCAGGTTCTTTCCCTTTTGGATTGTGGGTGTGGTTGTGCACTTGTACCTTCTCCTCCAAGTGGGTCTCCCTCTACCTCATCCATTTCTTCATCAATCAAACCTTTAACCTCCTCCTAAAATCCTGGATCTGAATCTAGCAATGGATCCTCTATCTCGGCTATCCATGGGAGCATGGTTTCGCCCTCTCTGAATATGTTATCCAAATTAATAGGACAATAGCCCTGATCATCCCTTGCCCTCCTCTCTCGTTCTGTTTCTCAACTTCAAATTGTAATGGCAATACACAAGCTTGCTGAGTTTTTTCATGGTAAGTCGATTCCTGGACTCTGTGTAGATCAAGGAGAAAGTGCTCCAATTTCTCTCACAGTTTGATGAAGTTGTAATTTGACTAAGGATGCGAACAACCGCTCTCCTTAGATTTGGAGCATCCTCCCCAAAATTCATCCACCAATCAGCTGAAATTCAAAATAAACAAATAAAATTAGATATTCCCTAATCCCTATTCAAAATAACAAAAGACTATTAGGTTGGGTAATTGGGTCTTTTGTTCATACCATGTGGCATCTTTCCAATCGACCTTATTACAAGAGGGTCAGCAAAGCCTCTTCTACTTTGTGTGTATGCATATATCTACAATGTGAAAATTAGGAATAAATCAACAAACCATACTTGTTTAACTTATCTCAAGCATATACATTAGAAATCTGAACCACTCACTCACCTCTTGTATGACTTTGATTTGATCATCCTCTTTCAACAATTTCTTCAACACTTGCCTTAATCCTACCCGCAATTCCGTTTCTATTACTTTGTTGTGTTGTTCGGCATTGGGGTAATAGTATTCATGATTAAGGAAATAGCCTACATTGAAAACAAGTTGAAATGCAAAATGATCAAAAATCAAAGAGAGATAGCTTGCTTTAAAAGCATCAAAGAGAGAGCTTGTTTTATTGATTACCTGCAGCATGCAATGGATGGTGCATGCACCGGCTGGTCATTCCACTGGGCATCAATAATTTTTATATATTCATCATGATATCTAACATTTTACATGATGGCTTGCTTTGCTCTATCCATTGCTTCATATATATATATATATATCCTATTATTGGTTTGTTGTCACCATCTACAAGCCGTAACACTCTAACTAAAGATACCTATAAATATGAACAAGTAGTATGTTAAAAAAAATAAAACATGTTAGAGGAATCATATATCTAACGCTTAGGAATCATTCTCAAGACATTTAATTGGTATTTCATTAATTAAAGTATTTTTTTTCAACAATTTAAAAAATCTGAAAATAAGAAAATAAAATAAAATTAGGAAAATACAAAGATATGTTGGATTGATCTATGCCAAACATATATATATATATATATATCACATTTAGGGGCCTTATTCAAAACAATATGATGGGTAATGAATTAGTTAAGGGATTTTTTTTTCAAAAAATAAATAAATCCAAAAATAAAAAATAAAAAAAAAGGAAAAGAAAAAGAAATGTTGGAGTGATCTATGCTAAAAATATTTTTAAAAAATTTAGGAGCACTTTTCAATACATTTGATTGCCATTCCATTATTAAAAATATTTTTTTTCCAAAAAATAAAAAAAAATCCGTAAAAGAAAAAGAAAAAAAAAGTAAAAACAAACAAGCAATATATATTGGAATGATCTATGATAAACATAGATCTAAAATCTAGGAGCCCTTTTCAAGACATTTGATTGGTATTCAATTATTAAAATTTTTTTTTTCCAAAAGGGAAAATTCTGAAAATAAAAAAAGGAAAAAATTGAAAAAAAAATAAAATATGTTGGAATGATCTATGGGAAACCTAGATCTAACAATATGAAGCTATTTTCAAGTTGTTTCATGAGTTTTCCATAAGTAATAATGTTTTTTTTAAATAACATAAATCCAAAACTAAAAATAACAATCTATAAAAAAAAAAAAAAAAAAAATAAAAGATATGCATGCAAGATCAAAAGGAAGCATGGATCTACAATAAAAAAAAGACAATGATGCCATTATGTTGTGATTCATAGTAGTTAGAGAGTGATAATCTCAAAAGTTGAAAAAATAATTACAAAGAAATGCATACCTAGATGAAGAATCTTGTTTAGATTCCTTAGAATAGTTGAATCTTTTAATTTGGTAGCAAGAAATCTTGAAAAAATGGAGTTGGGACCACTAGAGGGCAGTAAGAGAGGTTTCACAACAGTGAAAGTGGAGTAAAAAAAAAAAAGAAAGTCGTCTTTCGGGGGGGGGGGGGGGTTATAGATGGCCTATATTTCGGCCGTAGTGTGGCAGTGTCCACCTATTGGCCGCTAACGTATTTGCATCCTTGGGCGTGTGCAATATCTAAAACCAAAGAGGTGAAGTAGAATGGGGCCCATTGGCTGGATTGTGGGCCCCCATTTGGTTCTACCAATCTCTGGATTGCATCAAGATTCAAGAACCATCAAAGATTTGTTGTGTCCTTGAAAACAGGTTAAGTTGCTCCAAAGCGCTGTTCACATTAAAAGGAATGAAATTAGTAGCTGTATTTTGTCATATATCTTCATCTAAGTTTCTTGATGGATTGAACTTGAACAATCCCAACTTTGAATTTAGTTGGTGTTTTCATACATCTGCTTTACTATGTTAACATATCACAATGTTTTCTAGTTGGGTTTTCAATGTATAAACCATAAACACTGCATTTGAAAGATGTCGAAACCTTTGAGCCTTTCTCTCAGTTTTGAATAACTGAAGTTTTGAAACCCATCACTGTTGTCTCAGCAATAAGACTTTACCATTACAACAATGATAAGTCGGGAGATATCCTAAGTGAGCTGCAGCTATTTGATTAAAATAATTATCTTCTAATCAGTAATCTTTGGTTGGTTTCTTCTCCCAATTGTCTGAAACAAAGAGAAGACATTTCCGTATTCATATGGACTCTCTTGCGCTTGTGTTAATAGGCAGATCTCTCAAAAGTAGACCGGAAAAGGACACCTTGGCTTCTGGTACTATTTCATGTGCCATGGTATAACAGTAACTGGGCTCATCAAGGAGAAGGGGACAAAATGATGGCTTCTATGGAGCCATTGCTTTATGCTGCCAATGTGGATATCATGCTTGCCGGTCATGTGCATGCTTATGAGCGCTCGGTAAGCTAGAATGGATTTTGATCTCTTATTCAAATCATTCTTCTAATTCTGTGGAACCAACAGACTTATTAAAAAAAAAAAGTTGTGACACTTTCCAGACACGTGTGTACAATGGAAAAGTTGATCCTTGTGGAGCTGTTCACGTAACCATTGGCGATGGAGGCAATAGAGAAGGCTTAGCTCAAAGGTAAGGACTCCCATTATTTTTTAATGCTACAAAGAAAATTTACTACTATTTTTTTTTACTATGAATAAATTTCAAAGGTTTGTTTGATCTTTTAGAAGTATCCAATTCAGGCTGGAATTTGTAAACCTATTTTACTCGAACCAATTTTCAAAAAGTTGTGTCAGACACTCATATCCTTCAACAGACAACAGACATCCTTGTAGCCATGACAGACATGTAAACACGTGCTACAGGAGAAACCTTCAGGTGCTATTTGGTTACGAATAAAGGGACGTCGTGGATACCCCAAATATCAGAAGTCGTTTTTATGCTGAATCTTTCCAGTTTGGAGATAAAGAATCCTTACCATTGAAAGAAATAAGTTGCTTGTTCATTCATTTCTTAGATAAGCGAACTCCTACGAAAATATTTTTTAGGTTTCCATCTGATTTCTAATTGATTTAGCTGTTTTTTCTCAACCAAAGAATGTGTGGGTGTATCCTTATCTAGAATTCAACGTAGCACCAAATAGGCTGTAAATTTATCTGCCATTCTTATTTTTTTGAAGTTACATAAATTCTTTTATTTTAGAACTCTAGGTTATTTTTCAAACGTTCTGACACGCATTCTTATGTGTGTATGTTACACATTTTTTTAATCTTAACTGTTAAGTAAGCATTACAAGAAAAGAAAAAAAAAGGAATGGAAACTGTTAAGTAAGGTTGTTTCTATTGCACCATTGATTCTTGTATATTTGTTAAACTTATAGTGATTTGGATTACATTTTACGAGTATCTCTCTTAATTTTGATTGCTATGTGTTAACTTTACTTGATATGAGATTGGTTTTTGATCTACCTTGAAATCTGAACGCAATTTTTGGATTGGACCAACCAGAATATCATGCCATGAGCTACTAGACACTTGCTTTATTTATGAATGATAACCAAACTTTATTAGAAAAGCAAATAGGCATAAGATATGTTGAAAAGCAACAACAGAAAATGAACTAGAAGAGAAGCAACAAAACAAAGAAAAAGAAGAGTAGAAGACAAACACCAAAAACAGAACTCCCAAAGAGAAACACCCAAAGACTACAAAGAGGCCGAATGAACAACCAAACCTGATTTGCCCACACCCTCCTTAGCCAAAGTGTCTACCTCTGCATTCGCATTTTAAAAAACATGAACGAAAGAAATGGAGAACTTGGAATGGAAGGCACATCTCGCCAGGGAGGACTGGAACTACAAACTGCCCAACGTAGAGCACATAAGGAATCGCCCTCCACAATGATATTATTAGTGCCCATGGAAACCAACTTGTGAAGGCCCGTTCCAAGGGCAATTACCTCTGCCTCATTAATTGAACAGTGCTCAGCTGGGCCAGAGGAGAGGATACAAATGCCCATACAATCTCTATCAATACCACTGATTCCAGAAGGACCTAGATTTCCAATCACACTTCCATCAAAGTTAAGCTTAAGAAACCTTTAAGGAGGGGGAAGACCAAGAGGAAGTGATGGTAGTCTGATGAGAGGAAGAGAAGGCCACCTCAAGCCAATTAGTGATCATATAGTTTATAGCGGCACCTCTAGAGTCTGGAAGAGACGAAGTCCAAGAAAAAAAAAAAAACCTTAAACTTTGTTCTCCATAGAACCCTCGGAGGAGCAGATACCCTCGAAACTCCTTTTTATTCCTCTCCTTCCAAATCACCCATAAGATTAGTAGGAAAGATGCCTTCACATTAATTTACCTCTTGTGGAACCCACTCCCACCCTCCAAGCTAGAAAAAATCTTTTAGAGAGTTTGGAAAAACCCAACTACAATTAAACCAACCGAGCACAACAAGCCAGAGGGCGTGAGCACGTTTGCAAGATGCAAAGAAGTGATCCACAATTTAAGCATCCTCGAGGCACACAGGATGCGCCACCTAAGATTATCCAACGTCAATGATGCAACCTTGAGAAGTGAGTGAACCAAAAGCCATATAACCCTAAATGGAGCTTTAAACTTCTTAATCCAAGAAACAATAGAAGGGTTGTAGAGCTTCCGAACAACTCCAAGAAGAAAGAGGAGTCAGAGGAAGCAACATTTGTCGACCCTTTTCCAAACCTGTCTCTCCACTCCATCCTCTTGACGCTTGCTTTATGCCTATGCAATATGCTCGTATATAAACTCTAATTGGATTTCACCAAGAGAAGTTCGGATACAGCCCTCCTATTGAAACCCCAAGTCCTAAATAGACCATACATCTTGATCCAGAACCCTAGGGTTAGGGTTTGTGTGAAAAGTGGCAAAGCACGATAAGACCTTTGCAGAGACTTTCACAAAGGGAAAAAAAACCGACAAATATTATTAATCTTCTCAACTCGGAGATCCAATAACTACAAGGCTTATATAAATAAGAAAAGAAAACTTAGGGGTCTTAATCAAACCAGAAAACTTAGCAAATAAAAAATATTTTAATTATAACTCATTACATAAAATCAGAAAGCCACTAACAACTCATTAGGGAAATAATAAAAGTCCTGAAGTGTCTTGGGCCCCACATTCAGAGCAGACGTGATAGCCTCTCTGCACAATCATCTTGAGCCACCTATTGTTCTTGGATTTGAGGTTTTAGCAAGTAAAAACCTGTGCCAATTTCTTGCCCATCACTGAGTTTGGTCCCAAATCTCTAGCTACGCTTGAGGTTCATAACCCGCTGTGTAAGTTTATTCTGAGTATATCGTCCTTCAACTTGATAATTTTTTTATAAAAAAACTTGAAAATTATTCAAATAATGGTTATTTTCTAAATTGGAAAATCATGTTTCCATCCTTGCAACAGTTGCTTGGATCTGGTTGATTGCTGCAGATAATTGAGCAGTTTGTTGATTCATACCGACAACGGCTCTAAGTCATTTCCTCCATGGTCATGGATGAGGTCTACGCATCTATATGCTTCTTAGGTGGCCTTTTTTATCCAATTGACACAGACAACCTGTTGTGTAGATCATATCACCACTAGCGTGCAAGCGAAGACGGATTCGAAATCTGAGTTTGGATGGCTCCGATATCGTAGAAACTGTTTCTGGCCCTCTATTGTTCAAATCTATTGTTTTATTGGACGTTGCTGATGTAGCTGATGACATCTGTTTCTGGATCCCGCTGCTTCCTATGGAGTGGGTTAGGTCCAACCCAACTTGACTTCAACATGAACCTAAAACGATTGCAAGCAAGAAGGTGTTGCAAGCAACACTCAAATGAGCGCTTCCACCAAGGTGTTGATGATGTAGTGGGAAGGAAAGTGGGCAGTGCGTGGTTATGTACTCACATGGCAACGGCGGCTGGCACTCCAACCGTCTCTTCCTCCTCTTGTTTCTCTCTGCAGAAACTGAATTCTGAAAACATTTCTTTTTCTTTTTCTTTTTTTTGTTTTCAGAATCTCCCTTGCAGATCTAGCCCACCTTAGATCTTACAAGAGATCTATGCTTCACGGTCTAGCCAATCCTCCTTTTCCTCTATCTGGTTTGAGTTTTGCTAAAGGTGGCAGACTGTTCTTTTTTTAAATGTGCTTCCTTCCTTAGAAAACCAACAACCACCACGCCGGAGCTGCCGGTTGCACTGCTCTGGCGATGCGTTGCAGGCATGGTTCAAAATTGCTACGTAGCGGCCACATTATCGGCCGTAGTGGTTGATGCTGCTATGGTCTAAAACCTAGTAATCTAAGCAATTTTAATTTAAAACACTATTTTTCCTATTTCTTGTCCTTAATGGCCTTTCGTAAAGTTGTCAATACACCTTATATGGTTCCAAATCACTAAAAAACAACACAAGATTGGCTGCTACACAATATTCAAAAAAATTTAACGCTTGAAAATTTCACACCGCTACGCCGCTATGTATTGCCTCAAATGCCATGCATCACCGCTACGTCGCTATGCCCGCTGCAATAACTATTTTGATCCTTGGTTGCAAGCGGCGGGGTTCCAAACATATGGACGGTGGCGTGAACATTTTGGCTGGGCAATGCTCTTTGATGGTGAGGTTGGAATGGGAAAAGGCCGGATTCTGAAAGATCCCAATCTTTTTCCTCCCTTTACTTTTTCCCCTGAAACCAACGAGGGCAACCCTTTTCAAATTCGGAAAATATGGATCTACCCCTCTTCTTTAAAACTCCAATGTCCCAAACCAAGGGCCCTTTTTCTTCTCCAACTCTGGTGACTGTCGTCCAACGGAAATTGGAAGAGGGCACTGACCCTTTGTCTTTTTTTTTTCCTCCAAGCAGAAAATCGCCCAAACTCTCTTTGTTGCGGCAAAAGCGAGAACCGAGAGCCCTCCTTGGATTTTTACAGAAAATCATGGCCCACCTTCCGAATTTATGCCCTCATTGAATTTGAGATCTGAAACCCTCTCTCTGATTCTTGAATCACTAGCTGAAACAATAACTTGAGCTCTTTCTTCTCCAGTTTCTTCTATTCCGCAAAAGACCATGCCGAGTCCGGATCTGTGTGCAGGGGAATGTAACCCACTCTGATACCAAATGATACAGACCCTATTGTTAGGGTTTTGTGAAAAGTGTTGAAGCACGATAAAAAGTCTTTGCAGAGACTTTCACACGATGATGCACCTCAAAGGGAACAAAACCTACAAATATTATTAATCTTTTCAACAGTGAGATCCAACCTCTACAGGGCTTCTATAAATAAGGGAAAAAAAAAAAAAAAAACTTAGGGGCTAAGATTCATAATCAAATTAGGAAAGTAGGCAAATCAGAAACTATCCTAATTACAACCAATTAAATGAAATTAGAAAAGCCACTAACAGCGCATTAGGGAAATAATAAAATCCGTAAACCATACTGGGCCCCATATATGGGCTGCAGGTCTGTCCTGCATTGCATCCTAAGGCCAAAAAAAGATTAAAAAAAAGAAGAAGTAAAGGGCCATAAATATTGCTTAAACCAAGTCACATGCCTGTCACTTTTAGATATCTTTGATCCCAATACCAAAAGATTTTTTAATTGTTGGCGTTTTTGTATCACGGCTTTATGGCTTATTACCTAAAATGGAATAGGACTGTGATTGCATGAAGATTGAAGAAACAGGCCCATCTTGTGCTTGGAATAACTGTGGGAATGGTAATGAGCACCTTGCCTACACCAATTCCCCATCAAATTAGAGGAAACCTGTTCCCTAGCTAGTGTCCTATGAAACTTGTTTGTGCACTGATCCCTCTTCACTTTATCTTTTGAGATGGCATTAGAAGTTTCTTCATTCAATAAACGCATCCATAGTGTTTGAATTTGTGTTTGCCCTTCTGTAATGGACCAAATCTTTATTTTACAACCAGTCTACTAACAAATATGCTGCATTAGGCATCTAGAAGCAATTCTGATAACTTAGGGAAAGATGTACTTAAAACTAGAGTTGTCCAGAAAAGTCGGTCCCATTTCTCAGGAGTCCTTATTAATAAGACTGGTTGCAGAAGGGTTGGCAATGGGTTCGGTTGGTTACAAGTTGGGTTGATTACTGAGGTTATTATGAAGTATGGACCCAACCTATACATGACCCATTTTATTGATCAGGTTTGAAATGTTAACCGAACCCTGAATTACCAAGATAGCTCACGTTGTGTTAGTGGGTTGGGGAACAACAGACCATCGCAAATTGGATTGGGTCATGTTGATGAGTTGGAGAGCAAGCATGTTGAACTACCCAAACATGACATGGTTAGTATTCAGGTCGGAAATGTCTAGCTGAACCCTGAATTGTGCACTGTCATGTTTGGGTTGGTCGGGAAAATCTACTGCTAGGTTGCATGCACAAATTGTCCCCTTATGTTGTTCAGCTGGTAAGGGACGTGTAGTGTAAGTGGGTTCATGAGTTCAAGTCGTGGGAAAAAATAAAAAAGTTTCCTGTTTCTTCTTGTTCTTCGAATGAAGATAGGTTTCAAAAAGAGTTGGGAGTTGGTTTTCCTTTCCCACTCTCTCCCCCTCCAAACCACCCCCCTACTCTCTTTAGCATCTCCAACAGAAAATTTTGATTAGAAGGCATTTAAATGGTCTGGATGTCTATGAACTGGGCCCCACCTTCTGTAGACTGTAGCCCCCCAATTCATTGGCTTGAACGATCACAAGTCTTACCGTCTGATTGTGAGGTACCTTGCAAGCAACTACAAAGGTTAACTGGTTAGTGGTTGGACTTCGTACAATGTGACTGGATGCCACTGTGGCAGAGCATGCTGCTATAGAGTTCATTTGGCAGTGCGTTGCCCTACGCATTCCCCTTCATTTTCCACCTTGGGTAAGTGTGCAGGTGGCTTTCATTTCCCATACAAACAGAAAAAGTTCTGTTTTGCAAAAAAAAAAAACCCCCGTTTGGTTCCACACAAAATATGCCCGATTCGTTCTCTTTAATCTTACCTGATGCTTGGCTTGACAGATACAAGAACCCAAAGCCGGACTGGTCAGTCTTCCGTGAAGCAAGTTTTGGTCATGGTGAGCTAAAGATTGTAAATTCAACTCATGCGTTTTGGAGCTGGCACAGGAATGATGACGATGAACCAGTGCAATCAGACCATGTATGGATAAACTCCTTGGTGAATTCTGGATGCATCCTCAATGAGAAGAATGACTTCAGGAAGATCCTCATCTCTCCTTAGGAAGGATTTCCACAATGTTGACAGCAATAATAGCATGAAATCCAAAATTGTGAGAGTTCTTCATTTGTGTATGTAGATATATATTATATATTGATAAACCTGTAGGTGGATTAGTCTCTATGTATTTGTAACAGTTCTGATCTCAGAACCTGTAGGTGGATTAGTCTCAATGTATTAGCCGGACTGGTCAGTCTTCTGTGTGCAGCTGTATTTGTAACAGCTCTTAGACCCTTTGATGTGCTTTTTAAGCCTCGACATTGTAGCATGTTGGCTTTTAGTTGCTGCCTTAGCTAATGAGCTCTGTTTGTATTTTGAATCTTTTAAGTTTGTGGTAGATGACAATGTTCATTTTAAAAGGGTAAGGTATAGCACTGTTAATAATCATTAGGACTCTTTTGTATGCATTATTATCCTATGGTTCGGTCTATGAAGGGTTGGGTCGATAGTGATCCTAAAGGGGCATGTTTGTGTGAGACAGTTGCCGCAGTATTTTCTTCCACACTGATTTTGTTTTATGCAGTTTCCAATTCTACTTTTTGGTTGGTAAAACATTTACCATGGTGAAGTGTTTGTACCTCTTGTTTGGTTCTCCACCTATTGGAGTTGAATATGCTTTTCAGAAAATGCTTTCACCTCATACCGTGGAAATTGCAGAAAACTTTACACGGACCAACAGAAAACCATTCTCCCTCTGAAAGCATTTTCATTTTTCTATGGATAATATTCCATACAGACATATGTCAGTGAATGTTTCGTTGAAGTGGAATTCTACAAAGGATTCTGCAAAATCTTCAGCATGTCCATTAGAGAGAAACCAATGCTCAGATCTTCCCCACCCTGAATGTTTCATGTTCTGATACTCTGGTTGTCTGTAGGTCGTTCTGAGGTTGGGCTAGCACGGATTAAGCAAATGAGTTGGGCCTGGGCTTGAATTGTAAGCCTGAAAGCTTGATATGGGCCTGGATGTTAGATTCGATAGCTAAATGACTGGGCTTCAACTTGCTTCAGTATTGGCGACTCGTCTCAGTCATGCACAGATGATTCATTGTGTACCTGTAATCCACATGATGAAACCGACCTAACAGTTTGGGCTGGGACATACCAAAGGTGGGCCATGTGATGGGCGGTCTGGACCTCATCACATGGCGCATGGGAAATAACTGCTCCCTAACATTATATGGACTTGTCATATTAGATATAGATACTCTTCAAAAACAAGATTAAATAACAACAATGGTAGAAACATGCTGATTATGCAGGCCAACATATTTGATACCAAATGTCCACCATTGATTACAATATGTTGATTGCCTGATCCAATCCAACAAAAGACAATTATAACAGTATTTCGACACACAGCCACCAAATCATGGTTGTGAACGAACCCAAGTATGCTGGCCCAACTTATAATCCAATCGATACAAATATAAATAGCATTCATCATAGGCAACCACAAACCAATCCTCATCCCATGCCTGTAACTTAGTTCAAAGCACAAGTAAAATCCAACGCACACCAATATAGAATAGCATTGCCTGCCTCTTGCTCTATTTGAGGGAACCTGCAATATGAAGATAGATGCTTGAATAGACTGTCGCTGCAAATCAACGAGAAACAATTTCAAATGCGCGGTTCATTCACGCTTACATTTTGTCAATCACTAAATCAGTTCTCTAAGGTTCAAGAATCCTCAGCAAAAACTTTATTCCAAGGACAAAAGAATGTAACTTATAACAAAACGATGTCCACCGTGAAATATTTTTGTGCCTCTTGATTTAGACCGTAGATGGTTTTCCACCTTTTAGATCTGAATCTACTTTCTGTAATATGCAGATAACGCTTTCACCTCGAAAAATGAAAATTGCAGAAAATGTTTATACTGGACTATGGAAAATATTTATCCCCTAGAAATCATTATCATTTTCTGAAAAACGAAAAAACCGAACTGTTCTCATGTTTCCCACCTTGAATGTTGCATGTTTTGAAATTCTAGTTCATTCATGGCTATTCAATTTGCGAAAGAGTTGGGCCTGGGCCTGGGCTTTGATTTTAAGCATGAATGGTAGACATAAACCCAAATGACTGGCTTTGACTACCTTCAGCCTGCCTAGTCATCTCAGGCACCCACAAGTAAGTGACAGGTGGGCTCCTTACCCCAGTGGGTAAGGAGTTGGGCTCTTATTGGGGAGGTCAGGGATATTACCGCATGTGTATATGCGGGCTTTCTTCCCACTTCAGTGGGCTCCCTTCCTAGATGTGGTGGGCTTCCTTCCTACTTCATGGGCTTCCTTCCCGGTGTATCGGGCGCTCTAAAAAAAAAAAAAAAAGTCCCAGCCACCGTAGCTAGGGTAAAAAATAAGAAGTAATAGACGGTATAAGAAAAACGTCAATGATCCTTATTGATTTGTGATCCACATGATTATATCCGAGGTTGGCCTTGTGATGGGTGGTCCAGATATTGTCACGTTTTGTATGGGAAAATAAATACCCCTTAGCATCAGAAATGCTTGACAAACTTGCTACTCTTTAGAAAAAAATAAAATAAAAATGCAGATCATGACATTCTGTGGATCCAACAAACGATAATAAAGCAAACTGATGCAGCCCGAGACAGTTGATGGCAAATTTGTACCCTTGATTACCCATGATTCAACAAATGACTATTTCGACACACGACAATATGAAAAGGCCTTTTTGAGTAGATATTCTGTATTCGTAGGCTCTAAGATAACCTCGTTTCGATTTATATTGAGGGAGATGTGGCCCCTAAAGGTTACCGATAAACTTTCTAGAAGGGTAAACTGTGTTGTGTCCATAGAAAAGCCTCTATAGTACATATTCTTGGGTTTTCGGGGTGTGGGGGGTGCATGCCCATGCCTGACTTGGTATTTTTTACCTTTTCATAAATCTTTAAAAAAAAAAAAATTGACCCGGAGTGCCATGCCCGCATTAGATTGTAGTATTTTTTTTTTCTTTTTGTCTATCCTGCTCTTTTGATATGTAACTTTGAAGTAACTTGTGTCAATTTCTTCGTTTAGGAGCCCTGGACCTGTTTTCATAGTCTTCTCACTTGCGGAAGTCATTTTTCTCGATTTTTCATTTTCCATGAATCTTAAGTTTTTCATGAAATCCATTTTCATACTTCTCTAAGATTCTTTTTCCTGCCTCTTTTTCTGTCAAATTTGTATGTATACGAAAGACCCGTATTAGGAATAGGTATTTTGAAGATTCTAGAGATTAAGGATATATTTTAAAAATATCGGATTCTATTGAATGTTAGACGGAAGTTTCCAATTAGGAATACATATCTTTAGAAAATTTTGGAGATTGACTTGGCCCCATGAATGATGTGGCCCCTATCAATGAACGACGTGTGGATGCCTATATAGACTCGCGACGAAGCTCCAAATCCCAAACGAAGCTCACGTCACAAGATGATGTAATTGTGCTCAATGTAATGTTAGCCAGTTGCATGGAATATAATAAGTTATAGACTTTTATGATGTCAACTTATTCAATGTGTGATTTAACAATTGTATGATCCTATTTTTGGGGTATTTAATGATGTAATCAATATCCACCATTCCATATGGTTAATATCGACCATTTTCAATGAAGACAGAAGCTAATGCCTTCCAAATTAAGATGTTCTGTACTAACAGAAATGGTCGATAGCGATCACTTTCACTGAAGACAGAAGCTACTGCCTTCCAAGTTAAACTGTTTTGTACTAACAGAAAATGTTGATATCGTCCATTTTCACCAGAACCACATCTAGCGCCCTAGAATACAAGAAATCGAACCAATCTCCAGCAAATGGCAACCGATAAAGTGGCTAATAGTAAAAGCTTAAAGATTATTGTTTTGGAGAAGAAAAAAGAGGGAGAAAGAGAAGGGCAGGAAGAAGGAAGAAAATGAAATGTTACATAGTTACACTGGTTTGGGTTCTTTTTGTGGCTGTCAATATCAACCATCCCAAAAAAAACTTAAAAAAAGAAAAAGAAAAAAGAACTGGGTCTAGAAGACCCCTCCCGTGTCCATTGTGATATTCGGTCCTGGAAGGCCGCATATAGGGTCCTACGGGGATTTTTTCCGTAAATCCCTCTATATATAATGTTATATATATATATATTATGAAAGAGCTTGATAACAATTGCTCAATTGCTAATTGATCTTAATCATCCAGTTTATTTTGACTATATAATTATTGTAAGCTCTCTCCACAAGAAGCTCGGTAGCTCCTTCTAATCACTCCTTCGCTATTCTCTAATATGTAACGGTTCTGCTCTTCCTTTCATGATAATTTGATGTTGGATATTTTCTAAAAACCAATAATTAAAAAAATAAATTTTAAGAGGCACTTGAGACTTGAGTGTGTCTTTTCAAGAATATTTCAAATTTTATGTTTTTTATTTAATTTTTGTGCCTTTGGGATGTGATGTGCCTTTTAGGTCATTCATGAGTGCATATGACCCGTTTTCAATATTTACTTTCAACTCTATAAATTAAAGTGATTTTCAAAGGGTTTTTTTTTATAAAACACTTAAAATATAGAGACTATAGAGTTTTCTTCATATATATTTTTTAATTTTTAAACAATTCCATAATTTTTATTTTAGTATTTAGACTTCGAATCAAAGTTGGACATTGTATCCTAGGGACAAGATTTCATCAAAGCTACCTGCATGTGAGAAATTGTTGTCTTTAAGAAAGCATCTTAATTGATTTGTTTTGCCCATTTTCTATTACTCAATTTCTTGCATTCACTTTTATTCACTAATTATTTTTTCTAATTATTTTTTATGATTGCACATACTTCATAAGTAATTTCCCCAATAGTTAGCCACAAGTCTATTAAGGAATAAAAAGTACAGACTAATATAGGCAAAAACTAAACATTGCACAAATCTCAGAGATGAGCGAGTTTGAAATAAATCAATTTCCCCCACTAGTTCCAAATAAAGAAACGTATACTACGAGGAATATCTCAATATATACTCTGGTGGACAATACATCTGACCAAATTTCCTTTAAACTCTAATTTAGAAGTTAAGACTGGGCTACAGTCAGAACCATCCCTCTATGTTGATAAATCAAACTCCCTTGATGTTTAGAGTCTCACCCTCTGTGATACAATATCACTTTGAGAAATTAGGGGGTTGTTCACTACAATTTATACTTCATTTACCCCAATATTACATGTTCCCATTGACATTTGTTGATGAAATAAGTATCTCAATTCGTTGGTATCATACATCTTATATAAACATATCCACAATATATACTCGGATCGAGAAAATGATGACAATACCCACGATTTGTGATCCGATCTAATAGATGACGATATAATATGCACACAATCTGTGATCTGATCAATGATGTAATATCCACAATGCAGTTTGTATCCAATCAAGGATACCTATGGTCTGTTTGGCATTCTTTTACTGGGTTGTTCCCATGTTCTCATGAGATGAAAATTGTTAAATATGTTTGGTTTTATCCTAAAAGTCGTCTCCAAAAAGAACTCTTGGGAAAGATCAAAGAAACAAAGCTTGTTGGAGCAAGAAATTAGAAACGATTGGTAATTGTCTTTTTAAGAAACACCTTTCAGGCAATGCGGAACTTTGTGGCTATAATTTTTTCATTTTATAACTTCCATTTTTTCTCTTGGTTTTTGGTTGCATGTGGGATTGGAACACAGTCGCCCTATCACACACTCATCTCTCTCTCATCATATAACCCTCCCTCTGTGAGTCCGGGGATCCGAACCCTGGGGGGGGGGGGGGTGAATAGGGTGGGCTTTAATTATGACCAATTTTAATCAAATTTAACTTATTTAACTTAAATTAGTCACAAATGGTGATTACAAATAAAATGCGGAAGCTTAATAAAAACAATCACCACAAAGCAAGCACCATCACACAAGGATTTATAGTGGTTCGGCCTCAATGCTTACATCCACTACCGGCTTGTGATCCAACACCCCACCGGATTTCCACTATTTATGCTTTTCAATAGGCTAAGCAATAACCTTTACAATTATGCTTTTCAAGGCTAAGCAATAACCTTTACAATGATGTTTTTCAAGGCTTAACATCAACCTATACATTATGCTTTTATAGGCTAAGCAATAACCTCTTCAACCAAAAGGTTGGCTATCTCTCTAAGTAGTGTCTAACATACACTTGATGGAGATACAAATTAGCTCATTACATTTGCCTCTAAAATAGGCGGATATGAAAATGAAAATCTAATACACACACACACTATGAATGCAAAGGTGAAAGTACATGATGTGTGTGTGATGTCCTCAATCATTTTGAAAATGAAAGCTCATAAATGTATGCCTAAGGCTTTTGAAAGTTGTAGCTTATAAAACATTTATGATTGAGGAAATGCTAATCACATGTTAAAACTAACTTGTAAAAGATATACATTTGTATCCTAAACAAGTTGTGAAAATTCAAAGACCAAAACATGTGAAGCATAGGGATGTCAATCAAATCAACAATGTAGCTCAAAACATAAAAATAGATTTGATTGAAATAAGGGGACAAATCATATGTAATTATAAATACAACTTGAATATGATATACCAATCAATGCAAAACAAGTTGTGAAACTTTAAAACAAAATACATATGATTTGTAAAGTTTGTTGAATCCAAAACATAAGATACATTTGAAAGAGATTTTCTTATGATGGAAAACAACAACCAAAGATTCAACCAAGTATATGAATCATGTTACATATAATTTCAAAGATTCTTTCATTAACATGATCTACTTAGATTTACCAAATAAAGTACTACTTGGATTGAATCAATGGTGATGCATCCAAAACAATAGATCAATTCAAAACATAAAACATGCTAAGGACACAACACATCATAGTTTAACATGCTACTAAAGATTTACCAAAGATAAAACAAAAACATGAAAACATATCATTTGTAAAGATGTTGAATCCAAAACATAAGATAGTTTTGAAAGTGATTTTCTTATGTTGAAAAACAACAACCATAGATTCAACCAAGTATAGGAATCATGTTACATATAATTTCAAAGGTTCTTCCATTAACATGATCTACTTAGATTTACCAAAGATAAAGTACTACTTGGATTGAATCAAATGATGTTGTATCCAAAACAATAAATCAACTCAAAACATAAAACATGTTAAGGACACAACACTACATACATAGTTTATCATGCTATAAAAGATTTACCAAAAGTAAAATAAAGCATGAAAACATATGATTAAGGAAAGTAGAGCCTACTTGGTGATTTAACTTCATTAATCCAAGCTTTAGCTTTCCTAATGATCCCCTTCATCCCTTAGTTCATTTCCCTTCTATTTGCCTCAAAACCCCTCAAGGAGGGCCTTAAAATTCCCTACTTTTGGCAAAGGAAAGAACTCATTTTTATAGCCAAAATAGCCCAACGGCTAGTCCCCGGTCGACCTGGTAACAATGCCCGGTCGATCGGCTATAAATGGTCAAAAAAAGTGACCGTTGGAAGAGCAACGGCTCTTAGCCCCAGTCAACCTGCACTGCTGGTCGACCGGCCACACTGCTGGTCGACTGCCTGGGACAAAAAATTCCCAACTTTTGCATATTTGAAGGTTTTCCTTGGAGGGGATTTTTGGGCCAAAAAATCGAGCTTGGAAAACATGTTTTAAATCAAACTAAATGGTTTAAAAACATGAAACACAAAAAGCCTAAAAAGATTTGAAACTTTAAAACCAAAGGCTAGCTTGATTTGATAAAACTCTTTTCACATTTAAATGCATCCAATATCAAAAACCAAAACATGCATAAATCAAGATTTCTACAAGTCTAAAAACCAATGCATGTGAAAATCAAGATTTCAAGATATTATAAATCAATGCAAGTGTGTAAATCAAATGATGCTTGAATGATAATGCATCTATCAAATTGCAATCTACAAAAGTCCTAACAATCTCCCCCTTTGCAATTTGATGGCAACTCACTCACCACACTCACCACTGAATATACACACTTAGTCTTCAGCTCCCCCTCAGCTGGACAAGTCTTGAAATCTCCTTGGATGCTCCTCCTCTTAGCTTGGGCTCTTTTCTTCATTCTTCATGATGCTTGGTACTTGATCATTCTTCAAGCTTTCTTTTCTTCTTTTAGCCAAGCATCTTCTTTATCTCCAAGCTTTCTTCTTTCACCTCTCCCCCTTTGACCATGCCTCTCTCTCCCTTTGGCAAGAGATGCATTCTCTCCCCTTGTAGAAGATCATACAATATCTCCCCTTAGGAAACTTGGACATTCTCTTCACCCTTTTGAGAACTTGAATGCTCTCTCTGTCGCGACCCCGGAACGGATCCTAGGCCCGCGACGTGCTTTGCATATATTAAATTTTGGAAATATACTTTCCCACAGGTTCCCACGGTGAGGATTCCCAAAGACACGCGGGATCTGGCTCACACGTACAAGTATGCGGAAGCGTGTAGCAAAACACATCAAGATAAGCACCAATAAAATATTTAAGTGCTATGACAAATAGTAACAAAACATGGTATCAAAGGAAGAAGTTAAAATGGCATTCCCCACATAGTTCAAGTTACAAGATTACACAAAAGCAAGTTAAGTTTTTGGTTACAACCCTTAAGAGGCCAACAGAGGCCAATACACATCTCAAAATAAATAAGGGAACCCCAAACAAAATGATAGCGAGACTCAAGAAACCCGCCCGACGTCTAAATGACATCGTCGGGCTGCCACTCTCTCACAGGGGTTGGCTCACAAGCCTCCTCCTGATGCTCCTCCTCAAAGGTAACGTCTCCTGCACCTGGGCACCAACAAACAAGGGTCAAACACAACGGTTTGGCAGGTAATCAATTTAGGTGTAAGCATGACACAATAAGCGTTTTAAGGAAACATATAAGTAAATCCTTTTAATCGAAATACTACAATAACTGAAGTACATTTTTAAGAATGCGAACAAAGCTGGGATACCAAAACAAACTAGCATGAATACATAATATATCATGAATAGTTAGCATCCACAAAGAGCCCATCCTTTCTCTATCATTTATATAATGAAAAGAGCAAGCACGCACGACAAGCACGATATACATAATATAAGCACGACACGATTTCCCACAAAGACGGGAATTCCGGCCACGGAACCGGACACGCACGATGTGTAATAAATACACGACCAGTCTGCAGACAGTCCACATGTTTAAAGACCCCCAGGCAGTGGATCAAATTGAAAGGGCAGTCTAAGCTCAGTGGTGTTTACTTAATTCATGAATGCACAAAACACGCGAAACACGGTCGAAACACGTCGAGATAAAAAGGGGGAAATCACTTATCAAACACGATGAACACGACTAGCAAGGGCATAATTAATATGCATAACACGCTTAGGAAGTGATCCCCTTTTTCTTGAGACTAAACTTCAAAACAAGCTTATACTTTGAAATCCCAAAACTAGTACACGATGGTATTTATCGTACCAAAACGGAATTCAAACACGAAATCTGACAAGCATGTGTTAAGGCTGCTAATTGACCTTTGTAAAATTGGGAACCCAAATGTCAGAATATACAAGAATTGGTGTCCCCGAAGTTGGGTTGCATTTCGAAGTTCCATTTACACAATGTCAAGTGAAAACCCTTAACATAGTCTAGTTTTTCAATCTTCAAGAAAATACACAACGAAATAATTCTTCTCCTGAATCTGGCAGGTTCGCTCGAGCGAACGTTATAAGGTGATGACACTTCGCTCGAGCGAGACAGTTCGTTCGAGCGGATAATAAGTGCGTTTGAACGGACAACTCTCTGTCTCGTTCCAGATTATACAGAGGGCAGTTCGCTCGAGCGGACAACTCTCTGTCTGCGCTCGGACCAAACAGAGGCTTGGTCGCTCGAGCGGACACAAGGGTCGCTCGAGCGAATCAGCTTCTGCCTGAACTCCCAGAGTGCAGAAACTGCCTTTCTTTTACACATCTTTCACTACATTCTTCTTCTTCTTCTTCTTCTTCATCAATCACACAAAATCCCTTGAGCCTACATGCTCACCAAGGGTTCATTCCATCATTCCAACCATCCAAATCAAATGAAAACATAATCATGAAGCTTGTAAACAATTCAAATGCACAATTTCTAAAATACAATGAAATCAATATACGCATGCATCATTTCCTAAAGAGATTCCTTGCCTTGACCAATGCTAATAATCCTTCTCAAGCACTTCTCTCAAGCTAATCCAACACTACAAGAACCCAAGAGAAAACCATACCAAACTTAACACAAATGAAAGCAAAGAACCCATTTTCATAAAAAAATGGTTTTCAAATGAAAAACAAGATCTTAAGGTACCAAAATAACTCCATGAAAATTATGAGTTGAAACTCTTACCTAACAATGGCTAAATAAGAAGAAAATGGAGAAATGTAGAGCTTGATCCACAAGAAGCTCAAAGAAACTTGTATTGATAGAGAGCTTGCAAGGAGATGGAGGAGAGGGTATCCTTAGAATTTTCTTTGGAGTCTTCTAGCTAGGTCATGCAAGGTAAAGGAGATGGAAGAGAAGGGGAGTTTTCCTTGCACTAGGTTAAGAGATTGCAGAGATTTGGGGGAAATGAATGGAATGAGAGGGAGAAGGGGGATTAAGTGATGGAAATGGGCCCCAAATAACTTGAACTTAGACATGGCCAAAACACTATCTTGCGGGCCTCGAATGACTTTGACGAAGAAGGATAAAACGATCGTCGAAATATCTAGTTTCCAAAAAGTATATTTTTGACATGGTTTTGAGATCTCGAAAATTGTGTCCAGATTTGTGCACAAAAGATAATTTTTCCCTCTTTGGGCCAAAACCTGGGGTTTTGGGCTTCAAACAAGAATGGCCTTAAAACGAAAGTTGTAACTCATAGAAAAATCATTCGAATGAAATCAAAATCACAATCACATGGAAATCGATACGATCTTCTCAAGCTCACACGTGCACTCAGGCCTTCCTGAGTGTGTCTAATTAATATTAAACGTTCTCAAAATTCCTAAAGCTATGTCTAAGACTAAAACTAATTACTTCTAACCCAACAACAACTAAACCCACTTAGGACTAAACACACACTAATCGCACACTAATTGACTTGGTCTGGGTCGGGGTCTAACATCCTCCACCGCTTAGGATATTTGGTCCACCAAATAAATCAAACAATTACCTCTGGTAAAAGCTGGGGATACTTCCTTTGCACTTGCTCTCTCAATTCCCAGGTGGCTTCCTCTGGCTTGTGGTTTTCCCAAAGTACCTTGACCCAATGAATAGTCCGGTTTCTCAATTCTTGCTCTTTGGTGTCAATGATCTTGATCGGTCTTTCCACATACGAGGCATCTTCTCGAATCTCTAAAGGCTCATGCTGTAGAATGTGTGCAGGACTAGAGACATACTTCTTTAGCATAGAAACATGAAAAACATTGTGTACCCCGGAGAATTCCGACGGTAACGCAAGTCTGTAAGCGACATCTCCAATCTTGCTCAAAATCTCATACGGACCAATAAACCTTCTGGACAATTTGCCCTTCCGTCCAAACCGTAAAGTCCCTCTAACTGGTGAGATCTTCAAGAACACCTTGTCACCCACTTGAAACTGCAATTCTCTTCGGCGAGTATCTGCATAACTCTTCTGCCTTCTTCGGGCTATCTTCAACCGTTCCTGAATTAACTTGACCTTGTCACTTGTCTCTCCCACTATCGTCGGTCCATGAAAACTACGTTCACCGACTTCTTCCCAGCAAACCGGAGTTCTGCATCTTCTACCATAAAGTGCCTCGAAAGGTGCCATACCGATGCTAGAGTGGTAACTATTGTTATGTGCAAATTCACAAAGCGGTAAGCACTCATCCCACTGAATCTTGAAATCCAATACACAAGCACGCAACATGTCTTCGAAAGTCTGTATTGTCCTCTCTGACTGACCATTTGTCTGAGGATGATAAGCTGTGCTGAACTGAAGTTTGGTACCCATCGACTCATGAAGCGTTTTCCAAAACTTTGAAACAAACCTACTGTCTCTGTCTGAAGTAATGGAGACGGGCTGACCATGTTTACTAACAATCTCATCAACAAATAACTTCGCCAATGGTGCCATGTGCATCATGTTCCCGGTCTTCATCGGAATGAAGTGAGCAGACATTGTCAGACGATCCACAATGATCCAAATTGCATTATTTCCCTTCTTAGTATTAGGCAAACCGGAGACGAAATCCATGGTGATGTGCTCCCATTTCCACTCCGAAATCTCCAAAGGCTGTAACAAACCTGGAGGCTTCTGATGCTCTGCCTTGATCAACTGACAAGTCAGATAGCGAGACACAAAAGCTACTATCTCTCTCTTCATGTTGTTCCATCAAAATCTATTCTTCAAATTGTGGTACATCTTCGTGCTACCCGGATGCATAGAATATCTAGTGCTGTGAGCTTCATTCATTATCTCATTCTTCAAATCATCCACGTTTGGCACACACGACCGGTCACGAAAATATAATATTCCATTCACCATCTTGAAATCGGGGCGTTCTGCAATAACTTCTACTATCTTGGCCAAGTCTGGGTCTTGCAACTGATTTTCCTTAATCTTCTGGATGAAGGTAGGTTCTGAAACTGTCATGTTCGCTAACATCACACCCAATCTTAGGGTTTGTACCTCTACACCCAACTCTTCAAACTGCTGTAAGACACCCATTCCTCTCAAACTGGCCATAGTCACTGACTTCCTACTCAATGCATCAGCTACCACATTCACTTTGCCTGGATGATACTTGATTGGAAAATCATAATCTTTGATATAATCCATCCACCTTCTCTGCCTCATGTTCAAATCCTTCTACGAGAACAAATATTGCAAACTTCTGTGATCTGAATGGACTTTAAACTTCTCTCCATAGAGATAGTGTCTCCACATCTTCAAAGCAAACACAACTGCTGCCAACTCCAAGTCGTGAGTTGCATAATTCTTCTCATGGTCCTTCAGCTGTCTCGAGCCATACACAATCACCTTGCCATCTTGCATCAATACACAACCCAGTCCCACATTCGAAGCATCTGTATAAACAATAAATCCGCTGTTGCTCGAGGGTAATGTAAGGATTGGAGCTATGGTTAACCTTCCTTTCAACTCCTGAAAACTGGTTTCACACTGATCGGTCCACACAAATGGGACATTCTTCCGGGTCAATTTTGTCAACGGGGCTGCAATGGACGAAAAACCTTGGACAAATCTTCTGTAGTAACCTGCTAACCCCAAAAAGCTTCTAATTTCTGTCACACTGCTTGGCCTCACCCAACTAACAACTGCCTTTATCTTCGCTGGAACAACTGCTAAACCTTCTCTGGAGATGATGTGGCCTAGAAACGCAACTTGTTCTAACCAGAATTCACACTTACTGAGTTTCGCATATAACTGGTTGTCCTTCAAGAGCTGTAACGCTGTCCTCAAATGTTCTTCATGCTCCTTCTTACTCTTAGAGTACACAAGGACGTCATCAATAAATACTACTGTGGAGTGATCCAAATAAGGTGCAAAGACCTTGTTCATCAAAGCCATAAAGACAGCGGGTGCATTTGTCAAACCAAAGGGCATCACTAAGAACTCATAATGCCCATATCTTGTTCTAAAGGCTGTCTTCTGAACATCTGAGTCTCTGACTCTCAACTGATGGTACCCTGACCTCAAGTCTATCTTGGAAAAATGGGCTGCTCCTTGCAATTGGTCAAACAATTCATCTATCCTTGGCAAAGGGTACTTGTTCTTCACTGTCACATCGTTCAACTTCCTGTAGTCAATGCACATTCTCAAACTCCCATCCTTCTTTTTCACAAACAACACCGGTGCTCCCCACGGTGAAACACTTGGCCTAATAAAGCCTTTGCTCAACAAATCCTACAATTGGAGCTTTAGCTCACCCATTTCTGCTGGAGCCATCCTGTATGGTGCAATCGAGATCGGAGCTGTCCCTGAAAGGAGCTCAATTGTGAACTCAACTTCTCTAATTGGTGGTAAACCCGAGATTTCTTCTGGAAAAACATCCGAAAATTCACACACAATGGGGATATCCTCCACCCCTTGGGACTGTTTATCCTTCGTGATAAATGCAGTAAATGCCTGACACCCACTCTGAACTAATCTGCTCGCCTTCAAGACTGAAATAAACCCTGCCTGAGATTTTCTCCTGTTCCCCTGAAATATCAATTCTGCCTGTGGTCCTTGGAATCTGAATGTGATGGTCTTACTAAAACAATCCATGGTGGCATGATATGCTTCTAACCAATCCATGCCTAATATGACATCAAAATCATGCATGTCCAAAACTATAAGGTTGGCCGGTAAATTAACATCTCCTAACCACACTGTACAACTAGGGTAATGGTTTCTACACACAACTTGTTTCCCTACTGGAGTGGTCACTACTAAAATGTAATCCAACTCACTACATGGTGCATCAATCAACTTAGCAAAACTAGGAGATGCAAAGGAATGTGTGGATCCAGGATCAAATAAAATCTGGGCTTCTATCCCACAGACAAGGAGTTTACCTTCTACCACGTCTCCTGCAGCTTCAGCATCTGCACGGTTGAGATAGTACAAACGTCCATGCATCTGTAGTCTGTTTGGTACTTGGTTCTGCCTTCCTTGGCCATGCCTATTCTGCTGTGGAGCACGAGCATTCTGATTCTGTGCTGGTTGCCTAGCCTGCTGCTGTTGCTGCTGAGGTGGTCTGACTTGATTCTGAACTAGTGCTTGGTTCTGAGGAGCTACTTCTCTCTGCTGCTGGTTTCTGTTCCCTTGATTCTGAAGTAGTGGGCAATCCTTGATTGCATGGTTCATAGCCCCACACTTGAAACAGGCACCCATAGCCTTACGACATTCGTGGGTTTCATGATTCTTGCCACAATGTCCACACCCTTGCCTCACTTGAGCTTGCTCTTGCCTTGGCTTCTTGCCCTGCTGTTGCCTCTGATTCTGCTGCTGATACTGCTGCTTCCTGTCCTTGTTAAACCCCGACCCAGACCAAGTCGATTTGTGTGCGATTAGTGTGTGTTAAGTCCTAAGTGAGTTTAGTGATTGTTGGGTTAGAAATGATTAGTTTAGTCTTGGACATAGCTTTGGGAAATTTGAGAACGTTTAGTATTAATTAGACACACTCAGGAAGGCCTGAGTGCACGCGTAAGCTTGGGAAGATCGTATCGGTTTTCGTGTGAGTGTGATTTTGATTTCATTTGAATGATCTTTTTATGTGTTACAACTTTCGTTTTAAGGCCATTCGTGTTTGAAGCCCAAAAACCCATGTTTGGCCCAGAGGGGGTAAAATTGCCTTTTATGCACAAATCTGGACACAATTTTCGAGACCTCAAAACCATGTCAAAAATATACTTTTTGGAAACTAGATATTTCGACGATCATTTTATCCTTCTTCGTCGAAGTCATCCGAGGCCCGCAAGATCGTGGTTGAGTCACTTCAAGATTCAAGTCAATGGGACCCATTTCCATAGCTTAAGTCCCTTCTCCCTCTCATTTCATTCATTTCCCCATTCTCTGCAATTTTTCTGAAGTTAGGGCAAGGAAACCCTTTCTTTCTTCTTCTCCATTCCCTTGCATGCTTTGGTTAGAGAACTCCAAATAGAATTCCAAGTTCTTCACCTTCTTCCTTCCCTTGCAAGCTCTCTATCCATACAAGTTCTTGGAGCTTCTTTTGGGACAAGCTCTACATTTCCTCTCTTCTTTCTTGTTTGGCCATTGTTAGGTAAGAGCTTCAAGCCATGTTTTCCATAAAGTCTTTTTAGCTCCTTAAGATTGTGTTTTCTTGTTTACAAACCCTTTTGTTAAAATGGGTTCTTTGTTTCCATTTTTGAGTGAGTTTGTGTGTTTCTCTTGGGTTTTTCTTGTAGTGCTTGATAGCTTGAGTGAAGTGCTTGGAGGAGTATATTTAGCATTTGGGCAAGGCAAGTGATCTCTATAGGAATGATGCATGTGTATTTGGATTTCATTGTATTTTAGAAATTGTGCATTTATCTTGTTTATAAGCTCCATGGTTATGTTTTCATTTGATTTGGATGTGAAATGGTGATAAATGAACCCTTGGTGAGCATGAAGGCTCAAGGGATGATATGTGGTTGATGGATGAGAAGAATGAGAAGAATGTAGTGAAAGATGTGCAAATGAAAGGAGATTTCCGCACTCAGCGAGCTCAGGCAGCAGCCTGTTCGCTCGAGCGACCCCTGGGTCCGCTCGAGCGAACAAGCCACTGTCTGCTATGGAACGAGGCAGTGAGTCGTTCGTTCGAACGCATTTTATTATTCGCTCGAGCCAACATTCGCTCGAGCGAACTGTCTACGCCTTGTAAGGTCCGCTCGAGCGAACTGTCTCGCTCGAGCGAAGTGTCATCAACGCGTCAGGTTCGCTCGAACGAACCTGCCAGATTCAGGAAGATGAGTTTTTCCATTTTGTGTGTTTTCTTGAGGGTTGAAAACTAGACTATGTTAAGGGTCTTAACTTGACATTGTGTAAATGGAACCTTGAAATGAAACCCAACTTCGGGGACACCAATTCTCGTATTTTCTGACGTTTGGGGTTTCAATTACACAAAGGTCAATTAGTAGCCTTAGCACATGCTTGTCAGATTTTGTATTTGAACTTCCGTCTTGGTACGATGAGTATAAACGTGCACTTGTTTTGAGTTTCAAGTATAAGCTTGTTTTGAAGTTTTGTTTCAAGAAAAAGGGGATCACTTCCTAAGCGTGTTATGCATAATTATTATGCCTCTTGCTAGTCGTGTTCGTCGTGTTTTGATAAGTGATTTCCCCCTTTTTTTATCTCGACATGCTTTGATCGTGTTTCACGTGTTTTGTGCATTCATGAATTAAGTAAACACCACTGAGCTTAGACTGCCCTTTCGGTTTGATCCACTGTCTGGGGGTCTTTAAACATGTGGACTGTCTGCAGACTGGTCGTGTATTTATTACACATCGTGCGTGTCCGGTTCTGCGGCCGGAACTCCCGTCTTTGTGGGAAATCGTGTCGTGCTTATATTATGTATATCGTGCTTGTCGTGCGTGCTTGCTCTTTTCATTATATAAATGATAGAGAAAGGATGGGCTCTTTGTGGATTGTAACTATTCATGATATATTATGTACTCATGCTAGTTTGTTTTGGTATCTCAGCTTTGATAGTATTTCATACCAAAGATTTGCTTACATGTTTTCTCTAAATGTTATTGTTCATGTTCATGCCTACATTGATTACCTGCCAAACCGTCGTGTTTGACCCTTGTTTATTGGTGCCCAGGTGCAGGAGACGTTGCCTTTGAGGAGGAGCGTCAGGAGGAGGCTTGTGAGCCAACTCCCGTGAGAGAGTGGCAGCCCGACGATGTCATTTAGACGTCGGTCTGGTTCTCGAGTTTCGTCACCTTTAGTCTTGGGGTTTCTCTTGGTTATTTTGAGATTGTATTGACCTTTATTGGTCTCTTATGGGTTGTACTAAACTTAACTTACTTTCGTGTTAAACTTATAACTTGAACTATATTTGGGAATGCCATCATAACTCTTTTCTTTGATGCTATGTCTTGTTATTAAATGTTATAGCACTTAAAGATTTGATTGTGCTTATCGTGATGTGTTTTGCTACACGCTTCCGCAATCGTGTACGTGTGAGTCAGATTCCGCGTGTCTTTGGTAATCCTCACCGCGGGAACCTGTGGGAAAATAATGAACCATTGTGCATAAACATCATCACTAACGTCGCGAGCCCGGGGATCCGTTCTGGGGTCGCGACAGGACTGGTATCAGAGCGAGACATGTTTCAGGCACTTAAAAGAAACTAGAAAGGTCTTAGGAACGTGGCGAGGATTCGTGAGTTCGATAGATTCGTTCGTATAGGATCTTAGAAACCCTTGTACCATGATTATTGTGTTCTAACTCTTTGTTCTACAGCAATATGCCTCCAAGAAAAGCTCCAAATCATCATGCTTCAGGCAGTAACCAGAATGAGTCAGATGCATCTGAGACACCGACAGCCACACAGTTTCAGGAACTTATGCAAGCCATGATAGCACAGCAAAGGCAGGCTAATGAGAACCAAGCAATATTTCAAGAGCAGTTGGCCAAGAAAGATGACGAGATGGCACAAGTTCAAAGGCAGTTATTGGAAGTCCTTCAGAACAGGAATGCAGCACCACCCGCAGGTCCACAGATTGTGATACAGAATAGGGATCCTGACCCTAATGCTTTGTTTGAGAAGTTTAGGAAGAGAGCGCCCAAAGAATTTTCGGGCAATGAAGACCCGCTAGTGGCAGATGACTGGCTAGTCAATACGGAGAAGATCTTTGATGTCTTCATGTGCACGGGTATACAGAAGGTCAACCTCACAGCTTCATTATTTTATGGGCTCGCAGATAGGTGGTGGCAAACAGTCAAGGATCCTTATGCAGTGATGGCAGATGATGAGGCATGGGCAGCATTCAAGATACAGTTTCAAGACAAGTACATTCCCTCTCATGTCAAGAGGCAGAAGGCTATTGAGTTTCAGCAACTCAAGCAGGGTAGCATGACGGTTTTGGACTATGTCACCAAGTTTGAGAGACTAGCTAGATATGCTACCGAGTTGATTGATACAGAACGGAAGAAGATCACTAAGTTCTTGGAAGGGTTGAACCCCATCATCATGAGGGATGTCATAGGAGTAGTTCCTCCAGCTACATATGATGAGGCAGTCAAGCGGGCTTATACTTTTGAGGATATTAACAATATGATTGTTCAGGACAGGAAGCAGCAATATCAGCAGCAAAATCAGAGGCAATAGCAGGGCAAGAAGCCAAGGCAAGAGCAAGGTCATGTGAGGCAGGGTTGTGGCCATTGTGGCAAGAATCATGAGACACACGAATGTCGTAAGGCCATGGGTGCCTGTTTCAAGTGTGGGGCTATGAACCATTCTATCAAAGATTGCCCATTACTTCAGAATCAAGGGAACAGAAACCAACAGCAGAGACAAGTAGCTCCTCAGAATCAAGCACCAGTTCAGAATCAGATGAGACCACCTCAGCAGCAGCAGCAGGCTAGGCCACCAGTCCAGAATCAGAATGCTCGTCCTCCACAGCAGAACAGACAAGGCCAGGGAAGGCAGAACCAAGTACCGAACAGACTACAGATGCATGGACGTTTGTACTATCTCAACCGTGCAGACGCTGAAGCTGCAGGAGACGTGGTAGAAGGTAAACTTCTTGTTTGTAGGGTAGAAGCCCAGATTTTGTTTGATCCTGGATCCACGCATTCCTTTACATCTCCTAGTTTTGCTAAGTTGATTGATGCACCATGTAGTGAATTGGATTACATTTTGGTAGTGACCACTCCAGTAGGGAAACAAGTTGTGTGTAGAAACCATTACCCTAGTTGTACAGTTTTATTAGGAGATGTTAATCTACCGGCCAACCTCATAGTTTTGGACATGCATGATTTTGATGTCATTTTAGGCATGGATTGGTTAGAAGCATATCATGCCACCATGGATTGTTTTAGTAAGACCATCACATTCAGATTCCAAGGACCACAGGCAGAGTTGATATTTCAGGGGAACAGGAGGAAATCTCAGGCAGGGTTTATTTCAGTGTTGAAGGCAAGCAGATTAGTGCAGAGTGGGTGTCAGGCATTTATTGCGTTTATCACGAAGGATAAACAGTCCCAAGGGGTGGAGGATATCCCCATTGTGTGTGAATTTCCGGATGTTTTTCCAGAAGAAATCCCGGGTTTACCACCAATTAGAGAAGTTGAGTTTACAATTGAACTCCTTCCAGGGACAGCTCCGATCTTGATTGCACCATATAGGATGGCTCCAGCAGAAATGGGTGAGCTAAAGCTCCAATTGCAGGATTTGTTAAGCAAAGGTTTTATTAGGCCAAGTGTTTCACCGTGGGGAGCACCGGTGTTATTTGTGAAGAAGAAGGATGGAAGCTTGAGAATGTGCTAGACTACAAGAAGTTGAACCATGTGACAGTGAAGAACAAGTACCCTTTGCCAAGGATAGACGAATTGTTTGACCAATTGCAAGGAGTAGCCTATTTTTCCAAGATAGACTTGAGGTCAGGGTACCATCAGTTGAGAGTTAGAGACTCAGATGTTCAGAAGACAGCCTTTAGAACAAGATATGGGCACTATGAGTTCTTAGTGATGCCCTTTGGTTTGACGAATGCACCAGCAGTCTTTATGGCTTTGATGAACAAGGTCTTTGCACCATATTTGGATCACTCTACAGTAGTGTTCATTGATGATGTCCTTGTATATTCCAAGAGTAAGAAGGAGCATGAAGAACATTTGAGGACAGCGTTGCAGCTCTTGAGAGACAATCAGTTATATGCGAAACTCAGTAAGTGCGAATTCTGGTTAGAGCAAGTTGCTTTTCTAGGCCACATCATCTCCAGAGAAGGTTTAGCAGTTGACCCAGCGAAGATAGAGGCAGTTGTTAGTTGGGTGAGGCCAAGCAATGTGACAGAAATTAGAAGCTTCTTGGGGTTAGCAGGCTACTACAGAAGATTTGTCCAAGGTTTTTCGTCCATCGCAGCCCCTTTGACAAAATTGACTAGGAAGAATGTTCCATTTGTGTGGACTGATCAGTGTGAAACCAGTTTTCAGGAGTTGAAAGGAAGGTTAACTACAGCCCCAATCCTTACATTACCCTCGAGCAACGGCGGATTTATTGTTTATACAGATGCTTCGAATGTGGGACTAGGTTGTGTATTGATGCAAGATGGCAAGGTGATTGCTTATGGCTCGAGACAGCTGAAGGACCATGAGAAGAATTATGCGACTCACGACTTGGAGTTGGCAGCAGTTGTTTTCGCATTGAAGATGTGGAGACACTACCTCTACGGAGAGAAGTTTGAGGTCCATTCAGATCACAGAAGTTTGCAATATTTGTTCTCTCAGAAGGATTTGAACATGAGGCAGAGAAGGTGGATGGAATATATCAAAGATTATGACTTTCCAATCAAGTATCATCCAGGCAAAGTGAATGTGGTAGCTGATGCTTTGAGTAGGAAATCAGTAGTCATGGCTAATTTGAGAGGAATGGGTGTCTTACAGCAGTTTGAAGAGTTGGGTGTAGAAGTGCAAACCCTTAGATTGGGTGCGATGTTAGCGAACATGACAGTTTCAGAACCTACCTTCATCCAGAAGATTAAGGAAAATCAGTTGCAAGACCCAGACTTGGCCAAGATAGTAGAAGTTATTGCAGAACGCCCCGATTTCAAGATGGTGAATGGAATCTTGTATTTCCGTGACCGGTTGTGTGTGCCGAATGTGGATGATTTGAAGAATGAGATAATGAACGAAGCTCACAACACGAGATATTCTATGCATCCGGGTAGCACGAAGATGTACCACAATTTGAAGAATAGATTTTGGTGGAACAATATGAAGAGAGAGATAGCAGCTTTTGTGTCTCGTTGTCTAACTTGTCAGTTGATCAAGGCAGAGCATCAGAAGCCTCCAGGTTTGTTACAGCCTTTGGAAATTTCAGAGTGGAAATGGGAGCACATTACCATGGATTTCGTCTCCGGTTTGCCTAATACTAAGAAGGGAAATAATGCAATTTGGATCATTGTAGATCGTCTGACAAAGTCTGCTCACTTCATTCCGATGAAGACAGGGAACATGATGCATATGGCACCATTGACGAAGTTATTTGTTGATGAGATTGTTAGTAAGCATGGTCAACCCGTCTCCATTACTTCAGATAGAGACAGTAGATTTGTTTCAAAGTTTTGGAAAACTCTTCATGAGTCGATGGGTACCAAGCTCCAGTTCAGCACAGCTTATCATCCTCAGACCGATGGTCAGTCAGAAAGGACGATACAGACTCTCGAAGACATGTTGCGTGCTTGTGTATTGGATTTCAAGGTTCAGTGGGATGAATGCCTACCGCTTTGTGAATTTGCCTATAACAATAGTTACCACTCTAGCATCGGTATGGCACCTTTCGAGGCACTCTATGGTAGAAGATGCAGAACTCCGGTTTGCTGGGAAGAAGTCGGTGAACGTAGTTTCCATGGACCGACGATAGTTGGAGAGACAAGTGACAAAGTCAAGTTGATTCAGGAAAGGTTGAAGATCGCCCGAAGTAGGCAGAAGAGTTATGCAGATACTCGCCGAAGAGAATTGCAGTTTCAGGTGGGTGACAAGGTGTTTTTGAAAGTCTCACCAACTAGGGGAACTTTGAGGTTTGGACAGAAGGGCAAATTGTCTAGAAGGTTTATTGGTCCATATGAGATTTTGAGCAAGATTGGAGATGTTGCTTATAGAGTTGCGTTACCGCCGGAATTCTCCGGGGTACACAATGTTTTTCATGTTTCTATGCTCAAGAAGTATGTCTCTAGTCCTGCACACATTCTACAACATGAACCTTTAGAAATTCGGGAAGATGCCTCGTATGTGGAAAGACCGATCAAGATCATTGACACCAAAGAGCAAGAATTGAGAAACCGGACTATTCATTGGGTCAAGGTACTTTGGGAAAATCACGAACCAGAGGAAGCCACCTGGGAATTGAAAGGGCAAGTGCAAAGGAAGTATCCACAGCTTTTACCAGAGGTAATTGTTTGATTTATTTGGTGGACCAAATATCCTAAGGGGTGGAGGATGTTAAACCCCGACCCAGACCAAGTCGATTTGTGTGCGATTAGTGTGTGTTAAGTCCTAAGTGAGTTTAGTGATTGTTGGGTTAGAAATGATTAGTTTAGTCTTGGACATAGCTTTGGGAAATTTGAGAACGTTTAGTATTAATTAGACACACTCAGGAAGGCCTGAGTGCACGCGTAAGCTTGGGAAGATCGTATCGGTTTTCGTGTGAGTGTGATTTTGATTTCATTTGAATGATCTTTTTATGTGTTACAACTTTCGTTTTAAGGCCATTCGTGTTTGAAGCCCAAAAACCCATGTTTTGGCCCAGAGGGGGTAAAATTGCCTTTTATGCACAAATCTGGACACAATTTTCGAGACCTCAAAACCATGTCAAAAATATACTTTTTGGAAACTAGATATTTCGACGATCATTTTATCCTTCTTCGTCGAAGTCATCCGAGGCCCGCAAGATCGTGGTTGAGTCACTTCAAGATTCAAGTCAATGGGACCCATTTCCATAGCTTAAGTCCCTTCTCCCTCTCATTTCATTCATTTCCCCATTCTCTGCAATTTTTCTGAAGTTAGGGCAAGGAAACCCTTTCTTTCTTCTTCTCCATTCCCTTGCATGCTTTGGTTAGAGAACTCCAAATAGAATTCCAAGTTCTTCACCTTCTTCCTTCCCTTGCAAGCTCTCTATCCATACAAGTTCTTGGAGCTTCTTTTGGGACAAGCTCTACATTTCCTCTCTTCTTTCTTGTTTGGCCATTGTTAGGTAAGAGCTTCAAGCCATGTTTTCCATAAAGTCTTTTTAGCTCCTTAAGATTGTGTTTTCTTGTTTACAAACCCTTTTGTTAAAATGGGTTCTTTGTTTCCATTTTTGAGTGAGTTTGTGTGTTTCTCTTGGGTTTTTCTTGTAGTGCTTGATAGCTTGAGTGAAGTGCTTGGAGGAGTATATTTAGCATTTGGGCAAGGCAAGTGATCTCTATAGGAATGATGCATGTGTATTTGGATTTCATTGTATTTTAGAAATTGTGCATTTATCTTGTTTATAAGCTCCATGGTTATGTTTTCATTTGATTTGGATGTGAAATGGTGATAAATGAACCCTTGGTGAGCATGAAGGCTCAAGGGATGATATGTGGTTGATGGATGAGAAGAATGAGAAGAATGTAGTGAAAGATGTGCAAATGAAAGGAGATTTCCGCACTCAGCGAGCTCAGGCAGCAGCCTGTTCGCTCGAGCGACCCCTGGGTCCGCTCGAGCGAACAAGCCACTGTCTGCTATGGAACGAGGCAGTGAGTCGTTCGTTCGAACGCATTTTATTATTCGCTCGAGCCAACATTCGCTCGAGCGAACTGTCTACTCCTTGTAAGGTCCGCTCGAGCGAACTGTCTCGCTCGAGCGAAGTGTCATCAACGCGTCAGGTTCGCTCGAACGAACCTGCCAGATTCAGGAAGATGAGTTTTTCCATTTTGTGTGTTTTCTTGAGGGTTGAAAACTAGACTATGTTAAGGGTCTTAACTTGACATTGTGTAAATGGAACCTTGAAATGAAACCCAACTTCGGGGACACCAATTCTCGTATTTTCTGACGTTTGGGGTTTCAATTACACAAAGGTCAATTAGTAGCCTTAGCACATGCTTGTCAGATTTTGTATTTGAACTTCCGTCTTGGTACGATGAGTATAAACGTGCACTTGTTTTGAGTTTCAAGTATAAGCTTGTTTTGAAGTTTTGTTTCAAGAAAAAGGGGATCACTTCCTAAGCGTGTTATGTATAATTATTATGCCTCTTGCTAGTCGTGTTCGTCGTGTTTTGATAAGTGATTTCCCCCTTTTTTATCTCGACATGCTTTGATCGTGTTTCACGTGTTTTGTGCATTCATGAATTAAGTAAAAACCACTGAGCTTAGACTGCCCTTTCGGTTTGATCCACTGTCTGGGGGTCTTTAAACATGTGGACTGTCTGCAGACTGGTCGTGTATTTATTACACATCGTGCGTGTCCGGTTCCGCGGCCGGAATTCCCGTCTTTGTGGGAAATCGTGTCGTGCTTATATTATGTATATCGTGCTTGTCGTGCGTGCTTGCTCTTTTCATTATATAAATGATAGAGAAAGGATGGGCTCTTTGTGGATTGTAACTATTCATGATATATTATGTAGTCATGCTAGTTTGTTTTGGTATCTCAGCTTTGATAGTATTTCATACCAAAGATTTGCTTACATGTTTTCTCTAAATGTTATTGTTCATGTTCATGCCTACATTGATTACCTGCCAAACCGTCGTGTTTGACCCTTGTTTATTGGTGCCCAGGTGCAGGAGACGTTGCCTTTGAGGAGGAGCGTCAGGAGGAGGCTTGTGAGCCAACTCCCGTGAGAGAGTGGCAGCCCGACGATGTCATTTAGACGTCGGTCTGGTTCTCGAGTTTCGTCACCTTTAGTCTTGGGGTTTCTCTTGGTTATTTTGAGATTGTATTGACCTTTATTGGTCTCTTATGGGTTGTACTAAACTTAACTTACTTTCGTGTTAAACTTATAACTTGAACTATATTTGGGAATGCCATGATAACTCTTTTCTTTGATGCTATGTCTTGTTATTAAATGTTATAGCACTTAAAGATTTGATTGTGCTTATCGTGATGTGTTTTGCTACACGCTTCCGCAATCGTGTACGTGTGAGTCAGATTCCGCGTGTCTTTGGTAATCCTCACCGCGGGAACCTGTGGGAAAATAATGAACCATTGTGCATAAACATCATCACCAACGTCGCGAGCCCGGGGATCCGTTCTGGGGTCGCGACAGTCCTGAACAATCATATTGTTAATATCTTCGAATGTGTATGCCCGCTTGACTGCCTCATCATATGTAGCTGGAGGCACTACTCCTATGACATCTCTCATGATGATCGGATTCAACCCTTCCAAGAACTTTGTTATCTTCTTTCTCTCAGTGTCAATCAACTCGGTAGCGTATCTAGCCAATCTTTCAAACTTGGTGACGTAGTCTAGCACTGTCATGCTACCTTGCTTGAGTTGCTGAAACTCAATAGCCTTCTGCCTCTTGACATGAGAGGGAATGTATTTATCCTGAAACTGTATCTTGAATGCTGCCCATGCCTCATCGTCAGCCATCACTGCATATGAGTCCTTGACTGTTTGCCACCACCGGTCTGCAAGCCCCTAGAATAATGAAGCTGTGAGATTGACCTTTTGTATTCCCGTACACATGAAAACATCGAAGATCTTCTCTGTATTGACTAGCCAGTCATCTTCCACCAATGGGTCTTCATTGCCCGAAAATTCTTTGGGTGCTCTCTTCCTAAACTTCTCAAATAGAGCATTAGGGTCAGGATCCCTATTCTGAATTACAATCTGTGGACCTGCGGGTCGTGCTACATTCCTGTTCTGGAGGACTTCCAACAACAGCCTTTGAACTTGTGCCATCTCATCATCCTTCTTAGCCAACTGTTCTTGAAATCTGGCTTGGTTCTCATTAGCTTGCCTTTGCTGTGCTATCATGGCTTGCATAAGTTCCTGAAACTGTGTGGCTGTAGGTGTCTCAGATGCATCTGACTCATTTTGATTACTGCCTGAAGCATGATGATTTGGAGCATTTCTTGGAGGCATATTGCTGTAAAACAAAGAGTTAGTACACAATAATCATGGTACAAGGGTGTCTAAGATCCTATACGAACGAATCTATCGAACTCACGAATCCTCGCCACGTTCCTAAGACCTTTCTAGTTTCTTTTAAGTGCATGAAACATGTCCGGCTCTGATACCAGTCCTGTCGCGACCCCGGAACGGATCCTGGGCCAGCGACGTGCTTTGCATACATTAAATTTTGGAGATATACTTTTCCACAGGTTCCCGCGGTGAGGATTCCCAAAGACACGCGGAATCTGGCTCACACTACAAGTATGCGGAAGCGTGTAGCAAAACACATCAAGATAAGCACCAATAAAATATTTAAGTGCTATGACAAATAGTAACAAAACATGGTATCAAAGGAAGAAGTTAAAATGGCATTCCCCACATAATTCAAGTTACAAGATTACACAAAAGCAAGTTAAGTTTTTGGTTACAACCCTTAAGAGGCCAACAGAGGCCAATACACATCTCAAAATAAATAAGGGAACCCCAAACAAAATGATAGCGAGACTCAAGAAACCCGCCCGACGTCTAAATGACATCGTCGGGCTGCCACTCTCTCACAGGGGTTGGCTCACAAGCCTCCTCCTGATGCTCCTCCTCAAAGGTAACGTCTCCTGCACCTGGGCACCAACAAACAAGGGTCAAACACAACGGTTTGGCAGGTAATCAATTTAGGTGTAAGCATGACACAATAAGCGTTTTAAGGAAACATATAAGTAAATCCTTTTAATCGAAATACTACAATAACTGAAGTACATTTTTAAGAATGCGAACAAAGCTAGGATACCAAAACAAACTAGCATGAATACATAATATATCATGACTAGTTAGCATCCACAAAGAGCCCATCCTTTCTCTATCATTTATATAATGAAAAGAGCAAGCACGCACGACAAGCACGATATACATAATATAAGCACGACACGATTTCCCACAAAGACGGGAATTCCGGCCACGGAACCGGACACGCACGATGTGTAATAAATACACGACCAGTCTGCAGACAGTCCACATGTTTAAAGACCCCCAGGCAGTGGATCAAATTGAAAGGGCAGTCTAAGCTCAGTGGTGTTTACTTAATTCATGAATGCACAAAACACGCGAAACAAGGTCGAAACACGTCGAGATAAAAAGGGGGAAATCACTTATCAAACACGATGAACACGACTAGCAAGGGCATAATTAATATGCATAACACGCTTAGGAAGTAATCCCCTTTTTCTTGAGACTAAACTTCAAAACAAGCTTATACTTTGAAATCCCAAAACTAGTACACGATGGTATTTATTGTACCAAAACGGAATTCAAACACGAAATCTGACAAGCATGTGTTAAGGCTGCTAATTGACCTTTGTAAAATTGGGAACCCAAATGTCAGAATATACAAGAATTGGTGTCCCCGAAGTTGGGTTGCATTTCGAAGTTCCATTTACACAATGTCAAGTCAAAACCCTTAACATAGTCTAGTTTTTCAATCTTCAAGAAAATACACAACGAAATAATTCTTCTCCTGAATCTGGCAGGTTCGCTCGAGCGAACGTTATAAGGTGATGACACTTCGCTCGAGCGAGACAGTTCGTTCGAGCGGATAATAAGTGCGTTCGAACGGACAACTCTCTGTCTCGTTCCAGATTATACAGAGGGCAGTTCGCTCGAGCGGATAATAGGGTCGCTCGAGCGGACAACTCTCTGTCTGCGCTCGGACCAAACAGAGGCTTGGTCGCTCGAGCGGACACAAGGGTCGCTCGAGCGAATCAGCTTCTGCCTGAACTCACAGAGTGCAGAAACTGCCTTTCTTTTACACATCTTTCACTACATTCTTCTTCTTCTTCTTCTTCTTCATCAATCACACAAAATCCCTTGAGCCTACATGCTCACCAAGGGTTCATTCCATCATTCCAACCATCCAAATCAAATGAAAACATAATCATGAAGCTTGTAAACAATTCAAATGCACAATTTCTAAAATACAATGAAATCAATATACGCATGCATCATTTCCTAAAGAGATTCCTTGCCTTGACCAATGCTAATAATCCTTCTCAAGCACTTCTCTCAAGCTAATCCAACACTACAAGAACCCAAGAGAAAACCATACCAAACTTAACACAAATGAAAGCAAAGAACCCATTTTCATAAAAAAAGGGTTTTCAAATGAAAAACAAGATCTTAAGGTACCAAAATAACTCCATGAAAATTATGAGTTGAAACTCTTACCTAACAATGGCTAAACAAGAAAAAAATGGAGAAATGTAGAGATTGATCCACAAGAAGCTCAAAGAAACTTGTATTGATAGAGAGCTTGCAAGGAGATGGAGGAGAGGGTATCCTTAGAATTTTCTTTGGAGTCTTCTAGCTAGGTCATGCAAGGTAAAGGAGATGGAAGAGAAGGGGAGTTTTCCTTGCCCTAGGTTAAGAGATTGCAGAGATTTGGGGGAAATGAATGGAATGAGAGGGAGAAGGGGGATTAAGTGATGGAAATGGGCCCCAAATAACTTGAACTTAGACATGGCCAAAACACTATCTTGCGGGCCTCGAATGACTTTGACGAAGAAGGATAAAACGATCGTCGAAATATCTAGTTTCCAAAAAGTATATTTTTGACATGGTTTTGAGATCTCGAAAATTGTGTCCAGATTTGTGCACAAAAGACAATTTTCCCTCTTTGGGCCAAAACCTGGGGTTTTGGGCTTCAAACAAGAATGGCCTTAAAACGAAAGTTGTAACTCATAGAAAAATCATTCGAATGAAATCAAAATCACAATCACACGGAAATCGATACGATCTTCTCAAGCTCACACGTGCACTCAGGCCTTCCTGAGTGTGTCTAATTAATATTAAACGTTCTCAAAATTCCCAAAGCTATGTCCAAGACTAAAACTAATTACTTCTAACCCAAAAACAACTAAACCCACTTAGGACTAAACACACAATCGCACACTAATCGACTTGGTCTGGGTCTGGGTCTAACACTCTCCCCCTTTGACATTAAATTGCAAAGGTACCTACACACTTGAAATAAGAAAAATACCTTTAGTAGCACCTGTTAACAAAAGAAATCGAAAGTGAAATACATAACAACTTATCATGTTTGGAAGTAATCTCTAAGGGTTCAAAGTCAATCCAAGGGTAAATTTGATCAAAACTAATACTTCCTATCACGCCCCCAAATCGAAACCTCGGGGGCGGGATGGGATTTAAGCATAAATTATATTTTACTTCTCCCAGGATCCGCGTGTGTGAAGACAACACATTCCAACACATTCTGAATATTTTGCGGAAGCATTTGTGGCGTTGCGACCCGAAGTCCGTGGCCATCGGATTCCGCGTCGCACTCAACCTTTAGCACATAACTATTATATCAAGAATCATATCAGACTGGAGTAACCATCACAATAAATTACAGAGCTGACAGTAACAGGATATTACATTCCCAAATATGTTCAAGTTACAATTATCAATGTACATTAATTAAGAATCCCAAGAAAAAGGCTAATAAAAGCCATACAACAATAAGCTATGAACTACTACCCAAATGTGACGTAGCTCCGATGTCAAGCTCAATGTCTACATGACATAGCCGACAAACCAATCTGTAAAACATGGCTCCACAGCCAACAAAAGCACTCATCTCGGGACGAAGAAATCTGAACCTGAGTACCAAAAGTAGTGGGTCAGACACGACGGTCTGGCAGGTGGATGAAAAGATAATAATATACTGAAGAATAAAACATAAGATAAATCATGCTATTCGATCAAATGCTGCATATAATTAAACGGGTGCAAAGTCGGGAATCTCGGGGAAGACCTGTATTCATTTCAAGCATGGGTAAAACATGAATATCTAATAAAACATATATTCATTTACATCATCCGTAAAAAGCATAGATATTTGTTAATCGGGTGTTCGTCTAAAACATTTATAAATATAGTGGCCGGGCAAAACAAACGTTCATTTGAGACTTAGGTAAAAACATAAGTATACAACAAACCAGGTATTCATAGCAGTCTAGCAAAACCAATGTCCATTTGAAACCTATGTAGAAATGCGGATATTTAACAAACCGGATATCGTTTAAAACAGGTATAAACGTAGGGATCTGGCAAACAAGTGTCATTTGAAACATATTTCAAAGCATGGATATTTAACGAATCGGGTAATCATTTAAAACAGGTATAAACATAGGAATCTGGCAAAACGCGTGTCGTTTAAAACATATTTCAAAGCATGGGTATTCAACAAATCGGGTATCATATAAAAACAGGTATAAACATAGGAAGCTGGCAAAACGTGTGTCATTTAAAACATATTTCAAAGCATGGATATTTAAAAGTCCGGGTATTCATTTAAAACCGGTATAAGCATAGATATCTGACAAACCAAATGTCGTTCAAAACAAAGCACGAATATTTAACAACTCGGGAATTCCTTTAAAACATGTGTAATCATATAAATCTAGCAAGATCATTGATCGTTTGAAACATATGTAAAAGCATGGGTATTCACCCAACCGGCATTCATTTAAAACATGTGCGTGTACAAGGGACAGAAAACAATATAATAATAACTGAATTTACATTGGAGAATATGAACACTTGTTTAGATAACAACTTTCATAAAGGAAACGAATCATTTATCAGAAAGCAAGTAAGCAATATAAAACATGTCGGGTATCCAAGGAATCGGGAACTGGCAAGATGGCAATCACAAGAAGCTAAGTCCTTTATCACCGAAGTGACAAGAGTATAACGGGACGTTGGTCTCAGTCACACAAGGTGAGGAGACTCAACGCAAATCATATATACAATATAAATATACGGGAACGGGACCACGGTAGCGAACCGGGTATCGGGACGGGACCACGGTAATAACCGGGTATCGGGATCCAAACTGCAGCTGGCGGGACGGGAGAGGGATTTCCAAGTCGGTGGATCAAACCGACAAGGTATCCAAGCTTAGTGATGCCGACTCATAGGTCAAATAACAAATCGGGACATATGCAAGTAAATCAAGTACAATAAATAAACGGGTAAAACGGGGGTGCTCAAGGGCACACTGTCACTTCATATCAGGCAATACATTTCGGGACAAATAACTGTTACTAGTGTAACTTCAATGCTTTCGGGAAACAAGTAATGTGATGCAAATCTCGGGAAATGAGGTGAAACAATGAACTATAACAATTTCGGGTAAAAGTATCGGTTTCAAGATCTATTTAAGTGAATAGGGGTCCCGTATGTCGATTATAATAATTACTTGGTACTCCTTGAGTTTGAAGACATTCCGGGCTCCTTATGCACTTTTCGATTTTCCAAACTTAAAATGAGCTTATGGGTAGTACTAGATGTTACAATAGAAAAGAATCAAGATTATAGACGGTCCATCCTAGGCATGACATTAATCCGGAAACATCGAGCAACCTATTCAGTCACCGAAAGGAATAGAATTCGCGATAACCATGGGAAAGACTTGTGTTTAGATATAAAGAAGATATCGCGTCGTTCCATCCCGTTCAAGATTGAAATGGATTGAACTTCGATGCCACCGAACCAACCGTGAGGCGTGTCGGCTCAAGACATTCTCACACATGGTCCAAACAGTCCAAAGAGGGTAGCCAGGGTCCCACCTAAAACCAAGAATTAGTGCCTAGATCATCACCATTCTTTCTTTTTAGTTCCCTAGTCTTAGAGACCTTAGATTAGGGTATAATTGGTCTTAACACTAAGGTATATACCCCTAGGACTCATAGAAAGCCCAAAGGTTTCCAAAAAAGAACAATATCAAATTTCACTGGACCCAAACTGTCTCAGCTATGCACAGAGTCCGATCGATCGGCCGATCGATCGGCTCAAAAAGCCTCTCAGTAAAAAACAGGCCGATTGAGTCCGATCGATCGGACCTGGGCGTGCAGCAGGTCCGGGAACTCGATTTTTCTTCCCTTTTTCCTTTCCTTCCAACACCTCAACAACCACATAGAACTACAATCAAGATGACTTAAACACATATTTTCCAAGACATTAATATGAGCTAAAGAGCTCCTCATTTCAAGTTTCTCCCTTTCCATTCTTTCCATTCACAACAAATCTCAAGGTGGAGAAAACTCATTCATGTGAAACCATTTGAAACCTTGCCAATATGATGCATACATTTTCCAAGCATGAACAAGAGGGAAATAAACTCATCAATAAGCACATTTCGAAATCAATATTAATCATAGTAAAGACAACTACTAAAATCACCAAAACCCTTAATGAAACAAGATTTTTCTCACAAAACATGTTAATAATCAAAACGATCCAATCATCCACTTGCCTTTGACTCTAATCAAGCAAATCAAGCTCCTAATCACCTCTCAAGCTCAAGATCCACAATCTCTACAAAAACCCCCAAAACAAACCCTAAAATGGGTTAAGCAATGAAATGACAAGGAAACCTTTCAATAATCAAGGTGGAGCTTCTCTAAGGCTAGAAGATTACAAATCTAGAAGATGAAGAAGAACACTTACTTGCAAGGTCCTCTAATGGACAAGGTAAGCTCAAAGGAAGTCTTGTGATGGAGGGTTCTCTTCACAAATGGTATCAATGGAAAGCTTGCAAGATGAGGAAGAGGTTGGTGATCTCCATTTCTTGATTGATGAACTCTTGGTGTGGCTTGGAGATGAAGAAGCAAGAAGAAGAAGAGAAACACAAGAGAAACCCTAGGTTGTTGGTTTGTGCTGGAAAAGGAAGAGTGAAATGAATGAAGGAGATGGGTTCCTCTTATAAGCAAGTGAGGTTTGGGTCCCACAACTTAAAGAACTTGGGTAGCTGAAATCATCTCTTTCGGGACCTCGGATGAATTCGACGAAGAAGGAAGAAATGATCGTCGAAATTTCTAGTTTCCAAAAAGTATATGTTTCGCGGGTTTCGAGAATATTGAGATTTGGGTACAGATTTGGTGTGAAATGACTGTTTTGCCCTCAAGGCCAAGAAATCGGGTTTCGGGTTCTCAAATGGATATGGGATCAACATGAAAGTTGTAGGATTCCTCAAGATGAATGCAACGGGCCAAAAACACAATGCGAAACAAATCAGGAAAATCTCACAAGTAAATGCAAAGCCGAAAAGGGAACCCCCAAAGGGCCCCACAAGCTACCAAAGCACTCAAAAGCCCAAAACTAGAAGAAAAACCATTCTAGCTCACAAACTCAACCCAACAAATACTAATCCCTCTAAAAGAAACTAATCTACAAATAAAACAACACTAATCCAAGAGATTAGGGGTCGGGTTCTCACACTTCCTATGAAGGTTTACACTCCCCCTCAATCCATTCTCTCCTTTTGTCAAACTTTTGACAAAGATATAACTATTTGGTGCAAGGAGAAGATGGTTTAACCAATTGAGGGTCAACTTCAAGAGAATGATTAGATTCGTTTAACTATAGAGCACAATATGATCAAATTACCAAAAGAAAGCAAGGTCTAAAGAGAAAAGCAATCATGGATACCAATTGGAAAAACAAAGAATACCAATTGAGATTCAAAGATAAGTCTATTAAAGCAATCACTCTAAAATGGATTTAAAAATATACCTATTAGGAAAAATCCAAATTAGAGCTATCCATGATGAAATGGGGTTTATTAATCATAGCATCAAATAATTTAACTATGAAAATCATATGCTATGAAGGTTTTGAAATCATTTCATTCAAACAATAAATATGACTATTAATGTGCAAGAATGAGTGAAATGAAATTCAAACATAAAGCCAACCTCAACTAATAACCAACCAATATTATGAACACATAAACATGGTGGTCATGAGATATACCTATATGAGCAAGAGAGGTGGCAACATGAAAATTATGATGCTAATGGAGTGTGACATGGAATGAAAACATATAACTTAGCAAGTTCAATCCAACGTACACAAGGTCTATCACATTCACAAGAAATCAAATCAATCGAAAATTTTACCAATTGAATTTGACAACATGATAAAAGCAAGGATGTGACAAACACAAAATTCCATCAAGCATCATAAATGCATATTCATCACTTTTAAAGATATGACTATTGAGCATAGTGATGAACAAGGTAAATTGCAATGCAAAAGGATATTACTTGGTAATGCATGCAATTTCCAAAGTGTCAAAATCATATGAATTCAACATCTAAGATATCCATCACACATATAGAAATATGAGGAATAGATTTCAAAGAGTTTCATATGATCAAGAACACTACTATGAAGTTGAAACATGTATAAGGATGATATCACTTAGAGAAAATAAATGAATCAACATCATAACCATCCAAAAAGAATATGACTAGAAAGCATAGAGGATGGATTTTAGTTCTAGTATGGTTTCTACAAATATAACTAAGATCACAACCATACATAGAACGATTTGACATTTGCATAGAGAGGATCAATCAACACTCAAGATCTAACTCATACCATATCATCAAAAAGGAATATAACTATGTGAGCACAAGAAGGTATGAGGTTAAAGGTAGCAATCTATCATGCAACATCTCCACTCTTAGCAAATGTACTAAGCTTACAATGCAAATGAAAAGGATATGAGGTTTCAACCAAACGAACTTAGCACATAAAATCACATATGTACTTAAAAAGCTCAAATACAAGATTTTACTATAAAGAACATAAACAATCATCAATTTGCATTAATGAAAATATATACCAAGTTAGGCACAAACATGCAAATCAATGAAACCATATCCAACCAAGCAATGTAAGACATCAAAATCAATTTGCATAAAGAATGTAACTAAATGAGCAAAGATGCAAATTGTTTGTAAACATTATTTCCTTCCAAATGATATAATCATAATTAAGCACAAGGAAATAAATTCAAGGAAAATGCTTCTAAAAATACAACCAATAAAGCTTAGAACATTTTCCAAGGTTTTTCAAATCACTTTAATATATGAAATTCCAACAAAGAATCATTTATAGAATTATGAGCAAGTGATTTTGAAAAACAAGAAGTGTACTATTGTAAATTTTCAATTCGTAAAACAATAGACACTCACAAATTTTCCATACCAAGAGATATAACTTGAAAATCAATGGAAAACTTAACTTGCTTCAAATCATTTGATTTACAAAAAATATATAACTATGACAATCATCAAATGATTTTCCAACATCAATTGATCATGAAAACTCTAGCTAAGAAAGCTTTTGTAATCACAATCAATTGATCATGAATAGATATGCACTACAAGAGATATAACTATATGAACAAAATGCAAATCCATCATGAAAATATTGCAATCAAAGGATTTTGAAAACCAAGAGATATAACTTAAAAGTTCATGAAGACAAAATCAAATGATCACAAGGAAACATTGCATTTTAAAAGATGTGACTATAAAGAGACAAAATGCAAATGTAACATGACCAACACAAAGATTTAACTATAAAGGAAAGGTTGGTCTAGAGAGGTTCAAGGCCTTAAGGTTATTCTAAATGTGTACCAATGAAGATTCACTTAAGGTTTTGAAAAAGGATGTCCTTAAGAGTTCACTTGAGGACTCACCAACTCTTGAAGATATAACTTGAAAAAGTCTTAGAGTGGTGCAAAGAAACTAGGGGAAATAACAATTTCAAACATAGTGGAAATCTTTAAAAAGATATGCAATAAATCACAACACTAGGGTTCAAATCTAGCAAGGATCAACTCCGGGTTGTTAAGCCCTAAAATGGAGTAACCTGTCTCTGATACCAAATTGTGAGTCCGGGGATCCGAACCCTAGAGGGAGGGGGGGGGGGGGGTGAATAGGGTGAGCTTTAATTATGACCAATTTTAATCAAATTTAACTTCTTTAACTTAAAGTAGTCACAAATGGTGATTACAAATAAAATGCGGAAGCTTAATAAAAACAATCACACAAAGCAAGCACCATCACACAAGGATTTATAGTGGTTCGGCCTCAATGCCTACATCCACTACCGGCTTGTGATCCAACACCCCACCGGATTTTCACTATTTATGCTTTTCAATAGGCTAAGCAATAACCTTTACAATTATGCTTTTCAAGGCTAAGCAATAACCTTTACAATGATGTTTTTCAAGGCTTAACATCAACCTATACATTATGCTTTTATAGGCTAAGCAATAACCTCTTCAACCAAAAGGTTGGCTATCTCTCTAAGTAGTGTCTAACATACACTTGATGGAGATACAAATTAGCTCATTACATTTGCCTCTAAAATAGGCGGATATGAAAATGAAAATCTAATACACACACACACACTATGGATGCAAAGATGAAAGTACATGATGTGTGTGTGATGTCCTCAATCATTTTGAAAATGAAAGCTCATAAATGTATGCCTAAGGCTTTTGAAAGTTGTAACTCATAAAACATTTATGATTGAGGAAATGCTAATCACATGTTAAAACTAACTTGTAAAAGATATACATTTGTATCCTAAACAAGTTGTGAAAATTCAAAGACCAAAACATGTGAAGCATAGGGATGTCAATCAAATCAACAATGTAGCTCAAAACATAAAAATAGATTTGATTGAAATAAGGGGACAAATCATATGTAATTATAAATACAACTTGAATATGATATACCAATCAATGCAAAACAAGTTGTGAAACTTTAAAACAAAATACATATGATTTGTAAAGTTTGTTGAATCCAAAACATAAGATACATTTGAAAGAGATTTTCTTATGATGGAAAACAACAACCAAAGATTCAACCAAGTATATGAATCATGTTACATATAATTTCAAAGATTCTTTCATTAACATGATCTACTTAGATTTACCAAATAAAGTACTACTTGGATTGAATCAATGGTGATGCATCCAAAACAATAGATCAATTCAAAACATAAAACATACTAAGGACACAACACATCATAGTTTAACATGCTACTAAAGATTTACCAAAGATAAAACAAAAACATGAAAACATATCATTTGTAAAGATGTTGAATCCAAAACATAAGATAGTTTTGAAAGTGATTTTCTTATGTTGAAAAACAACAACCATAGATTCAACCAAGTATAGGAATCATGTTACATATAATTTCAAAGGTTCTTCCATTAACATGATCTACTTAGATTTACCAAAGATAAAGTACTACTTGGATTGAATCAAATGGTGTTGTATCCAAAACAATAAATCAACTCAAAACATAAAACATGTTAAGGACACAACACTACATACATAGTTTATCATGCTATAAAAGATTTACCAAAAGTAAAATAAAGCATGAAAACATATGGTTAAGGAAAGTAGAGCCTACTTGGTGATTTAACTTCATTAATCCAAGCTTTAGCTTTCCTAATGATCCCCTTCATCCCTTAGTTCATTTCCCTTCTATTTGCCTCAAAACCCCTCAAGGAGGGCCTTAAAATTCCCTACTTTTGGCAAAGGAAAGAACTCATTTTTATAGCCAAAATAGCCCAACGGCTAGTCCCCGGTCGACCTGGTAACAGTGCCCGGTCGACCGGCTATAAACGGTAAAAAAAAGTGACCGTTGGAAGAGCAACGGCTCTTAGCCCCAGTCAACCTGCACAGTGTGGCCGGTCGACCGGGTCCCCTGGGCCGGTCGACCGGCCACACTGCTGGTCGACTGCCTGGGACCAAAAATTCCCAACTTTTGCATATTTGAAGGTTTTCCTTGGAGGGGATTTTTGGGCCAAAAAATCAAGCTTGGAAAACATGTTTTAAATCAAACTAAATGGTTTAAAAACATGAAACACAAAAAGCCTAAAAAGATTTGAAACTTTAAAACCAAAGGCTAGCTTGATTTGATAAAACTCTTTTCACATTTAAATGCATCCAATATCTAAAACCAAAACATGCATAAATCAAGATTTCTACAAGTCTAAAAACCAATGCATGTGAAAATCAAGATTTCAAGATATTCTAAACCAATGCAAGTGTGTAAATTAAATGATGCTTGAATGATAATGCATCCATCAAATTGCAATCTACAAAAATCCTAACACCCTCTCTCTCATACACATGGATTAACACAAGTGAGATGATGATGTTGCATGAGTGGGCACATAGGTGAGCAATTAAGGTTGGTTTTCTCCACTAGGCAATGCCCCCATGTCCTCCAAGATTATAATTTGAGTTAATTAGCGAAAGTTCCCTCATAGAGTTCTTGTAAGGCCTCCAGTCCATCAACTTTTCCTCTAAGGTTTGTAGTCCATGCAGCTTGGACATATTTCGATGAGAGATCCCTAGATACACCCCCTCATGGCTAGAGGTCCCTAGATAAGCCACCTCATACATTTTCATGATTGATTTGCCCTTTCAACTGATTATGCATAATATTTTAAAGTTTAAAATTTAAAATCTTCCATTCTCCTTCTTCTTCTTTTTCAATCCGGACATGGGCAGAACCTAGCCAAAGCCCTTTTCTTCTTCTTCAAGTTACAGGTTCTTTAATAGAACCCTTTATTCGTCTATTTGCTACAGTTGATTCGACTGCGCCGATCTTGGGTGGGCCACACTAATCGATTTTCGGCAAAAATCCGAAGTCACAGGAAATTGCAGAAGAACAAAGGATCGGGTCTGTTGTAGTAGAATGATCGGAGAAGGGATTAGAGGATTTGGTGGTGATCTGGGCATTGCCGGAGAAGAAGCGACACCACTGCTCGTCACCTTGCCATCGTCGTCGTGGAAGAAGAAGACCGCTACAGAAGTTGCCTTTAAGCCCAGGTTTCTGTTATAGAAAATGTCACAGGACCGAACGAAAAACCCACATCTCTGCCACTACTGTATTCACCATCGCCGGCTGGCATCACCGCCGCTATTACTCGCCGCTGACTACCGTCGTCCTCCTTGCGCTGCGCCATCACCGGAGAGGAAGAAGGAAGGCAGCAGTTGCCTCCATCGGTCCTGGTTGCAAATCAGAACATGAAGAAGAAGGAGGAGGTCTTGAGTGGGTTGGTTTTAGGTCGGTTCTGACCTGACCTAACCCTCGCCTCGACTAATTCTTTCAAATCTCCGTTGTAGCAGTTGCCGATGTTCTTCTGTGGAAGCGACGAGATGTCGGGATTTGTCTTTTCATGGTTTCAAGCACCCCGTGGTCAAATTTATCTGATTTTTTTATTTTTTGTCAAATTTATTTGAGTTTTGCGCAAATTTATTTGAGTTCTGAAACATTTGTATGAGTTTTAGATAAATCTATCAAAGTTTTTTGCTATTTATCTGAGTTCCGGAACAAATTTATCTGAGTTCTAAATAAATCTATCTGAGTTTTTGGCAAATTTATTTGAGTTTTTGAAAAATATAGGTGAGTTTTCGACAAAATTATCTCCATTTTAAAAATTTTAACTAAGTTTTTGAACGAATCTTTCTGTGTTTTTGAAAAATTTATTTGTATTTTCTCAGATCTATTTGTGTTTTTGAATTTTATTTATGTATTTTGAAATTTATTTGTATTTTTTAAAATAAATTTAACTAAGTTTTTGACAAAAATACTTGAATTTTTGCCTGATTTTTCACTAATTTGGAAATTTGGGAAATATCTTAGTTTTTTCAAATGTATTTGCATTTTTTAATTTTATTTACGTCTTTTGAAATTTATTTGAGTCTTTTAAAATTTATTTACATTTTTTTTGAAATTTATTTGGATTTTTTGAAATTGATTTTCATCTTTCGAAATTTATTTATATTTTTTGAAACTTATTTGGATCTTTTGAAATTTATTGGTGTCTTTTTAAATTTATCTTCGTGCTTTTGAAATTTATTGCTTTTTTTTTAAATTTATTGCATTTTTTGAAATTTATTTGCTTTATTTTGAATTTTATTTGTTTGTTTTTAGAATTTATTTGAAAATCTCATTAATGAGATTCCATTGATCGTGGCCAATTAAATGGTAGTTGACCATTATTAATGGGATATCCCACCAATCATGGGATATGATTTAAAAAAAAGGGTAAATTAGACATATCAGGTATGAGAATGTGTTAGATGACCTTTGGCTGCATGACTTTTTTTTGTGGACTGTTTGTAACAAAGTCATAGTTTGAGGGACCTCTGACCAAACGCCCCTTATAATTTTGCCAAAAGTTATTATTTCTAAAAAGTGAAGTCAGTAGAATTCCTAAAAGTGAGTCCAATGTTCACAATCACAGAAGGTGGCCCACTTTGTAATTCTTAAAAGTGGGTCGCATGTTTCTAATAACAAATTATAGGCTCACATTCTGCATACTACAAAGATGGGCCCATATTGTAAATTTTGTAAAAGTAAGCCCAATGTTCTAATTCCTAAAGGTGGGGTCTAATGTTGCAAGTTTAAAGGTGAGTCTCATGTATAACGATTCCTACATTGGTTTAAGTCCCATAGGTGGACCCACATTTTAAAAAATGGTGGCTCATGTGAAATTCTTGTAAAAGTGGGCCCCTTATATATAATTTTAATATTTATGATGACTTTATGAATATTTATAATGGAAGTAAATTCAACAATGTTATGTTGTTACCAAAACTAGTTCCACATAGCACATTTTTAAAGGAACAATTTGACATAATGTTACCAAACAAGTTCTTCATAGAACAATCTCAAGACAACCCGTTCTCAGCATAAAACCAAAAACAACAAAGGAACGGTGTGGGGCCTGCACCATTAAGAGCTACTAACACAAGAGGATGCATCGTTATTTTATTTATCAATTAATGATTCAACACATACTTTAGCCTTTAGTTGTACATAAGTATATATAAGGGAAAAAAGCAGTATACCTACCTGTACTTTGGCCTTTTTGCAGCGTGCCCCTATACTTTGGTATTTTAGACTAAACCTACCTGTAGTTTTAGTTGACATGCAAAATGAACGGATTTTGTTAGTATTAACGGTGTAGGTCATATAAAATGTGTTTGGTGCATACTGATGCCAAATTACTTGCCCAAAAAGACCTATTTGCCCCTAAACCAGCGTATAAATTAAAATGGAAATGCATAAGAGCAGCTATTAGTCATTTTTTCTCTAGCCATATCAAATGGCTTCCTCTCAAAACTCTCAAAACTCCTGTACTCATTGTTCTCGTGGCCAAAACTTTCAACTTGATAGTGAAATTCGTTACTGTCACTGCGGGCATGGGGATGCTTTGAGAACTTCCAGAAAACAGCGCAACATGGGGAGGAGGTTTCTTGGCTGTGCACTATATGAGGTTATACTGTCAACCATCTGATTGTTCTTCTTGATGTCTGGTCAACTATGCAAGTATTAATATTTTTTTTGTTCAATTTTCTTTTCAGATCCAGCCAGCGTGTGGATTTTTTGAATGGGTTGATGGAGGAATTGATCAAGTACAAAAGCTATTATATAAGATTGATGTATTAGAGAAGGAATTGAAGATAGCTTGTCGAAGGGAAAAATGTTACCTATGTGTGTCACTGTGGACTTGGGCTGGAATTGTTTTTTTTTTTTTCATGTGTTACCTACTTGTGGCTTGGTTCCCTGTAGATGGGTTGGAATTACCATGATCATATGTATCAGTTGGAATATTTTAATGAAAATGAGTTGGTGAAGTTTACTTGTCAATGCATGCTTTGTTCACTCCTTATTTTGCTCTGAACTTTAATTAACCTATAATAAGAAAATCATCATCATTCAAACACTTAATCCGAACAATAAAAAAAGGGTCATTTATGCTGCTCCAATCCATCATCATCATCATCCAAACAGTCAATCCAAACAATAAAAAATGGTCATCTATATTGCTCCAAACAATCATCATCATCCAAACAGTTTTTTCAAACAGTCAATAACAAACTACATCAAGTTTTCTTAAAACACCATCGTCACCCAAATAGTCATCTATGTTGCTCCATAATCAAAGTTACAACATCATCAAGACAATTTTTTTTTAAAACAGAACCAGCATAACATCTTACAACATCATCCAAACAAAAGTTTTTAAAATAGAATCAACATAACATCAAGTCGTTGAGCAACCTTTTCCTGCTCCAATCCTCCCTCTACCTTTGGGTGTTGACGTAGACCTCACTGCTTGTAACTTTCCTCTACCACTGTTATTACTTGCTGATGAAAGTGGTTGTGAAGCTGGCATCGGCTTAGAATAAGCTTGTCTGACTCTCCCCTGATCAATCAAAACTTTCAATACAGTAGTGAGTAAATGCATATAATCTAGTTAGAAGTATAAAACATGGGTGAAAACACTGTACCCTGTGTGCTGGCATGGGCTATGATGCTGGCTAAGAAGCTGGCATGGGCTGAGAATTTGGCTGAGAAGGTGGCATGGGCTGTGATGCTACCATGGGCTGTGATGTTGGCTGAGAAGCTGCCATGGGCTGTGATGCAGAATGAAAGAGTCTTGAATTTGGATGCACTAGTCCCTTGCAAGACCTGACATTATGGCATGTTTTCAAGCATCTAGCACAAGTCATTGTTCTGGTCCTTCTGGAAACTATGTAACTTATCTGCTTCCCTCCTCTTCAACTTCTTTGGCCTACCTACATGTCTTTTATACAATGGAGGAGCAACTGGTTCCATTCCACTTTGTACCCAATCATGCATGCCAGGTACAACGTGTATTATACTACTATATGCCTTCAAATACATCTCTTTGATGTAGCATTCATGAATATAATCTTCAGGCTTTTCTTGATTCATGTATATACATGCTATGGCATACTTACAAGGTATCCATGTCAAATCCCACATTTTGCATAAACATGTTCTACTCTCAATGTTCACAACAAAAGTTTTGGTAAAACAGTCCACCTCAAACTCACCTCTGTCTGACCAGTAGAGAAAACAATGTCTGCTGTCATTCTTATTTCTTTTCCAACTTCTCCAATATCGCAGGACAAACTATCTCATCAAATTTGGTCATTCCTTTCAACTTCACTTGAGTTTTTGTCATAAGCTTCCTCCTAACACACTCAAGCAAACCAACTATTGGTTTCTCCCTAGTTTCAAGTATGTAACTATTGAAAGACTCACAGAGGTTGTTTGTTAATGCATCACATTTGGCCATTGTAGAAAAATGAGATCTGGCCCACCTGTTTGGCTTAGCAGCTATCGGCCAATTATGTGCAGCCTGGTCTATCTCTTTCACCCTCTGCATATGACTATCAAATTCTCTGGGTGATCCACATGATGCTGCAGCCCACATAGCATCTTTCAACAATTTGCCTCTAAATAGTTTTTTGAAGTTATCATACATATGCCTCAAGTAGTGTCTGATTTCAACAGTAGGAACTACTATATCAAATGTCGTGTCAAGCCTTATCTATCTATCAGACAAAAAAAATCCAGCCCATGTCATCCCCATTTCCAATTTCATCAATTAATGATTTCAAAAACCAAGTCCATGAGTCCAAATCTTCAGCCTCTACAACAACCATTGCAATTGGAAACATATTTTCATTCCCATCATTACCCAGTGCAGCCAACACTTGTCCACCATAACTACCTTTGAGGAAGCACCCTAGACCAATTATGGGTCTACTTCCACTCAGGAACCCTACCTTTTGTGCCTCATAACAGACGTACAATCTCTGGAAATTTGGAATTCTATCCATGTGAGGTCTTTGTGTCACCACAAATATCCTTGTGTTGGGATTGTACTTCTAGACAGTGACACAATAGTCGCTCAATCTAGTGTATTGGACTTTGATATCTCTATAGATGTTATATAATGCCTTCCTCTTGGCTCTATACAACTTATCCTTCGACAAATCCACCTTCAGTTCTCTTCTCAACTCCTTTTGCATTGTAGGAATTGACCATTTCTGATTGTCACTCATTCTCTGCTGGTATTTAGCAGCTATATAGTTGGAAGTTACCAAGTGATTCTCAAACCTCATACCACATGCATGTTTGGGATTGAATGTCATAATTTGAAATGTCTTCTCACCTTGCATGGGTGATGCATGAATCCTAAATCCACAATCAAATTTACAAACAACCATGATTCTCTTGTTCTCATTTTCTAAATATGTAACGTCATAGCCTTGCGTTACAGTGCATTCAACAAGTGCTTGTCTGAAAACTTGTGGACTTGAAAATATCATACCCAACTTCAGTTGAGGATTCTCCATATCAGTAAGCTCATTAAACTCAGGCCATTTAGATCTGTTGTTCTCATCAGATGAGTTGCACAAAAAGTGAAGATCATCCCCATCCTCATCATTTAGTAACTCAATTCTCATCAACTGGTACTTGTTGTTTTCCTTTCTGCACCTCTTCCACATTCTTATAAGATCCTCTGAAGATATTCTCATCTTCTGGCTTCTCAACATCTTCATGTAACTTCGGTGGCTCATCAAGATCTAATCTTTTCTCTTCACTTTCAACCTCATTGTCATCATCTAACTGATGCTGTTAGTTTTGATCATCCTTCAAAATCAGGATGCTGATGAACATTAGAGTCATCATGACCAGCACTTGTCTGATTTTGGCCATCATCATCACTGCCTTCTTCAACAGAAGTTTCATCCTTAACATCAGGATGGTGATGAACATTAGAGTCATGATGATGACCATGTGTCTGATTTTGGTAATCATCACTGGCTTCATCAGCAAAAGTTTCATCCTCAACATCAGCAACATAGTCCTCCTCACAGTGCAGTTTCCTACTAGTTGATGCTACTTCTGCTGTAGGTAACTGCTTCAAGGGACCTTTAATGTGAATATTTTGCATCAAGATCTTCCCCTTAGGTGATACTACCATCAAAGGTTCATGTCCCCTCTTTACATAAATAGTCAACACCTTACTGTCCTAATAATGTTATAATAGAACAACTACATCCTTATCTGATTCAATCCGCCTCAGACTACCATCAAAATCCAATCCTGGCACCTTAAAATATATTGAACTATTCCCTGGGTACCCTAATTCTATCACATAATCCCTGAACTAAAAAACTGATGCTTTATCAATATCAAAATCCCTGACTTCATTAACCACACCCCTAATGTATACACTATTTGGTGGGTCTGTAAAATAACCACCATGGTGGAATTGAATTATAACTTCATCAAACATCTGCATGTAAACGACAAATATTTGTGGCAAATTCATGTACAATAACAAAGAGAAATCCATGTGTCACAAAACCATATGATTTCTAAGATAAGAGAGAGGGCACCATGAGTTCAAACCTTATACCGGTTGAGAAAAAAAGTTAATATTTAATTTCATATAAGCAAATAGCTTATCTACCATTTGCATATAATTTTTCCTATCCTTAAAAAGAAGAATAATATATCAAGCCATGGTCAGTTGTATCAAATGGATATTAGGTCCATTATATCAAGCCATGGTCAGCTATATCAACCCATGGTCCATCTCTTTCATCTCTCTCTTTTCTGGTCCTTCAGGCCATGGTGCCAATCAATGAAATTTAAAAGAGTGCAGATCTCACTCTTGCATCATCTAAGAAGGGCCAACTAAACAAATGGTTCAGATGCAAGTTACCCATCTTAAAGATGGGCCCCACAAAATGGCATCTTTGTTCTCTCTCTCTCTTTCCCTGTCTTCTTCTTCTTCAACCTTCACACCCACATACTATACATCAAGCCATGGTCAGTTGTATCAAATGGGTGTTAGGTCATTATATCAAGCCATGGTCAGTTATACCAAGCCATAGTCCATCTCTTTCATCTCTCTCTTTTCTGGTCCTTCAGGCCATGGTGCCAATCAATGGAATTTAAAAGAGCGCAGATCTCACTCTTGCATCATCTGAGAAGGGCCAATTAAACAAATGGTTCAGATGCAAGTTACCCATCTTAAAGATGGGCCCCACAAAATGCCATCTTTGTTCTCTCTTTCCTTGTCTTCTTCTTCTTCAACCTTCACACCCACATGCGGTGTATCAAGCCATGGTCAGTTGTATCAAATGGATGTTAGGTCCATTATATCAAGCCATGGTCCATCTCTTTCATCTCTCTCTTTTCTGGTCCTTCAGGCCATGGTGCCAATCAATGGAATTTAAAAGAGTGTAGATCTCACTCTTGCATCATCTGAGAAGGGCAAACTAAACAAATGGTTCAAATGCAAGTTACCCATCTTAAAGATGGACCCCACAAAATGGCATCTTTGTTCTCTCTCTTTCCTTGTCATTTTCTTCTTCAACCTTCACACCCACATACAGTAGAGACCTTCTCACTCACTTCATCCTTAATTACCAGAACCAGATCCAGTACCTAATTATCGAGACCCACCTCAGATATAATAACAGTGCAGACAATGGATATCCCACAAGGTGTGACTGTGGTCCCCTCCATGTGTGACTGCCACCATGGATATCCCACAAAAGTAGCAGACAGGTAGGGTTTTTATTCTACTAACATTCAAACAGGAAAATAAACAAAAGAAATAGATTTTTCAAGAGGGAACCATTTTCAATAAACATCTCTTTGATGACAACGAAAGGTCCTACACTTTTCAAGGCTTCTAAAAATTACAAAAAAATCATCCCCATTCACTATATGAGACAAAGAAAATGTCACTTTTCGAATTCAAACTTCACATTAATCATGGACGTCAGACAAACCCTCAAGCAACGGTAAAATACATGCACATAGAGCTATGAAATTAGGATGTTTGTTCAAAATCCTAAACCCTAAATCATCGGCAAGGCTTAGAACCACCACATGCATCAAAATATACATGATTATGAGTATGAGCTCATACCACTGAAACCGCTGATGGCTTTTCGTGCCTGAATCTATTGTTTTTCTTGAGGGATCTGTCTATCACAGGGAAGGAGGGGCGGTTTCGCCCAAAATCTCCAGCTAAGATGAACCCTATTAGCAAGCAAAAATGGGGAAAATGAGCAAAAGTCGCGAAGAGTAAAACGAATATATGGAGGGGTAAATTCGCCATTTCCTATATTCTGTCACGGCCGTTTGTATTTGCATGTCAACTAAAACTACAGTTTTTTTCCCTATATATAATTAATATTGCAAGATATTTGGCATAAAATAGCATATAACATATAAATCACAAACTAAATTTAAAATCTTTCAAAATGGCTAATCAGAAAAGATAATGATATCTCAAAAATGCTATTGATTTAATATACTCAAGGGAAATCGATCTCACCATCGGATCAAATTGAATAACTTAAGTCCAGATTATGTTAAAAAACTAGGGGGTAAGGCCCATTAGGAATATTTAGTGGCGGTTTGGTCTACACATGTTGTCTCCTACATTTTAGCAAAACCCACAAGGTTTCCTTTCCAATCCCTAAGCCCTCTCGTTTCTTTGAAATTTGAGTTAAAAAAAATTCTTTTTCTAACTTCTTCTCATCCATCTTCCCACAACGTCCCACTACTTAAAATCCAACATGAAATTCAGGCAATCAAAGGCATGAAGCATGAAATTCCTACCGGAGCAGTGATCGATAGAAAGAAGCACACCCTTTGTCAGAATTATGCATGGAATTCAGTAAAGTAGTGGGTAAATTTATATGAAAACATTCAAATGGATCATGAAATGCAACTTGAGGACTATCTAGATATGGTAAAACACCATGAAAGTAAGTAGTTAAGTTGTGCAAAAGAAACCACATCTATACAATATGTGGAATTTATGACAGCATATAAACACCAATATGTTGGAAGAAATCCTTATCCCATGACTACTGTGTTTGAGAGCATGTCCGGACAGTACTGTCCTTGTGCATTTCATCTTGCAACTCTACATACAAATGTTTTGTTTAAATGAGTATCTGCAACCCATTTAAAAACAAGGGTTAAGTCCTCATCACAGTCTTGTAAGGCCTCCAGTACATCTTCCAATCTCCCTCGTTCTTTGGGCAAGGTTCTCTCTCATTTTATATTGTCCCGAAAAATCCCTTTCGTTTAATCGCGGAGAAGAGATCTTCAGGATCTCTTGTTTTTGCCACGCTCGTTCGTTGCAGAAGGCATAGTCAACTTCTGTCTTGTAGAAACAACATGAAAAAGGGGGATCGAATCTGGTGGTTGCTATTTGCTTCAATCGAAGAGAGGAACATCAGAGGCGTTTATCAAGGTGGGCCCCCATCAGATTGAATTGGTCGAAGAGAAGACGGGGGTGTCTCTTTTCGGTTATGATAAAAAAGGGGTTCCGATCGCTGATCTTGAACATAGATAAAAGGAGTTCCGCACGCCGGGCTTAGAGAAGACGACTGGACTGCTAGTCGAGGGTTCCGTGATTCGATCGATTAAGAAATCCAGAATCTGATAAAAAAATCGCTGCTGCCCACTTGAGATTAAATGGGGAAAATCCAAAACCTGATGCCAATGATGAACGACAAATAGCGCCAAATCTTCAATATGAAACAACCTAAGAAGCCCTAGGATCAAACAAGTAAATCTCCTCCGAACTAGCCAACGAAAGTCGCCCCACGGATGACGCACATTCTACCGATTTCTTCATAGGTCACCGCAAATCAAGAACCCCAAAAGAAGAACCCATGTCCCAAACAAGACGGATAAATCAAGTAGAGGAGATTTCCTTTCAATCTCAACTCTTCCTATTCTTTCTGGGATCCTCTATTTCAGAGAAAACAGAGGCTGAGATAAGCCTCTTTTGTATTGGAAACTGTAAGTACCTAAATCTTACGGACTTGATTAGGTGAGTATGAAACTCATAATAATGTTGTTAAGCTTTTTTGGGAAGGATGGATTGCCTTAAAACCTGAAAAGGAAGGAGAAATAGAGATCAGAGACCCTGGCTGCAATTAGCCGAAGGCTCTCCGATCCCTGAGTTAGTGCTATCACTGAACAAATGATGGAGAAGAAAGGCAAGTATGCTAGTGTAGTAATGCATTCTATGGCGTAGCATGGCACTGCGTTGCGTACCTTTTTTGAGATCTTTACCTTTGTATATATAGGTGGAAGTTTCACCTGGCGCTCCCTTAGTGGGGGTAGGTGGAGGTACTGTCTAGTTGGATCATGAACCGACTCTCGTATCATTGTGGATGTGATCGTCTGATGAAGATAGCCACTTATCATTAGACGGCGTCCATCTTGTCTGTCATTATGTTCTGCAACGTAGTCGTAGCTTCATGGGAGTACAATCATGGTCTAGTATTCATCTCTGTTGGTCATACCGAACTGAAGATGATATCGAGACCGAATACGGACGCACTCTGGCACTGTTGCCGAGGTGCCTTATGCCAAGACTGAGATGAGCCTAGCCGGTACTCTTACCGAAGCTAGCTCAAGCTTGGTGCTAGCTGACACTGTTGGCGAGCTGGATATGTTTTGACATTATTGCCGAGCTTGGACACCGAGATGGGGATAAGCTAAGTCGGTATTGTTACCGAGACTAGCTCAAACCTGCTATTAGGGAGTCGTCCCACACAATTACCCCCTAGCTCGTGACCTCTTAGAGTTCTCCAACTCTTTGAGGTCGGGAGCTAAGTTTATGTCGGGAGAGTCTTGGGTATCAATTCGAACTTCGTCTCGGTGTTGGCTGATGACGTCTGATCTCTATCATGATGTTTGTTCGTATGCCCGAGACAATAAATATCGCATCGGTGTCGCTTCGTCTACCCAAGGTGATAAATAGCACGTTGTTGTTGCTTCGCCAGCTCAAGGCAATTAATAGAGCGTCTGAATCATAGCGGGAGAACTAGCATTACCACGTGTCTCCATCTAGTTAGCCGTCCAGCGAATTCGAAGCGACGCATGCTTTTCGGAATTCGAATGGGCGCCATTCTTTCTATAAATAGGGTTTTTCCTTCTTCGTTTCTTTACTTTGGCATTCATCAGAGAGAACATTTTGTTGCAAGAGAGAAGAAGCCCTGCCAGAGTTCTGTCCTTAGCGAGTCTAAGTCTGAAGTTGTTCTTCTCTCCTTTCTGTGAGTCTTCTTCCTCATCTCTTTCCTTTGCGTACCTTCCATTTCTGTTAGGGTTTCTGCCTTAGGGTTTCTGCCCTTTGCTTAGGGTTTTCGCCCTCTGTTCTTTCCAGTTTCTCCATTCTTAGGAAAATGGAAACATATAGGAATTGGCTTGACACCCTTGAGGCCATGGCTGGGTTTAGGGAGATGTATGGGATCCCTGACAACATCCAGACCAAACTAGACAACCCAAAGAACCCTTTTGAGGGTTATTCTTTTCGCGATGGCTGGATGCTATTCCCTCTGGTTTCAATAATCAAAGGGGCGGGGGGGGGGGGGGGGGGTTAGGTTTCCGGTCCACCCTCCTCTTAGAGCTTTCCTTGCGACATGGCACCTTGGCCCCTGTCAACTAATGCCAACAACTACAAACTAATAATGGGTGCCGCTGAGCTCAATAAGATTTCGGGCATTAACCTCGGTGTCCATGACATCGAGGATGTGTATGACGTCTGCAAGTCTGCGGGAGACGGTCATAGCTACTACCTCCGGGGGAAGCAAAACTGGAGCCTTTTGTTTATGACCTGGAGGACTCGAACAGACATGCCGGGGACGATTGTCTGCTCGTCTCCAATAACTAGGAGTTCCGCGAGGCAGAGACTGAGGTGGAGAGGTTGTATAAGATTCCCTGTCACTTGGGGGTCCCCTCAAGTAAATACCGACCTCTTCAGAATGCTCCTGTTTTCTTTTTCTCATTTTGCCGAGCTGACGCTTTCTCTTGTTGTGCAGAGGTCAGCCAGAGAAAGCAGGGGGCCGAGCGCGCTAGCTGGAAGAGAAACGACAGCTGGTTGAAAGCCGTGTGAGACTACCACGGCCACCATGCAGCGAGCTACTTAGTCCTTGCTTGGGTACGAGCCGAGGTACCATATATACATTAAGAGGAAGGAGCCATGCTCGCCCTGACCGACGCCGAGGGCCAAAGAGCTTCAGGAGCCGAGGCATCCAAATTGCCCGTCGGCTCGGAGACTGCGGACCTGGTCCCAGCTCATTCAAGCCTATTCGTCCCCCTCCAACAGAGAAGAAGAAAGGGAAATGGGAGAGGAAATGGAGCAACGACGCCCTGTTTTAAAGACAAAGGATCTTGGGGAAATCTTTTTGGCAGCCGAGCCCCTCCCACACCTTCTGTTGCAGACCCCACTCCCCCCTCCGCGACCTCGGGTAGCGCTGGAGCTCATTCTTCTGTTGTCGCTCAGCCGAGACCGCAAGGGAAGGAGGTCGGGTGGAGAAAAGGCCCCGGTCAGAGGGCCAAGGCATGGGAGCTTCGCAATGCTCTGCCGAAGAGGCGAGGGAGAAGGCTCTGAAGGAGAAAAGGCCCAGGGCTAGGGCTCGACAGAGAAGGGCCCTAGGCAAGCCTCGACTCCCCCAAGCCCACGGGGCCGGCCCCGTGGAGGTTAAGCCTCCTAGTCGGGCCTAGGAGACCGATGACGGTAGAGGACCGTCTATCCAGCGGCCCTCTCGTTGTCGCTGCTCTTGCCAATGCATGTGCTCTTCCCCTCGACATGGAGAGGCATAAGGGAGCAGACGATGCGTCGTTGCTGATTTCTTCTCTGCAGTTGGTCTTCTAGGTAAGTTTTCATCATAGATCTTTATGTAGTGCTTGATCCCCGTTTGTTTTCTCTGACACGTTCTTTTCTCAGGTTGCGTAGAGGGTTCAGGTGGTCTTGGACAGGACCCGTGAAAATGGCTCTAAGGTCGAAAAGCTGGAAGCAGAGAAGAAGAAACTTGCGACGGCCTTGGAGGGGAGTAGCCAGAAACAGAAGGAGGCGGAGGAGAAGAATAGTAGCCAAGGGGCAAAGCTCGAATTTGTACTTGGTGAAATTTTGATGCTTAAGGTGGAGACCCATGAGTTGAAGGGTGCGGCCGAGGCCAAGGCAAAGAGGTCACTTGAACTTGAGGCCGAGCTGGCGAAATGGAATGCCGAGCTCGAACTGGCGCATAAAGAGAAGGTCGGAATCCAAGCCTCAGTCCAAGCTGAACTTGACACCCGTAGCAGGAGACTACGGATGGGGACCGGCCGGCCAAGAGGTCGAGCTGGAGGTTGGAAAGCCAGCACTTGGGGTTTGAGCGTCTATCTTTGTTTGGGTTTTTGAGCGATTATTGTAGTGAGCTGGGTAGCAGTCAAATATGTAATAAATCATTGTTCTTATCAACTGACACTTTTAGACTGGACTTCATTCCCGTTTATATTTGATATATCATGATACTTATTGCTTCCGCTTTACTTCTTACGCTTCCGTAATTTAACCATTGATATTATATTGTTCAAAAGTTTTATATTGGAACTCACTACGGACCTATGATCTAGGAAGTTCTCGGATTTTCCGGGAAGTAGCGCTCCAACTTCGATACCTTGACGGTTTTCTCGGTATACGGAATTGGGGCGTTACATTTTTGGTATCAGAGCGGGCAAGTCTCTAGGAAATTAAAATAGACTAGAAACTTTAGGATGTAATGAGGATATCAGTGTGGGGATGCGTGTAAGGACGGTGGATTTGGGTAGAACAGGTGCAGTCCTAAGTATTGGACTCGAATTGACACAATTCCCCTCTCTTGACAGATGTCGGTAGATGAGGCCCCACCAGCAGATCCAGCAGTCGGCGGTCAGCCCGACTGTAGGACCTCAAGTAATTGCCTTTGCATGTCTGCCATTTCCCTTGCGTGATCTTCTTCTCTCTTGAGCATCTGCTCATGTAGTCTAGCCTAGTTCTCGTTAGCTTGACGTTGCTGGTCAAGCATTGCTTGCATCAATTCTTGGAACTGATTTGGTGGGTTGTTCTCAACCATATCCTCTTCTACCGGCCCGGTGTGATCACTGTTACTTCCAGAAGGAATGCCATTCACTGTTCTCTTACGGGGAGGCATGATGCTGCAAAACAAATTGTTAGCACATAATAATATAATGGGTCACACATTGCTCACACGATACTAGCTAACGAAAGATCTATCGAATCCTCGCCACGTCCTTAGGATTTCTAGTTTCTTTTAATTGCTTGAAACACGTCCCGCTCTGATACCAGTCTGTCGCGACCCCGGACCGGGGACCCAGGATCGGGACTCGTGATGATGGTGATGATGAGAACCACACATCTGTTTAATAATAACATACGTTTATTTAATTTCCCACAGGTGTCCGCGGTGAGGATATCACAACCATAAAGAATATTTTTATTATATGCGGAAGCGTGTAGCAAATCAAATAGTCAAACCATCCTTTGTCATAAAGACAATATCACAAGTATAAAATACTGTATCAGAATGAGCAATGAACATTAGCATGTTACCCAAAGTAAGTTAAAGTTTATACAAATATCATTTAATTACATTTCTCCAAAATTAGAGGCCCACCGGCCACTATAACCAAAATACCAATCAAAAGAATGGTTAAACAGTTTCCCCAAAATGATAAGTCTCTCATAGCAACCGGACGTCTACATGACGTCATCCGCACGCCACTCAACTAACTGCTGCGGTTCTACGACCGCCTCCTCAAGCTCCTCCTCGGGATAACCGACAACGGGACCTGAGTACCAAAGAGTGGGTCAAACACGACGGTTTGGCAAATGGAGGAAAATACAGTGACAATACGATTAATACATGAATTTACCTTCAAAACCTGTAAACCTGTTTAAATAACAATTTCTATGAACGAGATAAAACATTTATTCAATTACAAGGATGCAATGTAAAACATGTAAGGTGACCAAGGAAATGGGAAACAATCAAGATGGCAACCACACGAAGCTAAGTCCTCTATCACCAAGGTGATAGAGCAATAACTAGGCACTGATCTCAGTCACTCGAGGTGAGGAGAAACAGTGGATCTCATATAAATACATATACATATACATATACAATACTATACATGACCACGGTAGCGAGCCGGGCATCGGGGACCACAGTAGCAATCTGCGGCATCGGGACAAGACCACGGTAATGACCGGGTAGCGGGATCCAAACTGCAGCTGGCAGGACAAGAGGGGGATCTCCAAGTCGGTGGATTAGACCAACAGGGTTATCCAAGCTTAGTGGTGCCGACTCATAGGTCAAATACAATCGAGACATATGCAATTAAATCAAGTACAATAAATAAACAGGCAAGACGGGGGTACTCAAGGGCATACTGTCATTTCATGTGGTGCAATGCACTTCAAGTCAAGTAACCATTTCAAGTGTACATCAATGCTTTTGGGAAAACAAGACATGTAGTATAAATCTCGGGATTGGTAAGGTACAATAAACAATTGGAATTTCGGGTACAGTATCGGGTTCAAAATTTGTTTAAAGTGGATAGGGACCCCATATGTCATTCTAATCACCATCTGGTACTCTTTGAGTTTGGGGACATTCCGGGTTCCTATACACTTTGGATTTTCAAAACTTCAATTGAAATCTTTGTGATATGGTTTCTTCCTCAAATGGCCTCATACAATGCTAACAACTCCTCTTGACATAGAGGGGTTCCCAAAGAATAGTCCCAAACCATTAAAATAGTTCATCATTGTCCCAACATAGCTCTGCCCAACGGGCCCCATCGCTCGAGCGGCCTGGAGGGTTCGCTCGAGCGAGTCGCTCTCTGGAATGGTTGTCTGGGTGGGTTCGCTCGAGCGAAGTTTAGGTCGCTTGAGCGAACTCATTGGGTCGAGCGAATATTTAAATGCGTTCGAACGAACGACTCTCTGGAATGAGTTCTGGGATGTCCGCTCGAGCGAAAAAGGGTGCGCTCGAGCGACCAAGCTACTGGAAAGCTCCGAACCCTTCTCTGGACAGGTCGCTCGAGTGAACTGTCCAAGAACTGATTCCAGACCAGTTCAACTCCTCTCTATCTCTTCCTTTTTACAACCTCCTTTTAGCCACTTTCATACATCAAATGAGAAGTCTAATACTTCATTCAAACTACATCAAATCCTTCATCACATCCATCCCATTCTCCTCCATCCATATCACATTCAATACAAGGAAAGAAAAGAAGGAAACCATTTCACACAATATATATTTGAGACAAAACAAGAAGAAATTAAAGGCTATAAACCAACACAACTTCATGACCATAAATGTACCATTAATACTCTATCATAAGCATTCATTTCAAAACAAAGCAATAAATATGCATTAATGGAAAATATCCAAAGTCAATGAAAGCTTAGGAAAACCATTCATCCACTTGCCTTGGGTCTTCTAACAATGCAATCAAGCTCTAATACTCTTCCAAGCAAGGAATCCAAGCTATGAACAAAAACCCCCAAAACAAACAAACCCTAAAAGAGTCAAAACAATGAAATAGCAAAGGAAACCTTACAAAAATGAAGGTGAAGCTTCTCTAGGGCTAGAGGAACACAAATCTAGAAGGAGGGAAAGATTACTCACTTGCAAGGTCCCCTAATGGCAATAGTAAGCTCAATGAAGATCTTGGAATGGGAGGTTTTCTCCACAAAACTATCAAGAGAAAACTCTCAAGGAGGTGAAGAAGATGATGACCTCAACTCTCTTATTGGTGCAAGCTTGGGAGTGGGTTGAGGATGGAGGAGCAAGAAGAAGAAGAAGAAAAGGGAAAACCCTAGGTTATGCTTGTGCTGGAAAAAGGAAATGGAAGGGAAATGGTCTCCTTATAAACTAGTGGGGAGTGGGCTCCACCACTAACAATCTAATTGGGTTGAAATCATGGCTTTCGGGGCTTCTAATGAATTCGACGAAGAAGAGAAAAGTGATCCTCGAAATATCTAGTTTCCAAAAAGTATATGTTTCGCGGGTTTCGGGAATATCAAGTTTTGGGTACAGATTTTGTGTGCAATGACTGTTTTGCCCTCGAGGCTATGAAATCGGGTTTCAGGATCTCGAACGGGGACGGGATCAACATGAAAGTTGTAGGGACTATCAATACGGATGAAACGGGGTTAAAACATTGAATGCAAAAACCTCCGATAAATCCTCAAACAAATGCAATGACTTAAAAAGGAACCCCCAAAGGGTCCCACTAACACAAGACTAACAAAACTCCCCAAAACTATATCAAAAGCTATTCCAAACCCAACTTAGCCAAAATCACTAATCAAGCTTAGAATTAACACGTAACTTAATTAACACTAATCGAGTTCACTCGGGTCGGGGTCTTACAGACTTACAACTTTTCTAAAGCATTATTGAAGGGATTATGAAGTCATTCCATTGATTCAACCTTTGATCTTCTAATGGGTGTGCTTTCTTTATCCTAAGACTTTTAAAATCATGCTTTGTCTCTTTGTCTTTGTTTTTCTTCAATGCATGATTAAATAGATGCTTATCTTTTAAAGTGTTGTCTTTCATAACATGCTTTGAACTTTGAAATATCCTAGCCTTATGAAATCAACATATGATTTGTCATTCACATGAGTTATGAATCTTTGTTTTCAAATCTAACTTGTTAATCTTAAGATTATACTTTTGCTATTCAAGTTTGATCTTTTTGGAAAACCATGTGTTTGTCAAACAACTCTTTCTCATACATATGATTGTCATCTTTGCATCATTTAAAGATACATCTTTTTAAAAAAGGAGAAAGAGTGATTTCTCGTATGTGCATTATTCATAGACTTTGTCATTCATATGGATGTTTCTAGAAGTTGAGATTTCATTTTATATTTGGCCTTTTTAGAGGCAATCATTTGCACTTACATTGTTCTCTTAATCCATGCATTCATAGGCATTTTTCTTAAGAGAAAATCTTCTTGTTGTAAAGGTTGGTGCTTAGCCTTGAAAAGCATGCATAGTTAGCCTTTCAAAAGCATAGTGATGCATTTGCAAGGTTGAAGGTGAACCTAAACCTTAGTTTGAGTTAGTGAAAATCCGGTAGAGACACCGGGAGTGGACGTAGGCATGTTGGCCGAACCACTATAAATGCTTGTGTTATGGTAATTGTCTTTTTGCTTACTTTTCAAGGATGTTGCTCTCTTGTTTGATTCTATTATTCTTCTTCAAAGCATAAGAGACTTAAAAGAAAAGAGAATCAAAATTGGTCTAGTTATTTGAGCTCACCCTATTCACCCCCCCCTCTAGGATTCGATCTTGGACTTTCAATTGGTATCAGAGCCTAAGTGCTCTTGTTTAGGTCCAACAACCTAGAGTTAGAATCCTTAGAGTGAGTTTTTGTTTTTGTGGTCATAATGCAAGCCCAATTAGGAGAAGGTCATGCCACTAATAGACCACCTTGTTTAATGGTTCTCATTACCGTTATTGGAAGATTAGGATGCATGTCTTTCTAGAGTCTCAAAGTCTAGATGTATGGAATATCATTGAAGAAGGGTATCATGACCCCACTATCACTGAACAAGATTTAGAAGGAAATGTTATATCCATCAAGCCTAAGCCTAAGATTGACTGGACTCAAGGACAGAAAGAAAGGACAAATCTAAATGCTAAAACTAAAAATGCCTCGTATTGTGCCTTGTCTCAGGAAGAGTTCAACAAGGTAGTAAATTGTAATACTGCTAAGGAAGACAAGAACCGGTTCAACCTCAACCCGCTATCGTCATAAATCAAAGGCAACATGATCCTAATGCCTTGTTTGAGCGATTCAGGAAGAGAGCTCCGAAAGAATTTCTGGGGATAAAAGATCCATTGGCTGCAGATGACTGGTTGGAACATACAGAGAACATTTTTGAGATTTTTCCAGTGCACTGGGGGAGAGAGAGTGAAGCTGGCATCATCCCTCTTTGTTGGTACAGCGGACAGATGGTGGAAAACGGTTAGGGAGGAATACAGAACCATGGCTGATGCAGAGGTTTGGGCAAACTTCAAGAGGCAATTCCATGACAAATATGTACCCGCTCATGTCAAGAAGCAAAAGGCCATAGAATTTCAACAGCTTGTGCAGGGAAGTATGACAGTCCTCGAATACCTCACCAAGTTCGAGAGATTGTCTAGATATGCTCCGGAGTTGGTGGATACGGTGGAGAAGAAGATTGCCAAATTCTTTGAGGGACTTAATCCCTTCATTGAGAGAGATGCCACCGGAGTAGTACCACCTGCAACTTTCGATGAAGCAATTCAGAGGGCCTACAAGTTTGAGAACTTTCACAACAAGATCCTCAAAGTCCAAGGCAAGGGACAAGCTCAGCAGCAGAACCACCAGCAAAGGAACCATCAGAACAAGAGACAGAGGACAAAACAGAATGCTCAGGGTCCATTGGTTTGTACCCACTGTGGGAAGAACCATGAGAGTGCACAGTGTAGTACACTCACAGGAGCATGTTTCAGATGTGGCTCCATGGCCCATCAGATGAGGGACTGTCCAAGGCAGAATAGGCAGAACCTACAGCAATAGTAAGGGGCACGGCGACCACCAGCACCACATAATGCAATTGTTGTTCAAAATCAGGCAAGGCCCCTACAGCAACAAGCACCACAGCAGCAGCAGCATAGACCACAACAACAACAACAAGCTCGTCAGCAGGGACAAAACCCCAATCAGCGTGCACCGCAGCAGCATAGGAATGCACCACAAGGCAGACCACAGCAGGCACAAAATAGGCCACAACATCGAGGGCACATCTACGGAGTCAATAGAGTGGATGCAGAGGCAGCGGGAAATGTGGTGGAAGGTACACTTCTTGTTTGTGGGATAAAAGCTGAGATTTTATTTGACCCTGGCTCTACACATTCATTCTTATCCCATGAATTTTCTAAGTTGATTGATATGCATGCTAGAGAACTTGAGTTTATTTTGACTGTGGCAACCCCAGTAGGAAAACAAATTATTTGTAGTACATATTATCCTAGTTGCGCAGTCCAGATAGGAGAAGTGGTTTTAACCGCATATCTCATTCTGTTAGAGATGTTCGACTTTGATGTCATCCTAGGGATGGATTGGTTGGCAGGATACCATGCCATAATGGATTGTTTCCATAAGACCCTGACTTTCAAGTTAGATGAGACACCAGCAGGGGTGTTGTTTCAGGGAGAGAGGAGGAGTCCTCGTGCAGGGTTTGTCTCAGCATTGAAGGCTGATAGACTTTTGAGAAGTGGTTGTGAAGCATATTTGGCGTTTATCACGAAGGATAAACTGTCCCATGGGATGGAGGAGATCCCAATTGTTTGGGAGTTCCCGGATGTTTTTCCGGAGGAGATTCCAGGTTTACCACCCCTCAGAGAGATTGATTTTGCCATTGAGTTGTTACCAGGGACCGCTCCGATATCTATTGCACCATATAGAATGGCTCCAGCAGAGTTGGGAGAGTTGAAGACTCAGTTGCAAGAATTGTTGGACAAAGGTTTTGTGAGACCGAGTGTTTCACCATGGAGAGCTCCAGTCTTGTTTGTTAAGAAGAAGGATGGTTCGATGAGAATGTGTATAGATTACAGAAGATTGAATCAAATGACCATAAAAAACAAATACCCATTGCCAAGAATAGATGAATTGTTTGATCAGTTGCAAGGTGCATCATACTTTTCGAAGATTGATTTGAGATCCGGTTACCATCAGCTGAGAGTTAGAGAATCAGATGTGTTGAAAACATTTTTCCGGACAAGGTATGGCCACTATGAGTTTCTAGTGACGCCATTTAGGTTGACTAATGCACCGGCAGTGTTCATGGCGTCGATGAACAAGATATTTGCAGAAAATCTAGATCAGTTTGTAGTGGTGTTCATAGATGACATTTTGGTGTACTCCAAGACTAGAGAAGAGCATGAAGAGCACTTGAGGATAGCATTGTAACTCTTGAGAGAGAACCAGATGTATGCGAAGCTCAACAAGTGTGAATTTTGGTTGGAGCAAGTAGCATTTTTGGGGCACATCATCTCCAAGGAAGGACTATCAGTGGATCCATCCAAGGTTGAAGCAGTTATGAGTTGGGAAAGACCGAAGAATGCAACAGAGATCAGAAATTTTCTGGGTTTGGCAGGCTATTACAGGAGGTTTGTGGAGGGATTTTCGTCGATTGCGTCACCTTTGATGAAGTTGACAAGGAAGAACGTGCCATATGTGTGGACAGATCAGTGTGAAGAGAGCTTCCAAGAGCTGAAGAAGAGATTGACTACAACACCAGTCCTTACCTTGCCATCCGGAAGCGGCGGTTTTACCATCTTTACCGACGCTTCGAATGTTGGACTTGGTTGTGTGTTGGTGCAAGAAGGAAAAGTGATTGCATATGGATCCAGGCAATTGAAAGATCACGAGAAGAACTATGCAACCCATGATCTTGAGTTAGCAGCGGTTGTTTTCGCGTTGAAGATGTGGAGACATTACCTCTATGGAGAGAAGTTCGAAGTCCACTCCGATCACCGCAGCTTACAGTACTTATTTTCGCAGAAAGAATTGAACATGAGGCAGAGAAGATGGATGGAATATATAAAGGACTTTGATTTTCCAATCAAGTACCACCCGGGGAAGGCTAATGTAGTTGCAGATGCCTTGAGCAGAAAATCAGTGGGCCTGGCAAATCTAAGTGGCACTTGTATCTTTCAGCAATTTGAAGAGTTGAGTATAGACCTGCAGCCACTAAGGAAGGGTGTTTTGTTAGCAAACATGTCAGTTTCAGAGCCTTCTTTCATTCAAAAGATCAAGGATAGACAGTTGCAAGATCCACAGTTGGCCAAGATTTCAGAGCATATAGCAGAACGTCCCGATTTCCGTATTGTTGATTGAGTTTTGTACTACCGTGACCGTCTATGCGTGCCGAACATTGAAGACTTGAGGAATGATATCATGACCGAAGCTCACAGTACGAAGTACTCTATGCATCCAGGCAGCACGAAGATGTATCAGAATTTGAAGGGCAGATTTTGGTGGAACAACATGAAGAGAGAAATTGCAGCGTTTGTCTCCCATTGTATGACCTGTCAGTTGATTAAAGCAGAGCATCAGAGGCCTCCAGGATTGTTACAGCCATTAGAGATCCCGGAATGGAAATGGGAGCACATTACCATGAATTTTATTTCGGGATTACCGAGGACTAGCGGAGGCAACGATGCGATATGGGTCATTGTAGACCGTCTCACTAAGTCAGCGCATTTCCTCGCAATGAAGACAGGGAAGAAGATGCACATGCTACCTTTAGCAGAGTTGTTTGTCAGCGAGATAGTCAGTAGACATGGACAACCAGTTTCTATCACATCTGACAGAGACAGCAGATTTGTCTCGAGGTTCTGGAAGACCCTACATGAGTCTATGGGTACGAAACTACAGTTTAGCACGGCTTATCACCAGCAGACAGATGGTCAGTTAGAAAGGACGATTCAAACTCTTGAGGATATGCTCTGTGCTTGTGTGTTGGATTTCAAGACCCAATGGGACGAGACTCTACCGTTGTGTGAGTTTGCGTACAACAATAGTTACCACACGAGCATTGGGATGGCTCCTTTGAGGCTTTGTATAGCAGAAGGTGTAGGACACCTGTTTGTTGGGAAGAAGTCGGCACTCGCAGTTTCCATGGACCGACTATCGTTAGTGAGACCAGCGACAAAATCAAGTTAATTCAGGAACGTTTGAAAATGTCCCGGAGTAGACAGAAGAGCTATGCAGACTCCCACCGCAGAGATTTACAGTTCAAAGAAGGAGATAAGGTTTTCCTGAAAGTGTCACCTACAAGGGGAACATTGCGATTTGGGCAGAAGGGCAAGCTATCACGGAGATACATTGGACCCTATGACATTGTGAGCAAGATTGGTGACGTGGCTTATTGGTTAGCCTTACCACCTGAGCTATCTGGCGTACACAATGTTTTCCATGTGTCTATGTTGAAGAAGTATGTTCCCGATCCTTCACATGTACTTCGGCATGAGCCATTGGAGATCATAGAAGATGCTACCTATGTGGAGAAGCCCGTTGAGATTGTCGATACAAAGGAACAAGAGTTGAGGACACGGACTATTCAGTGGGTAAAGGTGCTATGGGAGAACCATGGACCGGAAGAGGCAACGTGGGAATTACGAGATCAAGTGCAGAAGACGCACCCACATCTTCTACTAGAGGTGAGTCTTATGTTTCATTTGGAGGACCAAATGCCCTAAGGGGTGGAGGATGTAAGACCCCGACCCGAGTGAACTCAATTAGTGTTAATTAAGTTGCGTATTAGTTCTAAGCTTGATTAGTGATTTTGGCTAAGTTGGGTTTGGAATAGCTTTTGATATAGTTTTTGGGAGTTTTGTTTGTCTTGTGTTAGTGGGACCCTTTGGGGGTTCCTTTTTAAGTCATTGCATTTGTTTGAGGATTTATCGGAGGTTTTTGCATTCATGGTTTTAACCCCGTTTCATCCGTATTGATAGTCCCTACGACTTTCATGTTGATCCCGTCCCCATTCGAGATCCCGAAACCCGATTTCATAGCCTCGAGGGCAAAACAATCATTGCACACAAAATTTGTACCCAAAACTTGATATTCCCGAAACCCGCGAAACATATACTTTTTGGAAACTAGATATTTCGACGATCACTTTTCTCTTCTTCATCAAATTCATTAGAAGCCCCGAAAGCCATGATTTCAGCCCAATTAGATTGTTAGTGGTGGAGCCCACTCCCCACTTGTTTATAAGGAGACCCTTTCCCTTCCATTTCCTTTTTCCAGCACAAGCATAACCTAGGGTTTTCCCTTTTCTTCTTCTTCTTCTTGTTCCTCCATCCTCAACCCACTCCCAAGCTTGCACCAATAGGAGAGTTGAGGTCATCATCTTCTTCACCTCCTTGAGAGTTTTCTCTTGATAGTTTTGTGGAGAAAACCTCCCATTCCAAGATCTTCATTGAGCTTACTATTGCCATTAGGGGACCTTGCAAGTAAGTAATCTTTCCCTCCTTCTAGATTTGTGTTCCTCTAGCCCTAGAGAAGCTTCACCTTCATTTTTGTAAGGTTTCCTTTGTTATTTCATTGTTTTCACTCTTTTAGGGTTTGTTTGTTTTGGGGGTTTTTGTTCATAGCTTGGATTCCTTGCTTGGAAGAGTATTAGAGCTTGATTGCGTTGTTAGAAGACCCAAGGAAAGTGGATGAATGATTTTCCTAAGCTTTCATTGACTTTGGATATTTTCCATTAATGCATATTTATTGCTTTGTTTTGAAATGAATGCTCATGATAGAGTATTAATGGTACATTTATGGTCATGAAGTTGTGTTGGTTTATAGCCTTTAATTTCTTCTTGTTTAGTCTCAAATATATATTGTGCGAAATGGTTTCCTTCTTTTCTTTCCTTGTATTGAATGTGATATGGATGGAGGAGAATGGGATGGATGTGATGAAGGATTTGATGTAGTTTGAATGAAGTCTTAGACTTCTCATTTGATGTATGAAAGTGGCTAAAAGGAGGTTGTAAAAAGGAAGAGATAGAGAGGAGTTGAACTGGTCCGGAATCAGTTCCTGGACAGTTCGCTCGAGCGACCATAACACTTCGCTCGAGCGACCTGTCCAGAGAAGGGTTCGGAGCTTTCCAGTAGCTTGGTCGCTCGAGCGGACATCCCAGAACTCATTCCAGAGAGTCGTTCGTTCGAACGCATTTAAATATTCGCTCGACCCAATGAGTTCGCTCAAGCGACCTAAACTTCGCTCGAGCGAACCCACCCAGACAACCATTCTAGAGAGCGACTCGCTCGAGCAAACCCTCCAGTCCGCTCGAGCGATGGGGCCCGTTGGGCAGGGCTATGTTGGGACAATGATGAACTATTTTAATGGTTTGGGACTATTCTTTGGGAACCCCTCTATGTCAAGAGGAGTTGTTAGCATTGTATGAGGCCATTTGAGGAAGAAACCATATCACAAAGATTTCAATTGAAGTTTTGAAAATCCAAAGTGTATAAGGAACCCGGAATGTCCCCAAACTCAAAGAGTACCAGATGGTGATTAGAATGACATACGGGGTCCCTATCCACTTTAAACAAATTTTGATCCGATACTGTACCCGAAATTCCAATTGTTTATTGTACCTTACCAATCTCGAGATTTATACTACATGTCTTGTTTTCCCGAAAGCATTGATGTACACTTGAAATGGTTACTTGACTTGAAGTGCATTGCACCACATGAAATGACAGTGTGCCCTTGAGTACCCCCGTCTTGCTGGTTTATTTATTGTACTTGATTTAATTGCATATGTCTCGATTGTATTTGACCTATATATGAGTCGGCACTACTAAGCTTGGATAACCCTGTTGGTCTGATCCACCGACTTGGAGATCCCCCTCTTGTCCTGCCAGCAGCAGTTTGGATCCCGCTACCCGGTCATTACCGTGGTCTTGTCCCGATGCCGCATATTGCTACTGTGGTCCCCGATGCCCGGCTCGCTACCGTGGTCATGTATAGTATTGTATATGTATATGTATATGTATTTATATGAGATCCACTGTTTCTCCTCACCTCGAGTGACTGAGATCAGTGCCTAGTTATTGCTCTATCACCTTGGTGATAGAGGACTTAGCTTCGTGTGGTTGCCATCTTGATTGTTTCCCATTTCCTTGGTCACCTTACATGTTTTACATTGCATCCTTGTAATTGAATAAATGTTTTATCTCGTTCATAGAAATTGTTATTTAAACAGGTTTACAGGTTTTGAAGGTAAATTCATGTATTTATCGTATTGTCACTGTATTTTCCTCCATTTGCCAAACCGTCGTGTTTGACCCACTCTTTGGTACTCAGGTCCCGTTGTCGGTTATCCCGAGGAGGAGCTTGAGGAGGCGGTCGTAGAACCGCAACAGTTAGTTGAGTGGCGTGCGGATGACGTCATGTAGACGTCCGGTTGCTATGAGAGACTTATCATTTTGGGAAACTGTTTAACCATTCTTTTGATTGGTATCTTGGTTATAGTGGCCTGGTGGGCCTCTATTTTTGGAGAAATGTAATTAAATGATATTTGTATAAACTTTAACTTACTTTGGGTAACATGCTAATGTTCATTGCTCATTCTGATACAGTATTTTATACTTCTGATATTGTCTTTATGACAAAGGATGGTTTGACTATTTGATTTGCTACACGCTTCCGCATATAATAAAAATATTCATTTATGGTTGTGATATCCTCACCGCGGACACCTGTGGGAAATTAAATAAACGTATGTTATTATTAAACAGATGTGTGGTTCTCATCATCACCATCATCACGAGTCCCGATCTTGGATCCCCGGTCCGGGGTCGCGACAAAGTCCTTGGCCTCAAAAGTCCTTGAAAGTTCAGCAACTTTTTCCAAACAAAAAACCACCTTTTATAAAGAAAAAGTTCCGAACGGCTAGTGCGCGGTCGACCTGGTACATGGTTGGGTACACACAACGGCTATAAAAATGCTCGTTGTAGAGGCTATTGCTCAAAATTCCTGTCGATCCGTAGAGTGCTCGGTCGACCGGGTTTCTTAGCCTGGTCGACCGGCCACACAGGCAAGTCGACCTGGTGACTGCCCAGAAATCCTGATTTTTTAGAAACTTGGAACTAAGAGGGCATCTTTCCAAGGGACTTGAGGCACGACAACCAAGCTTGAATCATGATTTAAAATATGATGATAAAGTGAATTTTAAAAGCATGAAACATTCAAACCAAAGAAAAATTTGAAAGAGAAGATATTTGGAAAGCTTGAAAGGATTTGAACTTAAGGATTAAACATTTTGGAGGCTTGAAAAACTGTACTCGAAACTTCATGAACTTAAGAGACATAGCTGATTTGAAAAACCATGCATAACATATGATAAAAACAAAGATTAATGAATGAGAAATATGCATGAAGATCCTAAGATAAGAACATGAAAGAAAGAGAGGTCAAGCTATGAAAATGAATGCATCCTATCAAATTGCAACAAAATAAAAACTCTAACAGGTGGGATCTCTTAAAGAAAACAACTAGAAGCTCTAAAGGAAGTAGAAGAGAACTGGAAGAAAGAGAGGATAAATTTGTGTAAAACTTGCACTTAGGGAGTGTGGGCATGGATTTCCATGTGGGGCGTCCAAGGGGTGTTCCCCGTTTATAGCCTTGGGAACCACCCTTACTAATTAAAATAGAAGTCCAACTTCCATTAAGAATTAGTAACTTTCTCCTTCCAAATTATTATAGAAGTCTCAGTTCCACAACTATTAGAAGTCTCACTTCAAATAGAAATAGTAACTTTCTAATTCCTTCCTTTTAGAGTTCAAATAGGATTAGTATCTTTCTAATAACTTGGGCTAGCGTGGGGACCACTAGGGATTCCATAGAAAGCTGGCTCCACTGGGACACTGTGACCCCACATCTCATGTGCAATCTGGGCCCACAGTTAATTGTAAATAACACATTATATATAAATGTAATTGTACTCCTATCTTAGGAATAAATTGCAAAGAAGACCCTAAACTTCTCAATTACCATAAGCAGGCCCCTCTATTAATATCCATGGATCAATTGGATTAAACATGTCCCTTCCACTTTTAGATCCACATCTTATTATCCTCGAGCTCCAATTAATCATAGTGATCATCAGTACCATCCAATTAACTCTTAATCAAGATGTGTGCACACTTACTAATGACAAATGCATTAATTGGCACATGGGGATAATATAGATAGATTCCATCTTGACGATTCAATGTTCCCACAGTCCTACTACCACGTACCCAAGACACCGAGGTGTTGACCTATAGTTGGCCTCACTCATTGATGACTCAAAGCAAATGAATAGACAAAAACTTAGGTTCATCAATGTCCTGGGAATGAGAGCCTATTGCTAGAGAATTATGAGAGTAGACCTTAAAATTGAGACAGTATTCCATAAGGTACTTCTCATGATCCTTCAATACATCCAATGTACCGGCACTATGATCCGGGATCTTACATTCTGATGATCAAGACAAATCACACTATCTCATAGTGATTCAAGTGCTGCAACCTTATCAGATGAGATGCTCAGTCTCATCACTAGTTATGAAGATTTTTATGCATAAGATTTGTGACGCATGTCTCTCGTATGTGGATCTCATCTATACACATATATCACATCTAATATACTAATGGGACCCGGTCCGTCTCATGAACCATCATGTCATGTGTAATGGTTATGTGCATAAAGTAATAAAACACCATTTATCTCATGAAAGGAAAGCAGAAATATATTGATAAATAAAGAAATCAATCAATTTATTACATCATTTGATCAACTAAGTCCATACAATCTAACAGAGTACACATGAAGTTTCGGGCCACTTGACATTATTTTGCCTGACTCTTCTAAAGGCAAAACAAGAGCTCCCGACGGTGTTGAAACGGCCGAAGATCTGCAACCAAAATGGAAAAAACCCACAGGGCCGCCGGCGACCCTGGCCCATGGTCGCGGGGCTGGCAACCCTGGAAATCCAGGTCACCAGATTTTTACAGAAAGACTACTTTTCGGTCCTTTTTCACGTTTCGAGATGTCCGACCCCTAGGGTTTTCCAAAATTCTGACTTTTGAGGCTCAAAATCCGTCGATCTTCACCAACATCACTGATCCGCCGTCAAGAGCATGAAATCATCATTGATCGCTTCGAAATCACTAATCGGCCGACCAAGAAAGCACACTTTCTGCCCAGTCGATCGAGAAATCGACAGGACAGATGACACCAGCGCACTAGTAGCAACCAATGTCTAAAGTTGCATGGTCATCCGACATCGATCAGCATGAAGATCCATCGGCGACCATCACAAGAAGAATTCCAAAAGATGCGGCACGGCCCGCGACTCTTCAAGCGCCTCAACGACTACTTAATGCAGTTAAATGGCCCATTTTATGACAAATTAATGCGATCATTAACTCATTATTTTGGACAGCCCAATCAGAAGCGAGCAAATGAGAGTTACAAACGTGACATGAAACCATGTAACTCCGCCCATCATGGAGCTTAAAGGCGATTAAAAGCACTTAATTCTCCATCGGCCAATCAAAAGCCAAGAAAAAGGAGTTACAAAAATGATGAATTAAAACTTGTAGCTCCTCTCATTATGTGGCTTTAATGCATTAAAGGCCCATAAACTCACCTAATGGCTACCAAAGGCCTATAAAAGGAGGTCATTCCAAGAAGAAACGATCTTGGATTCCAAACGAAAATTCATACACGAGAGAAATCTCTGCAACAAGCTCTCCACTGTAGAAGAAGTTTTGCACTGACCACCACTACAAGTTGACCAAAAGTACCTTGGGGGGGGGGGGGGGGGGGGGGCATCCCCCCAAGGCCTTCTCATTCTCCTCCTCTATGGCTTAGACGTGACTTTTCAGCCCGTCTACTCGGTTTTTTATTGGATATAGGACCTTCTCTTGGTCTTTATCCTCTAAAAATCTGAGGTTTAAGCCGAACCAAGTGAATCAATAGCGCCATCTGTTCTCATCTGAAGGATGATGGCGAAGTCCACACACGGCTTGCGACCGTCAATCTAAACGAGTCCCCACAATCACCTTGAAGTTAGATTTCATTTTCTTACTTTTCATTGTAGTTTGTATTTTTTGAAAAGATATCAAGAAAATCACAACTCTTGTCTTTCATTATTGATAAGAATTGTAAATCGCCTTTCACGGCAAAACAAATGAAATCGCCTTTCACGGCAAACAAACCATGTCTTTTTTTTTTTAAATATATGTGCAATGAAAAGCTAGAAAAAAGTTGATTTCCTTTCTACTTACGAGGGTAGATCTACGAACCATCACTTACAAGTAGAGTAGAAAATCTAGCATACCCGTACAGAAAAAAAATGCTGATGCGCACATTCGCCACTGGTCGTGAAAGGGTTAGACCCCACGGACTCTCACGTCCGCTGACCCCGGTAGGGCCACGCATGAAAAAGCGAGTCCATTAGGTTGAAAGACGCGCTCTAGAAGTTTCACGCATTACATGGGATTAAAGGTTGTTTACGACTAAAACACGTGCTTCCGGCAGGTAGTCGGGGATTCTAGACAACTCTGGGAGAATATAGGCTCTAAATCACATTTCACGCAGTTCATAGTTGACGGATGCATTCTAGAAAATTCTGGGATAACTTCTTCATTTTAAATCTAGATTTAGGTAAATTCGGGCGTAAGAACTAATCTCGTGGGATTCTGAGCCGTTTCTATAAAAAATACGCATTTTACTATATTTAGAGATACTTTTCTGTTTTAAAATTGGTTTCAGGTGATTGTAGGGTTTGGAACGATTTAAAATGGATTTAACGTTGTTTAAGACCGAAACGCGTGCTTCAGGCAGTTCGAAGGCTAGTTTAATATGAAATCGCGTTTTATGCGGCTCTAGGAAAATGTTGGCTCCAAATTGCATTTCACGCAATTTACGGTTGAAGGACACGCTCTAGAAAATTATGGGATATCATTTTCCTTTGAAACGAGTTTAACGGAAATTGGTGATTAAGAATTATTCTCGTTGGATTCTGAGCGGCTTCTGACCGCGAACTGTATTTGGTGCAACCAATAGCGTATACTTCGATGAAAATGCATGTTGGGTTGCTCTAGAGCATGTCGAGGAATTATGGTTTAGCCTTTATCTTTGAATTCCATTTTTTACGATTATTCGCTGAAACATGCATGTTAGGTTATTCTAGGATATGTTATTTTTTTTTCCAAATGGATTTCGCGTGATTCTAGGGATAGGAACGTGTTGCAGGGGATCGGGGCTGCTTAAGACTGATACTCGTGCTTCGTGCAAATCGAAGGAGATTTACTAGCTGTCTCTACGAAAGTGTTGAGAGTAGACCGAGTTTCACCCAATTCACGGTTGAAAGACGCACTCTAGAAAATTCTGTGATATCTATTTACTCAAAAAAATCTTTAAGGAAACCTAGGACTTTATAACTTATCTTGTGGAATTGAAGCCCGTTTCTAACAGACAAAGAACATATTTCACAGCTACGTGCAAGATGATTCTAGGCCATTTTAGGGTATTCTCATCTAGTCTTTTGCTTTGAAATGCGTTTCATGAGATTCTATGCTGAAACATATATTATAAAAATCTTGAGATACTTTTTTGTTTAGAATTTGGTTTCAAGCGATTGTCGGGTTTCGAACGCTTTAAATGTGATTTAGGGTTGTGGAAGATCGAAATACGTGCTTCGGCCAGTTCGAGGGCTATTTTAATATAAAATCGCGTTCTATTCGGTTCTAGTAAAATGTCTCCTCTAAACTGCATTTCGTGCGATTCATGGTTGAAAGACACGCTCTAGAAAATTCTTGAATATCTTTTTTCCCTTAAAATGTGTTTTGTGCAAATCCGGGCTTGATAGCTATTCTCGAAGGGTTCTGATCCATTTCTAACTGAAAATCATATTCGGTGCAATCAATAGCCAATATTTGGATGAAAATTTGTGCTGGATGATTCTAGGGCATTTAAGGGTTTGATGGTCTAATCTTTTACTCTAAATGTGTTTCATACAATTATATGCTGAAGTATGAGTTTTAGGATATCCCGTGATACGTTTTTCTACAAAATGAGATTTGTGTGATTCTAGGGTTACAACGCATTGTAAGGGATTAAGGGTTGTATAAGACCGAAAGCCATGCTTTGGGTAGTTCGTAAGGGATTCTAGGTGGGTCTATGAAACTGGTGGTTATAAACCGTGTTTGACGCAGTTTACAATTGAAAGACACGCTCTAGAATTTCATGCATTACATGGGGTTAAGGGTTGTTTAAGACTAAAACCCGTGCTTCCGTCCGATAGTAGGGGATTCTAGACAGCTCTGGGAAAATGTTGGCCCTAAATCGCAGTTCACGGTTGACGGATGGGCTCTAGAAAATTATGGGATATCTTTTTCCTTTTAAATCAGAATTTAGGTAAATTCAGGCGTAAGAACTAATCGTGTGGGATTTTGAGCCGTTTCTAACTGAAATACACATTTTACTATATTCAGAGATACTTTTTTTTTTAAAATTGGTTTCAGGTGATTGTAGGGTTTGGAATGCTTTAAAAGGGATTTAGCGTTGTTTAAGACCGAAATGCGTGCTTCGGGCAGTTCGAGGGCTAGTTTAATATGAAATCGAGTATTATGCGGCTCTAGGAAATTGTTGGCTCCAAAATGCATTTCACGCAATTTGCAGTTGAAAGACGCGCTCTAGAAAATTATGGGATATCATTTTCTTTTGGAACGAGTTTAACGAAAATTGGTGATTTGGAAGTGTTATCATTGGATTCTGAACGACTTCTGACCGCGAACTGTATTTGGTGCAACCAATAACGTATACTTTGATGAAAATGCATGTCGGGTGATTCTAGGACATGTCGGGGAATTATGGTGTAGTCTGTATCTTTGAATTCCATTTTTTACGATTATTGGCTGAAATATGCATGTTAGGTTATTCTTGGATACGTTTTTCTTTCAAATGGGTTTCACGTGATTCTAGGGATAGGAACGTGTTACAGGGGATCGAGGTTGTTTAAGACTGAAACCCGTGCTTCGAGCAATTCGAAGGAGATTTACTAGTCGTCTCTGCGAAAGTGTTGGGGGTAGACCGCACTTCACCCAATTCACAGTTGAAAGATGCGCTCTAGAAAATTCTGTGATATATATTTACTCAAAAACAACTTTAAGGAAGCCTAGGACTTAATAACTAATATTGTGGAATTGAAGCTCATTTCTAATAGACAAAGAACATGTTTCGTGCGATTAATAGCCTATCACTAGATAAAGCTGCGTGCTGCAAGATTCACGGACATTTTAGGGTATTCTGGTGTAGTCTTTTGATTTGAAATGTGCTTCATGAGATTCTATATTGAAACATGCATTATAGATATCTTGAGATACTTTTCTGTCTTAGAATTTGGTTTCGGGCGATTGTCGGGATAGTAACGCTTTAAATGTGATTTATGGTTGTTGAAGACCGAAATGCTTGCTTCGGGCAGTTCGAGGGCTATATTAATATAAAATCGCATTCTATTTGTTTATTTGTATGGACTCAATCTATTTGATAATATAATAAATTGATTAATTTCTTTATTTATCAATATAATCATGCTTTCCTTTCATGAGATGAATGATGTTTTATTATCTACTTGTACATAACCAATACGAATGACATCACTACAAAAAAAAGGACTTTTAGTCTCGCTTTTAAATAGAGCTTTTGTGTCGCTTTTACAATAAAGTGACACAGTATGGTCTGATGTGTCACTTTAGAAGAGGAGTAAACGAGGAGGAGGTTTGTTGTGTCACTTTTCTATAACGCGACACACAAAACAAATCTATGTCTCGTTTTTATTCTTAAAGTGACACTAGCGGAGCAAATTTTTAAAATAATCCAAACTAAATATTGAGGATGGTTTTCCCCACTAAACAAAAGTGACACAAGAAGTTTGGTTGTTCTTTTCTTTCAGGAAATAGAAAACAAAAGCGACACATGAATTTGGGCGGGTGCTTAGAAAGTGATGATTTGGACAGGTGTCTCCTCCATCTTATATCCCATCCCTTCGTTCCCTCCATACCTCATTCCCTTGGCGCCTAAATACCCCAACGATCAGACTGATCCCCTTGAGGAGTGTCTGAGACGATCGACAGGTGCACATCACCTCAGTACCCCCCATCCCTCCAATCCTCACGCACCTCAGCAGCCCATCCCTCCAATCCTCCCCTGCATCATCTCCATTCACACAACCCAGGCGATCACCTTCAGCCCTCATCAGCCAACCTCCCATCTCCATCTCCATCGCAGCCATCACTACAAGAAATATAAGCATTAGCGTTGAAAAAGCAGGCGGAAAAGAACAGGCACTAGAAATCGAATGAAAGGAAGTGGGAGGAAAGTTTGAAAATAAAAACCCTAGCCTCTCTCTCTCTCCAAGTATGTTCATTTCACAGCACTCACAAGAGAAAGACTCTCTCTCTCTCATGGAAGCTTCAACCACAGCAAAAGAACCCACCACGCCCCCACCTCCAGTTATAGGGAAAGTAGGAAGATTCACTGTCTTCCTCACTCCTCCCTCCACTCCAAAACCCCGTCAAAGTCCCACCTCAGATTCTCCTAAAATCCCTCCCCAGACTGAATCTTCCAAGATTCCCCCTCCTGTCCGGCCTCCCCCTCAGCAATTTTCCCAAAAGCCAACCCCCAACTCCTCCCCATTTGGGTTCTTCTAGAACGCCTTTACCAGAGTCCAAGATTGTAACTTTATCCAATCCATGGCTTCTTTTCTCATTTTTTTTATCTGGGTCTTACTTATTTTGTAATCTAATGGGATTCTTTTGTGGTGGATTTGGCAGTTCATTCTAGCGTGGATGAGTATTTGACAGATTGGTTCGGATTGAATCAGTCCAAGTATCAGTGGGCGTTGAACGATTACTACGAGAGCAATGAAATTGTGAGTTTCTTCTGATCTTCAGTTTGGGGTTTTTTTTTTTTTTTTTGGGTTTGTTTAGATGTGTCCCAGATTGGATTTGATTTGGGTTTTTCTTCTGGAAAAATCGAATCTTTTTATGTTTCCCTGATGAGGTTGGAGATTGTGAGTAAAATCAGTATTTCTTATGGGTGCTGATGAATTGGATTAAGAAATTCCGAATCTCAGCACTGTTTTAATTCATTTTCTTATGGGTGCTGATGAATTTCGCTTGCCTCTTACCAGAAAGGCCCACAGCTGTTGCATACCTCTCAAAATAACTTATCTATTGAGACTCACATCTATGATCTCACGCGTGCACACCCCTCCCTAACCAGACAATTAACCGTGGTTGACCCAAAGTCATTTCATGTTGTTTTTGTAGGTTTCAGATAGAGTTATAAAACCACCACCAATGTTTTAGCATCCATTTGGGAGCCATTGAAACCCACCCTCACAGAAGTCATCACTTGTAATGGTTGGCATATCAATTACTTGAAACACATTCAAGCTAACATGGAGAAATCAGCAGCAGTTATCTCATCCAAACTAAAATTAACACACCCTCAGCCTTACTAAGTAAAACAATGATGATATTGTCATAAATTCAATGCCATGAAAACCATAATTGGAAGTTTTCATATGCTCATACATCTTATCAAGTGAAAATTACAGTAATCAAGCATAAGTTAGCTCAAACATGGAATGTCTGGAAACAGACTAGCGGAAGGCAACTTTTCATATGCTCATATTCCTATTTCTTCCTGGAACCTGTCTTGTTGCAAATTTCTTTTCATGATTTCTTTATCAATACTTACTAAAAGATTTTCTTTTTCTTTTTCTTCTATACAATAATTGCATAACATTTTACTCATAATTTCATAAAGCAAGTCTGATAGAGTTATTTCTTTTACTCATAGAAATAACTCTATTAGATGTCTTCTTTTTCCTATTTATCAGCTGATGCAATGGTGTCCACTGGCCTTGCAGCTTTGGGTTATGAATATATAAATCTAGGTTTGGAATTAGATTCACCTATTTAAATCTTTTAGATTCACCACAGTTAGTGGTTTTTTCTTCTCTTTTTTGATTGGAGAGAGAAATAATCAAAATATATAACAACTAGTTTGTTGGTTTTTATGACCAGATGACTGTTGGGCAGAATTAGATAGAGACTCTAAGGTAAGATCTTGCATATTAATTCGTTTCATTCACAGTTAAAAAACTCACACTTGTTTTGATAGGGAAACCTGGTTCCAAAAGCTTCAATTTTCCTATCAGGCATGAAGGCTCTTGCAGATTATGTGCATGGCAAAGGGCTTAAGTATATAATCTATGGCGATGCGAGGTATATACATATTTACATTGGCTTTCCTTAATGAAGCATACTACTGTGTTTTCCAAACTTGTAATTGGTTTCACATTTTAGTCTTCCCTTCTGATATTATTTTGTAATTTTTGGATTTTACTGTGACTTGGAACTTTCAGGACCCAGACTTGTGCCAGAACTATGCCAGGCTCACTTGGATATGAAGAACAGGATGCAAACACCTTCGCATCGTGGGTACGATTAGATCATTTTAATTTCCATAGCTAGTTGCAACATTATTAGTTTAGAGTTATTAAATATCTCAATTAGCAAAACAATTTCCTAGTGTGAAATATTTCAACTTGCATAGATATTAGCTAATGTTCTAGTTTGAGTTTTTCATCATTTTATTACCACTCTGATGAGCTTGATTTGCTCTATTCTTGAAGGGAATTGACTATTTGAAATATGATAATTGTCACAATAATGGAGTGAGCCCACAAGAAAGGTACAACACAATGAAATAAAGAATGAGTTTGGTCACTGTTACTTATAATTATCAGGATAATTAAGGAGAGATTAAACGTTGATTACTTATGTATTGAATGACACAGGTACTCTAAGATGAGCAAAGCTCTTCTGAAGACAGGAAGACCCATCTTTTTCTCTCTATGTGAATGGTCTGTTGTTTAACTATGCTCTTGCAGCAATTGCTTTAGTGAGAAATACTTACATTTCTCCTTAGATTTCATAACAATAATAAGATGGTTTGGTATGATTTTAGGGGCCAAGAAAACCCAACAGCCTGGGCACCAGCTATTGGAAACAGCTGGCGAACAACGGGCGATATTAAAGATAACTGGAATAGGTAATTAACAAGAGGCTAATTGATGCAGTGATGCATTTGTGTGTATTCATTCTATTGTGTAAACTGTAAACATGGTGCTCTACTCCCTTTCTCCTTTCTAGTATTACCTCAAGGGCTGATCAAAACGACGCATGGGCATCATATGCTGGACCGGGGGCATGGAACGGTATACTCCTATTTGCCTAGTACTGGACCCTTGATCTCTCAAACAAAATGTAGAGGCCAGAACCATACTAAAATATGTTGTGTTTGGAGCTGTTTGTATAGATCCTGATATGCTAGAAGTTGGAAATGGTGGCATGTCAACGGAGGAATATCACTCTCACTTCAGCACATGGGCATTGGCTAAGGTAGCCATTTTTCAAAGTACTCTGCAGACACGCTTGTACTGGGTCTAACTAGTGTCTACATTCAAGAAATGATGATTATCTGTACATAACTACCTGATTGTTTAGGCCCCACTACTGATTGGATGCGACTTAAGATCAATGGATGATGAAACACAGGGGTTATTGAGCAACAAGGAGGTCATTGCAGTCAATCAAGGTACAGAGACTGTTCTGTCACTCACAGATTTCTTTGCCATAGATGTTGAGCAAGTGATATGTGAACTACATGCATGAAATTCTTTGCAACATGTATCAATAGTTTAGAAGTTGAACAAAACTCTACAAATATATCAAGTAAAAATTCGATTTTACTGTGATTGGATTTTACATTTATTGAAGTGATATTTGCCATTTGATTGATAACATTTTGAAATATAGTGAAATTTTGATCCGAGTGTCAAGGATCAATCCTACTGGTGATCTCATCAACATCACCAACAGATGGGAGATATGTTATGGTCCATCCAAATTGTTACTAGCTTAACTTCCTTGTGTACAGTGAAGATGGTGCATTGGATTGCATGGTTGTCAGAATTATCTGAATATGAATTTGTGATATGCTAATCACATTATTAGGATCTGAGTTTCTTGCACACGTTGGGTATGAATGGTGGATTAGAAGGTTAGGATTGGGTGCTCTTTCTTTGTTTATAGTGTCTGCATTGTAATTGTATTGATCTCATTTCTCTTTGTGACCCATCACCATATGAGGAATTGCTGTGAACCCCCCCCCCCCCCCCCACTTTGCTAACCAACCATTAGACTGAGGTTCTCCTTGACACAATTGGTAAGGGATATACAATTTCTTGGGGAAGGTCGTATAGCTAGGTTCGAGCCTGAATTGGAACGAGGAGTTATTGTTCATTACCACTCTTCAAATAGTTTAGAATTAACAAAAAAAGATTAATTAAAAAAAAAGCTTAAGTAATTTGTTGAAGCAAGGGGCAGTAGGGTAACATACTGACAGCTTGAAAAATAGGTTGCCAAGGCAATGAATGATTACAGTGCTTCCCTGCATCTTTTTAGGTAAGTTCGTTGTGGAGAATGGAGAATGAACCCTCATATGTCTGGATGATGTGCAATCAAGGTAATGAGAATGAATCTTCCCTATTTGACAATTCATCTGAACATTGGATGTTGTTGAAGTTGAATATAGACTTTGAAAAAATTTCAATCTGAACATTGGTAAGCAGCTCAGAATTTCAATCTACATTTACATAAATTTAAAAAAAAATCAAACCTTGGATGGTTGCAAAAATCGTGAGCAAAGACCGAGCAGAGAGAGGATTGCAAACCTGAGGGAGAAAAAATAAAAAATACCAAGGTCTTTTTGAGTTCATAAGAAAATACAGGGCCCTTTCAATATAAATTGATTTCTCTCCATTGAGGATGTGTGGTTAATACATGCACAAGTGGGTCTTGGATGCTGAATTGCAGATCTAATTGTCGCGACCCCGGACTGAGAATCCACGAGAAGGAGCGGATCCGGAGTCAGGACATTACATCTCTAATGATGGTGAATAGATAACCACAACATCTGTTTAAGTAATAACATACGTTTATTTAATTTCCCACAAGTGTCCGCGGTGAGGATATCACAACCATCAATGAACATTTCTTTTTAAGTGCGGAAGCGTGTAGCAAATCAAATAGTCAAACCATCCTTGGTCATCAAGACAATAACACAAGTTTAAAGTACTGTATCAGAATGAGCAATGATCTATAGCATGTTACTCAAAGTAAATTGAAGTTTATACAAATAACATTTCCCCAAAAATAGAGGCCCACAAGGCCAATATAACAAAATACCAATTCAAAGAATGGTTAAAAGTTTCCCAAAATGTAAGGTCTCTCATAGCCACCAAACGTCTACATGACATCATCAGCACGCCACTCAACTAACTGTTGCGGTTCTACGACCGCCTCCTCATGCTCCTCCTCGGGGTAACCAACAACGGGACCTGAGTACCAAAGAGTAGGTCAAACACAACGGTTTGACAAATGGAGGAAAACACAACGACAATATGAAAATAAATGAATTTACCTTCAAAACATGTAAACCTGTTTAAATAACAATTTCTATGAACGAGATAAAACATTTATTCAATTACAAAGATGCAATGAAAAACATGTAAGGTGACCAAGGAAACGGGAAACAATCAAGATGGCAACCACACGAAGCTAAGTCCTCTATCACTAAGGTGATAGAGCAATAACTAGGCACTGGTCTCAGTCACTCGAGGTGAGGAGAAACAGTGGATCTCATATAAATACATATACATATACAATACTATACATGACCACGGTAGCGAGCCGGGCATCGGGGACCACAGTAGCAATCTGCGGCATCGGGACAAGACCACGGTAATAACCAGGTAGCGGGATCCAAACTGCAGCTGGCGAGACAAGAGGGGGATCTCCAAGTCGGTGGATCAGACCAACATGGTTATCCAAGCTTAGTGGTGCCGACTCATAGGTCAAATACAATCGAAACATATGCAAGTAAATCGAATACAAATACATAAACAAACGGGCAAGATGGGGGTGCTCAAGGGCATGCTATCATATTATGTGGTGCAATGCACTTCAAGACAAGTAACTATTTCAAGTGTAATTCAATACTTTCGGGAGAACAAGGCATGTAGTATAAATCTCGGGATCGATAAAGTACCATAAACAATCGCAATTTCGGGTAAAGCATCGATTCAAGATTCATTTGAAATGAATAGGGGTCCCGTATGTCAATCTAATAATAATTTGGTACTCTTGAGTTTGGGGACATACCGGGCTCCTTATACACTTTGACTTTTCAAAACTTCGAATGACATCTTTGTGATATGGTTTCTTTCTCGGATGGCCTCATGCAATGCCTAGTGAATTCCCTTCGATTGACAAACTCAGCGCTCGAGCGAACCGGAGAGTTCGTTCGAGCGAGGAGCTCTCCGAAACCTGGGGAATTTTGGTCACCTGGCGGTCAGCTAGCGGTTAGCCGCTGGCCGACCGCGGCTGGGCTGCAGAAATGCAGCTTACTGGAAAGCTAACCGCCAAGTGCGGTTAGCTGGCGGTTAGCCGCCGATGGGTTTGGCGGTTAGCCGCTGGCTAACCGTGGAGCTGACCGAGTTTTCAGGTGGAGAAGTGTGCTCTCTGGAAAAGCAACCGTGACATTTCGGCTAGCTGGCGGTTAGCCGCCAGTCACCAGGCGGCTAGCCGCTGGGTGACCGCAGGCTGACCGCCAGGTGCGGGAATCACCCACTGTGTTCAGATTTGAGCCCTTTCTCCTCCTCAAAACCATTCTCCCCACTTTTACTTAGTCCCTGCAATATAACTGAGATAGGGGCTCCTCCAATGCACCTATCTATACTTTTCCAAAACTCCAACTTGTGATCATTCATCACCTCATTCCTCCACATCAAGTCCAATACAAAGGAAGGAGGAAGGAAACCATTTCACAAACATTCATTTAGGATACAACCAAAAGACAATAAATGCTAAACCAACATGTTTACAAAACATTAAATGACTTAGCCAATATGCATTCAAGCATTTATTTCAATTGTAAAATGCAAGCCAATAAATATGAGTGAAATGGTAAATCAACCACATTCCTCATGAAAACCATTGAAAACTCATAAAAATCAAATAATCCACTTGCCTTGTGTCTTTAGTCAATGAAATAAAGATTTAATACTCTTCCAAGCAAGGAATCCAAGCTATGACAAAAATCCCCAAAAACAAACCCTAAAAGAGTCAAACAACGAAATAGAAAGGTAAACTTTACAATAATGAAGATGAAGCTTCTCTAAGGCTAGAAGAATACCAATCTAGAAGAAGGGAATGATTACTTACTTGTAAGGTCCTCTAATGGCAAGATTTAGTTCAATGAAGATCTCAAAGTTGGTGGATTCCTCTACAAATGGTATCAAAAGGAAGCTTGCAAGGTGGGAAGGAGAATGATAACTTCTATTTCTTGATTGATGCAAGCTTGGTGTGGATTGGAGGTGGAGAGAGCAAGAGGAAGAAGAAAAGTTTCCAAAAGCAAACCCTAGGTTCTTTTTGTGCTGGAAAAAGGGAATGGAAGGGAAAGGTTTCCTTATAAACAAGTGGGGAGTGGGGTCCACCACTAGAAATCTAATTGGGCTGAAATCATCTCTTTCGGGACCTCGGATGAATTCGACGAAGAAGGAAGAAATGATCGTCGAAATATCTAGTTTCTAAAAAGTTATGTTTCACGGGTTTCGGGAATATCAAGTTTTGGGTACAGATTTAGTGTGCAATGACTATTTTGCCCTCAAGGCTATGAATTCGGGTTTCGGGATCTCAAATGGACACGGGATCAACATGAAAGTTGAATGAAATAACAATACCGATAAAACGGAATTAAAACCATGAATGCACAAATCTCCGATAAATCCTCAAACATATGCAATGTCATGAAAAGGGACCCCCAAAGGCCCTACTAGTTACCAAAGCATTTAAAGTAGCCCAAAACTAGAGTCAAAGCTATTCCAAACCCAACTTAGAAAAAATTACTAATCAAGCTTAGCACTAACACGCAACTTAATTAGCACTAATCGGGTTCACTCGGGTTGGGGTCTTACACTAATCAAGCATAGGCATAGGATTTGCCCACCAGAATTGAATCCAATGGATCGTCCATGATGGCCAAATCTTGCATTAGTTTGGATTGAACATAGATGAAGATTGTAATTGCACGACCTATTAAATTATATAATTGCACATGCAAGATATTACATAGGGTTTTGTTACTCATAATTTAATCTTCTAGCTTTTTTCTTTGTGAGTACAATTGAGAGAGAGGTGAGGAGGGATATGTGAGGAGTGTCACCTCTCTTCCTTATGGGGCATGGAAATCAACATCCCTTTTAAGGCATTCCCAAGCTTTAGAAATCGACTAGAGGATGATATTTGCTTGAGAATTTGCATGATTTTCCTTTTAATCTCTGGCTGTATGGATTCTGGTGCGGATAGGCTATTTGATAAGCAATTCCTCATGGATTGAACTGCATTAGTGTGAAACAAAGGCCACACTGCCCACATGATATGGATATAATAAATATATGGGACCCTTTGAACATAGTAGCAATTAGGGGGGGGGACTGTCGACTGTGATTAACTTGCATAGTTTTTGGTACGTTAATGCTTATTGAGTGTTAGTTGTAGATGGTGATAGGAATACTAGGTCATCATATTAGTGAATTATTGATTGCTCCTAGTTTTCTTGCTACGATGATCTTATGATATGTGAACTGCTAGTGTTTCAATTGTCCTTGATTATATTATTGATACATAGTCAAATTGTTATTATTTTGTAGGTGAATGAAGAACTTCATTAAACGGAGATAGAATGCCTTTTGCTAAGTGGATCTACTAATTAGGTTAAGTTAATTTTGGTTAGTTAGGGATTTCCGGAAATTGTTTTCAATGTAGCTTGCCTTTTTTTGGATGCTTTTGTGAAGGTTTTGGATTATGTCGTGACGCTTTGGTTACGAATTCGAAGGTTAATGTAAATAGTTTGGATTATGGATGGATTCAAATTGGCTATGTTTTGAATAGTTTGTTTGATTTAGTGCGTGGACGAGCAAGTACGTTCCTTAATGTGATTGGTGATTAATTTCCAATTAATGAAATGGTTCTTATTGAATGTTGCTATCTATATTTTTTTGCATCTTTTGTAAGGCAGGTTTAGTGATTTGAAAGTGTATCCATATTGCAGCATGTTATTAGTAATGTATATATTGCATTTTTATTTTAAAAAAATGGATGGTATCTCGCTTCTATGGAAACTGTCACAACTGATGACTTCTTGTGTCACTTTTGGTCCGAAAACAACGTATTGATCACTGCTTTTGAAAAGGGAGACAACAAAGTTATCTTTCTTGTGACGCTTTTAAGTTATTTCAGTGTCACTTTTGGGTTTAAAGTGACACAAGTAACCATTTTTTTGTGTCACTTTGATAACAGAAACTGACACAACAAATGTATTTCTTGAGACGCTTTTACGAACTTTTAGTGACGCCGGCAGATAAGACGCTTGTATAGTAATCAGAAAAGCGACACAAACCACTTTTTAAGACACTTTAAAAGTGACTCATTAAGACATTTTTTTTGTAGTGCATGATGGTCCATGAGATGAACTAGAGTCCGATAGTGTACTAGATGTAATACATGTGTATGGATGAGATCCACATACGGGAGACATGCGGCGCTAATCTTATACTTAAATATCTTCACAACCAGTGATGAGACTGGGCATCTCATCTGATAAGGTTGCAGCACTTTGAGATAGTGAAAGATGGTATCTTGCCTAAACGGGATTCACAGGATTGACAGGATTAACTTTGGCACCTGAGGCTTGGTCACATAAACCTAAACAAGATTGATAGGCTAGTGAAAGATGGTATCTTACATTCATTAGTGGTAGAACCAATGCCTGTCTGCGAGTCCTGTTTGGAAGACAAAATGACCAAAAAACCATTTTCATCCAAGGGCAATAGGGCCAAAGATTTATTGGAATTCATGCATACTGATGTGTGTGGACCCATAAATGTAAGAGCGAGAGGAGGATATCACCGATGATTACTTTAGATATCGATATATATAACTTATACACTGTAAGTCCGAGGCATTTGAAAAGTTCTAGGAGTTTCAAACTGAAGCGGAAAAACAATTAAGAAAAAGTATCAAGACTCTTCAATCAGAAAGAGGAGGGGAATACCTCTCTGCTAATTTTATGGGATACTTATTAGTGAATGAGATTCTATCTTAGTTGTCTGCTCCTCGTATGCCTCAACAGAACGGAGTAACAGAAAGAAAGAACCAGACTCTTGTAGATATGATTAGGTCTATGTTGAGTTTCTCAGGATTACCGATATTGTTTTGGGGACATGCTTTGGATACTGCGATGTACATACTAAACCTTGTACCATCTAAGTCTGTACCTAAAACTCCTTGAGAATTGTGGTCCGGGCGAAAGCCTAGTCTACAACATTTACACATTTGGGGTTGTCCGGCACACGCGCTGAAGGTTAAGACGGATAAGTTAGAATCGAAGTCTAAAGTTTGCACATTTATAAGATGTCCCAAAGGAACTAAAAGTTGGTTATTCTATAATCCCAAAGAGCAGAAAGTGCTTTTAAGCACCAATGCGGTTTTTGTGGAGGAAGATTATATGATTGACCAAAATTTTTTAGAAAAGGTGATCTTAGAAGAGATTTAAGAGTGATCAATTCCAAATCCAAGTGAGACTTAACTTGAAGAGAATCCGCCCATACATGACCCAGTAGTTACACCAGAGCCTCATTGTAGGGGAGAATAGTCAGGCCCCTTGACAGGTTCTCGTTCTTGGGAGAGTCTTACGAGGCAATCCCGAAAGAACTGGAACAAGATCCATGTAACTATGATGAAGCAATTGTTAGTTTTGATGGTCTCAATACCAAGTATATGATGTAATAAATTAATTCATTTCTTTATTTATCAATACAATCATGTTTTCCTTTCATGAGATGAATGGTGTTTAATTATATACTTGCACATAACCAATACAAATGACATAATGGTTCATGAGATGAACCGGAGTCCACAAGTATACTGGATGTAATACATGTGTATGGATGAGATCCACATACAGGAGATATGTATTGCAAATCTTATACTTAAATATCTTCACAACCAGTGACGAGATTGTACATCTTGTTAGACCCAGACCCAGACCAAGTCGATTAGTGTGCGATTAGTATGTGTTTAGTCCTAAGTGAGCTTAGTTGTTGTTGGGTTAGAAGTAATTAGTTTTAGTCTTGGACATAGCTTTGGGAATTTTGAGAACGTTCAGTATTAATTAGACACACTCAGGAAGGCCTGAGTGCACGTGTAAGCTTGGGAAGATCGTATCAATTTTCGTGTGAGTGTGATTTTGATTTCATTTGAATGATGTTTCGACATGTTGCAACTTTCGTTTTAAGCACATTCATGTTTGAAGCCCAAAAACCTATGTTTTGGCCCAAAGAGGGTAAAGTTCTCTTTCTTGCACAAATCTGGACACAATTTTCGAGATCTCAAAACCATGTCAAAAATATACTTTTTGGAAACTAGATTTTTCAAAGATCGTTTTATTCTTCTTCGTCGAAGTCATCCGAGGCTCTCAAGATCGTGTTTTGACCATTTCAAAGTTCAGGTTATTTGGGGCCCATTTCCTCACTAAAGCCCCATCTCCCTCTCTTTTCATTCACTTTACCAAATCTCTGCAACTTTCTTGACCTAGGGCAAGGAAAACCCTTTCTCTTTCCATCTTCCCCCTCTTACTTGATCTAGCTAGAAGACTCCAAAGAAGATTTCAAGAATACCATTTTCTTCCTCTCATCCTAAGCTCTCCATTGATACAATTTTCTTGAGGTTTCAAGTTGGGAGAGCTCTCCATTTTCTCTCATCTCTCTTGTTTGACCTTCTCTAGGTAAGAGCTTTCACTCATATCTTTCATGGAGTTGTTTTGGTTCCTTAAGATCATGTTTTTCATGTTTTCAAACCCTTTTTATGAAAATGGGTTCCTTGCTTTCATCGTGTTAAGTTTGGTATGGTTTCTCTTGGGTTTTCTTGTAGTGTTGGCTTAGCTTTTGGGTGAAGTACTTGGAGAGGATTATTAGCATTTGGATAAGGCAAGTAATCTCTGTAGGACCATCGTGCATGTGTATTTTAAGCTACATTGTTGTTTTTGGAAATTTTGCATATGAAAATGTTTATAAGCTTCATGATCATGTTTTCCTTTGATTGGATGTTTGGGATTGTGAGAAATGTGTATTTTATCCCTTGGAGAGCATGGAGGCTCAGCGAGTGCAGGTGGAATGAAAAACAAGAAGAAGAGAAGAAGGAAATATGGAAAATCTGCACTGAACTGTACTTCCCGTGCAGTTTCGGTCAGCTGGCGGCTAGCCGTAATTCCCATTTCGGCTAACCACGAGCCAACCGAAATCAGCGGTTCCTTTTCCAGTAGCTGACTTTTGCTTCAGGGTCCTGCGGTCAGCCCTGCGGTTAGCTCACGGCTAGCCGCCAGTTCCCTTGCGGCTAACCGTAAGCCAACCGAAATTATTACGGTTCCTTCTCCAGAGAGCGGCATCAGATCTGGGTTTTCAGCGGTCAGCCCTACGGTCAGCTTACGGCTAGCCGCCAGTTTCTATTTCGGCTAGCCGCCCGCTGACCGCAAGCTGACCGAAATTGACCAATTCCTAGTTTTGAAGAAGTTTTGCAATAGTGAAAACTAGAACATGTTAAGTGACCTTTAGCTTGATATTGTGTACTCGAAACTCGAGATGTCTTGAACTTCCGGGACACCAACTCTATTCCAAATTCCAACATTTGGGCTTCGAATACACAAAGATCAATCAAGGGTCCTCACATGTGCTTGATAGGCTTTGTGTTCGTACCTTAGTTTGATATAATGAATATCATCGTGTACTCGTTTTGAAGTTTAGTACAAGCTAGTTTTGAAAATGTGTTCCAAGAAAAAGGGGATCACTTCCTAAGCGTGTTATGCATATTAATTATGCCCGTGCTAGTCGTGTTCATCGTGTTTCGATAAGTGATTTCCCCCTTTTTTTTATCTCGACGTGTTTAGACCGTTTTTCGCGTGTTTTGTGCATTCATGAATCAAGTAAACACCACTGAGCTTGGACTGCCCTTTTAGTCTGATCCACTGCCTGGGGGTCTTTAAACATGTGGACTGTCTGCAGACTGGTCGTGTATTTATTACACATCGTGCGTGTCCGGTTCCGCGGCCGGAATTCCCGTCTTTGTGGGAAATCGTGTCGTGCTTATATTATGTATATCGTGCTTGTCGTGCGTGCTTGCTCTTTCCATTATATAAATGATAGAGAAAGGATGGGCTCTTTGTGGATTGTAACTATTCATGATATTATATGTATTCATGCTAGTTTGTGTTAGTATCTCAGCTCGATTAAGTATTTTTGCAAATGTACCGCAGTCATTACAGTATTTCAGTTGAAGGATTCGCTTACATGTTTTCTCTAAAAGTCATTGTACATGTTCATGCCTAAATTGATTACCTGCCAAACCGTCGTGTTTGACCCTTGTTTGTTGGTGCCCAGGTGCAGGAGACGTTAGCTTTGAGGAGGAGCGTCAGGAGGAGGCTTGTGAGCCAACCCCTGTGAGAGAGTGGCAGCCCGACGATGTCATCTAGACGTCCGGCGGGTTCTCGAGTTTCGTCACCTTTTGTCTTGGGTTTCTTTTGTTGTTTGAGGAGTGTATTGGCCTCTATTGGCCTCTCTTGGAATTGTAACAAAACTTAACTTGTTTTAGTATTAGTCATATAACTTGAATAGAAATGGGAATGCTTGTTAGCTTCTTTCTTTGATACTATGTTTTGATATTAATTGTCATGAGCACTTAAACATCGTATTGCTGCTCATCGTGATGTGTTTTGCTACACGCTTACGCATACGTGATTGTGTGAGTCAGATTCCGCTTGTCCTTGGAAATCCTCACCGCGGGAACCTGTGGGAAAGTATCATCTACATCATCATCTACTGCGTCGCGGGCCCGGGATCCGTTCCGGGGTCGCGACAGGACTGGTATCAGAGCGAGACATGTTTCAGGCACTTAAAAGAAACTAGAAAGATCTTAGGAACGTGGCGAGGATTCGTGAGTTCGATAGATTCGTTCGTATAGGATCTTAGAAACCTTTGTACCATGATTATTGTGTTCTAACTCTTTGTTTTACAGCAATATGCCTCCAAGAAAAGCTCCAAATCATCATGCTTCAGGCAGTAATCAAAATGAGTCAAATGCATCTGAGACACCTATAGCCACACAGTTTCAGGAACTTATGCAAGCCATGATAGCACAACAAAGGCAGGCTAATGAGAACCAAGCAAGGTTTCAAGAACAGTTGACAAAGAAGGATGATGAAATGGCACAAGTTCAGAGGCAACTTTTGGAAGTGCTTCAAAACAGGAATGTAGCACCACCCGCAGGTCCACAGATTGTTATTCAGAATAGGGATCCTGACCCTAATGCACTGTTTGAGAAGTTTAGGAAAAGAGCACCGAAGGAGTTTTCGGGCAATGAAGACCCATTAGTGGCAGATGACTGGCTAGTCAATACGGAGAAGATCTTCGATGTCTTCATGTGCACGGGTGTACAGAAAGTCAACCTCACAGCTTCTTTATTTTATGGGCTTGCAGATAGGTGGTGGCAAACAGTCAAGGATCCATATGCAGTGATGGCAGACGATGAGGCATGGGCAACTTTCAAGATACAGTTTCAGGACAAATACATCCCCTCTCATGTCAAGAGGCAGAAGGCTATCGAATTCCAGTAGCTTAAGCAAGGTAGTATGACGGTGCTAGACTATGTCACCAAATTTGAGAGATTGGCTAGATATGCTACCGAGCTGATTGATACGCAAAGGAAGAAAATAACAAAGTTTTTGGAAGGGTTGAATCCGATCATCATGAGAGATGTTATAGGGGTAGTACCTCCAGCTACATATGATGAGGCATTCAAGCGGGCTTATACTTTTGAGGATATTAACAACATGATTGTTCAGGACAGGAAACAGCAGTATCAGCAGCAGAATCAGAGGCAACAGCAGGGCAGGAAGCCAAGGCAAGAGCAAGGTCATGTGAGGCAGGGTTGTGGCCATTGTGGCAAGAATCATGAGACACACGAATGTCGTAAGGCTATGGGTGCCTGTTTCAAGTGTGGGGCTATGAACCATGCAATCAAGGATTGCCCACTACTTCAGACTCAAGGGAACAGAAACCAGCAGCAGAGACAAGTAGCTCCTTAGAATCAAGCACCAGTTCAGAATCAGATGAGACCACCTCAGCAGCAGCAACAAGCTAGGCCACCAGCGCAAAATCAGAATGCTCGTCCTCCACAGCAGAACAGACAAGGCCAAGGAAGGCAGAACCAAATACCGAACAGACTACAGATGCATGGACGATTATACTATCTCAACCGTGCAGATGCTGAAGCTGCAGGAGACGTGGTAGAAGGTAAACTTCTTGTTTGTGGGGTGGAAGCCCAGATTTTGTTTGATCCAGGATCCACTCACTCTTTTTCATCCCCTAGTATTGCTAAGTTGATTGATGCACCATGTAGTGAATTGGATTACATTCTAGTAGTGACCACTCCAGTAGGGAAACAAGTTGTGTGTAGAACCCATTACCCTAGTTGTACAGTGTTGTTAGGAGATGTTAATTTACCGGCCAACCTCATAGTTTTGGACATGCATGATTTTGATGTCATTTTAGGCATGGATTGGTTAGAAGCATATCATGCCACTATGGATTGTTTTAGTAAGACCATCACATTCAGATTCCAAGGACCACAAGCAGAATTGATATTTCAGGGGAACAAGAGAAAGTCTCAGGCAGGGTTTATTTCAGTGTTGAAGGCAAGCAGATTAGTGTAGAGTGGGTGCCAAGCATTTATTGCGTTTATCACGGAGGATAAACAGTCCCAAGGGGTGGAGGATATCCCCATTGTGTGTGAATTTCCAGATGTTTTTCCAGAAGAAATCCCGGGTTTACCACCAATTAGAGAAGTTGAGTTTACAATTGAGCTCCTTCCAGGGACAGCTCCGATCTCGATTGCACCATATAGGATGGCTCCGGCAGAAATGGGTGAGCTAAAGCTCCAATTGCAGGATTTGTTGAGCAAAGGTTTTATTAGGCCAAGTGTTTCACCGTGGGGAGCACCGGTGTTATTTGTGAAGAAGAAGGATGGAAGTTTGAGAATGTGCATTGACTACAGGAAGTTGAACCATGTGACAGTGAAAAACAAGTACCCTTTGCCAAGGATAGACGAATTGTTTGACCAATTGCAAGGAGCAGCCTATTTTTCAAAGATAGACTTGAGGTCAGGGTACCATCAGTTGAGAGTTAGAGACTCAGATGTTCAGAAAACAGCCTTTAGAACAAGATATGGGCACTATGAGTTCTTAGTGATGCCCTTTGGCTTGACGAATGCACCCGCAGTCTTTATGGCTTTGATGAACAAGGTCTTTGCACCTTATTTGGATCACTCCACGGTAGTGTTTATTGATGATGTTCTGGTATATTCTAAGAGTAAGAAGGAGCATGAAGAACATTTGAGGACAGCGTTGCAGCTCTTGAGGGACAACCAGCATTGCAAGTTGCCCTGATAGGAGATCCCCCCAGAGTAGACTGTTGGGAGTCAGACTCATCATCAAATGTGAGAGGGTTTTCTATCCAGCAGTTTTCTCCATTGTCAGGAGTTGAGGGAGGAGGTACCTGTTGATTTTCAGGGACTTCCGGTTCTGGATTTTGATCGTGAAGATCATGCTCTTGTTCTAAGGCAAGGCGCTGCAAGATCCTCGCATACTCTTCAGGATCAGGCATGGGAGCCAAATCTTCTTCTTCGTCTGCCCCTTGTGGTTCAACACGTTTAGGTTCCACTAGAGCGTTGAAAGGTGGTGAGTTAACAGGATTTTCTTGAACAGGCTCTTGGCGTTCTTCATCATCAGGCCAGGATCCATGTTGCTGATATGGATTATACCAGATTACTGGCATAAGATGAGATTCAGGAACCCATTGTTCGTCGGAGATATATTCTCCTGTTTCAAGGGATTCCTCCCACTCGTCAGTGTCACTGGCGGTGTCACTGGACTCTTATCCATCCATGGAGAATCCAATTACCGAATTACAAGAGTATGATGCCCCCTGCGCAATTTCATTTTTGAATTGAGGTGGCATGAAATCACCAAGGGTGAATTTTCTTTCCACCTTTAAGGCCTTGGATTCTTCCGTTGCCCCCAACGAAGCAGTGGAAGAGGTCTCTACCTTTTCAAGGACTTCTTTCTTTGGTTGAGCTTTCTCCCATTGTTTGAGCTTGAGGAGTTGTCTCTTGGCTTGCCTTCGTTGTCAAGCGATAGGCTTTGTTTTGACGATCTCCCCATTTTCATCTTCTAGGAGTTCAGGATGTACCCATATAGGATGTCCATATGGTGTTAGATAAGGAACCAACTCTTGGGACATTTGAGTCATCTTTATCACCTTAAAGGAAGTAGCGGTCTTCTCCTTTGGTGATTTTGAAATTTGTCCATACATCACCATGTTGACGGAGGCAGACCCATAGTTTTTGTCAAAGGTAATGACTCCGTTTTTCCACATCTCGTTGATCTTTTCTCTCACAACGAAGCATTGATTGAGACGATGCGAGATCATCTGATGGTATGGACAATATCGAGGATCATTGGTTTTGCCAACATCTCCCGGTCTTTTGGACTCAGGCAAGGTGAGTTTACCATTTGCTAGGAGAGCCTCGAAGATTTCTTCAACATCTTCATCGAACGGGTATTTTTTTTCTACTCGTTCTCTGAAGGCATCAGAGAGTTCAAGTTTCTTACATGCAGCTTTGTTTTCAGCTTTCTTTAGCTGCTGAGGAGCTGACTTGGTTTGCACATTAAGAACCTAATTTTTCTTTGGCTTTGAGGTCGTCATGGTAGCTGGCTCTTTCTTCGATGATTGCTGACTGTTGAGGTCTTTGATCATAGCAACAGGATTATCCTCACCTTTGAAGTGGGTCAGGAAGCGTGTCTCTGGCATGGCCCAATTTTGGATGGATTCCTCTGGCAAAGTGAAGTATCAATCGAAGCCCGTACGTTTTAGGGTACTTGCGAAGAGATGGATCTTGAGGGCATCTTGATCCGCGATAGTTCCCGTCAGTATTTTGAAGTGGATGACGTGATGTCTGGCTAAACCTTTCCCCGTATATGTTTGGAGGGTGGGTTGCTTGAATTTTGTAGGAAACGGGACCGAGTCCATCCATAAGGGATATGGTGGCTTGATCCCATGCTCCTTCAGTGTATAATCTTCCTTTGCTTTGGCGAGGATATCGTCAACGTCCTTTTTGGTAAGGGTGCGTGACTCACTATTTTCTAGATTTTCCTCGTTATCTGGAGGAGGTTGGTTGTTTTCTTGACGCTGAAAAACAAGAAGAAGATTTTCCATCAGAGCCTCAATCCTCTGCTGACCTTACTCCAACTGCTGGATGCGTGCGGTCATTTCATCAGGAGGTGGATTGTGAGGTTGCTCAGAGTTTGTAGCGAAGACGTTCATCCCCCGTGATTTGAATGAGGAGATCGTCCTGGTGACTGAGCTGGGGCTCATTCTTGAAGAGCTTGAGGAAGGATTACTCCGTTGTCCTTCACTTGAAGGAGTAGAAGATTCTTCCAGGCGTCTTTGTGTCTGGGAGACGCTACGAGTCACCGGTCGTCGGACATGAATTTTGGTTGCCAACTTCTGGCGTCTTCTGGTTTTGCCAACCATATGGACGGCAGCAATTTGATCGGGTCTTTCTTTTTCGACCCATTTTCGGGAGACATGTTGGATAGGATGTCGGGTCCTTTGTTTATTTAGTCTCTTTTGTCGATACAACATGCGGCGACGTATGCGACGGCCAATTTGAGCTTCTGTGAGCTCTGGCTGGACTTTAACAATAAAGGATGTACTCCCTCGAGCGCAGCAGCCAAGCCTATCTTCTTTGAAGCTGGGCATCGACAGGATTTGGACTAGGTCCTTCGACTGTCGTAGTGAAGCTTTGAATTTTGCAAGCTCGGCCCCCGTTGAGGTAAAGGGTCGAACTGCGGAAGTGCAGGGCTTGGCAGGTTCTTGCAGAGGCCTGGTGATGTATGATTTGATTTTTGGCTTGTAGGAGCAAGCCAACTCATGATGGGTTGCCTTCTTTGTCAGGCAAGAGGCTGGTTTCTCCTCCTTCATGTATGCAAGAGGATAGAACCGATTTTCTTTGAGAGGGGCCAGGTATGCTGGCCTTGCAGATGTTCGGGACATTCTCAGTTTTGGCGAAGGTCTTGGGGACCAAGTCTTAGGGTGGACCTGGCTCTCTGCAAGTTGAGGCTTCGTGGGGTTGCCATGGGCTTCAAGTTTAATCGCGTTTGCCCTTGGTGTCATGGCAGTGACACGTTGCGGGGCGATCTTCTGCTTCTTAGCTGGTACGGTTTCCTGTATGGGAAGTGGGAACCGTCCCAGCAACCCGAAGATGATAGTCCGGGGAGTAGAGGTCGACCTGGTGTTCTGAGATTTGCTGAGGGAGGTGACGCTTCAGCAGCTAGCAAGGCGCTTATGAGTGTGCTTGTTCTGCTTCTCCTAGAGCATGAGCTGGTACTTGTTCTCATCGAAAGTGATGGTTAATGAAGCTGCCATTGTTAGTTTTTGGAAAACTTCTGAAACAAGACCACGCCCATTAGTAATCACAAGAATATAGTGATCATAAATGGGAAAGAACTATGGTTTTGTCTTTTCAAATCGCTCAAGGGAACATGGCCCAGTCCAAGCGAGATGAAAGAAGGCCAAAAGCCATAAAGGATACAATTATTCTGAACACAAGTACGGGATGCTCAGAGCGAGCATTCCAGTGACTTCTGTAGACATTAATTCAAATTACCGAGAAGCGAGGCTCTCTCGAGGTAAGATGATATAAGGTTGGAGATACAAATGTGTCGGTCGCGAATACAGTAGACCCAGAAGGGCGTACTAGCACTGCTAGGCACAAATGTTGCAAATCGCATCCTTGGAATGGACATGAGGTGGGATTTTTTGAAAGGTCAAAATCGGATTCATAAAAGAGAGTAGATGGTGTTCCAATTCGAATAAGGGCTCAAACATTTCTGCGATCACTAAATCCAAAAGGGAATGAACCAAGATTTCTCAGATGTAAACCCAAAGATGACGATTTTTTTTGAATTTTTTTTTTTGAAGATTTTTTGTTTTTTTTTTTTTTTGAAAGGAACAGAAAGGTTTACAAATCGGCCTTATGAAAGCTTAGTAGATAGATCAGCCCCCAAGTAAGGGTAGGATTACTTAATGAACTTGTTTGGAGGACCCTTGCCTCGAACAGTCTAGCTGCCTCCACACTCTGGACAAGGCTTTTCTTAGATCCACTTTGGTCAAATAACGCAATTGGTGCAGCCTTAGTGGTTTTTGAAAAAAAAAATTTGATTTTTTTTTATTCATCAAAGCGAACGAACGGTGTCCCAATCCGAATAAGGGCTCAAACATTTCTGCAAGCACTAAGTCTGAAAAGGGGGGGGGGGGGACCAAACTTTCTCAAATTTGATTCCAAGAAAAGAAGAAAAATTTTGAAGGAGTTTTTTTTTGAAGATTTTTTGGAAATCCCTATCGGACTCATCAAAAAGAAAAGATGGCCCATTCCCCGATAAGAACAATAGCTGCGAACATTTCTGTGAGCTATCAAGTTCAAAGAGGAGATGATCAAAGTTTCTCAAAATTGAAACCAAACAAATGAAATCAGATTTCCTTTTTTTTTTAAATGAGAGAGAATGGAAATAAGTTCAAAGGTAGAAATTTTCCAAAAATCTCATCTCATGTATTTTTTTTATGCAAGATCCAACATAGGCCACCAACTAGAAAGGAGCTTAAGAATTCAAGCATCGCGTTCTCAAATGAACTGGTCCCACCAGGTATGCCAGCTTGATGAACCCGATTTTCCTTCCTCTCCTCTCCCATCCGCCCCCTGGGTCACCGAGATAGGCCGAATGGAGGGAAGAAAGGGGGGAGAAAGGCGGGCATCTACATTTTTGTACGGGTATGCCAGATTTTTTATTCTACTTGGAATTTAGAAATGGTGATCCGGAGATCCACCTTCCCAAGTAGAAAGGAAATCAATCATTTTTCTAACTTTCCATTGCACATATATTTTAAGAAAAGAGACAAGGTTTTTTTGAATGCCGTGAGAGGCGATATTGCCTTAAAAAGTGATTTTGCCGTGAAAGGCGATTTTTTTTTTGCCATAGGAGTCGATTTTGTGCCGTGAAAGGCGATTTACAAATATTATCAAAATGAAAGACAAGAGTTGTGATTTTTTTGTCTCTTAAAGAAAATACAAAATACAACAGAAAAGTAAGAGGGAATCTGACTTCTCAGGAGATTGCAGGGACCAGTTCAGATCGACGGTCGCAAGTCTTGTACAGACTTTGCCATCGTCCTTCAGATGAGAATGCTTGATGCTTTGATTCTTTGGCTTGGCTTGGACTTTAGTTTTTTAGAGGATAAGGATCAAGGGAATGTCCTATACCTAATAAAAAACGAAGAGACGGGCTAAAAAGTCGTGTCTTGGCCATGTTGAATAGGAGAAGAGAAGGCTTTGCCTTGGGGAGGAGTGCCCCCCAAGGGACTTCAATCACCTTTTGGCGTTTGTTGCAACAGAGTTTCTTCAGAGTAGCAGAGCTTTTAGATGATCTTCCTGGCTAATTTTCTCCGATTTTTCTGGATAGATTTCTTGATCCGTTCTTCTTGGAATGATCTCCTATTTATAGGCCTTTGGTAGCCATTTAGGAGTGTTTATGAGCTTTGATGGCTTTAAAGCTCCATGATGGGAGGAGTTACAAGTTTTTATTTCTAGATTTTGTAACTCCTTTTTCCTTGAATCTGATTGGACGATGGAGAATGATGGGCATTTAATCGCCTTTAATCACCATGATGAGAGGAGTTTCATGGGTTTAATGACATGATGGCGTTGACTTGTAACTCCCATTTCATTGCTTCTGATTGGGCCGTCCAAAACAATGAGTTAATGATCGCATTTAGTTGGGTCAATTAACAACATTAAGTGGCCGCCGGGGATTTGAAGAGTCGCGGGCCGTGCCACGTCTTTTGGAATTCTTCTTGCGATGATCGACGATGGATCCTCATGTTGATCGATGTCGGATGATTATGCAACTTCAGACATAAATTGCTAACAGCGGGCCGGTACCATCTGCCCTGTCGATTTCTCGATCGGTCGAATAGAAAGTGTTCTTTCTTGGTCAACCGGTTGGTGATCTCGGAGCGATCAATGATGATTCCATGCTTTTGACGGCGGATCCGTGATATTGATGAAGATCAGTCATTTCCGAGCATCAAAAATCAGATGTTCAGGAAATCACAGGGGCTGGAATTCTCGAAACGCAATAAGAATCGGAAAAAGGGTCTTCCGGCGGAAATCCGGCTACCCGGATTTTGCAGGGTCGCCGGCGGCGATGCACCCATGGTCGCCGGCGACCGTGGGGGGATTTTCCCCTTTGGTTGCCGTTTCGTCGACCGTTTTTCGAGTTTTTGTCTATTTTTTTCTCCTGTATTTTTCTTGACATTTTTCATCATTTTTTTGGCTTTGTTCTCCTGAAGAAAACCCGACAAGAAGTCGTGCAAATCAGAGCACAAGGTTTCCTATTTTTTGGAAAAGCTGAAGACTTTGCCGTGCAAAGTTGTCAATTTTTGTCAAGAGTCGAAACTTGGTCAAACGATGTCGGAATGGCCTGAAGTTTGAGGTGAAGCCTCCTGAGTAGTAAATAAAACCAACCATAGGCTTGGGTTTGAGTTTTGAAGCCATTTGGGGTCCCGTCACTGCTAGGCTTGATTTTGCTGCGAGGAAGATGTTGCAATTTGATGTGCGGTTAACCGATGTCCGATTGACCTGAAATTTGATAGGGAGCCTATTGGAGTCATTTTGAGATGAACTATTAGCTCCGATTTGGATGTCATGGTCCCGGGATGCTCCGCTGCCAGTAGCCTTGATTTTCTTTCAGAGCGTCAAAGTTAGGTCAAACGTTGTCGGAATGACCTGAAATTTGACGTGCAGCCCTTTTGGAGCATGTTGAAGCCACCCATGTGCTCCGTTTGATGATTAATGGTCCCGGTGGTTCTCGCAGCCAGGAGGCTTAATTTTCTTTCGGAGCGTCGAAGTCGGGTCAAACGTTGCCGGAATGACTTGAAATTTGACCTCAAGCCTTTTGGAGGTATTTTGAGACTATCCATAGGCTCAGATCGAAGTTTTGATGTCTTCAACGTCGTCGCCGCCAGAAACGCCTGTTTGGCTGCCGGAGGAGTGAAGTTAGGCCCTAATGATGTCGGAATGGCCTGAAACTTCATGTGAACTCCTCTTTTGGCTATCTTGAAGGATCTTGCAGTTTCTGTTTGATTCTAACAAGATCTGATGCTCGAAGTAGCATTGCCCATTTGTAGTAGGATGCGGCTTCATGCGGCTTCTTGATGTTGAAGAGGCAAAGTGACATTTTTGGTGCCAACAGTGGTCTTGCGGGCCCTAGATGAAATCGACGAGGAAGGATAAAATGATCCTCGAAAAATTTAGTTTTCGAAAAGTATATCTTTGACATGGTTTTGAGATTTCAAAATATGTGTCCAGATTTGGGTGTGAAAAGACAATTTTTAACCTTTTGGGCCAAAACTTGGATTTTTGGGGTTCAAACACGGACGGGCTGAAAAAGAAAGTTATAGAGAATAATAAAACCATTCAAATGAAATCATAATCACAATTAAAATGGAAATCAAAACAATCCTCCCATGCTTGCACGCACACTCAGGCCTTCCTGAGTGTGTCTGACTAATACTAAACTAGTTATATTCTAATCCAACGGTCACTAAACCCACTTAAGACTAGACACACACTAATCGGGTCAATCTGGGTCGGGGTATAACGGGGCATGACTATTTTCCCGCTACGACGAGGCTCTAGTGTAACTTTGGGGTTTGGTATGGGTGGAGTCTCTTCAAGTTCGGTCTCACTTGGATTTAAAATTGATCGATCTTGAATCTCTTCTAGGATCACCTTTTCGAAAAAATTTCTGTTAATCATATAATCTTCCTCCAGAAAAACCGCACTGGTGTTGACAATCACTTTTTTCTCTCTAGGTTATAGAATAACCAACCTTTAGTTCCTTTGGGACATCCTATAAATGTGCATACTTCAGACTTTGATTCCAACTTATCTGTCTTAACCTTTAGGACGTGTGCCAGACAACCCCAAATGTGTAAATATTGTAGACTAGGCTTTCGCCCGGAACACAATTCCCAAGGAGTCTTAGGTACAGACTTAGATGGTACAAGGTTTAGTATGTACATCACAGTATCCAAAGCATGTCCCCAAAAGAATATCGGAAATCCTGAGAAACTCAACATAGACTTAATCATATCTAAAAGAGTCTGGTTCTTTCTTTCCGTTACTCCGTTCTGTTGAGGCATACGAGGAGCAGACAATTGAGATAGAATCTCATTCACTGATAAGTATCCCCTAAAATCAGCAGCGAGATATTCCCCTCCTCGTTCTAATCAAAGAGTCTTGATACTTTTACCTAATTGTTTTTCCGCTTCGACTCAAAACTCATTGAACTTTTAAAAAGCCTCAGACTTGCGGTGTAGAAGGTATATATATCCATATCTTGAGTAATCATTGGTGAAAGTGATAAAGTACTCATATCCTCCTCTCTCTCTTACATTTATGGGTCCACACACATCAGTATGCACTAATTCCAATAAATCTTTGACCCTATTACCCTTGGATGAAACAGGTCTTTTGGTCATTTTGCCTTCCAAATAGAACTCGCAGACAGGCATTGGTTCTACTACCAATCAAGGCAAGATACCATCTTTCACTAGCATATCAATTCTGCTAAGGTTTATGTGACCTAGCCTCAGGTGCCTAAGTTTTGTTGGATTAGATGAAGGTGACTTCCTCTTTAATGATGGCTTGTTAATTATTTAGGTATCATGTATCTCATACATTGTGGGAGTTAACAAATAAAGTACATTGGTTACCTTGGCAGAACATATAAAAATACCGTTCTTTTTTTTGACAACTTCAGTACCAAAAGTAATAGAATAACTTTTATTCATCAAATTAGAAATTGAAATTAAAATCTGCCTTAAAGACGGTACATCTAGAGTGTTTGACAAAACCCATGTATAATCTGAAAAAACATAAAGTAATGACACCCACTGAAACCACCTCCGCCTTAGCATCAGATCGTACGTCGACAATGATTTCGCCATCACTAAACCTCCTGGTTTCCTGAAACCTTTATAATGAATTACAGATGTGAACTAGCTTAAAAAACAAGTGACTCAATCATACCTGAGGTCTTTTTCTTAGACAGAAAATTAGGACACTTCATCTTATAATTTCCTGTCATACCACAATGGAAACACTTTCCTTTTGATCCAGAACCCTTAGCCTTAGCCACACCACCATTAGCACCATTCTCCACCTTAGGACCCTTGTGGATTGATTTCGTCTTGCCTCTTCGACCTTTGCCTTTCGGCTTGGACCTAGCAAATGACCTTTCTGTCATCAGGGTAGTTGGCTTCTTGATAATGCCCTCTGTCGCTACCAGCTGGCTAGACAGCTCAACTAAAGTCAGATTTATCTTATTTATATTATAATTGATCTTGAAATGATTAAATGAATCTGGTAGCGATTTGGGGATCATATCAATCTGCGATTCTGCTTCAATTGCAGCACCCAGTACATCTAACTCATTCAATGAGTCCATCATTTTCAACATGTGGTCTTGTACTAGAGTACCCTCAGCCATCTTTGTGCTTATCTGTACTAGGCAGGCCTCCCTTGGTCCTTGGTCCACAAACATGTCCTTTAAGTCCGATATTATATCGTATACTGTCTTATAGGATTGGTGTTGGTTTTGAAAAAATACTAGACATGGATGCCTGTATATAGCATCTGGCCATCCCATCGTCTTTGGCCCATTTGGCGTAAAAGGTCTTTCTAGTCCTATCGTGCATCTAGCTCAGGTTCCTTAGGGCAAGGTTGTTGGGATTGGTGTATGCCCTAAAGCCCACTGACTGCACTCACATCTCTGTAACTGGATATTTATTGTTTATTTAATGGAATGACATCTTTCTCTTAATACTTGTGTATATGTATGGTTGTGTAAGGCCCATTATTTTCTAGTAATGACTTAGGTGTGTAGTGGCTACACACAGTAAGGTCTGAGTCATGGACACTTGAAACAATAAACTTGTTCATAACTGAGAGATGGAGTTGGGCACTTCATCTTGGTATAAGTTATAATGAGATACTCTCCTGTATTCAGGGTGACTTACCTAAGTCACGGGAGGCTTTTCCGGATTTATCTCATTAGTGCATGTGTCATGCATTGAACAGGACCACTTGTAGGTGTGATCTCTAATATAGTACTATCACAGAGAGAGATCAAATCACCTCTTGCTACTGAGTGACCAGTGCTCTTAATCTTGAGCATTTGTGGATGAACTGACGAAGTCAAGTTCTTATGCTTTAATTCACTATGGGTGAGATCCTGTTCATGGGTCAACAGCTCTGTGTTTTGGGTGCTCGGGCTTGATTAGTTGGGACGTACAAATGCAATATGGAATCTATGCCATCATGTGATGGAATGATCGTCCCCTTAGAATTATCCGATTAATCATCAGAATCTAAGATCTTAGTATATGGATGTTCCATATGGATATTGAACTTGTGGGTCGCTCCCTGGATCAAGAGAATGATATCCGGATGATGATTAAGTCAAGGGTATGAAGTTCTAAGGTTGAGATGTAATCAAGAAGGTGGATAGTACATCGGTTAACCTACTTGATTATGGATGTTACATAGAGGGGCATTATGGTCATTGTACTTGGTAGGTCAAAGACAATCGTCTATTTATGATGAGCTTTATTTGCAATTTAATATTTGTCCTTGGAGTGCAACCATAACTCTCTAGTGGAATGAGTTAAGGTTAAAATGATCCTAGTGTTGCTATGGGGTTAGCATGGACATTTTGGTCATTTTGGAAGCCAAGGGCGAATTTGTCTTTTGGTCCCTTCTCTAGGCACTTTCCTAGATTGGCGAGGTTTCCTAAATTGTTTAAATGTGTGGAGAAATAATTTTGAGTGTAAATTCAAATAGGCCCATGATGGTATACATGAATTACAACTCTACATAAATTATTTGGTACATGAGCCATAGTAAGTGTGGGCTAGCCAATGTGGTCCCTAGTTTGTGGGTCCCAAGTTTGTGCAGGTCCCATTACTTGGAAGGAGTTCTTTTTTGTGCAAGTTTTCCTAAAGTTTAGTAGCTTTCTAATTCAATTTAGAAACTAAATAGAAAAGGAAAGAGGGCTGGACGTCTATGATGGAGTGTGTTTTCCTTTTTGGAAAGTTCCTATTTTTTCTCCTTGGTTTCCTAGTTCTTTCAAGATACTTTCTCTCCAAGATATCAGCATTATATATTGCTGGTGGTTCCCCCTTTGGGCGTGTAACATTATTGAGGGAAGAAGGAGAAAAAATCTCTCTTGGTTGTGCAAGAGATTGGAAACAAGAAAGAGGGGCAACACTCACACCCTTGGACGTCCATTGCACATCAGATTTCCTCTTGCTGGTCCTTGTTTTCTTCCTGCAGAAAACCCACATCAGATCTGAGTTCTTCACTTCAGATCAAGCAAAGACAATTAGAGGGAAGTCTAGTTTGTTCCCACCAACACTAGCCAATCAGATTGGAGAAAGAGGAATAGAGGAGAAGACTAGAAGGGAACCTGCTGCAGAGAAATTCCAGCAAGGTTGCTGAAAGTTGCAGTCTAAAGAATCTGATCTTAAAGTTCAGATTTCAGAAGTTTTTCAACCCAAGAACATCAGGTATATGTTCTCCTTTGTATCTTATTTGTTTACACACAAGTTGATCATGATTGCATGGTGTTATTGTGTGATTTACATGGCTGGTTTGCTTTCTAATTCTGATCCTAGTTAAAAGTTTTAAAATACCAGCTATAGAACTCTCTTCTTAAAAGGAGTTCAGATCTGATTCACACTAACTTTCAATGGTATCAGAGCGACACCATGATTAATCATGATCCCATGTTGTGTGGATATCAATTCTAGATCAATAAAGGGCATGGTGGCACCCTTTAGGATGGTTTTTACTGCATAAATATGGTGCAGGAATTTTTCCCATGCTGCTGGAATAATTCCAGAATGCTGATTACTACATGTATGAAGTGCAGGAATTTTTTCCATGCTGCTGGAATAATTCCAGAATGTTGATTACTACATGTATGAAGTGCAGGAATTTTTTCCATGCTGCTGGAATAATTCCAGAATGCTGTTTTCTATATGTTTGTAGTGCAGTAATTTTTCCAGGGTGCTGGAATAATTTCAGTTCACTATATCGTGCTGTACATAGCACTTTGAATGCACTAACCTCTTTGTTTGCAGCCAAATACTTGCATCCTTGATGGTTCGCATGTATGTGTGTGGATTTGGATGTTTCTTTAATTAGTTGGAAAGTGTACGATTGCGCGGTTAGCAATCATAGGAAGTTGTAATTATTTCCTTGTTTATATTTCAACTAGTCTTGATGTAAGCTTTCTTGAAAAGCATAGGTATCTCCAATGTAATTTTGGGCTTTTGTTTTTCACTGGTTTGCTTGTATAAATTTGATTTATTGTAACAAGCAAGAAGAGGAAAGTTTCAAGCGAGGAAGGTTGCAACAAACCGGGTCCCATGGTAACGGAGGCAACGGAGGTTTCCTAGCGCAAGAAGGACTCTTAACCAAGTTTCCTAATTGGAAAAGGATTTGAAGTCCGAAATAGCAGGGAGCCATCAAGGATTGCATTCTTTAATTTGCTTTTATATATGGAATGCACGGTTGAATGCTTTATATAATTGCTATGTTTATCACCTAGTAACATGGCCACCACTAGGTTCTTAAAATTGGCATCTTTCTATATTGGATTGGTTTTTGTTTGGCAAATTGTTTTTAAACGGATCTTAGACCAGCACCTTCTATTTGTCTAAGGTTTAAAATTGGATAGGGTTTAGTTTACCTTGGTACCCTAAGTTTCCAAAAGAGGCTAAACTAAAATCTAATATGTTGATACCATAGTGGGCCCATAACCCATTGGTCCCAAGATCTCTACTCAATATGTTTTAAAGCAAAGGTTATTTTTTTTGATGACTTAAGCAATTGAGTCATGAAAATTGTTAACCAAGTTTGCTAGATTTAAACAAGGTTTGAGTAACGATCAAAAGTGTTAAATAATCAAGTGGGAGAGGGGTTTGGAAAAACCCCACGGCCTTCCATTTTCGGTTCATGCTATCTCATTGGAGTGTTAGTGGGAGCGGCCATCCCTTCGGTGGAGTTCTTTACTAAAGATTGCTTCGATGGGTTAGTGGGTGAACTAATGTGAATATTCGTAATGAGGTGTTAGTGGGAGCGGCCATCCCTTCGGTGGAGTTCTTTACTAAAGATCACTTCTATAGAATGTCAATGAAGCGTTGGTGGGAGCGGCCATCCCTTCGGTGGAGCTCTTTACTAAAGATCACTTCAAGATTGGATTAAAGTTACTTCCCTTCGGAGGACTTGAGTCATAGACATTCTGGGAACGTTCATAAGAGATGGTAATAACCTCTCCCTAGGAGTTAGTGTTATTTATCATATGAGGCCAAACCAATCAGTGATTGGACTATCACTGGATATGCGTATCCAGACAGTGATGATCCAAATAAGCAGACCTTAACTCAACGTGACTGTAGGCTCGGCCATCCCTTCGATGGAGGGTCTATGAGGAGGTTGAGACACTGATACATTATAATTAGGGTTAAATAATGTAAAAAGTCTTGTGCATGTTTTTCCTTTTATTACAAGCACCATATACTTGTTACATATATACTGCCTGTCTAATTATAAGCTGTTATATATATCCAGAGAGATGGGGAAGGATTCCTTTAGCCCGTTGATGAGTATTTTGCGTGAGAACAAATTGACTGGCCCAAATTACGTAGACTGGAAAAGAAACCTTAACATAGTACTCACTGCTGAAGAGTACAAGTATGTTTTGTCGGAACCCTGTCCTACCATTGATGATTATTCTACAGATGACCAGCTAGAGGCTGAAAGGAAATGGAAAAAGGCGAATAGCATGGCCAAATGCTACATGCTTGCTTCCATGTCCAACGTGTTGCAAACGCAGCATGAGCAAATGGACACAGCTTCAGATATCATGTTGTCCTTGTCTGAGATGTTCGCAGACAAAAGCAGGCTAGCTAGGCAAGCTGCTTTAAGGACAATCATGAATTCTAGGATGGCTGAGGGAACATCTGTCAGAGAGCACATGCTCAAAATGATGGATTGTTTCAATGAAGCTGAGATCCTAGGGGCTGAGATTGATGCAGGGAGTCAGACTGATATGATTCTCGAAACTCTGTCGGGGTCTTTCAACTAGTTCAAGCTCAACTTTAACATGAGCAAGATGGACATGACTCTCTCTGAGTTAATGAAAGAACTCCAGGCGGCAGAGGCCATCATGACGCCTAAAGGCCAACTTCACTTTTCCCAGTTTTCCTCTAAACTGAACCCGAAAGGGAAAAAGTTCAAGAAGAAGCAGGGTAAGGGAAAAGGACAGAAAAAGGGCAATGCTGGGAAAAAGGACAAAGGCACAGGTGAAAAGCCCAAAGGGAAATGCTTCAAGTGCGGCCTCAAAGGTCAATGGAAGAAAGATTGTCCCAAGCTCCTAGGCTCAGATAAGAAAGGTATATCTCTTTCCTATTACATTGAAACCTGTCATGTGGTTGATTCTACTGATTCATGGATAGTAGACTCTGGAGCCACTAATCACATATGCAATTCATTGCAGGGGTTTCAGATAATGAAAAGGCTTGAGAAAGGAGAGTTTGACCTTAGAGTTGGAAATGGAGCAAAGATATGGGCTGTTGCAGTGGGAGCTGTTACCTTACATTTTCCGCATGATAGGATATTAGTTTTAAACAATGTTATCTATGTTCCGGACATAAGGAAGAATTTAATTTCAGTTTCCAGACTCATTGAATTTAATTATTCAGTTTCTTTCCATTCTAGTGTTGATATTGTCACGCCCCCGAACCAGAACCTCGGGGGCGGGAATTGGGATTTAACATAAATTATATTTTACTTCTCCCAGGATCCGCGTGTGTGAAGACAACACATTCTGAATATTTTACGGAAGCACTTGTGGCGTTGCGACCCGAAGTCCGTGGCCATCGGATTCCGCGTCGCACTCAACCTTTAGCACTAAGCTATTATATCAAGAATCATATCAGACTGGAGTAACCATCACAATAAATTACAGAGCTGACAGTAACAGGATATTACATTCCCAAATATGTTCAAGTTACAATTATCAATGTACATTAATTAAGAATCCCAAGGAAAAGGCTAACAAAAGCCATACAACAATAAGCTATAAACTACTACCCAAATGTGACGTAGCTCCGATGTCAAGCTCAATGTCTACATGACATAGCCGACAAACTAACCTGCAAAGCATGGCTCTACAGCCAACAAAAGCACTCAACTCGGGGCGAAGAAATCTGAACCTGAGTACCAAAAGTAGTGGGTCAGACACGACGGTCTGGCAGGTGGATGAAAAGATAACAAATATACTGAAGAATAAAACATATGATAAATCATGCTAATCGATCAAATGCTGCATATAATTACACGGGTGAAAAAGTCGGGAATCTCGGGGAAAACCTGTATTCGTTTCGAGCATGGGTAAAACATGAAGATCTAATAAAACATGTATTCATTTACATCATCTATAATCATAGATATTTGACAATCGGGTATTCGTCTAAAACATGTATAAATATAGTGGTTTGACAAAACAAACGTTCATTTGAAACTTAAGTAAAACACAAGTATACAACAAATCAGGTATCCATAGCAGTCTGGCAAAACCAATGTCCATTTGAAACATATGTGAAAATTACGGATATTTAACAAATCGGGTGTTCATTTAAAACCGGTGTAACCAAAGAAATCTGACAAAACTAGTGTTCATTTAAACGTATTTCAAAGTATGGATATTTAAACAAGTCGGGTATCATTTAAAACAGGTATAAACGTAGGAATCTCACAAGTTAAATGTCATTTAAAACAAAGCACGGATATTTAACAATTCGGGTATTCTTTTAAAACATGTGTAATCATATAAATCTAGCAAAATCATTGATCGTTTGAAACATATGTAAAAGCATGGTTATTCACCCAACCAGCATTCATTTAAAACATGTGCGGGTACAAAGAATAGAAGACAATGTAACAATAACTGAATTTACATTGGAGAATATTAACACTTGTTTAAATAACAACTTTCATAAAGGAAATGAATCATTTATCGGAAAGCAAGTAAGCAATATAAAACATGTCGGGTATCCAAGGAATCGGGAACTGGCAAGATGGCAATCACAAGAAGCTAAGTCCTCTATCACCGAAGTGACAAGAGTATAACGGGACGTTGGTCTCAGTCACACAAGGTGAGGAGACTCAACGTAAATCATATATACAATATAAATATACGGGAACGGGACCACGGTAGCGAACCTGGTATCGGGACGGGACCACGGCAATAACCGGGTATCGGGATCCAAACTGCAGCTGGCGGGACGGGAGGGGGATCTCCAAGTCGATGGATCAAACCGACAAGGTATCCAAGCTTAGTGATGCCGACTCATAGGTCAAAACCAATCGAGACATATGCAAGTAAATCAAGTACAGTAAATAAACGAGTAAACCGGGGGTGCTCAAGGGCATGCTGTCACTTCATATCGGGCAATACATTTCGGGACAAATAACTGTTACTAGTGTAACTTCAATGCTTTCGGGAAACAAGTCAATCAAGTACAATAAACAAACGGGTAAAACGGGGTGCTCAAGGGCACACTGTCATATCATGTGATGCAATGCACTTCGGGACAAATGACTGTTACTAGAGTAACTCTAATGCTTTCGGGAAAACAAGTCATGTAATGCAAATCTCGGGAAAAGAGGTGAAACAATGAACTATAACAATTTCGGGTAAAAATATCGGTTTCAAGATCTATTTAAGTGAATAGGGGTCCCGTATGTCGATTATAACAATTACTTGGTACTCCTTGAGTTTGAAGACATTCCGGGCTCCTTATGCACTTTTACTACTCTCAAAACTTAAAATGAGCTTATGGGTAGTACTAGATGTTACAATAGCAAGAATCAAGATTATAAACGGTCCATCTTAGGCATGACATTAATCCGGAAACATCGAGCAACCGATTCAGTCATCGAAAGGAATAGAATTAGCGATAACCAAGGAAATAGACTTGTGTTTAGATATAAAGAAGATATCGCGTCGTTCCCTCCCGTTCAAGATTGAAATGGATTAACTCCGATGCCACCGAACCAACCGTGAGGCGTGTCGGCTCAAGACATTCTCACACATGGTCCAAACAGTCCAAAGAGGGTAGCCAGGGTCCCACCTAAAACCGAGAATTAGTGTCTAATCAACACCATTCTTTTCTTTTAGTTCCCTAGTCTTAAAGACCTTAGATTAGGGTACAATTGGTCTTAACACTAAGGTATATACCTCTAGGACTCATAGAAAGCCCAAAGGTTTCCAAAAAAACACAATATCAAATTTCACTTCGGACCGATCGATCGGTCAAAATTTCTGTACCAGAAATGCACAGGGTCCGATCGATCGGCCCAAAAAGCCTTACTGTTAAAAGACAGGCCGATCGATCGGCCTGTAAGTCCGATCGATCGGACCTGGGCATGCAGCAGGTCCGGAACACTGATTTCTCTTCCCTTTTCCTTTCCTTTCCAACACTTAAACCACTAGCATTTCTCTTCCATAATCACTTCAAAACCTCATTAAAACTCCAATGAACAATTAAATTCAAACACCTCTTTAAACGGGTATCAATTTCAAGTCAATGTAACTTATAAACATAACCATGAATAGCCAATCCAACCTCATTCCCTTTAAAACCATATGAACAAACTTGACCAAATGAAAGCACATTTCTCCAAGAGATTAACAAGAGAGAAACCACCATTAATATGCAATTTCAAAATCAATAGAAGCATGTGTAGAAACATATATCACATTATCAAGAACAAGTAATAAAACTTAGGATTTTCTCATAAAACTTTGATAACATTGAAACCATCCATTCATCCACTTGCCTTTGACTCTAATCAAGCAAATCAAGCTCCTAATCACCTCTCAAGCTCAAGATCCACAATCTCTACAAAAACCCCCAAAACAAACCCTAAAATGGGTTAAATAATGAAATGACAATGAAACCTTTCAATAATCAAGGTGGAGCTTCTCTAAGGCTAGAAGATTACAAATCTTGAAGATGGGAAGAATCACTTACTTGGAAGGTCCTCTAATGGCAAGAGTAAGCTCAATGGAAGCCTTGTGATGGAGGGTTCTCTTCACAAATGATACAAATGGAAAGCTTGCAAGATGAGGAAGAAGAAGACGGTCTCCATTTCGAGTTTGGTGCAAGATTGGTGAGGATTTGAGATGGAGAAGCAAGAAGAAGAAGAGGAAACACAAGAGCAAACCCTAGGCTCAGCTGGAACAATGGTGAAGAATGAGCAATGAAGGAGATGGGTTCCTCTTATAAACAAGTGAGGTTTGGGCCCCACAACTTAAGGGACTTGGGTGGCTGAAATCATCTAATTCGGGACCCCGGATGGATTCGACGAAGAAGGAAGAAATGATCGTCGAAATATCTAGTTTCCAAAAAGTGTATGTTTCGCGGGTTTCGAGAATATCAAGTTTTGGGTACAGATTTGGTGTGCAATGACTGTTTTGCCCTCAAGGCTATGAAATCGGGTTTTGGGTTCTCAAATGGATACGAGATCAACATGAAAGTTGTAGGATTCCTCAAGATGAATGCAACGGGCCAAAAACACACTACGAAACAAATCGGGAAAATCTCACAAGTAAATGCAAAGCCGAAAAGGGAACCCCCAAAGGGCCCCACAAGCTACCAAAGCACTCAAAAGCCCAAAACTAGAAGAAAACCCATTCTAGCTCACAAACTCAACCCAACAAATATTAATCCCACTAAAATAACTAATCCACAAATAAAACAACACTAATCCAAGAGATTAGGGGTCGGGTTCTCACAGATATCAGTAGAGATGGAAATATTATATGTTCCGGTAGAATGCATGACAACTTATTTTATATATATCCTATTGCTCCCTCACTGCATAATGTACAACTAGAAAACTCATCTTCCCTTAAGAGGAAGGTATCTTCGACCAATGACACTTATCTTTGGCACTTACGTTTGGGTCATATTAACCTAAAACGGATTCAGAGGTTGGTAGAGGATGGGCTTCTGAGCTCATTAGATCTCGAACCTTTACCTCAGTGTGAATCTTGTCTCATGGGAAAGATGACCAAAAGGTCATTCTCTAGAAAGGGACTGAGGTCAAAGGAGTTGTTAGAATTGGTTCACACTGATGTGTGTGGTCCTATGAACAAACTAGCAAGAGGAGGTTATGAGTATTTCATCACCTTCACTGATGATTACTCTAGGTATGGATATGTGTACCTAATGCGACGCAAGTCTGAAGCGTTTGATAAGTTCAAACAATTCAAGGCTGAGGCGGAGCTACAACTAGGGAAACATATCAAAGCTCTTCGATCTGATCGAGGTGGCGAGTACCTCCTGGGTGAGTTCAAGGAGTACCTCACACGACATGGGATTGTGTCTCAGTTGTCTGCACCGGTTGCACCCCAGCAAAATGGTGTAGCAGAGAGAAGAAACCGTACCCTTCTTGATATGGTAAGGTCCATGATGAGTCATGCAACCCTACCCATATCTTTTTGGGGATATGCCCTAGAAGCAGCAGCATACATTTTAAATCTGGTACCTTCTAAATCAGTACCTAGGACACCTCAAGAAATGTGGACAGGTCGAAAACCCAGTTTAAGACATATCCACATTTGGGGTTGTCCAGTCTATGTACTGAATGATAAAGCTACCAAGCTAGAACCCAGATCGGAAATGTGCTACTTCATTGGGTATCCTAAGGGAACGAGAGGAGGCATCTTTTATCATCCAAAGGAGCAAAAAGTGCTTATCAGCACTCATGCTAGATACTTGGAGGATGATTGCATGATGCACCAAGAGCTTGGTTGTAAAGAAACACTTGAGGAGATTCTTTCAGAAACTCCTGCAACATCTGTGCCAGATCCTGAGACTGTAGAAAATCAAGACATTCCTTTTAACACTCCGGAGCCTCGTCGTAGTGAGAGAATTTCTAGACCACCAGATAGATACCTAGGAGTGTCTTTTATGACAGACTCCGAGGATCTAGTTGAGGATCCTACTGGTTACGATGAAGCAGTAACGGATATAGATGCTGACATGTGGCAGCAAGCGATGAAATCTGAATTGGATTCTCTGTATTCCAATCAAGTCTGGGAACTTGTGGATGCACCTGAAGGGATCAAACCCATAAGGTGCAAGTGGATCTCCAAGAGAAAGAGAGGAGTGGATGGGAAGGTTGAAACCTTCAAAGCAAGACTGGTGGCGAAAGGGTATACTCAGAAAGAGGGTATCGATTATGAGGAAACCTTTTCACCAGTGGCTATGCTTAAGTCCATAAGGATTCTCTTAGCCATCGCATGTCATTATGACTACGAGATATGTCAGATGGATGTCAAGACAACTTTTCTTAATGGAAGTCTTGACGAATGCATCTATATGATGCAACCAGAGGGATTCATTGCTGGTGGCCAAGAAAACATGGTCTGTAAGCTTAAGAAGTCTATTTATGGACTTAAGCAAGCGTCTAGGGCATGGAACATCAAGTTTAATCAGGCAGTCAAGTCTTTTGGCTTTGATCAAAACATTGATGAACCATGTGTGTATAAGAAAGGGAGTGGAAACGCAGTTGCATTTTTAGTCCTATATGTGGATGACATATTACTCATTGGAAATGATGTTGGCATCTTGTCATCTACTAAGGTTTGGTTATCATCTCAATTTCAGATGAAGGATTTGGGTGAGGCGAGCTATGTCTTAGGGATCAAGCTTTTGCGAGATCGCAAGAACAAGATGTTAGCTTTATCCCAATCTTCGTATATTGAGAAGATACTGGTCAAGTATAACATGCATGACTCCAAGAAGGGCTTGCTACCTTCTAGACATGGAGTACCACTATCTCGGAATCAATGTCCGAAGACACCAGAGGAGATAGAAAGCATGAGGAGAGTACCATATGCATCAGCTGTTGGAAGCCTCATGTATGCAATGTTGTGTACTAGACCAGATATCTGCTTTGCCGTTGGCATGGTTAGTAGATATCAATCAAACCCTGGACCTATACACTGGACATTTGTTAAGCATATATTCAAGTATCTTCGGAGAACGAAAGATTATATGCTAACTTACCGAGCAGATGATCTAACGCCACTGGCGTATACAGACTCTGATTTCCAGTCGGATGTAGATGGCAGAAAGTCTACCTCGGGATACGTCTTTACTCTATCAAGAGGGGCTATATCATGGAGAAGTGTCAAACAAGATTGTACTGCTGATTCTACCATGGAAGCAGAGTATGTGGCGGCATCGGAAGCTGCGAAGGAAGCAGTATGGCTCAGAAAATTCCTATTGGAATTGGGAGTAGTTCCTGTAGTGCAAAAACCGATTGTCATGTACTGCGATAATACTGGTGCAGTAGCTAACTGCAAAGAGCCCAGGAATCACAAGAAAGGCAAGCATATTCAGAGAAAGTACCACTTGATCCGGGAATTCGTCCAGGATGGAGAAATAGTGGTAGAGCAGATTGCCTCAGCAAATAACTTAGCTGACCCATTTACTAAGACTCTTACTGAGAAAGTGTTCACTTCACATGTTGAGTCTATGGGAGTTAGGTTAGGTCGTAGTGATCTTTAGTGCAAGTGGGAGATTGTTGGGATTGGTGTATGCCCTAAAGCCCACTGACTGCACTCACATCTCTGTAACTGGATATTTATTGGTTATTTAATGGAATGACATCTTTCTCTTAATACTTGTGTATATGTATGGTTGTGTAAGGCCCATTGTTTTCTAGTAATGACTTCGTTGTGTAGTGGCTACACACAGTAAGGTCTGAGTCATGGACACTTGAGACAATAAACTTGTTCATAACTGAGAGATGGAGTTGGGCACTTCATCTTGGTATAAGTTATAATGAGATACTCTCCTGTATTCAGGGTGACTTACCTAAGTCACGGGAGGCTTTTCCGGATTTATCTCATTAGTGCATGTGTCATGCATTGAATAGGACCACTTGTAGGTGTGATCTCTAATATAGTACTATCACAGAGAGAGATCAAATCACCTCTTGCTACTGAGTGAACAGTGCTCTTAATCTTGAGCATTTGTGGATGAACTGACGAAGTCAAGTTCTTGTGCTTTAATTCACTATGGGTGAGATCCTGTTCATGGGTCAACAGCTCTGTGTTTTGGGTGCTCGGGCTTGATTAGTTGGGACGTACAAATGCAATATGGAATCTATGCCATCATGTGATGGAATGATCGTCCCCTTAGAATTATCCGATTAATCATCAGAATCTAAGATCTTAGTATATGGATGTTCCATATGGATATTGAACTTGTGGGTCGCTCCCTGGATCAAGAGAATGATATCCGGATGATGATTAAGTCAAGGGTATGAAGTTCTAAGGTTAAGATGTAATCAAGAAGGTGGATAGTACATCGGTTAACCTACTTGATTATGGATGTTACATAGAGGGGCATTATGGTCATTGTACTTGGTAGGTCAAAGACAATCGTCTATTTATGATGAGCTTTATTTGCAATTTAATATTTGTCCTTGGAGTGCAACCATAACTCTCTAGTGGAATGAGTTAAGGTTAAAATGATCCTAGTGTTGCTATGGGGTTAGCATGGACATTTTGGTCATTTTGGAAGCCAAGAGCGAATTTGTCTTTTGGTCCCTTCTCTAGCCACTTTCCTAGATTGGCGAGGTTTCCTAAATTGTTTAAATGTGTGGAGAAATAATTTTGAGTGTAAATTCAAATAGGCCCATGATGGTATACATGAATTACAACTCTAGATAAATTATTTGGTACATGAGCCATAGTAAGTGTGGGCTAGCCACTGTGGTCCCTAGTTTGTGGGTCCCAAGTTTGTGCAGGTCCCATTACTTGGAAGGAGTTCTTTTTTGTGCAAGTTTTCCTAAAGTTTAGTAGCTTTCTAATTCAATTTAGAAACTAAATAGAAAAGGAAAGAGGGCTGGACGTCTATGATGGAGTGTGTTTTCCTTTTTGGAAAGTTCCTATTTTTTCTCCTTGGTTTCCTAGTTCTTTCAAGATACTTTCTCTCCAAGATATCAGCATTATATATTGCTGGTGGTTCCCCCTTTGGGCGTGTAACATTATTGAGGGAAGAAGGAGAAAAAATCTCTCTTGGTTGTGCAAGAGATTGGAAACAAGAAAGAGGGGCAGCACTCACACCCTTGGACGTCCATTGCACATCAGATTTCCTCTTGCTGGTCCTTGTTTTCTTCCTGCAGAAAACCCACATCAGATCTGAGTTCTTCACTTCAGATCAAGCAAAGACAATTAGAGGGAAGTCTAGTTTGTTCCCACCAACACTAGCCAATCAGATTGGAGAAAGAGGAATAGAGGAGAAGACTAGAAGGGAACCTGCTGCAGAGAAATTCCAGCAAGGTTGCTGAAAGTTGCAGTCTAAAGAATCTGATCTTAAAGTTCAGATTTCAGAAGTTTTTCAACCCAAGAACATCAGGTATATGTTCTCCTTTGTATCTTATTTGTTTACACACAAGTTGATCATGATTGCATGGTGTTATTGTGTGATTTACATGGCTGGTTTGCTTTCTAATTCTGATCCTAGTTAAAAGTTTTAAAATACCAGCTATAGAACTCTCTTCTTAAAAGGAGTTCAGATCTGATTCACACTAACTTTCAAAGGTGTGGTAAGGACATATTTGTATCCTAAAGCAGTCACGCCAATCTCAAGATTCCTTTTCCAATCTATATAGTTGGATCCCACCTACTTGTTTTGGTTGAGGATGGTCGCAAGTGGATTGAAAGTATTCAAATTCATGCGGAAAAAATTGTAGCACATAACCATACATTCAATTAAAGAATATAAATGACATTAGGGTTTAGTATTCTACCAAATTCATATGGGAATCCTCTAACCACTAAATTTAGAATACATTGGAATTCCAATCCCATAGGGCATGCCTAATTGGAGAGTGCGAATGCCACCTCTTAGATTGGTGCGGATCAAAGTTGGTCAAAATTAGGATTAAGACTAACTATCTATGATCCCCATCATTCATTATTGTCTGGTATCTCATACCAAATAATGTATCACTCCCGATAAGCTTTGGTTTCTAAAATACATGAGGCAAATTCTTAGGGATACTAAATCATTATTTTAGTTAAGTGTGACCCACCAACTAGCATTGCGTGACAACCGTTGTAGGCAGCTCCTCCTTGGTAAGTGGGCCCCCACCCCGTCTCACCAACACTATCCTTGGGAGATCCATATCTAGTAACCGGACAAATAAGAGTCCTCCGTGGGGAACGAACATTCTAAAGATGGCGCGAGGCTAATACTTTCCTTACAATGGACCTATGGTAGAAAACCATGAGGATTTCTCAATTTAAATGCCCCGCTCCCACTTAATATTTTAGAATTGAGGATTTCCTTTAAAGGTGCTAGGGCCCACATATATAAACATCAAATCATCTCATGATATGACCAATGATTGGTTCCAAGTCAAGTTATATTAAAGAAAAGTCCAGTTTCTAAGAATAGTGTTACAAATGGGTCCATCTCATGGGTCCACCAACACTAATTAAAACTATTTCCAAAAAAATAATTTGATTTGATCAATTTTGGTAACTTACTATGTTTCGATCAGATTTGGAAACATTCTATAAAAGCATTCATCCATAAATAGAAAGTGCTAAAATTAGAAACTCGTCATCTCCTCCACATGGCCCAAGCGGAATAGACTTCTTAGACTTCTAAACTTTCCAAAACTTTATAAGATTCCACAAACTCTTTGGCATCTCTAGAACGCTTTTGGTAAAATTCAATCTCTTTGATTAAGAGTCCAACTTCACTTTCCTTCTTCGTCTAGGACATCACCAGAATTGACAAGAAAAATATAAAATTACATAACTTCCTATGCCTCAAAGATGAGACTTACATGGTAAGCTAATAATGGAAATAAAAGGGCTATAGGGAAATTCACCATGCCTTGCCCTTAAATGGGCAACCAAGGAAACCATGATGCCCTTTACACTTAGCCACAAATAAACCAATAACCATAAAGTAAAGTAAAAGATTTGTGGGCCACATGGACAGGACAAAGATAACCTGCTAGTTAGTATCTCATACGACCATACAAATCACAAAACCAAGCTGCCAAACATTGTTGGAAAAATAGGATGCCAAAGAAGACCCAAAACTAAAAAATAGAAAACCGTACTCTGTTGTGTTCGTGTACTCGGACGACCATAGACTGAGACTCAGTCGACCGCATAAGAAGTCGGTCGATTGAAGCCACCCGGTTGACCAAGCACAAGCCCAGGTCGACCGGATTGACAAATCAGAATTTTTGGGTTTTCCCTGTACCTCTTCAATCTATTCGAAAACACTTCTAATGGCTTCCTACCATCCGTCCATCACGTTTAAACCCTTTTGTGACATTTCAAACATGATTCTACCGCCGGTGCAAGCAAAACCATTCAAAATTGATCCTAACATAGCCCTAGCTCTATCCTCTTTGCCTCTCATGCAAAGATTAGAACTAGCTTACCGATCTAACATGATTAGAGATGAATTATGCCTCCGATACCAATTGCCATGGATAGATTTCAAAAACTTTTTAATCACTTAATGCAGCGATCAACTATCCATAAGGCTACAAACCCAATCCAGCATCCAAGTCCTCAAACTTAACAACCATGAACAGTAATAAAGTCTATCTAGAAGATAGAAACAACACCTAACAAGCAACCACGAAATCTACAACATACAAGGAAGTAGATTATATCTTTGAAGCTTAGTAGTGCTCTAATGGAGAAGTTGATCTCTTTCTTCGATGAAAAACACTTTCACTACAACAATCTGCATTTCTGCCGGCGCTAAATAAGCGCCGGGAAAGGCCCAGAAAACGCCGGGAAAACCCATTACCGGCGTTTTTTATTGCGCCGGCAACCCGCCGGGAAAAGTGCGCCAGTAATACCCATTGCCGGCGAAAAATAGGTAGCGCCGGGAAAAGGTATGCATTGCTGGCGTTTTATTTCGCCGGTAAAGATTTTTTATTCGCCGGGCAAAGTTGTTTATTTTTTCAATAATAAATTTAGAAAAAACTTTTGCCGGCGTTTTTTTGCGCCGAGAAAAGGTCTTTATTTTTCAATAATAAATAGATAGAAAAACTTTTGCCGGCGTTTTTTTTTCGCCGGGAAAAAAAGTTTTTTTTTAAATATAAATTTAAAAAAACTTTTGTCGGCGTTAATTTTGCGCCGGGAAAAGATTTACAATTTACGAAAATTCCATTTTAAAATTTTTTTGCCGACGTTTTATCTCGCCGGGAATAATTATTTTTTTAAATATAATTTACTTATTTATTTAATTTTTAATTTTCTTTTCCTGTATATATATATGTATATATATATATATATCAATTCATCTCAACTTCCAACCTCTGTCACATAAATAAATTGAAATTACTAATTCCATTGTCCAAGACCAAATCTACTACACCCAACGTCCATTTCCATTCCAAAATCATCAAACAATAAAACAAGAAAATTCATTCCACTTCATATTAATATTCAAACATCCTTTCAACATTGAAAGCACTTTACCATTACCATTACAAAATTAAAACAATTGGTAACATTCTACTCTATACCAACATTCAAATGCCAATGAAAATTTACATGTTCACATATGATCATTTTCTTGTTGCACCATTCCAACACCTGCACCATTGTTTTAAAAAACTTCATGAACGTCATTTTTTCATACAGCAATGTGTTACTCTGCATACTTGGCCTTCATGTTGGTTGCATCCTAACTGCATGGACTCTTTTAACAAATTTGTTTTTTAGTTTTGATTCAATCTGCATAAAAAAAAGTCATATGCACAACTTTTAGTGAAACTATATATAAACAAAGCAACTGAAATCAATTATGAAAACAGTACAATTCTTCCCTAGAACAGAGAGATTCCATTAAATCAAGTCCGTAGAAAAATTACATCACAGAATGAAATTAAAATTCTTTGGAGGAATATAAGAGAAGGACCCAAGGTTTAGAGCAATAAACTTGGATTTGGGCCAGCATCTATGATTGATATCATTGAAGATCTATCACATGATATATATATATATGCCTCCAAAACAAAAAAATCTGTTGGCCTCAGATCTCTATTTCTAACATTACTTGTGTACAACAAGACCCATGAGTCTCTTCCTTATCAAGAACAAGAACAAAAATTATGATAAGCTGCTAACCCATAAATTATTGTTGAAAAAAATTAATTGGCCCTAATCTCACACATAACCCCGATTTCACTTCTGGGGGCGTGACATCTTCATGTCCACCTCCAATCATCTTCCTTGTAGAAAAGCTATTGAGGTAGCTCCCAGATAAGGAAAAAAAAAAAGAAAAGAAAAAAGAAAAATGCTTCACCATCTATAAATCCTTGAAGCACAATGAGGTTACACTAAGTTTAAGCTTGTTCTGTAGTAACATAAGGAACAAGCAACTTTAAAGACAAGGAAAGAGATGAAGAAATGATGCGGTGGCCAAGACTCCATCTCCTAATTTCACCTCCCCAAGAGTGAGGTCATAGACACTGGCAATAAATAGTAGCTTACATATGATCAGCTGAGTCAATGACCCAACAACCAAATGAAGAGGTGACATGAAGGGGCACTTGTTATACCTTTTATTGGCTAATGCAGTGGAAGAAAATGGCTTATAATATGATAGTTTTTGGAGTAGTGCCTCATAATCAACCTCCGAAATTCTCCTAATTTCTTTTGTCTTCGCTTCAGCTCTTCTGGTGACCCAACCACAGTCCATTCTAAAATAAATAGAACCTACAACTAAATGGACCCAGAGTTTTGTCCAACCCATGAATTAGCCAACACAATAAAATCCTAACATATATGCAACCCGCATTTTGAAAGGTTGGGCTGCCTCGGCATAGTTCATCTTCTTCATTTCTTTTGGGGAGGAAAAAAAAAAGGATCCATTGAAACAACTTGAACCAGAGTTCTAGCAAATAAGATATTGCTACTACCAACAGCTCTCACAGAACCAATAACAGTCTTGACTGTTGAATGGCTGCTTTAGCTGAAAGAACACTACACAAACATTGGCACCTAACTGATTGCATAAATGATTTTCTGTTTCGTGTTCAAATCTTTTTCTCTACGATTTCACTTCTAATATAATTATGAAGACAGTGAATCACTAGGCCTCAAGATAAGATACTCATTGGAATGGCCTCAGAAACCAAGAAAAGGATTCAAGAGTAGACCTGATTGAAGTCTCCAGTATGATACAGAACTACGGCTAGAAGGCTGTAGGCACCTACAGTCATCCGATGATAAGGACCACATACTGCTACAAGTTTTGCTAGTGCCTGGATACATTTAGAATTAAATGTTATAATGAGGATATTATGACTTCCAACAGTTGACCAAACCATTGGTGGACGGACCCTAATGATGATGGAAAACCATATACCAACCACTGATGAGACTGCTCTAACATCCCTATTTTCACTTCTAAATATGAAATAACAGCCATTTCTATTTGTAACATTCTTCTTGAGGCTGATAGACATAGATAGAATTGTCCAAATATTTATAAAGTTGCCTATCCACCACAATATCCATCAGATGGACTGTCTAGATCATCCGTTGATGCAGTGGTACGGTTACCAATTATAAAGTTGTCTGATGAAACCGATTTTTTCACTCTCTGGGAAATTGGTATGTGATCATCATCATCATCCATCTTTGCTTCTTTTTTTACTTCCTTCTCTACCTTAATTTTGTTAGGCACATCCATCTTTGCTTCTTTTTTAACTTCATGTTCTGCCTTAATTTTGTTAGGCACAGAACCAGCCATAAGTTTTGGCTTTTTAACTGAAGAAGAGGGAGGTGGACTTCTAACTTCACTTGAAGGCCTTTTATTCGATATTCCTACTTCTATCATCACTAACTACTCAAGCATGATCAGTGTTAAAGAAGAAGGAAAAAAAAAAAAAACTACTCAGGCAAGGTTTACTAAGCTGGTCTTACTGCTTCCACAAAAATACATTGATGCCTGGCAAGTGGCAACAGCAGGAGAACTCTACCACTAAAGTACATACTAGGATAAGGAACAAGCATGCCAAAATAAGGAAAAACATATACCTGCGGTTGACTGGAAGAACTCATCTAAATCTTTCCCTTGTTCTGCACAAAGCAAACATTTTCATCAAACTTGATGGTGGCTATTAGACAAAGCATTCATCATATTTCATTGTTGCTAATTAAACAAAGCTAGCCATGATTCAGTTATCACCACAGATGAGTTTTTAAGGTCCAGCAAAGCTCCTACAACAATACCAAGGATTGGTGACAATTCTTGTTCATGAATTTATAATATTGAGAAAAGATAAGGGGTATTTTCAAATTCAGTTTTTATTGGGATATTAACAGGAAATCAATTTTCCTTTTGACTTGTATGCGAAACCTTTCTGCTTCAACTGGAGATGGATTCCGGTATACATCTTCCAAATAGACTGAAAAAGATGACAATTGACCAGCAACAGAATCAGCTAAACCAGATCCATTAGCAACACTGTTTTGTCCATGGGAATAACTTAAAAGGATAATAACCTGAGTTACTTGTAGAGAAATTTTAACTAAATTTGGAAACAAAAAAGTTACAAGCAATATGAGGAAATCATGAAAAGAAGAGTGAGAGGGAACTATACTAGAATTATGTCTTGGGAAATTAACTGAAGATGCTTTTGGATGCACCCCAAATCATCAGAAGTTATAATGTTATAGAATTATACACGTTTATGTCCAATGGGTGTTTGGGGCAGCTTAAAAGCTTGGAAAACCACTTACTTACAGTGGCTTACTGTTTGACAACTTCTCTATGATAACAGAACACAAAACCAACTGCTGAAACTGATTTGGTGCGATAAAAGGTAAAACAGAGGACATAGCACCTAAATTGGTTTCTGATTTCCACATTACATATGCAGTGGGGTATATCACCATCCTTTGCTAAAAAACTGAAACCACTTGCTACTTGGGATGATATGTTATTACCAAATGCATCTTTAGGCATTACTAGGATATTCACAGCAGTCCCCGCCACAAACTCATTCACAAGATTCATCCATGAAGCAACACAAACAGAGGGGTGCATACAACCTTCAAAAAAATGGAGATTAGGATTACAAAGCAAGTGAAAGGAACATAAGATCCAGTTGTGTCATAAATTCAGTAACTGATAAAAATAATGTGACGAATTTCATTGAATAATACCATGATAACTACACATCTATAGTTCTATACATGTTCTTTTACTTTTTGCTTAGGGAGGAAAAAGAAAAGTAGCTATTGTAAGTTGGATCCACCCTCTCTTAATACCTGCATTGTGCTGGATCCACCCTCTCTTAATACCTGCATTGTGCTGGGTAATGGAATTCAGGGAGGAAGCTTTGGCGTTTTCCCAGAACTTGAAAAGTTTGCCAAATTTGATGACACTTTGTTGTGAAACACTGTTTCCATCCAAGCTAATCCTGTTCAGAGAGAACTAAGAACATTTAACCATCTCACTGTACAACAGCTGAGATTGATAAAGTCAAACAGATAGGTGGCTTGAGAAACTCTGAATCATTATCATTTTTTTTTCCTAATTGATTGGTACTGTTGTTCAGCAATCCCAAGATCCTTCGCAAGATATTCAAGTGCCCCATTCACCACACTACAGAAGGAAAGAGGATGAATAAAAATGATTGCAGCATAACATCTTGAAAAATCAAAAGATACCAACAAGAAGCCGATGGCTAACTCTACATCCTAAAACAATGGGGTACTCAATTCTAGGACCCATTTCACTAAGGGTCCAGAGATTTCACATGTGCACAACATGGTCCGAATTAAAGTCATTAGTAGAAATAAGAAAGATTACCCAGGCACTAGAGGATACATGGTGATGCCCCAGTCATTCTTTATGTGGTGGAGATCAGTGTGGCACATCCCACAGTAGAGGATCTTGATAGTCACATCATCAAGGAGATGGGTTTGGATTTAAAGAGGGAGGGAGAGGGTTGCCATAGTAGTGGAAAGATTGTCTACATGTTCTTGTCTGTTGCTAATTGGAATTTATGCATATCCAAGGATGACTGAGTTTCCTATGGATTGAATGTCAACAAGCAAGCTATTAGACAGAGTCATTTCCATGTGTGCTTTTGGATTTGTCAAATGTATCCTTGCTTTCTCCATAAATGTTGTATTTGAAAAAAAAAAACTTCCTTAGAAATTCTAACATACATGTCTGTCTCAAGAATAGAAAATGACCATGTTATAGGAATAGAAAAATGGGATAGAGGAGCTTTCCTTTTACTTATGTTTCCAAGGGAACAGAGAGGCATAGTCATTGTCCTTGTCCATGACCTGTTCAAAGTAAACAGGAGGGTCTTGATGGTGTGACCTTGTGCCAGGTGGCAACATGCAAGTGAAAGTCCTTGTGGATCCTAACCCTAGAGGGGGGGTGAATAGGTTGTGCTACAACTATGACCAATTAAGACCAATTTTAAATCTTAACACAAACTAGTCACATGTGATGATTAATCAAACAATATGCGGAAGCTAATACAAAAACAATCACCACAAGCATGCACCACAACACCAAGGTTTATAGTGGTTCGGCCTCAATGCCTACGTCCACTACCGGCTTGTGATCCAATCACCCCACCGGATTTCCACTATTTATGCTTTTAACTAGGCTAAGCAATAACCCTTACAATGTTGTTTTTCTAGGCTAAACAACAACCTCTCAATGTGCTTTTCTAGGCTTAGCAATAACCTTACAATATGCTTTTCTTAGGCTAAGCAATAACCTTACAAGATGCTTTTCTTAGGCTAAGCAATAACCTTACACAATGCTTTTCTTAGGCTAAGCAATAACCTTTACAAATAAAGATTTCTCTAAGAAGGTGTCTTTCCAAAAGATCACTCTAAGAGATTACAATTTAAGCTCAAATGAAATTTGCCTCTTGAATAGGCTAATATGAAGGTGTAATACAAATTACAAACTTACACTTGAATATGCCAAAGTGTGTGCACAAGTGTATGAATGTGTTTCTTCAATCAATTTTAACAAGGAAGCTCTTAAATGAATGCATGATGCATTTTAAAATCAAAGCTTATAAAATGATGATTGAAGAGAAAACTAATCACATAAAAGATTCAAACAACTTTGAAGAAATGAATTAAACAAGTTGTATGAATGTTAAAGTCTAAGAAAGCATGTGATTTAGTTAAGAGAGTTTGCAAACTAATCTAATTTACCAAGGATGATTTAGAGTTTGCAACACAACTCTTTAAAAGCTAGAAATCATGCAAATATGAAAATACAAAGATTTAACCATGCATTGATTCTACTTTTAATGGAAATCAAAATGATAAGTAAGGTCTACCTTTTTAAATCTCAAGCATTTGATTTCCAAATGGCCCTCTAGCCTTTCCAACTTCTTCCCCTTTCTTTGGCTCCAAAATGCTCTCAAAAGTTCATGTGTCAATCCTTGAAAAAGGTTGGAAATGAATGGACTTTATAGCCAAAAAGTTGCCAACGGCTAGTCCTCGGTCGACCGGCAAAGAGGTCTCGGTCGACTGAGAAGGCACAACGATCAGATTTCTGACCGTTGGGGCTTCAGTTCAGAAAACTGTCCATTCGCCCGACAGTGTTCCCGGTCGACCGGCGACACTGCCGAGACACCCCCCATTTTGCAAAAATTCAACTTTTGCCATTTCAAAGTAATTTCTTTGGGGGACCTTTTGTCCACTAAATCAAGCTTAAAAACATTTTTTAAATCATTTAAAAACATGAAACACACAAAGCCTAAAAGGATTTGAAAACTTTAAAACCATAGGCTAGCTTGATTTGTAAAAACTCTTTTCAAGTGAAATTTGCATACACAAATGGTTCTTTTCATGAAGAATGTATGCAAGGCTCAAACCTACAAACTCAAGATGATTTTCCAAATATAATGCACAAGGATATAGGTTTTCAAAAGAGTTTGGGTTTCAAAACTAATGCATCCAAGTTTAAAACCAAAACATGCATATAACAAATACTTTTCCAAATCTTAAAAGCTATGCATGTATAAAACTAGATTTCAATGTTTCTAAAAACAATGCATGTGTGAAATATCAAATGATGCTAAAGTGCAAATGCATCCATCAAATTGCAAATACAAAATCCCTAACAGCAAGGAATTGATGCAAGGTGACAAACTGAATGCATCCAACGGTTCAGAGAGAGAGAGAGAGCATATTAAATACCTGTTCTTAAAGAAAAAGTGAGAAAGGTCATAAGTGTTTCCATGTAAGTATTATTTCAAGAAATGACCTTCTTGGCAAGGTCATTAGAATTTGATAGCTTTATAATATTGGCAGAAGACACACTAATGATGATTTACTAGTAAATTAGTTAAAAATTGAACCAATAAACCAAACAAGCTGAATAAAATTGCACAGAACTGGAAAATCAAGTTATGGGGGAGATTGAGTTCCAATTGACTTGCCATGATGATAAATGGGCCTCATATGTATGAATTTGACTTGACTTTTTAAATTCAAGTGAATCTTTCTGTATCAAGTCAGTTTTGTATTGCTATTCTGTTCTCACGGCATTGAAAAAAAAAAGAAAAAAGAAAGAGATGCTTCTTCTGGTAGGCTTGAAGAATTTCACATTCTACAAAGTAGGTTACATGAATTCTTCAACATATGACCATTCTTGGGTAGGGTATGTTTTACTTACTCTGTTTTGTTCTAGAATGGACCTAGCATATTCATTAGCATGCTTTGCATCCTACATATGTTAGTTGAAAGCATCACACACATTAATTCTAAGACTTTTCATGTCACAGAATTTTAAATACCACTAATTTGATAAGATATCCTTAACCAAGGGTTTGTGTATTAGGTGAGACATGTCCTCCTACAACCACCAGTTTGCTAGGCCTTTTTAAAAATTAAATCATCATTGGTGGATAAGGTTGAAATGAACAGGTGACCTCACATAGTCACTACCTGAATGATAAGAATCAAGGGCAACTAATGCTTCATAGTTTTTGCAGACAGAAATGCAAGAATGTGGAGATGAGGTTTCCTAGCTGGCATGATAGTCTGTGAGCAAGTTTGGGACTAGAGAGATGTGCGTATTGAAAGGTATATTGTAACTTATATGTATTTATAAAGAGATTTTGATTCTCTTACCTCTGTTACATGTATGTTTTAAATTACTGTTATGATAACAGAGATTAACTTCTACGGCTGAGTCAGTCTCCATTTATGATCATTTTGATACTTGAAACAAACTAAAGGCCTCATGATATGATATAACCGCAACTTCATATTTAACATGGTTACAAAACAAAAATGCGAATAAGCTAACAGGCATTTAGAAACCTGCTTAGCATTTTTCATTAGTGCTAACAGACTTTTAAACAAAATTCATGGTCAACAGACTTGGGGGATATGAGAGAGTGAAAAAAGCACTTACAGTTCAATAGCAGCATAAAGTTGAGCCTCATCTTTTGGCATGCTGAGAAGAAAAAGAAGATTAGAGTTGGAGGTACTAAAATTAATTCATTGAGGATGATGAGTGCAGCAAAGTTAATGTAAGAAACAAAGAACTCTACTTGTAAAAGATATAACACAGGGTTGCAAGCTGAAACTTCGCAAAATACCCTTGCTACAGGCACAACAGCAGAGTTAGGACTCAAAAGATAATAAAACTCAAAGCAAAAGGTTTCATTTAGTCATGACGACATACATGCAGCTGAGGTGGTGGTTTAGTGTAATAACATTTGCCCAACACACTAAAAAGATGCACCAAAAAAACTTATTATTCCAAAAACAACATTCTCATTACAAGATACAAAACAATAAAAAGGGAAGTTGGTCTTGGCCTTTTTCAGAACCATGAGGAATTACATAACTTGTAAAGTACCACTAGATGCATGAAATAAAGCCATCCCAGTAGGACACTGGTACGGATGTAAAGCAAGAAAAGGAATACCCGTCTCTTTCTACTTGAATAGAATGCAAGAAACCCGTGGAGCATGCTTGTTACTACAAATACATATTCTTTTTATACTTTCAGAAATCTTCCATTCTTATTGTGGACAGATTTTGACTATAGTCCCACCAAATTATGCACAGTTTTAAACAAGAATTCTAATTTTACCAATGTAAGTGCATGTGTATTGGCAGAAACAGTAACCTGACGATTTTTTGGGAGAATGGATGAACTGACATGAAACCCATAATTACTTCAGAATCTTTTTAATCTTTCCGTTTCATCTCTTTCTTTTAACAAACTCTAATTGCAAGTAGTTTAGGGAGACCTTCAAAAAGAGGTAATTGGAGATAGATAGAGTCAGAGATTATATTAAATAATCATATGGTTAGTGAAAGGAAAACATGCTAAAGAAGAGTAGTTTGTAATCTCCACAGTATCTGTTGAAATAATTTTCTTACCTTCAATGATTAGAAGTGCACAGTGGCATGAGTTCATATGGTTCTAAATAATGCAGGACTCTAAAAAAGAACAAAACAGAAAAATTTTATAATAATAGTTCCAAACCGGTTTCTTGGGTGACTTTTCATTGCACTGGGCCCTCAAGAAGCTACTGTCTTTATTTTAATCTTTCATCAACCCTTCCTTTCTTTGCTGGCTCCAGCTCTTATGAGGGGCCCTCTTCTAACAATCAACTGTCCAAAACCAAGACAAATAGGAATCTTAAAATAGAACTTAAAATATACTTATCTCAATAGAAAATTGAGTAAACCCAGTTGGGAAATGCCTTGTTGAATCTTAAAATAGAACTAAAAATTCCTCACATTGAATGTGTGCCACTTCAGCATTTTCAGCTTTGCAAAAAATAGAAAGGTCTTTTTTTTTTTTCCTTTTCCTTTCTTTTCAATTAGTTGGTGCGGCGCATTTTGGTTGGAAAAACCACAATCTCGATCATTCCCAACCTTTTGGTGATCCAGACTCCAAATTGAAAGGCCATTAGAGATACCATGAAACATCTTTTAGAGCCATTTTCTTGGAAGTATTGTTTAATTTCTTGTTTTAGCTGAATGTTGGATGAAAAATAAATGATTCACAAATCAAAGCACATAGATATATGTAGAAATAGATGAAAAGTTAAATTGGACGTCATAAATTAGAGATTACATTGAAGCATCAAAGAACATAGAAAATAATTATGAATGGAATAGTAAAATACAGGTTAAAGCTTGCATCCAGATCTTTTTCCCGTTTTTGGAACTTCTGTTTTAGGATTTTTTAATTTGTACACTGGGATGATTTTGTGTTCCATGGATTTTGTTTACTTGGAAGAGAAGAATCCTAATTTCTTACCTTTTCCACTGAAAAACAGATCTTCTCTTTCAAGTAAAATTGGCTCTTTTTTTTTCCCCTTCTCACACCAAAACAAAGAAACAATAGGAGCAAGGAAAATCAGTAACACCCTTTCTCTCTATAGCAAAGTCCTCTCTTCGCATACAAACACACCCTTACTTGAAGTCAGAGATGAGTTATAGGTACCCATTATACTTGGGTGAAAGAAAGGATGGGAGAAGTATTTTTCAACATGTATTAGGAAATTACAGGTGTGGTTTATAAACTACAAAAAAGATTCCCTGCCTATTAAACAATATTTACTTGTGTGAGTTATCAAGGGCAAATAATCCATTCAAGTGTGTGTATGGAATCCTAACAACAAAGCATGGGAAGGGCATCCTCCTTTTTCAATTCCCTTTCCCCATATCAAAAGGCATTGAAGAAGTCTAAAAGATATATTAAAGACCTTCCTTTTTGGATTTCTTTGCACCCTTATTCAAGTATTATGAGGCCTACTTGACATTAGCAATGTTCCCATTGCAACTAACCACCATCAACAAATTTGGATTAATTAAATTATAAACTCTAACTAAAGAAGCCTAAATGAAAGTTTTCAGCTCCACTAAGGCTTTAGCCATAACCAAACTCCCAAAGAAGAGATCGATCTAACTAAGTGTGCTATTTTATTTTTTATATGATAATTTCATCAAAGATTTTCGATTGGGATAGCCAATTCAATCAAATACATTACTTATAAATATCATAAACTCCTAGTGTGCAAACACTGCCAAATAAAATAGTTCAAAAATCTGTTGAAATCTGATCCAATCCAAGTACCAAACACTGAAGACATCATAGTATATTAAACAGAGAAATCATACACTCAAACACCATCTACATAAAAAGAGAGAGAGAGAGAGAGAGAGAGAGAGAGAGAGAGATCTGCAAGGAGCCATCAGGCCATCAAACATGAAACCAAAGCAAACTGGACTGGATCTTAAACAGATCTCCTCCAACAACACCCAATTTAATAGAAAGAAATATCTGAACTTTCTACTAGAAGAAGATGATGAAGAAATTGAGTGTAATAAAAAAAAAAGGGACAAGGATTACGTGATTTTTAAGCTTGAATGGAATCTGGGATGGGGAAATGATAAGTTGGTACCTCTTATTTGCAGGTGGATCAAACATCCATGCAAGATTCCTCTGAAAATATCAGTTCAATTTCTTGTATTAGTTTTCAGACAGTGGGGTGGAGTCGTTGGGGATTGTCGCTGTTGATTGAAATGGAAGCACTCTCCCTCTCCAAATTTCTGCAAACAGTACTCGGAGCTTCTCCTTCAGCCCTACCAATCCAAAAATACCCCAAACCAGATTCGCATCTAAAAAATTAAAATAAAAGGCAACCAACAGAACTAGAGCAGTAATAACAGAAAAAAATTCTGTAAATCAAAACTCTAAAAAAAAAAAAAATTGTAAATTGAATGTGATCTAAGGGGCATTTGAATGAATACCTTCTGTTTAAAGAAGAAAAGATCCCACTCTGAAATCGAACTGTCGATGCTAGATGAGAATAGACGAGGGAAGAAACCCTAGAATCGGGATTGCCTGGGATAGTCTGCGGACACATGGGATAGCATGCCATTCGACGGAGCCAGGAGAGACGAGCCAGATCTCGAGGGGGCCATCTTCTCGACCGATGGCGGGCTGCGACACATCGACGCTGGTGGAAGAAATCAAACGCACCAGAACGAGATGATGGAAATCAAACGCGTCGACGCTGGTGGAAGAAATCAAACCCCAAACACTAATGCCAAAAAGAAAGAGGGTTGTAAGAAGGCAATGCAGTTGAGTTGATGATGAAGAAAGAGAGAGATGCACGAGATGCACGATTTAGAGAAAGAGGCAGGGACGCTGGAAATGGAAAGGGGGCAGTTTCAAACATGAACACGATTTAGAGAAAGAGGCATGGGCGCGGGAAAGGATGCAGGAAATGGATATGGGGCTAGAGGAGGTGCGCGGGCGCGCAAAATTGAAAAATAGATTTTTGGGGCTCCACTTTTTTTTTATTTTGCATAGCAGAAGACTTTCCCGGCGAATTTTATGCGCCAGTAAAAAGTTAAATTACCAAATGCCTTAAGGAGAGCGAACTTTGCCGGCGATCCAGGTAGGTTGCCGGCAAAAATATAACATTTACCGGTGAAAAAAAAATTTCGCCGGTAAAGTACTAACCATTGCCGGCGATAAAAAAAATTTGCCGGTAAAGTACTAACCATTGCCGGCGAAATTATGTCGCCGGGAAAACTCTACCTTTTACCGGCGAAATAAAATTTTTCGCCGGTAAAAGTTATACTTTTCCCGGCGTTTAATGATTGCGCCGGGAAAAAACGCCGGTAAAAGTATAAATTCTTGTAGTGTTTCACAAAGCCAATCAGAATCTCCAAGACCCAATCATCTTCCACGCTATGCCCCGTATCAGATCTCTTTTCTCAAGGAGATGGGTGGGATCTCCATGAGAAAGCAACTAGAAGCTCATAGGGAAACCAGAAGAGAAACTGGAAGAAGAAGAAGAGGTGGGGCGTGTGCAACACTTGCACAAGAGAGGAAGATGGGCGTGAATCCCTAGGGTGGAATAATCATGGACGTCCACCTCTTTCAACCTCCTTTATTTATAGCAAAAGCAACCTCCTCTTTAGTAATTAAAATAGAAGTCTTACTTGCATTAAGAATTAGTAACTTACTATATCACAATTAGAAGTCTCTCTTCAAATAGGATTAGTAACTTTCTGTTTCCTTTCCTTTAGAGTTCAAGTAGAATTAATAACTTTCTAATAACGTGGGCTAGCGTGCCAACCACTAGGGATTCCATAGAAAGCTGGCTCCAACTGAGACACCGCGACCCCACATCTTATGTGCAATCCGGACCCACAGTTAATTGCAAATAACTCCACTATACAAATGCAATTGAACTCCAGTCTTAGGAATAAATTACAAGAAGACCATAAACTTCCCTTATTATCAAGTATAAGACTAGCGACACATGTTTCCCGTATGTGGATCTCATCCATACACATGTATTACATCTTGTATACTATCGGACTCTAGTTCATCTCATGGACCATCATGTCATTCGTATTGGTTATGTACAAGTAGATAATAAAAAAGCTTTCATCTCATGAAAGGAAAGCATGATTATATTGATAAATAAAGAAATTAATAAATTTATTACATCATCGAATGGATTGAGTCCATACAAACTAACAACCTCCCATTTTGGCTCAATGCCAGTCAGGGTTGCTTCTCATGCCCATCACGTCTACATGCTGCTCAAAGACTTTGGTGGTCAAAGGCTTAGTAAAGGGATCCGTCAGATTGTTTGTAGAGCCTATCTTTGTGATTACGATATCAGCTCTCTGTACAATCTCTCTGACCAAGCGATACTTCCTCTGTACGTGCTTTTGGCTCTTATGGCTCTTGGGTTCCTTGGACTGAGCGACTGCCCCGCTGCTGTCATAGTAAATTGTGAGCGGCTGTTGTGCCAAAGGTACCACTCCATCTTTAGCTGCTGCACAAGCCGCTACATATTCAGCCTATGAGGTGGAATCAGCGGTACATTCCTGTTTAATACTCCTCCAACTGATAGCTCCTCCGCCAAGCATAAACACATAACCAAATGTTGATTTCTTGAAATCCTCATCTGACATGAAGTCAGAATCTATGTAACCGACTGGAATTAATTCATCGCTGTCGTAAATCAACATGTAATCTCTAGTCCTTCTCAAGTATTTGAGAATACATTTTACAACAGTCCAATGGTCAGGACCTGGGTTAGACTGATATCTACTGACTAACCCCACAGCATGACAGATATCCAGTCTAGTACAAAGCATAGCATACATGAGGCTACCAACATCCAAAGCGTATAGAATTGCTCTCATTTGCTCTTTTTCTTTAGGTGTCTTGGGACCCCGATCCTTGGAAAGGTGCACTCCATGCCTAAAAGGTGTGATGCCCTTCTTGGAGTCTTGCATAGCAAACCGTACTAGTACTTTATCGGTGTAAGCAGCTTGGGATAAGCCTATCATCCTATTCTTTCGGTCTCGATGGAGTTTGATTTCTAGGATGTAGCTCGCTTCTCCCAAGTCCTTCATATAAAAAGTCTTTGCCAACCAAACTTTTATTGTTGACAACATTCATTCACTCCCTAGGAGAAGGATGTCGTCGACATATAAAATCAGAAAAACTACCCTGCCTCCTTTATTTTTCATATACACACATGACTCATCCGGATTCTACTAAAACCCAAATGACTTGATTGCCTGGTCAAAACAGATGTTCCAGCTCCAGGATGCTTGCTTTAGTCCATAAATGGACTTCTATAGTTTGCAAACTCTTTTCTTTTGGTTATTAGCTACAAAACCGTCTGGCTGCATCATATAGATGTCTTCCTCAAGATGGCTGTTGAGAAACGCCATCTTGACATCCATTTGCCAATCTCGTAATCGAGATGAGCAGCAATGGATAAGAGAATTTGGATGAACTTGAGCATGGCTACCGGCGAAAGGTTTCCTCACAATCCAAACCTTCTTTCTTAGTATATCCTTTTGCAAGAAGCCTGACCTTAAAGGTCTCAACTCTTCCATATGGTCCTCTCTTTCTCTTGGAGACCCACTTGCACTCAATAAGTTTAATATTAGCAAGCAAGTCCACAAGTGTCCAACCGGATTGGAGTACATAGACTCCATCTCAGCTTTCATAGAATCATGCCAATGTCCCGAATCAATGTCATTCATTGTTGTTGGAATATAGGTGGGCCTTCCAGACAGGTTTCAAAAAACTTTTGACCCACTTGATGCAGGGATCATCTATCTAGAAAGCAACAAACCCAATGCAGGATGCAATCCCTCAAACTCATAAATCATGTACAGCAATATATACTATCTAGAAGATAGAAAACAACACCTAAACATGCAACCATGGAATCCACAACATACAAGGATGTAGATTTATACCTTTGGAGCTTTGTAGTGCTCTAATGGAGAATTTGAGTTCTTTCCTTTGATGATGAACACCTTCACTATCCAATTCAGAATCTCCAACACCTTTTGATCTTCCATGCTATTACCCGTATTAGATCTCTTTTCTCAAGAAGATGGTGGAATCTTCAAGAGAAAACCTAACTAGTAACTCCAAGGAACTAGAGGAGAAAGAGAAGAGAACTTAGAGAGGAAAAGAACTTGTGCAACACATGCACAAAGAGGCTGGAATGACTCTCACTATTATGGACGTCCAAGAGGGGTTTGTTCCTCTTTATATAGCCCTCCATTCCACCTCTTTTCCTATTTGAAATAGAAGTTTAACTCCCATTACAAAATAGTAAACTTCTCCCTTACTAGTTGCCATAGATGTCTCACTTCCACAACAATTAGTAGCTTTCTCCTTTCTAATTAAAATAGAAGTCCTACTTCCATTAATAATTAATAGCTTACTATTACCACCATTAGAAGTCTCACTTCAAATAGAAATAGTAACCTTCCTTTTAGAGTTCAAGTAGAAATAATATCTTTCTAATAACTTGGGCTAGCATGGGGACCACTAGGGATTCCTTAGAAAGCTGGCTCCAACTGGGACACGTAACCCCACATCTCATGTGCAATCTGGGCCCACAGTTAATTGCAAATAACTCACTATACAAATGCAATTGCACTCCAGTCTTATGAATATATTACAATGAAGACCCTAAACTTCCAGATTACCATAAGTAGGCCCCTCCATCTATATCCATGGATCAATTGGACCAGTCCACCAAATTAGATCCATATCTTATTATCCTTGAGCCCTAATTAATTTAAATGATCATTTGGTACCGATTCAATTGACTCTTAATTGGAATGGTGCGCACTTACCAATGATAAATCCATTAATTGGCACAAGGGGGGATAAAAGATAGATTCCATCTTGACCATTGACTGTTTCCACAGCTCTACTACCACGTACCCAAATCACCGAGGTGTTGACCTACAGTTGGCCTCACTCATTGGTGACTCAAAGCAAATGAATAGATGGAAACTTGAGTTCATCAATGTCTCAGGATTATGAGCCTATTGCTAGGGAATTAAGAGAGCAGACCTTAAAATAAAGACAATGTATATAAGGTGCTTCTCATGGTCCTTCAATACATCCAATGTACCAGCACCATGATCCAGAATCTTACATTCCGATGATCGAGACAAATCACACTATCTCATAGTGATCAAAGTACTACAACCTTGTCGGATGAGATGTCCAATCTCATCACTGGTTGTGAAGATATTTAAGTATAAGATTTGCAATACATATCTCCTGTATGTGGATCTCACCCATACACATGTATTACATCTAGTATACTTATGGACTCTAGTTCATCTCATGAACCATTATGTCATTTGTATTGGTTATGTGCAAGTATATAATTAAACACCATTCATCTCATGAAAGGAAAGCATGATTGTATTGATAAATAAAGAAATGAATCAATTTATTACATCATATACTTGGTATTGAGACCATCAAAACTAACAATCTCCCACTTGGGCTCAATGCCAATCAGGATTGCATCTCATGCCCACGTCTACATGCTGCTCAAAGACTTTGGTGGTCAAAGGCTTATTAAAAGGATCTGTCAGATTGTCCGCAGAGGCTATCTTGGTGATAGCAATATCATCTCTCTGCACAATCTCTCCGACCAAGTGATACTTCCTCTGTACGTGCTTTTGGCTTTTATGGCTCCCGGGTTCGTTGGACTGAGCGACTGCCCCGCTGCTGTCACAATAAACTGTGAGCGGCTGTCGTGCCAAAGGTACCACTCCAAGTTCCAAAAGGAATCTTTTGAGCCAAACTGCTTCCTTAGCTGATTCACAAGCCGCTACATATTCAGCCTCAGAAGTGGAATCAGCGGTACATTCCTGTTTAATACTCCTCCAGCTGATAGCTCCTCCACCAAGCATAAACACATGACCAGAGGTGGATTTCCTGGAATCCTTATCTGACATGAAGTCAGGATTTGTGTATCAGACTGGAATCAGCTCATCACTGCCGTACAACAGTCCAATGGTCAGGACCTGGGTTAGACTGATATCTGCTGACTAAGCCCACTGCTTGACAGATATCCGGTCTAGTACATAGCATAGCATACATGAGGCTACCAACAGCCGAAGCGTATGGAATTGCTCTCATTTGCTCCTTTTCCTCCGGGGTCTTGGGACCCTGATCCTTGGAAAGGTGCACTCCATGCCTAAAAGGTGTGATACCCTTCTTGGAGTCCTGCATAGCAAACCGTACCAGTACATTATCTATGTAAGTAGCTTGAGATAAGCCAATCATCCTATTTTTCCGGTCTCAATGGAGTTTGATCCCTAGGATGTAACTAGCTTCTCCCAAGTCCTTCATATCAGAAGTCTTTGCTAACCAAACTTTTGTCGTTGACAACATTCTTATATCTTTCCTAAGGAGAAGGATGTCGTCGACATATAAAACCAGAAAAAATACCCTGTCACCTTCATTTTTCATGTAGACAGATGACTCTTCTGTATTTTGACTAAAACCAAATGATTTGATTGCCCGGTCAAAACGGATGTTCCAGCTTCGGGATGCCTGCTTCAGTCCATAAATGGACTTCTGCAGCTTGCAAACTCTTTGCTTTTGGTTACTCGCTATAAAACCGTATGGCTGCATCATATAGATGTCTTCCTCAAGATGGTCGTTGAGAAACGCCGTCTTGACATCCTTTTGCCAAATCTCGTAATCGAGATGAGCCGCTTTGAATAAGAGTATCCGGATGGACTTGAGCATGGCTACCGGCGAGAAGGTTTCCTTATAATTGATACCCTCTTTCTGAGTATACCCTTTCGCAACAAGCATGGCCTTAAAGGTTTCAACTCTTCCATCTGGTCCTCTCTTTCTCTTGCAGACCCACTTGCACCCAATAGGTTTGCTATTGGCAGGCAAGTCCACAAGTGTCCAGACCTGATTAGAGTACATAGACTCCATTTCAGCTTTCATAGCATCTTGCCAATGTCCCGAATCTATGTCATTAATTGCTTCATCATAGTTACAGGGATCCTGTTCCAGTTCTTCCGGGATTGCCTCATAAGACTCTCCCAAGAACGAGAACCTATCAAGGGGCCTGATTATTCTCCCACTACAACGAGGCACTGTTATAACTACTGGGTCTGGTAGCGGCGGTTCTTCCTCAAGTTCGGTCATACTTGGATTTGGAATTGATTGTTCTTGAATCTCTTCCAAGATCACCTTTTCTAAAGATTTCCGGTCCATCATATAATCTTCCTCCAGAAAAACCGCATTGGTGCTTACCGGCACTTTCTGCTCTCTGGGATTATAGAATAACCAACCTTTAGTTCCTTTAGGATATCCTACAAACGTGCATACTTCCGACTTCGTTTCCAACTTATCCGTCTTTACCTTTAGCACGTGTGCTGGACAACCCCAAATGTGTAAATGTTGTAGACTAGGCTTTCACCCAGACCATAACTCCCAGGGAGTCTTAGGTACAGACTTAGGTGGTACGAGGTTTAGTATGTACATCGCAGTATCCAAGGCATATCCCTAAAAGGATAGAGGTAATCCTGAGAAACTCAACATAGACCTAATCATATCTAAAAGAGTTCGGTTCCTTCTTTCCACTACTACATTCTGTTGAGGCATGCCAGGAGTAGACAACTGGGATAGAATCCCATTTTCTGATAAGTGTGCCATAAAATCACCAGAGAGATTTCCCCTCCTCGATCTGATCGAAGAGTCTTGATACTTTTTCCTAATTGTTTTTCCGCTTCCGCTCGAAACTCTTTCAACTTTTCAAAAGCCTCGGACTTGTGGTGCATAAAGTATTTGTATCCATATCTTGAATAATCATATGTGAAAGTGATGAAATATTCATATCATCCTCTGGCCCTGACATTAATGGGTCCACACACATCAGTATGCACTAATTCCAATAAATCTTTGGCCCTATTGCCCTTGTATGAAAATGGTCTTTTGGTCATTTTGCCTTCCAGACAGGACTCACAGATAGGCATTGGTTCTACAACCAATGAAGGCAAGATACCATCTTTCACTAGCCTGTCAATCCTATTTAGGTTTATATGACCTAGCCTCAAGTGCCAAAATCCTGTTGGATTAGATGAAGGTGACCTTCTCTTTAATGATGACCTATTAATTATTTCGGTATCATGTATCTCATACATTGTGGGAGTTAACAGATAAAGCCCATTGGTTACCTTGCCAGAACATATAAAAGTATCGTTCCTCTTCATGACAACTTCAGTACCAAAAGTAATAGAATAACTTTTATTCGCCAAACTAGAAACTGAAATTAAATTCCGCCTTAAAGATGGTACATATAGAGTGTCTGACAAAATCAACTTATTATCTTGAAAACATAAAGTAATAACTCCTACTGAGACCGCATCCGCCTTAGCATCAGATCCTAGGTTGACAATGATTTCGTCGTCATTGAGTCTCCTGGTTTCCCGGAACCCCTGCAACGAATTACATATGTGATTAGTTGCCCCAGAGTCCACACACCAAGATTCTGAAGTACCAGTTGCAAAACTAACTTCATAAACAAGTGACTCAATCATACCTGAGGTCTTCTTCTTAGCCAGATAATCTGGACAATTCCTTTTCCAATGTCATGTCATACCACAATGGAAACACTTTCCTTTTGTCCCCGACCCCTTAGCTTTGTCAACACCACCATTAGGACCATTCTCCACCTTAGGACCCTTCGGAACTGATTTCTTCTTGCCTTTCCGCCCTTTGCCTTTCGATTTGGACTTGGCAAATGACTTTTCTGTCATCGGGGCAGTTGGCTTCTTCTTCATAATCCCTTCAGTCACCACCAGCTGGCTAGAAAGCTCAGCTAGAGTCAAATTCATCTTATTCATATTATAATTGACCTTGAAATTGTTGAATGACTCTGGTAGTGACTCAAGGATTATGTCAATCTGCGATTCTGCATCAATCGCAGCCCCCAGTACATCTAACTCATTCAATGAGTCCATCATTTTCAACATGTGGTCTTCTACTAGTGTGCCTTCAACCATCTTGGTGCTTATAAGCACCCTCATAGCAGCCTGTCTAGCAGGCCTGCCCTGTTCCGCAAACATCTCCTTTAAGTTTGATATAATATCATATGCAGTCTTAAAGGATTGATGTTGGTGTTGCAAAACACTAGACATGGATGCCTGTATATAACATCTGGCCATCTCATCGTCTTTGGCCCACTTGGTGTAAAGTTCCTTCTCTTCCTGTGATGCTTCCGGCACTGACTCATCAAGTGGGGGTTTGGTAAGGACATATTTATATCCTGAAGCTGTCAGGACTATATCTAGGTTCCGTTTCCAGTCTACATAATTGATTCCCACCAACTTATTCTGGTTGAGGATGGTCACAAGTGGATTGAAAGTATTTGAATCTATGCTTGAAATACTGTAGCACATAACCATACATTCAATTAATGAATTTAGATGACATTAGAGTTTAGTATTCTACCAAATTTATATGGAATCCTTATAACCACTAAATTCAGAATACATCGGAATCCCAATCCCCGGGGTATGTCTCCTTGGGGAGTGCGAATACCACTTAGATTGGTACGGATCAAAGTTGGTCAAAATTAGGATTAAGACTAACTTTCCATGATCCCCTTCATTCATTATTATCTAGGTATCTCATACCAAATAATGAATGACTCCCGATTAACTTCGGTTTCTAAAATAAATGAGGCAAATCCTTGGGGATACTACATCATTATTTTAGTTAAGTGTGACCCACCAACTAGCATTGCATGACAACCGTTGCGAGCAGCTCCTCCTTGGGGAGTGGCCCCCCGCCCCGTCTCACCAACACTATCCATAGGAGACCCATATCTAGTAACCAAACAAGTAAAAGCCCTACGTGGGGAACGACCATTCTCAAGATGGCACGATGCTAATACTTTCCTTACAATGGACCTATGGTGGAAAACCATGGGGATTTCTAAATACAAATGCCCCGCTCCCACTTAATATTTTAGAATTGAGGATTTCCTTGTAAGGTATTAGGGCCCACATGTATATATGAACATCAAATCATCTCATGATATGATCAAAGATTGGTTCCAAGTCAAGTTATTTTTAGGAAAGTCCAGTTTCTTAAATTAGTGTTACCAATGTGTCCATCTCATGGGTCATCAACACTAATTAGAACTCTTTCCAAAAATTAATTTGATTTGACCAATTTTAGTAACTTGTTATGTTTGGATCAGATTTGGAAATATTCTAAATTAAGCATGCATCCATAAATAGAAAGTGCTAAAATTAGAAACTAGTCCTCTCCTCCACGTGGCCCTAGCGGAATAGACTTCTTGGACTTCTAGACTTTCCAAAATGTTGGAATTCCTCAAACTCTTTGGGAAACTCCAAAACTCTTTTGGTAATCTTCGAACTCTTTGATTAGGAGTCCAACATCGTTTTCCTTCTTCGTCACGGACATCGCCAGAATTTACAAATTTAGAAAATTACATAAATTCCTATGCCTCAATTATGAGACTTGCATGGTAATCTAAACATGGAAATAAAAGGGCTATAGGAAAATTCATCATGCCTTGCCCTTTCACGGGAAACTAAGGAAACAATGACGCCCTTTACATTTAGCCTTAAATAAACCAATAACCATAAATAGAAAACAGAAGACTTGTGGGCCATATGGAGAGGACATGATTATCTGCAAGTTAGTATCTCATACAACCATACAAATCACAAAAATAGGCTGCCAAATAATGCTGGAAAAATAGGATGTAAGAGGAGACCCGAAACTGAAAAAACAGTATCTGCAACATACTGTGCAGTTTGCTCAGTCGACCAGGCAAGGGGCTCGGTCCACCGACCTGAAAGTCACCCGGTCGACCGAGCACGGGCCAGGTCGACCGGACTGACGAAAACCTGCAACGTGGGTTTTTCTGTTTCGTGTCCATTCTTCACCTAATCACTTCCAAAGTGTTCCAATGGCTTCCTACCATCCTTCCATCATCATTAAACCCTTTTGTGACTATCCAAACATGAATATACTATCAAACCAAGTAAATTCATCAAAACTGATCCTTACATAGCCCATGCTTCATCTTCTTCGCATCTCATGCAAAGACTAGAGCAAGCTTACTGATCTAACATGATTAGAGATGAGGTATGGCTCTTATACCAATTCTTGGAATATATGTGGGCCTTCCAGACAGGTTTCAAAAAACTTTTGACCCACTTGATGCAGGGATCATCTATCTAGAAAGCAACAAACCCAATCCAGGATGCAATCCCTCAAACTCATAAATCATGTACAGCAATATATATTATCTAGAAGATAGAAAACAACACCTAAACATGCAACCATGAAATCCGCAACATACAAGGATGTAGATTTATTCCTTTGGAGCTTTGTAGTGCTCTAATGGAGAATTTGAGTTCTTTCCTTTGATGATGAACACCTTCACTATCCAATTCAGAATCTCCAACACCTTTTGATCTTCCATGCTATTACCCGTATTAGATCTCTTTTCTCAAGAAGATGGTGGAATCTTCAAGAGAAAACCTAACTAGTAACTCCAAGGAACTAGAGGAGAAAGAGAATAGAACTTTGAGAGGAAGAGAACATGTGCAACACTTGCACAAAGGGGCTGGAATGACTCTCACTATTATGGACGTCCAAGAGGGGTTTGTTCCTCTTTATATAGCCCTCCATTCCACCTCTTTTCCTATTTGAAATAGAAGTTTAACTCCTATTACAAAATAGTAAACTTCTCCCTTGCTAGTTGCCATAGAAGTCTCACTTCCACAACAATTAGTAGCTTTCTCCTTTCTAATTAAAATAGAAGTCCTACTTCCATTAATAATTAGTAGCTTACTATTACCACCATTAGAAGTCTCAATTCAAATAGAAATAGTAACCTTCCTTTTAGAGTTCAAGTAGAAATAGTATCTTTCTAATAACTTGGGCTAGCGTGGGGACCACTAAGGATTCATTAGAAAGCTGGCTCCAACTGGGACACGCGACCCCACATCTCATGTGCAATCTGGGCCCACAGTTAATTGCAAATAACTCCACTATATAAATGCAATTGCACTCCAGTCTTAGGAATATATTACAATGAAGACCCTAAACTTCCACATTACCACAAGTAGGCCCCTCCATCTAAATCCATGGATCAATTGGACATGTCCACCAAATTAGATTCATATCTTATTATCCTTGAGCCCCAATTAATTATAATGATCATTTGGTACCGATCCAATTAACTCTTAATTGGAATTGGTGCGCACTTGCCAATGATAAATCCATTAATTGGCACAAGGGGATATTAATGATAGATTCCATCTTGACCATTGAATGTTCCCACAACTCTACTACCACGTACCTAAATCACTGAGGTGTTGACCTACAATTGGCCTCACTCATTGGTGACTCAAAGCAAATGAATAGATAGAAACTTGAGTTCATCAATGTCTCAGGATTATGAGCTTATTGCTAGGGAATTATGAGAGCAGACCTTAAAATAAAGACAGTGTATATAAGGTGCTTCTCATGGTCCTTCAATACATCCAATGTACCAGCACCATGATCTAGAATCTTACATTCCGACGATCGAGACAAATCACACTATCTCATAGTGATCAAAGTACTGCAACCTTGTCAGATGAGATGTCCAATCTCATCACTGGTTGTGAAGATATTTAAGTATAAGATTTGCAATACATATCTTCTGTATGTGGATCTCATCCATACACATGTATTACGTCTAGTATACTTGTGGACTCCGGTTCATCTCATGAACCATTATGTCATTTGTACTGGTTATGTGCAAGTATATAATTAAACACCATTGATCTCATGAAAGGAAAGCATGATTGTATTGATAAATAAAAAAATGAATCAATTTATTACATCATATACTTGGTATTGAGACCATCAAAACTAACACTAGGCACTAAAATGGGCTTCCTTTCAAAAATTCCTCTTACCAAGAGCATACAAAATGGTTCCATGCCTCTTTTGAGCCGATTGAACCATTCAAAAAAAGTCTCATGAGTTTCCAAAAAACCAAACCATCCAACCTGATGAACCAAATTAAGCCAAAATCTTGAAATTGACAACCCAAAAAAAAAAAACCACACTCTGGTCGCCTAAACTTGCCACATAAAGCTTGTTAGGTCACTAGGCCAAAGCAAAAAAAAAAAAAAAAAAAAACCTGACCCCCCAACTTGCCACAAATAGCTTGTTGGGTCACAAGGTCAAAACCAAATCCGAGCCCCACAATTTGCCACATACAGCTTGTTGGGTCACAAGGTCAAAATCCAAAAAAAAAAATATTTCAATCAAACCCCAACCCCCTAACCTGCTACATACAGCTCGTTAGGTCACAAGGTCAAAAAGCCAAAAATCCTTCTTGATCGCCTGATGTGCCACATAAAGCCCTTAGGTTCACAAGGTCAAAAGGAAAACCCAAAATCCAACTCTCTCATGTCATTTTCAAAACTTTGCCTTAAGATGGTATGTGATCCTTCTCACTACCATAAAATCCCCTTGGAGACTCAAAAGGCTATTAAAAAAATGCTCAAAGACTCTTGGTCAAGTCAGAAGCTCTCCTTTAGGATTCTCTTCGAGGCACATCGACTCCAAAAGCTACCCGTCGCTGTACCTCGAGGGGGCATTTGTTGACACCAAAAAAGTCACTTCGCCTTTTCAAACATCAAGAAGCCGCATGAAGCCACATCCTACTACAAAAGGGTGTTGCTGCTTCAAGCATCAGATCTTGTCAGAATGAAACAAAAACCGCAAGATCCTTCAAGACAGCCAAAAGAGGGGTTTACATGAAGTTTCGGGCCATTCTGACATCATTTGGCCCAACTTCACTCCTCCGGCAGCCAAACAGGCACCCCTGGCAGTGGCGGCGTCGATGACATCAAAACTTCGATCAGAGCCTACGGATGGTTTCAAAATACCTCCAAAAGGCTCCACGTCAAATTTCTTGTCATTCCGGCAACGTTTGACCCGACTTCGACACTTCGAACGAAAGTTAAGCCTCTCGGCGGCGAGAACCCCCAGGACCATTACTCATCAAACGGAGCACATGGGTGGCTTCAACATGCTCCAAAAGGGCTGCACGTCAAATCTTTCCGACAACATTTGATCCGACTTTGACGCTCCGAAAGAAAATCAAGGCTACCGGCGGCGGAGCACCCTGGGACCATGACATCCAAATCAGAGCTAATAGATCATCTCAAAATGACTCCAATAGTCTCCCTACCAAATTTCAGGTCTATCGGACATCGGTTGACCGCACATCAAAGTGCGACATCTTCCTCGCAGCAAAATCAAGCCTAGCAGCGACGGGACCCCAAACGGCTTCAAAACTCAAACCAAAGCCCATGGTTGGTTCTATTTACTACTCAGGAGGCTTCACCTCAAATTTTAGGTCATTCTGACATCGTTTGACCTAGTTTCGACTCTTGACAAAAATCGGCAACTCTACGCGGCAAAGTCTTCGGCTTTTCCAAAAAATAGGAAACCTTGTGCTCTGATTTGCACGACTTCTCTTTCGGTTTTCTTCAGGAGAACCAAGCCAAAAAATGAGGAAAAATGTCAAGAAAAATACAAGAGAAAAAAAAGAGACAAAAAACTCGAAAAACGGCCGACGAAACGACGACCAAAGGGGAAAATCCCCCCACGTGGTCGCCGGCAACCCTAGAAATCCGGGTAGCCGGATTTCCGCTGGAAAACCCTTTTTCCGATTCTTTTCGTGTTTCGAGAGTTCCAGCCCCTGTGATTTCCTGTAAATCTGATTTTTGATGCTCGGAAACGACTGATCTTCGTCAATATCACAGATCCGCCGTCAAAAGCATGTAATAATCATTGATCGCTCCGAGATCGCCAACTGGCTGACCAAGAAAGAACACTTTCTATCCGACCGATCGAGAAATCGACAAGATAGATGATACCAGCCCGCTGTTACCAATTTATGTCTGAAGTTGCATGATCATCCGACATCGATCGACATGAAGATCCATCGTCGATCATCGCAAGAAGAATTCCAAAAGACGTGGCACGGCCCGCGACTCTTCAAATCCCCGGCTGCCACTTAATGTTGTTAATTAACCCAACTAAATGCGGTCATTAATTCATTGTTTTGGACGGCCCAATCAGAAGCAAGGAAATGGGAGTTACAAGTCAAAGTCATCATGGCATTAAAGCCATGGAACTCCTTTCATCATGGAGATTAAAGACGATTAAATGCCCATCATTCTCCATCGGCCAATCAGATTCAAGGAAAAATGAGTTAGAAAATCAAGAAATAAAAACTTGTAACTCCTCCCATCATGGAGCTTTAAAGCCATCAAAGCTCATAAACACTCCTAAATGGCTACCAAAGGCCTATAAATAGGAGATCATTCCAAGAAGAACGGATCAGGAGATCATTCCAAGAAGAACGGATCAAGAAATCCATCCAGAAAAATAGGAGAAAATTAGCCAGGAAGATCATCCAGAAGCTCTGCTACTCTGAAGAAACTCTACTGCAACAAACACCAAAAGTTGATTGAAGTCCCTTGGGCGGAACTTTCCCCCAAGGCAAAGCCTTCTCTTCTCCTATTCAACATGGCCAAGACAAGGCTTTTCAGCCCGTCTCTTAGTTTTTTTTATTGGGTATAGGACCTTCCCTTGGTCCTTATCCTCTAAAAAACTGAACTCCAAGCCAAGCCAAAGAATCAAAGCATCAAGAGTTCTCATCTAAAGGACGATGGCGAAGTCCATACATGACTTGCGACCGTCGATCTGAACTGGTCCCCGCAATCTCCTGAGAAGTCAGATTCCCTTTCTTACTTTTCTGTTGTATTTTGTATTTTCTTTAGGAGACAAAAAAATCACAACTCTTGTCTTTCATTTTGATAAGATTTGTAAATCGCCTTTCACGGCACAAAATCTCCTCCTATGGGAAAAAAATAAAAAATCGCCTTTCACGGAAAAATCGCCTTTTACAGCAAAATCGCTCTCACGGCATTCAAAAAAACCTTGTCTCTTTTCTTAAAATATATGTGCAATGGAAAGTTAGAAAACGGATTGATTTCCTTTCTACTTGCGAAGGTGGATCTCTGGATCACCATATCTAAATTCCAAGCAGAATAGAAAATCTGGCATACCCGTACAAAAATGTAGATGCACGCCTTTCTCCCCCCTTTCTTCCCTCCATTATGCCTTTCTCGGTGACCCCGGGGGCGGATGGGAGAGGAGATGAAGGAAAGTCGGGTCCATCAACCATGTTTTCGCCTTTGTAAGTTTTAGAGTGTTGTGGGGCCCACTTGGCGCCCAACCCAAAACCATTTCTCCCTCTCTCTCGTTCGTCTTCATTTCTACAACCTTTGTTCAAACTCAGAGCTTTAGGAAGAGAACTATTATGTCCAATCTTCCTCCCCTTGCATGCCCTAGATCGAAGGCTTCAAATGAAGATCTGATCACACCATTGCATTCCTCTCCCTTCAAGCTTCAGCTGGACATCCTTGTACAAAAATCCTGCAGTTTTTCCTCCTCTTCCCAGATATTTCCCCTTGTTTGGAATACCTCTAGGTAAGTGCTCCAACCCATCTCTTCAGTGGAGTCTATTGAGCTCCTAAAGAACTTGTTTTTAATACATGCAAACCCATTGTGGAAGTGGGTTCCTTGTTTTCAATTTTGGTGGGATTTTGAATGAATTTTCATGGGGTTTTTATAGTGTTTGGCTTGGCTCTTGAGTAGGAGTGCTTAAGGAAGAATTGTTTAGCATTTTGGGCAAGGTAAGTGATCTTTATAGGAATGCGGATGCATGTTTAATACGGATTTCATCCTTTCCTTTTAAATGTTCTTCTAGTCATGTTATTAAACGTTTAATCAAGATGTTTTAGACTCATTCATTTTGGATTTCATTTATCTTCATGCATTGTGTTAATCATTCTCTAAGTTTCTGAAATTCTGTTTTGAATTGTTAGCATGTGTCTTGCTTAGAAATCTTGATTTGATTTTTGATGAAGAATGGAAATTTAATAGTATGGATTGTGATGTGAATGGGTTGGAAATGTGTAATTAACCCCTTGGAGAGCATGGAGGCTCCGCAGATTACAAGTGGTCTAAGAATGAGAAAAAGGGGAGAAAAAGATCAAGAAAATCAGAAGGAAGAAGTGAATTTCTACACTCAGCTTGAGTGACCGCTTGAGTGACCAGGAGTGTCCGCTTGAGTGACCAGGAGTGTCCGCTCGAGTGAATAGGTCACTGCATGGCGCAGACATAGGCAGGAGCTTGTTTACTCGAGCAACCTTGAGTGTCCGCTCGAGCGAACAAGCCACTGCCTGGAGTGTGATAGGCTAGAGACCTGTTCGCTAGAGCAACTCTTGGGATCCGCTCGAGCAAACAAGTTTCCGTGTCAGGTCCGCTCGAGCGGAGGGTTGACCGCTTGAGTGAACCTGGGCATATTTCAATGTAGAGTTTTGTTTCTTTCGTGGGTTCTCGGGGATTGAAACCTAGACTATGCTGAGGGTTTTTAATCTGAATTGTGCAATTGGAAATCTGAAATGTATTCTAACTGCGGGGACACCACACTACAAGAAACTTGACATTTAGCTGCGAAAATTTTCGCGGCTAAAGGTCTTAAAGTTGCGGCTAAAAGTTTTAGCGACAATATTTTGATTGCCGCTGAGTCGTTGCTATAAGTGTTGTCACTAATTGTTTTAGCCGCGATTTTAAAACATCGCGGCTAAAAGTTGGACTTTTACCCACAACTCCAAAGTTGTAGCTAAAAGTCTAATAATTAGCCGCAAGATTTATCGCCGCTTATTTAAAAAATTATTGACGCTAAAAGTATAAAATCACCGCTAAAAATTTATTACAAACATATGAAAGTAGGGTTTTAGGAGCGATCTTAAGTCGCAGCTAAAAGTTTAATTTTAGCAGCAACTATAAGTCGCCACTAAAAGTAGTGTGTATAGTAATTTTAGTGACAACTTGTTATCGCGGCTAAAAGTTTAATTTTAGCAGCAACTATAAGTCGCCACTAAAAGTAGTATGTATAGTAATTTTAGTGACAACTTGTTATCGCGGCTAAATGTTTAAATTTTAGCCGCGATAACCATCGCCACTACAAGTACTAGGTATAGCACCTTCAGTGGTAGTTTCAGCGGCGACTTGCAATCGCAGCTAAACGTTTTACTTTCAACTACAACAACAAGTCATCACTAAAAGTATTAAGTATAATAGTTCTACCAACGACTTGTTCCTGCAACTAAAAGGTTAAAATTAATTAAAATGAAGAATAAATTAATTTATTGATCCCTTTTCATATTTTCATGAACCTACTTATATAATATAAGAAAATGAAAACTTCATCACCATCAAGTATTAGAAAATAACCTCAAATTTAAAAACATTAAGTTCTAAGGTACTTGAGTAGCAAGAGTAAAATTTACATCAGCATAGAAAAAATATAAATAAAATAAAAAAATAATTATCATTCGACTTTTGAGTAGTTATGCATCACATTATAATTTGGCCTGACTCCTTGAATTGCTGGAGGAGGATGTTTAGCTGGGACTGTAATGCAGCTTGTACCTAAGCATGGACATGTGTCTATTGCAATTCTGCCTGGGACTGGAGCGCTGCCTGCACCTGAGCTTGCACTTGTGTCTGCTGCGAGGCTAGTTGAGACTCTAAGGACTCCATTCGCGAAGCCATCTCACTATTCTCCTTTTCCAACAACTCCAAGTGCCTTGTATCCGCGTCAGCACGCCTCCTAAACTCCTCATTCTCTCTCTCTCTCTAGCTGCGCATGGATTCGCTGCCCAACTGTAGAGGTCTTAGGCTTTGGTCCAGCCCCACGACCACGTATATATCCTGATCGCTCTGGTCCGAGCACTACCTCAAATCTCTGGTCCTCAGTCATGGGAGGAGTGCCCTCCTCTAGTGGCTGAGACTCTAATCTCTTAAGTTCCTCCTACATTCAAAAACCAATTGTTATCATTTATCAATTTAGTATTATATATAATATAAGAAGATTGATAAGAATTTAGAAAAAGGAACAATAACTTACATAGACTTTTTCCGAAGTTGAATCCACCCAAACTTTTTTCTTCATGTTATACCGGGTAGTAAACCACAAGCTAGTCCGAGAAGGCTCGTCCCCCGTATCAAGGTTACACTGTCATTAAACAAGTTAACACAAATAATAATAATAATAATAATTTTCCCATAAACATTATGAGAGAAGTTTACACTATCATGGTTGATTCCAGCAAAAGCCTTTGTCCCAGCAACATGGCCGATCTTCTGCTTTTCCTGGTTCTCCTTATTTCTATTACTCATTTTCTGCATTCGTGTTCCGTAAATTATAAGCAATACATGTATGAAAGAAATATTAAAAGGGCAGACAATATAACGACTTTTACAAGGGACGCATGCTGTCCATGCCAACTGAAAGTTCTATGCTTCCACTCTCCAAATATGTGGGACTCAACCATTTAGTGATCACAGACCAAACAATTAACATCCATTTGGAATGTCAACACAGATACTGAATCAGAGTTGGTGAATATCCATGGGATATTAGCCACAAACTCTCTCCAGAAATGACAAAGTGGGAATGCCACTTGCATTAGAGGGTGGACACAACAGAATCCTCAGCTTCATGGATGAATATGTAGAGATCAGCTCATCTTAAAATTCCAGAGATGTCAACAATTTTAATGCTAAATAACAGTCACTCCTAAAAACAGAACTGAAGTAACAGCAATCACAAGAATTTCACAATCTTCGTATGAACTTGCCATACTGTGCTTAACCAATGAGATTGTAACTTCGATGCATCAGCAATCACTAAACAGAACATAACTACACATTTGTTGCCTGTCAACTCTAAGGGAAGACGAGGCATAGGTAACTTGACCCTCCACTGGAGGGGTGTGCAATCTTGGTCCATGAAATTATACTTTAGAAGACATGAAAAGGCAGTTTATCCGCTTTCCAACTTCATTACAATTCAGAGTAGGCTACCTGCCCAATGAGTCAAAGATGGGACTACACTTGATGAAAGTTCTCTGTAAAATATCTGAATAGAGTATAGGGTCAGAGACCGATCCTTATAAGTTGCTCACATAGCACATGAAGTTTTTTAGTTTTGGCCATCTTACACAGAAATGATCTTGCAAACAAGAATCCATAGCAGATTCTCTCCTAAACAGCATCCATATGCTGAGTATTAAAACAAAAGGCAGAAGACTTTTAGCATAAAAATTAACACTAATATACTGCATGAAATTACTACAAAGCTGTTTCTTTTTCTGAATTTATTTGCAATGGTGTTGGGGCAATGTGTGAAGGAATCAGATTTTTTTATCCATCTTCAAATCAGTGTAGACAGGAGTCACAAAGAAATTTGATTTTTCCTTAATGAGATATAATTGAAGAGAAGAATTTATTTTCTACGCTGACTGCAAGATATTTGAATAGCAAAAGATAAAGAAATCAACAAATTCATTTTCCCCTTCTATCATACTTGAAGGTTGAAGTACATTCCACACCTACAATAACTATGCATCCATACATTCATTACCTCTACAGTCTATCATGGAATACATAAATATAATCATTTTGAATTCACACATAAGCTATTCCTGTTTAGAGCGGCATATTTCTCTTTGTAGATAAAATTTTCAAATAACTTTACAATTAAAAAGCTACTGCTGTTCATAATGCATACACTTACTAAGAAATACAATCAGGCAAGCCTCATGGCCCTGAAGATTAGGTGAAAATGTAAACCTTTTCATATCCCTTCCTACAACCAAACAACAACATTGGTTAAAGATCTATCTATCTATTTCATCAATCTCTAGAATACCTGACAAGAAATGAACAAGTGACCATACCCAGCCTTGCCACAGTATGTAGGATTGTAATTGTAGATCAGGTTGTCCAACACTTTTCTTGCAGATGGCCTGTTCACGGACTTCCGAGCCTCACTGTACCACAATAACAGAACAGTTTTTACAATTATATTAACATTTTAAATATGGAATAAACACTGAACTAGTTGGAATATCTGATTTGAATGTGTAAATTTTAGTAATTTTGCCTGACAAGATTTTCAAGTTTAATTCAAAATCCAGATAGTCGTTGTCATCATCATCATCATCATCAAAGCCTTGTCCCAACAAAGCTGAGTAAGCTAAATAGATTCTGTTTCTCCATTTCAGTCTATCTCAGGCCAAATTCTCAGATGGGTTCTTCTAATCTATTCTTAGCACTTTCAACCTTGTCATCTTCACCTACCCCTTTCCCTAACCTCCAAAATAGTATTTTATTTAAACTCATAACCTCCAAAGCATTAAAATTCAACTGATAATTTTTGGCAAATATCTGTTAAAGGAAAATTCAATATTTTTTAAGAGTAAAATAGAGAAACCAGTAAACTTCTTTTTCAACATTCTCTGAGAAGGCTCAGTCCTAGGTTAAATTTTTCCTAACCTGGTGGAATCAGGGTATTGGTAAATGCAATATAGCATTATAATAATCAAAAGCAAACAACCATTGCATCCAATAGAAAAAACCATGTCATATTGTTCTTATGTTAAGTACGATGACCGTTACAGAGACCATTTTCTAGAGGTGATTTTTGTACTTTATTTTCAAATAAAAGCAGGAAAAATATTAACAGTGTAAGTTGGCACAGGGATAAACATGCAATGCTCAAGCCAAACAGGATAGAGGCTAAAGTCAGTATGCTAAAATGAGAAAATTGTGTTCACTCTGTGTTCCAACTCTCAAGTTTTAGGTTATTTTGGTCCAATTTTGAGCATCTAACCCCAGCAAAACTTACTTTGAATGTGTGCAAAAGGGACCAACGCGAGTCTAATACCAAAACACAGCATCAGTTGGCAGCATTGTCTGTTAACTGCATGCATATGCTCAGATTTTGCAGCAAACTTAATGTGCATTAAACTGGTGCTAATAACGATGATGGGGCATGCAAATATAACAAAATCCTAGATTCCAATCTGATTGCAGATACAGCATAGAAAGTTCACAAACACAACCTGATGAAATAGTTAGCAACATGTTGGGGTCACTTGAACTACATCTTCAGAGTGTGGAATCATCGATAAACCCCATTCAAAAGCATTTTTCTGCATGAAGTAAACCGTCCAATGAGTTCATGGTGACTTCAAACAAATGGCAGCAACACGAGATAAGAACATTATATCAAGACACAGCAATACAAAAATCATTGATCAAACAATAATAACTTCAATTACGCTTGGTAAGTAATCTCAAATCACAGAAGCAGCGAAGCACCATTCTATCTTATGAGGGAAATTTAGACTGGTATGTGATTTCCCAGTAGTTATACACCCTCAACATCTTCTTAGCTCTGTCCCATTGAATCTGGGGAGTACTTATACATCCTAAAAAGGAAAATGATTGCTTCATAAAAGGATATGGAAAAGCTAACTTGTTGAAAGAATTTCAGAATAATCAGTATGTCATGAATAAGGATGACCCAAGACCAAGGATTGTTCTCTTATATATAACAACTGCTAAGCTCACCTTGTGAATACAACCACTTAATAATCTTCTATTACCATATCATTCATCTAAGAGCTTTACATTCAACCACATGCAAAGAATGGAGCATTTCTAAAATATAAAAGTAAAGTGATTTCTAGGAGGTTTCTAGGAGGGAATAAAAATAAAAAACTAAGAATATGCTGACTTTCTCAGCTCATTCAATCTCCATTCTATATACATTTTTTCATTTCAAACTTTGGTAAAAAAAATTTACTCGTCTCAAGAATGAGAAAATATTATGCTACTGAAAGAATCAAGCAACTCAATGAATGAATGTGTTAAAATTATGTCCCTACCAAAATATCCTAATACCAAAAATAAAAAAAATGTATTATCCCTTTATTTATTTATTATTTCACCCAACTGAATGAAACTAGTGTTTTCTCTACTGATGTCCAGGACTTGGCTGTTTCAACTACGTACATAGAGCTTACATCGTCAGAGATTACTTTTGTACAGTTAAGTGGGGTTCGACCTGCATTTCTCCTTCTAGGGTTGCACAATGGCTGGAGGATATTCAGAGACATTTTGCACAAATACACTGTAGTTGGGCCAAAATTTCAAACCACCTGTAATTCATAATTCGGGTTGAAAGATTTTTCTTTTTTATTATCAAAGTTGTGACTTGACCTGTGCCAACATGACCCAACCTATTTCAATCAAACTAACCTGCCGACCCAACGGAACAGTGGGCTATATGAAAAATCAGGATGTGTCTATGAGAGATAATTTTTATCAGGGATTAGGCTGAGGTCGAGGGACTAATAGACTAAGTTTAGGGCTTTTGCAAGTTTAGTTTGTATTTTGTTAGTCTTAGGGTTTTTTTTTTTTTGTGTTTCCTTTGTTCTATAATGAAAATTCTATTTTGCTAAAAAGAAAGTGAAGCCCTGAGCCAACCAGGTGAGAAATCATCCTTCCTCCTATAACACTGACCATCCACTTAAGACTCCCTAAATCAATATGCTGTACTAATCTCACAAAGAGTAACCAACTGCTCTCCACTTTCCTCACTGAGCCATAACAAAATGCCAGAGGTAAATCATTTTGGGGGAGTGGATTAGATTAAAGAAGCAAGCAATGAGTGGCACTATGACATCGTAATGAAGAAGAAAGCAAGCAAGCAAACATTCTTATCAGATAAGAACCATGCTTTAAAAAGCGAATCAAGTCTGTGAACATGATTCACTGTAATGGTGAATATAATTCACATTCGAAAGATATTTCGAACTGGCACGTATGAGAAGGAGTGGCTGAGATCATGGAATCAAGTCGAATTAAGCAGTTTTAAGGTCAATCTCGTATGGAATAGGGAAAAGGAATAATAATCTTCAACTGGGACTAACGTGGACGACAGTGGGAAAATGCACTAGGCCCAAAGTAATCAAAGTGAAATTAGGCAAGCAAGTACAAATATAACAAATTCTCATTTTATGCCATCAAATAAAGGAAACAGCAAGCATCGTGCCCCTTTATTGGGTATGACCCTCTGAGGAGGGCTGGTTGATAATTTTGGGACATGTCTAGTTCAAATCAAGTCTATATTCATCTGTCCAAGTGGAGCCCAAGTGGAGAGAGAGAGAGAGAGAGAGGTGGTGGACCTAACCACATGGCCAAGTAAAGTTACATCTAGTAAAAAAAATAAGTTACATGAAATCTGTAAAAGTACACACCTGTGTGTGGAGGTATTGAGTCATTCAGAGACCAAATCGTCTTATGCTATGCTGGGCATAGAGATATCCTATGTGTGGAGCAAAACAGAGCACCTCTCAAACCTGTGTGTGGAGCAAAACAGAGCACCTCTCAAACCTACATATATATTTTTATGTGCCCAGAATTTAGAAATAAAAGATTTGACACTCTATAACTCCCAAACTCTCAAAAAGTATATTGAAAAAATGGGTATTTATTGGTACCAATGGACTCTGCCACATGAAAACTTGAATGACACTGCCACATGAAACTTGAATTGGGACCATATAAATACAGACCTTAGCAAAGTCCAGTGAAGGCTAAATGAAGACCAGTATAGCAGTGTTTGAACCCAGTCAATTTGAATGGCACCAAGTCAAATTGACTCTGCAAAAATCCTCAACACATTCATCTGAGTTACTTGACTCTGTGTCCTTCCATCGGTTGAGTTTTATAAACTATGGATGTGCCTTCCATAGGAATTTTCACAATTAATTTTATTGAAAAGTCTTCTGACTAGAACCACGCCCTCCAATCAGAATTGAACAGTTTTCTCAAGATATTTTGGGAAGGTAAAAATAGTACTGCAAACATCATAAAAAAGCAAAAAATCAGTAAATGAAGTTCATAACCAAAATAACCAACACTTCCACCATTTTTCACAGAGAACAGCAGCCTGAGAACTGGAACAAAGCAAAAATCCCAAAACACAGCACCCAACCACATCACAGTAAGACTCTAACTAGTAAGACAACATTGTTTTTCTCCTGCATTTAAGAATTAGAATTATAAGTTGAGTCTAAGAAGTGAAGAAAATTTAAAGGTCGAGCCCAACAGCATCTGAGCACCTTTTCAAGGGTATAAACTAGTCATTTAATACATACAAAAAGAAAAGGAAACAACAACAACAACAACAACTAGGTGTTCATAAATAACATTGAACATTTGTGATTGTAATGCCCCATAAAATGATCTCATTCTCAAAACATAAGATCATTGTTTGTAAAACCAAAACTAGATTCTGAATGAGAGTTTCATTCAAAGAGTTATAAATGAAGATTTCTGGTATAAAAATATAACTTGGTAACAAATTTTTGCACTGTTCTTGTAGAGTTGGACAGAGTCTAGGTCAAGTCAATCAACTCTCAACCAAGTTGTAATCAACTTGCCTCATGTGGGCTTTCTTTTGAGTTTTTAAACAGTGCACAAGACAAGGTCTCACCATTTCAGATGGCAACAAATCAGGCCTGTATTGGATCAAGTTGACCTATTCCAGTAATGACTATAGTGAATACTGTTAAGTGCTAATTGAGTACATGACAAGCACTTAACAGGAAGTAGCTATTGAAATAATGAAAAGTAAGCTTTCTTTTATTTCTAACAAAATACATAAATAGAAAATCTCAGCAAAAGAAAACCACCAAGATTTAATTTCCTTTTTCTAGGATTTAGGCCTGGAAGTTTAAAGATGTTTAAATGGATTGAATGGGACTGCTGGATTTGTTTAATGTCATATTTGGATTTGTATTAGCAGTGAAACATGAATTGGTTTAACAAGACAACAGCATGTGAACCAATCCAAAAAGATAGGGCAACAACATGTATTTTTTATAGGATATATGTAAAATTGAATCATGGTATAATTATAAAGAGGACTAGAACAAGAAAAATTCAATCTTGCATACCGGGCCATTATTTCAACCATGTTTGCAGGTGACTAGCACTCTGCTGTTTAAGAAACATAATATCCCACATACATCAATAACATTATTCATTGGATCCTAAATGCTCCTGGTCATGGACTCATGGTAGTGGTTTCCCAGGCTGTCCTGTTTTAAGGATAGGGAAAATTATCTGTCAAGATCTCAGCCAAATACACTTACATTGTTTTCCATTTACTTGTAAGGGTATACTTACAAGTAACATGGAGTGTAAGAGATGAATAATATACTTAAAAATTGAGACATACATACAAGTTTAAAAATATATTCTTCAACACAAATCATGAGACACTTATCAAAAGGAGTTCCTGTTTTTTTTTTTTTTAATATTTCAGATGCACCAGTCTCCATAGTCATCTGAAAGACACAATATGAGACCAGTTTGAATATCTAGACGTTATCCTTCCTTTTCAATTCTTTCTTCTTCGTTTTCCTCTTGAAGAGTTACCTAGAAGAACCCATATGGGTGCAACTAAAAGATATGCTTTTCTCTACCCAAATTACATTCATGGCATGCAATGTAAGCATTGGATTGGTTTGGGAAGGAATTCAAGTAACCATGTTAGCATCAACCACCAATGCAATGTACCCCCTTGCAAGTCTGACATCCCTTTTAGAAAATTTTATCTTTGCTTTTGAGGAAAATAGAAACCTTCTGCACACCAATGCAATGCCAAGAGAAAACAACGTGCTGAGAATGAAAAGTTCCCAGGTACTTCAATTTTCATCTATGGTCCACTATGCACTTCAATGAAAAGTACATGACAAGCACTATGTTCTCAATTAAAGTACTCAAACAAAGGAAGTTCTCATAGTGCTTTGTTGAGTACATGACAAGCACTATGATCCTTGCTACACTATGACAACAAAGCACTATGTTATTTGAGTACATGACAAGCACTTAACATGAAGTAGCTATTGAAATAATGAAAAGTAAGGTTTCTTTTATTTCTAACAAAATACAGACTTCATTAGAAAATCTCAGCAAAGGAAAACCACCAAGATTTTCCTTTTTCTAGGATTTAGGCTTAGAAGTTTAAAAATGTTTAAATGGATTGAATGGGACTAATGAATTTGTATTAGCAGTGAAACATGAATTGGTTTAACAGGACAACAGCATGAGAACCAATCCAAAAAGATAGGGCAACAGCATATATTTTTTATAGGATATATGTAAAATTGATACATGGTATAATTATATAAAGAGGACTAGAACAAGAAAAACTCAATCTTTCTATAGGTTTTGGAGTCACTGGATAGTATTAATATTATAGATTCTCAATATATAAATATTATACACTATCACATTAGTAACAATCCAATCGCAAAGGCACTAGGTATTACAAGATTCAATATCAATCTCTGTAATGCGATATTAAAATATTTTAGTGTTAGATATTCACCTTTGAATCAAACAATTAGCCAATTCTAACTTATACATTATAACTGAAACTAAGCCCCAGTTCGTGAATTGCAGCACCAGAAAGATCAATTGTTCTTGAACAACGAATGCAAATCATATAAGCAAGAAACAGTCACATCACAACAATATGAAACAAAAAAGAACTACAGCAACTCAAATCGTAATTCCCAGTTCCATATCAAACCCCATTAAAGAGAAAAACCCAAACAAGTGTAAATCCCAAAGTGAGAAAACCTCAAAAAAAACAAACCCGAAAACCTCACAAATAGAATAATAAATATGTTACAATTTTTTAAGTAGATCCTCAATTCTTATGTGTTGTTGTTGGAGAGAATCCAAACTCAAAGAGAAAGGGAGAGAGGGTTACTAAGATAGAGAGGGGTTTACAAAAACAAAAAAAGAGTAATACAGGGAGGGGGTTACCGAGATAGAGAGAGGGTTCGGATCTGCTGGGGAGGATACCCGAGCACCGCAGCTTTAGATCGGAGAGAGAGACAGAGACCGAGATCGAGATCGAGACCGCGACAGAGAGCGTTTTTCCCCCTTCTGCGTTTTGGAATGCCGAGAGAGACAGAGACCGAGAGGGTTCTCTTTCTACGATTAGAGAATGCAATTTGATGGCGGGAAGGAATGGGTTGAGGGCGCGGGACTTACTAATTGGAAGGAATGGGCGCGCAGGACTTACTAATTGAGTAATGAAAGCATGGGAGGAGTTGGAGACCAAAGTCTTAGAATTCACCCTTATTTAATTAAGTGAACCAAAGTTATTTTTGTTAATATAAATACTTTACCCTGTTGGCCTATTCATAAAAACATGAGTCATTAAAAATAAATGCCTCCTCTTAATATTGGCCCTAAACAAATTTTAATCAAACTAAAATCGGGTCCATCAAATTTGTTACTTTTAAGCCATTTGAATAAAAAATATATATGAAGGTTGAACCAAGTCCTTGGAGAATCCCCCTCTTTTATCTAATGGACCCAAGTTATTTTTTTAATTGAAAGATTTTACAGTGAGCCTACTTATAAAAATATAAGCCATTGAAAATAAATGCCTCCCTTTATGTGGGTCCTCAATAATTTTAATCCAACTAAAATTGAGCCCATCCGATTTGTCACTTATTAAGTAACCTAAATTAAAAATATAAAAGGTAAAATTCAAATGCTTTATAGTAGTCAATCTAATAAAAATCCCATCGGGTATCGAAATTTTTTCATGACCTACACACTTGTATTAGAAACCACTTATAAAAAAAAAATTAAACCACTCATAACAAATTCCTCCATAATAAGGCCTCGAATAGATTTTATTCCTATAGGAGATGGGTTCAATGTCATAACAAATTCTCCCACAGGCCACACCCTTCTGCTTATTGGAATGTGGCACGTGTCCAACTCTACCATTGGCCATACCTATTGATAATCTGAACCGTTAAAAATGAATGCCATCCCCTCTAGTGATTTATCCTCATACTTTATTTCGGTAGAAGATGGTTCCTCCATAAGATTGAGTGTATAATTGATAACATGGTTAGCAAAATCTTATACACACAATGAAACATTTCCGATTTAATTGGTGTGAGTTGAGGTGGACCCCACAAAACCTCCATAGCCCATAAAATTCAATCTTTGAAAACTGTCGGTGCTGAGAAATTTTTGTAAATTATGCTCTGTTATCATGTGCTCTGTTTTTATTTAGGTACTTTAGGACCTTGCTGTTAGGCCTTTTATTATGGCATCCTGATTGGAGCCAATGCTTTATGAGGTCCAGGGCAAAGTAACTTTGGCAATGAGTTTTGCATTACTATTATTTTGTTATAGGTCCATGAGATGATAGATTAATGGTGTAGATTTAAAATTGGTTCTTCAAAATCATTGTTTATAGAAGAAAATGTATTAGACTAGTAGGACAATATTTTTGAAAGAAAATGCTTGAGGTGTTTCTTTTGGAACCTATTTTTCTATCCACTTTTGCATTAATTCCATTTGAATATCTTGTTCTTGATACTGTCACAGTTGATTTAGCTTTTGGACCACATTAGGGGTAAAAGATTAAAACTCGCCACTAATTCTCTTTCCCCTCCAAAATGACCTTTAGCCACAACATATAAGTTGCCACTAAATGTAATCACTATAATACCTTCACTAAAGTGAGTGTTTTGTGGCAAAAATAACTTTGTGGCTAGAAGTGTCGCCACTAAAAGCTGGCTTTCATATAATATATTTTTAGTGGCAACAGAAAGTCGCCGCAAAAGGTGGCGAAATCACGACAACTAAGCATTTAGCCACGAAAATAAAAAGTTACCACTAAACTCCTAGACCATTAGTGGCACAAAAAGAAAACTCGCCACTAAATCTCCTTCCCCTCCAAAATGACCTTTGGCTACAACATATAAGTTGTCATTAAATGTGATCACATAATACTTTTAGTGTCAACATCCAGCTTCGCCGCTAAAGGTGAGATTTTAGTGGCGAAAATTAAATTATGGCAAAAAGTGTTGCCATTAAAAGTCAACTTTCTTGTGATATATCTTTAGTGGCAATATAAACTAGCCACAAAAAAAAAAAAAACATACAGTGGCAAAAAATATACTACGGCTAAATGTAAGAATCTAAGAAATTAGTGGCGATCATAAAAAGTTGTCACTAAAACCGTACACCATTAGTGGCGATAAATTAAGACTTGCCACTAAATCTCTTTCCCTCCAAAATCCATGGCGCCAAAAATTCCCGCCAAGGAATTAGTGGCGAAATTTAGCTACAACATATAAGTTGCCACTAAATGTGGGCATTATAATGCCTTCGGTGGCAACATCAAATATTTGCCACTAAATGTGGGTTTTTAGTGGCGAAAATTAGACCGCGGCAAAAAAGGTCACCGCTAAATGCCAAGTTTCTTGTAGTGCCAATTCATTCTATTACTGACATTTGAATTTCAATTACACAAAGGTCATTGAATGGTCTTAGCATATGCTTGATGGACTTCGTGTTTGAACTTCCATTTTGATGGAACAAAGATTATCGCGTACTCGTTTTGAATTTCAAGAATAAGCTCGTTTAAAGATTTATTTCAAGAAGAAAAATGGGGATCACTTCTTAAGTGTGTTATGCATATAACTACGCCTCTTGCTAACTCCTGTTTTGACAAGTGATTTTCCCCTTAAGTTTGATTTGTTTAAGACGTGTTTTGTTGTGTTTTGCGCATTCATGAATTCAAGTGAACACCACTGAGCTTGGACTGCCCCTTCAGTCTGATCCACTGTCCGGGGCTCCTTATACTTGTGGACTATCTGTAAATTGGTCGTGTATTCTATTACACATCGTGCGTGTCCGGTTTCGAAGCCGGAAATCCCTGTCTACCTTTGTGTGGCGTGGGAATCGTGTTTTGCGTGTTGTGCTTGTCGTGCGTGCTTACTCTTTTCATTATATATGATAGAGAAAGGATGGGCTCTTTGTTGATTTACTATTCATGATATAGTGTAAGTATTAATACAAGTTTTGCTTTCGTTTCGTTGAAATGTACTTCAGTCAAGTAAATAGTTTAAGTATGCATCTTTAAACTTCACTTCTTCCATGCTCATGCTTAAATTGATTACCTGCGAAACCGTCGTGTTTGATGCTTGTTATTTTGGTGCCTAGGTGCTGGTGACGTTGCCTTTGAGGTGGAGTGTTAGGAGGAGGTTGTTGAGCCACCCCCAGTTCGAAAGTGGCAGCCTGACGACGTCAACTAGACGTCGAGCGGGATTTTGAGTTTCGCTTCATTTTGTCTTGGGTTCTTTTGTTTTATTTTTGGGAATTGTATTGGCCTTTGTTGGCCTCTTGGTATGTAACAAAACCTAACTTACTTTTGGATTAACTTTCAACTTGAATTACTATGGGAATGCCATGTTGTAATTCCTCTTTCTGATATCTTGGTCTTGATGCCATTTTACTCATGCACTTGAGAATTTTACTCATGTTTTGTCGTGATGTAATTTGCTATACGCTTCTGCAAACTTGAACGTGTGAGTTAGTCCCCGTGTCTCGGGATCCTCACAGCAGGAACTTGTGGGAAATTTCAAATCAATCGCGTCGCGGACCCGGGCCTCGGTCTGGGGTCGCGACAAGACTAGTATCAGAGCGGGACTTGTTTCAGGCACTTAAAAGAAACTAGAAAGGTCTTAGGAACGTGGTGAGGATTCGTGAGTTCGTTAGATTAGTTTATTATGAGACCTAGGAAACCATTAAACCATGTTTATTGTGTACTAATGCTTTGTTTTACAGCATCATGCCTCCAAGCAAAGCTCCAAATAATAATGTTTCGGGTAGTAATCAGAATGACATAGACCCGGCTAATGCACCCACAGCTATTCAGTTCCAAGAACTCATGCAGGCCATGTTAGAACAGCAAAGGCAAGCAAATGAGAATCAAGCAAGATTCCAAGAACAGATGGCTAAGAAGGATAAAGAAATGGCTCAAGTTCAGAGACAATTATTGGATGTTCTACAGAATAGGCCACAACCTCCACCTATGTAACCTCAAGGTCTGAATATTGTTATCAACAATAGGGACGATGACCCTAATGTGTTATTTGAAAGGTTCAGGAAGAGAGCACCCAAAAAATTCTATGGTCACGAAGACCAGTTAATGGCGGATGACTGGTTAGAAAACATTGAGAAGATCTTTGATATCTTCACATGCATAGGAAGACAGAAGGTCAACCTCATAGTTTCGTTGTTTTATGGACTTGCAGATCTATGGTGGTAGACGGTTAAGGAATTGTATATGACAATGGCTAATGAAGACGCATGGGCAACATTCAAAACATAGTTTCAAGCCAAGTACATTCCCTCCCATGTCAAGAGGCAGAAAGCTATTGAGTTCCAGCAGCTCAAGCAAGGCAGCATGACCATTCTAGAGTATGTCACCAAGTTTGAGAGGCTAGCCAGATATGCTACCAAACTTATTGACACCGAGCGGAAAAAGATAACCAAATTCTTGGAAGGATTGAATCCAATCATCATGAGAGATGCCATAGGGGTAGTTCCACCAGCTACCTATGATGAATCTGTCAAATGGGCATATAAATTTGAAGATATTAACAACATAATCATTCTAGACAGGAAGCAACACTACCAGCAATAGAATCAGAGGCAACACCATAATAAGAAACCAAGGCAAGAGCAGAACCAAGTCAGGCAGGTTTGTGGTCACTGTGGCAAGAACCATGACAGTAATGAATGTCGTAAGCACACAGGTGCTTGTTTCAAGTGCAGGGCCATGAACCATGCAATCAAGGATTGCCCCCAACTTAAGACTGAAGACAACATGAACCAACAACAGAGACAAGTAGCTCCTCAAAATCAGGCACTAGTTCACAATCAAGCTGGAGTACCTCAGCAGCAGCAGCAAGCCAGACCACAAGCACAAAATTAGAATGCTCGTCCTCCACAACAGAACAAAAATGCCCAAGGAAGGCAAAATTAAGCACCGAATAGGCTACAAATACATGGACGTATATATTACCTCAATCGTGTAGATGCTGAAGCTATAGGAGACGTGGTAGAAGGTAAACTTCTTGTTTGTGAAGTTAAAGCACATATTTTATTTGATCCTAGATCCACACATTCGTTTTTATCTCCTGTTTATGCCAAGATGATTGGTGCACCACATACTAAATTGGATTATATTTTGATTATCACCACACCAGTAGGTAAACAAGTTGTGTGTAGAACCTATTACCCTAGCTGTTCAGTTTTGTTAGGAGATATTAATTTACCAGTGAATCTTATTGTTATGGATATGCATGATTTTGATATTATCTTAGGCATGGATTGGTTGGAAACATATCATGCTATAATTGATTGTTTAGCAAAACCATAACATTCATATTACAAGGAGCAAAGGCAGAATTGATGTTTCAAGGAAACAAGAAGAAAACTCGAGTAGGATTTATTTAAGTGTTGAAAGCAAGCAGATTAGTACATAGTGGGTGTGAGACATTCATATTATAAGGAGCAAAGGCAGAATTGATGGGAGGATTGTTTTGATTTTCGTTTTAATAGTGATTATGATTTCATTTGAATAGTTTTATTATTCTCTACAACTTCTGTTTTCAGCCCGTATGTGTTTGAAGCCCAAAAAATCCAAGTTTTGCCCCAAAATGGTAAAAATTGTCTTTTCACACCCAAATCTGGACACAAATTTTGAAATCTCAAAACCATGTCAATGTTATACTTTTCGGAAACTAGATTTTCCGAGGATCATTTTATCCTTCTTCGTCGATTTCATCCGGGGCCCGTAAGATCATGTTTTAGCCTTTGCAAGTTTTAGGGTGTTGTGGGGCCCACTTGGCACCCAACTCAAAACCATTTCCCCCTCTCTCTCGTTCATCTTCATTTCTGCAACCTTTGTTCAAACTCAGAGCTTTAGGAAGAGAACTATTCTCTCCAATCTTCCTCCCCTTGCATGCCATGGCTAGAAGGCTTCAAATGAAGATCTAATCACACCATTGCATTCCTCTCCCTTCAAGCTTCAGCTGGACATCCTTGTGCAGAAATCCTGCAGTTTTTCCTCTTCCTCCCAGCTATTTCCCCTTGTTTGGAATACCTCTAGGTAAGAGCTCTAACCCATCTCTCCAATGCAGTCTATTGAGCTCCTAAAGAACTTGTTTTTCACACATGCAACCCATTATGGAAGTGGGTTCCTTGTTTTCAATTTTGGTGGGATTTTGAATGAATTTTCATGGGCTTTTGTAGTGTTTGGCTTGGCTCTTTGTAAGTCCGGGATCCAACCTTAGAGAGGGGGAGTGAATAGGGTGAGCTTCAATTTAGTGACCAATTATGACAAATTTTAACAATTTCTTTAAATCAATTAGTCACTAGTGACGATTAATAAGATAAATGCGGAAGCTAAAAGCAATCACCACAAAGCAAGCACCATCACACAATGATTTATAGTGGTTCGGCCTCAATGCCTACATCCACTACCGGCTTGTGATCCAACACCCCACCGGATTTCCACTATCTAAGCTTTTCAATAGGCTAAGCAATAACCTTTACAATATGCTTTTCTTAGGCTTAGCAATAACTTATACACTATGCTTTTCTAAGGCTTAGCAATAACCTATACAAGTGAAGATTTGTCAAAGAAAGTGTCTTTACAAACACTCTAAGAGATACAGTTTAATCTCAATTACAATGCTTCTTAATATAGGCATATATGAAAGTGTTAAAACAAACTCACACAACACTCTATGTAATGCAAAGATGAATGCACATGATGTATGTGTGTAAACTTCAACCAAAGTTGAAAGTAAGGGTCAATTGATAGATGCTCAAAGTATTTCAAAGTTTAAAGAACACAAATGTTCAGATTGAAGTTGTATTGCAAATCACATGTTCTATTTCAAAAGACAACTTGTAAAGATTTCAATAATCAAGAATTGCAAGTTGTATGAAAATTTAAATCAAGAAGAACATGTAATGAGAGAGCAAAGATCTTTTCACAACTTAAAGATTTACTATGAGATCATAAAGTGAAAACAACTAGTTAAAGACTCAACCAAGTAGAGTGATCATGCATCAAATGGAAACAAGAAAGTTGAAGTAAGTATGATTTATTAGAGAAGACAGACTTGGTATGAAGCTAAGTGATGAATCCTATAATGATTAAATCAAAGATAATATAGAGGATTCAACACATCAAAGTTAGCATGCTACAAGAAATTTTCCAATAAGATATATTAGCATGTAACAAATGAGAAGAGCAAAGCTTACTAAGATGTTTAACTTATGTAATCAAGCTTTGCCTCTTCAAGACTTTTCCTTTGCTCCTTTGTGTTAAACTTGATCTTGGGTTTGAAAAATGTTCAGAAGAAAACTCCCAAGATTGGTCTCCAATGAGACTCTCTAAAAGATCTCATACAAAACAAGGAGAGATCTTCTTAAATAAGGAAAACAGTGTCCAACGGATCTCTTGTCGGTCGACTGACAAAGAAATTAATGAAAAAGAAATGGAGAAAGGAGAGAAATTACCTTTAAGAAAGGGTAGAATGGAATGAGAAATAAGAAGTTGGAAGATGCTTTAGAAATGGAGAAGGAGAGGCTGACCGAGAGAGAGACCGAAATGAAGAGTTCTGAGCGTAGGGTTTTTAAAATCCACTGTGCACTGTCGGTTGACCGACAACTAAGAGTTCGGTCGACCGAACTCGACAATTTTTTTTTTAAATAAACGAAAAGAACTTTAGGATTTCTTTTGAATTTAACTTTTAGGGATCCACCTAAAGTCTTGAGAGGACTTTACTTGAATATTATTTTTAGAAAAACCACCAACACTAGAAGATTTTACTTGGAAGAAAGACTTCTCTTTTTTATTGATATTATCTTAGGGTGTTGGTGAGTTTCTTTTATAATTTCCTCCTCCTTTTGCTTTTTGATCTTAAAATTTAGATTCTCAATTTTCTTCAAGAGATCTTTCCTATGGGGTGTTAAAGGAGGTAAATTTAAAAGTTCCTCTTTTATTGGTTCCTTTAGTTTTGGTTTAAATTGATTAAAACTTTTCGAACCAAATTGAACCGATTTCATTTGATTAGTCTCATGATTCCTTCGAGTTTTACATTCAAATCTTAGGTGCCTGTCATTTCCACAGTAATTGCAGTTTATCTTGGGTAAGGAAACATGATTTCTTGGAAGAGAGGTTTCACTTTTAACAAAGGTATTAATAAATCTAGGTTCAAGAGGGGTTTTCCAATTAAAACCAAGGCCAGTCATATCTTTATGAAATTTACCCATTTTAAATAATTGTTCAAATGCATGTATTAACCATCAAATTGCAAACAACATAGATCTAACAATCTCCCCCTTTCCAATTTGATTGCAAACAACAATGAACACACACACTAATCGATCTATCAAGACAAAATCTCCCCCTTTGTTGATCAACCACTTCAAACACATCTTTTGTCCTTTGCTCTTGCTCTTGCTCCCCCATAATCTGTGCTCCCCTTATTTCTTCTTTGCACAACACCAGATTTCACTGTCTCCATATGTTTCTAACATTGACACCTCCTTACTTTTCTCCCCCTTTGTCATCAAATTGTTGTCTCATCTGAAAAACATGAATACTTGCAGCCAAGATTCTTCAAATAGCATTGAATATATAGATACATCGTTTCCAGGCAATATAAAAAAAGGAGAGACATACAACACACAACATAGATTTCATAAGATTGAAAATAAGAACCAAAATAGATCTTTAAGTTTAAAGCAAGGTTAATATCCATACATAAGTATGAAGTCAGAAAACACAACCATTACACCATATCCATTTCAAAAAAAAATTTAAAAAAATAAGGACATCACCAATGAATGTACCAATGAAAATACAAAAAAGATGAATTCAAAAAGATATCCTCTATCAATCTGAATCTGGTGGAGGAGGAGATGGAGATGGAGGTGCAGCCACATCATCCCTTCTACAACTCTTGGAGATAACCGACAGGTACTTGATGATCTTGTTTACCGACTTCTTAATCTTCTTATGTTCTCCCTTCGTATAGCCAATGTCTCTCTCTATGGATACCAGACGATCATGAGTAGAGGTTGAGGAAGCCGGACGAGGAGAGGCACTTTGCCTAGAGGATGAGGCACGAGGAGGAGGAGGAGGAGAACTAGGTTGCTGTTGAGCTAAGGGTGGGTCATCTGCAATTGGTGCTTGATTGTTTGGAGTCAGAATCATTTGGTTCAAATTTGCCAATGAGAAAGGAGTTTTGAATATTGGTTTCTCATTCAAGGGTTTGGGAATTCCAAAGGAGAGGGCTAATTGAGTCATGAAAAACCCAAAAGGAATAGCATTTTTCTTTCTAACAGTGTTGTGAAACTTTATGATCGAATGACAGATGATTGAAGGAAGGCAAATGGGAACTCCAGTGATAACTTTGGACAGAATGCTCACCATATAGGCTGTTAATTGAGTTCGACTTCCCATTCTCAGATAAACATTGTAAGTAAAGATGTTATGAATGATCCAATATATAGGAATAAGGGAGTTCAGAGTGAGATGATGTTTTTTAGAATCCCATTCAGAATAGAAACCAAAAATGTCAGATGTAGCTTTTCTCTTCTCTTCTTCAGAGAGAGAGTCAGAATTAAGAGTGATGTCATTTGGAGAACAAGGGACACCAATAATGGATCCTATTTTTTCGGGTGTAATCACTTCATCTCTGTCAGTGAAGGAAGTGGTGAAAGAGCATGAATTATCTTCAATTTTGGTGCTAGTAATGGATGCAAACATGTTTTTGACAAGAGTGAGATATGCATTGGCCCCCCAAAATAGAATGCTTTCCCAACCCACTCTCCCTACAACCTCTCTAAGATCAAAGTTTTTGATTTGGTCCACCAAGACTCTTCTCTCTACAATTATGGGTCTACCTTGTAGATTTTCAAGGATTCTCTTGTTTGGTTTTAAGACATTTGACTCAAGAGAAGAAGATGAGGATGGAGAATCATGTGGACTACTTACAAGAGGTCTACTAGAGGATGCAAAAGAAGTTCTTCCTCTCTTGCTTGTACGAGGAATAGCTTTCTTCATCCTTGCAGGCATTTTCTCAGACACTATGTGGGCACAATTAGATTTAAGAAGGAATGGAGAGAATAGCAATGTAAAACTTGAGCAAGGTACAAGAAAGAGGTCAAGCAAGAAGAAACGAAACTGAACAAGACAAAGAAAAGAGAGGATGGAGATGATGGAAAAATCCTACAACACAACAAGCACCATTCAACACAAAGAGAAAAGAAATTAATGAAAAAGAAATGGAGAAAGGAGAGAAATTACCTTTAAGAAAGGGTAGAATGGAATGAGAAATAAGAAGTTGGAAGATGCTTTAGAAATGGAGAAGGAGAGGCTGACCGAGAGAGAGACCGAAATGAAGAGTTCTGAGCGTAGGGTTTTTAAAATCCACTGTGCACTGTCGGTTGACCGACAACTAAGAGTTCGGTCGACCGAACTCGACAATTTTTTTTTTAAATAAACGAAAAGAACTTTAGGATTTCTTTTGAATTTAACTTTTAGGGATCCACCTAAAGTCTTGAGAGGACTTTTCTTGAATATTATTTTTAGAAAAACCACCAACACTAGAAGATTTTACTTGGAAGAAAGACTTCTCTTTTTTATTGATATTATCTTAGGGTGTTGGTGAGTTTCTTTTATAATTTCCTCCTCCTTTTGCTTTTTGATCTTAAAATTTAGATTCTCAATTTTCTTCAAGAGATCTTTCCTATGGGGTGTTAAAGGAGGTAAATTTAAAAGTTCCTCTTTTATTGGTTCCTTTAGTTTTGGTTTAAATTGATTAAAACTTTTCGAACCAAATTGAACCGATTTCATTTGATTAGTCTCATGATTCCTTCGAGTTTTACATTCAAATCTTAGGTGCCTGTCATTTCCACAGTAATTGCAGTTTATCTTGGGTAAGGAAACATGATTTCTTGGAAGAGAGGTTTCACTTTTAACAAAGGTATTAATAAATCTAGGTTCAAGAGGGGTTTTCCAATTAAAACCAAGGCCAGTCATATCTTTATGAAATTTACCCATTTTAAATAATTGTTCAAATTTAACTTCTCCATGGGTAAACCTATTCTCATACTTTTGTTTGTAATCACCAAGAATAGTGATTTGATCCTTAAGGTTCGAGTTATCTTCTCTAACTTCCTTCAAGTTGTTTAGCTCTTTGTAGGTAAGATTTAATTTAATTTTGAGTTCATCAACCAAATTGGATCCAAGTTCTACATCTTTTAATTTGATTTGAGTTTCAGATAGTTTAGCTTAAGAATTTGTTAACCTGGATTCTAAATTGTTAATGATTATGTTTTGCATCAAAATTTGATCTCTTAATTTAGCATTTTCATTAAGAAGTTCATCATATCCTATCTTCAATTCATCTTAATTAATTTGAGCATTAGATAGGTAATGTAAGGAGATCAACAACTTAAAATCTAAACAACTTATAGTTTCATTCTTTTCTCTAATATCATTATGAGAAGTGTTTAAAGCTTTTGATAGCTTTCCAGATTCACCTTTCAATTTTTTTTTTCCATAACAAGTTTTATGGAGAAGGTGTAGAGATCATTATAAGCTTGTTGGATATCATCTTCATTTTCAAGAAATTCTTCTTCTATAAATTGACTAGCATCTGTTTTAGTCAAGAAATCTTCATCTATCAAACAAGGGATTTTGATTTTAAGAGAAGAATCTACACAGTCTGTCACAGTGGAATCCATAACAAATGATTTTCAAGAACGTACAACACTGGGGTTTTGACTCAAGGTTTTTACACCTAGTCAAGATTTTCCAAGACACTTGATCCTAATATAGAGCACTTGGCTCGGATACCAATTGTAAGTCCGGGATCCAACCCTAGAGGGGGGGGGGTTGAATAGGTCGAGCTTCAATTTAGTGACCAATTATGACAAATTTTAACTTCTTTAAATCAATTAGTCACTAGTGATGATTAACATGATAAATGTGGAAGCTAAAATCAATCACCACAAAGCAAGCACCATCACACAATGATTTATAGTGGTTCGGCCTCAATGCCTACATCCACTACCGGCTTGTGATCCAACACCCCACCGGATTTCCACTATCTAAGCTTTTCAATAGGCTAAGCAATAACCTTTACAATATGCTTTTCTTAGGCTTAGCAATAACTTATACACTATGCTTTTCTAAGGCTTAGCAATAACCTATACAAGTGAAGATTTGTCAAAGAAAGTGTCTTTACAAACACTCTAAGAGATACAGTTTAATATCAATTACAATGCTTCTTAATATAGGCATATATGAAAGTGTTAAAACAAACTCACACAACACTCTATGTAATGCAAAGATGAATGCACATGATGTATGTGTGTAAACTTCAACCAAAGTTGAAAGTAAGGGTCAATTGATAGATGCTCAAAGTATTTCAAAGTTTAAAGAACAAAAATGTTCAGATTGAAGTTGTATTGCAAATCACATGTTCTATTTCAAAAGACAACTTGTAAAGATTTCAATAATCAAGAATTGCAAGTTGTATGAAAATTTAAATCAAGAAGAACATGTAATGAGAGAGCAAAGATCTTTTCACAACTTAAAGATTTACTATGAGATCATAAAGTGAAAACAACTAGTTAAAGACTCAACCAAGTAGAGTGATCATGCATCAAATGGAAACAAGAAAGTTGAAGTAAGTATGATTTATTAGAGAAGACAGACTTGGTATGAAGCTAAGTGATGAATCCTATAATGATTAAATCAAAGATAATATAGAGGATTCAACACATCAAAGTTAGCATGCTACAAGAAATTTTCCAATAAGATATATTAGCATGTAACAAATGAGAAGAGCAAAGCTTACTAAGATGTTTAACTTATGTAATCAAGCTTTGCCTCTTCAAGACTTTTCCTTTGCTCCTTTGTGTTAAACTTGATCTTGGGTTTGAAAAATGTTCAGAAGAAAACTCCCAAGATTGGTCTCCAATGAGACTCTCTAAAAGATCTCATACAAAACAAGGAGAGATCTTCTTAAATAAGGAAAACAGTGTCCAACGGATCTCTTGTCGGTCGACTGACAAACAGGGTTCGGTCGACCGACCCTAACGGTCAAATATACAACGGTCATAAATTTTTGAAACAATTCTATTATCGGTTCACCGAGCCTCATTCGGTAGACCAACATGAGACTGACACCTGACCGACAGAGAAAAAAGAACTGAAAACACACTCTCTGGAAATGGAACCGACACAAAACTCGGTCAGGTTCAGAGACTATTTCGGTCGACCGACATCTTGACCGACAAAAAAGCTGCTTGCTGGAATTGGAACCGACAAATGCTCGGTTGAGCTCGGTTCTCATGTTGGTTAGCCGACACCTGACTGTCAAGCTGACCGACAGCAAAAAACAGTAAGAAAGTCTTAAGGTTTTGACTAGAAAATCTTTGGAACAAGGATTAACATAAAAAATTTTCTTAGACAAATAAAATTACATTTTGAAGCAAAAAGAAATCAACCAAAGATTTTTTGAATAAAACAATATAGGGTTAATTTTCAAACATGATTTTCAATAAAACAAAATGCAATTTTGAGATTAGGTGATGTGATGAAAATGAATGCATGTATTAACCATCAAATTGCAAACAACATAGATCTAACAATCTCCCCCTTTCCAATTTGATTGCAAACAACAATGAACACACACACTAATCGATCTATCAAGACAAAATCTCCCCCTTTGTTGATCAACCACTTCAAACACATCTTTTGTCCTTTGCTCTTGCTCTTGCTCCCCCATAATCTGTGCTCCCCTTATTTCTTCTTTGCACAACACCAGATTTCACTGTCTCCATATGTTTCTAACATTGACACCTCCTTACTTTTCTCCCCCTTTGTCATCAAATTGTTGTCTCATCTGAAAAACATGAATACTTGCAGCCAAGATTCTTCAAATAGCATTGAATATATAGATACATCGTTTCCAGGCAATATAAAAAAAGGAGAGACATACAACACACAACATAGATTTCATAAGATTGAAAATAAGAACCAAAATAGATCTTTAAGTTTAAAGCAAGGTTAATATCCATACATAAGTATGAAGTCAGAAAACACAACCATTACACCATATCCATTTCAAAAAGAAATTTTAAAAAATAAGGACATCACCAATGAATATACCAATGAAAATACAAAAAAGATGAATTCAAAAAGATATCCTCTATCAATCTGAATCTGGTGGAGGAGGAGATGGAGATGGAGGTGCAGCCACATCATCCCTTCTACAACTCTTGGAGATAACCGACAGGTACTTGATGATCTTGTTTACCGACTTCTTAATCTTCTTATGTTCTCCCTTCGTATAGCCAATGTCTCTCTCTATGGATACCAGACGATCATGAGTAGAGGTTGAGGAAGCCGGACGAGGAGAGGCACTTTGCCTAGAGGATGAGGCACGAGGAGGAGGAGGAGGAGAACTAGGTTGCTGTTGAGCTAAGGGTGGGTCATCTGCAATTGGTGCTTGATTGTTTGGAGTCAGAATCATTTGGTTCAAATTTGCCAATGAGAAAGGAGTTTTGAATATTGGTTTCTCATTCAAGGGTTTGGGAATTCCAAAGGAGAGGGCTAATTGAGTCATGAAAAACCCAAAAGGAATAGCATTTTTCTTTCTAACAGTGTTGTGAAACTTTATGATCGAATGACAGATGATTGAAGGAAGGCAAATGGGAACTCCAGTGATAACTTTGGACAGAATGCTCACCATATAGGCTGTTAATTGAGTTCGACTTCCCATTCTCGGATAAACATTGTAAGTAAAGATGTTATGAATGATCCAATATATAGGAATAAGGGAGTTCAGAGTGAGATGATGTTTTTTAGAATCCCATTCAGAATAGAAACCAAAAATGTCAGATGTAGCTTTTCTCTTCTCTTCTTCAGAGAGAGAGTCAGAATTAAGAGTGATGTCATTTGGAGAACAAGGGACACCAATAATGGATCCTATTTTTTCGGGTGTAATCACTTCATCTCTGTCAGTGAAGGAAGTGGTGAAAGAGCATGAATTATCTTCAATTTTGGTGCTAGTAATGGATGCAAACATGTTTTTGACAAGAGTGAGATATGCATTGGCCCCCCAAAATAGAATGCTTTCCCAACCCACTCTCCCTACAACCTCTCTAAGATCAAAGTTTTTGATTTGGTCCACCAAGACTCTTCTCTCTACAATTATGGGTCTACCTTGTAGATTTTCAAGGATTCTCTTGTTTGGTTTTAAGACATTTGACTCAAGAGAAGAAGATGAGGATGGAGAATCATGTGGACTACTTACAAGAGGTCTACTAGAGGATGCAAAAGAAGTTCTTCCTCTCTTGCTTGTACGAGGAATAGCTTTCTTCATCCTTGCAGGCATTTTCTCAGACACTATGTGGGCACAATTAGATTTAAGAAGGAATGGAGAGAATAGCAATGTAAAACTTGTGCAAGGTACAAGAAAGAGGTCAAGCAAGAAGAAACGAAACTGAACAAGACAAAGAAAAGAGAGGATGGAGATGATGGAAAAATCCTACAACACAACAAGCACCATTCAACACAAAGAGAAAAGAAATTAATGAAAAAGAAATGGAGAAAGGAGAGAAATTACCTTTAAGAAAGGGTAGAATGGAATGAGAAATAAGAAGTTGGAAGATGCTTTAGAAATGGAGAAGGAGAGGCTGACCGAGAGAGAGACCGAAATGAAGAGTTCTGAGCGTAGGGTTTTTAAAATCCACTGTGCACTGTCGGTTGACCGACAACTAAGAGTTCGGTCGACCGAACTCGACAATTTTTTTTTTTAAATAAACGAAAAGAACTTTAGGATTTCTTTTGAATTTAACTTTTAGGGATCCACCTAAAGTCTTGAGAGGACTTTTCTTGAATATTATTTTTAGAAAAACCACCAACACTAGAAGATTTTACTTGGAAGAAAGACTTCTCTTTTTTATTGATATTATCTTAGGGTGTTGGTGAGTTTCTTTTATAATTTCCTCCTCCTTTTGCTTTTTGATCTTAAAATTTAGATTCTCAATTTTCTTCAAGAGATCTTTCCTATGGGGTGTTAAAGGAGGTAAATTTAAAAGTTCCTCTTTTATTGGTTCCTTTAGTTTTGGTTTAAATTGATTAAAACTTTTCGAACCAAATTGAACCGATTTCATTTGATTAGTCTCATGATTCCTTCGAGTTTTACATTCAAATCTTAGGTGCCTGTCATTTCCACAGTAATTGCAGTTTATCTTGGGTAAGGAAACATGATTTCTTGGAAGAGAGGTTTCACTTTTAACAAAGGTATTAATAAATCTAGGTTCAAGAGGGGTTTTCCAATTAAAACCAAGGCCAGTCATATCTTTATGAAATTTACCCATTTTAAATAATTGTTCAAATTTAACTTCTCCATGGGTAAACCTATTCTCATACTTTTGTTTGTAATCACCAAGAATAGTGATTTGATCCTTAAGGTTCGAGTTATCTTCTCTAACTTCCTTCAAGTTGTTTAGCTCTTTGTAGGCAAGATTTAATTTAATTTTGAGTTCATCAACCAAATTGGATCCAAGTTCTACATCTTTTAATTTGATTTGAGTTTCAGATAGTTTAGCTTAAGAATTTGTTAACCTGGATTCTAAATTGTTAATGATTATGTTTTGCATCAAAATTTGATCTCTTAATTTAGCATTTTCATTAAGAAGTTCATCATATCCTATCTTCAATTCATCTTAATTAATTTGAGCATTAGATAGGTAATGTAAGGAGATCAACAACTTAAAATCTAAACAACTTATAGTTTCATTCTTTTCTCTAATATCATTATGAGAAGTGTTTAAAGCTTTTGATAGCTTTCCAGATTCACCTTTCAATTTTTTTTTTCCATAACAAGTTTTATGGAGAAGGTGTAGAGATCATTATAAGCTTGTTGGATATCATCTTCATTTTCAAGAAATTCTTCTTCTATAAATTGACTAGCATCTGTTTTAGTCAAGAAATCTTCATCTATCAAACAAGGGATTTTGATTTTAAGAGAAGAATCTACACAGTCTGTCACAGTGGAATCCATAACAAATGATTTTCAAGAACGTACAACACTGGGGTTTTGACTCAAGGTTTTTACACCTAGTCAAGATTTTCCAAGACACTTGATCCTAATATAGAGCACTTGGCTCGGATACCAATTGTAAGTCCGGGATCCAACCCTAGAGGGGGGGGGGTTGAATAGGTCGAGCTTCAATTTAGTGACCAATTATGACAAATTTTAACTTCTTTAAATCAATTAGTCACTAGTGATGATTAACATGATAAATGTGGAAGCTAAAATCAATCACCACAAAGCAAGCACCATCACACAATGATTTATAGTGGTTCGGCCTCAATGCCTACATCCACTACCGGCTTGTGATCCAACACCCCACCGGATTTCCACTATCTAAGCTTTTCAATAGGCTAAGCAATAACCTTTACAATATGCTTTTCTTAGGCTTAGCAATAACTTATACACTATGCTTTTCTAAGGCTTAGCAATAACCTATACAAGTGAAGATTTGTCAAAGAAAGTGTCTTTACAAACACTCTAAGAGATACAGTTTAATATCAATTACAATGCTTCTTAATATAGGCATATATGAAAGTGTTAAAACAAACTCACACAACACTCTATGTAATGCAAAGATGAATGCACATGATGTATGTGTGTAAACTTCAACCAAAGTTGAAAGTAAGGGTCAATTGATAGATGCTCAAAGTATTTCAAAGTTTAAAGAACAAAAATGTTCAGATTGAAGTTGTATTGCAAATCACATGTTCTATTTCAAAAGACAACTTGTAAAGATTTCAATAATCAAGAATTGCAAGTTGTATGAAAATTTAAATCAAGAAGAACATGTAATGAGAGAGCAAAGATCTTTTCACAACTTAAAGATTTACTATGAGATCATAAAGTGAAAACAACTAGTTAAAGACTCAACCAAGTAGAGTGATCATGCATCAAATGGAAACAAGAAAGTTGAAGTAAGTATGATTTATTAGAGAAGACAGACTTGGTATGAAGCTAAGTGATGAATCCTATAATGATTAAATCAAAGATAATATAGAGGATTCAACACATCAAAGTTAGCATGCTACAAGAAATTTTCCAATAAGATATATTAGCATGTAACAAATGAGAAGAGCAAAGCTTACTAAGATGTTTAACTTATGTAATCAAGCTTTGCCTCTTCAAGACTTTTCCTTTGCTCCTTTGTGTTAAACTTGATCTTGGGTTTGAAAAATGTTCAGAAGAAAACTCCCAAGATTGGTCTCCAATGAGACTCTCTAAAAGATCTCATACAAAACAAGGAGAGATCTTCTTAAATAAGGAAAACAGTGTCCAACGGATCTCTTGTCGGTCGACTGACAAACAGGGTTCGGTCGACCGACCCTAACGGTCAAATATACAACGGTCATAAATTTTTGAAACAATTCTATTATCGGTTCACCGAGCCTCATTCGGTAGACCAACATGAGACTGACACCTGACCGACAGAGAAAAAAGAACTGAAAACACACTCTCTGGAAATGGAACCGACACCAAACTCGGTCAGGTTCAGAGACTATTTCGGTCGACCGACATCTTGACCGACAAAAAAGCTGCTTGCTGGAATTGGAACCGACAAATGCTCGGTTGAGCTCGGTTCTCATGTTGGTTAGCCGACACCTGACTGTCAAGCTGACCGACAGCAAAAAACAGTAAGAAAGTCTTAAGGTTTTGACTAGAAAATCTTTGGAACAAGGATTAACATAAAAAATTTTCTTAGACAAATAAAATTACATTTTGAAGCAAAAAGAAATCAACCAAAGATTTTTTGAATAAAACAATATAGGGTTAATTTTCAAACATGATTTTCAATAAAACAAAATGCAATTTTGAGATTAGGTGATGTGATGAAAATGAATGCATGTATTAACCATCAAATTGCAAACAACATAGATCTAACAATCTCCCCCTTTCCAATTTGATTGCAAACAACAATGAACACACACACTAATCGATCTATCAAGACAAAATCTCCCCCTTTGTTGATCAACCACTTCAAACACATCTTTTGTCCTTTGCTCTTGCTCTTGCTCCCCCATAATCTGTGCTCCCCTTATTTCTTCTTTGCACAACACCAGATTTCACTGTCTCCATATGTTTCTAACATTGACACCTCCTTACTTTTCTCCCCCTTTGTCATCAAATTGTTGTCTCATCTGAAAAACATGAATACTTGCAGCCAAGATTCTTCAAATAGCATTGAATATATAGATACATCGTTTCCAGGCAATATAAAAAAAGGAGAGACATACAACACACAACATAGATTTCATAAGATTGAAAATAAGAACCAAAATAGATCTTTAAGTTTAAAGCAAGGTTAATATCCATACATAAGTATGAAGTCAGAAAACACAACCATTACACCATATCCATTTCAAAAAGAAATTTTAAAAAATAAGGACATCACCAATGAATATACCAATGAAAATACAAAAAAGATGAATTCAAAAAGATATCCTCTATCAATCTGAATCTGGTGGAGGAGGAGATGGAGATGGAGGTGCAGCCACATCATCCCTTCTACAACTCTTGGAGATAACCGACAGGTACTTGATGATCTTGTTTACCGACTTCTTAATCTTCTTATGTTCTCCCTTCGTATAGCCAATGTCTCTCTCTATGGATACCAGACGATCATGAGTAGAGGTTGAGGAAGCCGGACGAGGAGAGGCACTTTGCCTAGAGGATGAGGCACGAGGAGGAGGAGGAGGAGAACTAGGTTGTTGTTGAGCTAAGGGTGGGTCATCTGCAATTGGTGCTTGATTGTTTGGAGTCAGAATCATTTGGTTCAAATTTGCCAATGAGAAAGGAGTTTTGAATATTGGTTTCTCATTCAAGGGTTTGGGAATTCCAAAGGAGAGGGCTAATTGAGTCATGAAAAACCCAAAAGGAATAGCATTTTTCTTTCTAACAGTGTTGTGAAACTTTATGATCGAATGACAGATGATTGAAGGAAGGCAAATGGGAACTCCAGTGATAACTTTGGACAGAATGCTCACCATATAGGCTGTTAATTGAGTTCGACTTCCCATTCTCGGATAAACATTGTAAGTAAAGATGTTATGAATGATCCAATATATAGGAATAAGGGAGTTCAGAGTGAGATGATGTTTTTTAGAATCCCATTCAGAATAGAAACCAAAAATGTCAGATGTAGCTTTTCTCTTCTCTTCTTCAGAGAGAGAGTCAGAATTAAGAGTGATGTCATTTGGAGAACAAGGGACACCAATAATGGATCCTATTTTTTCGGGTGTAATCACTTCATCTCTGTCAGTGAAGGAAGTGGTGAAAGAGCATGAATTATCTTCAATTTTGGTGCTAGTAATGGATGCAAACATGTTTTTGACAAGAGTGAGATATGCATTGGCCCCCCAAAATAGAATGCTTTCCCAACCCACTCTCCCTACAACCTCTCTAAGATCAAAGTTTTTGATTTGGTCCACCAAGACTCTTCTCTCTACAATTATGGGTCTACCTTGTAGATTTTCAAGGATTCTCTTGTTTGGTTTTAAGACATTTGACTCAAGAGAAGAAGATGAGGATGGAGAATCATGTGGACTACTTACAAGAGGTCTACTAGAGGATGCAAAAGAAGTTCTTCCTCTCTTGCTTGTACGAGGAATAGCTTTCTTCATCCTTGCAGGCATTTTCTCAGACACTATGTGGGCACAATTAGATTTAAGAAGGAATGGAGAGAATAGCAATGTAAAACTTGTGCAAGGTACAAGAAAGAGGTCAAGCAAGAAGAAACGAAACTGAACAAGACAAAGAAAAGAGAGGATGGAGATGATGGAAAAATCCTACAACACAACAAGCACCATTCAACACAAAGAGAAAAGAAATTAATGAAAAAGAAATGGAGAAAGGAGAGAAATTACCTTTAAGAAAGGGTAGAATGGAATGAGAAATAAGAAGTTGGAAGATGCTTTAGAAATGGAGAAGGAGAGGCTGACCGAGAGAGAGACCGAAATGAAGAGTTCTGAGCGTAGGGTTTTTAAAATCCACTGTGCACTGTCGGTTGACCGACAACTAAGAGTTCGGTCGACCGAACTCGACAATTTTTTTTTTAAATAAACGAAAAGAACTTTAGGATTTCTTTTGAATTTAACTTTTAGGGATCCACCTAAAGTCTTGAGAGGACTTTTCTTGAATATTATTTTTAGAAAAACCACCAACACTAGAAGATTTTACTTGGAAGAAAGACTTCTCTTTTTTATTGATATTATCTTAGGGTGTTGGTGAGTTTCTTTTATAATTTCCTCCTCCTTTTGCTTTTTGATCTTAAAATTTAGATTCTCAATTTTCTTCAAGAGATCTTTCCTATGGGGTGTTAAAGGAGGTAAATTTAAAAGTTCCTCTTTTATTGGTTCCTTTAGTTTTGGTTTAAATTGATTAAAACTTTTCGAACCAAATTGAACCGATTTCATTTGATTAGTCTCATGATTCCTTCGAGTTTTACATTCAAATCTTAGGTGCCTGTCATTTCCACAGTAATTGCAGTTTATCTTGGGTAAGGAAACATGATTTCTTGGAAGAGAGGTTTCACTTTTAACAAAGGTATTAATAAATCTAGGTTCAAGAGGGGTTTTCCAATTAAAACCAAGGCCAGTCATATCTTTATGAAATTTACCCATTTTAAATAATTGTTCAAATTTAACTTCTCCATGGGTAAACCTATTCTCATACTTTTGTTTGTAATCACCAAGAATAGTGATTTGAGCCTTAAGGTTCGAGTTATCTTCTCTAACTTCCTTCAAGTTGTTTAGCTCTTTGTAGGCAAGATTTAATTTAATTTTGAGTTCATCAACCAAATTGGATCCAAGTTCTACATCTTTTAATTTGATTTGAGTTTCAGATAGTTTAGCTTAAGAATTTGTTAACCTGGATTCTAAATTGTTAATGATTATGTTTTGCATCAAAATTTGATCTCTTAATTTAGCATTTTCATTAAGAAGTTCATCATATCATATCTTCAATTCATCTTAATTAATTTGAGCATTAGATAGGTAATGTAAGGAGATCAACAACTTAAAATCTAAACAACTTATAGTTTCATTCTTTTCTCTAATATCATTATGAGAAGTGTTTAAAGCTTTTGATAGCTTTCCAGATTCACCTTTCAATTTTTTGTTTTCCTTAACAAGTTTTATGGAGAAGGTGTAGAGATCATTATAAGCTTGTTGGATATCATCTTCATTTTCAAGAAATTCTTCTTCCATAAATTGACTAGCATCTGTTTTAGTCAAGAAATCTTCATCTATCAAACAAGGGATTCTGATTTAAAGAGAAGAATCTACACAGTCTGTCACAGTGGAATCCATAACAAATGATTTTCAAGAACGTACAACACTGGGGTTTTGACTCAAGGTTTTTACACCTAATCAAGATTTTCCAAGACACTTGATCCTAATATAGAGCACTTGGCTCGGATACCAATTGTAAGTCCGGGATCCAACCCTAGAGGGGGGGGGGGTTGAATAGGTCGAGCTTCAATTTAGTGACCAATTATGACAAATTTTAACTTCTTTAAATCAATTAGTCACTAGTGATGATTAACATGATAAATGTGGAAGCTAAAATCAATCACCACAAAGCAAGCACCATCACACAATGATTTATAGTGGTTCGGCCTCAATGCCTACATCCACTACCGGCTTGTGATCCAACACCCCACCGGATTTCCACTATCTAAGCTTTTCAATAGGCTAAGCAATAACCTTTACAATATGCTTTTCTTAGGCTTAGCAATAACTTATACACTATGCTTTTCTAAGGCTTAGCAATAACCTATACAAGTGAAGATTTGTCAAAGAAAGTGCCTTTACAAACACTCTAAGAGATACAGTTTAATCTCAATTACAATGCTTCTTAATATAGGCATATATGAAAGTGTTAAAACAAACTCACACAACACTCTATGTAATGCAAAGATGAATGCACATGATGTATGTGTGTAAACTTCAACCAAAGTTGAAAGTAAGGGTCAATTGATAGATGCTCAAAGTATTTCAAAGTTTAAAGAACAAAAATGTTCAGATTGAAGTTGTATTGCAAATCACATGTTCTATTTCAAAAGACAACTTGTAAAGATTTCAATAATCAAGAATTGCAAGTTGTATGAAAATCTAAATCAAGAAGAACATGTAATGAGAGAGCAAAGATCTTTTCACAACTTAAAGATTTACTATGAGATCATAGAGTGAAAACAACTAGTTAAAGACTCAACCAAGTAGAGTGATCATGCATCAAATGGAAACAAGAAGACAGAGACTTGGTATGAGGCTAAGTGATGAATCCTATAATGATTAAATCAAAGATAATATAGAGGATTCAACACATCAAAGTTAGCATGCTACAAGAAATTTTCCAATAAGATATATTAGCATGTAACAAATGAGAAGAGCAAAGCTTACTAAGATGTTTAACTTATGAAATCAAGCTTTGCCTCTTCAAGATTTTTCCTTTGCTCCTTTGTGTTAAACTTGATCTTGGGTTTGAAAAATATTCAGAAGAAAACTCCCAAGATTGGTCTCCAAAGAGACTCTCTAAAGGCTATCATACAAAACAAGGAGAGATATTCTTAAATAAGGAAAACAGTGTCCAACGGATCTCTTGTCAGTCGACCGACAAACAGGGTTCGGTCGACCGACCCCAACGGTCAAATATACAACGGTCATAAATTTTTGAAACAATTCTATTGTCGGTTCACCGAGACTCATTCGGTCGACCAACATGGGACCGACACCTGACCGACAGAGAAAAAATAACTGAAAGCACGCTCTCTGGAAATGGAACCTATACAAAGCTCGATCAGGTTCAGAGACTATTTCAGTCGACCAACACTCGACCGACATCCTGACCAACAGAAAAGCTGCTTGCTGGAAATGGAACCGACAAACGCTCGGTTGAGCTCGGTTCACATGTCGGTTAGCCGACACTTGATCGACAAGCTGACCGACAACAAAAAAATAGTCAAAAAGTTTGAAGGTTTTGACTATAAAATCTTTGGAACAAGGATTAACATAAAAAGATTTCTTAGACAAATAAAATTACATTCTGAAGCAAAAAGAAATCAACCAAAGAGTTTTTGAATAAAACAAGATAGGGTTAATTTTCAAACATGATTTTTAATAAAACCAAATGCAATTTTTAGATTAGGTGATGTGTTGAAAATGAATGCATGTATTAACCATCAAATTGCAAACCACATAGATCTAAGACTCTTGAGTAGGAGTGCTTGAGGAAGAATTGTTTAGCATTTTGGGCAAGGCAAGTGATCTTTATAGGAATGCGGATGCATGTTTAATATGGATTTCATCCATTCCTTTTAAATTTTCTTCTAGTCATGTTTTTAAGCCTTTAATCAAGATGTTTTAGACTCATTCATTTTGGATTTCATTTATCTTCATGCAATTATGTTAATCATTCTCTAATTTGCAGGTGGTCTAAGAATGAGAAGAAGGGGAGAATAAGATCAGGAAAATCTGAAGGAAGGTGTGCATTTCTACACTCAGTGGAGATAAGTAGCAGCCTGTTCGCTCGAGCGACCATGAGTGTTTGCTCGAGCAAACAGGCGACTGCCTAGCATGGACACAGGCAGAAGCTTGTCCGCTCAAGTGACCTTGAGTGTCCGCTCGAGCGAACATGCCATTGCCTAGAGCGTGACAGGCCAGAGACTTGTCCGCTTGAGCAACTCGTGGGATCCGCTCGAGCGAAGAAGTTTATGTGCCATGTCCGCTCGAGCGGAGGGTTGACCGATTGCGTGAACCTGGGAAAATTTCAGTGCAGAGTTTTATTTCTTTCGTGGGTTCTTGGGGATTGAAACCCAGACTATGCTAAGGGTTTTCAGACGATGGAAATCTGAAATGTATTCTAACTTCGGGGACACCAATTCGTTTTATTACCGACATTTGAGTTTAAAAAACACAAAGGTCAATGAATGGTCTTAGCATATGCTTGATGGACTTCGTGTTTGAACTTCCATTTTGATGGAACAAAGATTATCGTGTGCTCGTTTTGAATTTCAACAATAAGCTCGTTTAAAGATTTATTTCAAGAAGAAAAATGGGGATCACTTCTTAAGCGTGTTATGCATATAACTATGCCTCTTGCTAGCCGTGTCGTGTCTTGTTTTCACAAGTGATTTCCACCTTAAGTTCGATTTGTTTAAGACATGTTTCGCCGTGTTTTGCGCATTCATGAATTCAAGTGAACACCACTGAGCTTGGACTGCCCCTTCAGTCTGATCCACTGTCCGGGGGTCGTGAAACATGTGGACTATCTGCAGATTGTTCGTGTATTCTATTACACATCGTGCGTGTCCGGTTCCGTGACCGGAAATCTCCGTCTACCTTTGTGTGGCGTGGGAATCATGTTTTGTGTGTCGTGCTTGTCGTGCGTGTTTACTATTTTCATTATATATGATAGAGAAAGGATGGGCTCTTTTTGGATTTGCGATTCACGATATATTTTAAGTATTCATACAAGCTTTGCTTTCATATCTTTGAAATGTACTTCAGTCAAGTAAATTTTTTTAGTATGCATCGTTAGACTTCACTTGTTCCATGCTCATACCTAAATTGATTACCTGTCAAACCGTCGTGTTTGATGCTTGTTATATTGGTGCCCAGGTGCAGGTGACGTTGCCTGTGTGGAGGAGCGTCAAGAGGAGGCTATTGAGTCACCCTTAGTTCGAGAGTGGCAGCCTGACGATGTCAACTAGACGTCTAGTGGGATCTTAAGTTTCGCTTCAATATTTCTTGGGTTCTTTTGTTTTATTTTTGGGAATTGTATTGGCCTTTGTTGGCCTCTTTGTATGTATCAAAACCTAACTTACTTTTGGATTAACTTTTAACTTGAATTACTATGGGAATGCCATGTTATAATTCCTCTTTCTGATATCTTGGTCTTGATGCCATTTTACTCATGCACTTGAGAATTTTACTCATGTTTTGTCGTGATGTAATTTACTATACGCTTCCGCAAACTTGAACGTGTGAGTTAGTCCCCGTGTCTGGGGATCCTCACAGCGGGAACTTGTGGAAAATTTCAAATCAACCGCGTTGCGGATCTAAGCCTCGTTCTGGGGTCGCGACAGGCCCCCTGACAGGTTCTCGTTCTTAGGAGAGTCTTACGAGGCAATCCCGTAAGAACTGGAACAAGATCTCTGTAACTATGATGAAGCAATTAAGGACATAGATTCGGGCCGTACGCAAGATGCTATGAAAGCATAGATGGAGTCTATGTACTCCAATCAGGTTTGGAAACTTATGGACTTGCTTACCAATATTAAACCTATTGGTGTAAGTGGGTCTACAAGAGAAATAAAGGACCAGAAGGAAGAGTTGAGACCTTTATGGCCAGGATTGTTGCGTAAGGATATACTCAGAAAGAAGGTGTCCATTATGAGGAAACCTTCCCGTTGGTAGCCATGCTCAAGTCCATCCGGATACTCTTATCCATTGCGGCTCATCTCGATTACGGGATTTGGCAAATGGATGTCAAGATGGCGTTTCTCAACGGCCATCTTGAGGAAGACATCTATATAAAAAATGAAGGAGGAAGTGTAGTTTTTATGATTTTATATGTTGATGTCATCCTTCTCCTAGGGAGTGACATAGGAATGTTGGCAACTGTAAAAGTTTGGTTCGCAAAGACTTTTGATATGAAGGACTTGGGAAAAGCGAGCTACATCCTAGCGATCAAACTCCATCGAGACCGGAATAGTAGGTGTTAGATAGTATGGTCTCAATACCAGTATATGATGAATAGATTGATTAATTTCTTTATTTATCAATATAATCATGCTTTCCTTTCATGAGATGAATGGTGATTTATTACTTAATGCGCATGACCAATATATATGACATAATGGTTCATGAGATGAACCAGGTCCCATTAGTATATTAGATGTGATATATGTATATGGATGAGATCCACATGCGGGAAATATGTGTCACAAATCTCATACTTAAAATATCTTCACAATCAGTGATGAGATTGGGCATCTCATCTGACAAGGTTGCAGCACTTTGATCACTATAAGATGGTGTGATTTGTCTCGATCATCAGAATGTAAGATTCTGGATCATAGTGCTGGTACATTGGATGTATTGAAGGACCACGAGAAGCACCTTATGAAATACTGTCTCGATTTAAGGACTGCTCTCATAATTCCCTAGCAATAGGCTCTCAATCCTGAGACATTGATGAACTCAAGTTTCTGTCTATTCATTTGCTTTGAGTCACCAACGAGTGAGGCCAACTGTAGGTCAACACCTCGGTGTCTTGGGTACGTGGTAGTAGGACTGTGGGAACATGCAATGATCAAGATGGAATCTATCTTTATTATCCCCTTGTGCCAATTAATGGATTTATCATTGGTAAGTGCGCACCCATTCCGATTAAGAGTTAATTGGATAGGTACCAAATGATCACTATAATTAATTGGGGCTCAAGGATAATAAGATGTGGATCTAAGATTGGATGGGACAGATTTATTCCAATTGATCCATTGATAATGATAGAGGGGCCTACTTGTGGTAATTGGGAAGTTTAGGGTCTTCATTGAAATATATTCCTAAGACTGGAGTGCAATTGCATTTATATAGTGGAGTTATTTGCAATTAACTGTGGGCCCGGATTGCACATGAGATGTGGGGTCGCGTGTCCTAGTTGGAGCCAGCTTTCTAAGGAATCCCTAGTGGTCCCCACGCTAGCCCAATATATTAGAAAGATACTAATTATAGTAGAACTCTAAAAGGAAATAGAAAGTTACTATTTCTATTTGAAGTGAGACTTCTAATAGTGGTAATAGTAAGTTACTAATTATTAATGGAAGTGAGACTTCTATTTTAATTAGTAAAAGGAGGAAGTTACTAATCATATTTGAAGTAATACTTCTAATTGTGATTAAGTAAGCAACTAATTGTAGTGGAAGTAAGACTTCTATTTCAATTAGTAAGAGGAGGTAGCTTCAATGCTATAAAAGCAGAAGAGGAGAGTGTTTGGACGCCCCTAATGTTACTCAATATGGGGATTCACGCCCAGCCCATTTAAGTGTGCAAGAGTTGCACTCCTTTCTTCCTCTCCCTCTTCTAGTTTCTCTTCTAGTTTCCTTTAGGGTTTTTCTCTTGGAGATCCCACCATCTTCTTGAGAAAAGAGAATCTAATACGGGACATAGCTTGGAAGATCAAAGGGTGTTGGAGATCTTAATTTGATTAGTGAATGTGTTCATCAGCAAAGAAAGAGATCAACTTCTCCATTAGAGCACTACAAAGCTCCAAAGGTGTAATCTACATCCTTGTATGTTGTGGATTTCGTGGTTGCTTGTTTATGTGCTATTTTATATCTTCTAGATAGGTTATATTGCTGTACATGGTTTATGAGTCTGAGGGATTGCATCCTGGATTGGGTTTGTTGCCTTCTAGATAGTTGATCCCTGCATCAAGTGGGTCAAAAGTTTTTGAAACCTACCTGAATGGCCCACTTAGTTTCCAACAATTGGTATCAGAGCCATACCTCATCTCTAATCATGTTAGATCAGCAAGCTTGCTCCAATCTTTGCATGAGATGCGAAGAAGATAAAGCAAGGGCTATGTAAGGATCAGTTATGATTGAGTTTGTTTACTTTATGTAGTAAATCCATGTTTGGATAGTCACAAAAGGGTTTAATTATGATGGAAGGATGGTAGGATGCCATTGAGAGCCTTCAAAAGTGTTTTGGAGGTGTTTGCACTCGAGTTAGAAAAACCCAAATTTCTGCCTTCGTCAGGCGGGTCGACCTGGCCTCGTGCTCGGTCGACCGGGTGCCTGTAGGGTCGGTCGAACGAGCCCTCTGGTCGACCACCGCAGGGGGACACCCCCGGACCCCCTCTGCGAAGTGCATGTATTAAAGGGGTGGTTACTTTTGGCATCTTGTTTTTCCATTATGGTTTGGTAACCTGGTTTTGTGAGATGCTTTGTTGTATAAGATACTAACTTGCAGATGATCATGTCCTCTCCATATGGCCCACAAGTCTTTTGCTTTCTATTTATGGTTAATGGTTTGTTTAAGGCTAATTGTAAAGAGCGTCATGGTTTCCTTGGTTTCCCGTGAAAGGGCAAGGCATGATGAATTTCCCTATAGCCTTTTTATTTCCATGTTTAGATTACCATGTAAGTCTCGTAATCGAGGCATAGGAATTTATGTAATTTTTATAAATTTGTAAATTCTGGCGATGTCCGAGACAAAGAAAGAAAGCGATGTTGGACTCCTAATCAAAGAGTTTGAAGATTACCAAAAGAGTTTTGGAGTTGCCCAAAGAGTTTGAGGAATTTCAAAGTTTTGGAAAGTCTAGAAGTCCAAGAAGTCTATTCCGCTAAGGCCATGTGGAGGAGAGGACTAGTTTCCATTTTTTAGCACTTTCTATTTATGGATGAATGCTTAATTTAGAATGTTTCCAAATCTGATCCAAACATAGCAAGTTACCAAAATTGGTCAAATCAAATTAATTTTTGGAAAGAGTTCTAATTAGTGTTGATGACCCATGAGATGGACACATTGGTAACACTAATTTAGAAACTGGACTTTCCTTAAAATAACTTGACTTGGAACCAATCTTAGATCATAGCATGAGATGATTTGATGTTCATATGTATACATGTGGGCCCTAATACCTTACAAAGAAATCCTCAATTCTAAAATATTAAGTGGGAACGGGGCATTTATATTTAGAAATCCCCATGGTTTTCCACCATAGGTCCATTGTAAGGAAAGTGTTAGACTCGTGCCATCTTGAGAATGGTCGTTCCCCACGGAGGGCTTTTACTTGTCTGGTTACTAGATATGGATCTCCTATGGATAGTGTTGGTGAGACGGGGCGGGGGCCCACTCCCCAAAGAGGAGTTGCTCGCAACGGTTGTCATGCAATGCTAGTTGGTGGATCACACTTAACTTAAATAATGATGTAGTATCCCCAAGGATTTGCCTCATGGATTTTAGAAACCGAAGATAATTGGGAGTCATTCATTATTTGGTATGAGATACCTAGATAATAATGAATGAAGGGGATCATGGAAAGTTAGTCTTAATCCTAATTTTGACCAACTTTGATCCGCACCAATCTAGGTGGTATTCGCACTCCCCAAGGAGGCATACCCCGGGGATTGGGATTCCGATGTATTCTGAATTTAGTGGTTATGTGTAAGACCCCGACCCGAGTGATCCCGATTAGTGCTAATTAAGTTGCGTGTTAGTGCTAAGCTTGATTAGTGATTCTTGGTTAAGTTGGGTTTAGATTTAACCTTGATTTTTGCTTTGGGCTACTTTGTGTGTTTTGGATTTCTTGTGGGGCCCTTTGGGGGTTCCCTTTTCGGCTTGGTATTTTCTCGAGAAATTTCCCGATTTGTTGTGAATTGTGTTTTTGGCCCGTTGCATTCATCTTGTGGATTCCAACAACTTTCATGTTGATCCCGTTCTCGTTGGAGATCACGAAACCCGAATTCTTGGCCTTGAGGGCAAAACAGTCTTTACACACCAAATCTGTACCAAAACTCATTATTCTCGAAACCCGCGAAACATGTACTTTTTGGAAACTAGATATTTCGACGAACATTTCTTCCTTCTTCGTCGAATTCATCCGAGGTCCCGAATTAGATGATTTCAGTCCATTTAGCTTCTTAAGTTGTGGGACCCAAGCTCCTCATTGTTAACAAAAGAGAACCCACCTCTTCTTTCTCATTCACTCTCCATTGCTCCAGCACAACTGAACCTAGGGTTCTTGTGGTCTTCTTCTTCTCCTTGCTTCTTCATCTCCAAGCCTCACCAATAGTCCACCAACCAAGCAATGAAGGTCATCTTCTCCTTCCTCATCTTGCATGCATTCCATTGATACCGTTTTTGGAGGAACCCATCAATCTAGAGATCTTCTTTGAACTAATCCTCTTCATTTGAAGACCATCCAAGTAAGTGATTCTTCCCATCTCCTAGATTAGTGTTCCTCTAGCTCTTGAGAAGCTACATTTGCAATCTTGTAAGCTCTTTCATTTTCATTCTTTGTGTAACCCATTTTAGGGTTGTTTTGGGGATTTTTGATTGTAGCTTGGCTTTGAGCAATAGAGGTGATTAGAGGCTTGATTTCTCTATTTGAAGACTTGAGGCAAGTGAATGCTTGAATGTTTTTAAGTTGAAATGGTTTGGCTTAGTATTTATGGATTTTCCATATTATCATTAATGTGTTTTGTTTTGGAATAAATGCTCATAAGATATCTTAATAGCCTCATTCATTGTTTTATAAGCATGTTGGTAAAGCATTTATTGTCCTTGTGATAGCTTAGATGAATGTTTGTGGAATGGTTTGTTTTCCTTCCTATTCTTGCATTGGATTTGGCATGGAAGAGGTGATAGAGAGGACCATTTGGGGATTGGGATAAGTATAAAGAGATGCCTTGGAGGAGCTACTAGCTCATTGTTAATTTAAGGACCTTGTGGATGTGAGGAAGATGGTTTTGAGGAGGAAAATTACTCAAAACTGAACTCAGTGAGCATTTTCGTAACTGGCGGTCAGCTCACGGTTAGCCAGCGGCTAACCGCCGAATGCATCGGCGGCTAACCGCCAGCTAACCGCGCACCGCGGTGACTTTTCCAGAGAGCATCATTTTCCACCTGAAAACGCGGTCAGCCTCACGGTTAGCCAGCGGCTAACCGCCGAACCCATCGGCGGCTAACCGCCAGCCAACCGCACAATCACGGTTCCTTTTCCCGAGAGCATCAGAATTCTCACCTGAAATTCGGTCAGCTCCACGGTTACCCAGCGGCTAACCGCCGAATGCATCGGCGGCTAACCGCCAGCTAACCGCAAGGTAACCGAAATTCTCCAGATTTCGAAAAGCTCCCCGCTCGAACGAACTCTCCGGTTCGTTCGAGCGTTGAGCTTTGTCAATCGAAGGGGATTCACTAGGCATTGCTTGATGCCATCCGAGAAAGAAACCATATCATAAATATGTCATTCGAAATTTTGGAAAAATCGTAGGAGTGCATAAGGAGCCCGGAATGTCTCAAAACTCAAAGAGTACCAAGTAAGGGCTATAAAAGACATACGGGACCCCTATTCACTTAATTGGATTTCTAAATTGATATTTTACCCGAATTTCATTATAGTGTATTGTTTCACCTCATTCCCAGGAATTTCATCGCATGACTTGTTTTCTCGAAAGCTTTGGAGCTACAATAGTAACAGTGAATTGCCCCGAAATGTATTGCCCGATATGGAAAGTCAGTGTGCCCTTGAGCACCCCCGTTTTACCGTTTATTTACTGTACTTGAATACTTGATATGCCTCGATGAGTTTTATCCTATGTGTCGGCATCACTAAGCTTGGATACCTTGTCGGTCTGATCCACTGACTTGGAAATCCCTCTCCCGTCCCGCCAGCTGCAGTTTGGATCCCGATACCCGGTCTAATACCGTGGTCCCGTCCCGATACCCGGTTCGCTACCGTGGTCCCGTTCCCGTATAATTATATTGTATATATGTATACGTTGTTTCTCCTCACCTTGTGTGACAGAGATCAACGTCCCGTGATACTGTTGTCACTTTAGTGACAGAGGACTTAGCTTTATGTGATTGCCACCTTGTTAGTCCCGAATCCTTGGATACCTGATATGTTTTATATTGTTTACTTGTTCATCGCAAATGATTTATCTATTTTATGAGAGTTCTTGCTTAACTCAGATTTATACGCTTTGCCAGAGATTTTCTTGTATTAGATATCGTTGTATCCTTGCTTTCTCTTGCCAGACCGTCGTGTCTGATCCTTTGCTTTGGTACTCAGGTCCCGTTGCCGGTTTCCTTGAGGAGGAGCCGGAGGAGGCGGTAGGTGAGCTGCAGCCTCTAGTTGAGTGGCGTGCTGACGATGTCATGTAGACATCGGGTTGCCAAGAGGCGTAACATTTTGGGAAGGACTTGTTAACTATTCTTTGGGTTATCATTTTGTAATATTGGCCTTTGTTGGCCTCTAATTTTGGGGAATGTAACTAAATGATATTTTGTATAACTTTAACAATTTGTGGGAAACTTGCTATAGATCATTGCTCATTCTGATACAGTTTGATATTGATGTAAATGCTTGCATGACTAGAGATAGTCTACTATTTGATTTGCTACACGCTTCCGCATTAAAAAGAAACATTCATGCAAGATTGTGATATCCTCACCGCGGACACCTGTGGGAAATTAAATAAGTTGTATTTTGAGGATGTAGGTAATCCTCTTGAATAATCATTACACTTCTAATTAGTCCCGATCCCGGATTGGGATTCCCGGTCCGGGGTCGCGACATTATGAGGATTCCACATATTTTTGGTAGAATACTAAACCCTAATGTCATTTAAATTCATTAATTGAATGTGTGGTTATGTGCTACAGTTTTTAAGCATGAATTCAAATACTTTCAATCCACTTGCGACCATCCTCAACCAGAATAAGTTGATGGAATCCAACTTTATAGATTGGAAAAGGACCCTGGATATTATCCTGACAGCTTCATGATGCAGATATGTCCTTACGATAGCCTCCCTTCCTGAGCCTGAGCTTCATGCACCTCAGTATGAAAATGACCTTTACACCGAATGGACAAAAGACAATGAGGTAGCCAGATGTTTTATACAGGCATCCATGTCTAGTGTTTTACAACACCAACATCAATCCTATAAGTCAGCATACGATATTATATCGAACTTAAAGGAGATGTTTACGGACCAAGTTAGACCTGCTAGGCAAGCTGTTGTGAACGTGCTGATAAACACTAAGATGGCTGAGGGAACCCCAGTACAAAAACATTTGTTGAAAATGAGTCTCGCTCTAAATGAGTTAGATGTACTGGGTGTTACGATTGATAAAGAATCGCAGATCGACATGATCCTTCAGTCACTACCAGATTCTTTCAATCATTTCGAGATGAATTATAATAAATTGGAAATGACCATAGCTGAGTTGTCTCACCAGCTGGTAGTGACCGAGGAAATCATGAAGAAAAAGCAAAATTCCCTCATGAAAAAAAAGTCATTTGCTAGGACCAAGCCGAAAGGCAAAGACCGAGATAGCAAGAAGAAATCAGTCATCAAGGGTCCTAAGGTGGAGAATGGTTCTACTTGTACTATGGCCATGGCTAAGGGAACGGGAGTAAAAAGAAAGTGTTTCTATTGTGGTAAGACAGGACATTGGAAAAGGAATTATCCAGAATATCTGTTTAAGAAGAAGACCTCAGGTATGATTGAGTCACTTATTTCTGAAGTTAGTTTTGCAACTTATACTTCAAAATCTTGGTGTATGGACTCCATGGCAACTGATCACATATGTAATTCGTTGCAGGGGTTCAGGGAAACCAGGAGGTTCAGTGACGGAGAAATCATTGTCAACCTAGGATCTGATGCTAAGGCAGAGGATGTTTCAGTGGGAGTAATTACATTATGTTTTACAAATGATAAATTGGTTTTGTCAGACACGTTATATGTACCATCTTTACGGCAGAATTTAATTTTCAGTTTCTAGTTTGGTGAATAAGAGTTATTCTATTACTCTTGGTACTGAAATTGTCATAAAGAGATACGGTGCTTTTATGTATTCTGACAAGGTAATCAATGGAATTCATTTGCTAATCCCACAATGTATGAGATACATGATACTGAAACAATTAATAGGCCATCATTAAAGAGAAGGTCACCTTCATCTAATCCAACAAAACTTTGGCACTTGAGGCTAGGTCAAATAAACCTAAATAGGATTGACAGGCTAGTGAAAGATGGTATCTTGCCTTCATTGGTGGTAGAACCAATGCCTGTCTGCGAGTCCTGTCTGGAAGGTAAAAATGACCAAAAAGACTCTTTTTCATCAAAGGGCAATGCGGCCAAAGATTTGTTGGAATTAGTGTATATTGATGCGTGTGGACCCATTAATGTCAAAGTAGTGGGAGGATATCTCTTCGCTAATTTTATGGGATACTTATCAGAAAATGGGATTTTATCCCAGTTGTCTACTCCTGGTATGCCTCAACAGAACGGAGTAGCAGAAAGAAGGAACCAGACTCTTTTAGATATGATCAGGTCTAAACTGAGTTTTTTAGGATTACCTATATCCTTTTAGGGATACGCCTTGGATACTGCAATGTACATACTAAACCTCGTACCATCTAAGTCTATACCTAAGACTCCCCAGGAGTTGTGGATTGGGCGAAAGCCTAGTCTACAACATTTATACATTCGGGGTTGTCCAGCACATGTGCTAAAGGTTAAGACGGATCAGTTGGAAGCGAAGTCGGAAGTATGCACATTTGTAGGATATCCTAAAGGAACTAAAGGTTGGTTATTCTATAATCCCAGAGAGCAGAAAGTGCTGGTGAGCACTAATGCGGTTTTTCTGGAGGAAGATCATATGATAGACCGGAAACCTTTAGAAAAGGTGATCTTGGAAGAAATTCAAGAGCAAACAATTCCAAATCCTAGTATGACCGAACCTAAGGAAGAAGCGCCCTTACCTAACCCAGTAATTACACCAGTGCCTTGTCATAGTGGGAGCATAGTCAGGCCCCCTGACAGGTTCTCATTCTTGGGAGAGTCTTACGAGGCAGTCCCGGAAGAACCGGAACAAGATCCCTGTAACTATGATGAAGAAATTAATGACAAAGATTCGGGACGTTGGTAAGATGCTATGGAAGCTGAGATGGAGTTTATGTACTCTAATCAGGTCTGGACACTTGTGGACTTGCCTGCCAATATCAACTTATTGGGTGCAAGTGAGTCTCCAAGAGAAACAGAGGATCAAATGGAAGAATTGAGACCTTTAAAGGTCAGGCTTCTTGCGAAAGGATATACTCAGAAAGAAGATATCGATTATGAGGAAACCTTCTCGCCGGTAGCCATGCTCAAGTCCATCAGGATACTCTTATCCATTGCGGCTCATCTCGATCATGAGATTTGGCAAATGGATGTCAAGACGGCGTTTCTCAACGACCATCTTGAGGAAGACATCTATATGATGCAGCCAGATGGTTTTATAGCTAAACAACCAAAAGCAAAGAGTTTGCAAGCTGCAGAAGTCCATTTATGGACTGAAGCAGGTATCCCGAACCTAGAACATTCGTTTTGACTAAGTAATCAAGTCAGTTGATTTTTGTCAAAATCTGGATAAGTCATGGGTGTACATGAAAAGTAAAGGAGGCAAGGTAATTTTTCTAGTCGATGACATCCTTCTCCTAGTGAGTGGTATATGGATGTTGTCAACAGTAAAAGGTTTAGTTGGCTAAGACTTTTGATATGAAGGACATGAGAGAAGCCAATCGCATCCTAGGGATCAAACTCCATTGAGACCGAATAAATAGGATGATAGGCTTATCCCAATATGCATACATAGATAAGGTACTCGTACGGTTTGCTATGCAAGACTCCAAGAAGGGTATTACACCTTTCAGGCATGGAGTGCACCTTTCCAAGAATCAGTGTCCCAAGACACCTGAGGAAAAGGAGCAGATGAGGTCGATACCATACGCTTCGGGTGTTGGTAGCCTCATGTATGCTATGCTATATACTATACCGGATATCTGTCATGCATTGGGCTTAGTCAGCAGATATCAGTCTAACCCAGGTCCTAACCATTGGACTGTTGTAAGATGAGTTCTCAAATCCTTGAGAAGGACTAGAGATTGCAAGTTGTTTTATGGCAATAATGAGTTGATTCTAGTCGGTTACACATATTCTGACTTCATGTCAGATAAGGATTCCAAGACATCAACTTCTGGGTATGTGTTTATGCTATAGCTGCTTGAGAAGCAACTAATGAAGCAGATTGGCTCAAAAGATTCCTTAAGGAACTTGGAGTGGTATTTTTGGCAAGATAGCCGCTCACAGTTTACTGTAATAACAGCAGGGCAGTCGATAAGTCCACGGAACCCAGGAGCCAAAAACATGTACAGAGGTAGTTACACATGGTCGGAGAGATTGTGCAGAGAGGTGATACTGCACTCACCTAAATAGACTCCGCAAACAATCTAGGAGATCCCTTTACTAAGCCTTTGACTACCAAAGTCTTTGAGCAACATGTAGATGGGATGGGCATGAGATGCAACCCTGACTAGCATTGAGCCCAAGTGGGAGATTGTTAGATAGTATGGTCTCAATACCAGTATATGATGAATAGATTGATTAATTTCTTTATTTATCAATATAATCATGCTTTCCTTTCATGAGATGAATGGTGATTTATTACTTAATGCACATGACCAATATATATGATATAATGGTTCATGAGATGAACCGGGTCCCATTAGTATATTAGATGTGATATATGTATATGGATGAGATCCACATACGGGAAATATGTGTCACAAATCTTATACTTAAAATATCTTCACAATCAGTGATGAGATTGGGCATCTCATCTAACAAGGTTGTAGCACTTTGATCACTATGAGATAGTGTGATTTGTCTCGATCATCAGAATGTAAGATTCTGGATCATAGTGCTGGTACATTGGATGTATTGAAGGACCATGAGAAGCACCTTATGAAATACTGTCTCGATTTAAGGACTGCTCTCATAATTCCCTAGCAATAGGCTCTCAATCCTGAGACATTGATGAACTCAAGTTTTTGTCTATTCATTTGCTTTGAGTCACCAATGAGTGAGGCCAACTGTAGGTCAACACCTCGGTGTCTTGGGTACGTGGTAGTAGGACTGTGGGAACATGCAATGATCAGGATGGAATCTATCTTTATTATCCCCTTGTGCCAATTAATGGATTTATCATTGGTAAGTGCGCACTCATTCCAATTAAGAGTTAATTGGATCGGTACCAAATGATCACTATAATTAATTGGGGCTCAAGGATAATAAGATGTGGATCTAAGATTGGATGGGACAGATTTATTCCAATTGATCCATTGATAATGATAGAGGGGCCTACTTGTGTTAATTGGGAAGTTTAGGGTCTTCATTGAGATATATTCCTAAGACTGGAGTGCAATTGCATTTATATAGTGGAGTTATTTGCAATTAACTGTGGGCCCGGATTGCACATGAGATGTGGGGTCGCGTGTCCCAGTTGGAGCCAGCTTTCTAAGGAATCCCTAGTGGTCCCCATGCTAGCCCAATATATTAGAAAGATACTAATTATAGTAGAACTCTAAAAGGAAATAGAAAGTTACTATTTCTATTTGAAGTGAAACTTCTAATAGTGGTAATAGTAAGTCACTAATTATTAATGGAAGTGAGACTTCTATTTTAATTAGTAAAAGGAGGAAGTTACTAATCATATTTGAAGTAATACTTCTAATTGTGATTAAGTAAGCAACTAATTGTAGTGGAAGTAAGACTTCTAGTTCAATTAGTAAGAGGGGGTAGCTTCAATGCTATAAAAGGAGAAGAGGAGAGTGTTTGGACGCCCCTAATGTTACTCATTATGGGGATTCACGCCCAGCCCATTTGAGTGTGCAAGAGTTGCACTCCTTTCTTCCTCTCCCTTTTCTAGTTTCTCTTCTAGTTTCCTTTAGGGTTTTTCTCTTGGAGATCCCACCATCTTCTTGAGAAAAGAGAATCTAATACGGGACATAGCATGGAAAATCAAAGGGTGTTGGAGATCTTAATTTGATTAGTGAAGGTGTTCATCATCAAAGAAAGAGATCAACTTCTCCATTAGAGCACTACAAAGCTCCAAAGGTATAATCTACATCCTTGTATGTTGTGGATTTCGTGGTTGCTTGTTTATGTGCTATTTCCTATCTTCTAGATAGGTTATATTGCTGTACATGGTTTATGAGTCTGAGGGATTGCATCCTGGATTGGGTTTGTTGCCTTCTAGATAGTTGATCCCTGCATCAAGTGGGTCAAAAGTTTTTGAAACCTATCTGAATGGCCCACCTAGTTTCCAACAGTAGGATGATAGGCTTATCCCAAGTTGCTTATATAGATAAGGTACTGGTAAAGTTTGTTGTGCAAGACTTCAGGAAGGGTATCACACCTTTTTGGCATGGAGTGCACCTTTCCAAGGATCAGGGTCACAAGACACCCGAGAAATAAGAGCAAATGTGAGCAATTGCATACACTTCGGCTGTTGGTAGCCTCATGTATGTTATACTTTGTACTAGACCGGATATCTGTCATGTTATGGGCTTACTCAGCAGATATCAGTCTAACCCAGGTCCTGACCATTGGACTACTGTAAAATGTATTCTCAAATACTTGAGAAGGACTAGAGATTACATGTTGATTTACGGTAGTGATGAATTGATTCCAGTCAGTTACACAGATTCCGACTTCATGTCAGATAAGGATTCCAGGAAATCAAAATCTGGTTATGTGTTTATGCTTGGTGGAGGAGCTATCAGCTGGAGGAGCATTAAATAGGAATGTACCGTTGATTCCACCTCAGAGGCTGAATATGTAGCGGCTTGTGAAGCAGCTAAAGAAGCAGTATGACTCAAAAGATTCCTTCTGTAATTTGGAGTGGTACCTTCGGTGCGACAACCGCTCACAGTTTACTGTGACATTAGCGGGGCAGTCACTTAGTCCAAGAAACCCATGAGCCATAAGAGTCAAAAGCACGTACAGAGGAAGTATCACATGGTCAAAGAGATTGTATAGAGAAGTGATTTTGCTTGCAATCACTAAGATAGCCAATATTTGTAAGAAAAGGCATGTTGGATGATTCCTGGGCATTAAAGGGTTTGATGGTTTAATCATTTACTCTAAATGTATTTCATATGGTTACATGTTGAAGTATGAGTTTTAAGATATCCCGAGATATGTTTCTTTTCTTTTTTTATAAAATGAGATTCGCGAGATTCTAGGGTTACCACGCATTGTAGGGGATTAAGAGATTATAAGACCGAAAGTTGTGCTTCTGGCAGTTAGTAGGGGATTCTAGGTGGGTCTGCGAAAATGATGGGTGTAAACAGCGTTTCACACAGTTCACTGTTGAAAGACCCGCTCTGGATGTTTCTCGCACTACATGGGATTAAGGGTTGTTTAAGACCGATACCCGTGCCGTCGGCTGGTAGTATGGGATTCTAGACAACTCTGGGAGAATGTTGGCTCTAAATGGCATTTCACGCAATTCACGGTTGATGATGCGCTCTAGAAAATTTTGGGAGATCTTTTTCCATTTAAATTGAGATTTAAGTAAATTTGGACGTAAAAAATAATCACGTGGATTCTGATCCGTTTCTAACTGAAATACACATTTTACTATATTCAAAGAAACTTTTCTATTTTAAAATTAGTTTCAGGCCATTATAGGGTTTGGATTGCTTTAAAAGGAATTTAGGGTCGTTTAAGACCAAAACGGGTGCTTCAGGCTGTCCGAGGGCTAGTTTAATAAGAAATCTCGTCTTATGTGGCTCTAGGAAAATGTTGGTTCCAAACTGCATTTCACACAAGCCGCGACTGAAAGATGTGCTCTAGAAAATTAGAGGATATCATTTTCGTTTGAAATGAGTTTAACGTAAATTGGTGATTAAGAAGTATTCTCGTTGGATTCTGAGCGACTTCTGATCGCAAAATGTATTTGGTACAACCAATAGCATATACTTCGATGAAAATGCATGTCGGGTGATTCTAGAGTGCATCGGGGAATTATGGTTAAGTATTTATCTTTGAATTCTGTTTTTTACGATTCTTGGCTGAAACATGCATTTTAGGTGATTCTAGGATACGTGTTTCTTTCAAATGGGTTTCGAGTGATTCTAAGGCTAGGAACGTGTTGCAGGGGACCGGGGTTGTTTAAGACGAAGACCCATTTTTCGAGTAAATCGAAGGAGATTTACTAGCTGTCTCTGTGAAAGTGTTAGGGGTAGACCGCATTTCACCCAATTCACGGTTGAAAGATGCACTCGAGAGAATTCTGTGATATCTATTTACTCAAAAACATCATTAAGGAAACCTAGGACTTTTTTTTTCTTTGAAAATGCATTTCATGAGATTTTATACTAAATTAAGCATTATAGTTATCTTGAGATACTTTTCTATCTTAGAATTTGGTTTCAGGCGATTCTCGGGTTTGTATCGCTTTAAATGTGATTTAATGTTGTTAAAGACCGAAATGCGTGCTTCGGTAGTTCGAGGGCTATTTTAATATAAAATTGCCTTCTGTTCGGTTATAGTAAAATGTCGCCTCTGAACTTCATTTCACGCGACTCACGGTTGAAGGACGCGCTCTTGAAAATTATTGAATATTTTTTTCCCTTAAAATTTGTTTCGGAAAAATACAGGCTTGATAGCAATTCTCGTGGCGTTCTGAGCCGTTTCAAACTAAAGTACACATTTCACTATATTCAGAGAAACTTTTCTATTTTAAAATTGGTTTCTTTCCATTATAGGGTTTGGATCGCTTTAAAAGGGATTTAGGGTTGTTTACGACCGAAACGTGTGATTCAGGCTATCCGAGGGCTAGTTTAATAAGAACTCTCGTCTTTTGTGGCTTTTTGACACCAAAAATGTCACTTTGCCTCTTCAACTTCAAGAAACAACATGAAGCCGCATCCTACTATAAAATAGGCAATGCTACTTCAAGCATCAGATCTTGTCAGAATCAAACAAAAAATGCAAGATCCTTCAAGACAGCCAAAAGAGGGGTTCACATGAAGTTTCGAGTCATTCCAACATTATTTGACCCAACTTCATTCCTCTGGCAGCTGAACAGGCGCTCCTGGCGGCGACGGCGTCAAAGACATCAAAACTTCAATCAGAGCCTACGGATGGTCTCAAAATACCTCCAAAGGGCTCCATGTCAAATTTCAAGTCAAACCGACAACGTTTGACCCGACTTTGACGCTTCGAAACAAAATTAAGGCTACCGGCGACGAAGCACCCCACGACCATGACATTCAAATCGGAGCCAATGGATCATCTCAAAATGACTCCAATAGGCGCCCTGTCAAATTTCAAGTCAATCAGACATCGGTTGACCACACATCAATGCGCGACATCTTCCCCGCAGCAAAATCAAGTCTACTGGCGACGGGACCCCACACAGCTGTAAAACTCAAACGTAAGCCCATGGTTGGTCCTATCTACTACTCATAAGGCTTCACCTCAAATTTCAGGTCATTCCGACATCGTTTGACCTAGTTTCGACTTAGACGGAAAATCGGCCACAAAGTTTTCGACTTTTCCAAAAAATAAGAAACTTTGTGCTCCGATTTGCGCGGCTTCTCTCCAGGATTTCTTCAGGAGAAGCAAGCCAATAAATGAGTATAAATGTCAAGAAAAATGCAGGAGAAAACGACATAAAAAAAGACTAAAAAAGGGCGACCGAAAAGGGGACAATCCCCATGGCCGTCGGCGACCTAGGTCCATGGTCGCCACCGACTACCCGGATTTGTCGTCGGGTGGCCCATTTTTCGTCCTTTTCCCATTTCGGGAGTTCCAGCCCCAGCGGCTTCCTGAAAATCTGATTTTTTATGCTCGAGATTTACTGATCTTTATCAACATCTTGGATTTTCCGCCAAGAGTATGATTGAAAGTCCGGGGATCCGAACCCTAGAGGGGGGGTGAATAGGGTGAGCTTCAATTATGACCAATTTTAATCAATTTTAACTTCTTTAAATTAAATTAGTCACAAGTGATGATTATCAAACAAAATGCGGAAGCTTAATAAAAACAATCACCAAAAAGCAAGCACCATCACACAAGGATTTATAGTGGTTCGGCCTTAATGCCTACATCCACTACCGGCTTGTGATCCAACACCCAACCGGATTTCCACTATTTATGCTTTTCAATAGGCTAAGCAATAACCTTTACAATATGCTTTTCAAGGGTAAGCAATAACCTCTACAATGATGTTTTTCAAGGCTTAACATCAACCTATACATTATGCTTTTCTTAGGCTAAGCAATAACCTCTTCAACCAATAGGTTGGTTATCTCTCTAAGTAGTGTCTATAATACACTTGATGGAGATACAATTTAGGCTCATTACAATGCCTCTTAATTAGGTGGATATGAAAATGAAAATCTAATACACACACACACACTATGAATGCAAAGATGAAAGCACATGATGTGTGTGTGTGATGTCCTCAATCATTTTGAAAATGAAAGCTCATAAATGTATACCTAAGGCTTTTGAAAGTTTTAGCTCATGAAAACATTTATGATTGAGGAAAGAATGTAAGTCACATGTTAAAAGTAACAACTTGTTAATGATATGAAAATCAAAGACTCACAAGTTGTATGAAATTAATTAGCTCTAAACATGTGATGCATGGGGATGTCAATCAAATCAACAATGTAGCTCATAAAACATAAAAATAGACCTATCAAAGTAAGGCAAGTTGTGAAACTTTTAAAACAAAACTACATATGATTTGTAAAGTTGTTGAATCCAAAACATAAGATAGTTTTGAAAGTGATTTTCTTATGTTGAAAAACAACAACCAAAGATTCAACCAAGTATATGAATCATGTTACATATAATTTCAAAGATTCTTTCATTAACATGATCTACTTAGATTTACCAATTAAAGTACTACTTGGATTGAATCAATGGTGATGCATCCAAAACAATAGATCAATTCAAAACATAAACATGCTAAGGACACAACACATCATAGTTTATCATGCTAGAAAAGATTTACCAATAATTAAAACAAAGCATGAAAACATATGTCACGCCCCCGAACCGAAACCTCGGGGGCGGGAATGGGATTAAAGCATAAATGTATTTTACTTTTCTCCCAAGATCCGCGTGTGTGAAGACAACACATTCCAACACATTCTGAATATTTTGCGGAAGCAATTGTGGCGTTGCGACCCGAGGTCCGTGGCCATCGGATTCCGCGTCGCACTCAACCTTTAGCACATAGCTATTATATCAAGAATCATATCAGACTGGAGTAACCATCACAATAAATTACAGAGCTGACAGTAACAGGATATTACATTCCCAAATATGTTCAAGTTACAATTATCAATGTACATTAATTAAGAACCCCAAGAAAAAGGCTAATAAAAGCCATACAACAGTAAGCTATAAACTACTACCCAAATGTGACGTAGCTCCGATGTCAAGCTCAATGTCTACATGACATAGCCAACAAAACAACCTGCAAAACATGGCTCCACAGCCAACAAAAGCACTCATCTCGGGACGAAGAAATCTGAACCTGAGTACCAAAAGTAGTGGGTCAGATACGACGGTCTGGCAGGTGGATGAAAAGATAACAAATATACTGAAGAATAAAACATAAGATAAATCATGCTATTCGATCAAATGCTGCATATAATTAAACGGGTGCAAAGTCGGGAATCTCGGGGAAAACCTGTATTCATTTCAAGCATGGGTAAAACATGAATATCTAATAAAACATATATTCATTTACATCATCCGTAAAAAGCATAGATATTTGTCAATCGGGTGTTCGTCTAAAACATTTATAAATATAGTGGCCGGGCAAAACAAACGTTCATTTGAGACTTAGGTAAAAACATAAGTATACAACAAACCAGGTATTCATAACAGTCTAGCAAAACCAATGTCCATTTGAAACCTATGTAGAAATGCGGATATTTAACAAACTGGATATCGTTTAAAACAGGTATAAACATAGGGATCTGGCAAACAAGTGTCATTTGAAACATATTTCAAAGCATGGATATTTAACGAATCGGGTAATCATTTAAAATAGGTATAAACATAGGAATCTGGCAAACAAGTGTCATTTGAAACATATTTCAAAGCAGGGATATTTAACAAATCGGGTATCATTTAAAAACAGGTATAAACATAGATATCTAACAAACCAAATGTCCTTTAAAGCAAGCTCGGATATTTAACAATTCGGGTATTCCTTTAAAACATGTGTAATCATATAAATCTAGCAAAATCATTGATCGTTTGAAACATATGTAAAAGCATGGGTATTTAACGAATCGGGTAATCATTTAAAACATGTGCGGGTACAAAGAACAGAAGACCATATAATAATAACTGAATTTACATTGGAGAATATTAGCACTTGTTTAAATAACAACTTTCATTAAGGAAACGAATCATTTATCGGAAAGCAAGTAAGCAATATAAAACATGTCGGGTATCCAAGGAATCGGGAACTGGCAAGATGGCAATCACAAGAAGCTAAGTCCTCTATCACCGAAGTGACAAGAGTATAACGGGACGTTGGTCTCAGTCACACAAGGTGAGGAGACTCAACGTAAATCATATATACAATATAAATATACGGGAACGGGACCACGGTAGCGAACCGGGTATCGGGACGGGACCACGGCAATAACCGGGTATCAGGATCCAAACTGCAGCTAGCGGGACGGGAGAGGGATTTCCAAGTCGGTGGATCAAACCGACAAGGTATCCAAGCTTAGTGATGCCGACTCATAGGTCAAATAACAAATTGGGACATATGCAAGTAAATCAAGTACAATAAATAAACGGGTAAAACGGGGGTGCTCAAGGGCACACTGTCACTTCATATCGGGCAATACATTTCGGGACAATTCACTATTACTAGTGTAACTTCATTGCTTTCGGGAAAACAAGTAAATCAAGTACAATAAATAAACGGGTAAAACGGGGTGCTCAAGGGCACACTGTCATATCATGTGATCCAAATCTCGGGAAAAGAGGTGAAACAATGAACTATAACAATTTCGGGTAAAAATATCGGTTTCAAGATCTATTTAAGTGAATAGGGGTCCCGTATGTCGATTATAATAATTACTTGGTACTCCTTGAGTTTGAAGACATTCCGGGCTCCTTATGCACTTTTCGATTTTCGAACTTAAAATGAGCTTATGGGTATTACTAGATGTTACAATAGAAAAGAATCAAGATTATAGACGGTCCATCCTAGGCATGACATTAATCCAGGAACATCGAGCAACCTATTCAGTCACCGAAAGGAATAGAATTCGCGATAACCGAGGGAAAGACTTGTTTTTAGATATAAATAAGATATCGCGTCGTTCCATCCCGTTCAAGATTGAAATGGATTGAACTTTGATGCCACCGAACCAACCGTGAGGCGTGTCGGCTCAAGACATTCTCACACATGGTCCAAACAGTCCAAAAAGGGTAGCCAGGGTCCCACCTAGAACCAAGAATTAGTGTCTAAATCAACACCATTCTTTTCTTTTAGTTCCCTAGTCTTAGAGACCTTAGATTAGGGTATAATTAGTCTTAACACTAAGGTATATACCCCTAGGACTCATAGAAAGCTCAAAGGTTTCCAAAAAAAAAAACAATATCAAATTTCACTGGACTCAAACAATATCAAATTTATGTCTCAGGTATGCACAGAGTCCGATCGATCGGCTCAAAAAGCCTTACAGTTAAAACACAGTCCGATCGATCGGACCTGGGCGTGTGCAGGTCCGGGAACACTGAATTTTCTCCTCTTTTCCTTTCCTTTCCAACACTTAAACAATCACATAGAACTATAATCAAGAAGACTAAAATACATGTTTCCAAGACAATAATATGAGCTAAAGAGCTCCTCATTTCAAATTTCTCCCTTTCCATTCTTTCTATTCACAACAAATCTCAAGGTGGAGAAAACTCATTCATGTGAAACCATTTGAAACCTTGACAATATGATGCATACATTTTCCAAGCATGAACAAGAGGGAAATAACTCATCAATAAGCACATTTTGAAATCAATATTAATCATGGTAAAGACAACTACTAAAATCACCAAAACCCTTAATGAAACAAGATTTTTCTCACAAAACATGTTAATAATCAAAACGATCCAATCATCCACTTGCCTTGAGCTCTAATCAAGCAAATCAAGCTCCTAATCACCTCTCAAGCTCAAGATCCACAATCTCTACAAAAACCCCCAAAACAAACCCTAAAATGGGTTAAACAATGAAATGACAAGGAAACCATTCAATAATCAAGGTGGAGCTTCTCTAAGGCTAGAAGATTACAAATCTAGAAGATGAAGAAGAACACTTACTTGGATGACCTTCAAATGAGAAGAACAAGCTCAAGGGAGGTCTCTAGGTTGGGAGATTTCTCCAAAAATGGTATCAATAGGGAGCCATGGTGAAGAGGAAGAAGAAGATGGTCTCCATTTCTTGATTGATGAACTCTTGGTGTGGCTTGGAGATGAAGAAGCAAGAAGAAGAAGAAGTTGCAAGAAAAGCCCTAGGCTCAATAGTTGTGCTGGAACAATGGAGAATGAGATGCAATGAAGGGGATGGGTTCCTCTTATAAGCAAGTGAGGTTTGGGTCCCACAACTTAAAGAACTTGGGTGGCTGAAATCATCTCTTTCGGGACCTCGGATGAATTCCGTGAAGAAGGAAGAAATAATCGTCGAAATTTCTAGTTTTCAAAAAGTATATGTTTCACGGATTTCAAGAATATCGAGATTTGGGTACAGATTTGGTGTGAAATGACTGTTTTGCCCTCAAGGCCAAGAAATCGGGTTTCGGGTTCTCAAATGGGAACGGGATCAACATGAAAGTTGTAGGATTCCTCAAGATGAATGCAACGGGCCAAAAACACAATACGAAACAAATCGGGAAAATCTCACAAGTAAATGGAAAGCCGAAATGGGAACCCCCAAAGGGCCCCACAAGCTACCAAAGCACTCAAAAGCCCAAAACTAGAAGAAAAACCATTCTAGCTCACAAACTCAACCCAACAAATACTAATCCCACTAAAAGAAACTAATCCACAAATAAAACAACATTAATCCAAGAGATTAGGGGTCGGGTTCTCACAACATATGATTAAGAAAATTAAAGTTTACTTGTAATTTAACTTAATGAAACCAAGCTTTAGCTTTCTAAATGACCTCCTTCATCCCTTAGTTCATTCCCCTTTGATTTGCCTCAAAACCTCTCAAAGAAGGTCTAAAAGTCCTCAACTTTTGGCAAAGGAATGAACTAGTATTTATAGCCAAAACAGCCCAACGGCTAGTCCCCGGGTCGACCTGGCCTTTCCCCGGTCGACCTGGCATTCACAACGGCTATAAACTGCCATTTTACAGGAGCCCCAACGGCTCTTTCCCGGTCGACCCGCAGTGGACTTGGTCGACCGGGTGGGGCCGATCGACCGAGCCCATGCAGGTCGACAGAGCCTGGGGGACCAAAAACCCTAAAAAACATATTTTCAAAGAGTTTCTTTGTGGGGATTTTTGGGCCACTAAACCAAGCATGAAAACATGTTTTAAATCAATCTAAGAGTTTTAAAACATGAAACATAAAAAGCCAAAAAAGATTCAAAACTATAAAACCAATGGCTTGCTTGATTTCTAAAAATCCTTTTAAAAAACAAATGCATCCAAGTTTAAAAACAAAACATGCATAAATCAATACTTTTACAAATCGTAAAAACAATGCATGTATAAATCAAGATTTCAAGTTGTTCTAAATCAATGCATATGTGTGTAAATCAAATGATGCTAGAATGATAATGCATCCATCAAATTGCAATCTACAAAATTCCTAACAATCTCCCCCTTTGCAATTTGATGGCAACTTACTCACCACTAAATTTACACACTTAGTCTTCAGCTCCCCCTAAGCTGGACAAGTGTTGAAATCTATTGGATGCTCCTTCTCTTAGCTTGGGCTCTTGGGCTCTTTTCTTCATTCTTCATTATGCTTGGAGCCTGATCATTCTTCAAGCTTTCTCTTCTTCTTTCTCTCTATAGCCAAGCATCTTCTTTAGCTCCCAAGCTTTCTTCTTTTCACCTCTCCCCCTTTAACCATGCCTCTCTCTCCCTTTGGCAAGATATGCAATCTCTCCCCCTGTAGAAGATCATACAAAATCTCCCCTTAGGAAGCTTGGACATTCTCTTCCCCTTTTGAGAACTTGATTGCTCTCTCCCCCTTTGCCATTAAATTGCAAAGGTACCTACACACATGAAACAAGGAAAATACCTTTTAGTAGCACCTGTTAACAGAAGAAATTGAAAATGAAATGCATAACAGGTTATCACGTGTGGAATTAATCTCTAAGGGTTCAAAGTCAATCCAAGGGTGAATTTGATCAAAACTAATACTTCCTAAGAAGGTTTACACTCCCCCTCAATCCATTCTCTCCTTTTGTCAACATGTTGACTAAGATTTAACTATTTGGTTCAAGAAGAAGATGGTTTAACCAATTGAGGGAAAAAAAACTTCAAGGAAAGGATTAGACAAGTTTAACTATAAAGCTCAATATGATCAAATTACCAAAAGAGAGCAAGGTCAAGGAGAAAAGCAATCATGGATACCAATTGGAAAAACAAAGAATACCAATTGAGATTTCAAGATAAGTCTATTAAAACAATCACTCTAAAATGGATTTAAAAATATAACTATTAGGAAAAATCCAAATTAGAGCTATCCATGATGAAATGGGGTTTATTAAACATAGCATCAATCAATCTAACTATGAAGAACATATGCTATGAAAATTTTGAACTCATTTCAATCAATCAATAAATATGACTATTAATGTGCAAGATGAGCGAAATGAAATTCAAACATGAAGCCAACCTCAACTAATAACCAACCAATATTATGAACACATAAACATGGTGGTCATGAGATATACCTATATGAGCAAGAGAGGTGGCAAACATGAAAATTATGATGCTAATGAAGTGTGACATGGAATGAAAACATATAACTAGCAAGTTCAATCCAATGTACACAAGGTCTATCACATTCACAATAAATCAAATCAATCGAAAATTATACCAATTGAAACCAATTGAATTTGAAAACATGATTAAGAGCAAGAATGTGACAAACACAAAAATTTCATCAAGCATCATAAATGGATATTCATCACTCTTAAAGATATAACTAATGAGCATAGTGATGAACAAGGTAAATTGCAATGCAAAAGGATATAACTTTGTAATGCATGCAATTTTGAAAGTGACTAAATCATATGAATTCAACAACTAAGATATCCATCAAACATATAGAAATACGAGGAATGAATTTCAAAGAGTTTCATATGATCAAGATCACTACTATGATGTTGAAACATGTACAAGGATGACATCACTTTAAAAATATACATGAATCAACATCATAACCATCCAAAAAGAAATTACTAGAAGGCATAGAGGATGGATTTGAATTCTAGTATGATTTCTACAAATATAACTAAGATCACAACCATATATAGAACGATTTGACACTTGCATAGAGAGGATCAATCAACACTCAAGATCTAACTCATACCATATCATCAATAAAGAATATAACTATGTAAGCACAAGAAGGTATGAAGTTAAAGGGATCAATCTATCATGCAACATCTCCACTCTTAGCAAATGTACTAACCTTACAATGCAATGGAAAATGATATGAGGTTTATACCAAATGAACTTAGCACACTAAATCACAAATGTACTTAAAAAGCTCAAATACAAGATTTTACTATAAAGCACATAAACAATAATTAATTTACATTAATGAAAATATATACCAAGTTAGGCACAAACATGCAAATCAATGAAACCATATCCAACCAAGCAATGTAAGACATCAAAATCAATTTGCATAAAAAGAATATAACTAAATGAGCAAAGATGCAAATTGTTTGTAAAAATTATTTCCTTCCAAATGATATAATCATAATTAAGCATAAGGAAATAAATTCAAGGAAAATGCTTCTATAAATACAACCAATAAAGCTTTGAACATTTTCCAAAGTTTTTCAAATCACTTCAATATTTACAATTCCAACAAAGAATCATTTATAGAATTATGAGCAAGTGATTTTGAAAAACAAGAAGTGTACTATTAAATATTTTCACAACGGTTATAAACTGCCATTTTATAGGAGCCCCAACGGCTCTTTCCCGGTCAACCCGCAGTGGGCTCGGTCGACCAGGTCCCCTGTTGGGCCGGTTGACCGAGCCCATGCAGGTCGACCGAGCCTAGGGGACCAAAAACCCTAAAAAACATATTTTCAAAGAGTTTCTTTGTGGGGATTTTTGGGCCACTAAACCAAGCATGAAAACATGTTTTAAATCAATCTAAGAGTTTTAAAACATGAAACATAAAAAGCCAAAAAAGATTCAAAACTATAAAACCAATGGCTTGCTTGATTTCTAAAAATCCTTTTAAAACACAAATGCATCCAAGTTTAAAAACAAAACATGCATAAATCAATACTTTTACAAATCGTAAAAACAATGCATGTATAAATCAAGATTTCAAGTTGTTCAAAATCAATGCATATGTGTGTAAATCAAATGATGCTAGAATGATAATGCATCCATCAAATTGCAATCTACAAAATTCCTAACAATGAAATCATCATTGATCGCTCCAAGATTGCCAACCGGCTGACCAAGAAAGTACACTTTCTGTCTGACCGATCGAGAAATCGACAAGACAAATGTCACCGGCCCGCTGGTATCAACCAATGTCTGAAGTTGCAGCGCCATCCGACATCAAACAACATGTGGATCCATCGGCGATCATCACAAGAAGAATTCTAAAAGATGCGGCGCGGCCCGCGACTCTTCAAATGCCCTGGCGACCACTTAATGTCATTAATTGACCCATTTTATGACAACTTAATACGGTCATTAACTCATTATTTTGGATGTCCCAATTAAAATCAAGCAAAAGGGAGTTACAAATCCAATTAATCATGGCATTAAGACCATGAAACTCCCCTCATCATGGAGATTAAGGGCGATTAAATGCCCATCATTCTCCACTGGCCAATCACAAGCCATGAAAAAGGAGTTACAAAATCAAGAATTAAAACTTGTAACTCCTCTCACTATGGGTCATCAATCCCGTAAATCACCCCATGCCTACCAAGAGCCTATAAAAAGGGGTCATTCCAAGAAGAAAAGGTCCAGAAAAATTCAAGAAAAATCTCGAAGAATCTTTGAAGAAACTCTGCTACTCTGCTGCGGAAGAAACACCACAAGGTGATCGAAGTCCCTTAGGGGGTCACCCCCCCCAAGGTCTCCTCTCTCCTTCTATGCAACATGGCCTAAACGTGGCTCTTCAGCCCGTTTAGTCGGTTTTTCATTGGATATAGGACCTCCCCTTGATCTTTATCCTCTAAGAAACTGAGGTCCAAGCCAAGCCAAAGAATCAAAGCATCAAGCGTTCTCATCTGAAGGACGATGGCGAAGTCCATACATCACTTGCGACCGTCGATTTGAACGAGTTCCCACAATCTACTGAGAAGTCAGATACCTTCTCTTACTTTTCTTTGTATTTTGTATTATTTGTAAAGAGACAAACAAATCACATTTCTTGTCTTTCTTCATTGATAAGATTTGTAAATCGCCTTTCACGACATAATTCGCCTTCTACGGCACAAACCGCCTCCTACGGCACAAAATCTCCTTTCACGGCATATAAAATGAAATCGCCTGTTACGGCATTTAAAAAAATTGTGTCTCTTTCTTCAAATATATGTGCAATGGAAAGTTAGAAAGAAGAATTAATTTCCTTTCTACTTGTGAAGGTGAATCTCCGGATCACCACTTCAAATTCCAAGTAGAATAGAAAATCTGGCATACCCGTACAAAAAATGTTGATGACTCACTTTTCCTCCTCCGCCATACTCCCGACAGCCCCAGGGGTGGGTAGGAGAGGACGAAAGGTCGGAGCCCCCATCAAGTTGGCATACCCGGTGGGACTCATTCATTTGAGAACGCGATGCTTGAATTCTTAGGCTCCTTTCTAGTTGGTGGCCTTTGTCGGATCTTGCATATAAAAAAAAAAAAAACTGAGATGGGATTTTATGAGATTTCTACCTTTGAATTTATTTCCATTCTTTCTCATTTTGAAAAAAAATCTGATTTCTCTTTTTTGGATTCAGATTTGAGAAACTTTGCTTTCTTCCTTTTCGGGTTTAGTGCTCGCAGAAATGTTTGAGCCTTTATTCGGATTGGAACACCATTCGCTCTCTTTGATGGGTCCATTAGAAATCTCAAAAAAAAAAAAGTTCAAAACCCACTAAGGTTGCACCAATTGCGTTCTTTGACCAAAGTGGATCTAAGAAAAGCCTTGTCCAGAGTGTGGAGGCAACTAAACTGTTCGAGGCAAGGGTCCTTCAAACAGGTTCATTAAGTAATCCTACCCTTACCTGGGGGCTGATCTATCTACTAAGGTTTCATAAGATCGAATAGGAGACCTATGTCTTAAAAAAAAAAAACTTCAAAAAAATATCTTCAAAAAACTCTTAAAAAACACTTCAAAAAAAGAATCTTAAAAAAAAAACTTTCATCACATTTGAGTTCAGATTTGAGAAACTTTAGTTTCTTCCTTTTCGTGTTTAGTGCTCGCAGAAATGTTTGAGCCTTTATTTGGATTGAAACACCATTTGCTCTCTTTAATGAATTCAATTTTGATAAAAAAAACACAAAAAAAACCTCCGTCATTTTGAATTCAAATTTGAGAAATCTCGGTTCTCTCCTTTTCAGATTTAGCGCTCGCATAAATGTTTGAGCCTATGTTCGGATTGGAACACCACTTCCTCTCTTTAATGAATTCAATCTTCACCTTTCAAATTTTTTTTTTTAAAACTTCCGTCACTTTTGGGTTCAGATTCGAGAAATTCTAGTTCCTTCCCGTTCGGACTAAGCGCTCGCAGAAATGTTTGAGCCTTGTTCGGATTGGAATACCATTTGCTCTCCTTTGTGAATCCAATCTTGACCTTTTAAAAAACCCATCTCGTGTCCTTATATCATCTTACCTCGAGTGAGCCATGCTTCTCGGTAATTTGAATTAAGGTTCACAATTGCTTCTAGCAGTCACTGGAACTCTCCCCCTAAGCCTACCATACTTGCATTTAAACAATTGTACCCTCTATGGCTTTTTGCCTCTTTCATCTTCCTTGTGCTGGCCCATGTACCCTCGAGCGATTTGAAAAGACAAAACCATAGTTATTTTCCATTTATGATCACTACATTCTTGTGATTACTAATGGATCTGGTCTTGTTTCAGAAGTTTTCCAAACTAACAGTGGCAGCTTCATTGACCATCACTTTTGATGAGAACAAGTACCAACTCCTGCTTCAAGAAAAGCAAAACAAGCGCACTCACAAGCGTCCTAACAGCTGCCGAAGAATCACCTTCGTCGGCAACTCTCAAATCGGGTCGACCTCTACTCCCCGGACCATCGCCTTCCGGTCATTGGGACCATTCCCACTCCTAGCAGAAGAAACTGCACCTGCTAAGAAACAAAAAACCGCCCCTGAACATGTCGCTGCTCAGACACCAAGGGCAACAATCAAGAAGCCTGAAACTCGTGGCACTCCCATGAAGCCTCAACCTCTAAGAAACCAAGTCTGCCCCAAGACTTGGTCCCCGAGACCTTCCCCAAAATAAAGGAGGTCCCAAACATCTGCAAAGCCAGCGTACCTGACCCCTCTTAAGGAGAACCAGTTCTACCCTCTCTTTCACATGAAAGAAGAGAAACCTACCCTCCACAAAAAAAAAAAAATCAACTCGGCATGAGCCAGCTCGCTCCTACAAGCCCAGAATCAAGTCATGCATCACCAGGCCACCGCAAAAACCTGCTAAGGCCTACACTCCTGCGAGTTGACCATTCATCTCAACAGGGGCCGAACTTGCAAAATTCAAAGCCTCGTTGCGACAGGGAAAGGACCGCGTCCAGATCCTATCCATGCCCAACTTCAAAGAAGACAAGCTCGACTGCAGCGCGCAAGGGACTACGTCCTTCATTGCCAGGGCACAGCCAGAGCTAACTGAAGCTCAAATTGCCAGTCGTGTACGTCGTCGCGCGACATACCGACAAAAGAGACTAGAGAAGCAAAGAACCCAACATTCTACCCTTCAAGTCTCAAAAAAATGGGTCGAAAAAGAAAGACCCGACCAAGCTGTTGCTGTCTATAAGGTTGGCAAAACTAGAAGACGCCGGAAGTCAGCAACCAAAATTCATGTCAGACGACCAGTGACTTGCAGCGTCTCCCGGATACGAAGACATCAGGAGGATTCTCCCGCTCCTTCAAGCCAAGGACATCGGAGTAACCATTCCTCCGACTCTTCATCCAAAAGAATGAGCTCCAACTAAGTTACCAAGACGATATCGTCGTTCGATTCTCGAAGGATGAACGTCCTGGTTACAAATGCTGAGCAGCCTCCACCGCATGATGACGTAATAGTACGCATCTAGCAGTTGGAGCAAGGACAACAGAGAATTGAGGCTCTGATGGAAAACCTCCTCCTCACTCTCCAGCGTCCACCAAACAATGAAACTCCTCTGAGTCATCAAGATGACGAGGAAAACAATGAGTCATGCACCCTTACCAAGAAGGATGTCGACGATATCCTCACCAAAGCAAAAGAAGAGGATACACTAAAAGAACACGGGATCAAGCCACCATATCCCTTATGGATGGACTTGGTTCCGTTCCCTGCAAAATTCAAACAACCTACTCTCCAGACATATACAGGGAAAGGTTCAGCCAGACAGCATGTCATCCACTTCAAGATCCTGACATGAGCTATTGCGGATCAAGATGCCCTTAAGATCCATCTCTTTGCAAGTACCCTAAAAGGTACGGCCTTCGATTGGTACTCTACTCTACCAGAGGACTCCAACCAAAACTGGGCCATGCTAGAGACACGCTTCCTTTCCCACTTCAAACGTGAAGATCACCCTATCACTATGGCACAACTCTGCAGCCTAAAACAGGGAGAGAATGAGTCAACATATGACTTCATTCACAAGTGGAAGGCAACGGCGTACAAATGCTCAGATGTACTGCCACAAGCGTCGCTGGTTGATATCTGCCGTAACAACATGAGAGCAAGGATCTGCTCCATGATTATCGGCAACAAATCAAAAAGCTTGGGAGAACTCCTAAAAGCAGCTATGGAGGTTGAAACGGTGATCAAAGACCTCAACAGTCAGAAATCATCAAAGAAAGAGCCGACCGCCATTACGACCTCGAAACCAAAGAAAACGGAGGTTCTTAATGTGCAAACCAGGCCAGCTCCACAACAACCAAAGAAAGTTGAAAACAAAACTGCAGGTAAGAAACCTGAGCTCTCTGAAGCCTTCAAAGAACGAGTAGAAAAGAAATACCTGTTTGATGAAGATGTTGAAGAAATTTTTGAGGCTCTCGTTGCAAATGGTAAACTTACCTTACCTGAGCCCAAGAGACCGGGAGGTCTTGGCAAAACCAATGATCCCCGGTATTGTCCATACCACCAGATGGTCTCGCATCCTCTCAATTAATGCTTTGTTGTAATGGAGAAGATCAACAAGATGTGGAAAAACGAAGTCATCACCTTTGGCAAAAACTATGGGTCTGCCTCCGTCAACATGGTGTGATATGGACAAACTTCCAAGTCACCAAAGGAGAAGATCACTACTTCCTTCAAGGTGATAAAAATGACTCAAACGTCCCAAGAGTTGGTTCCCTATCCAACATCAGACGGACAACCCATATGGGTACATCCCGATCTTCTAGAAGATGAAAGTTGGGAGATCGTCAAAACAAAGCCTACCGCTCAACAGCGAAGGCAAGCCAAGAGACAACTCTGCAAGCTCAAACAGCAGGAGAAAGCTTAATCAAAGCTAGAAGTCCCTGAAAAAGCAGAGACCTCTTCCGTTGCTTCACTAGGGGTAACGGAAGAATCCAAAACTCCAAAAGTGGAAAGAAAATTCACCCTTGGTGATTTCATGCCACCTCATTACAGAAATGACACTACGCAGGGGGCATCATACTCTTGCAACTCAGTAATTGGATTCTCCATGGATGGATACAAGTCTAGTGATACTGATGAGTGGGAAGAATCCCTTGAAACAGGAGAATACCTCTCCGATGAGGAATGGATTCCCGAATCTCATCTTATGCCAGTAATCTAGTATAACCCATTACAGCCATAAGGTTCCTCGTCTGATGATGAAGAAGACCAAGAAGCTGTTCAGGAAAGTGCTGATGATCTAGCACAAGCAAGCGCTCCAGTGGAACCCAACACCGATAAACCATAAGGAGCAGATGATGATGAAGATTTGGCCCCTATGCTTGTTCTCGAGGAATATGCAAGAACTTGCAACATCTTGCCATCAAGCGGGAGCAAGATCGCATCGATGAGCTTCGCCAAAATCAAGATCTAGAACCGGAAATCTCAAAAAATTCACAGACATCTTCTCCGGCAACCCCAGAAAATGAAGAAAACTGCTGGATTGATGATCCCCTCATAACTGAAGACGAGTCTGAATCTCAGCAGTGCGTTGCTTGTAATGCGATAGTTCGGGATGATGACGCCTTTGAAAATTCATCTGCCGAAGCCTCAGATTCTCAGACTACGTCTGGTAGCATATCCTCTGGAGCTACATCTCCTCAGATGACTTCCATAGAGATATCATCTTCTCAGTCTTCGTCTCTTGAAATTGTGACGTCGGAACTCAAACCTCTTCCGGCCGATCATCTCGAAGAAGCTCCTGCCAATGAAGTCTTCTTAAATGAAAATCCGATGAATTGTTCCCAGATACCCGACCTCATAGGCGATGTCTGGACAGATAAACTACTCAATGAAGAAAAGAGGTTGCTGGACACTGTTCAGGACTTGTTCCTGGAAAATGCTCCAAGCAATGAGATCACTGAAGACGACAATACTGCTACAGAAACGTCTTCAGCAAATGACAAGGATCAACCCCTTGATCCTGGGAGTGATCTTCTGAAAAAAGACCCCTCTCCAGAGGCTCTTGAAGTTGGTAAAGGTGCCCACTCTGATTGGGATTACCACAAAAATTACAACCAACCTTCTTCTTCTTATGTAAATCCTTCGGGAAAACAAGTTGTAAACGACCCAAGTGGCAACAATAATGAAAATGCAGGCCCGAAGGAGGCTTTCAAGTACGACTTGATTGAGCACTTCAAACACATACCTGCACGAGTCTGTCGCGACCCCGGACCGGGAAATCCCCAATCCGGGATCGGGACTAATGATAAGTGGTGATGATTGGTGATGATTATCTACCTCCACAATATAGAACTTATTCAATTTCCCACAGGTGTCCGCGGTGAGGATATCACAACCTTGCATGAACATTTCTTTGAGTGCGGAAGCGTGTAGCAAATCAAATAGTAGGACTATCTCTAGTCATGCAAGCATTAATATCAAATGTCAAAACTGTATCAGAAAGAGCAATGATCTATAGCATGTTTCCCAAAGGTTGTTAAAGTTAGACAAAATATCATTTAGTTACATTCCCCAAAATTAGAGGCCAACAAAGGCCAATATTACAAAATAATAACCCAAAGAATAGTTAACAAGCCCTTCCCAAAATGTTACGGCTCTTGGCAACCCGATGTCTACATGACATCGTTAGCACGCCACTCAACTAGAGGTTGCAGCTCACCTACCGCCTCCTCCGGCTCCTCCTCAAGGAAACCGGCAACAGGACCTGAGTACCAAAGCAAAGGATCAGACACGACGGTCTGGCAAGAGAGTGAGAAGATACAACAACATATAATAGATGAATATCTCAAAAAACAAGGAAATCTGTTAAAGCAAGAATTCTCATAAAATAGATAAATCATTGGCTAGAAAAAAACATGTAAACAAGATAAAACTCATAGGGTATCCAAGGAATCAGGAACAAGCAAGATGGCGACCACACGAAGCTAAGTCCTCTATCACTAAGGTGATAGAGTAATAACTAGGCCCTGGTCTCAGTCACTCGAGGTGAGGAGAAACAGGGGATCTCATATAAATACATATGCATATACAATACTATACATGACCACGGTAGCGAGCCGGGCATCGGGGACCACAGTAGCAATCTGCGGTATCGGGACAAGACCACGGTAATGGCCGGGTAGCGGGATCCAAACTGCAGCTGGCGGGACAAGAGGGGGATCTCCAAGTCGGTGGATCAAACCAACGAGGTTATCCAAGCTTAGTGGTGCCGACTCATAGGTCAAATACAATCGAGACAATGCAAGTAAATCAAGTACAAATATATAATCAAACGGGCAAGACGGGGGTGCTCAAGGGCACACTGACATATCATGTGGTGCAATGCACTTCGGGTCAAGTAACCATTTCAAGTGTACAACAATGCTTCGGGAAAACAAGTCATGTAATGTAAATCTTGGAAATGAAGAATATAATGAACTATACCAATTCGGGAAAGATAATGGTTTTAAGATCTAATTGAGTGAATAGGGGTCCCGTATGTCGATTATGGAAATGACTTGGTACTCCTTGAGTTTGACGACATTCCGGGCTCCTTATCCACTTCTACGATTTTCAAAACTTCGAATGACATCTTTGTGATATGGTTTCTTTCTCGAATGGCCTCATACAATGCCTAGTGAATCTCCTTTGATTGACAAAGCTCTACGCTCGAGCGGGGAGCTTTTCGAAATCTGGAGAATTTCGGTTACCTTGCGGTCAGCTGGCGGTTAGCCGCCGCTGGGACGGGCGGCTAGCCGCTGGATGACCGCGCAGCTGACCGCGGCTGGGCCGCAGAAATGCAGCTCACTGGAAAGCTGACCGCCAATGAGCGGTTACCTGGCGGTTAGCCGCCGATGGGTTCCGCGGTTAGCCGCTGGCTAACCGTGAGGCTGACCGCGTTTTCAGGGGGAAAATGATGCTCTCTAGAAAAGGAATCGTGACATTTCGGTTACCTGGCGGTTAGCCGCCAGTCACTAGACGGCTAGCCGCCGGGTGGCCGTAGGCTGACCGCCAGTGCGGGAATCACCCACTGTGTGAAGATTTGAGTCACTTTCCTCCTCAAAACCATCCTCCTCACTTTCACTTAATCCTTGACACAAAACTGAGCTAAAAGCTCCTCCCATGCATCTATTTTCACTTCTCCCAATACTCCAATATTTGTTCATTCATCCCTTCCTCCATCCACATCAAATCCAATACAAGAAAGAAGGAAACCATATCACCATAGAGTACATTGGGTATAAACAAGAAAAGGATTAAATGCCATTCACTACTACACTTATAAGTCATAATTGCAATACCATAAATGCACTACTAAAGCTCCATTATGAACATTTATGTCAAACTAATGTAATAAATAGACATGAGTGAAAAACACCAAAAATCATGGAAAGCTTATAAAGATCAAAACATCCACTTGCCTTGTGTCTCCTAACAATGCAATAAAGCTCTAATACTCTTCCAAGCAAGGAATCCAAGCTATGAACAAAAATCCCCAAAAACAAACCCTAAAAGAGTCAAACCAATGAAATAGAAAGGGGAACTTTACAATAATGGAAATGAAGCTTCTCAAGGGCTAGAGGAACACTAATCTAGGAGATGGGAAGAATCACTTACTTGGGTGGCCTTCAAATAAAGAGAACTAGTTCAAAGAAGATCTCTAGATTGATGGATTTCTCCAAAAATGGTGTCAAGATGAAGCTTGTGAGATGAGGAAGAAGAAGATGATCTCCATTTCTAGCTTGGTGCAAGTTTGGGTGTGGATTGGAGATGAAGAAACAAGAAGATGAAGAAAAGTTGCCAAAAGCAAACCCTACACTCCTTTGTGCTGGAAAAAGGGAATTAAAGGAAAGGGTTCTCCTTATATAGCAAATGGGAATGGGTCCCACTACTAAAGACACTCTTTGGGCTGAAATCATGTCTTTCGGGGCTTCCAATGAATTCGACGAAGAAGAAAGAAACGATCGCCGAAATATCTAGTTTCCAAAAAGTATATGTTTCATGAGTTCCGGGAATATCAAGTTTTGGGTACAGATTTGGTGTGCAATGATTGTTTTACCCTCAAGGCTATGAAATCGGGTTTCGGGACCTCAAATGGGCACGGGATCAATATGAAAGTTGTAAGAATCCACAAGATGAATGCAACGGGCCAAAAGCACAATTCACAACAAATCGGGAAAATCTCGCAAGAAAATGCAAAGCCGAAAAAGGAACCCCCAAAGGGCCCCACTAGCCAACAAAACACTCAAAGTAGCCCAAAGCTAAAATCAAGGTTATTCCAAATCCAACTTAACCAAAAACACTAATCAAGCTTAGCACTAACACGCAACTTAATTAGCACTAATCGGGATCACTCGGGTCGGGGTCGTACACCCCTTAAACCCCTCCTCTTGTCTCTATCTCAACCCAAGCGTAGATCTCCATCATCCCCCCATCTACATCATCTCGGAACTCTCAGGCCTCTCTCTCACGCACAGACCCTTCGCATCCTCATCTCGGCCTCGCTACCTCCATTACCACCCTGTGCAAATCCACCATCCCACACGCCTTATCATCCATCTCCCATCGCAGCAACAACCATCTCTCCCTCACGACCTCTCCATTCTACGTAAAAACCTCACATCGATCTCTCTCTGGCTCACGCTTTCATCTCCCTCAGTCGTCGGTCCCTCCATCATCTCATGCCCATCCTCTCCCAGACGCAAACCACCATCTCCGTCTCCCTCATCTCCTCACCCTATCTCCATCACCCACTACAGCCTACCATCCATCGGCCTCCATCACCCTGCACACACCTACACCATCCTTTATCTCCCAGATCTCATCGACCACTACCCTCTCCATCTCTGCACCCATCTCCCAAACGACCATCTCATCTCACAGAACCCATGTCTCCTAAGAGAAGATCTCCTCTCACCTATCCACCTTCATGATCTTCTTTATATCACGCCACCAGCACTCCTCGCCATTTTCATCGTCCTCTCCAGCCATCCCTACGCAAGACCATCATCTCCACAACCCTCTCCATCATCCTCTCCGTTTCACCCGTTAGCAGCCCATTTCTTCGTCCACCTGCACAGCAACTCAGGCCAACTACCCTGCATCACCTTTAACTCACGCATCTCCTTCATCACTAGCAGCACCGACCTTCATCTCCATCTCACACCAACTGTCACGTCCCCCAAAATAAGAATTAGGGAAAAACGTGAAAAATAAATTAAATTCAAATTTTCCTGTGTTTAATACAACACAAGCTTCCAAAAAGTGGACTTGCATAAAATTTTCAACCTGTGGTTAGTCAAAATATATTTCATTAAATGCAACGGAAGCTTATTCAATTGGTATTCAATGATCATAAATAAGATCCAACACGAAAATCAAATAAACATTAAATGTTAAAGTTGCAGAAAGAATAAAACAATTACTAAAGAAAGGTTTATCATTAAAGAAAGTTCATCTAAAGAATTGCTAAGATGACGTTCACTCTCACGCATGCTTAGACGGCTCCGAAACCGTCTCCGGCATCCCACTCGGGTTCATCAGTTGGTTCAAACGTTTGAAACGCTTGATCCTCCTCCGTCTCCTGGATAAAGTAGGGCTCGGTACCTATGCACCAAATATTACAAAGTAAACAGCAAGTACATAATCATAATTCGAAATTTAATACAACAACGAGAAGAATATAAACGAGAGTGATCATATAGAAGTAATGACAGTAAAAATGACAAGAAAGAACGTAAGCATAATTCAAATAAAACAAAAGGAGCAATATGATTCACACAAGGACAAGTGTCCCCGTTTTGGGTGGTCAGCCCTAAATAAATCGGGAGAGCCCGTCCATAACGTCGGTGGTCATAAACCGATCGAATTAAAAACAAATCAGGATAACCTGTTCACATTCAAAGCGGATTATAAGTGATCCGGTCACATCGGTGATCAACCGTCCATATATCGATCTGCAGTCGTCCATAAATGACCCACATAAACATAAACATATAAGCATAATAGACCTGAATAATAAAGCTCCGACACAAGAGTCCTAAGTCAAAGTAAAGTGCTGGTCATTCCACATCCCATATTATAATCAAATCGTCATACAAAATTTGCCGAGCCACTTTATAGTCCATAATACACAATAGGGTATGCATCTAAAGGAGTACATATCCTAAATCAACATATATATGCATGCGAAGGTCAAGACATACATACGAATCGATCCTAAGGTCAAACATAAGGTCTCGTACCCCACAACCATAGGAATCTCTAATAAATATAAGATCAATGCATCCCTTTTCCATTAATGGTGCATAGACCTACTTAAGGGTTTTCCAATAGAGATGGGTTGAACTCGAATCCATTAGAATTTCTCCGAGGTCATTCGAGGCATTAAACCCCATGTTGGTAATATACCGTTGCTCGGACGGTATTTACTCGGTCCAAAGATTCAATTAATAAAAATATAATTTAAACACATTAAAAACTAAGATGTCATTTAATATTAATTTGCAAATAAAAATAATCTTGGTCTATAATTTTAGAAAATTTAAGGACCCACGTACCTAAGATATCTCCCAAATTAATCCTCTATAAACTAAGTTAAAGGGGTCTAATTTAAATTCATTAAAACTAATGGTTCTCTTTGTAAATCCAAGATCTAATGGCCATAAGTTTTAAAAGTCAAAAGGCATGTACTGTCACCACAGATGTACAGGACTCATCACTCCTTTTATTTTATCTTTTTGGCCAAGTGTTAGCTATGATCAACCTACCTCATCTATCCCACCCCCACACATCTCCATCATCCCATTCTCCTTATCCCATAGCAACCCACCTTTTCTATGTACCTTCACACCATCCAAAAACTTGATCCATCGACTTAACCCCTGCAGCAACACATTTTTTAGAAATAGAGTCGCCGTCTGGCATTGCATTTGTTAACGTTGTGGACTCCATTGATCAAGGGTCCACGATCAGCCTACATCCGTAAGGTCGCCCAGGCCCACTCTTCAAGATGTAGGGACCTGATCAAGATTTAATGGTCCAGGTGGGTCCCACAGTCAAACACACGAAACGTCCCCAAACTCCCTGCGTCCGGGAACTACTTCCATGGTTCTCTGCCGTTTTCCAATGGACTGTATTGAGTCCAAATCCAGCCAACATATCCACATTACTATCCGATTTACAGAGTCTTAGTTGTGGAAAAGTGGGTTTTGAAACTCAAACAAAAGTGATGTAACAGTAGCAGTTGAAACAAAAATCAATACAAGAAAATCGAAATCGCATAACCACATTATCTTATAAAAAAAGGGGCATCAAACGATTTCTATATGCATCCATGTACGAATCAAGAAGAACACAAGCATTAAATTTATAAATTATGATTAGGTACTTGCCTTTTACCGGGGTTGAAAAAATGCACAGATCCTGACCAAAACCCAAATTGAGATTCCCACAGCGCTCAATCACAATCCTAACACCAATTTGATATAAGAGATGAGAAAGAAATACCCAGGTGATCAGATCTATGATATTCCTACCCAAAACCTAGCATTGGAAAGAAAAAGGGGATAACCCAAGAATACAGATCTACTCCTAATGATTTGAGGAGATGGTTACTTGAGATAAGAAAGTTGAGCTAAGAATGTTGGTATCCTCTGATCTTGATTCTGATGGCTGGATCCTAAAGCTGGAATGACTTGGGAAGTTGAAAGAGGAAGAAGACAGAGGTTACGGGAGGAGTTGTAGAGAGATAAGTGGGGAGGGATAAATCGTGTGATTATTAAAATTAGGGATTAGGTTAAGAAGATATCATCAAAGGCTTAAGTCATTGGGTCAAAACTACGGGTCAGGTCATCTACCCACTAACCCAACTCACTAAACCACGCATCTAATCTAACATGTGCCCCACTTAATCCTAACCACTTAAATAACTAAAATACATTAAATTAATACAATACTAATATTTTAATAATAAATATAATTAATGGTGGGGCCGGATCTTACACCAACCCCCTGCTTCATCACATTTTCCCTGCGCAGACGTGTTGGATATTTTCTAAAACCTAATTATTTAAAAAATAAATTCCAAGAGACATTTGAATGTGTCTTTTCAAAATCAAGTTTTATGTGCCATTTGGATCAGATGTGTCTTTTAGGCCCATTTGAGTGGATGTGACCCAATTTCAAAGGTTGCTTTTAGGCCCATTTGAGTGGATGTGACCCAATTTCAAAGGTTGCTTTCAAACATTATAAATGAAGGTTATTTGAAGTTTTCCAAAGCGTTGAAGAAAATTTCAAGAAGATCCAAATGAGTATAATGCAATAATTTCAAAAGCATATTGTCTAAGGGTATTTTTATTCTCTTTTATGTCAAGGGAAATTCCATGTTTCTGATTCTACTGTGTAGACTTTGAATCAGAGTTGGGCATTGTATCCTGGGGACATAATTTCATCTAAACCACCCGCATGTGGCAAATTGATGTCTTTAAGAAAGCATCTTAATTGGTGTGCCTTGCCCATTTTTATTGCTCTCTTAGATTAATTTCTCACATTCACAGTCATTCACTTTTATACACTAATTATTTATTCTAACTGTTTATTTGATTTTTATGATTGCACATTCATCATCAGTAATTTCCCCACCGGTTTATGTAAATGTGATTCACATGTGTAAATGACCCACATGTGAGTCATTTGCATATGTAAATGACTCACATGTGGATCAGATTCCACTGTTTGTTACTAGCATAACATTTCACATGTGAATCTATGAATAAGTTGTAGATTGTTTGATGATATCTCAACATTCAACCAACATCAATGGTTGAAAATTGGACACATGACCGTGTTTGAGCTTCTGAAGAATATGAACAGTCCTGATTTTACAGGTGGGGCCCAGAACATTAAAAAATCATAAAAGGCGGACTGGGTATGTTAGTAACAATAGGTTGTATATTGTTTGATGATATCTCAACCTCCATGCATCATCAACGGTTGAAAATTGGACATATGGCCGTGGTTGAGCTTCTGAAGAATATGAACGGTCCTGATTTTACAGGTGGGTCCCAGAAAAATAAAAAAATCATAAAAGGCGGACTACTATATGTTAGTAACAATAGATTAATCCAACGACTGTGATTATGTTGATCATATCTCGACCTTCATGCATCATCAACGGTTGAAAATTGGACACATGGCCGTGTTTGAGCTTCTTAAGAGAATGAATGGTCCGAATGTTACAAGTGGGACCCAAAAAAAAAAAAAAAAAAAAAGGCGGACTGCTCAGTGCAGTGTGAAAGTGTTTCACACCTCTTGAGGTGTGAAAATGCAATGCACAAAAAGGGCCATCTTTCACACCATTTACACTACTATTTTACACATGTGAATCAAAATCACACCAAACAAACATAATTTTTGTGTATCCATTACCCATATGATTCAATTACATATGTAAATGAAAAAAACAAACGTCCCCTAAAGACAGCAAATCTCCCTTTGGTTACGAAGAAATGTGTCTCAGGACTCAATGCCATCAGGTTTATATGCATCTCTCTTGGGTCAAAAGTGTGGGAGAGATCCGAGGGATGTAGAAATGCAGCCCCTCTAGTCTGCATCGGTGCAAACAAATCTGGGCCATTCTTTGACTGAGAAAGCATATTTGTTAATGAAAGGAATCTTACTTTGTTTGCAATAAATGTGCAATTTGTTATCAAAGGTATGTGTTTTAATTATTTATTGACAACAGGCTACAGTGTTATCAAAGATGTCATGATATTACACACTAGATGTTCTTTGAACTCATTCGTAAGTTGCAGAATTGCTCTGGAACTCCATTTCATGATTTTATTCACACAAGCCATTATATAATTAAACATTGTGGTTATGTGTGCTTACAACCTGTCAACCTCCAAGGAACCATTTTAGTGGATCGTCTATTCCTTTTAGGAGTGGCGGAGGCTTCAAAACGGTAAGGTGAAGAACACGACCGTGGATTCTAGCAACCGACAATTGTCTCTTCTATTTGGTTCACTACATTGGAGAGATCCATCTATTCATAAAATACTATAACACTCTTCCCTAAATAAGTTCCTCTAACCATCCTTTGTCCTAAATCCTAATAACAATCCGTTCAAATCTATTCTTTTTCTGTTATTTTCTTTTACGTAAAGGATATTTTGAGAAAGGCTGCACTATCACTTCCATAAAGTATGTGCATGCATGATTGTTATCTAATGTTGCCTTTGGGACTATATTTTTTCTAAACCATATGAGCAAACAGATTGTGTTTAGTTTGTTTGCCTAGACCATATTTAATGGTCTATTAGTGAGTCTTGCCAACTTTTCTACTCATGTGTATATAAAACATTTTCGGCTTTTGCATATGTGATTTTTGATTCGTGTGATATGTTGGTTCATATATATCTCTTTGAGATTAGCCAATTGACATATTGTAAAATAATTTGTGATTTATGAATAAATTGTTGGATTATCAATCTTACGCACTTATGTACAACTTAAGGCAAACCTATATGTGTTTAATTATCAACTAGTGAATGAAACACTTATGTGTTGTTCTTGTGTTAGTGTTTCTTTCAATGATGCAGAGTAGGTATCTATGATTGGATGAGATTTTGCATTGTAGATAGTGCATCATCAACATCATCCATCAAATCAGATCACAGATGTGGACATTATATCGTCGATAAAATCACAGGATTATGGCTGTTGCATCATCATCCATTGGATCTGAGTATAGATCATAGAAATAAATGAAAAGGAAAGAATGTGACAACCAATCGAGGTACTTCTTTCATCAACAAAGGTCAATGATGGACACAGGTAAGATTGAGGTAAATGAAGTACAAGATTGTGGTGAATACTCCCTAATTTCTCAAAGTGATTTTATATCACCAAGAGTGAGAATCTAAACATTGAGGGAGATGGGTTTACCGAAGTAGAGGGATGGTCTTGACTGTAGCCTACTCTTAACTTCTAAGTTAGAGTTCAAAGGAAATTTAGTCAGATGTACTGTCCACCAGAGGGGTATATTGAGATATTCCTCACAGTGCACCTTTATTTTAGAACTAGCACGTGGGGGAAATTGATATGTTCTAAATTTGCCCATCTCTGAGGTTCGTGCAATGTTTAGCTTTCGCCTATGTTAGGCTGGACTTTTAGTTCCTAACAAACTCTTGGCTTAGTGCGGAGTGAGTGAAAATACTCCTGATGGGTTTGCCTTCACTAATGTGGAGGTCATTGGCCGCCTCCCATGGGTCATATCGGTAAGTCTTTAGAGTATTCGCTAAGACCAGCCTATGAAACTGCGCGGCATGGAGAATATGGATGCCCGACCATATTGTATAATGTAAATATGTATCGTTAACTTCACTTAGGTCACTCACTTTCACACTAAGGTTTTATGATACATATTCTACCTTCAGGTTCAAGGGATTTTGAGGGATGCATTATACAGTTTTTAGTTATTTTCTATTATTATTAGTTATTCTTTTAAAAAGAGTTTTTAGAAAATAGTGGGGGATTGTTGGATATTTTCTAAAACCTAATTATTTAAAAAATAAATTCCAAGAGACATTTGAATGTGTCTTTTCAAAATCAAGTTTTATGTGCCATTTGGATCAGATGTGTCTTTTGGGCCCATTTGAGTGGATGTGACCCAATTTCAAAGGTTGCTTTCAAACATTATAAATGAAGGTTATTTGAAGTTTTCCAAAGCGTTGAAGAAGATTTCAAGAAGATCCAAATGAGTATAATGCAGTATTTTCATAAGCAAATTGTTTAAGAGTATTTTATTCTCTTTTATGTTTACTTTGATTTTAAGGGCAATTCCATATTTCTGATTCGAGCAGACTTCGAATCAGAGTTGGGCGTTGTATCCTGGAGACGTAATTTCATCTAAACCACCTGCATGTGGAAAATTGATGTCTTTAAGAAAGCATCTTTATTTGTGTGCCTTCCCATTTGTATTGCTTTCTTAGATTAATTTCTCACAGTCACAATCATTCACTTTTATATACTAATTATTTATTCTATTGTTTATTTGATTTTATGATTTCTCCCATTTTCATTACTTTCTTAGATTAATTTCTCACATTCACAATCATTCACTTTTATATACTAATTATTTATTTTCTAACTGTTTATTTGATTTTATGATTGCACATTTTTCGTAAGTAATTTCCCCATCCTCCCATCATCTTCTCCTCTCCATCGCCTCATCGCCATCCGTGCTCGGCAATCACCCCTGATCCATCTCATCTTCATCTTCCATCTTGCAGCCAAGGCACAGATCGATCTCCGGCTCCCATCGCAGATACAGACTCCAGGCAGCGCCAACACCCCTCATTTGTAGCCAGACTTGTGTCCACGGTAAATGCACCTTCTCCATTGCTTGCGTTCAACAACCCAACAGCCCTCCTCTCCTTCATCCTCTCCGCTCTCGTCGCCAGACTCCAAAGACAGGTAAGAGCCTCCACCCATCACTGCATCCATCACTGCCACCCTTGCTGCCATTGCACCGTGCACCCATCCTTCATCGCACAGAGCTTCTTCTTTTTTCTTTTTTTCTCTTCTTTTCTTTTCTTTCTTTTTTCTTCTTTTATTTCCTTCCCTCTTTCTCCTCTCCTTTCTCTTCTCTTCCACCCATCACTTCACCCTCACAGCCTCTTCACACCCACTGCTTTCTCCCTTCCTTCTTTCTTCCTTCTCTTCTTTCCTTCTCACCTTCTTCTTTCTCCACCAACACCCTCGTGAACCCATCTCGTTTTCTTTTTTCTGTTTTTTTTTCTTCTCCCTTCTTCTTCTCCATGTCCTTCTTGTCCACCCATGCACTACACACCACCTGCGCCCCCTCTTTCCTCTCCTTTTCGTTTCCTTTCTCTCCCTCTCCTCTCTTTCCTTCTTTTACCCCTTCCCCCTCCTTCTTCACTGCTGCACTCTCCCTGCACTACACACCATCTGCGCACCAATATCTCCCTATTCCTTCCCTACTTCTTCTCTCACTGCACCACACCTGTGCACCCACCTGCACCCACTTCACTACTCAAACCCATCTGTTACTCCATCTGCAAACCAACCCACCAACCAATTTAAAACCAACATTCTCAGCCCACTTACCCGGACTGACCCACTTTCACCATCCCATTTTAGAACCCACTTTTCCAAACCAAACCCATACATGCATATTTGAGATTATGTGATTTTTTTTCTATTAGGCTTAATTCTCCATTTATCTTATGCCTCATTATTCATGCGTAAATTATATCCATGCATTTAAGTTATTTTTTAGGTCTTAATTTAGTTTGAATTATCCCTAATTTATGTGTCAAACATGCCCATGCATCATATAATTTAGTTGCATCTTATTTTCTAGATAAAATTTAGTTGAGTTTCTGTGTTAGATAAAACTTAGAATTGCATAATTCAACAGAAAAAAAAGAGTTAGTTTAATTTGGAAAACAAAAGAACAAAAAAATAGAATCCTAAGTATTAGATTAATTAAAACCATTAGGTTAGTTTTAATAATTAAGCCCCTTTTGCTCCTCTCCTTTCTTTAGGATTAGGGAGTTTAATTAGGAAGTTTTAAATCAGTTAGGTTATTTATTAAATAAAAACTAGCTAGCAATCTATCTCCTTTTCTTTCTCCCCTTTCATTAGGATTAGCAAAAAAGTAGTTTAGGAGATTTTAGGCTTTATAAATAAAACCAAAAACAAAATAAAATCAACAAAACCTAAAAGACAAAAAACAAAGTAAAAGATATTAAAAATCTAGAAAAAATAATAACAAAATTAGAAACTAAATAGTGGTTTAGGCTGACCAAGTCAAACCCGGACATAGATCTAGGTCCCCTCCTAGCCAGGTTAGATTACCATTAGTTTCTTTCATTTTAATAAGAAAGGTCATGCTCTCTCTTCGGGCCCCACTAAGGGATCGGGAGAGCGGATGAGGGCGGTTAGGACCCTAGGATAGGGTAGAGATCTATTCGGCAAATGGATTAGTTAGGCCCTTCTAACCCCAAGTAATAAAATCCAAAAAAATAAAAAAAACACCATAAAATCAAGAAAATTACCCCGAAAAATATTTTCTTCCCTTTTCCTCCACCTCTAGTGCCAAATATTCATTTTAACTTAATGATTAAAGGGAATACAGGCTGATTCCGAGAACCTGAATTAATAATAATGATGAGACGAGACGAGTGATTTCATACACCCCAATATCATTATTTTATTTCTGGCCCATCATCGGTTACCCTCAGTCAACCCCGGCCCATCATCGGCCATTTTTATTTACTTCCTGCCCATCATCGGCCATGCACTCTTTTCAATTGTGATAAGTCCACAAAACTAGGTCATTAGGTCATCATTTCATTAGCATTTGTGGACATAATTAGGTTTAATTGCATGAAATTGCACTTAATTTCATGATTACATGCATTTGAGGTTATTTTTGGAAACATGGTCAAAATAGGTCAAAATTCATCACATTGCATGTCTTTTATGAAATTATGGTTTTTCATCTCATTTATCGCCCCAAAATTAGTTTTTTGGCTTCATCAATGCATACCTACTATTTTTGGCACCATGTGCTATTTTTTGGAAAGTTTGTCATTTTGGTGCATCACTGGGCATGTAGGGTCCCATACATGGTTCATAATTATCTTCTTACATATAATTAATATTAAATTTATTTATTTTCAATTTATAGGAGAGATTAACAACATGGGACCCACATTGATGAAATTTGAGAAGAGAGGTCAAAGGAGAGTCAAATAAGCAAGCAAGGAAAGAGTCCAAGCATGCCTTGGACGTCCAACATGGGTCCCATACACCCCATTGCATGCCAACATAGAAGCTTCCATTTGTGCACAATTATTCTCGGATTTTTTAGGGGCAGCAACTTAAAATGGCCATAACTCCCAAACCAAAAGTCAGATCGGCGCAATTTAGCCACCGTTGGAAAACTCTTTTCGAGTAGATATCCGTGGAGCCTAAGATTGAATAAATCAGGGCTATATTGAGGGAGATATGACCTCGGGAATTTGTCTGCTATAGTTTTAGGCCGGATTTGCCAAGAAAACTCAATATTTGGAAAGTTTATTCCCTCTACATCATCATGTAATTTTTAGAGATATTCTTGGAATTATACAAGGAAGGTGTGTGCATCGAGAAACCTAATAAGGCAAGGACATCTCTCGAATTTAAAAGTCTTTTCAAAGAGAGAAGAGTAGCTTGGAGATGAAGAAAAGAATCAACGCAAAAGAGGAAACAAAAGCCCTATGAAGGAGGGGAATTCTTGGCAACAAAGGAACATAAAAAATTATAAAAAGGAGCCAACAAAGTGATTGGACGTACAAGGACTTTGGTGCATGATTTTTATGTAAAAACCTTGGAGGTTCTCTCTCTCTCCACTCTCATCCACCCTTTCTCTCTAAGTCCCTTTCTTCTTCTTCCCCATTCTAATTCTTTAGACATAGATTGAGAGATCATGTTGAGAGAATGATGAAGAGAGAAGAATCTTAATTTTTTATACTTCAAGATTAAGGAATAAAGACACTACTTGGATTGATCCTGCGTATTCTTTATGTAAGTGGTTTAATTTTCTATTTCTAGTTCTCTTATGTGTTTTGATTGGAGAAAATATTTCACATGATTAGATCTAGGGATTTGAAAATAAAATAGAGGGATTAAAAGTCGAGAGACAACAAGTTATCACTTGCATAAATTTTTCCTACTCTGAGAAGAGAGGACATCATCATCACATTGTCAATACTTGTATGATCGTCTAGTTTTTAGATCTTTGGTACATCTTTTCCGATTTTTATTTTTCCACCCTTTTGTTTTTATTTTTTAGTTAATATTCTGATTTTGTTTTTTACTTGCAAATTCTTGATTTAGAAACCCAATTTACATCATTCTATGTTTAGTAGAAACCTACTATTTTTTTAACTTGCATAATATATGGTTGGAAAGTGTCTTTGCACATACTTCATATTTAGAAATTGCATTAGAACAAAGCTTTTGTTGCTGAAATCACAAGATTATTAACTGATTGGAAAGACTAAATTCGGACTTGGTAGGAGAATAATGAAAAATTCTGCACAATTTCAGAATAATTGACCTAACTGTGTTACAAAAGTGCGCGATTTAAAAACCAGGTAAATGTGAATGTTTTGGTCCGAAAAATGGTAGATTTAAACTTGGTAATTGGACTTTGAAACCCCAGAATCTCAGCCAAAAATAACTTCAGGAACCGTGTCAACCAGAGGCACAAACAGGGGTAGTTGGAAAGCATGCGATCTGATTTCAGCAGCATAACTAGTTCAACTAGGCATCTTTAGGTAATCATATCCTTGTCATTTTAAGTCCTTTTTCCATTCTTCTTTTTTTGTTGATTTCATGAATCATCAGAGTATTGATTCCAGCCATTAGATTTGGGTTCATACCCTCTTAGACTAGTCGTACAGTCCAACAAAGTTGGGCCTGTGCAAGAGTTTCCATACCTAGAATTTTTTTTTACATCATGCATCAGATTTTGAGAAACTTATATAAAATTGCATTGTTAGCATTATAGATTATTCATATTTGCATAAAAAGTGTTTTTGGTAATTAGGATCTAATTTAGGAAGTTTTTTTTTATTTATTTTATATTAAATTGGTTGTTTGGATTAGTTTGTTACTTTTACAGGTTATAGTTAGAATAAAATTGAATAAACTAGGTTTCTTTACTTATTTTAGGGTTTTTTTTTTTAAAGTTGTAGTTGTTAATCTTCAGTTTTTAGGAATTTTCTTGTAATTTGATTAGTTTCTTTGTTAGGTTAGATTTAGTTTCTAAATTAGAATAGGTTAAAGTTGGAAAGTTTCTTAAAAAGCATTACTCCATGTGGATCGACTTGGTCTCACCAAATTATTACTACACTCGCACCCTTGCATTTGGGGGTCTGATCAAGTTTTTGGCGCCGTTGCCAGGGAGCGCCATATAAGGTAACTTTTCTGACTTTCTCATTTACATTGCTTTATGGGTGTGATATTTTTGGCATCTTTCTAGAATATAGGAGGTGCATGCATTGAATGGTAAACTGCCCTAAGTTGGAATAGGAAAGTGCATGGAATGTTAGCAACTCACATCATTGATTTTTAGAAAATTCCAAATTGTTACCGAAATTTTCCATTTTTTTTATTATTTTCCATTTATTTTTGGTATGACACTCTAATGGAAGAAAAGCCCACCCAAGGTTGCACCAATTGCGCTCTTTGATCACCTCAGTATCTAGGAAAGCCTTGTCTCATTGAAGGGTGACATTTTATGTTCGAGGAAAGTGGTTTTTAAGCAGGACCGTTGTGACCCCACCATTTTCCTAGGGGCTTACCTAGCTAAGTTGGTTTCATAGGACCGGATTGGAGGCCTAGGTGTACTCCACAACTTTAAAAGTGATTAGGTGTTTGTTCTAGGTTAGTTGTTTTTCATTAAATTTTTTTAAAATAAAAAAAAATGTTGGCCACCCTTCCCGCTTGATTCCATAATTAAACCATGTTCCAAGAGAGGGAATCGCAAATCAACAGGGCACATGAAAATCTCAATTTCTCAAAATCTTCAGGTTCATCTAGTGACACCATGGAATATGAAAGATACGAGAATTTGTGTGGGACTCAACCGTCTAAGAGGCTACATGATAATCTCTAGCCAAATTGGCAATTAATGAAAGATGGCCAACCCAAAAGGTCTTTGCGTGATTACCTATATCTCATTTATGCAAACCCTTCTTCATCTATGGTCGTGTGGGGAGGATGTGGATACAACACTCAATATTCATGGACTCGTCCAACAAGATCCGATTATTATATAGAGGTGTTGCGAAAACTCGAGGATGAAGCCAATGCATATCAATGACCTTGTTCCAATAACATAGGTAACATGCATAGTCCACAATGGGATGATCATTATGATTATAGCTGGGACAATGCGCACATGGATGATTTTTCCAATCTCCCCCAAAAACCTACTCCAGATGGGTCATATGTGTAGGATTCGACATATGTACCCCCATCAACTGATGGTCATATGAAACACCATCTGAGTGCTCATATGTAACCCCACCACCACCCCCGGAGGTGCAGTCTTTGGAGGATATGATCACTAAATTTATTCAGAATCAAAATGAAGTTATTCAGAGCCAAAATGAATTCAATCAAACCATCAAACAAGAACTACAAGACCTAATAGGTTCAATTTGCCATATCACTACAAGAAATTTGGGGTTTAAGGATGACATAAATTTGTCCCAAAATGTACATATTTCGTCACCGAAACTAATTAAGACGAAAATTTTTCGTCACCCGTTTTGTTGCCAAAGCCTTGTCGCTAAAAGGTACTGGAGACAAAACAAAATTCGTCGTTGAAAAAGATAAATTTGTGACGATTTTTTTTGTCTCCAATACACTCTGTTGGAAACATACTTGTAAGCAAATTTTTTTTCGTCTCCAATACACTCTGTTGGAAACATACTTGTAAGTAATTAGTGACAAAATATTTTGTCATTAAAGGAAGAAATTAGAGACAAAAATATTTTGTCATAAATATAAGAAATAGAGAAAAAATAATTTTGTCGCGTTTAATGTAAAGGATGTCACAGCCCTGCCCAACCCAAGGACTTCCCAGGAGGTCACCCATCGTAGTACTGCTCCTGCTCGAGCACGCTTAACTTCGGAGTTCTTACGATCTCCATGGCCGCATGATTTTAAAAGGCCTCATGCTAAGTAAATATGGGGTTTGACTTATAAGCCCATGGTCAGGACTTGGATATTTCCGATGCGGGCAAACGGAGACTCAGCGTTTGAAGCCCGTGGTTGACACGCCACGCCCCGTGGTTAAGGGTACCGCCCGGACCAAGATCTCACATTCTCCCCCACTAGAAATAGAGTCGTCCTCGGCTCAGATACCAACTGTCACAGCCCCGCCCAATCCTAGGAGGTCACCCATCCTAGTACTGCTCCCGCCCGAGCACGCTTAACTTCGGAGTTCTTACGATTTTCGGGGCCGCACGGTTTTAAAAAGTCTCATGCTAAGTTAATACGGGGTTTGACTTATTAGCCCAAGGTCAGGACTTGGATATTTCCGATGCGGGCTAACGGAGACTCATCGTTTTAAGCCCGTGGTTGAAACGCTACGCCCCGTGGTTAAGGGTACCGCCGAGACCAAGATCTCACATTCTCCCCCACTAGAAATAGAGCCCTCCTCAGCTCTGATACCAACTGTCACAGCTCCGCCCAATCCCAGGAGGTCACCCCATCCTAGTACTGCTCCTGCCCGAGCACGCTTTGAAAGTCCGCTATGGATCCTAACCCTAGAGGGGGGGGGGGTGAATAGGGTGAGCTACAAGTATGACCAATTTCAACCAATTTTAATTTCTTAAACAAAACTAGTCACATGTGATGAATGATCAATCAATATGCGGAAGCTAAACAAAATCAATCACCACATAGCAATCACCACAACACAATATTTATAGTGGTTCGGCCAACGTGCCTACATCCACTACCGGCTTGTGATCCAATCACCCCACCGGATTTCCACTATTTATGCTTTTTCAAAGGCTAAGCAATAACCTCTACAATGTTGCTTTTCAAAGGCTAAACAACAACCTTACAAGATGCTTTTCTTAGGCTAAGCAATAACCTTACAATATGCTTTTCTTAGGCTAAGCAATAACCTTATACAATGCTTTTCTTAGGCTAAGCAATAACCTTTACAAATAAAGCTTTCTCTAAGAAAGTGTCTTTACAAAAGATCACTCTAAGAGATTACAATTTAAGCTCATATGAAATTGCCTCTTGACTAGGCTAATATGAAAGTTTAATACAAATAACAAACATACACTCAATTAAGTTAAAGTGTGTGCATAAGTGTATGAATGCTCTACTTCAATCTATTTTAACAATGAAGCTCTTAAATGAATGCATGATGCATTTTAAAATCCAAGCTTATAAAATGATGATTGAAGAGAAAAATACTAATCACATGAAAGATTCACACAACTTGAAGAAATGATCTAAAACATGTTGTATGAATATAAAAGTCTAAGAACACATGTGATTTAGGTGAGAGTGATTGCAAACCATTCTAATATACCAATGAAGATAATGAGTTTGCAAAACAACTCTTGAAATCATGCATAAGTGAAAAACAAAGATTTAAGCATGCATGGATTTCATTTTAATGAAAATCAAAATACAAGTAAAGTGTACCTTTTTAAGAACTCATGTATTTGATTTCCAAATGGCCCCCTAGCCTTTCCAACTTCTTCTCCTTTCTTTGGCTCCAAAATGCTCTCAAAAGTTCAAGTTTCAAGCTTTTAAAAAGGTTGGAAATGAATGGACTTTATAGCCAAAAAGTTGCCAACGGCTAGTTCTCGGTCGACCGGCAAGGTGGTCTCGGTCGACCGAGAAAGCACAACGGTCATATTTCTGACCGTTGGGGCTTCAGTTCAAAAACAGTCCATTTGCCCTGCAGTGTTCTCGGTCGACCGAGACCCAGGTCTCGGTCGACCGGCGACACTGCCGGGACACCCCCAAAAATTCCAACTTTTGCATTTTGAAGATTTTCTTTGTGGAATTTTGTGGGTCACTAAACCAAGCTTAAAAACATGTTTTAAAACATTTAAAAACATGAAACACACAAAGCCTAAAATGATTCAAAGGTTTAAAACCAAAGGCAAGCTTGATTAGTAAAAACTCTTTTCAAATCAAATTGCATACAAAACTGATTCTAAAGGTGCTGAATGTATGCAAAGCTCAAACCTAAATTCACAAGAAGATTTTCCAAATCTAATGCACAAGGAATTTGGTTTTCAAAAGAGTTTTGGGTTCTAAAACCAATGCATCCAAGATTCGAACCAAAACATGCATAAACCAAAAACTTTTCCAAAACTAAAAACCAATGCATGTATAAAACTAGATTTCAAGATATTTTAAATCAATGCATGTGTGAAATATCAAATGATGCTAAAGTGCAAATGCATCCATCAAATTGCAAATTACAAAATCCCTAACAATCTCCCCCTTTGCAATTTGATGGCAACTTACCCATCATTGAAATTTCACACCAAGTCTTCAGCTCCCCTTAAGCTGGACAAGTCTTGAAATCTTCTTGGATGCTCCTTCTCTTAGCTTGGGCTCTTGGGCTCTTTTCTTCAATCTTCTTGATGCTTGGTGCTTGATCATTCTTCAAGCTTTCTTCTCATCTTCCTCTCTTTGGCCAAGCATCTTCTTTAGCTCCAAGCTTTCTTTCTTCTATTTGCTCTCCCCCTTTGACCATGCCTCTCTCTTCCTCTGGCAAGGTATGCATTCTCTCCCTTTGTAGAAGATCATACACAACTCTCCTTAGGAAGCATGGACATTCTCTTCACCCTTTGAGAACTTGAGTTCTTTCTCCCCCTTTGATGGATAGGAGATCTTCGAGTACTTGAACTCTCGAACTCTCTCCCCCTTTGAAGAGTAGGAGATCTTTGAGTCACACTTGAACTCTCTCTCCCCCTTTGACATTAAATTGCAAAGGTACCTACACACATGAGACAAGAAGAATACCTTTAGTAGCACCTGTTAACAAATGAAATCGAAAATGAAATTCATAACAGGCTATCATGTATGTAAGTTATCTCTAAGGGCTCAAAGGCAATCCAAGGGTGAATTTGATCAAAACTAATACTTCCTATGAAGGTTTACACTCCCCCTCAATCCATTCTCTTCTTTTGTCAAACTTTGACAAGATATAACTATTAAATGCAAGAAGTAGATGGTTTAACCAAGTGAGGGTCAACTTCAAGGAAATGATTAGATTCATTTAACTATAAAGCTCATATGATCAAATTACCAAAAGAGAGCAAGGTCATTAACGATCATGGATACCAATTGAAATAAACATATCAATTGAGATTAAAGGATGTGACTATAAACTCAATCACTCTAAAATGGATTTAAAAGTATAACTATTATGAGAAATCCAAATTAGAGCTATCCATGATATGGGGTTTACCTAACATAGCATCAACTAATTTAACTATGAAAATCATATGCTATGAAGGTTTTGAACTCATTTCATTCAATCAATAAATATGACTATTAAAGTGCAAGATGAGTGAAATGAAATTCAAACATGAAGCCAACCTCTACTAATAACCAACCAATATTATGAACACATAAACATGGTGGTCATGAGATATACCTATAAGAGCAAGAGAGGTGGCAATCATGAACATTATGATGCCAATGGAATGTGACATGGAATGTAAACATATAACTATCAAGATCAATCCAATGTACACAAGGTCTATCACATACACAAGATAAGTCATCAATTGGATATGAAATCAATGGAAAATTATACCAAAAGAAACCAATTGAATATGATAACATGATTAAAAGCAAGGATGTGACAAACTCAAAATACCATCAAGCATCATAAATGCATATTCATCACTTTTAAAGATATGACTATTGAGCATAGTGATGAATAAGGTAAATTGCAATGCAAAATGATATTACTTAGAAATGCATGCAATTTCCAAAGTGACATAATCATATGAATTCAACTACTAGGATATCCATCAACCATCATAAATGTAAGGAATGGATTTCAAAGAGTTTCATATGATTAAGATCACTACTTATGAAGTTGAAACATGTATAAGGATGACACCAAGAGAATCTACATGAATCAACATCATAACCATCCAAAAAGAATATGACTAGAGAGCATAGAGGATGGATTTGGGTTCTAGTATGGTTTCTACAAAAATTACTAAGATCACAACCATACATGGAACCAATTGTCATTTGCATATAAAAAGCATAACTAAATAAGTAAGGATGCAAACAACATACAACAATTGATCATGACTAAATTAGCTATGAAAGCCTTTAAAGTCACAAACAATTTAATCATGTAGAAATGCAAGGCAAGACATATAACTCAAGGAGTGCAAAAACCAAATCTAACATGAAGAGATTATAATCAAATGATTTTGAAAACCATGAAGTGTAACTTAGTATGGTGTATGAAAACAAAATCAATTGATCATAAAGAAACATTGCATTTTAAATAAATGTAACTAAAAGAAAACAAAATGCAAATGCAACTTGACCAACAAGGAGATTTAACTATTAAGAATAGGTTGGTCAAGGGGTTCAAGGCCCTAAGGTTTGTCTAGGAAAATAACTTTGGGAATCCACCTAAGGTCTTGAGCTTTGGAGACTACTTTGGAAATTCCACCAACTAAAGGAGATAGAGATTGAATTCTTTTAGACTTAACATCAAATCTTTGAGGTTTGACTATTTTAGATTGATGATTAGTCTTAGAGAGTTGGTGTGTTTGTTTCATAGGGGATTGATTTGTTTTCTTGTTAACCTTCTCATTTCTTTTAACTTTTCCTCCCTCTTTTTGCCTTTTGAACTTTAATTTTAACTTTTCAATCTTTTTCATGTACTCTTTCATTTCTAAGGTTAAAGGAGGAAAAGAGAGAAGCTTCTTGTTCTTAGATTCTTTCAAGCTTGTTTTAACTTGATTAAGCTTTTTAGAATCTATCTTAGGAGACTCCATTTTAAATGATTTAACTTGTTTAGTCTTTTTGGAGTCTTCTTTGTTTTTAAGTGTCTTACCCTTCATAGATTTAGATTCTACCTTCTTGAGTTCAAAGATGGGTTTAGACACATGGCTTCTTTTTCTTAGTTTGCACTCAAACATAAAATGTCCTTCAATGCCACAAAAATTACATTTGGTTTTGGGCAAAGGAGAAAGAGTGCTAGAGAATGAGGACTCACCTTTCACAAAAGTGTTGGTGAATTTAGGGTCATGTAACATATTCCTATTAAATCCAAGACCCGTCCTATCTCCATGAGGTTTACCCAATTTAAATAATTTTTCAAGTCTTTCTTCACTTTGGGTAAACTTGCACTCATACTTTTGTTTGTAAACTTCAAGTTGAGTGACTTTGGTTATAAGGATGGAATTTTCATTTTTAACTTTTGAAAGTTCATTTTCAATATCCTTATGTTTGCTTATCTCTTCATTGGCAAGTTTTAATTCATGTTTTAGTTCATTAACAACTTTAGATCCAAGTTCTTGTGTTTTTAACTTACTTTTAATCAACTTGGCTTCTAAGTTGTTAAAGTCTTTGTCTTGCCTTTTTATTTGATCTCTTAGAATTAAATTTTCCTTATTGACTTTATCATAATCCATCTTTAATTCATTTAGTTCATCTTGAATGTTAGATAGATTATTCATAGAGATCATGAACTTAGATTCTACACAATTTATTACTTCTTCTTTCTCTCTAAGTTCATCTTTTGAAGAGACTAGCTCTTTGTTTAGTTTCATAGATTCTTCTCTTAAACTTCTATTTCTCTTATCAAGCTTGGAAGATAATGTATATAATTCATTATAGGCTTGTTGAAGATCATCTTCATCATAATCATTTTCTTCCTCTTTTATGTCACATTGAGATTCATTAGATTGAAAGTTTGAATCTCCAATAGAAGGAGGAATGAGGGGTCTAGAAGAATCTACAAGATCTAGCATAGTGGAGTCCATTCTAATGATTTTCAAGGAAGCACAACACTAGGGTTTAAACTCTAGGTTTTTACACCTAATCAAGAGTTCCAAACACTTGATCCTAAGGGATAGAGCACGAGGCTCTGATACCAATTGAAAGTCCACGAGGATCCTAACCCTAGAGGGGGGGGGGGGGGGGTGAATAGGGTGAGCTACAAGTATGACCAATTTCGACCAATTTTAATTTCTTAAACAAAACTAGTCACATGTGATGAATGATCAATCAATATGCGGAAGCTAAACAAAATCAATCACCACATAGCAATCACCACAACACAATATTTATAGTGGTTCGGCCAACGTGCCTACATCCACTACCGGCTTGTGATCCAATCACCCCACCGGATTTCCACTATTTATGCTTTTTCAAAGGCTAAGCAATAACCTCTACAATGTTGCTTTTCAAAGGCTAAACAACAACCTTACAAGATGCTTTTCTTAGGCTAAGCAATAACCTTACAATATGCTTTTCTTAGGCTAAGCAATAACCTTATACAATGCTTTTCTTAGGCTAAGCAATAACCTTTACAAATAAAGCTTTCTCTAAGAAAGTGTCTTTACAAAAGATCACTCTAAGAGATTACAATTTAAGCTCATATGAAATTGCCTCTTGACTAGGCTAATATGAAAGTTTAATACAAATAACAAACATACACTCAATTAAGTTAAAGTGTGTGCATAAGTGTATGAATGCTCTACTTCAATCTATTTTAACAATGAAGCTCTTAAATGAATGCATGATGCATTTTAAAATCAAAGCTTATAAAATGATGATTGAAGAGAAAAATACTAATCACATGAAAGATTCACACAACTTGAAGAAATGATCTAAAACATGTTGTATGAATATAAAAGTCTAAGAACACATGTGATTTAGGTGAGAGTGATTGCAAACCATTCTAATATACCAATGAAGATAATGAGTTTGCAAAACAACTCTTGAAATCATGCATAAGTGAAAAACAAAGATTTAAGCATGCATGGATTTCATTTTAATGAAAATCAAAATACAAGTAAAGTGTACCTTTTTAAGAACTCATGTATTTGATTTCCAAATGGCCCCCTAGCCTTTCCAACTTCTTCCCCTTTCTTTGGCTCCAAAATGCTCTCAAAAGTTCAAGTTTCAAGCTTTTAAAAAGGTTGGAAATGAATGGACTTTATAGCCAAAAAGTTGCCAACGGCTAGTTCTCGGTCGACCGGCAAGGTGGTCTCGGTCGACCGAGAAAGCACAACGGTCATATTTCTGACCGTTGGGGCTTCAGTTCAAAAACAGTCCATTTGCCCTGCAGTGTTCTCGGTCGACCGAGACCCAGGTCTCGGTCGACCGGCGACACTGCCGGGACACCCCCAAAAATTCCAACTTTTGCATTTTGAAGATTTTCTTTGTGGAATTTTGTGGGTCACTAAACCAAGCTTAAAAACATGTTTTAAAACATTTAAAAACATGAAACACACAAAGCCTAAAATGATTCAAAGGTTTAAAACCAAAGGCAAGCTTGATTAGTAAAAACTCTTTTCAAATCAAATTGCATACAAAACTGATTCTAAAGGTGCTGAATGTATGCAAAGCTCAAACCTAAATTCACAAGAAGATTTTCCAAATCTAATGCACAAGGAATTTGGTTTTCAAAAGAGTTTTGGGTTCTAAAACCAATGCATCCAAGATTCGAACCAAAACATGCATAAACCAAAAACTTTTCCAAAACTAAAAACCAATGCATGTATAAAACTAGATTTCAAGATATTTTAAATCAATGCATGTGTGAAATATCAAATGATGCTAAAGTGCAAATGCATCCATCAAATTGCAAATTACAAAATCCCTAACACGCTTAACTTCGGAGTTCTTACGATTCCGGGGCCGCACAGTTTTAAAAAGCCTCATGCTAAGTTAATATGGGGTTTGACTTATAAGCCCAAGGTCAGGACTTGGATATTTTCGATGCGGGCTAACGGAGACTCACCGTTTGAAGCCCGTGGTTGACACGCTACACCCCGTGGTTAAGGGTACCGCCCGGACCAAGTTCTCACAGTAGCAGAGGCTGAGAGTGGTAGGTGTACCTGGCGGTGGCGGACTCTTGGATGGAGGATGATTGGCACAGATGATGGTGATTGGTGATGGTGGCTGCGTCTGGGAGCTCTAAGCGAGAGAGACTGAGAGAAGTAGAGATGAGAAGGATCACTTATCAGGGATGGGTTTACACTGCGTGTGTTGATGGAGGGTGATGATGATTAATGGGGGCCAATTGGCCATGGGGCTGCTGCTGCCTGAGACGAGTGGTGGGAGATGATGGAAAAAGATTTTCGAAAATGGGGAAAAGGGTTCTTCTCTCCTCTTCTGGAAAAGGGTCTTGGAAAAGGGGGAAAAGGGTTTTGGAAAAGAGAGACCGGGATAGATGGAGCGACAAAGGGGGAAATGGGTTTTGAAAAAGGGGCGTTGGATTGGGGGGTGGGGGGGATGGACGTTAGGGCTTGGGGGGGCCCATTTTAGTCATTTTAAAGGCTTTTGCTAGAGCAATACTTGTAAGAGAGGAATAGGTTCAAGTGCGAATGAAATTGGCGCCACCGCAATTGAAATTGGTGCCTTATTTTGTTGGCCGAAATATTTTTGTCTTCCATAACTTATCCTTATTAGTGACGAATTACTTTTATTGCAAAAATAAATTATATTTTGTGACAAAAATGTTCGTCTCCAATGAGCTAAAATAATTCGCGCCAACGCAAATTAAATTGGCTCCTTATTTTGGTGACCAAATATTTTCGTCTTCCATAACTTATCCTTAATAGTGACAAATTATATTTTGTGACAAAAATGTTCGTCTCCAATGAGCTAAAATAATTCACGCCAATGCAAATGAAATTGGTGCCTTATTTTGGTGAAAAAATATGTTCGTATTCCATAACTTATCCTTAACGGTGACGAATTACGTTCGTCGCAAGAACAAATTATATTTTGTGACAAAAATGTTCGTCTCCATTGAGCTAAAATAATTCGCGCCAACACAAATGAAATTGGCGCCTTATTTTGGTGATCAAATATTTTCGTCTTCCAGAACATATCCTTATTAGTGACGAATTACGTTCGTCACAAAAATAAATTATATTTTGTGACAAAAATGTTCGTCTCCAATGAGCTAAAATAATTCTCGCCAAAGCAAATGAATTGGCGCCTTATTTTGGTGACGAAATATGTTCGTCTTCCATAACTTATCCTTATTGGTGACGAATTACGTTCGTCGCAAAAAAAAAAAACATAATTTGTGACAACAATATTCGTCTCCAATGAGCTAAAATAGTTGGCACCAACGCAAATGAAGTTGGCGCCTTATTTTTACAGACGAAATTTTTTTTCGTCTCCTATACTTTTGAAAAAAATGAAAACAAACGGCAAAAATTATATTTCGTCCTCTTTGGGTGTTCTTTTAAGACAAAAAAAAAATTCGTAATAAAATTTCGTCACAACAACCTAGATTTCTTGTAATGTATGTTACAAGAGGACGTCACCCTTAGTAACGAAAATGATATTCAAGTAGATGATCTGAAAAACCTTGACCACTTTTTATTACCGGATCACACAAATGCATAATCCATATCTAAGGGTGGAGATGAGAGTAGTGTTGGTGGTATGATTAAAAAACAATTTGATTCTGAACCATATAAGCCTACATTCCTTTTTCCCCAACGGTTGAGATGGTCCCACCAAGAGATTTTGGAAAGAGATTCCCAGTAGTCCCTCTTAGATTCTGATTCTTTCCCAACAATGGATTGAAGTATTGTTGATTTTTGAGAATTTGATGTTCCAGTTTTGAAGGAAATAAAAAATATACATTTTGATCCTCCTGATGGGTTTGAAACTTTCATGGATGTTTTTCAAATTCACGACTTTGATAATTTGAAATCATTGGACTCGTGCATTACCCATTCCCTAGCTTTCGTTATGGGAAATAGAAAATGTGTTCATTGTGGGCCCTAAGGAGGACCCTATTGCCAAATTTGAAGAAAATGGCCTTCTTCAAATCTTCGAGTTTGAATTCTCAGAATCATGCATGGATCCCTCCAAACATTCAAATGTTGACATTGCCATCGCATGTTCCGCACCTGTGCTAGAAGAATTTGAGAAATTCAATTTTGAGGAATTACATGCACGAGAATTACTTGAAACACCAAGTTCATCCATGCAATCTCTTCCTTCAGACTTACATGGTTCATTTTTAAAGGAAACGACTTTAATGGTGGTTACCTTCTCAACATTGGACAAGAAATGTGTGCTCAGAATTGCTGACAATTCTCATCTAGTCTTTGTCCAATATGTAGAGGAAAATTTTGTTTGGGATCTAGGTGGATTCCTTGTTGAGTACCCAGTAGTGTAGCTTCTATTTTTTCTGTTTCTTGTTTGTTTTTGTGTATTTTGTCTAACCATGGACAGGGTTTCTGAAACGTTTCAAATTCTCAGGTGATTTCTTCACTTTACGCTCCGATACTTTTAATCCTCATGTTTCATACGTTTCATTGCATTTCATTCATTTTAACATCGAGGACGATGTTCATGCTAGGTTGGGGGGTGGGGACAAGCACACTTGTCGGTTATTAGATAGAATTTTTACACATTTGTGTTTGGATTTTAGTTTTTTTTAGAAAAAATTTCTAAAATTCTTAAAAATTTTTGCTATTTCTGTTGCTTTTAGGGTTTTTGAAATAATAAGGAAATTTTGAAAGAGTTTTTCTAAAACGAGGATACCTTGAATTTCAGAATTTTCAATGCTTTGGGCAAAAAAGACAGGTGGTTCACTATTTTGTTTAAGGAAAGAGTTTTTGGAAAAGTGTTGAAATTTGATCACTCACTTTTGCGCGGTCTGAATACGTTTTCAAGGTTTTGAATGTGAAGCTATGATTTCCGTTTTCTTTGATGATTGGAATGAAAATATGATGGAAAATGGACCCTAAGTTTCACAGTCTCCTGGTTCATATGGATGGTCTAATTAGCCACAAACCATTGAATTAATTCGGGCATATGGAAACGGCTGCCTATTGTTGGAGACCGTAAAAAAAAAGAAAGAAAGAAAGAAAAAAAAAGTGTTTAGTTATAAGTCTTGAAAATAATAAAAAGTTATGTGACTAGTTTGGGTTCGTAGCCTTTTTAACCCGAGTCAGTAAGCCCGTAGGGGTATTTACATACCTAGTGCCTTTTAGACATCTGTTTTGGGAGTCATTGGCTGAATGCTGGTTACAGGGGTTAATTAGAAAGATTAAAGGACCTAGGCATTGCACAATTACATGTATGTGTTTAAAAAAAGAAAAATTTACGGCCTTTGAAAAAACAGTAGTTAGAAAGCCGTCATGGTCGCCTTGAGAGGAAGATTGTTTTTCTTCGCTAAGGTTAGGTGGCCTAGAATTTTGGATAAAAAATCGTCTTCACAGAAATTTTTGGTGGATCAATTGATGTCTATGTTTTTTCGTATACGCACTTATCACCGTGCACAATCAATTCAGCACGATTTCGAGAATTTATGACCAAAAGATGAGATTTGTGAACCTAATTTAAGATTTGCCTTTGAAAAATTCCAAGAATCAAGAATATCCAGTGTTTGTAAATTTTCTTTTGGAAAAGTTCCCATGGTTTTGTTTGGTTTCTATTTGGATAAATTTTTTTTTTTGGTACATTCACTGCAAACCCTCACGAGGCACAACTCGTCTACTAGGGGGAACCAGGGGGTTTAAGGGCTTACTGCATACACTAAATTCAGTCGAGAGTACCAGCGAAAGTGGTTTTTTTCCTTTCTGTTTTCTGCTTGAGTTTATTTTCTTTAGGATTAGTTTATGTGTTTTATTCCTTGTCGCTTATTTTGCTAAGGGACTAGCAAAAAGCTAGTTGGGGGTGCGATAAGTCCACAAAACTAGGTCATTATGTAATGACCCTAACTCAGATTCACCTTTGGGCCCAACCCTAGACCCACTAAAGACCCATGACTAGGGTGTTTTTTAATTTATTTCATGGTAATTATTTTAATAGAAATTTAATTATTATTATGATTATTACATGTATTTAATCCATTATTTTCATGTTTTTAATTATGACTTCATGCATTTTATTTAATTGTCCATGCACTTCATTTTCTTCAATTTCATCAATTATTATTCATTCTTATGTTGCTAATTAAAGTGTCATTTTAATTAGATTTGATTTTTATAATTAATTCTTAAATCCAATTTAGCGGACCCTCACACATTATTAAAATAATAAAATAATAATAACAATTAATGCTAATTTCGGAAAGTTCTTATATATGGTGTGTTTAGGGCCCCACTTTGACTTGTGCCAAGTGGAGGATGATGTGGCACTTTGTTTCCCTCCTCTTTACTTTCCATTTTATTTCAAATTTTAAACTTAATTGGAAACCCTATAATTAATTGTTAATCATTAATCTAATTGAGGAATTGAGGCACTAAATTATCCCTAATTGCTTTGACCTAACTATAATTAAGAGAATGGAGATTTCTCTCCAAATTGGACACCCCTTGATTAGTTGCAAATGGAGATGATTGGGGATCTATGGAGAATAATGTAGAGCTAGGATCTTTGGATAATTTAAATGGAGGGGTATGATAGACTACATTGAAAGTCCTGAGGATCCTAACCCTAGAGGGGGGGGGGGGGGGGGGTGTGAATAGGGTGACCTATAAATATGACCAATTAAAACCAAATTTGATTCTTTAAGGAAAACTAGTCACATAAGATGATTTACCAGACAAGATGCGGAAGCTAAGAAGACAAGCACCACAAGCAAACACCACTACACAATGATTTATAGTGGTTCGGCCTCAATGCCTACGTCCACTACCGGCTTGTGATCCAATCACCCCACCGGATTTCCACTAACTATGCTTTTTACTAGGCTAAGGAATAACCTTTACAATGTTTTTTTTCTAGGCTCAACAACAACCTTTACAAGATTCTTTTCAAGGCTAAGCAATAACCTTTACAATGTGCTTTTCTAAGGCTAAGCAATAACCTTTACAAATGAGGATTTTCTCTAAGAAGGTGTCTCTTCAAGAACACTCTAAGAGATACAATTTAAGCTCAAATAAAGTGCCTCTATATATAGGCTGATGTAAAGGTGTAATTCAAATTACAAACATACACTAGACTAGGCTAAAGTGTGTGCACAAGTGTATGAATGTTATACTTCAATCAATTTCAACAATGAGGCTCTAAAAAGTATGCTTGATGCAATTTAAAATTAAAGCTTTTAGAAAATGATGATTGAAGGTGAATGCTAATCACATGAAGAATTCAAACAACTTAAAGAAATGATCTAAAACAAGTTGTATGAATGATAAGGTCTAATAACACATGTGATTTAGGTATGAGAGTTTGCAAACCATTGTTAATATACCAAAGATGATAATGAGTTTGCAAAACAACTCTCTAAGTACTAGAAATCATGCATAAATGGAAATACAAAGATTTAAACATGCATTGATTCTAATTTGAATGGAAATCAAAATGATTAGTAATATGTACCTTTTAAAAACTCATGCATTTGATTTCCAAGAAGCTTTCTAGCCTTTTCACTTCATTCCCCTTTCTTAGGTTTCAAAAAGGTCTCAAAAGTTCATCCAACAAGCCCCTTGAAAGATGGGAAATGAATGGACTTTATAATGAAAAACAGTCCAACGGCTAGTCCTCGGTCGACCTGCAAACAGGTCTCGGTCGACCGGGAAAGCACAACGGTCATAATTCTGACCGTTAGAGCTTCAGGGACCCTGACGACCTGCAGTGTTGCCGGTCGACCGAGATCCCTGGGCCGGTCGACCGGCAACACTGCTGGACGACCAAAATTCCCAAAAATCCAAGTTTTCAAAGCATTTCTTGGGGGAACTTTTGGCCACTAAATCAAGCTTGAAAAACATGTTCTTAAAAAAAACCTAAGATGATTAAAAACATGAAACACGAAAAGCCTAAAATGATTCGAAACTTTAAAACCAAAGGCTTGCTTGATTTCTAAAAACTCTTTTCACAATTGAATGCATACAAAAGTGATTCTAAAAAAAAGATGAATGTATGCAAGGAACAAACCTAAAACCTCAATAAGATTTAACAAGAATAAGGCACAAAGAAATAGGTTTTCAAAAGAGTTTGGATTCTAAAACATGCATGAATCAAATATATTTCAAAAACATGTGCAAATGCAAGAAAGAATCCAAGATCCAAAAGTCAAAACTTAAGAGCTCATGTGTGTGATCATGTGTTAGTGAAAGTGAGTGAATCCATCAACAATTGCAACAACCAAGGGCCTAACATACATATCTAATCAAGAGAATGTAATTAGATTTAGTTCCTTGAAGGGAGGGAGTGGTTAGATTCTTTTTAGTTAAGACTATCCTCCATCTCCATCGTGTGGTGTTTTAGAATTAGAGAGAGAGAGAGGAAGTGGACGTGTGGCTTAAGGGAAGAAAGAGAGAGAAGGAAGAAGCTTGCTTGGAGGTGGACTTCTTTGAGGTAGGTTTCTTTTCATTTTCTTACATATTTTATTATTTATTTTCTTTCACCATTTTCTTCTCTAATGTCTTCCCTCTTCCATATTTATTGATGGTCATTAATGGTATTTTAGCACCATGATGAAGCAACCCATGTCATTTTCTTTACTGAGATTGGCCAAAGGAAGAGGGGATCCAAGTTCATGGTTTCGATTATTGATTAGGCTTGGGTCATCACCAATGTTTGGATAGGAAAATGGTGAAATCTTAATTTATGGTTTAGATGTATTTTGAGGACTAGATTTTTAAAGATCAGATTCATTTTGTGCTTTTTTTTATATAAGTCATTAGAGTTAGTTTTACAGGTTTTAATGATCATATAGTTTAATAATTATCGTATTTCATCTTTTTCTAAAATCTATTTTTTTTTATGAATGAAATTGTTATGCTTTTAGCCATTATAATGTATTCTAGTTTATTTTAAAGATCCATATCATGGGGAAAAAAAGGGATAAAAAAGGGGATTTTGGATATCCTAAATATTCATGATAAAGGAAAAATATTTTTGAACCCATGGATTTGACAAATCAACGGTCAGATCGGACCCAAAAGTTCTAGGGATATTCTCATCCATATATGCAAAGTTTTTAATAGTTTGGATCTTTGAAATAACTAAAAATCGAAGGTTTTAATTAAACTTTTAGTTTTTGTTTTAGTCATGATTTTAGGTGTTGGATCATTGGGACCCTTTTTGGGTTAACTGGTTTGACTCTATATGACCCATTGGTGCACCAATTGTAGATCTTGGGTTAGATATTAATTTTGGTATAAATATAAATAAATTCCAGCAACCATAAGGTTCTGTTTTAATGATTTTAAGGTGCTGGAATGGTGGATTTAAATCTAAATGAGTCTTGGTTTAATGGACTAAGCCCAAAACCTAACCCTAGTGCAGCAATTGATCACATATGGACAAATTGTAACGTTATAATTTTATGTTATTTATATGCTAAATTTAATTAAAGGACCAAATTAAATTATTAATACTTGTTTAAATGAATTAGGAAGTGTGGTCACACCCTTGGCTAAGTTGGAAGCCATTTTGGCTAGACTAGTTGACTAGTGTAGTTGGTTATACTTGGTCTATGTGTTATGGTGGCTAAAATAGGTTTTTATGAATTAAATGGGGCCATAACCAGTAGCTATATACTTTAATTAAGTCGCTGGTCAGTAGGTTAAATCCCTTTATTAGTGGAGATTAATAGGCCCGAATAAATATTTAAAGGGGCCGTAGCCATCAAACCTAGACTAGGGGTAATTGGCTAGTTAGTTAGTTAGTGTGGGTGTGGTTTAGTGACTGATGTGTCATGCTTAATTCCTCCTTATGCTACTGTTAGGTGTTGTTATGGACCTTAGGACACTTTATAAATCATGTGGACCCCACCTTAAATCATAAGATTTAATAATTAATAAATTTAGAATGTTAAATGGCTAGACTAGGTTCCCTAGTGGACCTTGGTGGTTTAGTTTTCACTTAAATGATTAATTGGTTAATAAATTGGATTTTTGTTGATTCTAAAATATGGTTAATAACTAAGATTTAACTAATTAGTGTTTAATAATTATAATTTATTTTTGCAGCATAATTCACATTCTAACACCCTTTTTTCTCAAGTGGTTACTAAACTCCATATAAGGCAAGTTTCAATTACTTTCTAAAAATGTATATACCTAATTGGTGATATGGTAATAGTGTTATGGACATTATGGTATGTTGCCTAGCATTCAAATTATGAAAATTTCTATATGTTGTCGTTTATTGCAAGTTTTGCATAATGTGTTATTTATAGAAAGTTTGTATGACAATTTTTTAATATTGAAAAATGTATGATAATACCCTCATGTGTTGATGATAAATGATTGTAACACCCACTCCATCAAATATTAATTAATAATATTGATCGAAAGGGATGAACCATAAGAGTGCATATGGAAGCCAAGTGGCATGGGACGCTTGATGATAAGTATGCATATAATATGCTTTATTCTAATTAGGTCTAAACTAATTAAAAGAAATGAAATGTTAGAAAACAAACGAAAGTAGGGACCCCAGTTCCACAACCCCACTACGTTGTATAACCCCCACGGGAAGATGTCTTACTGTGTGGTGGTCCAATGCAGTGTAGTGATTAGTGATCGGTTACCTATAATGGGTATTCCGAAAATGACCTTTGTCTTAGAAGGGTTAAATTCTAAGACACTTCGTAGATGGATGCACTGTTGGACTGGTCAGTGACACAAAGACCCAACCTAGTGTAGGGATTGATATTTTGTAATGACTTTTAAGTGAGTGATTTACCAATATGGAAGGGAAGATCTCAAAGTATTATAATGGCCAAGTGACAAGTGAATAGTGCTAAGTGTAGTGTATTGTCACATGTGTTCTAATGAATGGTTCAAATGTAGTGTTGGGACCCTAAATTCCATATCGGGAAGTGACTTATATTGTATGATATTTCAAGAAATGTTGGTGCCCCAATATTTATTTTATGAAATATTGCCATTATGGTAATGTCATGTCATTTATTGCTTATCATATGTACATCCTCATTATCTTATACTTCTTATAATATATGTTTTGGTTTGTAATTGTTATCTTGCGGAGTACCGTTGTGCTCATTTCATTCCACCACCACAGATGATGTGCAGGAGAGTGAGGATGTACAGGACCCAGGGATTAAGGGTGAATAGGAATATGAGCCTGTGCCACAATATGGCTATGACGATGCCATTCTGGATGGTCAAAATGAAGATATTTAAATTATGAGAATTTATGACATTAAGTTTAATTATGTCTAAGACTTTATTAGTTTATTTTGGGATTGATGTATTTATTTAATTTTCGTACTTGGTTTATTTGGTGTAATAATTGTTGGATTGTTATTTAGGGTTATGATCTTGGCTTACCTGATATAGGGCTGGGCAATGTGGTTTACGCATAATTATTAGTTAAAAAAAAATGGCCCACTATTTGAAGAATTGAGTGGCCTTAGATGACTGAGTCATCTGGGATCACGTCGGATCTATGTTATCGGATCTTGGGGCATGACAGTTTGGTATCCGAGCCCGGTTTGGTTCAGGTTTAGCCAAGTTTATAACCAACTTACAATCTTTGTTTACAATTAAAGTGGAATAAATTAAAAGTTCTTAACTTAAACATTTCTCGTGGTGAGGCGGGGTAGCCTTGGGGTAGGATGATTAATCAACCTAATGAACTCTTTTTTTTCCTGATCCTTAGAACAATTAGAATTATAATTTGAATTTAGGACCCCACTATGGATAGGTCATAAACTAACTGTTGTTGCATTCAGATGGCGCACAGAAAAAATACTAGTAATGATGCGAGCCAGAACCGGAATTGGGATGATATTTTGGCCAATTTGGTTGAGGGTCAGAACCTTTTTCACGACTTTGTGACCAATCATATGAACAACAACAATGGGAAAAATGGCGGAGGTAATGGCAATCATCAGGGAGATGGAGTCAATCAAGTACCACTGGGTGGCAACCTTTTCGACCGCTTCAAGAAAATTGGTCCCCTACCTTTTAGTGGGACCACGGACCCTGAAGCTGCGGAGAAATGGATCAAGCAAGTCAACAATACTTTCCTAGCTATGAACTGCCCGGAAGATCAGAAGCTACCTCTGACAGCCTTTATCCTACATGGAGAATCAGAGCATTGGTACGAGGCTCTTGTAACAGGGTACCGGACAGCCAGGCGGGCCCTTACATGGGTTGAGTTTGAGAGAGAATTTGATGACAAGTTTATTCCAAAACATGTGCGGGATCGGAAGAAGCGAGAATTCCAGAACCTCCAGCAGGGTAGTATGACAATGGCTCAGTATGATATGAAGTGGACTCAATTATCTCGTGATGCTCCGACGTTGATCAGCATTGAAGAGGACAATCACCAGGTTCATTGAAGGTCTGAGGCCTAGTTTGAGAAGAGAGGTGGAAATGGCAAAGAAGCCCACCTTGGCGGAGACTATTCGCTATGCTTATAAGTCAGAGGAGTCTGCGACGAGAGATCAGCGAGCTAGAGAAGCCTTGAGGATTGGCCCTACTAGTAGCAGTCGTCAACCTGCAATGCAACAACAGCAAGCTAAGAGGCTGAAGTCCAATGTACCCACCCCAGCACCAGCTCCAGTTTGTGCATATTGTAACCGGAGACATCCAGTGGGGCAATGCAGATTCAAGAGTGGGGCATGTTTCAACTGTGGTGATTTGGGGCATAAGGTAGCAGAGTGTCCACATCCAGATCGACGGAACCAGCAGACTATTCCGGCTTAACCACAGATTCAGCAGAAATCTTTGGCAACTCAGCAGGAACCACCATTGGCACGTCCACAGTAGGCTGGAAACAATCCAAGGAACAATAATGGAGGAGCTCAAAGGTCCCGCATCCCAGCTCGAGCCTATGCTATTACCGATTAAGACCCAGAGGCAACGAATGAAGTTGTAGAAGGTACATTTCTGATTGAAGGTCATTCTGGTAGAGTATTGTTTGATTCTGGCTCTACTCTATCTTTTGTTTCACCACATTTTGCTTCACATTTTAGTACACCCCCATCATCTACTTTTTGTGTAATTACTATAACTGCTGCGATGGGTAATGTTAAGGAGACGGATAAGGTGTACCTTAGAAGTAAAATATGTTGGAATATAGGTGGACCTTCCAGACAGGTTTCAAAACTTTTGACCCACTTGATGCAGGGATCAATTGTCTAGAATGCAACAAACCCAATCCAGGATGCAATTCCCTCAATCTCATAGCCATGTACAGCAACATATACTATCTATAAGATAGAAAACAACACATAAACATGCTACCACGAAATCCACAATATACAAGGATGTAGATATACCTTTGGAGCTTTGTTGTGCTCTAATGGAGGATTTGATTTCTTTACTTTGGTGATGACCAACTTCACAATCCAAATCAGAATCTTCAACTCCTTTTGATCTTCCAGGCTATGTCCCGTATTAGATCTCTTTTCTCAAGAAGATGGTGAAATCCTCAAGAGAAAACCCTACTAGTAACTCTAAGGAACCAAAGGTGAAAGAGAAGGGAACTTTTAGAAGAAGAGGACTTGTACAACTCTTGCACAAGGGGGCTGAAAGTGCTCTATATGTTATGCACGAATTTGAGAGGATTATTCCTCTATTTATAGCCCTCCATAACTCCTCTTTTCCTATTTGAAATAGAAGTTTAGCTCCCATTACAAATTAGTAAACATCTCCCTTACTAATTTCCATAGAAGTCTCACTTCTACAACTATTAGTAGCTTTCTCCTTTCTAATTAAAATAGAAGTCATACTTCCATTAATAATTAGTAGATTACTATTACCACTATTAGAAGTCTCACTTCAAATAGAAATAGTAACCTTCCTACTAGAGTTCAAGTAGGACTAGTATCTTTCTAATAATTTGGGCTAGCGTGGGGACCACTAGGGATTCCTTAGAAAGCTGGCTCCAACTGGGACACGCGACCCCACATCTCATGTGCAATCCGGGCCCACAGTTAATTGTAAATAACTCTACTAAATAAATGCAATTGCACTCCAGTCTTAGGAATAAATTACAATGAAGACCCTAAACTTCCTCAGTACCACAAGTAGGCCCCTCTATCATCATCCATGGATCAATGGGAATAAATCTGTCTCATCCAATATTAGATCCACATCTTATTATCCTTGAGCCCCAATTAATTATAGTAATCATTTGGTACCGATCCAATTAACTCTTAATCGGAATGGGTGCGCACTTACCAATGATAAATCCATTAATTGGCACAAGGGGATAATGTAGATAGATTCCATCTTGATCATTGCATGTTCCCACAGTCCTACTACCATGTACCCAAGACACCGAGGTGTTGACCTACAGTTGGCCTCACTCATTGGTGACTCAAAGCAAATGAATAGACAGAAACTTGAGTTCATCAATGTCTCAGGATTGAGAGCCTATTGCTAGGGAATTATGAGAGCAATCCTTAAATCGATACAGTATTTGATAAGGTGCTTCTCATGGTCCTTCAATACATCCAATGTACCAGCACCGTGATCCAGAATCTTACATTCTGATGATCGAGACAAATCACACTATCTCATAGTGATCAAAGTGCTGCAACCTTGTCAGATGAGATGCCCAATCTCATCACTGGTTGTGAAGATATTTTAAGTATAAGATTTGTGACACATATCTCCGTATGTGGATCTCATCCATATACATATATCACATCTAATATACTAATGGGACCCGGTTCATCTCATGAACCATTATGTCATATATATTGGTCATGAGCATTAAGTAATAAATCACCATTCATCTCATGAAAGGAAAGCATGATTATATTGATAAATAAAGAAATTAATCAATCTATTCATAATATACTGGTATTGAGACCATAAAACTAACAAAATACATATAGGAGATCATACTTTTCTTGCAGACTTGGTTGTGCTAGGTATGCATGATTATGATGTAATCTTGGGAATGGATTGGTTGGCGGCTTATCATGTTCGTCTGGACTGACATAAAAAGACTATTTCTATCCCTATGGGGGGAGCAAATTTAATTTTCCAAGGAGACAAGAAGAAAAAGAAGACTCAGATTGTATCTGCTTTGAAGGCGAAGCGTATGATTCGAGGTGGTTGTGAGGCATTTATAGCCTTTATTAGTGAAGACCAAGAGAGTCAGAGGTTAGAGGATGTTCTTATCGCAAGGGAGTTTCCGGATGTTTTCCCGGATGATGTTCCTAGATTACCACCCGTTCGGGAGTTAGAATTCTCCATTGATTTGTTACCTGGAGTCGAGCCAATATGTAAAGCACCTTACCGCATGGCTCCAGCAGAACTTCGTGAGTTGAAGGAGCAATTACAAGAGTTGCTGGATAAAAAGTTTATCAGACCTAGTGTTTCACCATGAGGAGCTCCGGTACCTTTTGTGAAGCAGAAGGACGGGTCTATGAGAATGTGCGTCGACTACAGACAACTCAATCAAGTGATGGTCAAGAATAAGTACCCATTGCCTCATATTGATGAATTATTCGACCAACTACAAGGCGCTCAATTCTTTTCGAAGATAGACCTGCATTCTGGATATCACCAACTTCGGGTTAAGGAAGAAGATACTCCGAAGACAGCATTCAGGACTAGATATGGACACTACGAGTTCCTGGTCATGCCTTTTGGGTTGACCAATGCCCCTGCAGCCTTTATGGATTTAATGAACAGAGTGTATAAACCTTTCCTGGACCAGTTTATTGTGGTCTTTATTGATGACATTCTTATATATTCCAAGTCTGAGCAAGCCCATGAGGAACATATTCGTATTGCGCTTCAGACTCTGAGAGAACACAAGCTATATGCCAACTTCAGTAAATGTGAGTTCTGGTCGCGCCAAATTCAGTTTTTGGGGCATGTGATCTCTAGTGAAGGTACTGTTGTAGATCCTAAGAAGATTGAAGCTATATTGAATTGGAAGCAGCCATCCACTGTGACTGAGATTCAGAGTTTCTTAGGGCTTGCTGGTTATTATCGGCGGTTCATCGAAGGGTTCTCCACTTTAGCAGCTCCAATGACGAAGTTAACAAGGAAGAATGAGCCATTTTTCTGGACTGATGAATGTGGAACGAGCTTTCAAAAGCTGAAGAAGAGGCTGACATCAGCGCCTATTCTCACGCTTCCAACTACTGGAGGAGGATTTACTATCTATAGTGATGCTTCAAACAAAGGATTGGGGTGCGTACTGATGTAGAACGGGAAGGTCATAGCTTATGCGTCGAGGCAGTTAAAGAATCACGAACAAAACTATCCAACGCATGACCTCAAATTAGCAGCAGTGGTATTTGCCTTAAAGATCTGGAGGCACTATCTATATGGTGAGAAGTTTGAAGTGATGACTGATCACCATAGCCTTAAATACATCTTCACTCAACGGGATCTTAACAATCGGTAGAGGAGGTGGATGGAGCTTTTAAACGATTATGATCTTACTATCTTTTATCATCCAGGTAAGGCCAATGTGGTGGCGAATGCTCTTAATCGAAAGGCAGCTTTAATATCTTGGATGATGATTAAGGAGCATGGGTTGATGGAGAAATTTGGGGAGTTGAACTTAAGCATTGAGTAGCAGGGTGAGCGGGCATTTGTGGCTAGAATGTTTGTGCAACCTACACTCATTGACAAGATCAAGGAGGGACAGAGTAGTGACCCAGAGTTTGTTAAAATCATTGCAACAATTAGTCACAGATCAAAATTTTCCTTGGAGGGAGGCATTCTCTATTGTCAAGGGCGTTTGTGTGTGCCGAATGATCCTGACCTTAAAAAGGAAATTCTTTCAGAAGCACACCATGCACACTACGTGGTGCACCCGGGGAGCACTAAGATGCATCAAAATTTGAAGATGCGCTTTTGGTGGATGAATATGAAGCGCGAGATAACAAAGTTTGTTTCTCAATGTTTAGTGTGCCAACAAGTTAAGGCCGAGCACTAGAGACCCTGGGGATTAATGAAACCCTTGGATATACCAGTTTGGCAGTGGGAGCATGTCACCATGGATTTCACTTGTGGTTTGCCAAGGAGTCGCAGGGGTAATGATTCTATCTTGGTAATGGTGGACAGACTCACCAAGATAACTCATTTTATACCTTTGAAGATGTTAGGGAAGTTGACAGCTAATACGACAACATCTTTGGAGAAATTGGCTTGGATTTATGTAAAGGAGATTGTTAGATTACATGGGATTCCGGAGTCTATTGTTTCAGATAGAGACCCGAGGTTCACCTCTAGATTTTGGAGGCGTTGACAAGCAGCCCTTGGAATGAAGTTGAACTTTAGCACTCCATACCATCCTCAGTCAGATGGACAATCGGAGAGGACTATTCGGACATGCTAAGGGCTTGCATTTTGGACTTCGGTGGTGATTGGGATGAGCACCTGTCATTGATTGAATTTGCTTATAACAATAGCTTTCATTCCAATATTCAGATGGCACCTTTTGAAGCGTTATATGGCAGGAATTGTAGGTCCCCTATATGCTGGGATGAGGTTGGAGAGAAACAACTCATTGGACCAGAGATTGTGCAGAGGACAACTGACAATATGCAACTCATCAGATAGAGGCTTAGGGTAGCTCAAAGTAGACAAAAGAGTTATGCCGATGTCAGGAGGAGAGATCTGGAGTTTGCCGTTGGTGATAAAGTTTTCTTGAAGGTCTCGCCCACAAAAGGGGTGCTGCGGTTTGGTAAGAAGGGGAAGCTTAGCCCGCGTTTCATTGCTCCGTTTGAGATTTTAGAGAGAATCGGAGACCTGGCCTACCGATTAGCACTACCACCTTAGCTTGCTGGTGTCCATGACGTTTTTCATGTATCAATGCTGAGGTAATATGAACCCAACCCGTCCCACGTGCTTAGCTTTGAGGAGCTAACTCTTGAGAAAAATTTGACCTATGAGGAGATACTAGTGCAGATCTTAGACCGCCAAGAGAAGGTGCAAGGAGAGATTGGATCTTTGCTTATTTGCTTTCTTTCTTTGCAAAACTCTTCAAGAGTGCTCCAAGATCAAGAATTCTTCTTCTTCTTTAAAGATCTTCAAGCTCTTTCTTCTTCTCCATCCATCGCTTCAAGTAATTTTTCTTCCTTCACAAGAAACTCCATTTAGAAGTAGAAATTACTTTCCTTTTCTTTTCTTTCCCATTTTTTTCTTTTTTTTTTCTTTTTCTTTTCCACGTGTTTTCTTTTTCTTCTATTTTTTTTCACATGCTGTTTTTTTACTTGCTGATTTTTTTTTGGCTTTTCATGGTTGTACGGACGAGTCTGTATGGACTTGGCCATACTGCCACGTGGCAGTGGGCTACGGCCTGCTGGCCAATTTTTTTTGAAGAAATTTCTCTCTCTATTTTTTTTTTTTTTTTTTTTTTTGCTTCTCTCTTTTTTTGCTCACCAAGATAATGAGGTTTATGCATCATGATAATGAGGTTTATGCATTTCAAGATGTTCATGCATATTTCTTTCTTTCTCTTTTTTTGATGCATCAAGATAAAAGGCTAGATTCTCTAGGTCAAGTTAACATGAATTTTGACTTTGACAGAGTTTGATTGGTTTTGACCAAGTTGGGTTGGAATTGATCAAACTTTGGTTAAAGTTTTCCTAGCATCTAATGCATGATGATTTTTGGATGCATGCTCTTTAGTAAATTGATTGGGAGCATGATGATGCATACCTAGAAATCTTTTGCAAGTTTTGGGATTTGGAACTCGCAGCAATGTTGAGCCATTTCCTGATCTTGCTGGATTTTGAGGAGCTTTACAAGTTTTGAAGTTTGGAGCTCGCAACAATGTTGATCCCCTCTTCAAGCTTGTGTAGATTTGATGAGATTGGTTTGATCTCAAGGAATGTTTGAGTTCAAACTTTCTTTGAGGATGCTTCATTGAGCTTGCAGCGGTGTTGAGCTCATCTTCAAGCTTCCTATTTTCTTCAGGATGTTTCCCTTTTCTTCGGAATTGTCCCGGAATCATGCCAAAATTTCGCTAGAATTTTCTTTTTTTTTATAGCAAAATTCTATCACTTTGATGATTGATTTTTCCTTTTTCATCCTTTGCAAGTAGTTCCTCCAGAACGAACGACGGCAAAGAGCCTGTTACTAATGCACCTCGTCGGTCTACCAGGTCTCCTAATGTGGCCGTACAGTAGGCTTAGGAGAAGGTCCAGTTTGTGGAGAAGAACTTGGAAGAATGCGACTCCCTCAACCGCGATGAGATGAGACAGCGATTGATCGCTCTCAAGGACGAGGAGTTTTACAGGATTATGGTAAGCAACCGTCCTTAGGTCATGGACGATCAGAGCATTGTGCCCAAGCCTTCCTTTTTCTTTGGTGACGCAATCCCTGATGACTTGACGTACCAGAGGAGATGTTTTCAGTTCTCTTACACAGCTGATGGTAAGGAGTGAATTATTTCTACCCTGTCGACCTTCGATCGGACTGTCTCGATCATTAGTCTTTCTCCCACGTCCCAAGAGGGAGGATCCTCCAAGCTGGGTGAAGATGACCAATGTGATAAAGATCGGGGTTTTTGTTGGCGGCCCTTCCGGATATGCAGATAAGTCACCTGTCCGTATGGACATGTTGATGCCCTCTAGTGGCTACCAAGGTTCTGACCATCCGTCGGTTAGTTTGAGACCGGTTGGCCTTGGTATTTTTCGGGGTGACGGCAGCAGTTGGGTGAAGCCTTTTAGACTTCGTGGTCGTTTCAGTGCTGATTCGAGCTGGGAATCATGGACTGATCACACCCTGCAGTTCGGTGGAGCCATTTTGAAGGAGGTTGGGATCTTCGACGCGGTTCGCGCTTTTCGGAACACCGTGGTTTTCCCTGATGAGGCCTTTATGGCCATGCTAGAGTCATTCCTTCCACAAACCAACACCTTCGTTGTGACGAACGGTGAGATTGGTTTTACTTTGAAGGAATTAAGCGTCATCATCGGGCTGCCTATCCTTGGCAAACTCTATAAGGAGTTTATGCCTATCGACAGTGTCCTTGAGGAGCAGTCTGAGGAGTTCAGGCTCTTGTACTTTCAGCTCGTCGCCTTCTATGACTTTTTGAATGAGAAGGAGGGCTCGAAAGTCCGGTGTAGCAGTTGGAAGAATTGTAGCTCCAACTTCTTTGATGGCGAAGAGTATTCTAATGGTATGGCCTAAGATGCTAGGGCCAAGAACCCAGGTTTGAAGAAGATCTCCGTCATGCGAGATGACTTGAGGGAGTTCTTCGTGAGTACAGACGCCATTTATCCTGACATTGCACTGCGGAGAGATCTCGCTGTTTACCTCACTTATTGGTTAGGTGAGGCTGTTTTTGTTGGAGGAGATGGAACACACATCAGGCCGCACTGTATTTTTCCTGCTTGTCAGATGGCGTTCGGAGAGTGGTTGGCTTTGGTGCCGGCTCTTTATTCCTACTTATGTACCGAACTGCAGGCTGCTACTTTCTTGGTTCAGCTAGGGCTCCCAATGAACAGGGTATTTTCAGCCCATATTTTCTATTCGTGGTATGTTTACCATTGTCCCGGCTTCCATCGCTTAGGAGTTGCGCAGGAGGATGACCCTTTCATGATTGCATTGGCTAGTGGGACAATCCTTAACGAATCTCTTTTGTCTGCCCGTTTGAGGATCCGACGGTTCAGGGACGTCGAGATTGGGCAATCTTCAGTGAAGCTTTTTCCAGGTTTGTGGAAGAATGCTTTTGACTTTGGTGCCTCTTGTGATTCCACCTGGGCGGGGTCGGGAAGACACTACTCCTTGACCAATGCAGAAAAGGGGTGACTTTTCAACATACGCGTTAGTACAATGGTGTACCGGAGACATCTTTTTGTTGATATCCAGCGATATGTTCCCTCGTGTTTCGCATTGTAGTTGGGCTTCTCTCAAGGCGTTGTCGGAGCGCCTTCGAGCATGGTGAAGCGCTTTGGATGTTTGCATGATGGGAGGAATGCATGGGCCTTCTACAGTGCGGAGGACACTACCGCCATGATTTCCTATTATGAGTTGCCCACTTTCCGGACTGTTGGTTTCACGAAATGGTTCGTGGAAAGCTTTTCAGTGTACCAGGGGCTTTCCAAGAAGGAGCTTGATGTCAAGCAATCTCCTGGGAAGGGTCTTGGCGGATCAGATGGAGTCCGACGAGAGGAAGTTCTGGCTTTCCTTTCCGGAGAGAAGCACGAGATCGACTTTCTCAGTGGGCAGGACATCATCAAATCAGGAGTTGTACAAGAGATACCTAGTGAGGTCTTGGATCAGCTAGAACAGGAGGAAGTCGAAATCGACGCTTGGATGCAAGCGGGACTAACGAAAGCTTCCACGGAGTCCACTGGGAAGAGCAGACCATTTGGCGAGGAATCAAGCGAAGATCCTGATTTTAACAATGGGGCGGGTACTTCAAGTAAACCAACCCATATAAGCAAGAGGAATAGAGGGCAGCGTCGTAATAAGAGACGACACAATGACTCTCCTAATCCAGAAGTCCCTTCCACCATTGCTGAAGAGACGTCCAAGGATGCTGATGAGCCTCCGAAAAAGTGGAGTCGATAGGAAGAAATCGTTGACGAGGGTATGATTCCTCCTTTTTCCCTTTTCGTTTCTTTCTTTGAGATTTTCTTGTTTTGATTTGCCTTTTCTCCCTTTTCCAGTGGAAGATGAGGACTTGGTGATGCATGAGCTTCCGGTTGATGAAGCAGTGACGGATCCGATTGCGGCATCTGAAGAAGAACCGAGGGACTCTAGAGTGATTCGAGAATCTTCACCTAGTACGACTTCTTTGTGTTTTCTTTTTTTGTCTGTGCAACCATATGCTAACATGTTGCTTGCTTTCTTGTCAGCCGACTTCTCGCAGGATTCTGACGATTTCGAGCCACCCATGGGCGCGACCTTTGACGATGCTTCGGTTGAACTCATGGAGGCAGAAAGTATTCCATCGATCGTCGAAGAAGGTATTTGTAGCAATAACCCTGATGATAATGATTTTTTCAACAGGATCATATTCATAACTCTTTTGTTTTGTTTTGCTGGCAGATTGTGAGGTAGCAGAAGAAGTTCCTCCGTCTTTCTTAGTGCCAGAGCAGGGGATGCCTGCAGTTGAACCAAAACTAGGGACTCTTCTTCCAGTTTCGATGCGGCGGAGATGAAATCTTCTTCACCAGTGTCTCCGATTAAAAAGAGTTTAATGATCACTCCTCCAGCAGGACATGACACAGGCAGTCGACCAATGGAGAGGGGCGAGCAATCATCCGGGCCATCTCTTGAGTTTGCAAAGAAAGTCTTGAAGAGTGTTTTGAGCTCATGGGTAGAAACTCTTTCTTCTGGCCATTTAGAAGCCGGCTTTGGCATGGTCAAGCATGTACAGGACATCCTTGCTGATAGCAAAGAAGTCAGTCTGGACATTGTAGGCACGAAGGCTTTCGTTGATGAAGTCATAGCTCTAGGGAACAAGTGGAATGAAACTAGGAGCTTTCCAAGTGGTGACTTCTTCAATGAGATGTTTTTGAAGCAGTTTGGTGAGGTCAAGTCTGAGTTGGACGAGATCTCGCGGACTCGGAAGCAATTCATTCGGGAGAGGAACGTTACCTAGTTGGCTATCATTGGGTTGACAGAAGATCTGCGCCGTGTTGATAGAGAGGTTGTTGAGACCAAGTAGCGTCTTGAGCTATTGGAGGAACAAGCTGCTGCAAAATGGGCCGCCATTGTCGAAGCTCGTGCCAGAGAAGGAACTCTGATTCGCCAAGTCGATGAGGCTGAGAGCAATGGTTGGAGGAAGACTCAAGAGTACAAGCAATGACAAATTCTTTGGGAAGAGCTTCCCCGTCTTGTAGATGGATCGCGGCGTTCTGCCGCATTTTATGAGAAGATTTTGAAGAAGCGTGGCCTGGAAGCTTTAGAGGCTAAGGCCAAGAGTCTGCTTTAGGAGTTGTGTCGCGACCCTGTAACAGACACCGGGCCGGCGACGAGTTGATTGCATTGTTTTTCCACAGGTTCCCGCGGTGAGGATTCCCGAAGCACACGGAATCTGTCTCACATGATCAAGTTTGCGGAAGCGTGTAGCAAATCACATCAAAATGAGCACTAATAAATTTTTAAGTGCAGTGACAAATAATAACAAGACATAGTTTCAAAAGAAAGGAGTTAACATGGCATTCCCATCATAATTCAAGTTATGAGACTAACACGAAAGTAAGTTAAGTTAGTTACATCCCATAAGAGGCCAACAGAAGCCAATATAATTCTTAAAATAAACAAAGAACCCCATGACAAAATGACGAACTCAAGAACCTACCCGACGTCTAGTTGACATCGTCGGGCTACCACTCTCTCACTGGGGGTGGCTCAAGAGCCTCCTCCTGACGCTCCTCCTCAAAGGCAACGTCTCCTGCACCTAGGCACCAACATACAAGGGTCAAACACAACGGTTTGGCAGGTAATCAATTTAGGCATGAGCATACAAGTAGTAAGTGTTTAGGAAAACATATAAGAAAATCCCTGATTTGAAATAGTACAATGACTGAGATACAATTTCGAGAATACATAACAAAACTGAGATACAATTTCGAGAATACATAACAAACTAGCATGGATACATATAATATCATGAATAGTTACATTAGAGTACCAAATCATTGCAATAATCGACATACGGGACCCCTATTCACTTAAATAGATCTTGAAATCAATATTTTCCCGGAAATTGTAACAGTTCGTTTTATTTCTTCATTTCCAAGATTTACTTTACATGATCTATTTTTCCCGAAAGCTTGATGGTTACACTAGTAACCTGGACTTGTCCCGAAGAGTATTGCCCGATATGAAATGAAAGTTATACATTGAATATTCTTGCCCGTTCATTGTTTTACTTGTACTTGATTTGCTTGCATATGTATCGATGTGTTATTTAACCTATGTGTCGGCATCACTAAGCTTGGATACCTTGTCGGTTTGATCCACCGACTTGGAAATCCCTCTCCTGTCCCGCCAGCTGCAGTTTGGATCCCGATACCCGGTCATTACCGTGGTCCCGTCCCGATACCCGGTTCGCTACCGTGGTCCCGTTCCCGTATATTTATATTGTATATATGATTTGCGTTGTTTCTCCTCACCTTGTGTGACTGAGAACAACATCCCGTATTACTGTTGTCACTTTAGTGACAGAGGACTTAGCTTTATGTGATTGCCATCTTGTGAGTTCCCGATCCCTTGGTTACCTCATATGTTTTATCTTGTTTACATGTTTTCTAGTAAATGATTTATCTATTTTATGAGAATTCTTGCTTAAACAGATTTCCTTGCTTTTCGAGTTATTTCATCTATTTTATGTTGTTGTATCTTCTCACTCTCTTGCCAGACCGTCGTGTCTGATCCTTTGCATTGGTACTCAGGTCTCGTTGCCGGTTTCCTTGAGGAGGAGCCGGAGGAGGCAGTAGGTGAGCTGCAACCTCTAGTTGAGTGGCGTGCTGACGATGTCATGTAGACATCGGGTTGCCAAGAGGCGTAACATTTTGGGGAGAACTTATTAACCATTCTTTTGGGTTATTCTTTTGTAGTATTGGCCTTTGTTGGCCTCTAATTTTGGGGATTGTAACTAAATGATATTTTGTCTAACTTTAACAACTTTTGGGAAACTTGCTATAGATCATTGCTCATTCTGATACAGTTTTGATATTTGATATTAATGCTTGCATGATTAGAGATAGTCTACTATTTGATTTGCTACACGCTTCCGCACCAAAAGAGAAATATTCATGCAAGGTTGTGATATCCTCACCGCGGACACCTGTGGGAAATTAAATAAGTTGTATGTTATGGATGTAGATAATCCTCATCAATCATCACTACTTCTAATTAGTCCCGATCCCGGATTCGGATTCCCGGTCCGGGGTCGCGACAACAGGCTTGATATCTTTTTGCAAATTGAGTTTGTGGACTGCTATCTTGGGGTCTAAGCCAGGCATTTTAGCATAAGACCATGCAAAACAATCAACGAACTCACGAAGAAAAGAGATATACTCGGGTAACTCATCATCCTTTATATTCTTGCTTATGCATACAAGACGTGCGTCATCTGCTGTTCCCAAGTCTATCTTTTGAACAGGATCTTCTATTGGAAGGTTCGAAGGTGGTTCCTCCACAATATTTTCGGAGGCTTCCAACTCAACGAAACCTTTTGGAGTTTCAAGGGCATTTCCAGGCCAAGGCTTTGTTTCTGGCCATGGGTCTTCAGGATCGGTGATCTTCTCAAGACTTGCTAAATCACTTGTTGAAATTCGGCTGAAGTAAGGTACTTCTTTTGGAGACGACGGTTCTTCTGGGTCAGAACGCCACATGTCTTCATCACCGGACAATTCCTCTCCATCATTAGAGAAATCGTACGGATTGGTAGAGCTTCCTGGATCCTTGACGGGTGACTCTTCAAAGAGATATCCAGGGAGATCGATGTCTTCAAGGACATGAGATGTTGAGGCACGGTCGGCAAATCAACTCCTCAGCATTTGTGTCAACTGTCTCATGGGAATGTCGGGATCATGCCCCAACCCATGTGAAGATTTTTCTACATGACCGTAGAGTCTCCAATCTTCCAGTTGATGTTTGGTTAAGGCGGGCTCCAATGGTGTGAGAATACCACGACCTTGCCCTAGACCGACTGAGTTTTGAGTGTCATAACCTATTTTCTTCGTAATAGCTTGTGCCACAGGACTATATAGAAATAGTTGAGGCATACCTTCGTTTTGGAAATGTTCAAGCATGGAATTTGATGAAGAAGCTTCTGATCCGTGGAAGAAGATTGGCTTCTCTTCTGCTGAAGTTGACGGAACAACGAAGGAAGCAGACGTAGGGTCTTCTACATTAACAGGTGTCTACATTGGAGGTAGAGCAGGCCGAACTTGTTGAGTTTCAGCTTGGCTTGACAGTGTGTCGTCGTCTGCCTCTGACTTTGAATTTGTGTCTTGCACGATAGACACAAAGGAGATAGCAAGCTTGCCCCCAGACTTTTGCTTTGTCTTGTTTGCTTTGGTAATTATGACCAAAGGCTTTGAAGATTTGAGAGAGACAACGAAGGGAGATGGATCTCTTTTTTCGGATTTTGTCGCGACCCCGGACCGGGAATCCCAATCCGGGATCGGGACCATTAGTGTGTGATGATTATTCAAGAGGATTACCTACATCCTCAAAATACAACTTATTTAATTTCCCACAGGTGTCCGCGGTGAGGATATCAAAACCTTGCATGAATGTTTCTTTTTAATGCGGAAGCGTGTAGCAAATCAAATAGTTAGACTATATCTAGTCATGCAAGCATTAACATCAATATCAAACTGTATCAGAAAGAGCAATGATCTATAGCATGTTTCCCAAAGGTTGTTAAAGTTAGACAAAATATCATTTAGTTACATTCCCCAAAATTAGAGGCTAACAAAGGCCAATATTACAAAATAATAACCCAAAGAATAGTTAACAAGTCCTTCCCAAAATGTTACGCCTCTTGGCAACCCGATGTCTACATGACATCGTCAGCACGCCACTCAACTAGAGGCTGCAGCTCACCTACCGCCTCCTCCGGCTCCTCCTCAAGGAAACCGGCAACGGGACCTGAGTACCAAAGCAAAGGATCAGACACGACGGTCTTGCAAGAGAATGACAAGATACAACAACAATAATATAGAGGAAATCTCTTGAAAAGCATATAAATCTGTTTAAGCAAGAACTCTCATAAAGCAGGTAAATCATTTGCTATAAAACAATTAAACAAGATAAAACATATGAGGTAACCAAGGAAATCGGGAATAACAAGGTGGCAATCACATAAAGCTAAGTCCTCTGTCACTGATGTGACAACAGTATCACGAGACGTTGATCTCAGTCACACAAGGTGAGGAGAAACAACGTATACATATATACAATATAATAATACGGGAACGGGACCACGGTAGCGAACCGGGTATCGGGACGGGGCCACGGTGATAAACCGGGCATCGGGATCCAAACTGCAGCTGGCGGGACGGGAGAGGGATATCCAAGTCAGTGGATCAGACTGACAAGGTATCCAAGCTTAGTGATGCCAACACATAGGATAAAACCAATCGAGACATATATGAGTAAATCAAGTACAATAAATAAACGGGGAAAACGGGGGTGCTCAAGGCACACTGTCATCTCATGTCGGGCAATAAATATCTGGACAAGTCAATACTACTATCATGCTTTCGGGAAAACATTCATGTCAAGTAATGTTTGGAAATAGAGAAATATGATGAACTATACCAATTCGGGAAAGATGATGATTTAAAGATCTATTTGAGTGGATAGGGGTCCCGTATGTCGATTATAGATATAACTTGGTACTCCTTGAGTTTGAAGACATTCCGGGCTCCTTATGCACTCTTACGATTTTCAAAACTTAAAATGAGCTTATGGTTATAACTAGATTTCATACTAGGAAAAATCAAGGTTATAGACGGTCCATCCTAGGCATGACGTTAATTCGGAAACATCGACCAACCTATTCAGTCATCGAAAGGAATGGAATTCGCGATAACCAAGGCAAAAGACTTATATTTGGATATAAAGAAGTTATCGCGTCATTCCATCCCGTTCAAGATTGAAACGGATCGAACTTCGATGCCACCAAACTAACCGTGAGAAGCGTCGGCTCAAGACATCTCACCCATAGTCCAATTAGTCCAAAAAGGGTAGCCAAGGTCCCACCTAGCACTAAGGAAAAAAATAAAAATCTCAAAATCCACCGGACTCAAACTGAGTCCACCGATCGATCGGCCAAAATTTTCTGAACAGGGACCGATCGATCGGCCGAAATTTCTACACAGGGCCCGATCGATCGGTCCAAAAACCCTTACAGTTACTGACAGACCTATCGATCGGTCTGCACGTCCGATCGATCGGTCCTGGGCGCAGTGCAGGTCCGGGACTTGGATTTTTCTCCTTTTTGTTCCTTTCTTTCCAACACTTCAACAACCACATAGAACTATGATCAAGATGACTAAAACACAAGATTCCAAGACATTAAATGAGGCTATCAAGATGCATAAATATCATTTATTGCAACCATGAAAAATCAATAAATGCAATCAATGAAAGCATAAAAATCCATCAATGTTTCACCAAATCATTTGAAACTTAAAAACCTCCAAACATTCACTTGCCTCAAGTCTTCAATTAATGATATTAAGCTCTATCAAGTCCTCCAAGAAAATGGTCCAAGCTACAATGCAAAATCCCCAAATAAAGCCCTAACATGGGTCAAACAATATAATGACTAGGAAACCTTTCAAAAATGGAAATGTAGCTTAACAAGAACTAGAGGAACACTAATCTAGGAGATGGGGATGATCTCTTACCTTTAAGGTCCTCTAATGGCAATGATGAGCTCAAAGAAGGTCTTGTGATGGAGGGTCCTCTTCACAAATGGTATCAATGGAATGCTTGCAAGATGAGGAAGAAGAAGATGATCTCCATTTTGAGTTTGGTGCAAGATTTGTGGGGATTTGAGATGGAGAAGCAAGAAGAAGAAGAGAAAACCAAGGAAAACCCTAGACTCTTCTCTTGTGCTGGAAAATGGAGAATGAATTGCAAATGGAGGGTGAGTTCTTCTTTGCTAACAAAGGGAAGGTTGGGTCCCACAACTTAATGAACTAAATGGGCTGAAATCATCTCTCTCGGGTCCTCGGATGAATTCGACGAAGAAGGAAGAAAGGTTCGTCGAAATATCTAGTTTCTAAAAAGTGTATGTTTCGCGGGTTTCGAGAATATTAAGTTTTGGGTACAGATTTGGTGTGAAATGACTGTTTTACCCTCAAGGCTATGAAATCGGGTTTCGGGGCCTCGAATGGACACGGGATCAACATGAAAGTTGTAAGAATCCACAAGATGAATGCAACTGGCCAAAAACACAATTTAAAACACGTCGGGAAAATTTCACAAGAAAATGCAAAGCCGAAAAAGGGAACCCCCAAAGGGCCCCACAAGCTATCAATCACTCCAAAAGGCCCAAAACTAGAATCAAGGCTATTCCAAACCCAACTAGACCAAAAACACTAATCAAGCTTAGCACTAACACGCAACTTAATTAGCACTAATCGGGATCACTCGGGTCGGGGTCTTACATCCTCCACCCCTTAGGGCATTTGGTCCTCCAAATGAAACATAAGACTCACCTCTGGTAGAAGATGTGGGTACTTCTTCTGCACTTGATCTCGTAATTCCCATGTGGCCTCTTCCGGTCCATGATTCTCCCACAATACCTTCACCCACTGAATAGTCCGTGTCCTCAACTCTTGTTCCTTTGTATCGATGATCTCAACGGGCTTCTCTACATAGGTAGCATCCTCTCTGATCTCTAATGGTTCATGCCGGAGTACATGCGAAGGGTCGGGAACATACTTCTTCAACATAGACACATGGAAGACGTTGTGTACACCGGACAGCTCAGGTGGTAAGGCTAATCTATAGGCCACGTCACCAATCTTGCTCACAATGTCATATGGTCCAATGTATCTCCGTGATAGCTTGCCCTTCTGCCCAAATCTCAATGTTCCCCTCGTAGGTGACACTTTCAGGAAAACCTTATCTCCTTCCTTGAACTGTAGATCTTTGCGATGGGAGTCTGCATAGCTCTTCTGTCTACTCCTGGACACTTTCAGACGCTCTTGAATCAACTTGATCTTGTCGCTGGTTTCACTAACCATAGTCGGTCCATGGAAACTGCGAGCGCCGACTTCTGCCCAACAAACAGGTGTCCTACACCTTCTGCCATACAAAGCCTCAAAAGGAGCCATCCCAATGCTCGAGTGGTAGCTGTTGTTGTACGCGAACTCACACAACGGTAGAGTCTCATCCCATTGAGTCTTGAAATCTAACACACAAGCACGGAGCATATCCTCAAGAGTCTGAATCGTCCTCTCTGACTGGCCATCTGTCTGAGGGTGATAAGCTGTGCTGAACTGTAATCTTGTACCCATAGACTCGTGCAATGTCTTCCAGAACCTCGAGACGAATCTGCTGTCTCTGTCGGATGTGATGGAAACTGGCTGCCCATGGCGACTGACAATCTCGTTGACAAACAACTCTGCCAAAGGTAGCATGTGCATCTTCTTCCCTGTCTTCATAGCAAGGAAATGCGCTGACTTGGTGAGACGGTCCACAATGACCCAAATCGCATCGTTACCTCTGCTAGTCTTCGGTAATCCCGAAATGAAGTCCATAGTAATGTGCTCCCACTTCCATTCCGGAATTTCTAATGGCTGTAACAAGCCTGGAGGCTTCTGATGCTCTGCCTTAATCAACTGACAAGTCATGCAACGAGAGACAAACGCTGCAATCTCTCTCTTCATGTTGTTCCACCAAAATCTGCCCTTCAAGTTCTGATACATCTTCGTGCTGCCTGGATGCATAGAGTACTTTGTGCTATGAGCCTCAGTCATAATGTCGTTCCTCAAATCTTCAATGTTAGGCACACACAAACGGTCACGGTAGTACAAAACTCCATCAACAAAACGGAAGTCAGGACGTTCTGCTATATGTTCTGAAATCTTAACTAACTCTGGATCTTGCAACTGACTGTCCTTGATCTTCTGAATGAAAGAAGGTTCTGACACCAATCGAAGGCCGTACCTTTTAGGGTACTTGCAAAGAGACGGATCTTGAGGGCATCTTGATCCGCGATAGCTCCCGTTAGGATCTTGAAGTGAATGACGTGTTGTCTGGCTGAACCTTTCCCCATATATGTTTGGAGAGTAGGTTGCTTGAATTTTGTGGGAAACGGGACTGAGTCCATCCATAAGGGATACGGTGGGTTGAACCCATGCTCCTTTAGTGTATCCTCTTCTCTTGCTTTGGCGAGGATATCGTCAACGTCCTTTTTGGTAAGGGCGCGTGACTCATTGTTTTCTACATTTTCCTCGTAATCTGGAGGAGGTTGGTTTTTTTCTTGACGTTGAAAGTGAGGAGAAGATTCTCCATCAGAGCCTCAATCCTTTGCTGACCTTGCTCCAACTGCTGGATGCGTGCGGTTGTTTCATCAGGAGGTGGATTGCGAGGTTGCTCAGAGTTTGCAGCGAAGACGTTCATCCCCCGTGATTCGAACAAGGAGATCGTCCTAGTGACTGAGCTGGGGCTCAATCTTGAAGATCTTGAGGAAGGATTACTCCATTGTCCTTGGCTTGAAGGAGCAAAAGATTCTTCCAGATGTCTCCATGTCCGGGAGACGCTACGAGTCACTGGTCGTCGGACATGAAGTTTAGTTGCTGACTTCTGACGTCTTCTAGTTTTACCAACCATATGGACAACAACAATTTGATCGGGTCTTTCTTTTTCGACCCATTTTTAGGAGACTTGGAGGATAGGATGCTGGGTCCTTTGCTTCTCTAGTCTCTTTTGTCGACACGACATACGGTGACGTATGCGACGGGCAATTTGAGCTTTTGTCAGCTCTGGCTGGGCTTTAGCAATAAAGGATGTACTCCCTCGAGTGCAGCAGCCAAGCATGTCTTCTTTGAAGCTCGGTCCTTCGACTGTCGTAGCGAAGCTTTGAATTTTGTGAATTTTGCCCCTGTTGAGATAAAGGGTCGAACTGTAGGAGTGCAGGCCTTGGCAGGTTCTTGCAGAGGCCTGGTGATGTATGATTTGATTTTTGGCTTGTAGGAACAAGCCGACTCATGATGGGTTGACTTCTTTGTCAGGCAAGAGACTGGTTTCTCCTCCTTCATGTATGCAAGAGGATAGAACCAGTTTTCTTTGAGAGGGGACAGGTATGCTGGCCTTGTAGATGCTCGTGACCTCCTTTGTTTTGGTGAAGGTCTTGGGGACCAAGTCTTAGGGTAGACCTGGTTCTCTACAGGTTGAGGTTTCGAGGGGTTGCCACGGGCTTCAGGCTTCTTCGCGTTAGCCCTTGGTGTCACGGCAATGACACGTTGCGGGGTGATCTTTTGCTTCTTAGCAAGTGTGGTTTCCTCTACGGGAAGTGGGAACGGTCCCAACGAGCCGAAGATGATAGTCCGGGGAGTAGAGGTCAACCCGGTGTTCTCAGATTTGTTGAGGGAAGTGACGCTTTAGCAGTTAGTAGGGCACTTAAGAGTGTGCTTGTTCTGCTTCTCCTGGAGCATGAGCTGGTACTTGTTCTCATCGAAAATGATGGTTAATAAAGTTGTCATTGTTAGTTGTGGAAAACTTCTGAAACAAGACCACGTCCATTAGTAATCACAAGAATATAGTGATCATAAATGGGAAAGAACTATGGTTTTGTCTTTTCAAATCGCTCAAGGGAACATGGCCCAGTCCAAGCAAGGTGAAGAAGGCAAAAAGCCATAGAGGATACAATTGTTCTGAATGCAAGTACAAGAGGCTCAGAGCGACCATTCCAGTGACTGCTAGAAGCAATTGTAGACCTTAATTCAAATTACCGAGAAGCGAAGCTCACTCGAGGTAAGATGATACAAGTTTGGAGATACAAATGTGTCGGTCGCGAATACAGTAGACCTGGAAGGGCGTACTTGCACCGCTAGGCACAAATGTTGCAAATCACATCGTTGGAGTAGAAATGAGATGGGATTTTTGAAAGGTCAAAATCGGATTCATAAAAGAGAACAAATGGTGTTCCAATCCAAACGCAAGCTATAAGCGATTTCTGGGAGCTTTTATCTGAAAGGGAAGGAACCAAGATTTCTCAGATGTAAACCCAAAAATGACGATTTTTTTTTTGAAAGTTTTTTTTGAAATTTTTTTTTTTTTTTTTTTTGAAAGAAACACAAAGGTTTTCATTTGGGTCTTATGAAACCTTAGTAGATAGATCAGCCCCCATGTAAGGGTAGGATTACTTAATGAACCCGTTTGGAGGACCCTTGCCTTGAACAGTCTAGCTGTCTCCACACTCTGGACAAGGTTTTTCTTAGAACCACTTTGGTCAAAGAACGCAATTGGTGCAACCTTAGTGGGTTTTGGAATTTTTTGATTTTTTTTATGGATTCATCAAAGAGAACAAGCGGTGTCCCAATCCGAATAAGGGCTCAAACATTTCAGTGAGTGCTAAATCCAAAAAGGAGGGACCAAACTTTCTCAAATTTGATTCGAAAAAAAAAAAGAAAATTTTTTTTTGAAGAGTTTTTTTTTAAATCCATATTAACCTCATCAAAGAGAAAAGATAGCCCATTCCTCGATAAGAACAATAGCTACGAACATTTCTGTGAGCTATTAAGTTCAAAGAGGAGAGGATCAAAGTTTCTCAAAATTGAATCCCAAAAAGAGAAATCAGATTTTCTTTTTCTTTTTTTTAATGAGAAAGAATGGAAATGAGTTCAAAGGTAGAAAATTTCCAAAAATCCCATCTCATGTTTTTTTTTTGGATGCAAGATCCAACATAGGCCACCAACTAGAAAGGAGCTTAAGAATTCAAGCATCGCGTTCTCAAATGAACGGAGTCCCACCGGGTATGCCAACTTGATGGACCCGAATTCTTTCATTTCCTCTCCCATCCGTCCCTGGGGCTACCGAGAGGGCCAAATGGAAGGGAAACAGGGGGGGGAGGCAAGTATCAACATATTTGTACGGGTATGCCAGATTTTCTATTTTACTTGGAATTTAGAAATGGTGATCCGGAGATCCACCTTCACAAGTAGAAAGGAAATCAATCTTTTTCTAACTTTCCATTGCACATATATTTAAGAAAAGAGACAAGGTTTTTTTTTAAATGCTGAGAGGCGATTTTGCCGTAAAAGGCGATTTGTGCCGTAGAAAGCAATTTTGTGCCGTGAAAGGCGACTTACAAATCTCATCAATGAAGAAAGACAATAAATGTGATTCTTTTTGTCTCTTAAAGAAAATACAAAATACAACAGAAAAGTAAGAAAAGGGATCTGACTTCTCAGGAGATTGCGAGGACACGTTTAGATCGACGGTCGCAAGTCATATATGGACTTCGCCATCGTCCTTCAGGTGAGAACGCTTGATGCTTTGATTCTTTGGCTTGGCTTGGACTTCGGTTTTTTTTAGAGGATAAAGACCAAGGGAAGGTCCTATATCCAATAAAAAAATGAAGAGACGGGCTAAAAAGCCACGTCTAGGCCATGTTGAATATGAGAAGAGGGGCTTTGCCTTGGGGGGAAGTGCCCCCCAAGGGACTTCAATCACCTTGTGGTATTTGTTGCAGCATAATTTCTTCAGAGCTTCTGGGAATTCTGCACGATCTTTTGGCTGATTTTCTTCGATTTTTCTGATCCGTTCTTCTTGGAATGATCTCCTATTTATAGGCCTTTGGTAACCATTTAGGAGTGTTTATGAGCTTTAATGGCTTTAAAGCTCCATGATGGGAGGAGTTACGAGTTTTTATTTCTTGATTTTGTAACTCCTTTTTCCTTGAAACTGATTGGCCAATGGAGAATGATGGGCATTTAATCGCCTTTAATCTCCATGATGAGAGGAGTTCCATGGCTTTAATGCCATGATGGTTTTGACTTGTAATAACCATTCTTTGAATTTGATTGGGCCGTCCAAAATAAAGAGTTAATGACCGCATTTAGTTGGGTCAATTAACAAAATTAAGTGGTCGTTGGGGATTTGAAGAGTCGCGGGCCGTGCCGCGTCTTTTGGAATTCTTCTTGCATGATCGACGATGGATCTTCATGTTGATCGGTGTCGGATGACCATGCAACTTCAGACATAGATTGCTAACAGCATGCCGGTACCATCTGTCTTGTCGATTTCTCGATCGGTCGGACAGAAAGTGTACTTTCTTGGTCGGCCGGTTGGTGATCTTGGAGCGATCAATGATGATTTCATGCTCTTGACGGTGAATCCCAGATGTTGACGGAGATCAGTCGTTTCCGAGCATCAAAAATCAGATTTCCAGGAAATCGCAGGGGCTGAAACTCCCGAAACGCGACAACGATCGGAAAACGGGCCCTCCGGTGGAAATCCTGCGACCCGAACTTCCAGGGTCGCCGGTGACCATGGCGTTTGGTCCCCTTTGGTCGCCGTTTCATCGGCCATTTTTTGAGCTTTTTGTTTCCTTTTTTATCCTAAATTTTTCTTGACATTTTTCCTCATTTTTTGGCTTGATTCTCCTGAAGAAAACCCGATGAGAAGTCGTGCAAAACCGGGGTACAAAGTTTCCTATTTTTGAAAAAGCCGAAGACCTTGCCGCGCAGAGTTGCCGATTTTTGGTCAAGAGTCGAAACTATGTCAAACGATGTCGGAATGACCTGAAACTTGAGGTGAATCCTCCCGAGCAATAGATAGGACCAACCATGGACTTTTGTTTGAGTTTGAAAGCCGTTTAGGGTCCCGTCGCTGCTACGCTTGATTTTACGGAGAGGAAGACGTCGTGCTTTGATGTGCGGTCAACCGATGTCCGGTTGACTTGAAATTTGACAGGGAGCCTATTGGAGTAATTTTGAGATGATCCATTAGCTCCGATTTGGATGTCATGGTCCCAGGGTGCTCCGCCGCCATTAGGCTTGATTTTCTTTCAAAGCGTCAAAGTCGGGTCAAACGTTGTCGGAATGACCTGAAATTTGACGTGCAGCCCTTTTGAAGTATGTTGAAGCCGCCCATGTGCTCTGTTTGAAGAGTAATGGTCCCGGTGGTTCTCGTTGCGGAGGGGCTTAATTTTCTTTCGAAGCATAGAAGTCGGGTCAAACGTCGCCAGAATGACCTGAAATTTGACGTGGAGGCTTTTGGAGGCATTTTGAGACCATCCGTAGGCGCTGATCGAAGTTTCGATGTCTTCAACGCTGTCGCCGCCAGGAGCCCCTGTTTGGCTGCATAAGGAGTCAAGTTAGGACAAATGATGTTGGAATGGTCCGAAACTTCATCTGAACCTCTCTTTTAGCTATCTTGGAGGATCTTGCAGTTTTTTTTTATTCTGACACGATCTGAAGCTCGAAGCAGCATTGCTTGTTTGCAGTAGGAAGTGGCTTCAGGTGGTTTCTTGATGCTGAAGAGGCAAAGTGACATTTTTGGTGTCAACAACTATTTGCTACGAGAGCCTCAAAGATTTCTTCAACATCTTCATCGAAAGGGCATTTCTTTTCTACTCGTTCTTTGAAGGCTTCAGAGAGTTCAGGTTTCTTACCTGCAGTTTTGTTTTCAGCTTTCTTTGGCTGCTGAGGGGCTGACTTGGTTTGTACACTAAGAACCTCTTTTCTCTTTGGCTTTGAGGTCGTAATGGTAGCCGACTCTTTCTTTGATGACTACTGACTGTTGAGGTCTTTGATCACCGTTTCAGCTTCCATAGATGCTTCTAGGAGTTCTCCTAGGTTCTTTGATTTGTTGTCGATAATCATGGAGCGGATCCTTGCTCTCATGTTGTTACGGCAGATGTCGACCAACAAAGCTTGTGGCAGCACATCGGAGCATTTGTATGCCATCGCCTTCCATTTGTGAATGAAGTCGTAAGTTGACTCATTCTCTCCCTATTTTAGGCTGCAGAGCTGTGCCATAGTGACAGGATGATCCTCACCTTGGAAGTGGGTTAGGAAGTGTGTCTCTAGCATGGCTCAATTTTGGATGGAGTCCTCTTGTAGAGTGGAGTACCAATCGAAGGCCATACCTTTTAGGGTACTTGCAAAGAGACGGATTTTGAAGGCATCTTGATCAGCGATAGTGCCTGTTAGTATTTTGAAGTGAATGATGTGCTGTCTGGCTGATCCCTTCCCCGTATATGTTTGGAGAGTAGGTTGTTTGAATTTTGTAGGGAACGGGACCGAGTCCATCCATACGGGATATAGTGGCTTGATCCCATGCTCCTTTAGTAAATCCTCTTCTTTTGTTTTAACGAGGATATCGTCAATGTCCTTTTTGGTAAGGGCGCGCTACTCATTATCTCCTGCATTTTGCTCGTTATCTAGAGGAGGTTGATTATTTTCTTGACGCTGAAAAGCAAGAAGAAGATTTTCCATCAGAGCCTTAATCCTCTGCTGACCTTGTTCCAATTGCTGGATGCGTGCGGTCGTTTCATCAGGAGGTGGATTGCGAGGTGGCTCAGAGTTTGTAGCCAAGACGTTCATCCTCCGTGATTTGAACGAAAAGATCATTTTGGTGACTAAGCCGGGGCTCATTCTTGAAGAGCTTGAGGAAGGATTACTCCGTTGTCCTTGGCTCGAAGGAGTAGAAGATTGAGGGTCCGAGAGACGCTGCGAGTCACCGGTCGTCTGATATGAAGTTTAGTTGCTGACTTCTGGCGTCTTCTGGTTTTGCCAACCATATGGACAGCAGCGACTTGATCGGGTCTTTGTTTTTCGTCCCATTTTTTGGAGACTTGGAGGATAGGATGCTAGGTCCTTTGCTTCTCTAGTCTCTTTTGTCGATACGACATGCGGCGACGTATGCAATTGGCAATTTGAGATTCTGTCAGCTCTGGCTGGGCTTTAGCAATGAAGGACGGACTCCCTCGAGCGCAGCAGCCGAGCCTGTCTTCTTTGAAGCTGGGCATAGACAGAATTTGGACTCAGTCCTTCGACTGTCGTAGCGAAGCTTTGAATCTTGCGAGTTCCGCCCCTGTTGAGATAAGGGGTCGAACTGCAGTAGTGCAGGCCTTGGCAGGTTCTTGAGAGTCCTTGTAATGTATGATTTGATTTTTCGCTTGTAGAAGCAAGCCGACTCATGATGGGTTGACTTCTTCGTCAGGCAAGAGACTGGTTTCTCCTCTTTCATGTATGCAAGAGGATAGAACCGGTTTTCTTTGAGAGGGGCCAGGTATGCTGGTTTTACAGATGTTCGGGACCTCCTTTTTTTCGGTGAAGGTGTTGGGGACCAAGTCTTATTGTAGACCTGGTTCTCTGTAGGTTGAGGCTTCGAGGGGTTGCCACAGGTTTCAGGCTTCTTTGTGTTCTCCCTTGGTGTCATGGCGGTGACACGTTGCAGGGCAATCTTTTGCTTCTTAGAAGGTGTGGTTTCCTCTACGGGAAGTGGGAACGGTCCCAGCGACCCGAAGACGATAGTCCGGGGAGTAGAGGTCGACCTGGTGTTCTGAGATTTGCCGAGGGAAGTGACGCTTCGGCAGCTAGCAGGGCACTTATGAGTGTGCTTGTTCTGCTTCTCCTGGAGCATGAGCCGGTACTTGTTCTCATCGAAAGTGATGGTTAATGAAGCTGCCATTGTTAATTTTGGAAAACTTCTGAAATAAGACCACGTCCATTAGTAATCACATGAATATAATGATCATAAATGGGAAAGAACTATGGTTTTATCTTTTCAAGTCGCTCAAGGGAACATGGCCCAGTCCAAGCGAGGTGAAGAAGGGAAAAAGCCATAGAGGATGCAATTGTTCTGAATGCAAGTACAGGAGGCTCAGAGCGAGATTCCAGTGACTGCTAGAAGCAATTGTAGACCTTAATTCAAATTACCGAGAAGTGAGGCTCACTCGAGGTAAGATGATATAAGGTCGGAGATACAAATGTGTCCGACGCAAATACAGTAGACCCGGAAGGGATACTAGCACCGCTAGGCACAAATGTTGCAAATCGCATTCTTGGAATAGACACGAGATGGGATTTTTTGAAAGGTCAAAATCAGATTCATATAAAAGAGAGCAAATGGTATTCCAATCTGAACGTAACCTACAAGCGATTTCCGCGAGCTTTTATCCTAAAGGGAAGGAACCAAGATTTCTCAGATGTAAACAAAAAAATGACGAAAATTTTTTTTTTTTTGAAATTTTTTCTGTTTTTTTTTTTTAAAGGAACACAGGTTTTCAATTAGGTCTTATGAAACCTTAGTAGATAGATCAGCCCCCAGGTAAGGGTATGATTACTTAATGAACCCATTTGGAGGACCCTTGCCTCGAACAATCTAGCTGTCTCCAGACTCTAGACAAGGCTTTCCTTAGATCCACGTTGGTCAAAGAGCGCAACTGCTGTAACCTTAGTGTTTTTTTTTTTTTTTTGTTGAAAACTTTTCTTGAAAGATCTCTAATGGACCTATCAAAGAGAGCGAATAGCTTCTCCGAATCCAAACGTTGTCTACAAACGATTTCCGCGAGCCATTGTCCGAAAAGGAAGAAACTAAAGTTTCCCTAATTCGAATCCAAATGAGAGAAAACTGATTTTTTTAAGAGTTTGAGATTAGACTCTTTTTTTTGAAAGTTTTTCTTGAAAGATCTATAATGGACCTATCAAAGAGAGCGAATGACCTCTCCCAATCCAAACGTTGGCTACAAACGATTTCCGCGAGCCATTGTCCGAAAAGGAAGAAACCAAAGTTTCCCTAATTCGAATCCAAAAGACGGGAAAACTGAATTTTTTTTGTGAAAATCCTTATGGGACTTCATCAAAGAAAAAAGGTAACCCATTCCTCTTTATGAACAATAGCTACAAACATTTTTGCGAGCTATCAAGTTCGGAGGGGACATGATCAACGATTTTCAAAGAAGAATCTAAGAAAAGAGAAATCAGATTTTTTTTTTAAATGAGAAAGAGTGGAAATAGATTCAAGATAGAAATTTCCAAAAAATCCCATCACATGTTTTTTTTTTTCAGATGTAAGATTCAACATAGGCGACCAACTAAAGAGGGCCAAAGAATCCAAGCATGATGTTCTCAAATGAACGTGTCCCACCGGGTATGCCAACTTGATGGACCCGATTTCTTCCTTTCCTCTCCCATCCGTCCCCGGGGCTACCGAGAGGGCCGAATGGAGGGAAAAAAAGGGGAGAAAGGCGGGTATCAACATTTTTTGTACGAGTATGCCAGATTTTCTATTCTACTTGGAATTTAGAGATGGTGATCCGGAGATAAACTTTCATAAGTAGAAAGGAAATCAATCTTTTTTCTAACTTCCCATTACACATATATTTAAGAAAAGAGACGAGGTTTTTTGTTTGCCGTGAAAGGCGATGTTTGTTTGCCATGAAAGGCGATTTACAAATCTTATCAAAATGAAAGACAAGAATTGTGAATTTTTTTATCTTTTAAAGAAAATATAAAATACAATAGAAAAGTGAGAAAAGGAATCTAACTTCTCAGGAGATTGCGGGGACTTGTTCAGATCGACGGTCGCAAGTCATGTATGGACTTCGCCATCGTCCTTCAGATGAGAACATGCAATGCTTTGATTCATTTGGCTTGGCTTGGACTTCAGTTTTTTAGAGGGTAAAGACCAAGGGAAGTTCCAATATCCAAGAAAAAAAATAAAGAGACGGGTTGAAAAGCCGCATCTAGGCCATGTTGAATAGGAGAAGAAAGGGCTTTGCCTTGGGGGGAGTGCCCCCCAAGGGACTTCAATCACCTTGTGGCGTTTGTTGCAGTAGAGTTTCTTCAGAGTAACAGAGCTTCTAGGAATTCTAGACGATTTTTCTTGATTTCCGAGGTTTGGGTTCTGTATCTTGCTGGCAGATTTTTCTCTGATCCGTTCTTCTTGGAATGCTCTCCTATTTATAGGCCTTTGGTAGCCATTTAGGAGGGTTTATGAGCATTGATGGCTTTAAAGCTCCATGATAGGAGGAGTTACAAGTTTTTATTTCTTGATTTTGTAACTCCTTTTTCCTTGAATCTGATTGGCCGATGGAGAATAATGGACATTTAATCGCCTTTAATCTACATGATGAGAGGAGTTTCATGGCTTTAATGCCATGATGACTTTGACTTGTAACTCCCATTTCCTTGCTTTTGATTGGGCCGTCCAAAATAATGAGTTAATGACCGCATTTAGTTGGGTCAATTAATAGCATTAAGTGGTCGCCAGGGATTTGAAGAGTCGCGGGCCATGCCGCGTCTTTTGGAATTCTTCTTACGATGATCGACGATGGATCTTCATGTTGATCAATGTCAGATGATCGTTCAACTTCAGACATTGATTGCTAACAGCGGACTGGTGCCATTTGTCCTGTCGATTTCTCGATCGGTCGGGCAGAAGGTATGTTTTCTTGGCTAGCTAGTCCGTGATCTTTGAGTGATCAATGATGATTCGATGCTTTTGATGGCGGATCCGTGATGTTGACGAAGATCGACGGGTTGTAAGCCTCAAATGTCAGAATTTTGGAAAATCAAAGGGGCTGGACATCTCAAAACGGGAAAAGGAGCCGAAAAATGGCCTTTTGGTGGAAATCCGGCGACCTGGATTTCCAAGGTCGCCGGCGGCCATGGGGAAATTTTCCCCTTTGTTTGAAGTTTCGTCGGGCGTTTTTCGATCTTTTTGTTTCTTTTTTTCTCTTGTACATTTCTTGACATTTTTCCTCATTTATTGGCTTGATTCTCCTGAAGAAAACCTGATGAGAAGTCATGCAAAACCGAAGCACAAAGTTTCCTATTTTTTGGAAAAGCTGAAGACTTTGTTGTGCAGAATTGTCGATTTTCGGTCAAGAGTCGAAACTAGGTCAAACGGTATCGGAATGACCCGAGATTTGAAGTGAAGCCTCCTGAGCAGTATCTAGGACCAACCATGGGCTTTTTCTTGAGTTTTGAAGCCGTCTGGGGTCCCGTCACTACTAGGCTTGATTTCACCGCGAGAAAGACGTCGCGCTTTGATGTGCGGCCAACCGATGTCCGATTGACTTGAAATTTGGCAAGGAGCCTATTGGAGTCATTTTGAGATGATCCATTGGATCCGTTTTGGATGTCATGGTTCCGGGGTGCTTCGATGCCGGTAGCCTTGATTTTGTTTCAAATAGTCAAAGTCGGGTCAAACGTTGTCGGAATGACCTGAAATTTGACGTTAAGTCGTTTTGAAGCTTGTTGAAGCCGCCCATGTACTCCGTTTGATCAGTGATGGCCTCGGTGGTTCTCGTCATTGAGAGGCTTAATTTTGTTGTTCAAGGGTTGATGGAGGGTCAAACGTTGTCGGTTTGACTTGAAATTTGGACAGGAGCCGTTTGGAGGTATTTTGTAACCACCCGTAGGCTCTGATCGAAGTTTTGACGTTTTCGACGCCGTCTCCGCCAGGAGCGCCTGTTTGGCTGCCGAAGGAGTGAAGTTGGGTCAAATGATGTTGGAATGGCCTGAAACTTCATGTCAACCCCTCTTTTGGCTGTCTTGAAGGATGTTGCAGTTTTCAAGTGATTCTGACAAGATCTGATGCTTGAAGCAATATTGCCTGTTTTGTAATAGGATGCAGCTTCATGTGGCTTCTTGATGTTGAAACGGCAAAGTGACATTTTTGGTGTCAACATGTAGTTCGGTACACAGGTAGGAGTAAAGAGCAGGCACCAAAGCAAGCCGCTCTTCGAACGCCATCTGACAAGCCGGAAAAATACAATGCGGCCTGATGTGCGTACCATCTCCTCCAGCAAAAACAGCCTCACTCAGCCAGTAGGTGAGGCAAGCAGCAAGATCCCTTCGCTGCGCAATGTTCGAATAAATGGCATCTGTGCTCATGAAGAAGTCCTTCAAGTCTCCTCGCGTGACAGAAGTTTTCTTCAAATCCGGAGTCTTAGCTCTGGCCTCCCGGGTCGTGCTATCAGAAGACTTTCTGCTATCAAAGAAGTTGGGGAACAAAGAGCCAAAATTCCTCCAACTGCTGGACCTTACTTTCGAGCCCTCCCTCTCCTTCAAAAAATCATAGAAGGCGACGAGCCGAGAGTACAAAAGCCTGAACTCCTTAGACTGCTCCTCAAGGACGTTGTCAATAGGCATGAACTCCTCATAAAGTTTGCCGAGGACAAGCAGCTCGGTGATGGCACTCAATTCATTCAAAGAAAAACCAATCTCACCATTCGTGACAATGAAGGTGTTGGTTTGTGGAAGGAATGACTCCAACATGGCCATGAAGGCTTTATCGAAGAAAACCACGGTTTGCCGAAGAGCGCGAACCGCATCAAAAGTCTTGGCCTCCTTCAAAATGTCCCTGCCAACCTGCAGGATGTGATCAGTCCATGACTCCCAGCTTGAGCCAGCGCTGAAACGGCCACGAAGTCGAAAAGGCTTCACCCAATTGCTGTCGTCACCCTGAAAAATGCTAAGGCCCATCGGTCTCAAATCGACTGATGGATGATCAGAACCTTAGTAACCGTTGGCTGGCATCTATTAGTTTGATGGTCTCAATACCAAGTATATGATGTAATAAATTAATTAATTTCTTTATTTGTCAATACAATCATACTTTCCTTTCATGAGATGAATGGTGTTTAATTATATACTTGCACATAACCAATACGAATGACATAATGGTTCATGAGATGAACCGGAGTCCACAAGTATACTAGATGTAATACATGTGTATGGATAAGATCCACATACAGGAGATATGTATTGCAAATCTTATACTTAAATATCTTAACAACCAGTGATGAGATTGGGAATCTCATCTGACAAGGTTGCAGCACTTTGATCACTATGAGATAGTGTGATTTGTCTCGATCATCGGAATGTAAGATTCTGGATCATGGTGCCGGTACATTGGATGTATTGAAGGACCATGAGAAGCACCTTATATACATTGTCTTTACTTTAAGGTCTGCTCTCATAATTCCCTAGAAATAGGCTCATAATCATGAGACATTAATGAACTCAAGTTTCTATCTATTCATTTGCTTTGAGTCACCAATGAGTGAGGCCAATTGTAGGTCAACACCTCGGTGATTTGGGTACGTGGTAGTAGAGCTGTGGGAACATTCAATGGTCAAGATGAAATCTACCTTTAATATCCCCTTGTGCCAATTAATGGATTTATCATTGGTAAGTGCGCACCCATTCCAATTAAGAGTTAATTGGATCGATACCAAATGATCACTATAATTAATTGGGGCTCAAGGATAATAAGATATGGATCTATTTTGGTGGATAGGTCCAATTAATCCATGGATATAGATGGAGGGGCCTACTTATGGTAATTGGGAAGTTTAGGGTCTTCATTATAATATATTCCTAAGACTGGAGTGCAATTGCATTTATATAGTGGAGTTATTTGCAATTAACTGTGGGCCCGGATTGCACATGAGATGTGGGGTCGCGTGTCTCAGTTGGAGCCAGCTTTCTAAGGAATCCCTAGTGGTCCCCACGCTAGCCCAAGATATTAGAAATATACTAATTACAGTAGAACTCTAAAAGGAAATAGAAAGTTACTATTTCTATTTGAAGTGAGACTTCTAATAGTGGTAATAGTAAGTTACTAATTATTAATGGAAGTAGGACTTCTATTTTAATTAGTAAAAGAGGAAGTTACTAATCATATTTGAAGTAAGACTTCTAATTGTGATTTAGTAAGCAACTAATTGTTTTGGAAGTAAGACTTCTATTTCAATTAGTAAGAGGAGGTTGCTTAAGTGTTATAAAAAGAGGAGAGGGGTGCCTTGGATGTCCTAATGCACAATCCCACCTAGGGATTCACGCCCATCATCTCTCTTCCTCTCTTGTGCAAGTTGTTACACATCTCTTCCCTCTTCCAGTTCTCTTCTAGTTTCCTTTAGGGTTTTTCTCTTGGAGATTCCACCATCTTCTTGAGAAAAGAGAATCTGATTCGGGTCATAGCGTGGAAGATCAGAAGGTGTTGGAGATTCTGATTTGATTAGTGAAGGTGTTCATCATCAAAGAAAGAATTCAACTTCTCAACTAGAGCACTACAAAGCTCCAAAGGTATAATCTACATCCTTGCATGTTGTAGATTTCGTGGTTGCATGTTTAGGTGTTGTTTTCTATCTTCTAGATAGGATATATTGCTGTACATGGTTTATGAGTTTGAGGGATTGCATCCTGGATTGGGTTTGTTGCCTTCTAGATAGTTGATCCCTGCATCAAGTGGGTCAAAAGTGTTTGAAACCTATCTGAATGGCCCACCTATTTTCCAACAGCATCAACATGTCCTTGCGGATAGGCGACTTCTTTGTATAACCGGAAAGGCCGCCAACAAAAACCCCGGTCTTGACCACATTAGTCCTTTCCACCCGGCTCGGATGATCTTCCCTCTTGGGGCATGTGGAAGAAAGACTCATGATCGAGATAGTGCGATCAAAGGTCGACCGGGTAGAAATAGATCTCTCCTCACCATCTGCCGTGAGAACTGAAAACATCTCCTTTGATATGTCAAGTCACATTAGGAGACCTGGTAGACCGACGAGTGTCGGATGTGAATTTTGATCCCCCTAGGGAAGGAAATCTCCATTCATCTATATGTGCAATTTAAATTTTACATTGAAAATGAGGATTCCGACTACCCTCAAAATCGATGGATCACGATTGCCAGCTACGATAACAGCCGTAACACCATTCTTCGACAAAAGCCGAAGAAGAATGGGAGAAAATAAATGGGCGGGTTCTTCCTCTCATCTAATGTGCTGCCGGCAACACACGACGGTTTTCCTGTCACATTAATTTGGGTTTCTTCGAGTCTCTTTCATATAGGGTCAATTCAGGGTTATGAATCAAAGTCCAAATAAGGATCACCCTCACACAACAAAATCATAGTGTACCCAAGTAAAACAAAATAATTAAAATAAAGAAAATAAAAGGGGGGAGGTGCCAAATATTTAAGAAGAGGATCGGCCCCGTTCCCGAGTACCCCCTTCTAATTCCTTGGCAAAATAGGGTTTAAAGGCTTCCTTTTCAAACCAAAATGATGATGTAAATGAGACTTTGACTTATGATTTATGTGTTTTTCGTGTGCGATACACGAGTGATCAAAAGTGAAAAGCCGATGGGCTGTAATTGATTGCAGGTGGCCGATGGGTCGGTGTTTGTTTTAAAGAGGCCGATGGGCCTGTGTTTGTTTGAGGGTGGCCGATGGGCCGAAATAAAAATATGCAAAGTGTGTGAAATCACTCATCTCATCTTATTATTCTCATTTATTCAATTTTAGAAATCAGTTCTTTATTCCCTTCTATCATTAAGTTCGATTAAATATCTGGCACCTGAGGTGGAGAAACAAATAAAGGGAAAATCTTTTTGGGTTTATTTTGTAGGTTTTGTAGTTATTAGGGATTTTTTATATTGGGGCTAGAAGGGCCTAACTAGGGGATTTTACTTGGATTTATGTGATTAGTGCTTTATTATTGATCATCGGATTGAGCCTAACTTAAGGTTCTAGACCACCCACATTAGCTCTCCCGATCCCCTAACGGAACAGGAAAAGTGATGAGACGAAACATACTACTCTAAACTACCTAATGAGAGAAGTCCGATTTATTCCTAGGGTGCTAATAGCCTAAGTTTGGCAATTGCCGTACCTAAGCAATTTGGTTGAGTATGGTCTTAATTGGTTTGGTTTGTTTTAAACTGAAGGTTGATTAAGATTGATTTAGGTATGCTTTAAGGTTCTGATTAAGTTATTTTTAAATATATTAAGATCCTATTTAGGTTGTTTAAGGTTCCGGAGTTTCGGGTTTTACTCCAAATGATGGAAAGATATCGAAATCAGCGAAACGGGGGTGACAGAGGAGTTGGGCGCGCCTGTGGTTGCGCCTAGGTCACTCTGGTGACTTGGGCGCATAGATAGTGGTGCCCAAGTGCCAGGTCTCGTGTGGCTTGGCTGGTGGTGATGAATCGACTTGATCTTCGGAGTTCGTAGGGCATCTATTTGATGCAAGTCTTTGTTTTGATGTTGTTTTAGGTTTTGGGCTGGTTTATTTTTACAATCTTGAGTCCGGAATTCGAAATACAACCGAGGTTTACAATTTGGGCCAAATAGGAAACCTCGGCGCACCTATGTATGCGCCTAGTTGTCTCTGTGCACTTGGGCGCACCAGCAGTGGCGCCCAAGTGGTGTTTTGATGTTCTTCGACCGTCCGACTTTGGTTCGAGGCTCCGGATGGGTTTAAGTTGATTAAATCTTTAGTTTCTGGACTGTTATTGATTCGATAAGGATTCTGAGATGTTGATTGAGGTCAAGGTTGGAACTGAATAGGGATTCGGTGGTCTTAGGGAATGGAGATGGACAGGTGCGCCCATGTGTCTGGTGCTTGGGTTTTAGTGCTTTCCGGGATTCGTTCACTTAAACTTGGATTTTCAGATGTTTTATGTTAATAAATCTATATTTTGGGTTGGTCTTGAGTCTATAAACCTTAAATGTGGCAGTGGTTTGTGTTCGGGAGTTGAAACATAACCGAAACGTACTTCGGGATTGAAACAGGGAGTTGGGCGCACTTATGTGTGCGCCCAGGTTTTTGGGGTGACTTGGGCGCACCTGTAGGGGCGCCCAAGTGTCTGTATGTTGGGTGATTTCGAGTTCGTCCAATTCTAGAGTGTTTCTAACTCGGATTCAGGTATTCCAATTTGTTCCTTGATTGAGGGATGTCTTTATTCTTTAGATGTGAATTGTCTATTGTTTTAATTAGATCTTGACTAGGGTCTTATAGTTTGAGTTTAGGTGGGGGTTGTCAATTATAATTGTGTTGGTTAAGGTTTGAATTAAAGTTTGATTTGAGTTTGAATTTCAGGTTATGATTTTATTAATTTTACTTTGTAAATTAAGGCTTGAATTAAAGGTTTGTTGTTTAAATTTATTAATTGAGATTTTAATTGGATCTTTGAGTGATTAAGGTTTATTAATTAGGGTTTTTATTATAGTTTTGTTGATTAGGGATTGCTTAAAGTTTTTAATTAGTGGTTTTAGTTAAAGTATTTTATTAGGATTGATTAACTCGCATAGGCACGAATAGAATAACCTAGGATTATCTACCTAATATCTATTATTTTTATAAATTTTTCTAGTTCTCTTCTCTAATTATTAAAGAGTAAGATAAGAAGGGAAGAGTTTTATGCTTTTATGATTTTTTTGGTGTTTTATGCAATATTAATGTAACCTAACTTATAGTGTGATGATTCAATAATTGAAAGTCTAGAAATTCAATAATCAGTTATAATCATCACAGAGATTCAGCAACAATTTAAATGAAATACAAGATGTGGAAAATGCGGGCCAGAAGTCGAATTGGAGACTTGGACGCATACACAGGGGCGCCTAAGTGTCTCCTCACTACTTGGGCGCACACACAGTGGCACCCAAGTGTCTCCTCTGCGAGTTGTGACGCACTAGCAATTTTCAGCGATATTCCAATGCAATTTCTAACACGATTTCTAACAATTAGTGACTAAATGCAGAGTCCTAATATGAATCAATGATATCAGAACTTCCGGGTTTGAAAACGGTGATGTGTGAACTAAGATTCGAGGGACAAATCCCTTTGCAGAGACTTGGGCGCACTCACAGTGGCGCCCAAGTACCTTTATTCTTTCTTCCTTTCTTTTGCTTCCTTTTTAGTGATGCATGTAGTCCTCTTTCCACAAATCCTAAGGCTTTAATATCAATTTTTATGAAGATAGACTCGGATCTAAGAACCAGAATGCACGCGAAACAGGAAATCGTGGTTGAAACCCTGAGTTTGGACTCGGGCGCACTTGCAGGGGCGCCCAAGTGCTTTCCTGCACTTTTCTTCCTCTTTTGTTTCTTTTCTCAATGCTTTTCGCGTGATTTGGAACACAAAGTTACAGATCCGAAGGTCCCGATATTAATATGTATGAGAATGAATTCAGATCTAAGGAATGAAATATACGCGATATGAAAATCGGGGTCAAAATCCCATGCAGGGACTTGGCACACCTGGAGTTGCGCCCAAGTGCTCCATTGTACTTTTTTCCTCTTTCACTCCCTTTTCTAGCGCTTTTCGCGTGATTTCAAACACAAAGTTACAGATCCGAAGGTCCCGATATCAATATGTATGAGAACTAATTCGGATCTGAGAAAGGAAGTGCACGCGATATGAAAATCAGGGTTAAAACCCTATGCAGGGACTTGGGCGCACCCACAGTTGCGCCCAAGTGCTCTGTTGCACTCTTTTTTTTTTTTCGAATTTCTTTCAATGAAAATGAGATGGATGCAAAGTCTGCCCTAATCTCGAGTTCAGAATGCTAAAAATGATGCAGATCTACGAACTAAGAATGATCCTAAGCATATTACTAATGATGAATGACTACTGAGTATTAGATCTATTGTAAAACACTACTATTAATGTAGATCTACAATGTATGTATGATCCTAAGCATGTTTCTAAGCATTAATGATGCTGAATATTAATTGAAGAGAACCTAAATCTAGAATACCGATTTGAGTTGTACTCTTCAAGTCCTAGAATGAAGCTTTTGCGCAAGTCCATTGCTTTTGGGAACGTTATCCATTGCTGATCTTGGAAACCAGAAGGCTCCTCTTCTCTTTTCCTCTAGGTCTAAAGCTTCCTCTATGGTGGTTACTCTCTCTTTTTCTCTCCCTTTTACTTCTCTCTTTTTCTATTTTTTTTTGTAAATGGGATAAGAGATCCTTATATAAGGGTTTCTCGTGTAGAATGGGTTAGGGCTGCTATTTGCACGAACATCTAGAAGTTTTATGCAAACCAAGGCAGATCTAGGGTTATAGGTGACTTGGGCGCACCTAGGGTGGCGCCCAAGTGGATTCTGTGACTTGGGTGCACACACAGGTGCGCCCATGTCTTGTTTTGGGGCTAAGTGGGCTTAGGGTTCGGTTTTGGATTGTTTTTGGGCTGAGGTCGGGTCGAAACTACGAAAGATAGAGCGAAACCCACCTAAGTATGCATTCAAGTGCTTTTCTAGGGAAACCGTGGACCTAGGTGCACCTGTGTGTGCGCCCAAGTGCAGGCTGGGACATGGGCGCAACCCTAGTGTGTCTCTGGTGGGGGACCGCTAGGGTAGTCTTCCCACGGCCATATCTTTTGATCCATTGGTCGGAATTGAACAATCCACATATCGTCGGAAAGCTCTCGAAATGTAGAATTTGTTGGTCCATACATCATAATGATTAGAGGTCAGGGAAAGTATGAGATACTTGGATCAATGATCCTAGCTTCTAATTCATGCAAATCGTATTGTACTTAGGCAAACTAAGTGTAATTTCTCTGAGAATAACATGAGTGTGTTTTATGTGGTCTGGAAGGGGCTAGGGTAGCGTTGTAGTCCATGCCTGGTATAAGTTGTGGGTTGAACTCGAGATCCTGATGCGATTTGGCCTTTTCTCTCATAATTTCTAGGAATCGTCAAACTAAGTCTAAAATTATCAACAAGCATCTTCATCGTCATTAATTAATCTGAATTATGCCATTAACCATTCAATTATGGGTGAAATGGGGGCATCGTTATATATGATAAGTGTTTAAGGCTATCATAGGAGGCCAAATGAGGTCTCTACAGTATGCCCCTCTTTGGAGAACAACACGTGGAGAGTTGTGCTCCAAAGAAAGTAGGCACACCACTCATGACTCACGGGAGCTTTTGAGCTCGCGGGAGTGGCCACCTACGGATGTATGCAATTGCAAACTTGTTCTAAAGGTGAGGTTCACTTTTCTAGGACCGATCCTAATTTAGGGGAAAAAAATAAAAAAGAAGAAGTTACGTGCCTACTGATTTGATTGGAAACCCGAGATCTGTGCCTCGGTGCCCGTGGTCTTGTCACGTGGCGGGTTGGGAACTTTGTCCCGGTTGCTTAATTTAAAGTGATGGTGGGAACTGTGCCCCGATGGTTTGAATCAGAAGTCGATCTTTCGATGGGCTAGATCACTATTAGAGTTTCATTTGTTCTTGTAATAGAGTTCTATTCAGTTTTTCATATATAGTGTCTTTTGACTTTCATCCAGGCATAGTTAAAACTAACTAGCAATAATGGAGATCTTGAAGGCAATCACAAACATAGCTCAAGCAATGGTGTGAGGTGCATGTGAAAATGAGATGCATTTTTTTGAAAAGCGATTTTATTTTGAAACTCAGGTATGCATCGAAAAAGCTAAATCAATGGAAAATGTCCACCGGAATAACTGTCACTCTCTAGGGATCTTGGTCTTCACCCAAGCTTAGATGAGAACCTATGATAGATTCAATCATCATTTCATGCTTATCATGGAGAGCTTCGAGTTACTCGAATTCCATTCTCCAACGTCAAGATCTGAGTAGGCAAACACCACAATTCGTGATAACACGGTATTATGGTTGCCGTACCGATTATAAGCGCTTAAGGGAGGCCTACGGCGACTCAGTTTCCATACGTGAGGTAAAATCATGAAAATCCATAGTTAGGGGTACTTACCTCAAGAGCTTTCCGTAAATCCGGTGATGGGGCTCATTGCTGCTTTCTTCCATTGTTCACTTGCCGAAGTTTGTGTCATTCATCCCCATCAGTGTGTTTGAATCACCTTTGTTGTTATGATTTTTGGGTTGTAAATCTACAGTGCACAAACACTAAAAGATTTTGTGCTCTTGTCTGTTAGTACTCAATTTTATAATTTGCAGAAATAATAATTCTAATTTCTACTGATGGAGACGACATAGAATGCAATGCACAATGTTAGATGTATGCGTGATGGGACCAGAGTGTATGCAATGAGTTTCCATGTGAAGGGGTGATGTCCGGTGAGCATTTTTTTTTTTTTTTTTGTTACTCAGTCTCTTTCATTACTCTCTTTTGGTTGTTAGTTGTTGTTGCCTTTTTTTGATTTGATTACTAATCATCAGAGAACCATTTTGGTTTTGAGTCTATGCATTGCAAGGTTCTCCGGGTTAGAAGATAAGGTTGGGCACACATGGAGGGGCGCCCATGTGTTCCTGTACACTTGGGCGCATCTCTATGTGTGCCCAAGTAGTCTTTCCTACTTGGTTCGGAATTCTTGTGAGGTGGTTATGCAGGGTGCCCTTTGCGGGATGGAATTGAAAAGTGGGGAACTTGGGCGCCATCATTCTTCTTCTTTTGAAACTAGGACATCAATCTATATAATGGAAGGGCTGCCTATGGGTTTCCCCACGTTTTCTACTCCTTAAACTTCGAGTTCCAGGGTCTTTGGTCTCCTTTTTGTCTTCAAGTAAGCACTATTCTCTCTTTTGGTCTTGAAGTATGCAACATGTTTTCTAGTTGTTTTGCTCTTCTTTGAGAGATGATGGGATGTTTTCTTATGTTTCAATCTCAGATTGGTTTTGATTCTAGCCATGCTATGCTCTTATTTCTTTTCTTAGACTAGCTCATATTTTTCATTCTTTTTCTCTTTCTCTTCTTTTTTTCACTTTTTAAAATAAAGGTGTTTCTTTCCTCTGTTTTTTTTTTATGTTGATGTTATGATGTTCTTTTGTGTTTATGTCATGTCCTATTAATTACTAAAAGTTTTATGATGTCTTTCTTTTATTTCAGATTTGTAGTTCTTGGTTTTACTCATCATTGAATGGTGATGATTTATTTATTTTTTTAGTCCAAACTTGGATTGTAGTTTTAAGATTGGAGTTTCATTATTTGAATGAACACCAATAGGTTTTTTATTTATTCCTCATGTCTCTTAGATTTCTCTTAGATTCCTAATGTTGTTTGCTGTGAAGATGTTGTATTGCATGATTAAGACTTGTTTGAGCAAAGAAATCATGTTTTTGGTTTCCTAAAGACCTTAAAGTGACCTGTCAGTACCCTCGGGGAACTTGCCTCACGGATCTCAGGGGTTATGATGAATAGTTTTGGGCTAAACCGGACCCACATGGGATGAAATCCCTGAGATGGACTTGGGCGCCATCCCTGATGCGCCCAAGTGATCTTCCACTTTTTATTTTATTTTAGTTTTTATATCTCTATGCTGTCATTCATGTAGAGAGTCTCTAAGCCTGGGTGTATTTGTTTGCAGGTTTGATTTCGCTCAACGGCTGGTTTCCCAATCTTTTCGTTTACTATCGATGGTAGTGCAAGTCCCGGCGCTTGCAAACCTTATGTGCCAAGGGAGGAATACTGATCCCCTGGGACTGAAAGGATAGGCTATTACGACTCTGAGGAACGAGCAGAATTTTATATTGAGCATGAGTCATCCATGCCCGCTACTTATGATTACGTGTTCGAATTTGAGGAGATAATGGATCAACGTCTTGTTGAGGTTAAGCGCGGGACGTATGATCTGTTAATTATGAAATATAAGAGAATTTGCGGGGCTATATGGAGACTTATGCATCGTTGGGAGGACTGCCCTTGGAAGATTGTGTGGTTACACTGGGCTTTCGGAGGACTTATCGGGTTTTGTCAGCGAGGTGCTTCAGTCCCTCTTATGAAGTTTGATGGACCTCAGGGCAATGCTTGAGGTTTGGGAAGCCACCAAGACTGCTAATGAAAGGGCTCCAATCGATGATTTTAATACTCTACAAACACAGATGGATCAGTTGGAGCCCATGACCATGTCCTGCCCCCATGAAGCTGAGGCGTGCATTCCAAGGCGCTATAGAAAATACTTCGAGATGCAGAACACTACGCTTTCGGCCCTCATTCACCCATTGTATACAGCTCTTCAGGATGACTCCCGACAGATCCGAGAGATTTGCGATGCTCTTCGGAATCCATTAAATGATTTCAAAGCAATACGAGGACGGCTCAAGGCTCACGTTGTAGGAATGGAGGCGCGGATGGCTCGCTTCCTAGTCTTCAATGGCATGATTCACCCTTTCTAGATGACTCACTAAGGGTCCTTATTTCAGGCTAAGTTTTGGTTGAGAGGCTGGGTCATTAGGACCAATAATAGTAGTTAGAGGCCTCAAATGGGGTTTGGAGGCAAAAGTGATTACCTCTCTTCGTTTTTAGTCAGTGCCTAGGGTAGTTGGTTTAATTTATTATTCCATTCATTGTTAAATGATCCCCATGAACATTTAATAAAAGTGAATTTAGATTTTATAATTCCTTTCTCCTCTTTGATTCATTTTATTTTATTTTTATTATGTGGTGATGTTGAATGTTTAATGTTTAATGATAGTGGCGACATCTCATTATTGTGATATTATTGATGATGAGTTATGAGATTTGATCATGAATTATTAATGTATGATGAACGGATGATGGTCCTCTCTCTGTTTTTATTTATTTATTTATTCTTTTATGTGAGGAACACATGGTTGTGCTTTAGGTGGGCCCCTCTTAGAAAGGGACCCCACCAAGTGATGGGGCTGGGCCATCCTGCTCCTAGCTTTGGGCGTTTTTAAGGTATGGTGGCTGGTTTTTTTTTTTTCCCTTTCATTTTTTTATTCTTTTTTTCCCTCCCTTTCTTTTCTTTTCTTCTTCTTTCTCTTGGGCGTGAGTTCAGGTGGAGACAGAGGAGAGTGAGGAGCGGAGTGGATAAAGAAGAAAGGAGGAGGTGTAGCGCAGCTTCGCTGGCGCCCAGGTAGGTGGATCTGTCCCTTCCCCTGCTTCCATTCTCTCTTCGCCTTTTTCTTTTTCTTTTTTTTGAATCCTGCTGCTGCCATTTCAGGTGAAGAACGAGTGGAGGAAGAGAAAAGAGTGAAGGGAGTTCAGCTTTGGCCTAGGAATGTAGATCTGTTCCTTTCCCTTCTTCTATTCTCTCTTCCCCTCTCTCTTTTTTTTTCTTTTTTTAAGAAAATCCTTGCTGTTGTTATTACAGGTGAAGACCGAGTAGGCAATCAGAGGAGGAGCAGGGAGGAAGGAAAGGGAGGAGAGAGAGAGAGCCAGGTATGTGTGCTCCAACCCCCTTTTCTATTTCCATTCTCTTTCTTTCTTGCTTTCTCTTTTTTTTTTAAATGCTACTACCTGTTGTTTGCAGGTGAAGGACGAGTGAAGGGAAAGAAAAACAGACAGAGGAGAGGAAAGAGGAAGGAAAGGGAGGAGAGAGAGCCAGGTATGTGTGCTCCATTCTTTTTCTCTTTTTTTTTTGTTCTTCTTTCCCTCCCCTTTTTTTTTAATCTACTATTGTTGTTTGTAGGTGAAGGACGTGTGAAGACAACAGTAAGGGTCCGACAGGGTCCAGGTGTGTGGGTCCAGTCCCTTGTCCTCTTTCTCTCTTTTCTCCCCTCTTTTTTTTTATGCATGTTGCTGCCATTTTGGAATGTTGCTGAGATGGGGCGCTAGCCTGGTTTTGGTCGAAGGCAGCTAGGAGAATGGTGGGTTTTGATAAGGGAAAAAAAGAGTGGAGTTGTCTCTGTTGTGATGTTGGCAATCCCAACCCTCATGATTCAAGTTTGAAAGGTTGCATAGTGGGAATCCTTTGGCAAAATCAGTTTGGGTGGAAAATGGGCATTTACTTGTAACTACTTGGGATGATGAGACGAAGAGGAGTGAGGTTTGGTGTCACCCATGGAAATTAACGGGTATAGTGAAGATTGTTGAGTTTATTGGACTTTTCCATTGGCTTAAAATGAGAACGTGTGGTGAACATGATTTTGGAATCCTAGCATAGATCTTGGCCATTGCAAGGGGAGGCTTGGGCACATTTTTTTTATGCATTATTTTTCTGTTATTGTTATTCAGGGATTTGCCTAAATTCATAGAGCACTTGTTTAGTCTTGTTCCTGATAAAATGATGTGTTTTATGCTGGGTTTCATATCTGTAACTGTGTTGAAAATCTTTTGTCCTTTTACTCTTTTTTTTTTTGGTTTGGTTTGTTTGTTTGCATAGAAGAGTAAATTTGATAATGGCGGGGTGTGATGATCAGGTCGTGATGGGACAATGGACAAAAGTCAGGGTGGTTGTTTCAGTTGAGATGGGGTTCACCTTTCTTGTTCTCATTATCATTATTATTATTATTGGTTTCAGTTTTGTTCTTTGATTAATTTACTTTAGGATTGGTTTGGCCAATGTTTTCCAATTTGATGTCTCTTCTGGATTCATCTTGGTTGTTTTGCACAATTTTCTATATGACATCTTTAAAGTTAAAACTTCCCCTTTTGTTCATGTATTTCTAAATCCATGGTTTCTTATATATGCTTTCTCTCTTTTTTGGAATGTGCAAAATGGCTAAGACGAGGCTTGCTAGTAAGAGGACCTCGACGTTGGTTGAGTCAGTAGAGGGTTTGTCGGGAGATTGTGGGGGCGTTCCGCTAGATAGGCTGGGGGAGGACCCCGGAGTTGGACTTACTGGGGAGCCTGACGGTCTCGTCTGTTAGGTGATAATTCAGGCGAGGTAAAATTTCACCCGGTTCATGAACCATATTGTTTTTTTATCCTCCCTTTCTAATTGTTCTCATTGTGCCTCGTGGTAGGTGACCTCTACGAGAGCGGTGTCTGGTGTTGAGTTAGCCCTTCAGGAGGAGGTACTCCGACTATCCGAGTTGGTGAGAGAGAAGGTAATACTTGTTCAATTTGTAGCATGGGGATTGGGGGTACTATCCTTTGGTGTTGTGTGTCAGAGTACTCATTTACTGCATCGTATACCTTGTGACCTCAGGAGGCCATGACGATGGGACTACATGCGTCCTTTGTGGCTAAGGAGGCACGGGAATAATGATCCCTCGTCTATTGTAAAAGTAATGCCTTGAACTCATTGACTCTCTTTACTTTGTCCAGAGGGATCTACGAAAGGAATTACGGCTACGCAACGCCATCATTGATGCACTGGCGGATACCTATGAGGTAGAAGGTTATTAACTCAATCCTTATCGTGAATTAAGATTTATGACATCTGATTGCTTATGTAGAGGGATAGGGATTTGGTTGCATCCAATGCTACAAGGATTAGATTGGAGGGTGAGCTTCAGACACTGCGAGCTTAGATGGACCGACTGCAGGTTAGTGAGGCTCAGACTTTTATTGCGTTGTCGTTTTTTGTATAACGACTGATCCTCGACTATTTTTCTTTGTGATCTTTCAAGCAGAGGCTTGTAGCGAGCGCGACAAGGCGCTCACGGATCACGGAGAGAGATGCTTCAGAGGCACAGGTATGAGCCTTACTCATGTGATGCTTCGACCTTGATTCCGAGTCCATTGTTGATGTGGTTTGTAATCTTGTGATTTGCAGGTTAACGAGCTACGTGCCAACCTCAAGAGCTATGAGGCCTCTGTGCAAGTGAGGATCTTTTCTCCCTTTTAAGTTCCATGTTTGTTGCAGCGAGGTTTGTTGAATGTAATGTTTCTTTAAAATGTTGTCTTGTAGAGCGGTGTTATCGTTGCTTCTGTTCTTTCACGTCTCAGCTTGAGGGAGGAGAGGGCTCTTATCCATGATCAGTATGCTAAGCGCATGGATCGCAAGGCCCGATGTCACGAGGAGGTGGTTGCTGATCTGCGAAGGCACCTCGATCGTTATCGCCAGAGGGTGGAAGAGAGAGGTTATGCGTTTTCGGACTCGATGCGAGCTCCTTCTCAGCGTACCCCTGGTCTGTCCTCATTCGCTTCGTCGGCTCGTCATAATGGAGTTGCTCCGTAGGGTTATCGTCCTTCAATTGATCTCCTAGGGATCCAATTCCTATTCTATATTATATTCATATGTGTTGGCCATGTATTTATGCTATTTCATGTTGTACCTGGCTCATGGCATGGGCTCGTATGTATTTGGTCTGAGATGTATAGTGTGTGTATATACCATGTATGTGTAGTTGAGATAGTATGTTTAATGCCTTAGAAGTGCTAGGGAATGTGGTTGATTGAGGAGGAGTTTTTGTTTTTGGAGGTGTCGGGGAATATATGAAGTGTTTCTCTTCATAGGTTACAGGTTTTTTGTATTCGGAGATTTTTCGGGGTCCAAAAAACAAGGGGGTATTCTGTCGAAATTTTTCTAAAACATCTCGAAATTTGTGCTCTAAGCATGGATCTCGTATGGAAGACCATTAGTAATCAAGGATAGCCAGAATGAAACCTATAAAATAGACCAAATGACTACAATTTTGTATCAATTTTGAGCTGGAGATGTAACATAGACTTAGGGTTCTCAAACAATGGGGAGTGTCTGGGTGTGTGATGCTTGTGGCCTAAGCAGTTCTATGTTTTAAGGCATTCACATTGTTAGCTGTAAATGTAAAGACAAAGGTTCAAGATAACTGCATTCTTTCAAATAGCATAGAATGTGATATCATAGAAAAATGGTATGAACAGTAGGCATCTATAACTAAATTCATCATAAAGTATCGTAACAGATATAATTTATATCTCTCAAATTTAATTACCACCATTGTATTCCTTTTCAAATCATGAGGAGTTATGCACGAAATAATGCATGTAAAATAAAAATGCCCCAGCTTGTGGGATGTTTTGGATGTGATCGGGGTTGGGTTCCTTGCAAGGTCTCGAAACTAACTTGTTAGTTTAATATTTTAGGCCCCCTGCATAGTTTGGCTAAGGTAGCATTTTCTTTCTCGGTAAAAATGTCAGGGGGCCATTTCGGCATTCAAGCTTTGAGAATAACAATATTGAATTCATACCTTAGGGGATATGTCTTCCCTGCATCCAGCCAAAAGTGATTAGTAGTAAAAGAATGCATGAGGTTCGTGTGTGTGGGCTATAGTGAGTGCTCGTGACAGTTGTGTATGCAATGAGGACCCATGTTGGGAAGTCATGTGAGATAAAAATATATTCATATATATATATATATAAAATGCCTCAGCATAAGACTAGTGTTCATTTTGGCTGTGGGCGAGAATGTGAAGATAGATTAGCTTCTCGATCCATGATTTTCACTCTGGTGGTAATGTGATCCTCCCTAACTTTCCTTTGGAGGTCGAGCCCTCATGGGCCCCCGTTTGTAACTGCTTAGTCTTTTCGGCTGAACTTTGGAGAGTACCTGACTGCCTCCGGCGCTCATTCGTGGGTAGTGTTCATGTGTGGGGTGGTGAATCACCGTGCTACCTTAGTGTTGTGGTTTTTCGATCACCTTCTGCTTAGTTCACCTGATGAGTACCCATGTCACTCCAGCTAGCCTAATTCTAATAGAAAAAAAAATTTGGCGTGTGACTGTGCAATGCTTGGGTCCCTTAAGCTTTCTAATCAACCCATTTAACGAGCATTCAGCCAATGACTCCCAAACCAGGTGGTTTTAGGGCACTAGATATGTAAATACCCCTATGGGCTTACTGGCTCAGGTTAAAAAGGCTACGAACCCAAACTAGTCACAATTTTTTTTTAAGACTTCTAACTAAACAAACTCTTCTCTTTTTTTTTGTCTTTTTGTGGCAATCAAAAGGCTTTACATTGGGTGGCTTTAACCGTGCAGAATCTGTGTGGGGTAGACTCACCATTTTCTGTATTTGTAGGTGTTGGTGTGCGTTTGAGTTCCTGGTTTGATCAGTGCGCATCTCTTGGGTCGTCCTACGAGATTTCTACAACTATGCTAAGGAGCAAGGAGGGTCATACTCCGCAAGAAGTAGGGAAGGGTCAAACTGTGTACCTTTTCAGGTACATAGCATTCCATGGATCGGGGAGCTCTTCCCTTTCTGCATTTACTAGTCTGTATGCATTTCCAGAATATACTTCTTTAATTACATAAGGGCCTTCCCGATTGGGTCGTAACTTACCTCTGGGATGCGGAAGCTGGGATGGAGTGATGCACTTTAGCACAAAATCACCAACTTTGAATCTCTGTTCTTTGACATGTTTGTTGTAGGCTCTGGCGATCCGCTTCCGATATACTTGTGCATGTTCTGCTACCTTCATTCTTTTCTCATCGAGTAGGTCTAGCTGAAGTAGTAGTGCTTCTCTCCTCTGGTCTTCTGTTATATCTTCATTTAACTGGACGCGCAGTGATGGGTGAAGGACCTCGAAGGGAAGGACTATTTCCGTCCCGTAGGTCAAAGAGTATGGGGTTTCTCCTATAGGAGTTCTTATAGAAGTCCGGTTTGCCCACAACGCTTCAACCAAACAGTCGGGCCAATCATTACCTTTGGCGGTTTGCACAGTCTTCTTGATGATCTTCAGCAAGGTCTTGTTAGTCGCTTCGGCTTGACCATTGGCTTGGGGATAATATGGGGTTGAATGATGCAATTCTATATCATATTTTGTGCACAACTCGTTTATTTGTTGAGATATAAATTGGGGGCCATTATCTGTTATGAATACCTTAGGGATGCCAAACCTGGCTATTATATTCTTTTTGATAAATTTAACTATAGAGGTAGCCTTAATATTAACATATGCCTTTGCTTCTGCCCATTTAGTGTAATATTTTGTGGTTGTCCTTATTTTGTGTGTTTTATAGTGTAGGGGCCAGGGGTCCTATGATATCAAAGGTCCATGTCGAAAAAGGCCATGGAGCTATGGTAGGGTGAAGGGATGATGCGGGGGCATGTATTAGGTCGGCATGCAGCTAACATTCTTTGCATCTCCTAATATAATGGACTGAATCCGACTCTAGGGATGGCCAATAATAACCTAAACGGATGATCTTCTTAGCCAACATCTGGCCGTTGACATGTTCGCCACACTCTCCTGAATGTGCTTCTTCAATTATCTTTTGCCCTTCTTCTGTGGTCACACATCGTAGGAGAATTCCACTGAATAATCTGCGATACAATAGCCCCGCGACTATGACATATCTCTAAACCAAATCTTTCAAAGCTCTTTTATTCGATCAGGTGGCATATTCAGGGATGTAGCCATCGTGTAAGTAATTCCAAATATCATAGTACCATGGGTGGTCATCTACCAGGTCATCGTCATGTTGTATGCGAGCTAGGACTCCTTCGAGCTTGGTGTTCTCCTCGTGATCAGACCCTTTGGCCTTGGCTTTCTTACTCTTTTCCTTCAAAACTTTTGGCATAGCTTCGGCAGGGTTCCCTTTGGTTAAATCTATCGGTTTGACGGATGGAGACGCTAGCCTTTTAATTAGGAAGCCTTCAGAATCTTTGTCGTCATGTATCTCTAAGATCGAAGCTAGGATTGCTAACGAGTCGGCCAGTTGATTCAAGGCTCGAGGAATGTAGAGGAAGGAAATCTTCTTGAAATCAGACATTAATTCTTTTGCTTTTGCATGGTAATGTGCAAGTTTTGGGGCATTGACCTTCCATTCTCCGGCTATTTGGGAAATAACAACCTTGGAATCACCGAAGACTTTCAGTTTCTCGATACCTAGGGTGTGGGCTTCTTTCAGTCCTGGTAGTAAAGCTTCGTATTCCATCATGTTGTTGGTTGCTAGAAACCCAATCTTGTAGGCTTTTAGTATGACAACTCCTTTAGGGCATAACAATACTATCCCGACTCCTTTTCCATTTTGGTTTAAAGCCCCATCAAAATACATGGTCCATGAATCATCATTCTTAACTTCTTTAATGTTTGTAAATAAAATGTCCTCATCGGGGAAACCGATTTTGACTGGCTCGTATTGAGGCAGAGGGAGGTGTGCTAGATGGTCTGCGATCGCCTGTCCTTTTACGGACTTTTGTGTAATATAGGTTATGTCAAATTCGGCCAAGAGCATTTGCCATCGGGCAACTCTTCCTGAAGTGACAGGTTTCTCGAAAATATACTTTAAGGGATCCATCCTCGCTAGGAGTTTAACTTGATGGGCTAGAAAGTAGTGTCTCAATTTCTGGGCCGCCCAAACTACGGCCACGAAGGTTCTTTCCATTGGGGAGTATTTCCTTTCATAGGGTAATAAAGATTTGCTCAGGTAATAAATAGCGTTCCCCTTTCGGCCGGTCTCATCATGTTGACCCAGGACCACACCTATCGCAGATTCTATTGCTGACACATATAAGATGAGAGGCTTGTTCTTGATAGGGGGTTTCAGGACGGGAGGACTCAACATATATTCCTTTTAGCAATTTGTGGAATGGTTCTCATCTTTGGGAATGCTGTGAAATGAATCTCCTGATGAACTGTAATCGCCCTATGAGGCCTCTCAATTCTTTGAGATTCTTCGGGGGCGGCATTTCAAGGATGGCCTTTACCTTAGATGGATCAACCTCGATCCCCCGATTACTTACCATAAAACCCAAGAGTTTGCCGGAGGATACTCCAAAAACACATTTCTTCAGATTCATTTTCAATTGGGTCTCCCTAGATCGTTGAAGAACTCTCCTGAGAGCCGTGACATGATCCTCACGGGTTTTGGATTTGATTAGAATGTCATCTACGTAGACTTCCATACAATCATGTATCATATCGTGGAATATCGCCATCATTGCTCTCTGATAAGTGGCACCGGCGTTCTTTAACCCGAAAGGCATCAAAAGGTAGCAATAGGTTCCCCAGGGTGTAGTGAATGATGTTTTCTCTTGATCATCTAGTGACAGCTTGATTTGATTGTACCCTGAGTAACCATCCATGAACGATAGCATAGCGTGCCCTGCAGTATTATCAATAAGCATGTCGATGTGAGACAAAGGGAAATCGTCTTTGGGAGATGCATTGTTTAGATTTCGGAAATGAATACAGACTCGGACGCGTCCATCTTTCTTCTTTACCGGGACTATGTAGGCTACCCATTAAGGGAATAATACGACTCTAATGAACTTAGCTTGGTGGAGTTTCTCAACCCCTTCTTTTAGTTTAAGGGCAACATCGGGGAGCATCTTTCTCAATTTTTGCTTGACAGGCTTAGCATTTTCTTCTAGTGGGATTCGATGCTCCACCAGATCGGGTGCAGGCCTGGGCATATCCTTATAATCCGATGCGAACACGTCCTGATATTCTCTTAGGACCTCAAGTATCTTATTCTCCTAATCGAGTTCTAGGTACGCGCTGATTTGGACCTGCTTGGGTCTCTCTTCCGTCCCTAGGTTTATCTCCTTTGTCTTTTCGGCTGCTGCTTGTGTCTCTTCATCAAACTTCTTGACTATTCTCCTAAATTCCTCAGAAACTTCGTCATCTCCTTCTTCGACGTCCACTAATTCATAAACACCCATTCCATCATTGATATTCACATGTTGCGCCGAGGGCTCAGGTTCAGGAATGACAGGCAGAGATTCACAGCTTAACTTATCAATGTTGATCATAATCTCCTCTTGTTGGAACTGCTCTACCGGGGGTAACTTCCATCGCCTCAGATCACCCATTTTCTTATGACTAAAGTTTTTTACTCCTACGGTTCCTAATTTTTTGGGTTTCCTATTTTCTAATATTTTTGGGTTTTTGGGGTTTTCTTTTCTTTTTTTTTTTTTTGGATTTTTGGAATGATATGGTACATGTGGGGTTGAAGATGGGTTATCTACCGAGGAGGATCCTCCCCGCTGGCGTGGCCAAGCGGTGGGGCGGTATACCACTTCGTGATCATTTTGGTCATCAGCTTCCCAAATTTCATGGTTTCTTTGAAAGGGGTCTTCTCGCCAATGGCGCCAGGCAATGGGCCAATACACCACTTCTTTGCAAGTAGGGTCTTCAATTTCCCACGTCTCACAGCTTTCTCGGAGTTTGACAATCGGCGTTTTTTTTTTTGGATAAATGAGTTGGTTTACTCATAGTCAACATGTTACATGATAGGAACTGGGACCTCAGATCAATAGTGTGTTATGCATTGTCCACTTCTTTTGGTGAATGGAGTTCTCTCCAAGTGACAAAGATTTCCTCGTAGATCTCGCTTTCGGATGACGTGGAGTCTTCCTAATGTTCTACTAAAACGGCCTTACCTTTATCATTTGGATCTAAATTGTGGTGTCCCTTCTTGGTCTGTGACGTGTCGGGATCTAGAATTTTATCGTGTCTCACGAAGTGTTCATCTAAACTCCAATCCTCTCGTTTATTTCTCAGATCATTGTGTGTATCGTACCCTATTCCTTCTGCTCTCACTCTAAGGTTTGATATGTAAGGGTCAATAATAACTTCTCCATCCTTTCCATGTCCAAATCCAAGTTGATATCCCATCTTCCTCATTAGAGTACATCCTCGAGCTTGGCTCTCGTTGTTCGTTGTTGGACTTTGCAGAGGGAATAATTCAGGAAATATATTTTGCATGGGGTCCATATCCATTAAGGAGATGAGAGGGTAAACTCTGTATCCGTGAATCTTGACCTTTGGCATCATAGGAGCAGGCTGCAAGGTCGGGAGTATTTGAAGTTCCTCTGGTTCAATCACAGGTGGATCCCCCATCATTTTCGCGATCTTTCCTAAATAGGGGAATTTAACACATTGATGCCTACTTGACATGACGGTGTTCATATGATTCAATCATCGGCGTCCTAAGATTAAGTTGAAAGTGGCGGGGATATCCATGATATAAAATTCTTCTGGCATCGTGACCGGACCTGTTTGCACTAATAACATGATCTTTCCACATACCGTTTTCTTATTTCCATCGTAACCGGTCACCGCCATGGGTGCTGGAGTCAGGTCCTTTGTCGTGAGCCCTAAAGCTTTGTATGTTTTCAATGGGCATATGTTCAATGATACACCGGTGTCTATTAGTGCTCCTGATATTTCCTTTCATGTTATCTTGACATTTAAATGTAGGGGAGACGTCTTCGCTCCAGGTGGTATTTCTTTCAGTTCTTCTTCAGTAAATGTGACGGCAGGGAAAGGAGCTCCCGGGGCTAAGGCCATGATGGTAGTTCTCAACTCTTCGGGAGTTATGCTCACTGGGACTTGGAAATGCGTAATAGCCTCAAGTAATTGTTGTTAATGCTTTAGTGAGGTTTTAATCAAGTCGAGGACAGATACCTTAGCTGGGATCTTTGTAAGGTGCCCTAAGAGATAATACTCGATTCCAGTTTCTATCGAAGTATAAGCTCTGTCATCAACTGTCTCCTCAACCTGATCGTTGGGGTTCTGTGAGCCTAGATCTTGGGTAACCTGGTGAGGAGGTAACCGAGGAGGACAGATCCGTCCAGATCGGAGGTGGGCTTGAGAAGCGTTTGTATCCGAGCGATGATCTAGTTGGGAATTCATAAGGATCGGTGGTTTTTGGTCATTTGGCTCATGAAGATTCACTTTGTAAAGGTCAGGAGAATCAACGATCTCACCCATTCCGGAATTGAAGATTTTGAATTTGGTTTTCCCATCCCATGGCGCTATGTATCTTTGATAGTCTTTTTCCTGGAAGAACTCGTCGTGGCATGGTTGGTTATGGTTTATGCTTCCTTGGGCTGGGGCATGAACATATTGGTGCTCTATGATGGCTATGTTTATCAATTGAGTTTGTGACGTTTGTCCAGAGGTTGACGGCCCATGTTGAGGTAGGGGGTTTGTATAAATCTTCATGTTCGGAACATTTTGTGTTGGATTGGTAGTCGCATTTCGATTAGGAGGGGTATTTCGCGGGTTGATCGTGTTTATCGGCCTAATATTGCTCCAATCAATCTTACCTTCGTCATTGAGATCATAAATCAGGTCTCTAATTGTGTAACATTGGGTGAGGTCATGCCCCGTCATCCTACGATAGGCAAAAAATTTGGTTTTATCTAGGTGTTCTGACCATGCCTGCGGTCATTCCGGTGGGAGTTGAAGAGCATTCTGGCTTAGAAGGTGTCGCGACCCCGGAACGGCCCGTAGGACTAATCCGGGATCGGGACGATAATGATAAATAAGGAATGATAACATGCACATTTGTATTCAATTTCCCACAGGTGTCCGCGGTGAGGATATCACAACAATCAATGAATATTTCTTCTTGAGTGCGGAAGCATGTAGTAAATCAAATAGTCCAACTATCATTAGTCATGAAGACCATAACAATAAGTATAATTACTGTATCAGAATGAGCAATGATATATATAGCAAGTTTCCCCAAGTTGTCAAAGTTAAACAAAATATCAGTTAATTACATTCCCACAATAGAGGCCAACAAAGGCCAATACTACAAAAGAATAACCCAAAAGAATAGTTAATAAGTTCTCCCCAAAATGGTACGCCTCTTGGCAACCCGATGTCTACATGACATCGTCAGCACGCCACTCAACTAGAGGTTGCAGCTCACCTACTGCCTCCTCCGGCTCCTCCTCAAGGAAACCGGCAACGGGACCTGAGTACCAAAGCAAATGGGTCAGACACGACGGTCTGGCAAGAGAATGAAAAGATGCAACAATATATAATGGATGAAATCTCTCGAAAAGCATAGAAATCTGTTTAAACAAAAACTCTCATAAAACAGGTAAATCATTTGCTATAAAACAAGTAAACAAGATAAAGATATATGAGGTATCCAAGGAATCGGGAATAACAAGGTGGCAATCACATAAAGCTAAGTCCTCTGTCACTAAAGTGACAACAGTATCACGGGACGTCGATCTCAGTCACGCAAGGTGAGGAGAAACAACGTATACATATATACAATATAATTATACGGGAACGGGACCACGGTAGCGAACCGGGTATCGGGACGGGACCACGGTAATAAACCGGGCATCGGGATCCAAACTGCAGCTGGCGGGACGGGAGAGGGATATTCAAGTCAGTGGATCAGACTGACAAGGTATCCAAGCTTAGTGATGCCGACACATAGGATAAAACCAATCGAGACATATACAAGTAAATCAAGTTCAGTAAATAAACGGGTAAAACGGGGGTGCTCAAGGGCACGCTGTCATTTCATGTCGGGCAATACATTTCGAGACGAGTCAATGCTACTATCATGCTTTCGGGAAAACACTTCATGTAAAGTAATGCTTGGAAATGGAGAAATATGATTAAACTACACCAATTCGGGAAAGACAATGACTTAAAGATCTATTTGAGTGAATAGGGGTCCCGTATGTCGATTATAGATATGACTTGGTACTCCTTGAGTTTGAAGACATTCCGGGCTCCTTATGCACTCTTACGATTTTCAAAACTTACAATGAGCTTAGGGTTACAACTAGATGTCATGGTAGAAAATCAATGCTATAAACGGTCCATCCTAAGTATGATGTTAATTCGGAGACATCGAGCAACCTACTCAGTCATCGAAAGGAATAGAATTCGCGATAACTAACCAAAAGTCTCATATTTAGATAGAAAGAAGATATCGTGTCATTCTGTCCCGTTCAAGATTGAAATGAAGTGAACATCGATGTCACCGAACCAACCGTGAGGAGCATCGGCTCAAGACATCCTCACACATGGTCAAATGAGTCCAAGAAAAATAAAATTTTTTGGCCCAGTGCATTTGAAACAGTTCAGGCAGACCGCATCGCTCGAGCGAACCTGACAGTTCGCTCGAGCGAACTCATCGTTCGAGCGAATATTTAAATGTGGTCGAGCGAACTAGCTACTGGAATTCCCGAATTTGTTTCTGGACTGGTCGCTCGAGCGAACGGTCACGGTCGCTCGAGCGAACGGTCCAGAAATGCATTCCGGACCAGTTCAGCTGCCCTCTTTCCTTCCTTTTTACAACATTTCTCTAGCCCTTCTTACACATCAAATGAGAAATCCATTTCTCCATTCAAGCTACTACAAAACCTCCATTAAATCAACATTCTTCTCCTTCCTCAACCATGCATTCCACAAGAAAAAGGGAGAAGGAAACAACTTCACAATGTATATACATTTGCAACAAAACAAGAAGATATTCAATGTCATAACTACTACTTCTCCAAGATTATCAATGTGCCATTAATACTTATCATGAGCATTCATTTCAAAATAAAGCAATAAATGCACATTAATGGAAAATGTCCAAAAATGAATAAAAGCTTAGGAACATCATTCATTCACTTGCCTTAAGTCTTCTAACAATGGAATCAAGCTCTAACAATCTCCAAAGACAATGAATCCAAGCTACAAGGCAAAAACCCCAAATAAAACCCTAAAATGGTCAAACAATGGAATCACAAAGAAATCTTCCAATAATAAGGGTGAAGCTTCTCTAAGGTCCAAGGAATACAATTCTAGAAGATAGAGGGAAATACTTACTTGCAAGGTTCTCTAATGGCAATGACAAGCTCTAAGGAAATCTTGTAAGGGTTGGTGTGTTCCACAAAAGCTATGGAAAGGAAGCTCTCAAGGAGATGAAGAAGGTGATGGCCTCCAATCTCCTCTTGGTGCAAGTTTGGGGTTGTATTGAGTGATGGGAAGCAAGAAGAAGAAGAGTTCCTCCCAAAACCCTAGCTTTCCCTCTTGAGCTGGAAAAGAAGAATAGAGAAGAAGGGAAATGGCTTCCCTTGTTAACAAAGAATTGGGTTGGGTAGGTCCCACAACTTAAGGAGCTAAATAGGTTGAAATCATCTCTCTCGGGTCCTCGGATGAATTCGACGAAGAAGGAAGAAATGATCGTCGAAATATCTAGTTTCCAAAAAGTCTATGTTTTCCGGGTTTCGGGAATATCAAGTTTTGGGTACAGATTTTGTGTGCAATGACTATTTTGCCCTCAAGGCCAAGAATTCGGGTTTCGGGATCTCAAACGAACACGGGATCAACATCAAAGTTGTCGGGATCATTAAGACGAGTAAAACGGGATTAAAATCATACGTGTAAAAATCTCCGATAAATCATCAATCATATGCAATGACATGAAAAGGAACCCCCAAAGGGCCCTACTAGCACAAAGCCAATCAAAACCCCCAAAACTATATCAGAAGCTATTCCAAACCCATCTTAGCCAAAAATCACTAATCAAGCTTAGCACTAACACGCAACTTAATTAGTACTAATCGGGTTCACTCGGGTCGGGGTCTTACATCCTCCACCCCTTAGGGCATTTGGTCCTCCAAATGAAACATAAGACTCACCTCTGGTAGAAGATGTGGATACTTCTTCTGCACTTGATCTCTTAATTCCCAAGTTGCCTCTTCCGGTCCATGATTCTCCCAAAGTACTTTCACCCACTGAATAGTTCGAGTCCTCAACTCTTGCTCCTTTGTGTCAATGATCTCAACGGGCTTCTCAACATAGGTAGCATCCTCTCGAATCTCCAACGGCTCATGCCGGAGCACATGTGAAGGGTCGGGGACATACTTCTTCAACATAGACACGTGAAAGACGTTGTGTACGCCAGATAACTCAGGTGGCAAGGCTAGTCTATAAGCCACTTCACCGATCTTGCTCACAATGTCATATGGTCCGATGTATCTCCGTGATAACTTGCCTTTCTGCCCAAACCTCAATGTTCCCCTTGTAGGTGACACTTTCAAGAAGACCTTGTCTCCTTCCTTGAGCTGTAGATCTCTGCGGTGGGAATCTGCATAGCTCTTCTGTCTACTCCTGGACACTTTCAGACGTTCTTGAATTAACTTGATCTTATCACTGGTCTCACTAACAATAGTCGGTCCATGGAAACTGCGAGTACCAACTTCTTCCCAACATACATGTGTCCTACACCTCCTGCCATACAAAGCTTCAAAAGGAGCCATCCCAATGCTCGAATGGTAGCTGTTGTTGTAAGCGAACTCACACAACGGTAAGGTTTCATCCCATTGAGTCTTGAAATCTAACACACAAGCGCGGAGCATGTCCTCTAGAGTCTGAATCGTCCTCTCTGACTGGCCATCTGTCTGAGGGTGATAAGCTGTGCTGACCTGTAATCTCGTGCCCATAGACTCGTGCAATGTCTTCCAGAACCTCGAAACAAATCTGCTGTCTCTGTCAGAAGCGATAGAAACTGGCTGCCCGTGACGACTGACAATCTCACTGACAAACAACTCTGCCAAAGGTAGCATGTGCATCTTCTTCCCAGTCTTCATAGCAAGGAAATGTGCTAACTTGGTGAGACGGTCCACAATGACCCAAATCGCATCGTTACCCCTGCTAGTCCTCGGTAATCCCGAAATAAAATCCATGGTAATGTGCTCCCACTTCCATTCCGGAATTTCTAATGGTTGTAACAACCCTGGAGGCCTCTGATGCTCTGCCTTAATCAACTGACAGGTCATGCAACGGGAGACAAACGCTGCAATCTCTCTCTTCATATTGTTCCACCAAAATCTGCCTTTCAAGTTCTGATACATCTTTGTGCTGCCTGGATGCATAGAGTACTTCGTGCTATGAGCCTCAGTCATGATGTCGTTCCTCAGATCTTCGATATTAGGCACACACAGCCGGTCACGGTAGTACAAAACTCCATCAACAAAACGGAAGTCAGGACGTTCTGCTATATGCTCTGAAATCTTAACCAACTCTGGATCTTGCAACTGACTGTCCTTGATCTTCTGAATGAAAGAAGGTTCTGACACGGTCATGTTAGCCAACAAAACACCCTTCCTCAAAGGCTGCACGTCTAGACTCAACTCTTCAAACTGCTCAAAAATACAAGTGCCACTTAGGTTTGCCAAACCTACTGATTTCCTGCTCAAGGCATCTGCAACAACATTAGCCTTCCCCGGGTGGTACTTGATTGGAAAATCATAGTCTTTGATATATTCCATCCATCTTCTCTGCCTCATGTTCAAATCCTTCTGTGAAAACAAGTACTGTAAGCTGCGGTGGTCGGAGTGAACTTCGAACTGTTCTCCATAGAGGTAATGTCTCCACATCTTCAACGCGAACACAACCGCTGCTAACTCCAAATCATGGGTGGCATAGTTCTTCCCGTGCTCTTTCAACTGTCGAGATCCATAAGCAATCACTTTTCCCTCTTGCATCAACACGCAACCAAGTCCAACATTAGAAGCATCGGTAAAAATAGTAAAACCGCCGCTCCCAGATGGCAAAGTAAGGACTGGTGCTGTAGTCAATCTCTTCTTTAGCTCTTGGAAACTCTCTTCACACTGCTCTGTCCACACATATGGTGCATTTTTCCTTGTCAACTTCGTCAAAGGTGACGCAATCGACGAAAAACCTTGCACAAACCTCCTGTAATAACCTGCCAATCCCAGAAAACTCCTGATTTCTGTCACATTCTTCGGTCTTTCCCAATTCACTACTGCTTCAATCTTGGACGGATCCACTGACAACCCTTCTCTAGAGATAATGTGCCCCAAAAATGCTACTTGGTCTAGCCAAAACTCACACTTGTTAAGCTTAGCATACAACTGATTCTCTCTCAAGAGTTGCAATGCGATCCTCAAATGCTCTTCATGCTCTTCCTTGGTCTTGGAGTACACCAAAATGTCATCAATAAACACTACAACAAACTGATCTAGATACTCTGCAAATATCTTGTTCATCAATGCCATGAACACTGCCGGTGCATCAGTCAACCCGAATGGCATCACTAGGAACTCATAGTGGCCATATCTTGTCCGGAAAGCTGTTTTCAACACATCTGCTTCTCTAACTCTCAACTGATGGTAACCGGATCTCAAATCAATCTTCGAAAAGTATGATGCACCTTGCAACTGATCAAACAATTCATCTATTCTTGGTAATGGATACTTGTTCTTGATGGTCACTTGGTTCAATCTTCTATAATCAATACACATCCTCATTGAACCATCTTTCTTCTTGACAAACAAAACTGGAGCTCCCCATGGTGAAACACTCGGTCTCACAAAACCTTTGTCCAATAACTCTTGCAACTGGGTCTTCAATTCCCCCAACTCTGCTGGAGCCATTCTATAAGGTGCAATAGAAATAGGAGCGGTCCCTGGTAGCAACTCGATAGTGAAATCAATCTCTCTCATGGGTGGCAAACCTGGAATCTCCTCCGGAAAAACATCTGGGAATTCCCAAACAATTGGGATCTCCTCCACCCCTTGGGACCGTTTATCCTCCGTGATAAACGCCAAATAGGCTTCACAACCACTTCTCAAGAGTCTGTCAGCCTTCAACGCTGAAACAAACCCGGCACAAGATTTCCTCCTCTCTCCCTGAAACGACACTCCTGTTGGTGTCTCAACCAACTTGAAAGTAAGGGTCTTATGGAAACAATCCATTGTGGCATGGTACCCTGCCAGCCAATCCATCCCTAGGATGACATCATAATCAAACATCTCTAAAGAAATGAGATCTGCGGTCAAAACCACTTCTCCTATCTGGACTGTGCAACTAGGATAAAAGGTTCTACAAACAACTTGTTTACCTACTGGGGTTGCCACAGTCAAAATGAACTCCAATTCTATAGCATGCATATCAATCAACTTAGCAAACTTATGGGACACGAAAGAATGTGTAGAGCCAGGGTCAAACAAAATCATAGCTTTAATCCCACAAACAAGGAGTGTACCTTCCACTACGTTACCCGCTGCCTCTGCATCCACTCTGTTGACTCCGTAGATTTGACCTCGCTGTTGTAGCCTGTTCTGAACTTGTTGTGGCCTTCCATGAGGTGCATTCCTATTCTGCTGTGGTGGACGCTGCTGTCCCTGCTGATTTCGGGCCTGCTGTTGTGGCTGCTGTTGCTGTCTGAACTGTTGTTGCTGTGGTGCTTGCTGCTGAAGTGGCCTAGGCTGGTTTTGGACGGCCAAAGCATGCTGTGGTGGTGGTGGTGGACGTTGTGGCCCTTGTTGCTGCTGCTGTTGGTCCTGTCTATTTGGCCTAGGACAATCCCTCATCCTATGGTCCATCGAACCACATCTAAAGCATGCTCCCGTCATAGTGCGACATTCAGCACTAGGATGGTTCTTCCCACAGTGGATGCATACCACTGGATTCTGCACATTGGGCCCTGTCCTCTGCCTCTTATTTTGATGATTCCTTTGATGCTGATAGTTCTGCTGCTGCTGGGCTGGACCCTTGCCTTGCACCTTGAGGATCTTGTTATGGAAGTTCTCAAATTTGTAGGCTCTCTTCACAGCTTCATCAAAAGTTACCGGTGGCACCACTCCGGTGGCATCTCTCTCAATGAAGGGATTGAGCCCGTCAAAGAATTTAGCAATCTTCTTCTCCACCGTATCTATTAACTCCGGGGCATACCTAGACAATCTCTCAAACTTAGTGAGATATTCCAAGACTGTCATGTTCCCCTGCACCAACTGTTGAAACTCTATAGCCTTCTGCTTCTTGACGTGGGCGGGTACATATTTGTCATGAAACTGCCTCTTGAAATTTGCCCAAATCTCAGCATCAAGCATAGTTCTGTACTCATCTCTGACTGTCTTCCACCATCTATCAGCTGTGCCAACAAAAAGGGACGATGCTAGCTTCACTCTATCTGCTCCTGTACACTGAAAGATTTCAAAGATGTTCTCTGTGTGCTCTAGCCAATCATCTGCAGCTATGGGGTCCTCTTCCCCAAGAAACTCCTTTGGAGCCCTCTTCCTGAACCGTTCAAATAAGGCATTTGGATCATTTTGCCTTTGGTTTATGACTATGGCAGGTTGTGGTTGCACCGGTTCGGGTCTCCTCTGCAAGACCTCAAGTAATTGCCTCTGCATTTCTTGCATCTCTCTAGCATGGTCTTCCTCTCTTTTTAGCATCTGCTCTTGCAACCTAGCTTGATTTTCATTAGCCTGACGCTGCTGATCAAGCATTGCCCTCATCATGTCCTGGAATTGATTAGGTGGATGACCACGGTTCTCAACATTATCTTCTTCTAGAGGTCCTGTATGCTCACTATTGCTTGCAGTGGGGTTACCATTCAATGGTCTCTTTCGTGGAGGCATGATACTGCAAAACAAATTGTTAGCACATAATAATATAAAGGGTCACACATTGCTCACACGATACTAGCTAACGAAAGATCTAACGGATCCTCGCCACGTCCTTAGGATTTCTAGTTTCTTTTAAATGCTTGAAACACGTCTCGCTCTGATACCAGTCTGTCGCGACCCCGGACCGGCCCGTAGGACTAATCCGGGATCGGGACGATAATGATAAATAAGGAATGATAACATGCACATTTGTATTCAATTTCCCACAGGTGTCCGCGGTGAGGATATCACAACAATCAATGAATATTTCTTCTTGAGTGCGGAAGCATGTAGTAAATCAAATAGTCCAACTATCATTAGTCATGAAGACCATAACAATAAGTATAATTACTGTATCAGAATGAGCAATGATATATATAGCAAGTTTCCCCAAGTTGTCAAAGTTAAACAAAATATCAGTTAATTACATTCCCACAATAGAGGCCAACAAAGGCCAATACTACAAAAGAATAACCCAAAAGAATAGTTAATAAGTTCTCCCCAAAATGTTACGCCTCTTGGCAACCCGATGTCTACATGACATCGTCAGCACGCCACTCAACTAGAGGTTGCAGCTCACCTACTGCCTCCTCCGGCTCCTCCTCAAGGAAACCGGCAATGGGACCTGAGTACCAAAGCAAATGGGTCAGACACGACGGTCTGGCAAGAGAATGAAAAGATGCAACAATATATAATGGATGAAATCTCTCGAAAAGCATAGAAATCTGTTTAAACAAAAACTCTCATAAAACAGGTAAATCATTTGCTATAAAACAAGTAAACAAGATAAAGATATATGAGGTATCCAAGGAATCGGGAATAACAAGGTGGCAATCACATAAAGCTAAGTCCTCTGTCACTAAAGTGACAACAGTATCACGGGACGTCGATCTCAGTCACGCAAGGTGAGGAGAAACAACGTATACATATATACAATATAATTATACGGGAACGGGACCACGGTAGCGAACCGGGTATCGGGACGGGACCACGGTAATAAACCGGGCATCGGGATCCAAACTGCAGCTGGCGGGACGGGAGAGGGATATTCAAGTCAGTGGATCAGACTGACAAGGTATCCAAGCTTAGTGATGCCGACACATAGGATAAAACCAATCGAGACATATACAAGTAAATCAAGTTCAGTAAATAAACGGGTAAAACGGGGGTGCTCAAGGGCACGCTGTCATTTCATGTCGGGCAATACATTTCGAGACGAGTCAATGCTACTATCATGCTTTCGGGAAAACACTTCATGTAAAGTAATGCTTGGAAATGGAGAAATATGATTAAACTACACCAATTCGGGAAAGACAATGACTTAAAGATCTATTTGAGTGAATAGGGGTCCCGTATGTCGATTATAGATATGACTTGGTACTCCTTCAGTTTGAAGACATTCCGGGCTCCTTATGCACTCTTACGATTTTCAAAACTTACAATGAGCTTAGGGTTACAACTAGATGTCATGGTAGAAAATCAATGCTATAAACGGTCCATCCTAAGTATGATGTTAATTCGGAGACATCGAGCAACCTACTCAGTCATCGAAAGGAATAGAATTCGCGATAACTAACCAAAAGTCTCATATTTAGATAGAAAGAAGATATCGTGTCATTCTGTCCCGTTCAAGATTGAAATGAAGTGAACATCGATGTCACCGAACCAACCGTGAGGAGCATCGGCTCAAGACATCCTCACACATGGTCAAATGAGTCCAAGAAAAATAAAATTTTTTGGCCCAGTGCATTTGAAACAGTTCAGGCAGACCGCATCGCTCGAGCGAACCTGACAGTTCGCTCGAGCGAACTCATCGTTCGAGCGAATATTTAAATGTGGTCGAGCGAACTAGCTACTGGAATTCCCGAATTTGTTTCTGGACTGGTCGCTCGAGCGAACGGTCACGGTCGCTCGAACGAACGGTCCAGAAATGCATTCCGGACCAGTTCAGCTGCCCTCTTTCCTTCCTTTTTACAACATTTCTCTAGCCCTTCTTACACATCAAATGAGAAATCCATTTCTCCATTCAAGCTACTACAAAACCTCCATTAAATCAACATTCTTCTCCTTCCTCAACCATGCATTCCACAAGAAAAAGGGAGAAGGAAACAACTTCACAATGTATATACATTTGCAACAAAACAAGAAGATATTCAATGTCATAACTACTACTTCTCCAAGATTATCAATGTGCCATTAATACTTATCATGAGCATTCATTTCAAAATAAAGCAATAAATGCACATTAATGGAAAATGTCCAAAAATGAATAAAAGCTTAGGAACATCATTCATTCACTTGCCTTAAGTCTTCTAACAATGGAATCAAGCTCTAACAATCTCCAAAGACAATGAATCCAAGCTACAAGGCAAAAACCCCAAATAAAACCCTAAAATGGTCAAACAATGGAATCACAAAGAAATCTTCCAATAATAAGGGTGAAGCTTCTCTAAGGTCCAAGGAATACAATTCTAGAAGATAGAGGGAAATACTTACTTGCAAGGTTCTCTAATGGCAATGACAAGCTCTAAGGAAATCTTGTAAGGGTTGGTGTGTTCCACAAAAGCTATGGAAAGGAAGCTCTCAAGGAGATGAAGAAGGTGATGGCCTCCAATCTCCTCTTGGTGCAAGTTTGGGGTTGTATTGAGTGATGGGAAGCAAGAAGAAGAAGAGTTCCTCCCAAAACCCTAGCTTTCCCTCTTGAGCTGGAAAAGAAGAATAGAGAAGAAGGGAAATGGCTTCCCTTGTTAACAAAGAATTGGGTTGGGTAGGTCCCACAACTTAAGGAGCTAAATAGGTTGAAATCATCTCTCTCGGGTCCTCGGATGAATTCGACGAAGAAGGAAGAAATGATCGTCGAAATATCTAGTTTCCAAAAAGTCTATGTTTTGCGGGTTTCGGGAATATCAAGTTTTGGGTACAGATTTTGTGTGCAATGACTATTTTGCCCTCAAGGCCAAGAATTCGGGTTTCGGGATCTCAAACGAACACGGGATCAACATCAAAGTTGTCGGGATCATTAAGACGAGTAAAACGGGATTAAAATCATACGTGTAAAAATCTCCGATAAATCATCAATCATATGCAATGACATGAAAAGGAACCCCCAAAGGGCCCTACTAGCACAAAGCCAATCAAAATCCCCAAAACTATATCAGAAGCTATTCCAAACCCATCTTAGCCAAAAATCACTAATCAAGCTTAGCACTAACACGCAACTTAATTAGTATTAATCGGGTTCACTCGGGTCGGGGTCTTACAGAAGGGACCAGAAGACAGCGGTCCAAGGTTGGGGTAAGGATGGGTAGTTTGCCCTTTTGGGTCCGAATCTTCTTCTATTCCCATTATTTGTGTTATTTTGGTTGCCATTGCTGTCTCTATTGTAATTGAAGGGAATGGTCCTGTAGTAGGGTTGAGGATTCGTGTTCTGATTCTGTGGCGGAACTGTCGAATTCAGAACTGGTTGTATGTGATCAGAGTTCTGGTTTTCATTCACTGGGGGTCCTTGGTTCCTTGGTGGTTGGTCATAACCTTGATTGTTTCTCGAAGGATTCCGGAAGTTCTAATTGTTCTGTTGATAATTCTGGTTGTTCCTTTGATAATTCGGGTTACCGCCCTGGAAGTTGGAATTACCATTTTGCCCCTGATTTTGGTGTTGGTTAAAGCGGACATTGTTATGTTCTTGGTACGGTTGGTAAACTTCTTCTTGATTTGAGCTCACCTCAGGGGTTGCACGGCTTTCTGGTTGTGTAGTTGTGCCTGCCCTACGCGTGTTCCTTTTATGGTCGATGATTGTGTTTAACACTCCTTCGTCCAAATTTTGTTTCATCCTAGACAATCTATGGCATAGGCCACTCTGACTAACAACCTCCCCGATCGCCATTAAAGCTCTCATCAGATCTTTTTTATTTGATATAGCCATTCTCACCTGTTCTTCTTCTTGCATTTTACAATCTGATCATGCAAATTGATTTTGCCAACTCACCGCGAATTCTGTTAGTTTTATGGTCTCAATACCAACTATATGAGGTAATAAATTGATTCATTTCTTTATTTATCAATACAATCATGCTTTCCTTTCATGAGATGAATGGTGTTTAATTATATGCTTGCACATAACCAATACAGATGACATAATGGTTCATGAGATGAACCGGAGTCCGTAAGTATACCAGATGTAATACATGTGTATGGATGAGATCCACATACAGGAGACATGTATTGCAAATCTTATACTTAAATATCTTCACAACCAGTGATGAGATTGGGCATCTCATCTGACAAGGTTGCAACACTTTGATCACTATGAGATAATGTGATTTGTCTCCATCATCGAAATGTAAGATTCTGGATCATGGTGCTGGTACATTGGATGTATTGAAGGACCATGAGAAGCACCTTATATACACTGTCTTTACTTTAAGGTATGCTCTCATAATTCCCTAGCAATAGGCTAATAATCCTGAGACATTAATGAACTCAAGTGTCTATCTATGCATTTGCTTTGAGTCACCAATGAGTGAGGCCAATTGTAGGTCAACACCTCGGTGATTTGGGTACGTGGTAGTAGAGATGTGGGAACACTCAATGGTCAAGATGGAATCTATCTTTAATATCCCCTTGTGTCAATTAATGGATTTATCATTGGTAAGTGTGCACCCATTCCAATTAAGAGTTAATTGGATCGGTACCAAATGATCATTATAATTAATTGGGGCTCAAGGATAATAAGATATGGATCTAATTTGGTGGACAGGTCCAATAGATCCATGGATATAGATGGAGGGGCCTACTTGTGGTACTGAGGAAGTTTAGGGTCTTCATTGTAATTTATTCCTAAGACTGGAGTTCAGTTGCATTTTTATAGTGGAGTTATTTACGATTAACTGTGGGCCCGAATTACACATGAGATGTGGGGTCGCGTGTCCCAGTTGGAGTCAGCTTTCTATGGAATCCCTAGTGGTCCCCACGCTAGCCCAAATTATTAGAAAGATACTAATTCTACTTAAACTCTAATAGGAAGGTTACTATTTCTATTTGAAGTGAGACTTCTAATAGTGGTAATAGTAAGTTACTAATTATTAATGGAAGTAGGACTTCTATTTTAATTAGAAAGGAGAAAGCTACTAATTGTTGTGGAAGTGAGACTTCTATGGCAACTAGCAAGGGAGAAGTTTACTATTTTGCAAAGGGAGTTAAACTTCTATTTCAAATAGGAAAAGAGGTGGAATGGAGGGCTATATAAAGAGGAACAAACCCCTCTTAGACGTCCATAATAGTGAAAGCCATTCCAGCCCCTTTGTGCAAGTGTTGCACAAGTTCTCTTCCTCTCTAAGTTCTTTTCTCTTTCTCCTCTAGTTCCTTAGAGTTACTAGTTAGGTTTTCTCTTGGAGATTCCACCATCTTCTTGAGAAAAGAGATCTAATACGGGTAATAGCGTGGAAGATCAAAAGGTGTTGGAGATTCTGAATTGGATAGTGAAGGTGTTCACCATCAAAGGAAAGAACTCAAATTCTCCATTAGAGCACTACAAAGCTGCAAAGGTATAAATCTACATCCTTGTATGTTGTGGATTTCGTGGTTGCATGTTTAGGTGTTGTTTTCTATCTTCTAGATAGTATATATTACTGTACATGATTTATGCGTTTGAGGGAATGCATCCTGGATTGGTTTTGTTGCCTTCTAGATAGATGATCCCTGCATCAAGTGGGTCAAAAGTTTTTGAAACCTATCTGGAAGGCCTACCCATTTTCCAACAATTGGTATCAGAGCCATACCTCATCTCTAATCATGTTAGATCAGTAAGCTTGCTCGAATCTTTGCATGAGATGCGAAGAAGATGAAGCAAGGGCTATGTAAGGATCAGTTTTGATGAATTTACTTGGTTTGATAGTAGATTCTTGTTTGGATAGTCACAAAAGGGTTTAATAATGATGGAAGGATTGTAGGAAGCCATTGGAACACTTTGGAAGTGATTTGGTGAAGAATGGACACGAAACAAAAAAACCCAAGTTGCAGGTTTTCATCAGTCCGGCGACTTACAGGTCGGTCGACCGAGCCCCCTGCCCGGTCGACCGAGCAAACTGCACAGTATGTTGCTGAAACAGTTTTTTCAGTTTCGGGTCTTCTCTTACATCCTTTTTTTCCAGCATTATTTGGCAGCCTATTTTTGTGATTTGTATGGTTGTATGAGATACTAACTTGCAGATGATCATGTCCTCTCCATGTGGCCCATAAGTCTTTAGCTTTCTATTTATGGTTATTGGTTTATTTAAGGCTGAATGTAAAGGACATCATGGTTTCCTTGGTTTCCCGTGAAAGGGCAAGGCATGATGAATTTCCCTATAGCCCTTTTATTTCCATGTAAGTCTCATAATCGAGGCATAGGAATTTATGTATTTTTCTAAATTTGTAAATTCTGGCGATGTCCGAGACAAAGAAGGAAAGCGATGTTGGACTCCTAATCAAAGAGCTTGAAGATTACCGAAATTGTTTTGGAGTTTCCCAAAGAGTTTGAGGAATTCCAAAGTTTTGGAAAGTCTAGAAGTCCAAGAAGTATATTCCGCTAGTGCCATGTGGAGGAGAGGACTAGTTTCCAATTTTAGCACTTTCTATTTATGGATGCATGCTTAATTTAGAATATTTCCAAATCTGATCCAAACATAGCAAGTTACTAAAATTGGTCAAATCAAATTAATTTTTTGAAAGAGTTCTAATTAGTGTTGATGACCCATGAGATGGACACATTGGTAACACTAATTTAAGAAACAGGACTTTCCTAAAAATAACTTGACTTGGAACCAATCTTTGATCATATCATGAGATGATTTGATGTTCATATATACATGTGGGCCCTAATACCTAAAAGAAAATCCTCAATTCTAAAATATTAAGTGGGAGCGGGGCATTTATATTTAGAAATCCCCATGGTTTTCCACCATAGGTCCATTGTAAGGAAAGTATTAGCCTCGCGCCATCTTGAGAATGACCGTTCCCCACGGAGGGCTTTTACTTGTCTGGTTACTAGATATGGATCTCCTATGGATAGTGTTGGTGAGACGGGGGGGGGGGGGGGGGGGGGGGGGGGCACTCCCCAAGGAGGAGCTGCTCGCAACGGTTGTCATGCAATGCTAGTTGGTGGGTCACACTTAACTAAAATAATGATGTAGTATCCCTAAGGATTTGCCTCATGTATTTTAGAAACCAAAGCTAATCGGGAGTTATTCATCATTTGGTATGAGATACCTAGATAATAATGAATGAAGGGGATCATGGAAAGTTAGTCTTAATCTTAATTTTGACCAACTTTGATCCGTACCAATCTAGGAGGTATCTATACTCCCCAAGGAGGAATACCCCGGGGATTGGGATTCCGATGTATTCTAAATTTAGTGGTTATGAGGATTCCATATAAATTTGGTAGAATACTAAACCCTAATGTCATTTAAATTCATTAATTGAATGTATGGTTATGTGCTACAGTATTTCCAGCATGAATTCAAATACTTTCAATCCACTTGCGACCATCCTCAACCAGAATAAATTAGTGGGATCCAACTATGTACACTGGAAACGGAACCTGGATATAGTCCTGACAGCTTCAGGATATAAATACGTCCTTACCAAACCTCCCCTTGATGAGCCATTGCCGGAAGCATCACAGGAAGAGAAGGAACTTTACACCAAGTGGGCCAAAGACGATGAGATGGCCAGAAGTTACATACAGGCATCCATGTCTAGTGTTTTACAACACCAACATCAATCCTTTAAGACTGCATATGATATTATATCAAACTTAAAGGAGACGTTTGCGGAACAGGGCAGGCCTGCTAGACAGGCTGATATGAGGGTGCTTATAAGCACTAAGATGACTGAAGGCACACTAGTACAGGACCATATGTTGAAAATGAAGGACTCATTGAATGAGTTAGATGTACTGGGGGCTGCGATTGATGCAGAATCGCAGATTGATATAATCCTTGAGTCACTACCAGAGTCATTCAACAATTTCAAGGTCAATTACAACATGAATAAAATGAATCTGACTCTGGCTGAGCTGTCTAGCCAGCTGGTGGTGACTGAAGGGATTATGAAGAAAACGCCAACTGCCCTGATGACAAAAAAAGTCATTTGCCAAGTCCAAACCGAAAGGCAAAGGATGGAAAGGCAAGAAGAAATCAGTTCCGAAGGGTCCTAAGGCGGAGAATGGTCCTAATGGTGGTGTTGGCAAGGCTAAGGGATCAGGGACAAAAGGGAAGTGTTTCCATTGTGGTATGACAGGACTTTGGAAGAGGAATTGTCCAGATTATCTGTCTAAGAAGAAGACCTCAGGTATGATTGAGTCACTTGTTTCTGAAGTTAGTTTTGCAACTGGTACTTCAGAATCTTGGTGTGTGGACTCCGGGGCAACTAATCACGTATGTAATTTGTTGCAGGGGTTCCGGGAAACCAGGAGACTCAGTGACGGCGAAATCATTGTCAACCTAGGATCTGATGCTAAGGCGGATGCGGTCTCAGTAGGAGTTATTAATTTATTTTTTCAAGATAATAAGTTGGTTTTGTCAGACACTCTATATGTACCGTCTTTAAGGCGGAATTTAATTTCAGTTTATAGTTTGGTGAATAAAAGTTATTCTATTACTTTTGGTACTGAAGTTGTCATAAAGAGGAACGGTACTTTTATATGTTCTGGCAAGGTAACCAATGGGCTTTATCTGTTAACTCCCACAATATATGAGATACATGATACCGAAATAATTAATAGGCCATCATTAAAGAGAAGGCCACCCTCATCTAATCCAACAAAACTTTGGCACTTGAGGCTAGGTCATATAAACCTAAATAGGACTGACAGGCTAGTGGAAGATGGTATCTTGCCTTCATTGGTTATAGAACCAATGCTTGTCTGTGAGTCCTGTCTGGAAGGCAAAATGACCAAAAGACCCTTTCCATCCAAGGGCAATAGGGCCAAAGATTTATTGGAATTAGTGCATACCGATGTGTGTGGACCCATTAATGTCAGAGCCAGAGGAGGATATGAGTACTTCATCATTTTCACAGATGACTACCCAAGATATGGATACATATACCTTATGCACCGCAAGTCCGAGGCTTTTGAAAAGTTCAAAGGGTTTCGAGCGGAAGCGGAAAAGCAATTAGGTAAAAGTATCAAGACTCTTCGATCAGATCGAGGAGGGGAATATCTGTCTGGTGATTTTATGGGATACTTATCAGAAAATGGGATTCTATCCCAGTTGTCTGCTCCTGGTATGCCTCAACAGAATGGAGTATCGGAAAGAAGGAACCAGACTCTTTTAGATATGATTAGGTCTATGTTGAGTTTCTCAGGATTACCTATATCCTTTTGGGGATATGCCTTAGATACTGCGATGTACATACTAAACCTCGTACCATCTAAGTTTGTGCCTAAGACTCCCCGAGAGTTATGGTCTGGGCGAAAGCCTAGTCTACAACATTTACACATTTGGGGTTGTCCGGCACACGTGTTGAAGGTAAAGACGGATAAAGTGGAAACGAAGTCGGAAGCATGCACGTTTGTAGGATATCCTTAAGAAACTAAAGGTTGGTTATTCTATAATCCCAAAGAGCAGAAAGTGCTGGTAAGCACTAATGCGATTTTTCTGGAGGAAGATTATATGATGGACCGAAAATCTTTAGAAAATGTGATCTTAGAGGAGATTCAAGAATAATCAATTCCAAATCCAAGTATGACCGAACTTGAGGAAGAACCGCCCCTACCAGACCCAGTAGTTACACCAGTGCCTCGTCGTAGTGGGAGAATAATCAGCCCCCCTGATAGGTTCTCGTTCTTGGGAGAGTCTTACGAGGCAATCCCGGAAGAACTGGAACAGGATCCCTGTAACTATGATGAAGCAATTAATGACATAGATTCGGGACATTGGCAAGATGCTATGAAAGCTGAAATGGAGTCTATGTATCTAATCAGGTCTAGACACTTGTGGACTTGCCTACCAATATCAAACCTATTGGGTGCAAGTGGGTCTACAAGAGAAAAAGAGGACCAGATGGAAGAGTTAAGACCTTTAAGGCCAGGCTTGTTGCGAAAGGGTATACTCAGAAAGAGGGTATCGATTATGAGGAAACCTTTTCGCCGGTAACCATGCTCAAGTCCATCCGGATACTCTTATCCATAGCGGCTCATCTCGATTACGAGATTTGGCAAATGGATGTCAAGACAACGTTTCTCAACGGCCATCTAAAGGAAGACCTCTATATGATGCAGCCAGACGGTTTTATAGCGAGTAACCAAAAGTAAAGAGTTTGCAAGCTGCAGAAGTCCATTTATGGACTGAAGCAGGCATCCCGAAGTTGGAACATCCGTTTTGACCGGGCAATCAAATCATTTGGTTTTAGTCAAAATCCAGATGAGTCATGTGTGTACATGAAAAATGAAGGTGACAGGGTAGTTTTTCTAGTTTTATATGTCGACGACATCCTTCTCCTTGGGAAAGATATAGGAATGTTGTCAACAATAAAAGTTTGGTTAGCAAAGACTTTTGATATGAAGGACTTGTGAGAAGTTAGTTACATCCTAGGGATCAAACTCCATTGAGACAGAAAAAAATAGGATGATTGGCTTATCTCAAGCTGCTTACATAGATAAGGTACTGGTACGATTTGCTATGCAGGACTCCAAGCAGGGTATCACACCTTTTAGGCATGCAGTGCACCTTTCCAAGGATCAGGGTCCTAAGGCCCCGGAGGAAAAGGAGATAATGAGAGCAATTCCATATGCTTCAGCTGTTGGTAGCCTCATGTATGCTATGCTATGTACTAGACCGGATATCTGTCATAAAGTGGGCTTAGTCAGCAGATATCAGTCTAACCCAGGTCCTGACCATTGGACTGCTGTAAAATATATCCTCAAGTACTTGAGAAGAACTAGAGATTACATGTTAATTTACGACAGTGATGAGCTGATTCCAGTCGGGTACACAGATTCTGACTTCATGTCAGATAAGGATTCCAGGAAGTCCACCTCCGGTTATGTGTTTATGCTTGGCGGAGGAGCTATCAGCTGGAGGAGTATTAAACAGAAATGTACCGCTGATTCCACTTCAGAGGCTGAATATGTAGCGGCTTGTGAAGCAACTAAGGCAGCAGTATGGCTCAAAAGATTCCTTTTGGAACCTGGCGTGGTACCTTTGGCACGACAGCCACTCACAGTTTACTGTGACAGCAGCGGGGCAGTCGCTCAGTCCAAGGAACCCAGAGCCATAAAAGCCAAAAGCACGTACAGAGGAAGTATCACTTAGTCAGAGAGATTGTGCAGAGAGGTGATACTGCTATCACCAAGATAGCTTCTGCGAACAATCTGGCAGACCACTTTACTAAGCCTTTGACCACCAAGGTTTTTGAGCAGCATGTAGGCGGGATGGGCATGAGATGCAATCTTGATTGGCATTGAGCCCAAGTGGGAGATTGTTAGTTTTATGGTCTCAATACCAAGTATATGATGTAATAAATTGATTCATTTCTTTATTTATCAATACAATCATGCTTTCCTTTCATGAGATGAATGGTGTTTAATTATATGCTTGCACATAACCAATACAGATGACATAATGGTTCATGAGATGAACCGGAGTCCACAAGTATACTAGATGTAATACATGTGTATGGATGAGATCCACATACAGGAAACATATATTGCAAATCTTATACTTAAATATCTTCACAACCAGTGATGAGATTGTGCATCTCATTTGACAAGGTTGCAGTACTTTGATCACTATGAGATAGTGTGATTTGTCTCCATCATCGGAATGTAAGATTCTGGATCATGGTGCTGGTACATTGGATGTATTGAAGGACCATGAGAAGCACCTTATATACACTGTCTTTACTTTAAGGTCTGCTCTCATAATTCCCTAGCAATAGGCTCATAATTTTGAGACATTAATGAACTCAAGTTTCTATCTATGCATTTGCTTTGAGTCACCAATGAGTGAGGCCAATTGTAGGTCAACACCTCGGTGATTTGGGTACGTGGTAGTAGAGCTGTGGGAACATTCAATGGTCAAGATGGAATCTATCTTTAATATCCCCTTGTGCCAATTAATGGATTTATCATTGGTAAGTGCGCACCCATTCCAATTAAGAGTTAATTGGATCGGTACCAAATGATCATTATAATTAATTGGGGCTCAAGGATAATAGGATATGGATCTAATTTGGTGGACAGGTCCAATAGATCCATGGATATAGATGGAGGGGCCTACTTGTGGTAATTGGGAAGTTTAGGGTCTTCATTTAATATATTCCTAAGACTGGAGTGCAATTGCATTTATATAGTGGAGTTATTTGCAATTAACTGTGGGCCCGGATTACACATGAGATGTGGGGTCGCGTGTCCCAGTTGGAGCCAGCTTTCTAAGGAATCCCTTGTGGTCACCACGCTAGCCCAAATTATTAGAAAGATACTAATTCTACTTAAACTCTAATATGAAGGTTACTATTTCTATTTGAAGTGAGACTTCTAATAGTGGTAATAGTAAGTTATTAATTATTAATGGAAGTAGGACTTCTATTTTAATTAGAAAGCAGAAAGCTACTAATTGTTGTGGAAGTGAGACTTCTATGGCAACTAGCAAGGGACAAGTTTACTATTTTGTAAAGGGAGTTAAACTTCTATTTCAAATAGGAAAAGAGGTGGAATGGAGGGCTATATAAAGAGGAACAAAACCCTCTTAGACGTCCATAATAGTGAAATCCATTCCAGCCCCTTTGTGCAAGTGTTGCACAAGTTCTCTTCCTCTTTAAGTTCTCTTCTCTTTCTCCTTTAGTTCCTTAGAATTACTAGTTAGGTTTTCTCTTGGAGATTCCACCATCTTTTTGAGAAAAGAGATCTAATACGGGTAATAGCGTGGAAGATCAAAAGGTGTTGGAGATTCTGAATTGGATAGTGAAGGTGTTCATCATCAAAGGAAAAAACTCAAATTCCCCATTAGAGCACTACAAAGCTCCAAAGGTATAAATCTACATCCTTGTATGTTGTGGATTTCGTGGTTGCATGTTTAGGTGCTGTTTTCTATCTTCTAGATAGTATATATTACTGTACATGATTTATGAGTTTGAGGGAATGCATCCTGGATTGGTTTTATTGCCTTCTAGATAGATGATCCCTGCATCAAGTGGGTCAAAAGTTTTTGAAACCTATCTAGAAGGCCCACCTATTTTCTAACAAATTCCTCATAATCTTCATTGTTCTTTTGTTTAAGGTTTGCTAAGTCATCTTAAAGGCATTTGTTTTTAGTCAAGTGCTGGTATCGTGCTAGAAATTCTTCCACTACATCCTTGAAGGTATTAATTTCGTGGGAAGGTACAGATGTAAACCAAGTCAATGCATCCTCGATCAATGATTCCTGAAAATAGTTTATAAGCATGGAGTCATTGTTAGCAAGTCGTGTTGCAGAATGAGACTAAATGGTGTTGAGGGTCAGTTGTCCCATCGTAAGGTATGAATTTAGGTGCCCTAACAGGGAAAGATGACTTCTCCTTTTCTTCCTTTTTGGTAAAATCATAGAAACCTAACATTTTTCCAGTTGAGCTTGAGGACTTCTTTTTAATTTCATTTTTAAGCTCCTCTACATTTTTTTGAAATTCTTTAAATGCTAAAGGATCTAGGTATTGAATTGTCTGTGGTTGGTATGCTCCTTGTGGTTCTAGTGGAGCAGGAGCGTAGATTGGCTCCTGGAACTGGTCCTGGGGATGTGGTTACTGAATAGGATGATAGTTTTGGTTCAATTGAGTTCCTCCATGAGCAACCAAATGTCATCTATACGGGTCAACCATCGGGCTCGAGGTGGGCGGTCGATATGCTTGCGGATAGCGTGGCTCATCTCCCTGGTATGTTTGATAAGAATGTCTAACGCCCGAGGGATTGATGACATGCACGTTTTGGACCGAGGGACCCTGATCTGAGTTAAGCACTTGGTAGATTGGGGTAGTCTGATTTTGATAAACTGGAGGGGACCTCTCATATTGAATCGGCTGGGGATATAATATATCATTGTCGACTGTTACGGGGTTGTAACTCGTTTGATAGATTGGTGGAGGAGTCATAACTTGGAATTGAGGTCGAGCCATTTCACGTTGTTGGTAGACATCTGGCGTTTCTATATGAGTCAACGGGTTTCGGTGCGAGGTGCTGGACGTCATCAATTGTCCCGGGTTTACTAAACCATGACTCGCTTGACGATACAGATTCTCGTTTAATGCGAGAGTCTGTGATGGTGCATGACCCTAACCAGTGTAGTGATAGGTGCATCAGCAAGCATCCCGTACTATGGGATAAAAGAAGTGATTGGCTCCGTCTGACTAATTAGGGAAGAGTAGGGTATAACCTGCGAAACCACAAGATCACTTGCGTGGAGAGAGTGATCCCTTGACGAAATATTATCATGAACCCTATATCTTATAACATGGCCAGTGGGGCTGACTAGGTCGGTATAGGTTACTCCTAAATGCAAGGAGAATTGGTTCTTCCCTGACGAATGAGATGAGGTAGATGTGTTAGAATGATTCCTTCCCATTGAAACGGTATTGACCGGGATTTGGCCTCCTTCGAAGAAGGGCCGTCTTATCTGTTGTGGGTCATGACTTGAAGCTGCTAAGGATCCATCTAACACCCTAGAGGATTCTATATTATGTGGGACTTGATGTGACCCGCTAGTGGTGCGGAGCATTAGTGGGGGTGAGAGGGGTTGAATGTCGGACATTCCGAACGTGTAACCCTCCATTCGTGAAGAAATATTTAGATGAGAATAAAAAGAAATAGGGGATGAGAAACACACGTTTTATGTTGTTCAATAGTGAGTGTTGGTGCAAGTTTGTTTCTTATATGATGTAATGGGGAAAGCTCAGTGGACGGTCCATTGGAACCTTAGGTTTAATTTCAGACTAGACTCATAATAACCATAAACTGAATGGGACACGGACATCTGATCATTGATTGGATGTTCGTGTCTTAGAATAAAATTCCAGAAAGACCCAAATAAGTTACAGGAAAACAAAAGAGGTCCCATCACGATCGCCAGGCTGTCGGAAGTGAATTTTGATCCCCCCGGGGAGGGAAATCGCCATTCATCTATATGTGCTATTTAAATTTTACATCGAAAATGAGGATTCTGACTACCTTCAAAATCAACGGATCACGATCGCCAGCTACTATAACAGCCGTAACACCGTTCTTCGATAAAAGCTGAAGAAGAATGGGAGAAAATAAATGGGTGGGTTCTTCCTCTCGTCTAATGTGCCGCCGACAGCACACGATAGTTTTCCTGTCACATTAATTTGGGTTTCTTCGGATCTCTTTCATATATGGTCAATTCAGGGTTATGTGATAAAGTCCAAATAAGGTTAATCCTCACATAACAAAATCATAGTGTACCCAAGTAAAACAAAATAATTAAAAAAAAGAAAATAAAAGGGGGGAGGTGCCAAATATTTAAGAAGAGGATCGGCCCCGTTCCCGGGTACCCCCTTCTAATTCCTTGGCAAAATAGGGTTTAAAGGCTGCCTTTTCAAACCAAAATGATGATGCAAATGAGACTTTGACTTATGATTTATGTGTTTTTTGTGTGCGATACACGAGTGATCAAAAGTGAAAAGCCGATGGGATGTAATTGATTGAAGGTGGCTGATGGGCTGGTGTTTGTTTTAAAGAGAGTTGACACCAAAAATGTCACTTTGCCTCTTTACACCAAAAGCTACATGGAGCCGCATCCTACCAAAAATAGGCAGGCGCCACTTCAAGCATCAGATCTTGTCAGAATCAAACAAAAACTGCAAGGTCATTCAAAACAACCAAAAGAGAGGTACACATGAAGTTCCGGACCATTCCTACATCATTTGGACTAGCTACACTTCTCCAACAGCTAAACAAGCGCTCCCGGCGGCGGCAGAATCGGAGACACCAAATCTTCGATCAGGGCCTATGGATGTTCTCAAAATATGTCCAAAGGGCTCCACGTCAAGTCTTAAGTCAAACCAGCAACGTTTGACCCATCATCAACTCTCCAACGGCTGAATCAAGCCTACCAGCGGCAGAGCACCCCGGGACCATGGCACCCAATTTGGAGCTTGTGGATCATCTCAAAATGACTCCAATAGGCTCCTCGTCGAATTTCAGGTCAATCGGACATCGTTTGACCAGAAGTCAAAGCTCGAAATTTCCCTCGCGGTGAAATCAAAGGCAAGCATTTGCATGACCCCAAATGGCTTCAAAACTCAAACGAAAGCCTGTGGTTGGTCTTATCTACTGATGAGGGAGTCACCCGTCGAATTTCAGGTCAATCGGACATCGTTTGACCAAAATTCAAAGCTCGGCATTTCCCTCGCGGTGAAATCAAAGGCAAGCGTTTGCATGACTCCAAATGGCTCCAAAACTCAAACGAAAGCCTATGGTTGGTCTTATCTACTGATGAGGGAGTCACCCGTCGAATTTCAGGTCAATCGGACATCGTTTGACCAAAAGTCAAAGTTCGGCATTTCCCTCGCGGTGAAATCAAAGGCAAGCGTTTGCATGACTCCAAACGGCTTCAAAACTCAAACGAAAGCCCATGGTTGGTCTTATTTAATGCTCAAGAGGCTTCACCTCAAATTTCAGGTCATTCCGACATCGTTTGATCCTGTTTCAGCTTCTGGCGGAAAATCAGCAGTTCTGCGTTCGGCTTTTCCCGGAAAATCAGAAACTTTGCAAACCAATTTTCAAGAATTCTCATCAGGTTTTTCAGAGGGAAATCAAGCCAAATAATGTGGAGAAATGTCAAAGAAAATAAGCAAAAAAAACGGAAGCGAAAAACGACGAGAAACGGCCAAAAACGGGCCCCGGGAAGGGATTTTCCCCCCAAAGCCCTGGGAGGTCCAGGGCGCCGATTTCGCCCCGGGACCCCTCGTTTCGTCCGTTTTCGCGAGACGAGTTGTTCTGTCCCTGTGATTTTTCCAGATTCAGGCTTTTGAGGCCCCAAATTCATTGATATTCATCAAGATCACAGGACTCCTTTCCAGAACTTCAAAAACTTCATTGATCGCCAGCCGAACAACCAAAAAAGTGCACTTTCTGCCCGCCCCGATCGTGAAATCAACTGGACAGATGCTGCCGGCCCGCTGGTATCAACCAATGTCTGAAACTACATGATGATCTGATGTTGATTTACATAAGGATCCATCGATGATCATCGCAAAGGGGATTCCAAAAGACGCAACATGGCCCGCGACTCTTTAGCTACTAAGGCGGCCACTTAATGCTATCAATTGGCCCGTTTATGGCAAGTTAATGCAGTCATTAACCCATTATCTTGGACGGCCCAATCAGGAGCCTCTGTTCAGGAGTTACAAGTCCAAACAATCATGGCATTCAAGCCATGAAACTCCTAACATAATGGAGATTAAAGGCGATTAAATGCCCATGACTCTCCTCCGGCCAATGAAATCCAAGGGGCAGGAGTTACAAAGCAAGAGACAATTAAACTTGTAACTCCTCCCTTAATGAGCTTTATTACCATAAAGGCTCATAAATCACTCCTAAAGGCTACCTAAAGGCCTATAAATAGGGGTCCCCTCCAAGCATTCCGGGGGATCGAAATCATCAGCAATTCCTGCTCTAGAGATCCAGAAGCTCAGAGAGAGAGAAACCTCTGTCGGAATTCCGCAGCAGCCTCTACTACAAGGTGACAAAAGTCCCTTGGGGGCACTCCCCCCAAGGTCCTTTACCTTCTATTTCAACAAAAGTGGCTTAGACATGGCTCTTCAGCCCTTCTACTCGGCTTTTTATTGAACATAAGACCTTCTCTCGGTCTTTGTTCTCTAAAAATCTGAGGATATAGCCAAGCCAAGCGAATCCAAAGCATCCGACGTTGTCATTTGCATGGATGATGGCGGAGTCCATACATGACTCGCGACCGTCAATCTAAACGGGTCCCTCCCACAATCTCCTGAAAAGTTAGATTCTTCCTTTCTCGCTTTTCATTGTATTTTGTATTTTTTTTAAAGAGACAAAAAACCACAACTCTTGTCTTTCATTATTGATGAGAATTGTAAATCGGCTATAAACGCCACAAATCAGCTATAAACGCCAAAAATCGGCTATAAATGCCAAAAAATCGCCTTTTACGGCAAAATAAAAAACTGTCTCTTTTCTTAAATATATATGCAATGGAAACTTGAAAAGAAGTTGATTTCCGTTTTTTACTTGCGAAGATTGATCTCCGGATCATCACTTGCAATTCCAAGTAAAATAGAAAATCTGGCACACCCACCCAAACACCCAAAAGCGTTGATGCACGCTCCGCCCTCCGGGGGCGAAAGGGTCGGACCAAACGGACTCCCACGTCCGCCGACGCCCGGTAGCGCCCGGGGCCTGGAGCGCGTTCCATCAAGTTGGCACACCCGGTGGGACCCGTTTACTTGAGAACACCGGATGCTTGGAATTGAAATATTCGCATATTATATCTTTGCTTATGTTTCTTTTCCGAATTCCTTGGTTACTTTTTGGCTGGTGGCCTATGTTGGATTTCGCATGAGATGGGATTTTTTGGAAATTTCAAATTCTTTCAATCTATTTCCATTCTTTCTCTTTTCAAAAAAAAAAAAAAGTTCAGATTTCTCGTTTTGGATTCAAAATTGAGAAACTTTGATCCTTTCCTTTCTGGGCATTGGCGCTCGCGATTATCCGCTGAGACCAGCTTGGATCAGGGATTTGGCCATTGTTTCTCTTCGATGAGTCTGTTAGAGATTTCAAAAAAAAAAAAAAAAAAAAAGCAAATTTCTTTGCCTTGGATTCAAAATTGAGAAGTTTTGATCCTATCCTATCGTTCATCGCGCTTGCAGAAATGTTGAGCCTGTTCGACTAAGGTTTTGGATCATTGTTTCTCTTCAATGAGTCTAGTAAAAAAAAAAGAAAGACATAGACCGCTAAGGCCAAACCAACTGCGTTCTTTGATCTCGGTTGATTCAAGAAAAGCCTTGTCCAGAGTGTAGAGACAGCCTGACTGTTCGAGGCAAGGGTCCTCCAAACGGGTTCATTAAGTAATCCTACCCTTACTTGGGGGCAATTCTATCAATTGTGATTTCATAAGACCGGGTTAGGAAGCCTATGTGTGCTCCCTTGTCTTTTAAATAAAAAAATTAAAAAAAAAACTAAACTTTTCAAAAAAAAAAAAAAAATAAAGAGAAAGAAAAAAATCTTAAAAAAAAAAAAAAAAGCGTTCGTCATTTTTAGGTTCAGATCTGAGAAATTTTGGTCTCTTCCTTTCTGAGCACTGGCGCTCGCGATTATCCGCTGAGCCCGTGTTCAGATTGGAACATCATTTGCTCTCTTTGATGGACCTGATCTTGGCCTTTCAAAAAAAAAAAAAAAAAAAACTCTCGTCATTTTGGATTCGGATCCGAGAAATTGTGGTTCCTTCCGGGGTACTGGTGCTCGCGGAAATCGTTGAGCCCGTCTTTGGATCGGGATACCACATGCTCTCCTTGATGAATCCATTTTGACATTTCAAAAACCAGAGGATCCCATCTCATGGATGCGATCTCCAGCATTTGTGTCTAGCGGTGCTAGTACGCCCTTTCAGGGTCTACTGTATTCGCGACCGGCGCATTTGTAAAACTCCAACCTTATATTCTTCTTATCTCGAGCAAGCCCTGCTTCGCGATAAGTCGAATTTAGGTTTACAATTGCTTCTAGCAGTCACTGGGACGCTCATTTTGGGGCTCACCATACTTGCAATCAGAACAATTGTGCCCTCTATGGCTTTTGCCTTCCTCACGTCGCCTGGGTCATATCCCTTGAGCGATCTGAAAAGGCAAACCCATAGATTGCCTTTTTTTTCCATTTATAATCATTATATTCTTGTGATTACTAATGGATCTGGTCTTGTTTCAGAAGTTTACTAACAATGACAGCTTCCTTGACCATCACCTTCGACGAGAAAAAGCACCAGCAGATGCTTCAACAGAAGCAGAATGTGCGCACTCATAAGCGCACTGCTAGTTGCCACAGCGTCAACACCATCAACAATTCACTAAACTCCGGGTCGACCTCGACTCCCCGGACTATTTTCTTTGGGACGTTGGGACCATTCCCACTTCCTGAAGAACAGGCTGCTCCCGCTAAGAAGCAGAAAATCGCCTCCCAATGTGTCACCGCCGTGACACCAAAGGCGACCCCCAGCGAAGCCTCAGCCCGCAAACAGCCAGGTCCGTCCCAAGACTTGGTCCCCAGGGCCTTCACCAAAACAAAGGAGGTCCCGAGCATCTGCCAAGCCAGCATACCTGGCCCCGCTCAAAGAAAACCGGTTCTACCCTCTCTTCTACATGAAAGAGGAGAAACCCATCTCTGACCTGACTCCCAGGTCAATTCAGCATCAACCAGCTTGTTCCTACAAGCCAAAAATCAAATCCTACATCACCAGGCCTCCCCAAGCGTCTGCTAAGGCCTGCATAACTGCAGTTCGACCCTTCATCTCTACAGGGGCCGAGCTTGCACAATTCAAAGCCTCGCTGCAACAGGCGAAGGACCGGGTCCGCATCCTGTCCTTGCCTAACTACAAAGAAGACAAGCTCGGCTGCTGCGCCCGAGGGAGTACATCCTTCATCGTCAAGGCCCAGCCAGAGCTGACCGAAGCTCAACTCGCTCGTCGAGTACGCCGCCGCGCGTCATACCGACAAAAGAGACTAGAGAAATGAAGGACTCAACCTCCTACACTCCAAGTTTCCCAAAAATGGGTTGAAAAAGAAAAACCCAACCAAATTGCTGCTGTCCATATGGTTGGCAAAACCAGAAGACGCCAGAAGTCAGCAACAAAAATCCATGTCAGGCGTCCGGTGACCCGCAGCGTCTCCCGGACACGAAGGCATAAAGAAAACTCTCCCGCTCCTTCAAGCCAAGGACATCGGAGTGATCACTCTTCGAGCTCTTCATCTAAAAGAATGAGCTCTAGCTCAGTCACCAAGACTGTATCCTCTTTCGACTCTCGAAGAGTGAACGTCCTGGTCACAAATGCTGAGCAACCTCCGCTACATGATGACGTAGCTGCACGCATCCAGCAGCTGGAACAAGGACAGCAGAGAATAGAGGCCCTAATGGAAAACCTCCTTCTCACTATCCAACATCTGCCAAATAATGAAGTTCCTCCGAGCCACCAAGGCAACGAGGAAAATGCGGAAAATAGTGAGTCACGCGCCCTTACCAAAAAGGACGTTGACAATATCCTCGCCAAAGCAAAAGAAGAGGATACGCTAAAGGAGCATGGGATCAAGCCACCATATCCCTTGTGGATGGACTCGGTCCCGTTCCCTACAAAATTCAAGCAACCTACTCTCCAAACGTATACGGGGAAAGGTTCAGCCAGACAGCATGTCATCCACTTCAAGATACTGACAGGAGCTATTGCGGATCAAGATGCACTCAAGATTCGCCTCTTTGCAAGCACCCTAAAAGGTACGGCCTTTGATTGGTACTCCACTCTTCCAGAGAACTCCATTCATAATTGGGCCATGCTGGAGACACGCTTCTTGACTCACTTCAAAGGTGAGGATCATCCTGTTACTATGGCTCAGCTCTGCAGCCTGAAACAGGGGGAGAATGAGTCTACATACGACTTCATTCACAAATGGAAAGCCATGGCATACAAATGCTCAGATGTATTGCCACAAGCGTCGCTAGTCGACATCTGCCGTAACAACATGAGAACAAGAATCCGTTCCATGATCATCGGCAACAAATCAAAAAACCTGGGAGAACTCCTAGAAGCTTCAATGGAGGCTGAAACGGTGATCAAAGACCTCAACAGTCAGAAGTCATCAAAGAAGGAGCCAATTTCCATTGCAAACTCTAAACATGGAGGGTGACAGATGTATGCTGCCCATCAATGGAAAGTTCTTGAAGCGGTACTACCCTTGAAGGCTTTCCCCATCGGGTCAGAGCGACGCCTGCACGGCCAAAGCCTATTCCTAGGTATCTGCTCGTCAAACCCACTCCTTTTGGAATTTTCATCCTCTTGTTGAAATTTCTAAAAAAAAACCCCTCAAAACAATGTTTCTTTCATCGTTTCATTGTTCAAAAAAAAAAAAACAAATCCAAAAATCCAAGTTTAGGAGCCTCTTCCCAAACTTGACCAAAATTTTCGATCCTTGAACCCAAAATTCATGGTTTGAAACAAAATCAGGACCTAGGGATTTCAGCCCTAGTCCACCCCGGCTTTTACCACCAAAATGGTTTTGAGTCAAAATTTACGACCCTCGTGTCTTTAAACAAAAAATGGTTTTTCAAAAAAACCGCAGGGAAGCGACGTTCAGTCGATACTTGCAAAACCCAAAATCGGAAGGATGCGAACCCCATTCGATACTTCCAAAACCCCAAAATTTCAAAAATCATGGAGACGCAACGTTCTAGTTGATATCCACAACCCAAATTTCAAAACAAACAAAAACAAAACAAAGGTTCGAAAAAACCTCAAAATTCAAAAATCGTGGGGAAGCGACATTCCATTGATACCCACAAAACAAAATTTTTGAAGAAAAAAGCAGGGAAGCGACGCTTAGTCGATACTTGCACCCAAATCCGCGGGGAGGCGACATTCCATCGACACTCGCAACCGAATGAGCAAGGAGGCGACATTCCATCGATACTTGCAATACCATTCAGCAGGGAGGCGACTTTTAGTCGATACTTGCATTTTTGAAAACCAAAAACCTGGCTTTCACGCCAAAAAACCCGGCTTCCAGCCAAAAATCCGGCTTTCATGCCAAAAATCAAAATTCGGCTTCCATGCCAACAAAACAAAATTCGGTTTTCAAAAAATCCGGCTTTCATGCCAAAAACAAAATCTGGTTCTTACACCAAAAACAAAAATTGGCTCTCATGCCATACCAAAACCGGCTTTCATGCCACTCAAAAAAAAATCGGCTTTCATGCCACCTCAAAATTTGGCTTTCATGCCATCTCAAAAGATTGGCTCTCATGCCATCCCAAAATTTGGCTTTCACGCCACCAAAATCGGCTTCCACGCCATCCAAAATTTTGGCTCTCATGCCATAAACCCAAATCCGGCTATAGATGCCACCCAAAAATTGGCTTTCATGCCGCAAGCAAAATCTGGCTCCCATGCCAAAACATGTCTCAAAAACTGGCTCCCATGCCAAAACAGTCATTTGTCAAAAGATTTCTCAAAAAATGACAAACTTTTTATCACATCCCATTTAGCAATCACTTTAATCACAATATTTGAGTGAGCGTAGGGAAAACAAAAAAAAAATACCAAAAAATACATGTGGTACCAAAAAAAAGAAGAAGAAAAGAAAAGTGTTCACAAGCACTACAAAAATGTATACAAAAAAAAAAAAACATGTGGTATATAAAAAGAGAGAAAGAGTTTCTGTTAAAAAAAAAAAAAAAAAAAAAAAACAACAAGGCCTCAGCCAAAAATGCTCTCCAGCCAAGCTTTCAGCTCTTCAAGCAAACTCCTGGCTTCATCCGTCAGAGTCTCCAAGGCACGCTTCTTCAAGAATCTGCCATGAGTAGCTGGAGAAGGCTCTATCCCTTCTGCTACACCAGGAAGATTATCCCGAGCAATCTGCCATCGTTCATTCTCTCTAGCCTTCCTATTGAGAATCTGATCGGCCTCTGCAACTTGGCAAATCAAAGCACTCTCCCTGTCACGAGCCTCTGTTATAGCGGTCCACGTACTGGAGACTTGGGCTTTTAAGTGTTCGAGATGCTTCCTTGCCTCCTCAACCTCTCCATCAAGGATGTGTTAGGTATTTTGTTTTTGCAATTTGGTGGATGCATTTGCATATTGGCATCATTTGAATTCACACACATGCATTGATTTAAAATATCTTGAAATCTAGCTTTATACATGCATTGGTTTTTAGATTTGGAAAAGTTTGTGTTTTATGCATGGTTTGGTTCTAAACTTGGATGCATTGGTTTTATAATCCAAACTCTTTTGAAAACCTATTTCCTTGTGCATTATATTTGGAAAATCATCTTGTGATTTTAGGTTTGAACCTTGCATACTTTCAGCACTTTTAGAATCAGTTTTGTATGCAATTTCAATTGAAAAGAGTTTTTACTAATCAAGCTTGCCTTTGGTTTTAAATCTTTGAATCATTTTAGGCTTTGTGTGTTTCATGTTTTTAAATGTTTTAAAACATGTTTTTAAGCTTGGTTTAGTGACCCACAAAATTCCACAAAGAAAATCTTCAAAATGCAAAAGTTGGAATTTTTGGGGGTGTCCCGGCAGTGTCGCCGGTCGACCGAGACCTGGGTCTCGGTCGACCGAGAACACTGCAGGGCAAATGGACTGTTTTTTTGAACTGAAGCCCCAACGGTCAGAAATATGACCGTTGTGCTTTCTCGGTCGACCGAGACCACCTTGCCGGTCGACCGAGAACTAGCCGTTGGCAACTTTTTGGCTATAAAGTCCATTCATTTCCAACCTTTTTCAAGGCTTGAACTATGAACCTTTGAGAGCATTTTGGAGCCAAAGAAAGGGGAAGAAGTTGGAAATGCTAGAGGGCTATTTGGAAATCAATCTCATGAGTTTTTAAAAGGTACATCTTCTAAGTTATTTTGATTTCCATTCAAATGAAATTCATGCATGTTCAAATCCTTTGTATTTTCATTTATGCATGATTTCAAGCCCTTAAAGAGTTGTTTTGCAAACTCAATATCTTCTTGGTAAATTAGATTAGTTTGCACACACTCTTATCCTAATCACATATGTTCTTAGACTTTAACTTTCACTCAACTTGTTTATCTTAATTCTTCAAAGTTGTTTGAATCTTTTATGTGATTAGTTTTCTCTTCAATCATCATTTTATAAACCTTGATTTTAAAATGCATCATGCATTCATTTAAAAGCTTCATTGTTAAAATTGATTGAAGAAACTCATACATACACTTTGTGCACACACTTTAGTTTATTTTAGTGTATGTTTGTAATTGGAATTTCATTTTCCTATTAGCCTATTTAAGAGGCAAATTCCATTGTGCTTAAATTGTAATCTCTTAGAGTGATCTTTTGTGAAGACACTTTCTTTGAGAAATCTATATTTGTAAAGGTTATTGCTAAGCCTAAGAAAAGCAACTTGTAAGGTTATTGCTTAGCCTAATAAAAGCATAGTGTAGGGTTATTGCTTAGCCTAATAAAAGCATAGTGTAGGGTTATTGCTTAGCCTAAGAAAAGCATCTTGATAGGTTATTGCTTAGCCTTGAAAAGCATCTTGTAAAAGGTTGTTGTTGAGCCTTAGAAAAACAACTTTGTAAGGGTTATTGCTTAGCCTAGTAAAAAGCATAATTAGTGGAATCCGGTGGGGTGTTGGAGACACAAGCCGGTAGTGGATGTAGGCACGTTGGCCGAACCACTATAAATATTGGTGTTGTGGTGCATGCTATGTGGTGATTGATTTTGTATTAGCTTCCGCATCTTGTTTGTTTAATCATCACATGTGACTAGTTTAGTTTTAGAAATTAAAATTGGTCGAAATTGGTCATACTTGTAGCTCACCCTATTCACCCCCCCTCTAGGGTTAGGATCCTCGTGGACTTTCAATTGGTATCAGAGCCAAGTGCTCTAATCCCTTAGGATCAAGTGTTTGGAACTCTTGATTAGGTGTAAAAACCTAGAGTTAAAACCCTAGAGTTGTGCTTATTTGAAAATCATTAAAATGGACTCCACTATGCTAGACTTTGTAGATTCTTCTAGACCCCTCATTCTTCCTTCTATTGGAGATTCAAACCCTCACTTAAATGAATATCAATTTGACTCAAAAGAGGAAGAAAATGAGTATGATGAAGATGATCTTCAACAAGCCTATAATGAATTATATACATTATCTTCAAAGCTTGATAAAAGAAATAGAAGTTTAAAAGAAGAATCTAATAAACTAAACAAAGAGCTAGCCTCTTCAAAAGATGAACTTAGAGAGAAAGAAGAAGTTATAAAATGTCTAGACTCTAAGTTCATGATCTCTTTAAATAACCTATCCAACATTCAAGATGAACTAAAAGAATTAAAGATGGGTTATGAAAATGTCAATAAGGAAAATCTAAATCTAAGAGATCAATTACAAAGGCAAGGTAAAGACTTTAACAATCTTGAATCTAAATTGACTATCTCTAAGGAAAATTTATCTAATGCTCAAGATGAATTAAATGAGATTAAGATAAATTGTGATGAGCTTAAAAATGAAAATTTAAACCTAAGAGATACAATTAAAAGACAAGATGTAGACATTGACAACTTAGAATCCAAGTTGATCAAAAGTAAGTGAAAAACAAAAGAACTTGGATCTAATGTTATTGATAAACTAAAGCTTGAATTAAAACTTGCCAATGAAGAGCTAAACAATTATAAGGAAATTGAAAATGAACTTTCAAAAGTCAAATATGAAAATTCAATCCTTATAACCAAAGTCACTCAACTTGAAAGCTATAAACAAAAGTATGAGTGCAAGTTTACCCAAAGTGAAGAGAAACTTGAAAAATTATTCAAATTGGGTAAATCTCATGGAGATAGGACGGGTCTTGGATTTGATAGGAATATGTCATATGACCCTAAATTCACCAACACTTTTGTGAAAGGTGAGTCCTCATTCTCTAGTACTCACACTTCCTTGCCCAAAACCAAATGTGATTATTGTGGCAATGAAGGGCATTTTAGGTTTGAGTGCAAACTAAGAAGAAGAAGCAATGTGTCTAATCCCATCTTTGAACCAAAGAAAGTAAAATCAAACTTGAAGGGTAAGACACTAAAAACCAAGGAAGACTCCAAAAAGACTAAACAAGTTAAATCCTTTAAAATGGAGTCTCCCAAGATAGATTCTAAAAGGCTTAAACAAGTTAAACCAAGCTTGAAAGAATCTAAGAACAAGAAGCTTCTCTCTTTTCCTCCTTTAACCTTAGAAATGAAAGAGTTCATGAAAAAGATTGAAAGGTTAAAATCAAAGTTCAAAAGGCAAAAAGAGGGAGGAAAAGTTAAAAGAATTGAGAAGGTTAACAAGAAAACAAATCAATCCCCTATGAAACAATCACACCAACTCTCTAAGACTAATCATCAATCTAAAATAGTCAAACCTCAAAGATTTGATGTTAAGTCTAAAAGAATTCAATCTCTATCTCCTTTAGTTGGTGGAATTTCCAAAGTAGTCTCCAAAGCCCAAGACCTTAGGTGGATTCCAAAAGTCATTTACTTAGATAAACCTTAAGGCCTTGGACCTCATTGACCAACCTATCCTTTATAGTTAAATCATTTTGTTGGTCATGTTGCATTTGCATTTTGTTCTTTCTTAGTTACATTTCATAAAATGCATTGCTTCTTTATGATCAATTGATTTTGTCTTCATGCACCTTTCTAGTTACATATCATGGTTTTCAAAATCTTTTGATTATAATTTCATCATGGTTGATTTGCTTTTTGCACACATAAGTTTTGCATTGCATTTCTACATGATCAATTGATTGTGATTTCAAAAGCTCTCATAGCTAGACTCTTCATGATCAATTGTTGTTTAATCAATTCAAGTTTTTCCATGGATTTCTAAGTTATACTTGAATATGGAAAATCATTGTTTTGAAAAATCAACTTGTACGTGTTTCAATTAAGTTATATCTTTTAAAATACAATGTTGAAAATTGATCATCAAAATCATTCTTTCTATGCTCATTGTTGGATTTTGTTTTTCAAAATGATTTGAAGATTGTTTGAATGGAAATGCCTATAACCTCATTAGTTATATTCTTCTAAGCATGTTCCATGTTCTCATTTCCTTTTCTTTTGGTTTCATTATCTTTAGAAATGGAAATGTATGTTGTTTGCATCCTTAGCTTATGTGTTTACAATCTTTTTCATATGCAAATGACAATTGGTTCCATGTATGGTTGTGATATTGGTAGTATTTGTAAAAACCATACTAGAACCCAAATCCATCCTCTATGCCTAATAGTCATTTCTTTGTGGATGGTTATGATGTTGATTCATGTGTATTCTCTTGATATCATCCTTATACATGTTTCAACCTCATATTAGTGTTCTTGATCATATGAACCTTTTTGAAATCCATTACTTGTATTTCATAGTTATATCTCTTGTTTGATGGATTTCTTAGTGTTGAATTCATATGATCTAGACACTTTGGAAATTGCATGCATTACAAAGCTTTATCCTTTTGCATTGCAATTTGCCTTGTTCATCACTATGCTCTTTAGGAATATCATTAAAAGTGATGAATATGCATTTATGATGCTTGATGGAAGTGTATCACATCCTTGCTTTTACTCATGTTATCATATTCAATTGGTTTCATTTGGTATAATGTTCCATTGATTTCATATCCAATTGATATCTTATCTTGTGTATGTGATAGACCTTGTGTGCTTTGGACTAATCTTCATAGTTATATAATTGTTCCACGTCACACACCATTAGCATCATAATGCTCATGATTGCCACCTCTTTTGTTCTTATAGTTAAATCTCATGACCACCATATTTATGTGTTAATAATATTGGTTGGTTATTATTTGAGGTTGGCTTCATGTTTGAATTTCATTTCATTCATTCTTGCACATTAATAGTCATATTTATTGTTTGAATGAAATGATTTCAAAACTTACATAGCATATGATTTTCATAAGTAATATTGATTGATGCTATGTTTGAGTAAACCCCATATCTTGGATAGCTCTAATTTGGATTTCTCATAATAGTTATTCTTTTAAATCCATTTTAGAGTGATTGAGTTTATAGTCATATCCTTTAATCTCAATTGATATGTTTGTTTCAATTGATATCCATGATTGCTTCTCCCATTAGACCTAGCTCTCTTTTGGTAATTTGATCATATGAGCTTAATAGTTAAATGAATCTAATCCTTTCCTTGAAGTTAACCCTCACTTGGTTAAACCATCTACTTCTTGAATCTAATAGTTATATCTTGTCAAAAGCTTGACAAAAGAAGAGAATGGATTGAGGGGGTGTGTAAACCTTCATAGGAAGAATTAGTTTTGATCAAATTCACCCTTGGAATGCTAATGAGCCCTTAGAGTTATCTTACATTCATGATAGCCTGTTATGTATTTCATTTTCGATTACATTTGTTAACAGGTGCTACTAAAGGTATTCTTCTTGTCTCATGTGTGTAGGTACCTTTGCAATTTAATGTCAAAGGGGGAGAGAGAGTTCAAGTGTGACTCAAAGATCTCCTACTCTTCAAAGGGGGAGAGAGTTCGAGAGTTCAAGTACTCGAAGATCTCCTATCCATCAAAGGGGGAGAAAGCTTTCAAGTTCTCAAGAGAGAGAGGCATGGTCAAAGGGGGAGAGCAAAAAGAAGAAAGAAAGCTTGGAGCTAAAGAAGATGCTTGGTCAATAAGAGGAAGAAGAAAGAAAGCTTGAAGAATGATCAAGCTCCAAGCATCAAGAAGAGTGAAGTAAAGAGCCAAAGAGCCCAAGCTAAGAGAAGGAGCATCCAAGAAGATTTCAAGTCTTGTCAAGCTTAGGGGGAGCTGAAGACTTAGTGTGTAATTTCAATGATGAGTAAGTTGCCATCAAATTGCAAAGGGGGAGATTGTTAGGTATTTTGTTTTTGCAATTTGGTGGATGCATTTGCATATTGGCATCATTTGAATTCACACACATGCATTGATTTAAAATATCTTGAAATCTAGCTTTATACATGCATTGGTTTTTAGATTTGGAAAAGTTTGTGTTTTATGCATGGTTTGGTTCTAAACTTGGATGCATTGGTTTTATAATCCAAACTCTTTTGAAAACCTATTTCCTTGTGCATTATATTTGGAAAATCATCTTGTGATTTTAGGTTTGAACCTTGCATACTTTCAGCACTTTTAGAATCAGTTTTGTATGCAATTTCAATTGAAAAGAGTTTTTACTAATCAAGCTTGCCTTTGGTTTTAAATCTTTGAATCATTTTAGGCTTTGTGTGTTTCATGTTTTTAAATGTTTTAAAACATGTTTTTAAGCTTGGTTTAGTGACCCACAAAATTCCACAAAGAAAATCTTCAAAATGCAAAAGTTGGAATTTTTGGGGGTGTCCCGGCAGTGTCGCCGGTCGACCGAGACCTAGGTCTCGGTCGACCGAGAACACTGCAGGGCAAATGGACTGTTTTTTTGAACTGAAGCCCCAACGGTCAGAAATATGACCGTTGTGCTTTCTCGGTCGACCGAGACCACCTTGCCGGTCGACCGAGAACTAGCCGTTGGCAACTTTTTGGCTATAAAGTCCATTCATTTCCAACCTTTTTCAAGGCTTGAACTATGAACCTTTGAGAGCATTTTGGAGCCAAAGAAAGGGGAAGAAGTTGGAAATGCTAGAGGGCTATTTGGAAATCAATCTCATGAGTTTTTAAAAGGTACATCTTCTAAGTTATTTTGATTTCCATTCAAATGAAATTCATGCATGTTCAAATCCTTTGTATTTTCATTTATGCATGATTTCAAGCCCTTAAAGAGTTGTTTTGCAAACTCAATATCTTCTTGGTAAATTAGATTAGTTTGCACACACTCTTATCCTAATCACATATGTTCTTAGACTTTAACTTTCACTCAACTTGTTTATCTTAATTCTTCAAAGTTGTTTGAATCTTTTATGTGATTAGTTTTCTCTTCAATCATCATTTTATAAACCTTGATTTTAAAATGCATCATGCATTCATTTAAAAGCTTCATTGTTAAAATTGATTGAAGAAACTCATACATACACTTTGTGCACACACTTTAGTTTATTTTAGTGTATGTTTGTAATTGGAATTTCATTTTCCTATTAGCCTATTTAAGAGGCAAATTCCATTGTGCTTAAATTGTAATCTCTTAGAGTGATCTTTTGTGAAGACACTTTCTTTGAGAAATCTATATTTGTAAAGGTTATTGCTTAGCCTAATAAAAGCATAGTGTAGGGTTATTGCTTAGCCTAATAAAAGCATAGTGTAGGGTTATTGCTTAGCCTAAGAAAAGCATCTTGATAGGTTATTGCTTAGCCTTGAAAAGCATCTTGTAAAAGGTTGTTGTTGAGCCTTAGAAAAACAACTTTGTAAGGGTTATTGCTTAGCCTAGTAAAAAGCATAATTAGTGGAATCCGGTGGGGTGTTGGAGACACAAGCCGGTAGTGGATGTAGGCACGTTGGCCGAACCACTATAAATATTGGTGTTGTGGTGCATGCTATGTGGTGATTGATTTTGTATTAGCTTCCGCATCTTGTTTGTTTAATCATCACATGTGACTAGTTTAGTTTTAGAAATTAAAATTGGTCGAAATTGGTCATACTTGTAGCTCACCCTATTCACCCCCCCTCTAGGGTTAGGATCCTCGTGGACTTTCAGGATGTTAAGGTCATACTGCAGCCTGATGATGTCTAACTCCGCTCGGTTCCTCTCCCGAACCAGCTGCTTCCTGCCCTGTGCAGTCTCTTTCAATTCCGATTGAGCCTTTTCAGCAGGGTTCATGAACATCTCTTGGAAGATGAAAAGAAAGCTTGAAGAATGATCAAGCTCCAAGCATCAAGAAGATTGAAGAAAAGAGCCCAAGAGCCCAAGCTAAGAGGAGGAGCATCCAAGAAGATTTCAAGACTTGTCCAGCTTAGGGGGAGCTGAAGACTAAGTGTGTAATTTCAATGATGAGTAAGTTGCCATCAAATTGCAAAGGGGGAGATTCTTAGGAATGATGGTCCCAACTTTTCTCTTTTTCCAAAGCTGCCTCCGCTCCGGGGCTGACGGGGTACGGTGGAGGGAAAGAAAGGAAAAGTGGGCATCAGTTTTTTTTTTTGTACGGGCATGCCAGATTTTCTATTCTACTTGGAATTTAGAGTGGTGATCCGGAGATTCACCTTCACAAGTAGAAAAGGAAATCAACTTTTTTCCATCTTTCCATTGCACACATATTTTTAAAAAAAAGAGACAAGGTTTGTTTTTTGAATGCCGTGAGAGGCGGTTTTTTTTGTTTGCCGTGAAAGGCGATTTTGCCGTGAAAGGCGATTTACAAATCTTATCAATAATGAAAGACAAGAGATGTGATTTTTTTGTCTCTTTATAAAAAAATACAATGCAACAGAAAAGAAAGAAAAGGAATCTAACTTCTCATGCGATTGTGGGGGACCCGTTCAGATCGACGGTCGCGAGTTATGTATGGACTCCGCCATCGTCCTTCAGATGAGAACCTTAATGCTTGATTTCTTGGCTTGGCTCCAACCTCAGATTTTTAGAGGATAAGGACCAAGGTAAGGTCCTATATCCGGTAAAAAGCCGAGTAGATGGGCTGAAAAGCCGCATCTAGCCATGTTGGATAGAAGGAGAGGTGGCCTTTGGGGGGGGGGGTGGCCCCCCCAAGGAGCTTTGATCACCTTGTAGTGCTTGTTGCAGCAGAGTTTTCTTCAATAGAGGAGAGTTTATTGCAAAGGTTCTGGATTTTTCTTGAATTTTTCGGAGAGTTTTTCGGATCTGTCCTCCTTCTTCAATGATTTTCCATCGATTTTTTCTGGATCTGTTTCCCTTGGAATGGCCTCCTATTTATAGACATTTGGTAGCCATTTAGGAGAGTTTATGAGCATTTATGGTATTAATGCTCATGATGGGAGGAGTTACAAGTTTTTAATTACTTGTTTTGTAACTCTTTTTTCCTTGAATTTGATTGGCCGATGGAGAGTAGTGGGCATTTAATCGCCTTTAATCTCCATGATGACGGGAGTTTCATGATTTTAATGTCATGATTACTTGGACTTGTAACTCCCATTTGCTTGCTTCTGATTGGGCCGTTCAAAATAATGAGTTAATGACCGCATTAACTTGCCATAAACGGGTCATTTAACTTCATTAATTGATTGCCTGGGCGCTTGAAGAGTCGCGGGCCGTGCCGCGTCCTTTGGGATTCTTCTTGCGATGATCACCAATGGACCCATATACCATTTGATGTCGGATGGTGATCCAATGTCAAACATTCGTTGATGTCAGCGGGCCAGCAACATCTGTCCAGTCGATTTCGCGATCGGGCGGGCAGAAAGGGTGCTTTCTTGGTTAGCCGTTTGACGATCTTGAGGCGTCCGATGATGATCTAATGATTCCAGTGATGGATCCGTGATGTTGATGAAGATCGACGGATATCATGCACAAAAAATCAGATTTTGGAAAAATCACAGGGGCCAATCAACTCGAAACTCGAAAAATACCCGAAAAACGGGGTTTTTGGGCGAGGTCCGGCGGCCCAGACCTCCATGGTCGCCGGCAACCATGGGCCTTGGCCCAATTTTTTGGCCGCCTTTCGGTCGCTTTTTCTTCGCCGTTTTTCGTCCGTTTTAGCTTCTGTTTTCTCCTACATTTTTCTTGGAATTTCCTCTCATTTATTGGCTGGATTTCCCTCAAGAAAACTTGACGAGAAGCCTGCAAATCGGATCTCAAAGTTTCCCATTTTCTGAAAAGCCGAAGACTTTGCTGTGGAGAATTGCCGATTTTTTGTCAAGCGACGAAACTAGGTCAAACGATGTCGGAATGACCTGAAATTCGACGTGTAGCTTCTTGAGCAGTAGACGAGACCAACCATAGGCTTTTGTTCAGGTTTTGAAGCCGTTTGGGGGCCCGCAAATGCTTGACTTGATTTCACTGCGAGGGAAATGCCGAGCTTTGACTTTCGGTCAAACGATGTCCGATTGACCTGAAATTTGATGGGTAGCTTCCTCATCAGTGCTTGATGGTCCCGGCTTTTCTCTTTTTCCAAAGCTGCCTCCGCCTGGGGGGCTGACGGGGTACGGTGGAGGGAAAGAAAGGAAAAGTGGGCATCAGTTTTTTTTTTGTACGGGTATGCCAGATTTCCTATTCTACTTGGAATTTAGAGTGGTGATCCGGAGATTCACCTTCACAAGTAGAAAAGGAAATCAACTTTTTTCCATCTCTCCATTGCACACATATTTTTAAAGAAAAGAGACAAGGTTTGTTTTTTGAATGCCGTGAGAGGCAGTTTTCTTTGTTTGCCGTGAAAGGCGATTTTGCCGTGAAAAGTGATTTACAAATCTTATCAATAATGAAAGACAAGAGATGTGATTTTTTTTGTCTCTTTATAAAAAAAAAATACAATGCAACAGAAAAGAAAGAAAAGGAATCTAACTTCTCATGCGATTGTGGGGGACCCGTTCAGATCGATGGTCGCGAGTTATGTATGGACTCCGCCATCGTCCTTCAGATGAGAACTTTAATGCTTGATTTCTTGGCTTGGCTCCAACCTCAGATTTTTAGAGGATAAGGACCAAGGTAAGGTCCTATATGAAAGTTAGTGTGAATCAGATCTGAACTCCTTTTAAGAAGAGAGTTTATGCAGTAGTAATCAGCATTCTGGAATTATTCCAGCAGCATGGGAAAAATTCCTGCACCATATTTATGCAGTAAAAACCATCCTAAAGGGTGCCACCATGCCCTTTATTGATCTAGAATTGATATCCACACAACATGGGATCATGATTAATCATGGTGTCGCTCTGATACCATTGAAAGTTAGTGTGAATCAGATCTGAACTCCTTTTAAGAAGAGAGTTCTATAGCTGGTATTTTAAAACTTTTAACTAGGATCAGAATTAGAAAGCAAACCAGCCATGTAAATCACACAATAACACCATGCAATCATGATCAACTTGTGTGTAAACAAATAAGATACAAAGGAGAACATATACCTGATGTTCTTGGGTTGAAAAACTTCTGAAATCTGAACTTTAAGATCAGATTCTTTAGACTGCAACTTTCAGCAACCTTGCTGGAATTTCTCTGCAGCAGGTTCCCTTCTAGTCTTCTCCTCTATTCCTCTTTCTCCAATCTGATTGGCTAGTGTTGGTGGGAACAAACTAGACTTCCCTCTAATTGTCTTTGCTTGATCTGAAGTGAAGAACTCAGATCTGATGTGGGTTTTCTGCAGGAAGAAAACAAGGACCAGCAAGAGGAAATCTGATGTGCAATGGACGTCCAAGGGTGTGAGTGCTGCCCCTCTTTCTTGTTTCCAATCTCTTGCACAACCAAGAGAGATTTTCTCTCCTTCTTCCCTCAATAATGTTACCCGCCCAAAGGGGGAACCACCAGCAATATATAATGCTGATATCTTGGAGAGAAAGTATCTTGAAAGAACTAGGAAACCAAGGAGAAAAAATAGGAACTTTCCAAAAAGGAAAACACACTCCATCATGGACGTCCAGCCCTCTTTCCTTTTCTATTTAGTTTCTAAATTGAATTAGAAAGCTACTAAACTTTAGGAAAACTTGCACAAAAAAGAACTCCTTCCAAGTAATGGGACCTGCACAAACTTGGGACCCACAAACTAGGGACCACATTGGCTAGCCCACACTTACTATGGCTCATGTACCAAATAATTTATCTAGAGTTGTAATTCATGTATACCATCATGGGCCTATTTGAATTTACACTCAAAATTATTTCTCCACACATTTAAACAATTTAGGAAACCTCGCCAATCTAGGAAAGTGGCTAGAGAAGGGACCAAAAGACATATTCGCCCTTGGCTTCCAAAATGACCAAAATGTCCATGCTAACCCCATAGCAACACTAGGATCACTTTAACCTTAACTCATTCCACTAGAGAGTTATGGTTGCACTCCAAGGACAAATATTAAATTGCAAATAAAGCTCATCATAAATAGACGATTGTCTTTGACCTACCAAGTACAATGACCATAATGCCCCTCTATGTAACATCCATAATCAAGTAGGTTAACCGATGTACTATCCACCTTCTTGATTACATCTCAACCTTAGAACTTCATACCCTTGACTTAATCATCATCCGGATATCATTCTCTTGATCCAGGGAGCGACCCACAAGTTCATTATCCATATGAAACATCCATATACTAAGATCTTAGATTCTGATGATTAATCGGATAATTCTAAGGGGACGATCATTCCATCACATGATGGTATAGATTCCATATTGCATTTGCACGTCCCAACTAATCAAGCCCGAGCACCCAAAACACAGAGTTGTTGACCCATGAACAGGATCTCACCCATAGTGAATTAAAGCACAAGAACTTGACTTCGTCAGTTCATCCACAAATGCTCAAGATTAAGAGCACTGGTCACTCAGTAGCAAGAGGTGATTTGATCTCTCTCTGTGATAGTACTATATTAGAGATCACACCTACAAGTGGTCATGTTCAATGCATGACACATGCACTAATGAGATAAATCCGGAAAAGCCTCCCGTGACTTAGGTAAGTCACCTTGAATACAGGAGAGTATCTCATTATAACTTATACCAAGATGAAGTGCCCAACTCCATCTCTCAGTTATGAACAAGTTTATTGTTTCAAGTGTCCATGACTCAGACCTTACTGTGTGTAGCCACTACACACCTAAGTCATTACTAGAAAACAATGGGCCTTACACAACCATACATATACACAAGTATTAAGAGAAAGATGTCATTCCATTAAATAACCAATAAATATCCAGTTACAGAGATGTGAGTGCAGTCAGTGGGCTTTAGGGCATACACCAATCCCAACACTATATCCGGTAAAAAGCCGAGTAGACGGGCTGAAAAGCCGCATCTAGCCATGTTGGATAGAAGGAGAGGTGGCCTTTGGGGGGGGGTGCCCCCCCCCCCCAAGGAGCTTTGATCACCTTGTAGTGCTTGTTGCAGCAGAGTTTTCTTCAATAGAGGAGAGTTTGTTGCAGAGGTTCTGGATTTTTCTTGAATTTTTCGGAGAGTTTTTCGGGTCTGTCCTCCTTCTTCAACGATTTTCCAGCGATTTTTTCTGGATCCGTGATGTTGATGAAGATCGACGGATATCATGCACAAAAATCAGATTTTGGAAAAATCACAGGGGCCAATCAACTCGAAACGCGAAAAATACCCGAAAAACGGGGTTTTTGGGCGAGGTCCGGGCCATGGTCGCCGGCGACCATGGGCCTTGGCCCATTTTTTGGCCGCCTTTCGGTCGCTTTTTCTTCGCCGTTTTTCGTCCATTTTTTCTTCTGTTTTCTCCTGCATTTTTCTTGGAATTTCCTCTCATTTATTGGATGGATTTCCCTCAAGAAAACCTGATGAGAAGCCGTGCAAATCGGATCGTAAAGTTTCCCATTTTCTGAAAAGCCGAAGACTTTGTTGTGGAGAACTGCCGATTTTTTGTCAAGCGTCGAAACTAGGTCAAACGATGTCGGAATGACCTGAAATTCGACGTGTAGCTTCTTGAGCAGTAGACGAGACCAACCATAGGCTTTTATTCAGGTTTTGAAGCCGTTTGGGTGCCCGCAAATGCTTGACTTGATTTCACTGCGAGGGAAATGCCGAGCTTTGACTTTCGGTCAAACGATGTCCGATTGACCTGAAATTTGATGGGTAGCTTCCTCATCAGTAGATAGGACCAACCATAGGCTTTCGTTTGAGTTTTGAAACCATTTGGAGTCATGCAAACGCTTGCCTTTATTTCACTGCGAGGGAAATGCCGAGCTTTGACTTTTGGTCATACGATGTCCGATTGACCTGAAATTCGACGTGTGACTCCCTCATCAGTAGATAAGACCAACCATAGGCGTTCGTTTGATTTTTGAAGCCGTTTGGGGTCATGCAAACGCTTGCCTTGATTTCACCGCGAGGGAAATCCCGAGCTTTCACTTCCGGTCAAACGATGTCCGATTGACCTGAAACTTGACATGGAGCCTTTTGGAGGTATTTTGTAACCATCCGTAGGCTCTGATCGAAGATTTGAAGTCTTCGACACTGTCGCCGCCGGGAGCTGCTGCTCAGCTGTTGGAGAAGTGAAGTTAGGCCGAATGATGTCGGAATGGCCCGAAACTTCATGTGTACCTCTCTTTTGGTTGTTTTGAATGACCTTGCAGTTTTTGTTTGATTCTGACAAGATATGATGCTTGAAGTAGCGCCTGCCTATTTTTGGTATGATGCGGCTCCGTGTAGCTTTTGGTGTGAGGAGGCAAAGTGACATTTTTGGTGTCAACAAATGCCCCCTCGAGGTACAGCGACGATATGGTTTTTGCAGTCGATGTGCCTCGAAGAGAATTTTGAAGAAGAGCTTCTGACTTGACCAAGAGTCTTTGAGCTTTTTTTTTTTTTTTTTTGAGTAACCTTTTGAGCTTCCAGGGGATTTTATGGTAGTGAGAGGGATCACGTACCATCTCAAGGCAAGATTTTGAGAATGACATTTGGATTTGGATTTGGTTTTGGTTTTTTTTGTTTTGATTTTGACCTTGTGACCTAACAAGCTGTATGTGGCAGGTTAGTGGGTCAGGTTTTTGGTTTTGGTTTTGACCTTGTGACCTAACAGGCTGTATGTGGCAAGTTAGGGGGTCGGGTTTTGATTTTTGGTTTTGGTCTTGTGACCTAAAAAGCTGTATGTGGCGAGTTAGGGGACCATGGTTTGGTTTTTTGGTTCACTCTTTGGGACAATTTTGGATCCATTGGAGTGGTTTGGGCTTTTGTGGAATGTCAATTTCAAGATTTTGGCTTAATTTGGTTCATGAGGTGGGATGGTTTGGATTTTTGGAAACTCATGAAACTTGGATTTTTGTATGGTATGGTCCAATCAACTCAAAAGAGGCATGGGACCATTTTTTGTATGCTCTTGGTAAGAGAAATTTTGACTAAAAGCCACTTTTAGTGCCTAGGTGGTCAAACCTGGCTCATATGGGCTAACCCATGGGACCTTAAGCTTTGAAGATGGCTTAGATCTCATATGGTGTCATTTTCATAAAGAATATCTAAAGATATCTCTTTTGGGTGGAGAATATCTAAAAATATCTTTACTTTGAGAGATTTTTTTTCAAGTTTCCTTGATTTTGGGAGAGATTCTCTCAAAATATATTTCTTTGGGAGAGAATATCTATCATTCCCTTTCTTTTTGGAGAGAATTTCTCAAGGAATCTTTGTTTTGGGAGAGAATATCCCAAGTTTCCTTTTCTTTTGGGAATGTTGCTAATTTTTAGCACTTACCTCCTTAGTTTTCTTCTCTTTCCTCTTTTGGTTTGCTTTCTTCTATAAAAGCAAGGGAGGTGGGATCTCTTGCTCCTATTGCTTTCTTTTTGCAAAAGTCTTCAAGAGTTGCTCTAAGATCAAGAATCATCGTTCTTCAAGAGTCTTCAAGTTCTTCTTTCTTCTCCATCCATGGCTTCAAGTAAGTTTTTTTTTTTTTTTTTCTTTTACAAGAAATTCCATGTAAAGAAAGTTTCATCATTTTTTCTTCTCTTTTTTTTCTGCTTTTTTTTTTTTTTTTTTGCTTTTTGACAAGATCATATTCATACCTTTTCTTGTGTTTTTGCCAGCAGGTTGTGAAGCAACAGGAGAAGTTCCTTCGCCTTCCTCAGGGCCAGAGCAGGAGATGCCAGCAGCCGATCCAGAAGTAGGGGCTTCTTCTACCAGTCCCATCACGGCAGAGGCGGGACTTTGTGGTGATATTGCTTCTTCAGTGGCTCCGCTTGGAAAGAGCCTTTTGATTTCTTCTCCACCACGGCCTGACGTGGGCAGTCAGCCAACAGAGCGTGGTGAATCTCCATCCGGACCATCCCTTCAATATGCAAAGAAGGTGTTGAAGAGTGTGCTGAGCTCATGGGTTGAAACTCTCTCTTCTGGCCATTTGGAAGCTGGTTTTGGCATGGTCAAGCATGTACATGACATCCTTGCTGACAGTGCAGAGGTCGGTCTGGACATTGCAAGTGCCAAGGCCTTTGTTGATGAAGTCATTGCTTTAGGCGACAAATGGACTGAGACCAAGAATTTCCCAAGCAGTGACTTTTTCAATGAGATGTTTTTGCAGCCATCCGGTAAGATCAAATCTGAAATGGATGAGATCTCACGGGCTTGGAAGCAATTCGTTCGGGAGAGGAACGTTACCGAGTTGGCTATCATCGAGCTAACACAGGACCTGCGCCGTCTTGATAGGGAGGTCACAGAAGCTAGGCAGCGCCTTGAGCAATTGCAAGAACAAAATGCTACCAAATGGACTGCCATTGTAGAAGCCCGTGCTAAAGAGGGAACTCTGATTCGCCAAGTTGAAGAAGCCGGTAGCAGCCTTCAGAGAAAGACTCAGGAGTATGAGCAGTGGCAAATTCTCTGGGAAGAGCTTCCTCGTGTTGAAGATGGGTCGCGGCGTTCTGCCGCGTTTTATGGCAAGATCTTGAAGAAGCGCGGTCTTGAAGCTTTGGAGGCTAAGGCCAAGAGTCTGCTTGAGGAACTGGATCTTTGGTTGAAGACCATGCTAGACTGAGCTCTTTATAACAAACTCTTTTCTTCTTTTCTCTCTTCTTCTTTTTTTGGTACCTCTATGTAAAATATTTTTGGTATTCTGTGTACCTTTTACTTAAATTCTTTTTGATGAAAATAAGCAAAGGTTGGATGAGAATGTTTGTTTGAAAATTTTGATCAAAAGGTTGTCATTTTGTGAAAATCTTTTGTCAAAAGGGTTGTTTTAGGCATGAGAGCCTGATTTTATGGCAAAAAGTCTGGTTTTTTGATGGCTTAAAAAGCCGAATTTTGAGATGGCATGAAAGCCGAGTTTTGAGAGGGCATAAAAGCCGAATTTGGGTTTATGGCATGAGAGCCAAAATTTTGGATGGCGTGGAAGCCGAAATTTTACGATGGCATGAGAGCCAATTTTTTTTTTTGAGATGGCATGAAAGCCGAATTTGGGTTTATGGCATGAGAGCCAAAATTTTGGATGGCGTGGAAGCCGAAATTTTAGGATGGCATGAGAGCCAAATTTTTTTTGAGATGGCATGAAAGCCGAATTTTGAGGTGGCATGAAAGCCGATTTTTTGGAGTGGCATGAAAGCCGTTTTTTTGTGGCGTAAAAGCCGATTTTAAAAAAAAAAAAAAAAAAATGGCATGAAAGCCGAGTTTGAGATGGCATGGGAGCCAAAGATTTTTTGTGGCATGAGAGCCAAGATTTGGTTTGTGGCATGAGAGCCGGTTTTGTTTTTGGTGTAAGAACCAGATTTTGTTTTTGGCATGAAAGCCGAAATTTCTTTTTGGCATGGAAGCCAGATTTTTTGTTTTTGGCATGAAAGCCAGATTTTTTTTTTGAAAACCGAGTTTTGTTTTGTTGGCATGGAAGCCGAATTTTGATTTTTGGCATTCAAGCCGGATTTTTTATTTTTTGGCGTGAAAGCCGGATTTTTGGCATGGAAGCCGGGTTCTTTGGCGTGAAAGCCAGGTTTTTGGTTTTCAAAAATGCAAGGATCGACTAAAAGTCGCCTCCCTGCTGAATGGTATTGCAAGTATCGATGGAATGTCGCCTCCTTGCTCATTCGGTTGCGAGTATCGATGGAATGTCGCCTCCCCGCGGATTTGGGTGCAAGTATCGACTAAGCGTCGCTTCCCTGCTTTTTTTTCTTCAAAAATTTTGTTTTGTGGGTATCGATGGAATGTCACTTCCCCACGATTTTTGAATTTTGAGGTTTTTTCGAACCTTTGTTTTGTTTTTTGTTTGTTTTGAAATTTGGGTTGTGGATATCAACTGGAACGTTGCGTCTCCACGATTTTTGAAATTTTGGGGTTTTGGAAGTATCGAATGGGGTTCGCATCCTTCCGGTTTTGGGTTTTGCAAGTATCGACTGAACGTCGCTTCCCTGCGGTTTTTGAAAAACCATTTTTTTTGTTTAAAGACACGAGGGTCGTAAATTTTGACTCAAAACCATTTTGGTGGTAAAAGTCGGGGTGGACTAGGGCTGAAATCCCTAGGTCCTGATTTTGTTTCAAACCATGAATTTTGGTTTCAAGGATCGAAAATTTTGGTCAAGTTTGGGAAGAGGCTCCTAAACTTGGATTTTTGGATTTGCTTTTTTTTTTTTAACAATGAAACGATGAAAGAAACATTGTTTTGAGGGGTTTTTTTTTAGAAATTTCAACAAGAGGATGAAAATTCCTAAAGGAGTGGGTTTGACGAGCAGATACCAAGGAATAGGCTTTGGCCGTGTAGACATTGCTCTGACCCGATGGAAGAAGCCTTCAAGGGTAGTACTGCTTCAAGAACTTTCCATTGATGGGCAGCATACATCTGTCACCCTCCATGTTTAGAAGAGCGTATGCGCCGTTGGAGAAGACTTTGTCGATGACGAAAGGTCCCTCCCATTTTGGTTCAAATTTGCCTTTGGATTTGTTGGCAAAAACCATTGGTCTTTTTACTGTAAGAACCAAGTCTCCCTTTTTGTAGGCGCGTTGCCTGATCTTCTTGTCAAAAGATCCTGCCATGCGTGCTTGGTAGAGTTCAATGCTTTGTAGAGCTTCGACTCGTCTCTCATCGAGGTTATCCAGCTCTTGGAGTCTCAATTTGACATTACTTTCTTGCGTCATGTCATTTTGCAGAGATACCCTTAAGGAAGGAATTTGAACTTCCAAAGGGACAACAGCTTCGCATCCATAGACCAAGGAGAATGGTGTGCTATGGGTTGGTCCTCGAACGGTGGTTCGATAGGCCCACAAAGCTTCAGGCAGTTTGTCGCCCCAATCTCTTTTGTGACTAGAGACCATTTTCTTGAGGATTTTGCAGAGCGTCTTGTTGAAGGCTTCTGCTAGTCCATTCGCCGCCGGATTGTACGGAGTTGAAGGACAACTTTGGATTTTGTATTTGTCGCAGAACCTGTAGAATCGGTGATCGCGGAACTGTGGTCTGTTATCATGGACGAATCTTTTAGGTATGCCGAAGCGACAAATGATGTTGGTGCGCAAGAACTGAAGGACTGATGAGGTCTTCATTTCACTAAGCGCGAATGCTTCTGACCACTTGGAGAAATAATCCGTAGCGGCGAAGATGAAGCGATGACCTTTGCTCGATGGAGGGGAGATAGGACCTATGATGTCCATACCCCAGGCTTCAAAAGGCCATGAAATTGCTGTAGGATGTAGCCATTCCGGAGGCATGTGGACATAATCTCCATGAACTTGGCATTGTTGGCAGCGCTTAGCAAATTGCATTGCATCAGCCACCATGGTAGGCCAATAATAACCTAACCTTTTTATCTGATCGTAGAGCTTAGGCCCAGCCTGATGGGCTCCACAAAGACCAGCATGTACTTCTTTGAGTGTTCCCTCCGCCTCTTGTTTTGATAAGCAGCGTAGAAGTACTCCATTGTAGGATTTTCTATACAGCATTTTTGCAGGAATATCCAAATGAAAGTTTGGGGCTAGCCTTTGGATGCTTACCCGTTCTTTTGGATCTTCAGGTAGGATTCCGAACATTATGTAATCAATGAACGGATCCCTCCAGTCGCCGATCAAAGGTTTAAGGACGGAGATCCGACTTCCAACCACTTGGTGGCATTCAGCAACTGCTTGATGTGTGTTGAGAGGAGGGAGAATCCTTTTTTGACACACTGTAACTTGCATGTTTTCCCCTTCTTGGATTGCCATAGACGCAGCAAGTCCAGCCAGGGCATCTGCACAAATGTTTTCACCTCTGAGGATATGGGTGATGTGACAGATGTCGAACTTTTGTCGAAGCGATTGTGCTTTGTTGTAGTAAGGCAACAGATCGGGCTTCCTGATTTCAAATTTATGATTCATCTGGTTGACGATCAGTTGAGAGTCTCCAAAAGCTTCCAGCGTAGTGATGTCGGATTCAAGGGCGAGTTCCAATCCTACGATGAGGGCTTGGTACTCAGCTGCATTGTTTGAACATGGTTCCAGTAACGAGAATGCGTGTGGAATCATGTTTTTGTCGGGACTAACAAAGAGAATGCCAATTCCCGATATTTGATTTCCCTTTTCATTTGTCCTGGTTGCGCCTTTGAAGTACATGTGCCAGGAAGCATTTGATAAGGAAGTCTCCACACTGTAGACCGATTCGTCTGGGAGGTCATCCCTGAGTGGAGAATCTTTAGGCAATGGATGCTCCGCGAGGAAGTCTGCTAGAGCTTGGCCTTTGATTGCTTTTTGTGGTACATACCTACTGTCAAATTGTGACAGGAGGATGGACCATTTTGCCAGTCGGGCATTGAGAGAACCTGCTTTTGTGACAAGGACCTTTAGGAGGTTGATCCTCGAAATCAGGTACACTGTGTTGGATAGCAGGCAGTGACGCAGTTTTTGTACGGCGAACATCACTACCAAGCATTCTTTTTCGACTGGAGAGTAGCGATGCTCTGCACCTATCAACATGCGACTAAGGTAATATAGAGCAGCTTCTTTTCCCTCGTCATTCTTTTGTGCAAGTAGAGCGCCTAAAGAACAATCAAGGGCTCTTGTGTACAAGAGGAATGGTTTTCCAGTTGTGGGGGCAGCCAACACTGGAGGTTTAGTCAGGTATGACTTGATGTCCTGGAACGCGGCTTCACATTCAGCATCCCAGACAAAATCGACACCTTTCTTCATTAACCGAGAGAATGGACGACACTTCCCTGATAGATTAGAGATGAACCGTCGAATGTATGCCAATCTTCCTTGGAGCCCTTTTAATTGTCTTAGGGTTCTTGGAGATGGCATTTCTAGGATAGCCTTGACTTTGATGGGGTCAAGCTCTATGCCAGCTTTCCGTACTACGAATCCTAGAAACTTACCCAATGAAACACCGAAGAAGCATTTGAGGGGATTCATTCGCAGTTTGTGTTTACGAAGTCGGAGGAAGACTTCTCGAAGATCTTTGAGATGGTCTTCTTTTCTTTTGCTTTTGACGGCGAGGTCGTCGACATAACATTCGACCGTCTTGTGCTGCATATCTTGGAATATCTTCATCATAGCCCTCTGATATGTAGCGCCGGCATTCTTCAGACCGAATGGCATGACAGTGTAGCAATACACGCCAAACGGGGTCCGAAATGCTGTGTGTTTTTCATCTTCATGATGCATCTTTACTGATTGTAGCCAGAGAAGCCATCCATGAATGTCATTAGCTCGAACCCACAGGTGTTGTCGATCATCACCTCCGGTATAGGGAGCGGGAATTCATCTTTTGGGCATGCATTGTTCAGGTCTCTGTAATCAATGCAGATCCTGATTTGCCCATTTTTCTTTGTCACGGGGACGATGTTGGCCAACCATTCAGGATGTTGTTCCTCACGGATGAAGCCAACGCTTTTAAGTTTTTGAACTTCTTGTTCAATTTTTTCCATCACATCAGGACGGAACCTTCTTTGGCCTTGTTTGACAGGCTTGATATCTTTTTGAAGATTGAGTTTGTGGACTGCTATTTTGGGGTCTAAGCCAGGCATCTCAGCATAAGACCATGCAAAACAATCAACGAACTCATGAAGAAACGCGATATACTCGGGTAACTCATCATCCTTTATATTCTTGCTTATGAATACAGGACGTGGGTTATCAGGTGTTCCCAAGTCTATCTTTTGAACAGAATCTTCAGTTGGAAGGTTTGAAGGTGGTTCCTCCACAATATTTTCGAAGGCTTCCAACCCAACAAAGCCTTCTGGAGTTCCAAAGGTATCTACAGACCACGGCTCTGCTTTTGTCCATGGGTCTTCTTGATTGGTACTTTTCTCAAGATTTGCTATGAGGTGGTCCCACTCACCTGTTGAAACTAGGTCGAAGTAGGGCACTTCCTTTGGAGACAGTGGTTCTTCTGGGTCAGAGAACCGTGTGTCTGTATTATCGGACAATTCTTCTTCATCATCAGAGGAATCGTACCAATTGGATAGACTTCCTGGATCCTTGACGGTCAACTCTTCAAAGAGATATCCAGGGAGATCAATGTCTTCATTAATATGAGATGTTGAGGCTTGGTCGACAAGATGACTTTGCGGCCTTTGTGTCAACTGTCTCAAGGAGGCGTCAGGATCATACCCTAGCCCATGTGAAGACTTTTCTATGTGGCGGTGGGGTTTCCAACCTTCCAGTTGACTTTTGGTCAGGGTTGGTTCCAATGGCGTGATAATACCACGGCCATCTCCCAAACTAATTGGGTTCTGAGCGTCGTAGCCCATTTTCTTCATGATAGCTTGCGCCATTGGACTATACAGGGATAGTTGAGGCATACTTTCATTTTGGAAAGCTTCAACCGAAGAATTTGATGAAGAAACTCCCGATTTATGGAAGAAGATTGGCTTTTCTTCTGCTGATGTTGTTGGAACAACGAAGGAAGCAGATGTCGGATCTTCTATGTCAACGGTTGTCTCCATCGGATTGAGAGCGGGCTGAACTTGTTGATCATCAGCTTGGCTTGACGATGTATCGTCTTCTGGCTCTGAGTCCGAATTCGTGTCTTGCAAGACAGGCACGAAGGAGACAGCAAACTTGCCCCCAGCCTTTTGTTTTGTCTTCTTTGCTTTGGTGGTGATCACCAGAGGCTTTGAAGACTTGAGGGAGACCATGAAGGGAGATTGATTATTCTCTTCGGTTTTGATAGAGGGTTTATTTTCTTCCGGTGATTGCTGAGGAGCCTTGCCTTTGTCTTTCTGGAGATTTTCGGCAAAGGGTGTTGTTTCTTCCTCCCTTTCTTCTTTTTCATCTTTGTAAATCTGAGCATCTGCGAAATAGACTTCTTTGCCTTTGAAGGGCTTTTTGTCTGCAAACACTCGATGTATCAAGCCGTCATTGCCAACGAACTTGATGCACTGATGTAAAGTCGAGGGGACAACACCATTCTCGTGTATCCAGGGGCGTCCGAGAAGGATGTTGTAGCACGAAGGGGTCTTTATTGCATAGACAGTGACCTCGGAGATAAGATCACCGATTTGCAACTTGAACCTGATTTTGCCGATCGACCTTTGAGCGCTGCCATCATATCCAAAGATGGACACAGATGTGTGGCTCAGCTTGCTAGGCGGAATGCCCAGTTCTTCGAGTGCCGAAGTGGAGATGAGGTTTAGTGCAGAACCTGGATCGATCTGGATTCTGCGTAGTGGTACCTCTTTGATGTACCCGGTGAAGTACAGGGGTCGGTTGTGCTTTGTCTCGCCTAGCAGGAGGTCTTCCTTGGTGAAGGCGATAGTTGCACTTGCTGCTTTTTGAATCGAGAGGCATTCGATGCAGGATCCCTCAGTTTTCTTCTTTTCTCCTTTTGAGGGAGTTTTTGATTTTTTGACCCTATAGTCCATTTCAATTTGTAGGACTTGTGGGGCATGTTTATCGACATCCGCATCCAGCATTTGTAGTTCTGAAATGAGACTATGACGAGTCTGTGGTGACATTCGTAATAAGTCTAGGATGTGCAGACATGCAGGTATGTGTTTGAAGTGTTGAATCAAGTCGTACTTGAAAGCCTCCTTGGGGCCTGCATTTTCATTATTCTTGCCACTAGGGGTGTTTACAGCTTGTTTAAATGAAGGATTTACATAAGAAGCAGAAGGTTGGTTGTAGTTTTCATGGTAATCCCGGCCAGAACGGGTACCTCTACCAACTTCAAGAGCTTCTGGAGAAGGGTCTTTGTTTAGAAGATCACCCTCGAGATCGAGGGGTTGTTCCTTCTCATTTGCTGAAGATGTCTCTGTGTCAGCATTGCCATCTTCAGTAATTGTGTTGCATGGAGCATTTTCCGGGAGCAAGTCCTGAACAGCATCCAGCAACTTTCCTTCTTTATCGAATATTTTGTCGGTCCAGACATCACCGATGAGATCGGGCATTTGGGACCAATTGACTGGATTTTCTCTGAAGAAGATTTCACCGGCTGGAATTTCTTCATGGTGATCAGTCGGAAAAGGTTTGAGTTCCGATGTCACTGTTCCAGGAGACGAAGCCTGAGAAAGTGAGGAATTATCATCCTGAGCTATTGCATTGCAAGTAACTTTGACGGAAGATGCTTCCAAGATGAACTGTTGGGAATCAGATTCGTCCTCAGATGTAAAAGGATCATCGATCCAACAGCTTTCTTCATTTTTCACGGTTATCGGAGGAGATTCCTGTAGATTTTCAGGAACTTCCGGTGCTGGGTTGTGACGAAGCTGATTGATGCGACCTTGTTCTTGCTCTATAGCAAGGTGCTGCAAGATCCTTGCGTATTCATCGAGATCAGGCACGGGAGCCAAATCTTCTTCTTCGTCTGCTCCTTGTGGTTCAACATGGTTGGGTTCCACTGGAGTATTTTCTTGGACAGCCTCTTGGTCTTCTTCATCATCAGACCAGGATCCTTGTGGCTGTAATGGGTTATACCAGATACTGGCATAAGATGAGATTCAGGGATCCATTCCTCGTCGGAGAGATATTCTCCTGTTTCGAGGGATTCCTCCCACTCATCGATGTCACTGGCGGTGTCACTGGACTCGTATCCATCCATGGGGAATCCGACCACCGAGTTGCAAGAGTATGATGCCCCTTGCATAGTTTCATCTTTGAGGTGTGGTGGCATGAAATCACCAAGAGTGAATTTTCTTGCTGCCTTTGAAGCCTTAGGAGAGGACTCTTCTGTTGCCCCCAGTGAAGCGGTAGATGAGGTTTCTGCCTTTTCAGCGACTTCTTGCTTTTTCGGAGCTTTCTCCTGCTGTTTGAGCTTGCAGAGTTGTCTCCTGGTTTGCCTTCGCTGTCGAGCGGTTGGCTTTGTTTTGACGACCTCCCAATCTTCATCTTCTAGGATATCGGGGTGTACCCATATGGCCTATCCGTCTGATGTTGGATATGGAACCAACTCTTGAGACGTTTGGGTCATCTTTATTACCTTGAAGGAAGTAGTGATCTTCTCTTTTGGTGATTTTTGTTTTTGTCCACACGACACCATGTTGACGGAGGCAGACCCATAGTTCTTGTCGAAGGTAATGACTACGTTTTTCCACATCTCATTTATCTTCTCTCTCACAACAAAGCATTGACTGAGAGGATGCGAGACCATCTGATGGTATGGACAGTACCGAGGATCGTTGGTTTTGCCAACATCTCCTGGTCTTTTGGGGTTAGGCAAGGTGAGTTTACCGTTTGCGAGAAGTGCCCCAAAGATTTCTTCAACATCTTCATCGAACGGGTATTTCTTCTCTACTCGTTCTTTGAAGGCATCAGAGAGTTCAGGCTTTTTACCTGCAGCTTTGTTTTCAGCTTTCCTTGGCTGCTGAGGAGCTGACTTGGTTTGCACATTGAGAACCTCTTTTTTCTTTGGTTTTGAGGTTGCAATGGCAGTCGGCTCTTTCTTTGATGACTTCTGACTGTTGAGGTCTTTGATCACCGTTTCAGCTTCCATAGCTGCTTCCAGGAGCTCTCCCAGGTTCTTTGATTTGTTGCCGATGATCATGGAGCGGATTCTTGCTCTCATGTTGTTTCGGCAGATGTCGACGAATGACGCTTGTGGCAGTACATCGGAGCATTTGTATGCCATTGCCTTCCACTTGTGAATGAAGTCATATGTTAACTCATTCTCTCCCTGTTTTAGGCTGCAGAGTTGAGCCATAGTAACATGATGATCCTCACCTTTGAAGTGGGTTAGGAAGCGTGTCTCCAGCATGGCCCAATTTTGAATGGAGTCCTCCGGCAGAGTGGAGTACCAATCAAAGGCCGTACCTTTTAGGGTACTTGCAAAGAGGCGGATCTTGAGGGCATCTTGGTCCGCAATAGCTCCCGTCAGGATCTTGAAATGGATCACGTGCTGTCTGGCCGAACCCTTCCCCGTATATGTTTGGAGAGTAGGTTGCTTGAATTTTGTAGGGAACGGGACCGAGTCCATCCACAAGGGATATGGTGGCTTGATCCCATGCTCCTTTAGTGTATCCTCTTCTTTTGCTTTGGCGAGGATATCGTCAACGTCCTTTTTGGTAAGGGCCCGTGACTCACTGTTTTCCGCATTTTCCTCGTCGCCTTGATGGCTCGGAGGAGCTTCATTATTTTGTAGACGCTGAAGATTGAGAATTAGGTTCTCTATTAGAGTCTCTATCCTCTGCTACCCTTGCTCCAGCTGCTGGATGCGTGCGGTTACGTCATCATGCGGCGGAGGTTGCTCAGCATTTGTGACCAAGACGTTCATTCTTCGAGAGTCGAAAGAGGATACAGTCTTGGTGATTGAGATGGAGCTCATCCTTTTAGATGAAGAGCTCGAAGAGTGGTCACTCCGATGTCCTTGGCTTGAAGGAGCGGGAGAGTTTTCTTTATGTCTTCGTGTCCGGGAGACGCTGCGAGTCACCGGACGCCTGACATGGATTTTTGTTGCTGACTTCTGGCGTTTTCTGGTTTTGCCAACCATATGAACAGCAACAACTTGGTCGGGTCTTTCTTTTTCGACCCATTTTTGGGAGACCTGAAGTGCAGAATCCTGGGTTCTTTGCTTCTCTAGTCTCTTTTGTCGATATGCCGTGCGGCGGCGCATACGACGAGCGATTTGAGCTTCGGTTAGCTCCGGCTGTGCTCTGGCAATGAAGGACGTAGTCCCTGGTGCGCAGCAGCCGAGCTTGTCTTCTTTGAAGACGGGCAGGGACAGGATCTGGACGCGGTCCTTTGCCTGTCGCTGCGAAGCTTTGAATTTGGCGAGTTCGGCTCCTGTTGAGAGGAAAGGTCGACTCGCAGGTGTGCAAGCCTTGGCAGGTTCTTGCGGAGGCCTTACGATGCATGATTTGATTTTGGGCTTGTATGAGCAAGCCGGCTCGTGCTGAGTTGGTTTTGTTTGGCGGAGGGTGGGCTTCTCCTCTTTCATGTAAGCAAGAGGGTAGAACCGGTTCTCCTTGAGAGGGGCCAGGTAGGCTGGCTTTGCAGATTTTTGTGACCTTCGCTGTTTGGGTGAAGGCCTTGGAGACCAAGTCTTTGAGCAGACCTGGTTTCTTGCTGGTTGAGGCTTTGCAGGAGCGCTACGGGCCTCAGGCTTCTTGATGATCGCCCTTGGTATCACTGTAGTGATACGTTGAGGGGCGGTTCTCTGCTTCTTGGCAGGTGCGGTTTCTTCTGCGGGTAGTGGGAATGGTCCCAATGACCCAAAGACAATGGTCCGGGGAGTAGAGTTTGACCCGGTGTCTTCTGAGTTGCCGAGGGAAATGACGCTTCGGCAGCTGGCAGGGCGCTTGTAAGTGCGCTTGGTTTGTTTGTCTTGGAGCATGAGCTGGTACTTGTTCTCATCAAAGGTGATGGTTAATGAAGCTGTCATTGTTAGTTTTTTGAAAACTTCTGAAACAAGACCATATCCATTAGTAATCACAAGAATATAGTGATCATAAATGGAAAATACTATGGTTTCGCCTCTTCAAGTCGCCCGAGGGGACATGGCCCAGCCCAAGCAACATGAGGAAGGCAGAAAAGCCATAGAGGGCACAATTGTTCTAAACGCAGGTAGGGTCAGCTCAGAATGAGCGTCCCAGTGACTGCTAGAAGCAATTGTGAAACTTAATTCAAATTACCGAGAAGCAAAGCTCACTCAAGGTAAAATGATATAAGGTTGAGATACAAATGTGTCGGTTGCAAATACAGTAGACCCGAAAGGGCGTACTAGCACCGCTAGGCACAAATGTTGCAAATCGCATCCTCGGAAAGGACACGAGATGGGATTTTTGAAAGGTCAAGATTGGATTCATAGGAGAGAGCAAATGGTATTCCAATCCGAAAATGAGCTCAACATTTCTGCGAGCTCGAAAGTCCGAAAAGGAAGGAACCAGGATTTCTCAAATGTGAATCCAAAAGTGACGGAAGTTTTTTTTTTGAAAGTGTCAAGATTGGACTTTATAGAAGAGAGCAAATGGTATTCCAATCCGAAAATTAGTTCAACATTTCTGCGATCTCGAAGTCCGAAAAGGAAGGAACCAGGATTTCTCAAATATGAATCCAAAAATGACAGAAGTTTTTTTTTTGTTCTCTTTTTTTTAGAGATCTTTTTTTTTTTTGAAGAATTCACATAGATTTCCAATTAGATCTTATGAAACCTCAGTGGATAGATCAGCCCCCAGGTTAGGGTAGGATTACTTAATGAACCCGTTTGGAGGACCCTTGCCTAGAACAGTCTAGCTGTCTCCACACTCTGGACAAGGCTTTTCTTAGATCCACTTTGGTCAAAGAACGCAATTGGTGCAACCTTAGTGGTTTTTTTTTTGAAAGGTTTTTTTTTATGGATTCATAGAAGAGAGCGAATGGTGTTCCATTTCGAAAGTGAGTTCAACATTTCTGCGATCTCGAAGTCCGAAAAGGAAGAAGCCAAAGTTTCTCAACTTAAACCCAAAAGAGGAAAATCTGAATTTTTTTTTTTTAAATCAGATTTTATATTTTTTTTTTTTGATTTTTTTTCTTTTAATGGATTCATAGAAGAGAGCGGATGGTGTTCCATTCCGAAAATGAGTTCAACATTTCTGCGATCTCGAAGTCCGAAAAGGAAGAAGCCAAAGTTTCTCAACTTAAACCCAAAAGAGAAAAATCTGAATTTTTTTTTTTAAAAATCAGATTTTTTTTTATTTCTTTTTTGTGGATTCATAGAAGAGAGCGAATGGTGTTCCATTCCGAAAATGAGTTCAACATTTCTGCGATCTCGAAGTCCGAAAAGGAAGAAGCCAAAGTTTCTCAACTTAAACCCAAAAAAGGAAAATCTGAATTTTTTTTTATAATCAGATTTTTTTTTATTTTTTTTTATGGATTCATAGAAGAGAGCGAATGGTGTTCCATTCCGAAAATGAGTTCAACATTTCTGCGATCTCGAAGTCCGAAAAGGAAGAAGCCAAAGTTTCTCAACTTAAACCCAAAAAAGGAAATTCTGAATTTTTTTTTTAAATCAGATTTTATATTCTTTTTTTGATTTTTTTTTTTTATGGATTCATAGAAGAGAGCGGATGGTGTTCCATTCCGAAAATGAGTTCAACATTTCTGCGATCTCGAAGTCCGAAAAGGAAGAAGCCAAAGTTTCTCAACTTAAACCCAAAAGAGGAAAATCTGAATTTTTTTTTTAAAAAAATCAGATTTTTTTTTTGATTTTTTCTTTATGGATTCATAGAAGAGAGCGAATAGTGTTCCATTCCGAAAATGAGTTCAACATTTCTGCGATCTCGAAGTCCGAAAAGGAAGAAGCCAAAGTTTCTCAACTTAAACCCAAAAAAGGAAAATCTGAAATTTTTTTTTTTCTAATCAGATTTTTTTTTATGGATTCATAGAAGAGAGCGAATGGTGTTCCATTCCGAAAATGAGTTCAACATTTCTGCGATCTCGAAGTCCGAAAAGGAAGAAGCCAAAGTTTCTCAACTTAAACCCAAAAAAGGAAAATCTGAATTTTTTTTAAATCAGATTTTATATATTTTTTTTTTGATTTTTTTTTATTGTTTTTTTATGGATTCATAGAAGAGAGCGAATGGTGTTCCATTCCGAAAATGAGTTCAACATTTCTGCGATCTCGAAGTCCGAAAAGGAAGAAGCCAAAGTTTCTCAACTTAAACCCAAAAGAGGAAAATCTGAATTTTTTTTTTTTAAATCTGATTTTTTTTTTATGGATTCATAGAAGAGAGCGAATGGTGTTCCATTCCGAAAATGAGTTCAACATTTCTGCGATCTCGAAGTCCGAAAAGGAAGAAGCCAAAGTTTCTCAACTTAAACCCAAAAAAGGAAAATCTGAAAAAAAAAAAATTCTAATCAGATTTTTTTTTTTTTTTTTATGGATTCATAGAACAGAGCGAATGGTGTTCCATTCCAAAAATGAGTTCAACATTTCTGCGATCTCGAAGTCCGAAAAGGAAGAAGCCAAAGTTTCTCAACTTAAACCCAAAAAAGGAAAAGCTGAATTTTTTTTCTTCTAATCAGATTTTTTTTTTATGCATTCGTAGAAGAGAGCGAATGGTGTTCCATTCCGAAAATGAGTTCAACATTTCTGCGATCTCGTTGTCCGAAAAGGAAGAAGCCAAAGTTTCTCAACTTAAACCCAAAAGAGGAAAATCTGAATTTTTTTTTTAAATCATATTTTTTTTTGGATTTTTTTTTATGGATTCATAGAAGAGAGCGAATGGTGTTCCATTCCGAAAATGAGTTCAACATTTCTGCGATCTCAAAGTCCGAAAACGAAGAAGCCAAAGTTTCTCAACTTAAACCCAAAAGAGGAAAATCTGAAAAAAAAAAATTCTAATCAGATTTTTTTTTTTGATTTTTTTTTATGGATTCATAGAAGAGAGCGAATGGTGTTCCATTCCGAAAATGAGTTCAACATTTCTGCGATCTCGAAGTCCGAAAAGGAAGAAGCCAAAGTTTCTCAACTTAAACCCAAAAGAGGAAAAATCTGATATTTTTTTTTAAATTAGATTTTGTTTCTTTTTGAGAATTTTTTTTTTTTATAAACAAGAAAGACTGGAAATAAACTCAAAAGAAGAAATTTCCAAGAATCCCTTCTCATGTGGTTTTTTTTTTAGATGCAAGATCCAACATAGGCCACCAACTAAAAAGGAGCCAAAGAATCCAAGCATTGTGTTCTCAAATGAACAGGGTCCCACCGGATATGCCAGCTTGATGGTCCCGGCTTTTCTCTTTTTCCAAAGCTGCCTCCGCCCCGGGGCTGACGGGGTACGGTGGAGGGAAAGAAAGGAAAAGCGAGCATCAGTTTTTTTTTTTTGTACGGGTATGCCAGATTTTCTATTCTACTTGGAATTTAGAGTGGTGATCCGGAGATTCACCTTCACAAGTAGAAAAGGAAATCAACTTTTTTCCATCTTTCCATTGCACACATATTTTTAAAGAAAAGAGACAAGGTTTGTTTTTTTAATGCCGTGAGAGGCGGTTTTTTTTGTTTGCCGTGAAAGGCGATTTTGCCGTGAAAGGCGATTTACAAATCTTATCAATAATGAAAGACAAGAGATGTGATTTTTTTGTCTCTTTATAAAAAAATACAATGCAACAGAAAAGAAAGAAAAGGAATCTAACTTCTCATGCGATTGTGGGGGACCCGTTCAGATCGACGGTCGCGAGTTATGTATGGACTCCGCCATCGTCCTTCAGATGAGAACTTTAATGCTTGATTTCTTGGCTTGGCTCCAACCTCAGATTTTTAGAGGATAAGGACCAAGGTAAGGTCCTATATCCGGTAAAAAGCCGAGTAGACGGGCTGAAAAGCCGCATCTAGCCATGTTGGATAGAAGGAGAGGTGGCCTTTGGGGGGGGGGGGGGTGGCCCCCCCAAGGAGCTTTGATCACCTTGTAGTGCTTGTTGCAGCAGAGTTTTCTTCAATAGAGGAGAGTTTGTTGCAGAGGGTCTGGATTTTTCTTGAATTTTTCGGAGAGTTTTTCGGATCTGTCCTCCTTTTTCAATGATTTTCCAGTGATTTTTTCTGGATCTGTTTCCCTTGGAATGGCCTCCTATTTATAGACATTTGGTAGCCATTTAGGAGAGTTTATGAGCATTTATGGTATTAATCCTCATGATAGGAGGAGTTACAAGTTTTTAATTACTTGTTTTGTAACTCCTTTTTCCTTGAATTTGATTGGCCGATGGAGAGTAGTGGGCATTTAATCGCCTTTAATCTCCATGATGACGGGAGTTTCATGATTTTAATGTCACGATTACTTGGACTTGTAACTCCCATTTGCTTGCTTCTGATTGGGCCGTTCAAAATAATGAGTTAATGACCGCATTAACTTGCCATAAACGGGTCATTTAACTTCATTAATTGATTGCGTGGGCGCTTGAAGAGTCGCGGGCCGTGCCGCGTCCTTTGGGATTCTTCTTGCGATGATCACCAATGGACCCACATACCATTTGATGTCGGATGGTGATCCAATGTCAAACATTGGTTGATGTCAGCGGGCCAGCAACATCTGTCCAGTCGATTTCGCGATCGGGCGGGCAGAAAGGGTGCTTTCTTGGTTAGCCGTTTGACGATCTTGAGGCGTCCGATGATGATCTAATGATTCCAGTGATGGGTCCATGATGTTGATGAAGATCGACGGATATCATGCACAAAAAATCAGATTTTGGAAAAATCACAGGGGCCAATCAACTCGAAACTCGAAAATACCCGAAAAATGGGGTTTTTGGGCGAGGTCCGGCGGCCTGCACCTCCATGGTCGCTGGCGACCATGGGCCTTGGCCCATTTTTTTGGCCGCCTTTCGGTCGCTTTTTCTTCGCCGTTTTTCGTCCATTTTTGCTTCTGTTTTCTCCTGCATTTTTCTTGGAATTTCCTCTCATTTATTGGCTGGATTTCCCTCAAGAAAACCTGACGAGAAGCCGTGCAAATCGGATCGCAAAGTTTCCCATTTTCTGAAAAGCCGAAGACTTTGCTGTGGAGAACTGCCGATTTTTTGTCAAGCGTCGAAACTAGGTCAAACGATGTCGGAATGACCTGAAATTCGACGTGTAGCTTCTTGAGCAGTAGACGAGACCAACCATAGGCTTTTGTTCAGGTTTTGAAGCCTTTTGGGGGCCCGCAAATGCTTGACTTGATTTCACTGCGAGGGAAATGTCGAGCTTTGACTTTCGGTCAAACGATGTCCGATTGACCTGAAATTTGATGGGTAGCTTCCTCATCAGTGGATAGGACCAACCATAGGCTTTCGTTTGAGTTTTGAAGCCATTTGGAATCATGCAAACGCTTGCCTTTATTTCACCGCGAGGGAAATGCCGAGCTTTGACTTTTGGTCAAACGATGTCCGATTGACCTGAAATTCGACGTGTGACTCCCTCATCAGTAGATAAGAACAACCATAGGCTTTCGTTTGAGTTTTGAAGCCGTTTGGGGTCATGCAAACGCTTGCCTTGATTTCACCGAGAGGGAAATCCCGAGCTTTGACTTCCGGTCAAACGATGTCCGATTGACCTGAAACTTGACATGGAGCCTTTTGGAGGTATTTTGTAACCATCCGTAGGCTCTGATCGAAGATTTGAAGTCTTCAACACTGTCGCCGCCGGGAGCTGCTGCTCAGCTGTTGGAGAAGTGAAGTTAGGCCGAATGATGTCGAAATGGCCCGAAACTTCATGTGTACCTCTCTTTTGGTTGTTTTGAATGACCTTGCAGTTTTTGTTTGATTCTGACAAGATCTGATGCTTGAAGTAGCGCCTGCCTATTTTTGGTAGGATGCGGCTCCGTGTAGCTTTTGGTGTGAGGAGGCAAAGTGACATTTTTGGTGTCAACAAGGAATTTTGTATTTGCAATTTGATGGATGCATTTTCACCTTAGCATCATTTGAATTTTCACATTGTTTTAGAAAACCTTGGAATCTGGTTTTATACATGCATTGCTTTTAAGATTTGTAAAAGTATTGTTTTATGCATGTTTTGTTTTTATACTTGGATGCATTGGTTTTAGAATCCAAACTCTTTTGAAAACCTAATTCTTTGTGCATTACTTTTGAGAAATCATATTGAGAACTTAGGTTTGTGTCTTGCATACTTTCATCACTTTCAGAATCATTTTTGTATGCATTTTTATGTGAAAAGAGTTTTTAGAAATCAAGCTAGCCTATGTTTTAAATCTTCCAAATTATTTTAGGCTTTTTGTGTTTCATGTTTTTAAACATCTTCGTTTGATTTAAAACATGTTTCCAAGCTTGGTTTAGTGGCCCAAAAATCCCCACAAAGAAACACCTTCAAATTTGTAATTTATGGGAATTTTTGGTCCAGGGGGTCTGCTGCCGTGTGGCCGGTCGACCGGCCCAGAGGTCCCGGTCGACCTGGAACACTGCAGGCAGAAAGGGCCCCTGGAGCCCCAACGGTCATTTTTCTGACCGTTGTGTGATCCCGGTCGACCGAGACCTGTTTCCAGGTCGACTGAGGACTAGCCGTTGGACTGTTTTTCATTATAAAGTCCATTCATTTCCAACCTTTTTTGAGGCTTGAACCATGAACTTTTGAGACCATTTTGGAGCCAAAGAAAGGGGAAGAAGTTGGAAAGGCTAGAGGGCTATTTGGAAATTAAATGCTTGAGTTTTAAAAAGGTACATCTTACTTGAGTTTTAAAATTAGAATCAATGCATGGTTAAATCTTTGTATTTTCTTTTATGCATGATTTCTAGTTTTTAAAGAGTTGTTTTGCAAACTCATTACCATCTTTGGAATATTAAGAATGGTTTGCAAACTCTCTTGACTAATTCACATGCTCTTAGATTTTAATATTCATACAACTTGTTTAGTTCATTTCTTCAAAGGTGTTTGAATCTTTTATGTGATTAGTTTTCTCTTCAATCAACATTTTATAAGCTTTGATTTTAAAATGCATCATGCATTCATTTAAGAGCTTCATTGTTAAATTTGATTGAAGAAAAGCATTCATACACTTGTGCACACACTTTAGCTCATTTAGTGTATGTTTGTAATTTGAATTACACTTTCATATTAGCCTATGTAGAGGCAATTCAATTGTGCTTAAATTGTATCTCTTGGAGTGTTCTTTTGTGAAGACACCTTCTTAGAGAAATCATTCATTTGTAAAGGTTATTGCTAAGCCTAAGAAAAGCATCTTGTAAAGGTTATTGCTTAGCCTAGAAAAGCACATTGAGAGGTTGTTGTTGAGCCTAGTAAAAACAACATTGTAAGGGTTATTGCTTAGCCTAGTAAAAAGCATAACTAGTGGAAATCCGGTGGGGTGATTGGATCACAAGCCGGTAGTAGACGTAGGCATTGAGGCCGAACCACTATAAGCCTTTGTGTTGTGGTGCTTGCTTTTGTGGTGATTATTTATATTAGCTTCCGCATATTGTTTGATTAATCATCACATGTGACTAGTTTTTGTTAAGAAATAAAAATTGGTCTAAATTGGTCATAGTTGTAGCACACCCTATTCACCCCCCACCCCCCCTCTAGGGTTAGGATCCTCAGGACTTTCATTGACTACCTAGTGCAACGGACGGACACACCGTTCAAGCCCGCCGTGGCGAATTATCCACTTCCTAAAAAGTTCAAAATGCCAACCATGGAGACCTTTGATGGGACAAAGGATCCACTGGACCATCTGGAGATGTACAAAACCAAAATGCAGCTGCATAATATCCCTGACGAGATAATGTGCAGGGCGTTCCCAACTACATTGAAGGGTTCCGCTCGAAACTGGTTTGCCAATCTCCCCCAAGCATCCATAGCCACCTTTGGAGAGTTGTGCAAATCTTTTATCTCACACTTTATCGGTTGGCGCCGCCACCAGAAGCCTGCCACACACCTGCTCACCATAAAACAGGACCGAGATGAGAGTCTGAGGAGTTACCTCACTCATTTTAACGAGGAGGTCCTCCAAGTCGAGGAGCCCAATGACAAAGTCACCATGACCACCTTTCTGGGAGGCCTCCGTTCATCCAGTTTCCTCTTTTCAGTAATGAAGCGACCACCAAAGAGCATGCCAGAACTGTTGGCAAAAGCTCAAAAATATATGAATGCTGAGGAAATCAACAGGTCCAGGCGAGGTGAATCATCTCGTGGATCGCAAAAAGCTTGACCTGCCTCTGCACTGTTCTTAAACAGGCAGTCTATCTCCAGCTTAGCGGCTCTCTCGCAGGTCGCCAAAAAAGCTTGGCCTACCTCTGCATTGTTCTTAAACAGATAGTCTATCTCCAGCTTAGCGGCTCTCTCGCGGGTCGCCAAAAAAGCTTGGCCTACCTCTGCACTGTTCTTAGACAGGCAGTCTATCTCCAGCTTAGCGGCTCTCTCGCGGGTCACCAAAAAAGCTTGGCCTACCTCTGTACTATTCTCAAACAAGCAGCCAATCTCCAGCTTAGCGGCTCTCTCAGGGGGCGCCAAAAGTACGCTCTCAAAAGGCAGGATCTTGAAACACAGGTCATCTGCAACCTGAGGGTCTACATTAAATTAGCGTACCCAACTGTCTGGCTGCCCAAATAAGCCAAACCAACGCCTGGAGGGTCGCCTGACCCACTTAGCGCGCTCAAAGTGGCACCTCTTGATGCCTACACGCCAAGGCCAGCCTCCTCCGTAGCGCCCAGAGCTCCCAAGGCAGCCCCAACTCACCCAAGCAGCCCAGGCTCGTCCAAGGTGCTCCAAACAGGGCGTGTAATATACATGTTTGCTCGCCTGGATCAACATCCCTTGGTGCCTGATGGACAAAAGTAGCCTGCTCGCCCGCGTGCTCGCCCACATTGGCACACAGCAGGTGGCGCCCCAGCCCCATCCGTCGCGCGCAGCAAGCACAGGCGCAGCAGGTGCACCCGCAGCAGCAGGGGTGCCCCGCCCGTGTTTCCCCTCGGCGACCCGCACCAGCAGCAGGGGCGCCTGCCTAGTCTACTGTGCACAGCGCCTGGGGCGCCCAGACAACTCCCCGTGCGCCATCGTGTACAGCGCCTGGGGCGCCCAAGCTGGCACCTCGCCCATCCACCGCCGCAGCATGTTTCATTCAAAACCCTGCTCTTATTATCATCTTTATAATGGGGACCCACATGACCTCTCCAAACATGACACTAACAATGAAGTGAAGTGGCCTGCAGGGCCTGGACTGTCTTGAGTTTTCTTTTCTCCATCATTCACACGGCACAGGTGGAACATGTAATCCACTAAGTGGGCCCAGCAAGATTTCAAACACCAGAAACACCCTACAGAATTTGTACAACTGCTAATAGTCTACTAAAATACTCATAGCCAAGACCAAGGTCAACATTTAAATAATTGATGTTTTGTAGGGGATGTGAATGTAATGGTTGAAGTAGTGTCAATTAATCACCTGGTGCCCACTTGGAGGAAGATTCTGATGGAGGAAAATAAAAGGGTACATTGTACGGAAGATTCTCATGGAGAGAGAGTTTGGTAAATTGCAACTGTAGATGGAAGATTTCAACTTGAAACAATTATCTACTCAAAAAAGGTACCACATGGGCGCCCCTTCCAAGTGCTCGCCTACCACATGGGCGCCCCTTCCAAGTGCATGCCTACCACATGGGCCCCCTCCAAGTGCTCACCTACCACATGGGCGCCCCTTCCAGGTGCTCGCCCACAAAAAAAAATGATGAAAAGAGAGTACCACAAGGGCGCCCAAGGCTATTCTATGGTGACTTTCTATGGTGAAGCTATCTGAAAGTGACTTTCTGACAATCTCAAGAATTCTTATTGCAACAAATTCTACTTCATTGAAATCTTCAACTCCAACCGGACCTGAAAAGTCGAGATGTACCATGCAACACTCCAATCCCTATTGGGCATGGCGCACATGTATTGGCCACCTGTCAATATTACTCTTCAAGATTCAAGCAGCGGGGGAGCCCACCTTTGAAATACAACTTAACCAAACCCAGAGCTCAAAAATGCCCCTTCTCCAAGTTTTCTTAGACAAGGGGCATTGGGGGGCAAATGATGGGTCAGGCCCAAATGACTCGGTCCACAATGATGGGTCAGGCCCAAGTGACTCAGTCCACGATGGTGGGTCAGGTCTAAGTGACCCAAGTCCGTGATGGGCCCGGGTCTAAATCCACCCATTAAGGGCTGAATCCAGATCCACAATATGACGAAGTTAGCGCGTTGTTCCATCTATCTGCTTTTACCAAGTCCTGCGGAGGAGTCCTACCTGCCTCGTCTGTTGGGGGTGGTTCGAAGACTCTGCCGGAATGGAGCGTCCGTTGCTGAAGAGTCTCCCCATCTGTTAGGGGAAGACTATAAAACAAGGAGCCCCACCAGCACTGGAGGGCAAGCAATTCTTCTCCATTTTTACACTATCATTGTATTCCTCTGACTTGTAATCTCTACATCGGAGAATAGTAAAATCACCAATTTGAAGTGGACGTAGGTCACACTGACCGAACCACTATAAACTCTCTCTCTCTCTCCATTAATTTTCACATTAATTGCTTATTACTTGACCGGTGGTGCCCGAAACACTTTTTGGCATCATCAAAGTGTATGAAATTTCAAGTTTTCAACTTCAGCTTGAGGTCTAGAAACTGGCTTGGAATTTTAAAGACCTGTTTTTTTCTTTCTTTCTTTTTCTTGTCATATGATTCACTGTGTTCTGAAATCTTTAATAGATGATTGAATGGGTTTGAAGTGGTAGTTTAATGAAGTCACTTGGAAGTGATTTACACCTGACTTGTACTCAGATTAGTCAATGGAAGTGAATGAAAGTTGGAACAAGAAGAAGAAAACAGTGCAGGAACTGGGCGTGCAGAGCCTGGCAACAGGGCGGGCCTGGCTAGGGCCCAGACCTGTTTTCAGGCCCATCTCTGGGCTGGTTTTAGGTCCATTTCTGACCCAATTTCAGGCCTGTTTTCCAGCCCATATCAGGCCCATTCCAGGGCAGTTTCGAGGCCAATCTCAGGCCCAATTTCTGGGCAGATTCCAGGCCAATCTGAGGCCCAATTTCTGGGCAGATTCCAGGCTGGTTTCAGGCCCAATTTCTGGGCTGTTTTCCAGCCCATTTCTGGGCTATTTTCCTGCCCATTTCAGCCCCTTTCCAGCCCATATTAGGCTCTATTTCCAGTCCTTTCCCCCCATTATTGGAAGCCCATTTAAACCCATTGAAGCATAGTAGTATGAGATGTATACATTGAATCAAATTACCTTAAATCGTGAAATTTAAATGGGAAAAATGATGGAATTGTTTGATGTTAGAATTACCCGGGAAATTTATTCAAGTCTTAATATACACTTTATATCTTTAATTGTCAGAGATCTTCAGTGACACAAAGCATTACATATATTATTGACATTAAGGGTCTAAGTGTATGTCAAGATGACCCGTGGTAAGTCATTAAACCACTATACATTAATTCATTCCAAGTTAAGAAAATTTGTATACTTTCTACAAATTGTTTTGAAATAGATTTGAATGGTTTGCCACGTTCGAAAACATCGGTAAGGCTACTCATCTGATTCGTTCGAATTTGTCAGTATGTATTTGTCTGGAGTAGTTCCTTTTATCGATTTTGGAAATGTATTACTATGATTTGATTTGTATTAATTCAGGTTTTGGTTTTGAATGGCACCACTAAGCTTATGTCACCTAGTTGGGCTGATCACCCGGCTTGGGATCTTAAAATTATTTACCAACTGCAGTTTGGATTCTGTTTGTTTGCTCCGGCCATGGCAACGGTTCTGTATTCCGGTCCCACGAGTAGTGGCAACGGCTTCTGTCTGTCTGTTCCGGCCATTTTATATGGCAACGGTTATTTGTCTGTCTGCTCTTGTTACTTCAGTAATAGGAGAATATAGCTACATGTGGTTTGCCAATATTTCGATTATTTGTCAGTTAGTTTGAAACATTTAAACTATGAAATTCTTTCATTTGCATAGATTTAGTTCATTTGGCTTACTCTTTATATATGTTTCGTTTCAATTGTATTTTTATGATTTTAAATATGACATTTATAAAACTTGTATACCTTATCTGCTTTATTCACTTGCCAGACCGTCGTGTCAGATGTTAGGGATTTTGTATTTGCAATTTGATGGATGCATTTTCACTTTAGCATCATTTGATTTACACACAGTTGCATTGATTTAAAATATCTTGAAATCTTGATTTTTACATGCATTGGTTTTAGACTTGAAGAAATCTTGTTTTATGCATGTTTTGTTTCTAAACTTGGATGCATTGGTTTTAGAATACAAACTCTTTTGAAAACGTAATTCTTTGTGCATTATATTTGGAAAATCATTTTGAGAATTTAGGCTTGAGCCTTGCATACATCCATCACTTTCAGAATCATCTTTGTATGCATTTTCATATGAAAAGAGTTTTTAGAAATCAAGCTAGCCTTTGGATTTAAAGTTTCGAATCTATATAGGCTTTGTGTGTTTCATGTTTTTTTAAACATCTTCATTTGATTTAAAACATGTTTTTAAGCTTGATTAATTGGCCCAAAATGTTCCACAAAGAAAATCTTTGAATCTTGCAAAAGTGGATTTTGTGGTCCCGGCAGTGTCGCCGGTCGACCGGCGCAGAGGTCCCGGTCGACCGGGAACACTGCAGGCAGAAAGTGCCTGGGAGCTCCAACGGTCAGAAATTTGACCGTTATGTGATCTCGGTCGACCGAGACCTGTTTGCAGGTCGACCGAGGACTAGCCGTTGGGCACTTTTTGCTATAAAAATGAGTTCTTTCCTTTGTCAAATGTTGGAGATTTTGAAGACTCTTTTGAGGAGCTTTGAGACAAGACAAAGGGGATGAACTAAGAGAGACCAAAGAGTCATTTGGTGAGCTAAAGCTTGGATTAATGAAGTTAAATCTCTAAGTAAGCTCTACCTCTCTTAATCATAGTTTACATGCTTTGTTTAAGTTATTGGTAAATGATTTTGAGCATGATAACTATGATGTGATGAATTCATTATTCTCTCAATCTTTGATCTAATTAAGATTGGATTCTTCACTTTGTTTTCATCCAAGTAGTTTTTAAACTTTCTTAATCATGCTTAGTCTAAATCTTTGATTTCTTTTATATAGCATGATTCTTTTTCTTGGTTGAAACATTACTTGTTGTTTTCATTCATTTAAACATTAGTAAAATTATTTTGATTTTGAAAACAACATTGCACATGCATCACATGTTCTAAGTTAGTCATTTTCATACAACTTGTGATTCTTTGATTTTCATGTCATTAACAAGTTGATTTTCATACGTGTGATTTGCATTAGACTTCAATCAAATCTTTCATGAGCTTTAAACTTTGAAATGCTTTAAGCATATATTTGATTGAGCTTTCTTTTTTAAACTTGATTGAAGTTATCACACACACACATCATGAGCATACACATTTGCATTCATTTAGTGTTTGTGTGAGTTTGTTATTCACTTTCATATCCGCCTATTTTAGAGGCAAATACATTGTGCTTAGTTTGTATCTCTTAGAGTGATCTTTTGTAAAGACACATTCTTAGAGAAATCTTTATTGTGTAAAGGTTATTGCTTAGCCTAAGAAAAGCATCTTGTAAAGGTTATTGCTTAGCCTAGAAAAGCACATTGAGAGGTTGTTGTTTAGCCTAGAAAAACAACTTTGTAAGGGTTATTGCTTAGCCTAGTAAAAAGCATAAATAGTGGAAATCCGGTGGGGTGATTAGATCACAAGCCGGTAGTGGATGTAGGCATTGAGGCCGAACCACTATAAACCTTGGTGTTGTGGTGCTTGCTTTTGTGGTGATTGTGTTTATTAGCTTCCGCATATTGTTTGATTAATCATCACATGTGACTAGTTTTTGTTAAGAAGTTAAAATTGTTTTAAATTGGTCACAATTGTAGCTCACCCTATTCACCCCCCCCCCCCTCTAGGGTTAGGATCCCAAGGACTTTCAATTGGTATCAGAGCCAAGTGCTCTATCTTATAGGATCAAGTGTTTGGAACTCTTGATTAGGTGTAAAAACCTAGAGTCAAAAACCCTAGAGTTGTCCTTATATGAAAATCATTAGAATGGACTCCACTATGCTAGACTTTGTAGATTCTTCTAGACCCCTCATTCTTCCTTCTATTGGAGATTCAAACCCTCAATTAAATGAATATCAATTTGATTCAAAAGAGGAAGAAAATGAGTATGATGAAGATGATCTTCAACAAGCCTATAATGAATTATATACATTATCTTCAAAGCTTGATAAGAGAAATAAAAGTTTAAAAGAAGAATCAAATAGACTAAACATAGAGTTAGCTTCTTCAAAAGATGAACTTAGAGAGAAAGAAGAAGTAATAAAATGTGTAGAATCTAAGTTCATGATCTCTTTAAATAACCTATCTAACATTCAAGATGAACTAAAAGAATTAAAGATGGGTTATGATAATGTCAATAAGAAAAATTTAAAACTAAGAGATCAAATAAAAAGGCAAGATGAAGACATTGACAATTTAGAATCCAAGTTGATTAAAAGTAAGTTAAAATCCTTAGAACTTGGATCTAATGTTGCGAATGAACTTAAACTTGAATTAAAACTTGCCAATGAAGAGCTAAGCAAATATAAGGAAATTGAAAATGAACTTTCAAAAGTCAAAAATGAAAATTCAATCCTTATAACCAAAGTCACTCAACTTGAAAGCTATAAACAAAAGTATGAGTGCAAATTTACCCAAGGAGAAGATAAATTTGAAAAATTATTTAGATTGGGTAAATCTAAAGGAGATAGGACGGGTCTTGGTTTTGATAAGTATATTTCACATGACCCTAAATTCACCAACACTTTTGTGAAAGGTGAGTCCTCATTCTCTAGCACTCTTTCTCCCATGCCCAAAACAAAATGTATTTATTGTGGCATTGAAAGACACTTTAGGTTTGAGTGCAAACTAAGAAGAAGCCATGTGTCTAAACCCATATTTGAACCCAAAAAGGTAGAATCAAAATCTATGAAGGGTAAGACACTAAAAACCAAAGAAGACTCCAAAAAGATTAAAGAAGTTAAATCATTTAAAATGGAGTCTCCTAAAATAGATTCTAAAAAGTTTAAACAAGTTAAACCAAGCTTGAAAGAATCTATGAACAAAAAGCTTCTCAACCTATCTCCCTTATATAAACCCATGAAAGAACTTTTGAATAAAGTAACAAAGTTAAATCTAAAATTCAAAAGTCAAATGAAGGGAGAATATAAGAAGAAGAGAAAAATGATCAAATCCCCTAAGAATTGAACAAACTCACCAACTTCAAAAGACTAATCACCAATCGAAGCTAAATTTAGTGAAATCTAAATATCATGGTGATAAGTTTAAATTGAAAATTTATCAAGTCAAATCTCCTTTAGTTGGTGAGAAGTCCAAACTAGACCTCAAAGTTCAACCCTCTCAAGACCTTAGGTGGATTCCTAAAGTTATTTACCTAGACAAACCTTAGGGCCTTGAACCTTCATTGACCAACCTATTCTTTATAGTCAAATCACTTTGTTGGTCATGTTGCATTTGCATTTTGTTTTCTTTTAGTTACATTTCTTAAAATGCATTGCTTCTTTATGATCAATTGATTTTGTCTTCATGCACCATTCTAGTTACATTTCATGGTTTTCAAAATCTTTTGATTATAATTTCATCATGTTTGATTTGCTTTTTGCACACATATGTTTTGCATTACATTTCTTTACATGATTAATTGATTGTGTTTTTAAAAAAGCTTTCATAGCTAATTTATTCATGATCAATTGTTGTTGAATCATTTGTGTAGATGTCATAGTAAGATTATTTGAACAAATGATTTGAATCAATTCAAGTTTTTCCATGGACTCCTAAGTTATACTTTTATATGGAAAATCATTGTTTTGAAAAATCAACTTGTATGTGGTTCATTTAAGTTGTATCTTTTAAAATACAATGTTGAAAATTGATCTTCAAAATCATTCTTTTTATGCTCATTGTTGGATTTTGTTTATCAAAATGATTTGAAGATTGTTTGAATGGAAATGCTCTAAAATATCATTAGTTATATTCATCTAAGCATGTTCCATGATTCTCATTTCCTTTTCTTTTGGTTTCATTATGTTAGAATTGGAGATGTATGTTGTTTGCATCCTTGCTTATTTATTTACATTCTTTTTATATGCAAATGACTATTGGTTCCATGTATGGTTGTGGTATTAGTAATATTTGTAGAAACCATACTAGAACCCAAACCCATCCTCTATGCCTTATAGTCATTTCTTTTTGGATGGTTATGATGTTGATTCATGTGAATTCTCTAAGTGATGTCATTCTTATACATGTTTCAACTTCATAGTAGTGTTCTAATCATATGAAACTCTTTGAAATCTATTCCTCATATTTCTATATGTTTGATGGATATCTTAGATGTTGAATTCATATGATTTTGACACTTTGGAAATTGCATGCATTACCAAGTAGTATCCTTTTGCATTGCAATTTACCTTGTTCATCACTATGCTCAATAGTCATATCTTTAAAAGTGATGAATATCCATTTATGATGCTTGATGGAATTTTGTGTTTGTCACATCTTTGCTGTTTATCATGTTGTCAAATTCAATTAGTTTCTATTGGTAAAATTTTCGATTGATTTGATTTCTTGTGAATGTGATAGACCATGTGTGCATTGGTTTGAACTTGATAGTTATATATTTGTTCCATGTCACACACCATTAGCATCATAATTTTCATGTTGCCACCTTCCTTGCTCATATAGGTAAATCTCATGACCTCCATGTTTATGTGTTCATAATAGTGGTTGGTTATTAGGTGAGGCTGGCTTCATGGTTGAATCTCATTTCACTCATCTTGCACTTTATTAGTCATATTTATTGATTGAATGAAATGATTTTCAAAACTTACATAGCATATGATTTTCATAGTTATATTGATTGATGCTATGTTTAGTAAACCCCATTTCATCATGGATAGCTCTAATTTGGATTTTTCCTAATAGTTATATTTTTAAATCCATTTTAGAGTGATTGTGTTTAATAGACTTATCCTTAAATCTCAATTGGTATTCTTTGTTTTTCCAATTGATATCCATGATTGCTTTTCCCATTAGATCTTGCTCTCTTTTGGTAATTTGATCAAATTGAGCCTTATAGTTAAAATGAATCTAATCCTTTCCTTGAAGTTGACCCTCATTTGGTTAAACCATCTACTTCTTGAACCAAATAGTTATATCTTGTCAAAAGTTTGACATAAGAAGAGAATGGATTGAGGGGGAGTGTAAACCTTCATAGGAAGTATTAGTTTTGATCAAATTCACCCTTGGATTGCCTTTGAGCCCTTAGAGTTAACTTCCATACATGATAGCCTGTTATGTATTTCATTTTCGATTTCATTTGTTAACAGGTGCTACTAAAGGTATTTTCCTTATTTCATGTGTGTAGGTACCTTTGCAATTTAATGTCAAAGGGGGAGATAGAGTTCAAGTACTCGAAGATCTCCTATTCTTCAAAGGGGGAGAGAGCATTCAAAGGGAGAGAGAGGCATGGTCAAAGGGGGAGAGCAAATAGAAGAAAGAAAGCTTGGAGCTAAAGAAGATGCTTGGTCATAGAAAGGAAAGAAGAAGAGAAAGCTTGAAGAATGATCAAGCACCAAGCATCAAGAAGATTGAGGAAAAGAGCCCAAGAGCCCAAGCTAAGAGGAGGAGCATCCAAGAAGATTTCAAGACTTGTCCAGCATAGGGGGAGCTGAAGACTAAGAGTGTAATTTCAATGATGAGTAAGTTGCCATCAAATTACAAAGGGGGAGATTGTTAGGGATTTTGTATTTGCAATTTGATGGATGCATTTTCACTTTAGCATCATTTGATTTACACACACTTGCATTGATTTAAAATATCTTGAAATCTTGATTTTTACATGCATTGGTTTTAGACTTGAAGAAATCTTGTTTTATGCATGTTTTGTTTCTAAACTTGGATGCATTGGTTTTAGAATACAAACTCTTTTGAAAACGTAATTCTTTGTGCATTATATTTGGAAAATCATTTTGAGAATTTAGGCTTGAGCCTTGCATACATCCATCACTTTCAGAATCATCTTTGTATGCATTTTCATATGAAAAGAGTTTTTAGAAATCAAGCTAGCCTTTGGATTTAAAGTTTCGAATCTATATAGGCTTTGTGTGTTTCATGTTTTTTTAAACATCTTCATTTGATTTAAAACATGTTTTTAAGCTTGATTAATTGGCCCAAAATGTTCCACAAAGAAAATCTTTGAATCTTGCAAAAGTTGATTTTGGGGTCCCGGCAGTGTCGCCAGTCGACCGGCGCAGAGGTCCCGGTCGACCGGGAACACTACAGGCAGAAAGTGCCTGGGAGCTCCAACGGTCAGAAATTTGACCGTTATGTGATCCCGGTCGACCGAGACCTGTTTGCAGGTCGACCGAGGACTAGCCGTTGGGCACTTTTTCCTATAAAAATGAGTTCTTTCCTTTGTCAAATGTTGGAGATTTTGAAGACTCTTTTGAGGAGCTTTGAGACAAGCCAAAGGGGATGAACTAAGAGAGACCAAAGAGTCATTTGGTGAGCTAAAGCTTGGATTAATGAAGTTAAATCTCTAAGTAAGCTCTACCTCTCTTAATCATAGTTTACATGCTTTGTTTAAGTTATTGCAAAATGATTTTGAGCATGATAACTATGATGTGATGAATTCATTATTCTCTCAATCTTTGATCTAATTAAGATTGGATTCTTCACTTTGTTTTCATCCAAGTAGTTTTTAAACTTTCTTAATCATGCTTAGTCTAAATCTTTGATTTCTTTTATATAGCATGATTCTTTTTCTTGGTTGAAACATTACTTGTTGTTTTCATTCATTTAAACATTAGTAAAATTATTTTGATTTTGAAAACAACATTGCACATGCATCACATGTTCTAAGTTAGTCATTTTCATACAACTTGTGATTCTTTGATTTTCATGTCATTAACAAGTTGATTTTCATACATGTGATTTGCATTAGACTTCAATCAAATCTTTCATGAGCTTTAAACTATGAAATGCTTTAAGCATATATTTGATTGAGCTTTCTTTTTAAACTTGATTGAAGTTATCACACACACACATCATGAGCATACACATTTGCATTCATTTAGTGTTTGTGTGAGTTTGTTATTCACTTTCATATCCGCCTATTTTAGAGGCAAATACATTGTGCTTAATTTGTATCTCTTAGAGTGATCTTTTGTAAAGACACCTTCTTAGAGAAATCTTTATTGTGTAAAGGTTATTGCTTAGCCTAAGAAAAGCATCTTGTAAAGGTTATTGCTTAGCCTAGAAAAGCACATTGAGAGGTTGTTGTTTAGCCTAGAAAAATAACTTTGTAAGGGTTATTGCTTAGCCTAGTAAAAAGCATAAATAGTGGAAATCCGGTGGGGTGATTAGATCACAAGCCGGTAGTGGATGTAGGCATTGAGGCCGAACCACTATAAACCTTGGTGTTGTGGTGCTTGCTTTTGTGGTGATTGTGTTTATTAGCTTCCGCATATTGTTTGATTAATCATCACATGTGACTAGTTTTTGTTAAGAAGTTAAAATTGTTTTAAATTGGTCACAATTGTAGCTCACCCTATTCACCCCCCCCCCCCTCTAGGTTTAGGATCCCAAGGACTTTCATCTGATACTCTTTTGTTTGGTGTCAGATGTCGGACCCACAAATTTTGAGGAGGAGTACACGGTTGAGGCGGTAGAGCCGCCAGTGGAGCCCGAGTGGCAGCATAACGATGTCATGTAGACGTCGTGTTGGAATTTGAGCTGAGATAACATTTTGGGAACTTAGTTTATGACCTCATCGGTCTTCTTTTGGGATGTATAAATTAAATATACTTTTGTGATCCTCACAACTTTAACTAACTTTGGGTTATACCTTTTATATATTTCTCTTTTGATACAGAGTTTGTGCAATTATCTTATATCTCATTTGGTTTTTATTTTGCCACAAGCTTTCACATATTATTATTTGTTGTGAATTCGATTAAATGGTTGCGATGGATCGTCTGGAATCCTCACCGCGGAATCCTGTGGGAAAATAAATAGCGTGTGCGAGCGGAATTTTCTGACCCGTCGCGCCACGTCCCCCGGATTAAGGACTTGATTATCAGGGCCTCGGTCCCGGGGCGTGACACAAACGAAAGGAGTTAACATGGCATTCCCATCATAACTCAAGTTATGAGACTAACACAGTGGTGTTCACTTAAATTCATGAATGCACAAAACACGCGTAACACTGTCTAAACATGTCGAGATAAAAGGGGAAAATCACTTATCAAAACACGACTAGCAAAAGGAATGATCAATATGCATAACACGCTTAGGAAGTGACCCCTTTTTTCACTTTTGGAACAAATCTTCAAACAAGCTGGTACTTAACATTCAAAACGAATACACAATGATATTCATTGTATCAAAAGCTAAAGTACGAACACAAAGTCTATCAAGCACATGTAAGGACCTTTGGTTGATCTTTGTGTAAACAAAACCCTAAATGTTGGAATTAAAAGAGAATCGGTGCCCCGGAAGTTCAAAGACATCACAGGTTTCGAGTGCACAATATCAGGCTAAAGGTCACTTAACATGTTCTAGTTTTCATTCTTACAAATATTCTTCAAAATGGGCAATGGTTTCAAATTCGGTCAGCTCGCGATCAGGTGTCGGCTAACTGAACTAGGATCTGGCGGCAAGCGGCCAGCTGACAGACTAGTTGACCGCTGGAAACCCAGGTCCAAACGCAGCTCTCTGGAAAAGAAACCGAACTGACTTCGGTTGGCTTGCGGTTAGCCGAAATGGGACCTGGCGGCTAGCCGTAAGCTGACCGTAGGGCTGGCCGCTGAACCCTGATGCACATGCCAGCTTCTAAAAAAGGAACCGCCGAGCTCAGCCAGCTCGGGGTTAGCCGAAATGGGAATTTCGGCTTACCGCCAGCTGACCAGCGGCTGACCGAAACTACACGACAAGTGCATTTCAGTTCAGATTTTCACATTTTCTTCTTCCCTTCTTCTTGTTTCGCATTCAACCTGCACTTCCCTGAGCCTACAAGCTCTCCAAGGGATAAAACACACATTTCATAGCATAATTGAGACATCACATTCCCATTCTTCAATCTAAAACAAAATCCCCAAATTTTCCAATGAAATGAGAAGAATGGTAAGAAAACAAATCAAATGCACAGATGTTATCATCCATCCTAGATTGGTTACTTGCCTTAGTCCAAGATGTCACAAACCTCTCTTCAAAAACCTCCACTCAAGATAATCCAAATACTACAAAACCCATGAAAACCAAACAAAACTCACTCAATCTTGAAAACAAGGAACTCATTTTCACAAAAGGGTTTGCAATATGAAAAATAAGATCTTTAGGAACCAAAAAGGCTCCATTAAAGAGATGGGTTGGAGCTCTTACGTAGAAAAGGCCAAACAAGAGAGAAGGAAGAAAATGGAGATCTTGCCCAACTAGAAGCTTCAAGAAATTTGTATCAATGGAAAGTTTAGGATGAGAGGAAGAAGATGATGGTCTTGGAATTCCATTTGGAGTCTTCTAGGATGATAATTCAAGAGAAACAAAGTGGAGAGAAACGGTTTCTCCTCTTGGCTGCTCTAGGGTTAGGGTTTGAGAATGAAAAGAGGGAAAGAAGGAAAGAGTTGACTTAAAACCCTAGCAAATGGGGCCTAATGGCCAAATCTTGCATCAATGAAAACATGATCTTGCGAGCCTCGAATGAACTCGACGAAGAAGGATAAAATGATCCTCGAAATATCTAGTTTCCAAAAAATATATTTTTAACATGGTTTTGTGATTTCGAAATTTGTGTCCAGATTTGAGCATAAAAGATAATCTTTACCCTTTTGGGCCAGAACTTGGGTTTTTGGGCTTTAAACATGAATGGGCTGAAAACGAAAGTTGCAACACATGGTAAAATCATTCAAATGAAATCAAAATCAAAATTAAAAACGGAAACCGATACGATCCTCCTAAGCTTACGCGTGCACTCAGGCCTTCCTGAGCGTGTCTGACTAACACTAAACGTCCTCAAAATTCCCAAAGCTATATCTAGGACTAAACTAATTATTTATAACCCAATGATAACTAGAACCACTTAGGACTAAACACATACTAATCACACACTAATCGAATTAGTCTGGGCCGGGGTCTAACATCCTCCACCCTTTAGGATATTTGGTCCACCAAATAAAACAAACATTTACCTCTAGTAAAAGCTGTGGATACTTCCTCTGAACTTGATCTCTCAATTCCCATGTGGCTTCCTCTGGCTCGTGGTTTTCCCAAAGTACCTTAACCCAATGAATAGTCTGATTTCTCAATTCTTACTCTTTGGTATCAATGATCTTGATCGGCTTTTCCTTATACGAGGCATCTTCTCGAACCTCCAAAGGCTCGTGTTGTAGTATATGCGAAGGACTAGAAACATATTTCTTGAGCATAGAAACGTGAAATACATTGTGCACCCCGGAAAGTTCCGGCGGTAACGCAAGTTTATATGCGACATCTCCAATCTTGCTCAAAATCTTATACGGACCAATAAACCTCCTTGACAATTTGCCTTTCTGACCGAACCTCAAAGTTCCTCTAATTGGTGAGGTTTTCAAGAATACTTTGTGACCCACTTGAAACTGCAATTCTCTTCGGCGAGTGTCTGCATAACTCGTCTGCCTACTTTGGGCGATCTTCAAATGTTCCTGAATCAGCTTGACCTTGTCACTTGTCTCTCCAACTATGGTCGGTCCATGAAAACTACATTCACCTACTTCTTCCCAACAAACCGGCGTTCTGCATCTTCTGCCATAGAGTGCCTCGAAATGTGCCATGCCGATGCTAGAGTGGTAGCTATTGTTATAGGCAAATTCACAAAGCGGTAAGCACTCATCCCACTAAACCTTGAAATCCCATACACAAGCACGCAACATGTCTTCGAGATTCTGTATCGTCCTTTCTGACTGACCATCAGTCTAAGGATGATAAGCTGTACTGAACTGAAGTTTGGTACTCATAGACTCATGAAGAGTTTTCTAAAACTTTGAAACGAACATGCTGTCTCTGTATGATGTGATGGAGATGGGCTGACCATGTTTACTTACAATCTCATCAACAAATAACTTTGCAAGTGGTGCCATGTGCATGATATTCCCTGTCTTCATCGGAATGAAATGAGCAGACTTTGTCAAACGATCTACAATAAACCAAATTGCATTATTTCCCTTCTTGGTATTTGGCAAACCGGAAATGAAATCCATGGTGATGTGCTCCCATTTCCACTCCGGAATCTCCAACGATTGTAGCAAGCCTGGGGGCTTTTGATATTTGCTTTAATCAACTGACAAGTTAAACAACGGGACATAAAAGTTGTTATCTCTCTCTTCTTGTTGTTCCACCAAAATATTTTCTTCAAATTATGGTACATCTTCGTGCTACCCGGATGCATAGAGTACCTTGTGCTGTGAGCTTCATTCATTATTTCACTCTTCAAGTCATCCACATTTGGCACACACAACCGGTCACGGAAATACAATATCCCATTCACCATCTTGAAATCTGGACATTCTGTGATATGCTCTACTATCTTTGCCAACTCTGGGTCTTACAACTGACTTTCCTTGATCTTTTGGATGAAGGTAGGTTCCGATATTGTCATGTTTGCTAACATTGCACCCAATTTCAGGGTTTGTACTTCTACACTCAACTCTTCAAACTGTTGTAAGACACCAACTCCTCTCAAACTGGCCATGACCACTGATTTTTTGCTCAATGAATCAGCTACAACGTTCACTTTGCTTGGATGATACTTGATTTGGAAATCATAGTCTTTGATGTACTCCATCCACCGTCTCTGTCTCATGTTTAAATCCTTCTGCAATAACAAATATTGCAAACTTCGGTGATCTGAATGGACCTCAAATTTCTCTCCATAGAGATAGTGTCTCCACATCTTCAATGCAAATACAGCTGCTGCCAATTCCAAGTCATGAGTCGCATAGTTCTTCTCATGGTCCTTCAACTGTCTTGAGCCATAAGCAATCACCTTGCCATCCTGCATCAATACACAACCTAGTCCCACATTCGAAGCATCTGTATAAACAATAAATCCGCCGCTACCTAATGGTAATGTAAGGATTGGAGCTGTGGTTAACCTTCCCTTCAACTTTTGAAAACTTGTTTCACACTGTTCGGTCCAAACAAATGGGACATTCTTCCTAGTCAATTTTGTCAATGGTGCTGCGATGGATGAAAAACCTTGGACAAACCTTCTGTAATAACCTGCAAACCCCAAAAAGCTTATGATTTCTGTCACACTGCTTGGCCTCACCCAATTCAAACCTGCTTCTATCTTGGTTGGATCGACTGCTAAACCTTTTATGGAGATGATGTGGCCTAGAAAAGCAACTTGCTCTAACTAGAATTCGCACTTACTGAGTTTTGCATAAAGTTGGTTGTCCCTCAAAAGCTGTAACGCTGTCCTCAAATGTTCTTCATGCTCCTTCTTACTCTTGGAATACACCAAGACGTCATCAATGAATACTACTGTAGAGTGATCCAAATAGGGTGTAAAGACTTTGTTCATAAGAGTCATAAAGACTGCGGGTGCATTTGTCAAACCAAAGGGCATCACTAAGAACTCGTAGTGCCCATATCTTGTTCTAAAAGCCGTTTTCTGAACATCAGAGTCTCTAACTCTCAATTGACGGTACCCTGATCTCAAGTCTATCTTGAAAAAATAGGCTACTCCTTGCAATTGATCAAATAATTCGTCTATCCTTGGCAATGGATACTTGTTCTTCACGGTCACATGGTTCAATTTCCTGTAGTCAATGCACATTCTCAAACTTCCACTTTCTTTTTCACAAACAACACCGGTGCACCCCAAGGTGAAACACTTGGCCTAATGAAGCCTTTACTCAACAATTCCTGCAATTGGAGTTTTAGGTCACCCATTTCTACTAGAGCCATTTTGTATGGCGCAATGGAGATCGGAGCCGTCCCTGGTAGGAGCTCAATTGTGAACTCAACTTCTCTAATTGGTGGTAATCCAGGGATTTCTTCTGGAAAAACATCTGAAAATTCACACACAATGGGGATATCCTCCACCCCTTGGGACTGTTTATCCTCCGTGAAAAACGCAATAAAGGCCTGACACCCACTCTGAACTAGTCTGCTTACCTTCAACACTGAAATAAATCCTGCCTGAGTTTTCCTCTTGTTCCCCTGAAATATCAATTCTGCCTGTGGTCCTTGGAATCTGAATGTTATGGTTTTATTAAAACAATCCATGGTGGCATGATATGCTTCTTACCAATCCATGCCTAAGATGACATCAAAATCATGCATGTCCAAAACAATGAGGTTGGCCGGTAAATTAACATCTCCTAACAAAACTGTATAATTAGGGTAATAGGTTCTACACACAACTTGTTTCCCTACTGGTGTGGTTACTATCAGAATATAATCAATTCACTATGTGGTGCATCAATCATCTTAGCAAAACTAAGAGATAAAAATGAATGTGTTGATCCAGGGTCAAATAAAATCTGAGCTTCTACCCCACAAACAAGAAGTTTACTTTCCACCATGTCTCCTGCAGCTTCAGCATCCACACGGTTGAGATAATATAATTATCCATGCATCTGTAGCCTATTCGGTGCTTGATTTTGCCTTCCTTGCCCATGTCTGTTCTGTTGTGGAGGACGAGCATTCTGATTCTGCGCTGGTGGCCTAGTCTGCTGCTGCTGCTGCTGAGGTGGTCTAACCTGATTCTGAACTGGTGCTTGATTCTGAGGAGCTGCTTTTCTCTGTTGTTGGTTTCTGTTCTCTTGATTCTTAAGTTGTGGGCAATCCTTGATTGCATGGTTCATAGCCCCACATTTGAAATAGGCACCTGTGGCCTTACGACATTCATGAGTTTTGTGGTTCTTGCCACAATGGCCACAACCCTATCTCACCTGACTTTGTTCTTGCCTTGGTTTCTTATTGTGCTGTTGCTTCTGATTCTACTGCTGGTAGTGCTGCTTCATGTCTTGAACGATCAGGTTGTTAATATCCTCAAACTTATATGCTCGTTTGACAGCCTCATCATATGTAGCTGGTGGAACTACTCCTATTGTATCTCTCATGATAATCCGATTCAACCCTTCCAAGAACTTCGTTATCTTTTTCTACTCAGTGTCAATCAACTCGGTAGCATATCTAGCCAATCTCTCAAACTTGGTGACATAGTCTAGCACAGTCATGCTGCCTTGCTTGAGCTGCTGGAATTCGATAGCCTTCTGTCTCTTAACATGGGAAGGAATGTACTTATCCTGGAACTGTGTCTTGAAAACTGCCCATGCATCCTCGTTAGCCATTACCGTGTATGGATCCTTAACTGTTTGCCACCACTGATCTGCAAGTCCATAAAATAGTGAAGCTGTGAGGTTGACTTTCTGTCTCCCAGTTCACGTAAAGACATCAAAGATTTTCTCGATATTAGCTAGCCAGTCATCTGCAACTAACGGGTCCTCATTGCCCGAAAATTCCTTATGTGCTCTCTTCCTGAACTTCTCAAACAACGCATTAGGGTCATGATCCCTATTGTGGATAACAATCTGTGGACCCAAAAGTTGAGGGTGTGGAGCTTGATTCCTGTTCTGAAGAACTTCCAAGAGTTGTCTCTGAACTTGTGTCATTTCCTCATCCTTCTTTGCTAGTTGTTCTTGAAATTTGGCTTGAGTCTCATTTGCCTGCCTTTATTATTCTATCATAGTTTGCATGAGTTCTTGGAACTGTGTAGCTGTTGGCGTATTAGTTGTGTCTGACTCATTCTAATTACTGCCTGAGGCATTATTGTTTGGAAATTTTCTTGGAGGCATGATGCTGTAAAACAAGGTGTTAGTACACAATAAACATGGTATAAGGGTTTCTAAGGTCCTATACCAACAAATCTATCGAACTCACGAATCCTCGCCACGTTCCTAAGACCTTTCTAGTTTCTTTTAAGTGCCTGAAACAAGTCCCGCTCTGATACCAGTCCTGTCGCGACCCCGAAACGGGCCCCGGGCCCGCCACGGTTGTTTTTCTTGTTGTTATGTTTGTTTTCTCACAGGTTCCCGCGGTGAGGATTCCCGAAACACGCGGAATCTGTCTCACATGATCAAGTTTGCGGAAGCGTGTAGCAAATCACATCAAGATAAGCACCAATAAGTTTTTAAGTGCTATGACAAATAATATCAAGACATAGTATCAAACGAAAGGAGTTAACATGACATTCCCATCATAATTCAAGTTATGAGACTAACACAAAAGTAAGTTTAGTTTAGTTACATCCCATAAGAGGCCAACAAAGGCCAATACAGTTCTCAAAATAATAAAGGACCCAATGACAAAATGTAGCGAAACTCAAGAACCCGCCCGACGTCTAGTTGACATCGTCGGGTTGCCACTCTCAGACTGGGGGTGACTTAAGAGCCTCCTCCAGACGCTCCTCCTCAAAGGCAACGTCACCTGCACCTGGGCACCAACATACAAGGGTCAAACACGACGGTTTGGCAGGTAATCAATTTAAGCATGAGCACGTAAGTAAATGTTTAAAGAATCATATAAGACATTTTTTTGAATTGTAAACAGTTACATGACTAAGTTACATTTCAAAATACGAGCAAAGCTAACATGAATACTTATAATATCATTAATAGTTACATTCCACAATGAGCCCATCCTTTCCCTATCATTTAAAATGAAAAGAGCAAGCAAGCATGACAAGCACGATATACATAATATAATCACGACACGATTCCCACATATACGGGGATTCCGGTCGCGGAACCGGACTCGCACGATGTGTAATAAAATACACGACCAACCTGCAAATAGTCCACATGTTTAAGGACCCTCAGATAGTGGATCAAACTGAAATGGCAATCCAAGCCCAGTGGTGTTCACTTAAATGTATGAATGCACAAAACACTCAAAACACTGTCTAAACAAGTCGAAATAAAAGGGGAAAATCACTTATCAAAACACGACAAACACAACTAGCAAAAGGCATCATTAATATGCATAACATGCTTAGGAAGTGACCCCTTTTTTTCACTTTTGGAACAAATCTTCAAACAAGCTTGTACTTAACATTCAAAACGAATACACAATGATATTCATTATATCAAAAGCTAAAGTACGAACACAAAGTCTATCAAGCACATGTAAGGACCTTTGGTTGATCTTTGTGTAAACGAAACCCTAAATGTTGGAATTAAAAGAGAATTGGTGCCCCGAAAGTTCAAAGACTTCTCAGGTTTCGAGTGCACAATATCAGGTTAAAGGTCACTTAACATGTTCTAGTCTTCATTCTTACAAATATTTTTCAAAATGGGCAATGGTGTGAAATTCGGTCAGCTCGCGGTCAGGTGTCGGCTAGCCAAACTAGGATCTGGCGGCTAGCGGCCAGCTGAACGACAGGTTGACCACTGGAAACCCAGGTCCAAACGCAACTCTCTGGAAAAGAAACCGAACTAACTTCGGTTGGCTTGCGGTTAGCCGAAATGGGACCTGACGGCTAGCCGTAAGCTGACCGTAGGGCTGACCACTGAACCCTGATACACATGCCAGCTTCTGGAAAAGGAACCGCCGAGCTCGGTCAGCTCACGGATAGCTGAAATGGGGATTTCAGCTAGCCGCCAGCTGACCAGCGGCTGACCGAAACTGCACGACAAGTGCATTTCAGTTCAGATTTTCACATTTTCTTCTTCCCTTTCTTATTTCTCGTTCAACCTGCACCTCCTTGAGCCTACAAGCTCTCCAAGGGATAAAACACACATTTCATAGCATAATTGAGACATCACTGTCGGATGTGAATTTTGATCCCCCAAGGGAGGGAAATCGCCATTCATCTATATGTGTTATTTAAATTTTACATCGAAAATGAGGATTCCGACTACCCTCAAAATTGACGGATCACGATCGCCAGCTACGGTAACGGCCGTAACACCGTTCTTCGACAAAAGCCGAAGAAAAATGGGAGAAAATAAATGGGTGGGTTCTTCTCTCGTCTAATGTGCTGCCGGCAACACACGACGGTTTTCAAGTCACATTAATTTGGGTCTCTTTGGGTCTCTTTAATATTGGGTCAATTCAGGGTTATGAGTCAGAATCCAAATAAGGTTAATCCTCACATAGCAAAATCATGGTATATCCAAGTAAGACAAAATAATTAAAATAAAGAAAATAAAAAGGGGGGAGGTGCCAAATATTTAAGAAGAGGATCGGCCCCGTTCCCGGGTACCCCCTTCTAATCCCTTGGCAAAATAGGGTTCAAAGGCTGACTTTTAAATCAAAATGATGATGCAAATGAGACTTTGACTTGTGATTTCTGTGTTTTTCGTGTGCGATACACGAGTGATAAAGTAAAAAGCCGATGGGCTGTAATTGATTGAAGGTGGCCGATGGGCCGGTGTTTGTTTTAGATGGCCGATGGGCCGTGATTGATTTAGGGTGGCCGATGGGCCGAAATAAAAAAAATGCAAAGTGTGTGAAATCACTCATCTCATCTAATTATTCTCATTTATTCAATTTTGGAAGTCAGTTCTTTGTTCCCTTTTATCATTAAGTTCGATTAAATATTTGGCACCTGAGGTGGAGGAAGAAATAAAGGAAAAATCTTTTTGGGTTTATTTTGTTGATTTTATAGTTTTTATGGTTTTTTGATATTGGACTAGAAGGGCCTAACTAGGGGATTTTTACTTGGATTTATGTGATTAGTGCTTATTACTGATCATCGGATTAACCCGAACCTAAGGTCCTAGACCGCCCTCATCAGCTCTCCCGGTCCCCTAACGGAACAAGAAAAGTGATGGGACAAAGCCTAATACTCTAATCTATCTAATGGAGGAATCCGATATAATCCTAGGGTGCAAATAGCTTAAGCTTGGCAATTTCTATGCCTAAGGAATTTGGTTATGATCTTAATTGGGTGGGTTTGTTTTAAATTAAGAGTTGATTAAGAGTGATTTAGGGATGCTTTAAGGTTCTGATTAATGTGTTTTTAAATATATTAAGGTTCTGTTTTAGTTGTTTAAGGCTCTGGAATTTCAGGTTTTGTTTCAAATGACGGAAAGATGTCAGAATCTGTGAAATAGGACTGACGGAGAACTTGGGCGCACTTATAGTTGCGCCTATGTTACTCAGGCAACTTGGGCGTATTGATAGTGGCGCCCAAGTGTCAGGTTCTGTGTGCTTGGGCTGGTGACGATGGTATCGCTATTGATTTTGGAATTCGGGGGGTTTTTATAAGTGTAAGCTTCTGTTTTAATGTTGTTTTAGGTTCTGGATTGATTTATCTTAATGGTTTAAGCCCGGAATTCGAATTGTAACCGAGATTCACAACTTGGGCTAGACAGGAAACCTGGGCGCACCTGTGTGTGCGCCTAGGTATTTCTGTGAACTTGGGCGCACCTGGGTGGGCGCCCAAGTGGTGCTTTGATGTTGTTTGCCCGTCCGGCTCCGGTTCGAGGTTCCGGTTGGGTTTAAGTTAATTAAGTCTTTAATCTTGGGCTGCTATTGGTTCTGTGATGGTCCTATGATGTTGATTAAAGTCAAGGTTCAAGGTGACTATGGATTCGGAGATCCCGGGTGGAGGCGAACTTGGGCGCACCTGTGGTTGCTCCTATGTTTCCTGAATAACTTGGGTGCGCCTATGGTTGCTCCTATCTTTGCTGAATAACTTAGGCTCACCTCTGGTTGCTCCTATGTTTCCCGAGTAACTTGGGTGCACCTATGGTTGCTCCTATCTTTCCTGAATAACTTAGGCACACCTGTGGTTGCTCCTATCTTTCCTGAATAACTTGGGCGCACCTATGGTTGCTCCTATCTTTCCTGAATAACTTGGGCGCACCTATGGTTGCTCCTAAGTGTCTGATTCGCGTGTTTTGGTTCTCTACGAGATTCTGTTCACTTAAGCTTGGAGTCTCAGGTGATCTATGTCAATAAATATACGTGGTTTAAGTTCGGGAGTTAAAACGCGACCAATGTGCTTCGGGATTGGAATAAGAAGTTGGGCGCACTTATATGTGAGCCCAGGTTTCTGGGGTAACTTGGGCGCACCTGTGGTTGCTCCTAAGTGTTTGTCTGTTGTGGAGCTACTAGTTCGTTCAATTCTAGGGTGCTTTTAAGTCGGATTTGGTATTCTAGTTGGGGAATGTCTCTATTCTCTGGGTGTGGCTGAGTCTTATCATCTTTAATTAGGTTTCTATTAGGGTCTTAATTAGGGATTGGTGGCTAGGGTTTTGTTGTTAGGGTTTGATTAATTAGGGGTTTTGGTTTATATAGGCTTGTTAATCAAAATTTTAATTAAGGTTTGTTAATTAGGGTTTTAATTTATTTAGGCTTATTAATTAGGATTTTAATTAGGGTTTTAATTTATTTAGGCTTATTAATTAAGGTTGGTTAATTAGGATTTCATTAAGAGTTGTTAATCAATTTTAGGGATTTAGTTAATTAATTCTATGGGTTTTAATTGGATGTTTTAATTAGGTGTTTTGAGTTAATTAAGTGTTTTAGATTAGGAGTTGATCAAATTTATTGATTTACTTAGGCACAAATGAAATATCCTAAGATTAGCTACTTAATGTCTACTTTTATAATTCTAATACTTCTTTTAATTACTTTCTTTTTTGTGTCCTCTTCTCTAATTACTAGAGAGTAAGATGAGAGGAGAAATATTTTATGATTTTGATTTTTTGGTATTTTATGCAATTTATCCTAACATAAAATGATGATAATTCGATATTTCGAAGTCTAGAAGTTCAGTAATCAATTGAAATTACCACAAAGATAAAGCAGCAAGCTAAATGGAATGCAAAGATATGAAAAGGCGGGCCGGAAAACGAATTAGGAACTTGGGCGCACACACAGTTGCTCCCAAGTTTCTCTGCACAACTTGGGCTCACACACATTTCCCCCAAGTTTCTCTGCACAACTTGGGCTCACGCACAGTTGCTCCCAAGTTCACTGTCTCTTTTTTTCCTTTATCTTTTGCGATATATTTGGTCTTCCTTCTAATCCTTTCAACACTTTTCTCAAATCCGAAGACTTTAATACTAACTTTTATAGGGGTAGGCCCGGATCTAAGAAACAGAGTACACGCGAAACGAGAAGTCGGGGCCAAAAGCCTATCCAGAAACTTGGGCGCACACACAGTTGCTCCCAAGTTTTTCCTGCACTTTTCTTCTTCTTTGTTTCTTTTCTCGATACTTTTCGCGCGATTTGGGATGCAAGATTATAGATCCGAAGGTCCCAATAACAATACGTATGAAAAACGAGTTCGGATCTAAGAAATAAATTGTGCTTACTATGAAACTCGGGGTTGAAAACTGTTGCAGACACTTGGGCGCACAGATAGTTGCGCCCAAGTATTTTGTTGCACTTTTTTCTTTTTTTTATATATTTTTTTTCGGATTTTACTTAATGAAGATGAAATGGATGCAAAGTCTATCCTAATCACGAGTTCGGAATGCAAGAAATAATACAGATCTACGGAGTAGGGATGATCCTAAGCATGTTACTACTGATGGATCTTTGCTAAGTATTAGATCTACTAAAAAAATACTACTATTAATGCAGATCTACAATGCATGCATGATCCTAAGCATATTTCTAAACATTAATGATGTTGAATATCAATGGAAGAGAACCTAATCTAGAAATACCGGTCGGAATCGTATCTTTCAAATCGTAGGTTGAAGTTTTCACGCAGATCCATGGCTTTCGGAAGCTCTCTCCATCGCTAATCTTGGGAAACAAAAGCTCCTTCTTCTCCTTTCGTCTAGATCCAAAGCTCTCTCTTTGGTGGCTACTCTCTCTTTCTCTCTTTTCTTCTAGTTTTTCTATTCTTTTTGGTAGCCCTCCCTCTTGTAAATGACATAAGAGATCCTTATATAAGGGTTTTTTCGTGGAGAAGGGGTTAGGGCTGCTATTTGTACGAGTTTCCAGAGGTTTCGCGCAAACCAAGGCAAGTCTTGGGTTACGGGGAACTTGTGTGCGCCCATGTTAGCCTGGGAACTATGCATGCGCCCATGTTGGTTTTGGGAGCTAAGTGGGCTTATGGTTCGGTTCCGGACTGTTTTTGGGTCGAGGTTAGGTCGGGACTACGAAGGATAGAGCAAAACCCACCTAAGTATGTATTCAAGCTCTCTTCTAGGCTAACTGGACACCTGGGCGCACCTGTGTGTGCACCCAAGCACAGGCTGAAACTTGGGCGCACCTAGGGTGGCGCCCAAGTTGTCTCTAAGTGGGGGGTTGTTAAGGCAATCTTCCGTGGGCCATAACTCTTGGACCGTTGGTCGGAATTGGACGTTCTATATATCGTTGGAAAGCTCTTGAAAAGTAGAATCTGTTGGTCCATACATCATAGTGATCAGAGGTCAGGAAATGGCAGGGACCTGGGGTTAAGTTGACCTAGGGTTTGGTTCAGGTTGAATTTGGACTAAAGTAAAGGAAATTGAACTTAGGTGCATTTGTGGGGGCGCCCAAGTGGATTTTAGAACTTGGGCGCACACACAAGTGCGCCCATGTTATCTTCTGAGTTGAATGGGCTTGGGGTTTGGTTTCGGATTGTTTTCGAATTGAGATTGGGTCGGAACTATGAAGAGTGGAGCGGAACCGGCTTAAATGTGCACTAGAGTATGCTCTAGGGTAACCAGAGACTTGGGCGCACCTTTGTGTGCGCCCAAGAGTGTCCTTGGAACCTGGGTGCACCTCTGTATGCGCGCAAGTGCAGCTTGGAACTTGGGCGCACCTATATGGGCGCCCAAGTGTGTCCCTTGTGCGGTATCATTTATGTATTCTTCCGAGGGCCATATCTTTTGATCCGTTGGTCGGAATTGGACGTTCTATATATCGTCGGAAAGCTCTCGGAATGTAGAATCTTTTGGTCTGTAGCTCCTAATATTCAGAGGTCAGGAAAAGTAAGGGATACTCAGATCAATGATTCCAACCTCTTAACCCATGTGAATCGCATTGTACTTAGGCAAACTATGTGTAATTTCTCTAAGAACAATCTGAGTGTGTTCTATATAGTCTGGAAGGGGCTTGGAATAGTGTTGTAGTCCATGCCTGGTATGAATTGCCGAACTAAGTCTAAAATTATCAACAAGCATCTTCATCATCATTAATTAATCTGAATTATGCCGTTAACCATTCAATCATGGGTGAAATGGGGGCATCATTATATATGATAAGTGTTTAAGGCTATCATAGGGGGCCAAAATGAGGTGTCTACAGTATGCCCCTCTTTGGAGAACAACACGTGGAGAGTTGTGCTCCAAAGAAAGTAGACACACCACTCATGACTCACGGGAGCTTCTGAGCTCGCGGGAGTGGCCGCCTATGGATGTATGCAATCGCAAACTTGTTCTAAAGGTGAGGTTCACTTTTCTAGGATCGATCCTGATTCAGGGGGAAAATAAAAAAGAAGAAGTTACGTGCCTACTGATTTGATTGGAAACCCGAGATCTGTGCCTCGGTGCCCGTGGTATTGCCACGTGGCGGGTTGGGAACTGTGCCCCTGTTGCTTAATTTAAAGTGATGGTGGGAACTGTGTCCCGGCGGTCTGAATCAGAAGTCGATCTGTCGATTGGTTAAGTCACAATTAGAATTTCATTTGTTCTTGCAATAGAGTTTTATTCAATTTGTCATATATAATGTCTTTTGACTTTCATCCACAGTTGAATGCTTAAGGCATAGTTGAAACTAACTAGTAATAATGGAGATCTTGAAGGCAATCACAAACATAGTTCAAGCAATGGTGTGAGGTGCATGTGAGAATGAGATGCATTTTTTTTTTTTTTTTAAATTATTTTGGAACTCGGGTATGCATCGAAAAAGCTACATCAATGGAGAATGTCCACTGGAATAACCGTCACTCTCTAGGGATCTTGGTCTTCACCCAAGCTTGGATGAGAACATATGATAGATTCGATCATCATTTTGTGCTTATCATAGAGAGTTTCGAGTTACACGGATTCCATTCTCCAACGTCAAGATTTGAGTCGGCAAACACCATAATTCGTGATAGCACGGTATTATGGTCGCCGTACCGATTATAAGCGCTTAAGGGAGGCCTACGGCGACTCAATTTCCAGACGTGAAATAAAATCATGAAAATCCATAGTTAGGTGTACCTACCTCAAAAGCTTTTCATAAGTCCGACGACGGGGCTCATTATCGCTTTCTTTCGTTGTCCATTTGCAGAAGTTTGTGTCATTCATCCCCATCAGTGTGTTTGAATCAGTTTTGTTGTTCTCATTTTTGGGTTGTAAATCTGCAGTGGACAAACACTAAAAAAATTCTGCTCTCTTGCCTGTCAGTACTTAATATTATAATTTGCAGAAATAACAATTTTAATTTCTATTGATGGAGATGACATAGGATGCAATGCATAATGCTAGATGTATGTGTGATGGGACTAATGTGCACAGGACGTGATTGGACCCCTTGTGATGGGACAATATTTGGTTTGACAATGTGTGTCGTGCTTTTGTGTGTGTGCCTCTTTAACTTCCCCTTTTTTTTGTTTTTTTTTTTTTTGTTTTTTTTTTTTTTTTTTTTGGTCTGGTCATCATTTTTTTGCCAATTTCTTAGGCTTTGGGGGCAGAAATGGGTGTAAGCGTGGTTGGCACCCGGACTTTCAAAGCATTGCTTTTCCACATTTCGTGTGCAGAGAGCACCTTTACTCTTCTTTGCATATTTTCCTTCAATTCCGAACTCCGAATGTGAGAGCTTTCAACTCATCTTTTATCTAAGTGAGTGGTGTTTCTTGTCTAAGTCGATTGTTCAAGTTTGATTAGTTTGTTTGTTTTTAGATTAATTATATTAATTATGTTGTTTGATCATGTGCGTTGGTGGGTTTTATCATATTTATGTTCAGGTTAAGTTCCTTAAACTTTTTACACATTTTAGTATTGTTTTGAAGGTTTGTGATTTTTAGGCAGTTTGTGTTTTAGTTCTTGAATTTGATATGGTCCCCTTTTTTTTCACTTCTCATTATTTTTATCCAAAAATCTTGAACCCAAGTGGTCCGGCCCTAATTTTGAAAAGAGGATAATTATTGATCAAAGATAACTTTAGGAGTAGACCATGGATTAGGTTTGTTCAAATTCTATGGGATAGACCTCCAAGTTTTCTATCTCCTTTCTTTTTCCTTAAATGAAGTTCTAAGCTGTGGAATGAGGTTCTACCATTAGCTGTGATGGCCATACAGGTGATGGGTCTTCATGGAAATGGTGGGGTATGTCCGCTTCAGCCTGGGGATGAGGGTCCTAGCCTCTGATTAAATTAAAAATGGACATGTTGATGAAGAGATCAATGCCTAACAGGATTTAGGGAAAATTTGGGGAAAAAGGGGATTTTGTGCAATTCGTGGAAATTAATGAATTAGTTGGTGTGATTGGGTTGGTTGAGTATTTTAGTTAATTTAGATTCAGTTTTTTTTTTTTTTTTTTTTGTGAATTCTTTTATGTGTTTTATTAAATTTTTTTTTTTTGTGGATTTAAGGGGGCAGTTTTGATTCTTTTTTTTTTGTGTGTTTATATGTGATGTGTGGTGCTGGATGCGTGATGTATTATAGATGTGGTCCTGGTGTGATGAGGTGAAGTGAAATGAAGTGAGGTGCGGAGGTAAAGACGTGAAGGAGTATGGAATAAAGTAATGTGTGGAGGAGTGGTAAAGTTCTATTTCCTATGAATGATGTATGCATGCAAACCATTGAAAATGTGTGTTTTATTATCATTTCTTGTTGATTGTGGCTACGAGGTGTGTTTTAATTTTTTCTTTTATCTCGGTTGTGGATTAATTGAATTTTAAAATTTGTTTTGTTTAGTTTTAATTTGCTTTTGTCTGTTGGTTTGTTTTGTTTTGTTTATTCGTTGCTTTTTTTTTAGTTGGGTTTTTTTTTTAATCATTGGTGAGTCGGTTTTTATTATGTTTTTTTTTTGTGTCTATTTTGTTTTTCAAATTAAATTCGTTGTTATTGGTTGGTTGGTGGATTTTATTGATGGTTAATCTGTTGTTTTTGCAGAGAAAACCAAAAAGAGGGTGGAGGGTGTTCTACGACAACCTCGATTGATTTTGGCATGGAGAGGCAAGGAGGAGTGCAACCGAGCTACCATTTCATCTTGAATGAGTTGAGGAACCGCAAGGTACGCACCTATTTTCTCTACTTTGTTGGGTTAAGTCTTTAATTTACGTTTTTGTTTTAAGTTTAATTTTAATTTTGATTTTTTTTATTTTTCTTCTTTTAAGTTCAAGTTTGGTTTTAATTTTAAATTTGAGTTTGGTTTTAGTTCTTCATTTAGTGAGTTGATTTCTTTTATGGAATTTAATATGGCAGGTCTCTTGGCTCCCCGATTAAGATGGCTCGAATGAAGAGTTGATTGCAGTGTAGGAAAACATTATTTATTTGAAAGAATATATGATTCCATGTTCCAAAGATCACAGATAGGCCTGTTGTTTGTGGCATTGTGTGACAACTAGATCGTCATTACAGTATCCTAATCGATGAGGCTACCATGAGCTGGTTATACCCGGGATGGATCCCTAAAGGATTGAGACGCGAATTCAGAGCATCGGGGAATTACATGAGACATTGGAGGGATTTTCCATAACGGTACATACTCTCAGAGTTATACTATTGCGAGGCTTCCTATTCTATTGAAAATTGTGCAGAGACAATCGAGGCCCTATATTGTTGATGTTGCAGTTATGATTGGTGTTTGTTATCTTTTGATGTTGATTATTAGTTGTTGATCATTGGTGTTGTATATATGATAGAGGGATGTTATTTTTAGGCTCATTTTTTCACTTTGATGTGTGCATTATGATGTATAAGATGTGTACAAGTGCATGTAGCATTTATAATGTGAGTGCATGCTTTGTAGTTTGAATTAGAAGTGCCTTGGTTATGTGTATGATGATGATGGAATGGACTCCCTGAGGGGTACTGAGGGATCATGTGAAGTGTTTTTTTTATTTATTTTTAAGGCGATAGGTTCTATACCCGATGATTTTTCAGGGTAAAAAAAAACAAGGGGGAAAGTGCCGAAATTTTTCTAGATTCTCAAAATTCGTCCCTAGGCATGTGAGTCTCACAAAGGGAGCATTAGTAGTTCAGGATAAATAAAGTGAGGTTTATATGATAAAAATCAAATAACTACAATCTCACATCAGTCTAAACTTGATAAGAAATATAGAATTGAGTTCTCAAACAACAAGGAGTGCCTGAGTGTGTGGCATTTGTGACCTAGGTAATTCTATGTTTCAAGGCATTCACAATATCAGCTATATATATGAAGGCAGAGGCTCAAGATAACAACATTTTGGAATCGCACAACATGTGATATCATAAAAGGATGTGCATAGCATACAACTATAATCAAATTCATCATAGGATATCATAACAAACATAATTTATATATCCCAAGTTTGGTTATCATCACTTTGTCCTTTTCAAATTAGGAGGAGTTGTGCACAAAATAATGCTTGTAAAATAAAATGCCCCAGCTTGTGGGATGTTTTGGATGTGATCGGGGTTGGGTTCCCTGCAAGGTCTCAAAACAAACTTATTAGTTTAATATTTTTAGGCCCCCTGCATAGTCTGGCTAAGGTAATATTTTCTTTCTCGGTAAAAATGTCAAGGGACCATTTCGGCACTCAAGCTTTGAGAATAACAAGATTGAATTCATACCTTAGGGGATATGTCCTCCCTGCATCCAACCAAAAGTGATTAGTAGTAAAAGCATGCATGAGGTGCTTGCGTGTGGGCTAGTGAGTGCTCGTGACAATCGTGTATGCGATGAGGACCCAGATTGGGAGGCCGTGTGGGATAAAAATATATTTATATATATATAAAAAATGCCCCAGCATAAGACTAGTGTTTATTCTAGCCGTGGGTGAGGGTGTAAAGGTAGATTAGCTTCTCGACCCATGATTTTCACTCTAATGATAACGTGATCCCCCCTTAACTTTCCTTTGGAGGTCGAGCCCTCACGGGCCCCCTTTTGTAGCTGCTTAGTCTTTTCGGTTGAACTTTGGAGAGTACTTGAATGCCTTCGGAGCTCATTCGTGAAAAATGTTCGTATGTGGGGTGGTGAGTCACCGTGCTACCTTAGTGTTATGGTTTTGACCACCTTCTGCTTAGTTCGCTCGATGAATACCCATGTCACTCCAGCGAGCCTAATTCTAATAGATTTTTTTTTCTCTTTCTTTTTTTGTTTTTTTGTTTTGTTTTTTTTTTTTTTTTGATATGTGACTGTGCAATGCCTGGGTCCCTTAAGCTTTCTAATCAACCCATGTAACGAGCATTTGGCCAATGACTCCCAAACCAGGTGGCTTTAGGGCACTGGGCATGAAAATATCCCTACGGGCTTACTGGCTCGAGTTAAAAAGGCTACGAACCCAGACTAGTCAGCAAACTTTTATTCTTTTCAAGACTTCTAACTAAACATTTTTTTCTCTGTTTTTTTTTTAACATGTGACTGTGCAATGCCTAGGTCTCTTAAGCTTTCTAATTAACCCATGTAACGAGCATTCAGCCAATGACTCCCAAACCAGGTGGCTTTAGGGCACTGGGTATGTAAATACCTCTACGGGCTTACTGACTCGGGTTAAAAAGGCTACAAACCCAAACTAGCCACCTTTTTTTTTTTTTTTTTTTGAAATCAAGAAGCTTTCATGACACGGGCGATCCCACCTTCAAACCTTTACATTGGGTGACTTCAGCCGTGCAAAATTTGTGTGGGGTAGACTCACCATTTTGTGTGTTTTGAAGTGTTGGTGTGTGTTTGAGTTCCAAGTTTGATCAATGTGCATCTCTTTGGTCCTCCTACTGGATTTCTTCAACTACGCTAAGGGGCAAGGAGGGTCATACTCCGCAAGAAGTAGGGAAGGGTCAAACTGTGTACCTTTTCAGGTACATAGCATTCCATGGATCGAGGAGCTCTTCCCCTTCTGCATTTACTAGTCTGTATGCATTTCCAGAATATACTTCTTTAATTACATAAGGGCCTTCCCAATTGGGTCGTAACTTACCTCTGGGATGCGGAAGCTAGGATGGAGTGATGCGCTTTAGCACGAAATCACCGACTTCGAATCTTCGTTCTTTGACATGCTTGTTGTAGGCTCTAGCAATCCGCTTCCGATACACTTGTGCATGCTCTGCTGCCTTCATTCTTTTCTCATCGAGTAGGTCTAGCTGAAGTAGTAGTGCTTCTCTCCTCTGGTCTTCTGTTATATCTTTATTTAACTGGACGCGCAGTGACGGGTGAAGGACCTCGAGTGGAAGGACTGCTTCCATTCCGTAGGTTAAAGAGTATGGGGTTTCTCCTGTAGGAGTTCTTATGGAAGTCCGATATGCCCACAACGCTTCAACCAAACGGTCTGGCCAATCATTACCTTTGGTGGTTTGCACAGTCTTCTTGATGATCTTCAGTAAGGTCTTGTTAGTTGCTTCGGCTTGACCATTGACTTGGGGATAATATGGGGTTGAATGATGCAGTCCTATGTCATATTTTGTGCACAACTCGTTCATTTGTTGAGAAATAAATTGGGGGCCATTGTCTGTTATGAATACCTTAGGGATGCCAAACCTGGCTATTATATTCTTTTTGATGAATTTAACTACAGAGGTAGCCTTAATATTAACATATGCCTCTGCCTCTGCCCATTTAGTGTAATATTCTGTAGCTGTTAATATGAATGTCTCGGGCAGTTCTTAAATCTCCTAATGTGGTCAACCAAGCTACCCTCTTTAGTACCCACTAATTTAAAGACATCCATCCATCATTAATAATCGTGGTTCCTAGGGCAATCCCGATTTTGAAGCAATAGGTAAAATCTGCAACCGATCTCACTAATTCTACTCATGACCTCTTCCATTCGTGATTGTTCTAGTAGAGGAATTTTGCACTATTATGGCTCGCCTATGCCTTTTATGATGATCAGACAATTGTGTTTTTATATTGTTTATACTTCCTTTTTTGGTTTGTGATTTTTTTTTTAGGTTTTTTAGGGTCTTTTTATTTTTTGGTTTTTATTTTTATTTTTATTTTATTTTTTTATTTTTTGCATAATCCTACGTAGTAACTAATTCATTCGGGCTTGCTTGAATTTGCAACCCTTCATTGGCATGAAGCTTAGGGTCGGCCTAGCATGATTGTGATTTTTCATTGTGTGTGCTAGTGATGTGTTGCGCATTTTGAATATTTTGACTATTCGAAAACGTGCGCGTTTAAGACCTCTTGACCTATGTGTTTTTATTAGTGGATATTTGGTCTGGGCCTTATCATTTTGCTCTCTTCGGAAACGAGAGCGTTGAAATGTTTTGGACCTCCGCCATTTGGGCCTTGGTCTGATGATAATATATCTCACTTGTATTTTATTATGGTGTCTTCTTTGAAACCTGTGATTTGTTATTTGTAGTTCAGGTCCTAAAATGATGTATTTAGTCCATAAGTTTTTATTTTGGTTCATCCGGAAACGAGACCGTTGAAATATTTTAGACCTCCGCCATTTGGGCCTTGGTCTCATGTTAAAAGGTTTTATATGTGTCTCCTTATGTTGATTTATTTGATAATGTGGAGATGACTTCGCTCGTTGATGCATTAAGATAAGGCTCTTATATTTGGGACCTTTAGTTTGCTCTCGCCGAAAACGAGAGCGTTGAAATGTTTTGGACCTCCGCCATTTGAGCCTCGGTCTTAAAGAGTTTGAACAATTAAGAGATTTGTGATCTTTGAATGATGGTTCCCTATTTTTACTTGATGATCTCCGGTCTTTTGTTTTCCTAATTGTTCGACCCTCATATTTTGTGTGAACTGTATGAGTTTTCCTTTTTCTTTGGGCTCTAGGTTTTGTTGTAGTGCGTCTAGCTTCCTTAAATGTAGTTCGTCCATGTTTTGGAAGGTGTGCTCTAAATTTTCTTTGTAACCTGGCAGACTTACATCGTGAAAGTCTTTGAGCAAGGGTGTAATCTTGAAGTTTTGGTTGTGTCACTACTGGATGGTCATGTGGGATAAGAATTTCTTCAGTTGTGTGGATTTTTACATTATTCTTTGGGACTATCGGAATCTTAGGTGGCACGTTTGGGTTAACACCTGAAAGTTCTTCTACAGTCAAATCTCCGAAAGTCCTTCCTAGAGCTTTGGGAGTGGTCTCAATTCTTTCATGGAAACTAATTGGACCAAACTCTATTTGGCTTTCTAATTCGGGAATGATCTCTATTGTTGTGTTTGAATTTTGCTCTTTATGGGCAGGGTACCATTCTAGGTGAAGGATCGGAGTTGGATCAACTCTTGGTAGTTGTCTCTTCTCAAAGTATTCTTTGTAATCTTGGCTCATGATTATTGGATTGGTCAAGGGCGGGCATGGTAAACCCTTTAGAATACTCTGAAGTCTTAGCCTTGCATTTAGATGGGCCTTAATCAAGGCAAATACAGGACTAGGCTCTATCTCATTGTGGAAGTCATGTTTGTCCTCTGAGATCGGTTTAATTATATCGTTATCCTTTGATCTTTTAACAGGGTTTGACCTATGAGGCTCACTAGTCAAGACATCATTTGATTGTGGTTCCTCCTCTAGGGTCTTTTCTACTGAGTGGTTAGGGTCTAGTTGAGGGCTTCCTTGTTGGATTTCAATGATAGGCCTAACAGTCTCTTGGTGTTGATTCTTAGGCGGTGCTTTGATTTCTACGATAGATTCGGATGGCTTTATTCGTTCTAATGGCATGCTTGACCTAATCAGCATCTTTCTAACCTCGGATTTGAGTTTCTCTATGTCCTTTTGTAATTCGTTAAACATGTTCGTATCTAAAAATTCAAATCCAGACTCTTTGTTAACCTTTCTTGGTTTAGCTGGTGTTGGAATGGGGTCAAGATGTATGGGTTTGGGTTTAGGAAAGTCTTGTTCATCATTTGGTTGCATGTTTGTTTGTCTTTGGATCATGATTTGGGTTTTGCATGATGGTCTGGGATTCAAGTTCTTTCGTTTATAATGCAGTCTATGTCTTTTAGTGGTATTCGTCTTAGATTGAGATTCTGGATCTTGTATGATTTTGTTCATTTGTGTTTGGTGCTTTATTTCAAATGAAGATGGTTTAACCAGTCTATGAGTTTCCACACTTGATTCTAAGTCATTTGATTCAAACCTGACTGGTTCGTGTGTTTCAGATCTTATGACATCAAAATCTTTAATTAATTCATCCACTTGATCCATTTGATGGTCAAGTATCTTCATCGTCGTCGTGAATTCAGATTCTTCATGTGGGTCATTAGGTTGTACTGTCTCGTCTGTCTTCGAATGAATCGTTATGTCTTTTATTTGTTGTGTGGAATGATCTTCATTTGGTCGTGTTTGGGGTAGCATTTGTGATGTTGGTATTTTTGATCGGATGATTGTTTGTGATTGATCTAGTTTGTTCATTTGATGCGTAGTGATCTGGGTTTTATCATCCCAAGGTGTTTCATGTTGTTTGTAATCTTCATTAAGCATATCATAAAAGTCCCCAGGAGGCATGTCTTTAAAGATGGGGTCATAAATCTCATCGGAAGATTCAAAAGTTTGGTCATTTGGTGGATCATAGGTTACTTTAGGGGCTAAAGTTGTCAAATATGGAGGATCATAGGTCCAATTCTTGAGAACATGATCTATTGGGGAATTAATTATGGTATATGGCGTGTCTATGGTTTCTTCGTTTTCGAGTTGATGGAGGGGAGCAAAATATGTTCTAAGAATTCGTATCCCCTCTTCTACCTCATAGCCTTTCCATAATGTTGGGATCTTGATCTCTTCGGTCATAAGTCTTCTTAGAGTTTCTGAGATTAGTCCAAGTTCCCATTCTAGATATTCACCACATATAAATTGTTCTTCTAGGGGCTTCCCTGTGTTTGCATACGGATCATTCTTTGGAGTGATACTCTTAAACCAGTCTAGGTCGGGCAACTCTAGCTCACTTATGTCCACCATCCTAGCAAACTTTTCCTGGATCTGTTTTCGAGATACTTTGGTTTTACGTGGGAAAAATGGATTTTGTGTTCTAGCATCTGTGGTTGAATTTATGTCGTGGTTCTGATTGGATGTTTGACTAAGTTGGTCGGTCGGAGCGTGAGTGGATTGTTGATTTATGACCGCTGGAGATTGGGTGGGTGGATGGGTTGTGTTGGATGGTATGGTTGGGCGTGGCTGGAATTGGTCAACGGTCATGGTGGGTGATGTTGTTTGGTTGAATGGTGAGGGTTGGGTGGGATGATGGCTTTCATTGGATGGCGTGGATAGGGATGGTTGATAGGTCGGATAAGGATGCATGGTTATGGAAGGTCGGATTGGTTGATTGAATTGATGAGGTTAGATGGTTTGGATTGGTGAAGGGATTTGATTGGATGAGATGGTCATGGGAGGTTGGATGGTTTGGATTGGTGAAGGAATTTGACTAGATGGGATGGTTTGGATGGACTGGTTGGTCGGAATGGGTGAAGGAGTCTGATTGGATGGATGACCTGGATGGATTGGTATGTTTGAATGGGAGGGGGAGTCTGATTGGATGGAATGGTTTGGACGGATTGGTAGGTTTGATTAGGATGGATTAAGATTTGGTTTGTTGTTATATATTGTGTGTTTTGGATGTAGATTCGTTGATTATTAAGGTTTAAATTTTGATTTATGTCATGATCAATGTTTTGATTATTTAAATTTGTGTGCATTGTGTTTTGATTCGATTGAGTGTAATATTGTCGAGTTGGTTGGGAAGTGGTTTGATATGGTTGGGGTTGATGGATCGGGCCATGGTTTGGTCTCGCGTGTTCGTAAGAGGTGTGATTGTTTAAGTCTTCATTTGCATAAAAGTGTCGTTTAGATCTAAGGGAAGAAGCTTGAGTTGTTATAGTTTGGTTGGAAAGGTATCGATAATTTTGTGTTTCCTTATGGTAGTGTTGGTTTATATTCGTGTATGAGTTGTTTAAGTTCTGAAAATCTTGCGTCGTGTGGTTCGTGTAAGATTGGTAATTTGAGTCGAGCATGTATGATGTTTGGGATGCAATTGTTCGATGTGGATTTTGATAAGCCATCTTATATTTGATTTCCAAAGCAATTATCAAACAATGTCATGTAACACCAAGGGAAATTTTTTTTTTTTTTTGGTTCAAAATAGAAGGGAGGGAAGAGAAGAGAAAGTTCTTTTTTTTTTTTTGGAGGTTTTTTTTTTTTTTTTTCAAAGAAGAAAGGGGAAAGTTTTAATGATGGTTTTTTATTTTGTTATAATTAGGGAAGGCCTCAGTAGGCGGTATATTAAGACCTCAGGTTTAAATTTTCGGACTCCACTCATATTAACCCTAAACTGAATGGGACACGGACATTTGATCATTGATTGGATGTTCGTGTCTTAGAATAAAATTCCAGAAAATCCCAAATAAGTGACAGGAAAACAAAAGAGGTCCCATCACGATCGCCAGGCTGTCGGATGTGAATTTTGATCCCCCAGGGGAGGGAAATCGCCATTCATCTATATGTGTTATTTAAATTTTACATCGAAAATGAGGATTCCGACTACCCTCAAAATTGACGGATCACGATCGCCAGCTACGGTAACGGCCGTAACACCGTTCTTCGACAAAAGCCGAAGAAAAATGGGAGAAAATAAATGGGTGGGTTCTTCTCTCGTCTAATGTGCTGTCGGCAACACACGACGGTTTTCAAGTCACATTAATTTGGGTCTCTTTGGGTCTCTTTAATATTGGGTCAATTCAGGGTTATGAGTCAGAATCCAAATAAGGTTAATCCTTACATAGCAAAATCATGGTATATCCAAGTAAGACAAAATAATTAAAATAAAGAAAATAAAAAGGGGGGAGGTGCCAAATATTTAAGAAGAGGATCGGCCCCGTTCCCGGGTACCCCCTTCTAATCCCTTGGCAAAATAGGGTTCAAAGGCTGACTTTTAAATCAAAATGATGATGCAAATGAGACTTTGACTTGTGATTTCTGTGTTTTTCGTGTGCGATACACGAGTGATAAAGTAAAAAGCCGATGGGCTGTAATTGATTGAAGGTGGCCGATGGGCCGTGATTGATTTAGGGTGGCCGATGGGCCGAAATAAAAAAAAATGCAAAGTGTGTGAAATCACTCATCTCATCTAATTATTCTCATTTATTCAATTTTGGAAGTCAGTTCTTTGTTCCCTTTTATCATTAAGTTCGATTAAATATTTGGCACCTGAGGTGGAGGAAGAAATAAAGGAAAAATCTTTTTGGGTTTATTTTGTTGATTTTATAGTTTTTATGGTTTTTTGATATTGGACTAGAAGGGCCTAACTAGGGGATTTTTACTTGGATTTACGTGATTAGTGCTTATTACTGATCATCGGATTAACCCGAACCTAAGGTCCTAGACCGCCCACATCAGCTCTCCCGGTCCCCTAACGGAACAAGAAAAGTGATGGGACAAAGCCTAACACTCTAATCTATCTAATGGAGGAATCCGATATAATCCTAGGGTGCAAATAGCTTAAGCTTGGCAATTTCTATGCGTAAGGAATTTGGTTATGATCTTAATTGGGTTGGTTTGTTTTAAATTAAGAGTTGATTAAGAGTGATTTAGGGATGCTTTAAGGTTCTGATTAATGTGTTTTTAAATATATTAAGGTTCTGTTTTAGTTGTTTAAGGCTCTGGAATTTCAGGTTTTGTTTCAAATGACGGAAAGATGTCAGAATCTGTGAAATAGGACTGACGGAGAACTTGGGCACACTTATAGTTGCGCCTATGTTACTCAGGCAACTTGGGCGTATTGATAGTGGCGCCCAAGTGTCAGGTTCTGTGTGCTTGGGCTGGTGACGATGGTATCGCTATTGATTTTGGAATTCGGGGGGTTTTTATAAGTGTAAGCTTCTATTTTAATGTTGTTTAAGGTTCTGGATTGATTTATCTTAATGGTTTAAGCCCGGAATTCGAATTGTAACCGAGATTCACAACTTGGGCTAGACAGGAAACCTGGGCGCACCTGTGTGTGCGCCTAGGTATTTCTGTGAACTTGGGCGCACCTGGGTGGGCGCCCAAGTGGTGCTTTGATGTTGTTTGCCCGTCCGGCTCCGGTTCGAGGTTCCGGTTGGGTTTAAGTTAATTAAGTCTTTAATTTTGGGCTGTTATTGGTTCTGTGATGGTCCTATGATGTTGATTAAAGTCAAGGTTCAAGGTGACTATGGATTCGGAGATCCCGGGTGGAGGCGAACTTGGGCGCACCTGTGGTTGCTCCTATGTTTCCTGAATAACTTGGGTGCACCTATGGTTGCTCCTATCTTTGCTGAATAACTTAGGCTCACCTCTGGTTGCTCCTATGTTTCCCGAGTAACTTGGGTGCACCTATGGTTGCTCCTATCTTTCCTGAATAACTTAGGCACACCTGTGGTTGCTCCTATCTTTCCTGAATAACTTGGGCGCACCTATGGTTGCTCCTATCTTTCCTGAATAACTTGGGCGCACCTATGGTTGCTCCTAAGTGTCTGATTCGCGTGTTTTGGTTCTCTACGAGATTCTGTTCACTTAGGCTTGGAGTCTCAGGTGATCTATGTCAATAAATATACGTGGTTTAAGTTCGGGAGTTAAAACGCGACCAATGTGCTTCGGGATTGGAATAAGAAGTTGGGCGCACTTATATGTGAGCCCAGGTTTCTGGGGTAACTTGGGCGCACCTGTGGTTGCTCCTAAGTGTTTGTCTGTTGTGGAGCTACTAGTTCGTTCAATTCTAGGGTGCTTTTAAGTCGGATTTGGTATTCTAGTTGGGGAATGTCTCTATTCTCTGGGTGTGGCTGAGTCTTATCATCTTTAATTAGGTTTCTATTAGGGTCTTAATTAGGGATTGGTGGCTAGGGTTTTGTTGTTAGGGTTTGATTAATTAGGGGTTTTGGTTTATATAGGCTTGTTAATCAAAATTTTAATTAAGGTTTGTTAATTAGGGTTTTAATTTATTTAGGCTTATTAATTAGGATTTTAATTAAGGTTGGTTAATTAGGGTTTTAATTTATTTAGGCTTATTAATTAAGGTTGGTTAATTAGGATTTCATTAAGAGTTGTTAATCAATTTTAGGGATTTAGTTAATTAATTCTATGGGTTTTAATTGGATGTTTTAATTAGGTGTTTTGAGTTAATTAAGTGTTTTAGATTAGGAGTTGATCAAATTTATTGATTTACTTAGGCACGAATGAAATATCCTAAGATTAGCTACTTAATGTCTACTTTTATAATTCTAATACTTCTTTTAATTACTTTCTTTTCTGTGTCCTCTTCTCTAATTACTAGAGAGTAAGATGAGAGGAGAAATATTTTATGATTTTGATTTTTTGGTATTTTATGCAATTTATCCTAACATAAAATGATGATAATTCGATATTTCGAAGTCTAGAAGTTCAGTAATCAATTGAAATTACCACAAAGATAAAGCAGCAAGCTAAATGGAATGTAAAGATATGAAAAGGCGGGCCGGAAAACGAATTAGGAACTTGGGCGCACACACAGTTGCTCCCAAGTTTCTCTGCACAACTTGGGCTCACACACATTTCCCCCAAGTTTCTCTGCACAACTTGGGCTCACGCACAGTTGCTCCCAAGTTCACTGTCTCTTTTTTTCCTTTATCTTTTGCGATATATTTGGTCTTCCTTCTAATCCTTTCAACACTTTTCTCAAATCCGAAGACTTTAATACTAACTTTTATAGGGGTAGGCCCGGATCTAAGAAACAGAGTACACGCGAAACGAGAAGTCGGGGCCAAAAGCCTATCCAGAAACTTGGGCGCACACACAGTTGCTCCCAAGTTTTTCCTGCACTTTTCTTCTTCTTTGTTTCTTTTCTCGATACTTTTCGCGCGATTTGGGATGCAAGATTATAGATCCGAAGGTCCCAATAACAATACGTATGAAAAACGAGTTCGGATCTAAGAAATAAATTGTGCTTACTATGAAACTCGGGGTTGAAAACTGTTGTAGACACTTGGGCGCACAGATAGTTGCGCCCAAGTATTTTGTTGCACTTTTTTCTTTTTTTTTTATATATTTTTTTTCGGATTTTACTTAATGAAGATGAAATGGATGCAAAGTCTATCCTAATCACGAGTTCGGAATGCAAGAAATAATACAGATCTACGGAGTAGGGATGATCCTAAGCATGTTACTAATGATGGATCTTTGCTAAGTATTAGATCTACTAAAAAAAATACTACTATTAATGCAGATCTACAATGCATGGATGATCCTAAGCATATTTCTAAACATTAATGATGTTGAATATCAATGGAAGAGAACCTAATCTAGAAATACCGGTCGGAATCGTATCTTTCAAATCGTAGGTTGAAGTTTTCGCGCAGATCCATGGCTTTCGGAAGCTCTCTCCATCGCTAATCTTGGGAAACAAAAGCTCCTTCTTCTCCTTTCGTCTAGATCCAAAGCTCTCTCTTTGGTGGCTACTCTCTCTTTCTCTCTTTTCTTCTAGTTTTTCTATTCTTTTTGGTAGCCCTTCCTCTTGTAAATGACATAAGAGATCCTTATATAAGGGTTTTTTCGTGGAGAAGGGGTTAGGGCTGCTATTTGTACGAGTTTCCAGAGGTTTCGCGCAAACCAAGGCAAGTCTTGGGTTACGGGGAACTTGGGCGCACACATGGGTGCGCCCATGTTAGCCTGGGAACTATGCATGCGCCCATGTTGGTTTTGGGAGCTAAGTGGGCTTATGGTTCGGTTCCGGACTGTTTTTGGGTCGAGGTTAGGTCGGGACTACGAAGGATAGAGCAAAACCCACCTAAGTATGTATTCAAGCTCTCTTCTAGGCTAACTAGACACCTGGGCGCACCTGTGTGTGCACCCAAGCACAGGCTGAAACTTGGGCGCACCCAAGTTGTCTCTAAGTGGGGGGTTGTTAAGGCAATCTTCCGTGGGCCATAACTCTTGGACCGTTGGTCAGAATTGGACGTTCTATATATCGTTGGAAAGCTCTTGAAAAGTAGAATCTGTTGGTCCATACATCATAGTGATCAGAGGTCAGGAAATGGCAGCGACCTGGGGTTAAGTTGACCTAGGGTTTGGTTCAGGTTGAATTTGGACTAAAGTAAAGGAAATTGAACTTAGGTGCATTTGTGGGGGCGCCCAAGTGGATTTTAGAACTTGGGCGCACACACAAGTGCGCCCATGTTATCTTCTGAGTCGAATGGGCTTGGGGTTTGGTTTCGGATTGTTTTCGAATTGAGATTGGGTCGGAACTATGAAGAGTGGAGCGGAACCGGCTTAAATGTGCACTAGAGTATGCTCTAGGGTAACCAGAGACTTGGGCGCACCTTTGTGTGCGCCCAAGAGTGTCCTTGGAACCTGGGTGCACCTCTGTATGCGCGCAAGTGCAGCTTGGAACTTGGGCGCACCTATATGGGCGCCCAAGTGTGTCCCTTGTGCGGTATCATTTATGTATTCTTCCGAGGGCCATATCTTTTGATCCATTGGTCGGAATTGGACGTTCTATATGTTAGACCCCGACCCAGACCAAGTCGATTAGTGTGCGATTAGTGTGTGTTTAGTTCTAAGTGGGTTTAGTTGTGGTTGGGTTAGAAGTGATTAGCTTTAGTCCTGGACATAGCTTTGGGAATTTTGAGAACGTTTAGTATTGGTTAGACACACTCAAGAAGGCCTGAGTGCACGTGTAAGCTTGGGAAGATCGTATCGTTTTCCGTGTGAGTGTGGTTTTGATTTCATTTGAATGATCTTTTTATGTGTTACAACTTTCGTTTTAAGACCATTCATGTTTGAAGCCCAAAAACCCATGTTTTGGCCCAAGGAGGGTAAAATTGTCTTTCTTGCACAAATCTGGACACAATTTTCAAGATCTCAAAACCATGTCAAAAATATACTTTTTGGAAACTAGATATTTCGACGATCATTTTATCCTTCTTCGTCGAAGTCATCCGAGGCCCACAAGACCATGTTTTAGTCACTTCAAGTTCAAGCCAAATGGGGCCCATGAGTCATCACTTAATCCCCTTTCCCCTCCCTTTTCATTCATTTCCCAATCTCTGCAACTTTTGAGTCTAGGGCAAGAGAGAAAACCTCTTTTCTCCTTCATCTTCCTCACTTGGTTTGATCTAGCTAGAGAGCTCCAAAGGAAATTCTAAGACTACCATTTTCTTCATCTCCTTGCAAGCTCTCCATTGATACAAGTTTCTTGAGTTTTCAAGTTGGGCAAGAGCTCCCTTTTCTTCCCTCTCTCTTGTTTGACCTTCTCTAGGTAAGAGCTTCAACCCATATTTTTCATGGAGTCATTTTAGTTTCTTAAGAGCATGTTTTTCATGTTTCCAAACCCTATTTGGAAAATGGGTTCCTTGTTTCCATTTTGAGTGAGTTTTGTGTGTTTTCTTGTTTTTGCTTGTAGTGTGAGATTAGCTTGTGTGAAGAGCTTGGAGGAGAGTGTTTAGCATTTGGGCAAGGCAAGTAATCTCTATAGGATCATTGTGCATGTTATTTTAAGCTACATTGTTGTTTTGGAAACTTTGCATATGAATGTGTTTACAAGCTTCATGATTGTGTTTTGTTGGTTTTGGATGTGTATTCTACCCTTGAAGAGCCTATATGCTCAGGGAATACAAGAGGAATGAGAATGAATGGAAAGGATGAAGGAAAAATGTGAAAATCTGTACTGAACCGCACACCCGTGCATTGGCGGTCAGCTCCACGGTCCGCTCGCGGCTAGCCGTCTGTGTCCACTGCGGCTAACCGCAGGCTGACCGAACTCAGCGGTTACTTTTCCAGAAGCTAGCATTTTCATCTGGGATCAGCGGTCAGCACCACGGTCAGCTCACGGCTAACCGCCAGTCTCGCTCGCGGTTAACCGCAAGCCAACCGTGGACTGCGGTTTCTTCTCCAGAAGCTGGCATTTCGATTGTGGTTTACGGTCAGCTCCGCGGTCAGCTCACGGCTAACCGCCAGTCCCACTCGCGGTTAACCGCAAGCCAACCGCGCAAATACGGTTCCTTTTCCCGAGAGCTAAGTTCGATTTGCTCTCCAGCGGTCAGCCTGGCGGTCACCTTGCGGCTAGCCGACACCTGACCGCGAGGTGACCGAAATTCACTGTTTGTGTATTTTGAAGAGTTTTGCAAGAATGAAAAACTAGAACATGTTAAGTGACCTTTAGCTTGATTTTGTGCACTCGAAACCCAAAATGTCTTTGAACTTCTGGGGCACCAATCCTTTCCTAAAATTCTACTATTTGGGTCTCAATTGCACAAAGATAAATCAAAGGTCCTTGCTTGTGCTTGATAGGCCTTGTGTTCGTGCTTTGGTTTTTGATATGATGAATATCATCGTGAACTTGTTTTGAAGTGTTAGTACAAGCTTGTTTTGAAGTTTTGTTAAGAAAAAGGGGATCACTTCCTAAGCGTGTTTTGCATAAATATTATGCCTCGTGCTAGTCGTGCTCGTCGTGTTTTGATAAGTGATTTCCCCCTTTTTTTTATCTCGACGTGTTTGATCGTGCTTCGCGTGTTTTGTGCATTCATGAATTAAGTAAACACCACTGAGCTTAGACTGCCCTTTCGGTTTGATCCACTGTCTGGGGGTCTTTAAACATGTGGACTGTCTGCAGACTGGTCGTGTATTTATTACACATCGTGCGTGTCCGGTTCCGCGGCCGGAATCCCCGTATATGTGGGAATCGTGTCGTGCTTATATTATGTATATCGTGCTTGTCGTGCGTGCTTGCTCTTTTCATCATATAGATGATAGAGAAAGGATGGGCTCTTTGTGGATTGTAACTTTTCATGATATATTTAGTACTCATGCTAGTTTGTTTTGATACCTCAGCTATTGTGACAGTTCAAATCAAGTATTCGATTTCAAGTGTTTTTCCAAAGTATTATTGTCATGTTCATGCCTATATTGATTACCTGCCAAACCGTCGTGTTTGACCCTTGCTTGTTGGTGCCCAGGTGCAGGAGACGTTGCCTTTGAGGAGGAGCGTCAGGAGGAGGCTTGTGAGCCAACTCCCGTGAGAGAGTGGCAGCCCGACGATGTCATCTAGATGTCGGTCTGGTTATTGAGTTTCGTCACATTTTGTCTTAGGGTTCTTTTGTTTATGTTGGAGATGTGTATTGGCCTCTGGTGGCCTCTCTTGGGAATTGTAACAAAAACTTAACTTACTTTCTAGTTAGACTTGTAACTTGAACAATGTTGGGAATGCCTTGTTAACTTATTCCTTTGATACTTTGTCTTATATATTATTGTGATAGCACCTAAATATTCTACTGGTGCTTATCTAGTTGTGTTTTGCTACACGCTTCCGCAAATCGTGTACGTGTGAGCCAGATTCCGCGTGTCTTTGGGAATCCTCACCGCGGGAACCTGTGGGAAAACAATGATTAAATAAGAATAATCACAATCAACACCGTCGCGGGGCCTGGGATCCGTTCCGGGGCCGCGACAGGACTGGTATCAGAGCGAGACATGTTTCAGGCAATTAAAAGAAACTAGAAAGGTCTTAGGAACGTGGCGAGGATTCGTGAGTTCGATAGATTCGTTCGTATAGGATCCTAGAAACCCTTGTACCATGATTATTGTGTTCTAACTCTTTGTGTTACAGCAATATGCCTCCAAGAAAAGCTCCAAATCATCATGCTTCAGGCAGTAATCAGAATGAGTCAGATGCATCTGAGACACCTACAGCCACACAATTTCAGGAACTTATGCAAGCCATGATAGCACAGCAAAGGCAGGCTAATGAGAACCAAGCAAGATTTCAAGAGCAACTAACTAAGAAGGATGATGAGATGGCACAAGTTCAGAGGCAACTGTTAGAAGTGCTTCAGAACAGGAATGTAGCACCACCTGCAGGTCCTCAGATTGTGATACAGAATAGGGATCCTGACCCTAATGCTCTATTTGAGAAGTTTAGGAAGAGAGCACCCAAAGAATTTTCGGGCAATGAGGACCCACTAGTGGCAGATGACTGGCTAGTCAATACGGAGAAGATCTTTGATGTTTTCATGTGCACGGGTATACAGAAAGTCAACCTCACTGCTTCTTTATTTTATGGGCTTGCAGACCGGTGGTGGCAAACAGTCAAGGACCCATATGCAGTGATGGCTGATGATGAGGCATGGGCAGCTTTCAAGATACAGTTCCAGGACAAGTATATTCCCTCTCATGTCAAGAGGCAGAAGGCTATTGAGTTTCAGCAACTCAAGCAAGGTAGCATGACCGTGTTAGACTATGTCACCAAATTTGAGAGATTGGCTAGATATGCTACCGAGCTAATTGATACGGAAAGGAAGAAGATAACTAAGTTTTTGGAAGGGCTGAATCCGATCATTATGAGGGACGTCATAGGAGTAGTGCCTCCAGCTACATATGATGAGGCAGTCAAGCGGGCTTATACATTTGAGGATATTAATAACATGATAGTTCAGGATAGGAAACAGCAATATCAGCAGCATAACCAGAGGCAACAGCAAGGCAAGAAGCCAAGGCAAGAACAAGCCTATGTGAGGCAAGGTTGTAGACATTGTGGCAAGAACCATGAGACCCACGAATGTCGTAAGGCCATGGGTGCCTGTTTCAAGTGTGGGGCTATGAATCATTCAATCAAGGATTGCCCACTACTTCAGAATCAAGGGAACAGGAACCAGCAGCAGAGACAAGTAGCTCCTCAGAATCAAGCACCAGTTCAGAATCAGATGAGACCACCTCAACAGCAGCAGCAGGCTAGGCCACCAGTCCAGAATCAGAATGCTCGTCCTCCACAGCAGAACAGACAAGGCCAGGGAAGGCAGAACCAAGTGCCGAACAGACTACAGATGCATGGACGTTTGTACTATCTCAACCGTGCAGATGCTGAAGCTGCAGGAGACGTGGTAGAAGGTAAACTTCTTGTTTGTGGGGTAGAAGCCCAGATTTTGTTTGATCCTGGATCCACTCATTCCTTTGCATCTCCTAGTTTTGCTAAGTTGATTGATGCACCATGTAGTGAGTTGGATTACATTTTGGTAGTGACCACTCCAGTAGGGAAACAAGTTGTGTGTAGAACCCATTATCCTAGTTGTACAGTGTTGTTAGGGGATGTTAATTTGCCGGCCAACCTCATAGTTTTGGACATGCATGATTTTGATGTCATCTTAGGCATGGATTGGTTAGAAGCATATCATGCCACTATGGATTGTTTTAGCAAGACCATCACATTCAGATTTCAAGGACCACAGGCAGAATTGATATTTCAGGGGAACAGGAGGAAATCTCAGGCAGGGTTTATTTCAGTGTTGAAGGCAAGCAGATTAGTGCAGAGTGGATGCCAAGCATTTATTGCGTTTATCACGGAGGATAAACAGTCCCAAGGGGTGGAGGATATCCCCATGGTGTGTGAATTTCCGAACGTTTTTCCAGAAGAAATCCCGGGTTTACCACCAATTAGAGAAGTTGAGTTTACAATTGAACTCCTTCTAGGGACAGCTCCGATCTCGATTGCACCATACAGGATGGCTCCAGCAGAGTTGGGTGAGCTAAAGCTCCAATTGCAAGAATTGTTGAGCAAAGGTTTCATTAGGCCAAGTGTTTCACCGTGGGGAGCACCGGTGTTATTTGTGAAGAAGAAGGATGGAAGCTTGAGAATGTGCATAGACTACAGGAAGTTGAACCATGTGACAGTGAAGAACAAGTATCCTTTGCCAATGATAGATGAATTGTTTGACCAATTGCAAGGAGCAGCCTATTTTTCCAAGGTAGACTTGAGGTTAGGGTACCATCAGTTGAGAGTTAGAGACTCAGATGTTCAGAAGACAGCCTTTAGAACAAGATATGGGCACTACGAGTTCTTAGTGATGCCCTTTGGTTTGACAAATGCACCAGCAGTCTTTATGGCTTTGATGAACAAGGTCTTTGCACCATATTTGGATCACTCTACGGTAGTGTTTATTGATGATGTTCTGGTATATTCTAAGAGTAAGAAGGAGCATGAAGAACATTTGAGGACAGCGTTGCAGCTCTTGAGGGACAATCAGTTATATGCGAAACTCAGTAAGTGTGAATTCTGGTTAGAGCAAGTTGCTTTTCTAGGCCACATCATCTCCAGAGAAGGTTTAGCAGTTGACCCAGCGAAGATAGAGGCAGTTGTTAGTTGGGTGAGGCCAAGCAGTGTGACAGAAATTAGAAGCTTCTTGGGGTTAGCAGGCTACTACAGAAGATTTGTCCAAGGTTTTTCGTCTATCGCAGCCCCTTTGACAAAATTGACTAGGAAGAATGTTCCGTTTGTGTGGACCGATCAGTGTGAAACCAGTTTCCAAGAGTTGAAAGGAAGGTTAACCACAGCCCCAATTCTTACATTACCCTCGAGCAACGGGGGATTTATTGTTTATACAGATGCGTCGAATGTGGGACTAGGTTGTGTATTGATGCAAGATGGCAAGGTGATTGCTTATGGCTCGAGACAGCTGAAGGACCATGAGAAGAATTATGCGACTCACGACTTGGAGTTGGCAGCAGTTGTTTTCGCGTTGAAGATGTGGAGACACTATCTCTATGGAGAGAAATTTGAGGTCCATTCAGATCACAGAAGTTTGCAATATTTGTTCTCGCAGAAGGATTTGAATATGAGGCAAAGAAGGTGGATGGAATATATCAAAGATTATGACTTTCCGATCAAGTATCATCCAGGCAAAGTGAATGTGGTAGCAGATGCGTTGAGCAGAAAATCAGTAGTCATGGCTAATTTGAGAGGAATGAGTGTCTTACAACAGTTCGAAGAGTTGGGTGTAGAGGTACAAACCCTGAGATTGGGTGCAATGTTAGCGAATATGACAGTTTCAGAACCTACCTTCATCCAGAAGATTAAGGAAAATCAGTTGCAAGATCCAGACTTGGCCAAGATAGTAGATGTTATTGCAGAGCGCCCCGATTTCAAAATGGTGAATGGAATCTTGTATTTCCGTGACCGGTTGTGTGTGCCAAATGTGGATGATTTGAAGAATGAGATAATGAACGAAGCTCACAGTACGAGATATTCTATGCATCCGGGTAGCACGAAGATGTACCACAATTTGAAGAATAGATTTTGGTGGAACAACATGAAGAGAGAGATAGCAGCTTTTGTGTCTCGTTGTCTAACTTGTCAGTTGATCAAGGCAGAACATCAGAAGCCTCCAGGTTTGTTACAGCCTTTGGAAATTCCAGAGTGGAAATGGGAGCACATTACCATGGATTTCGTCTCCGGTTTGCCTAATACTAAGAAGGGAAATAATGCAATTTGGATCATTGTAGATCGTCTGACAAAGTCTGCTCACTTCATTCCGATGAAGACCGGGAATATGATGCATATGGCACCACTTGCGAAGTTATTTGTTGATGAGATTGTTAGTAAACATGGTCAACCCGTCTCCATTACTTCAGATAGAGACAGTAGATTTGTTTCAAAGTTTTGGAAAACTCTTCATGAGTCGATGGGTACCAAGCTCCAATTCAGCACAGCTTATCATCCTCAAACTGATGGTCAGTCAGAAAGGACGATACAGACTCTCGAAGACATGTTGCGTGCTTGTGTATTGGATTTTAGAGTCCAGTGGGATGAATGCCTACCGCTTTGTGAATTTGCCTATAACAATAGTTACCACTCTAGCATCGGTATGGCACCTTTCGAGGCACTTTATGGTAGAAGATGCAGAACTCCGGTTTGCTGGGAAGAAGTCGGTGAACGTAGTTTCCATGGACCGACGATAGTTGGAGAGACAAGTGACAAGGTCAAGCTGATTCAGGAACGGTTGAAGATCGCCCGTAGTAGGCAGAAGAGTTATGCAGACACTCGCAGAAGAGAATTGCAGTTTCAAGTGGGTGACAAGGTGTTTTTGAAAGTCTCACCAACTAGGGGGACATTGAGATTTGGACAGAAGGGCAAATTGTCTAGAAGGTTTATTGGTCCGTATGAGATTTTGAGCAAGATTGGAGATGTCGCTTATAGACTTGCGTTACCGCCGGAATTCTCCGGGGTACACAATGTTTTTCATGTTTCTATGCTCAAGAAATATGTCTCTAGTCCTGCACACATTTTACAGCATGAGCCTTTGGAGATTCGGGAAGATGCTTCGTATGTGGAGAGACCGATCAGAATCATTGACACTAAGGAGCAAGAATTGAGGAATCGGACTATTCATTGGGTCAAAGTACTTTGGGAAAATCACGAACCAGAGGAAGCCACCTGGGAATTGAAAGAGCAAGTGCAGAGGAAGTATCCACAGCTTTTACCAGAGGTAATTGTTTGATTTATTTGGTGGACCAAATATCCTAAGGGGTGGAGGATGTTAGACCCCGACCCAGACCAAGTCGATTAGTGTGCGATTAGTGTGTGTTTAGTTCTAAGTGGGTTTAGTTGTGGTTGGGTTAGAAGTGATTAGCTTTAGTCCTGGACATAGCTTTGGGAATTTTGAGAACGTTTAGTATTGGTTAGACACACTCAAGAAGGCTTGAGTGCACGTGTAAGCTTGGGAAGATCGTATCGTTTTCCGTGTGAGTGTGGTTTTGATTTCATTTGAATGATCTTTTTATGTGTTACAACTTTCGTTTTAAGACCATTCATGTTTGAAGCCCAAAAACCCATGTTTTGGCCCAAGGAGGGTAAAATTGTCTTTCTTGCACAAATCTGGACACAATTTTCGAGATCTCAAAACCATGTCAAAAGTAAACTTTTTGGAAACTAGATATTTCGACGATCATTTTATCCTTCTTCGTCGAAGTCATCCGAGGCCCACAAGACCATGTTTTAGTCACTTCAAGTTCAAGCCAAATGGGGCCCATGAGTCATCACTTAATCCCCTTTCCCCTCTGTTAGGAATTTTGTAGATTGCAATTTGATGGATGCATTTTCATTCTAGCATAATTTGATTTACACACTTGCATTGGTTTTAAATAAACTTGAAATCTTGTTTTATTCATGCATTGCTTTTAAGATTTGTAAAAGTATTGATTTATGCATGAATTGTTTTTTAATCTTGGATGCATTTGATTTAGAAAAGAGTTTTCAAGAAATCAAGCAAGCCTTTGTTTTAAAAGTTTTGAATCTTTTTAGGCTTTTTTTGTCATGTTTTAAAAACCATTAAAATCTTTAAAACATGTTTTCCAAGCTTGATTTAGTGGCCAAAAGGTCCCCCAAAGAAATAACTTCGAAATGTGCAAAAGTTGGAAATTTTGCAAAAAGGGGGCTGTCCCGGCAGTGTCGCCGGTCGACCGAGAGGCAGGTCTCGGTCGACCGAGACAACTGCAGGCAAAAATTGCCTGGGAGCACCAACGGTCAGAAATATGACCGTTGTGTGTTCTCGGTCGACCGAGGCCTGTTTGCCGGTCGACCGAGAACTAGCCGTTGGCCACTTTTCCCTATAAATATGAGTTCTTTCCCTTGCCAAAAGTTGGGAATTTTTAACCCCTCCTTGAGAGGATTTGAGGCATATCAAAAGGGAAAAGAACCAAGGGATGAAGGGGAAGATTAGGAAAGCTAAAGCTTGGATTAATGAAGTTAAACCACCAAGTAGGCTCTTCCTTTCTTAATCATATGTTTGCATGCTCTTGTTTTATTTTTGGTAAATCATTTCTAGCATGTTAAACTATGTTTGTGTTGTGTCCTTAACATATTTTATGTTTTGAGTTGATTTATTGTTTTGGATACAACATCACATGATTCAATCCAAGTAGTACTTGAATTGGTAAATCAAAGTAGATCATGTTAATGAAAGAACTTTGGTAAATCATATGTAACATGATCCATATACTTGGTTGAATCTTTGATTGTTGTTTTCCATCATAAGAACATCTCTCTCAAAACTAACTTATGTTTTGGATTCAACTTCTTTACAAATCATATGTTTTCATGTTTTGTTTTATCATTGGTAAATCTTTGTAACATGTTAATCTATGATGTGTTGTATCCTTAGCATGTGTTATATTTTGAATAGATCTATTGTTTTGGATACATCACCATTGATTCATCAAAGTAGTACTTTATCTTTGGTAAATCTAAGTAGATCATGTTAATGAAATATGTAACATGATTCATATACTTTGTTGAATCATTGGTTGTTGTTTTTCCATCATAAGAAAATCTCTTTCAAATGTATCTTATGTTTTGGATTCAACATCATTACAAATCATATGTGTATTATTGTTTTTAAAGTATCAACTTGCTTTACTTTGATAGGTATATCATTTTCAAGTTGTCTTTATAATTACATATGATTTGTCCCCTTACTTCAATCAAATCTAATTTTATGTATTGAGCTTCATTGATGATTTGATTGACATCCCTATGCATCACATGTTTAGAGCTAATCCATTTTATACAACTTGTGTAACTTTGATATCATTAACAAGTTGTTACTTTTAACATGTGATTGCATTATATCCTCAATCATAAATGTTTTTGAGCTAAAACTTTCAAAAGCCTTAGGCATACATTTATGAGCTTTCATTTTAAAAATGATTGAGGACATCACACACACACTTCATTTGTTTTCATCTTTGCATTCATAGTGTGAGTGTGTATTTGTATTTCACTTCCATATCCGCCTATTTTAGAGGCAAATGTAATGAGCTAAAATGAATCTCCATCTAGTGTATTAAAGACACAACTTAGTGAGATAACCAACCTATGGTTGAAGAGGTTATTGCTTAGCCTATAAAAGTATATTGTATAGGTTGATGTTAAGCCTTGAAAAACATCAATGTAAAGGTTATTGCTTAGCCTTGGAAAGCATATTGTAAAGGTTATTGCTTAGCCTATTGAAAAGCATAAATAGTGGAAATCCGGTGGGGTGTTGGTTCACAAGCCGGTAGTGGATGTAGGCATTGAGGCCGAACCACTATAAATACTTGTGTGATGGTGCTTGCTTTGTGGTGATTGTTTTCTTTAAGCTTCCGCATTTTGTTTGATAATCATCACTTATGACTAGTTTGTTTTAAAGAAGTTAAAATTGTTAAAATTGGTCATAAAAGAAGCTCACCCTATTCACCCCCCCTCTAGGGTTCGGATCCCCATGGACTTACAAGTGGTATCAGAGCGGGTTACTCCATTTTAGGGCTTAACAACCCGGAGTTGATCCTTGCTAGATTTGAACCCTAGTGTTGTGTTTATTGCATATCTTTGTTAAAAGATTTCCACTATGTTTGAAAATGAATTTTTCCCTAGCCTCATTGCACCACTCTAAGACTTTTCCAAGTTATATCTTCTAGAGTTGGTGAGTTCTCAAAGTGTTCTCTCATGGACAACCTTTTCAAGACCTTAGGTGTATTTTCAAAGGTAGACTATTTGAGTAACCTTAAGGCCTTGATACCCCTAGACCAACCTATGCTTTTTAGTTATATCTTTTTGTTGGTCATGTTACATTTGCATTTTGTTGCTTTTTAGTCACATCTTTTAAAATGCAAGGTTTCTATGTGATCATTTGATTTTGTCTTCATGAACTTTTAAGTTATATCTCATGGTTTTCAAAATCCTTTGGTTGCATTACTTTCATGATGGATTTGCATTTTGTTCATATAGTTATATCTCTTGTAGTGCATATCTATTCATGATCAATTGATTGTGATTACAAATGCTTTCATAGCTAGTTTTTCATGATCAATTGATGTTGGAAAATCATTTGATGATTGTCATAGTTATATCCTTTTTGGAAATCAAATGATTTGAAGCAACTTTAGTTTTCCATTGATTTACAAGTTATATCTCTTGATATGGAAAATTTGTAAGTGTCTATTGTTTTTACAAATTGAAAACTTTACAATAGTACACTTCTTGTTTTTTTTTTTTTCAAAATCACTTGCTCTTAATTCTATAAATGATTCTTTGTTGGAATTTCATACATTGAAGTGATTTGGAAAACTTTGGAAAATGTTCTAAGCTTTATTAGTTATATTTATAGAAGCATTTTCCTTGAATTTATTTCCTTGTGCCTAATTATGATTGTATCATTTGAAAGGAAATAATTTTTACAAACAATTTGCATCTTTGCTCATTGAGTTACATTCTTTATGCAAATTGATTTTGATGTCTTACATTGCATGGTTGGATATAGTTTCATTGATTTGCATGTTTGTGCTTATCTTGGTATATATTCTCATTAATGCATTTTGATGATTGTTTATGTGCTTTATAGTAAAATCTTATTTTTGAGCTTTTTAAGTACATTTGTGATTTAATGTGCTAAGTTCATTTGATATAAACCTCATATCTTTTTCCATTGCATTGTAAGCTAAGTGCATTTGCTAAGAGTGGAGATGTTACATGATAGCTTAATGAATCATTTTAGATGAATTGGAATTAAACCATTGTTCTTAATAGGTATATCCATTTTTGTGGTCCATCTTCATCTTTATGTGATCCATGATGTCTCTCTAACTTCATACCTTCTTGTGCTTACATAGTTATATTCTTTATTGATGATATGGTATGAGTTAGATCTTGAGTGTTGATTGATCCTCTCTATGCAAATGTCAAAGTGTTCTATGTATGGTTGTGATCTTAGTTCTATTTGTTGAAACCATACTAGAACTCAAATCCATCCTCTATGCCATTCTAGTCATATCTTTTTGGATGGTTATGATGTTGATTCATGTATTGTCTCTAAGTGATATCATCCTTATACATGTTTCAACTTCATAGTAGTGATCTTGATCATATGAAACTCTTTGAAATCCATTCCTCATATTTCTATGTGTTTGATGGATAACTTAGATGTTGAATTCATATGATTTAGTCACTTTTTAAATTGCATGCTTTTCAAAGTCATATCCTTTTGCATTGCAATTTACCTTGTTCATCACTATGCTCATTAGTTATATCCTTAAAAGTGATGAATATGCATTTATGATGCTTGATGGAATTTTGTCACATTCTTGCTCTTTATCATGTTATCAAATTCAATTGGATTCTATTGGTATAATGGTTGATTGATTTGATTTCTTGTGAATGTGATAAATCATGTGTGCATTGGATTGAACTTGATAAGTAATATGATTGTTCCATGTCACACACCATTAGCATCATAATGTTCATGTTGCCACCTCTTTTGCTCATATAGGTATATCTCATGACCACCATGTTTATGTGTTCATAATATTGGTTGGTTATTAGTTGAGGTTGGCTTCATGTTTGAATTTCATTTCACTCAATTTGCACTTTAATAAGTCATATTTATTGATTGAATGAAATGATTTTCAAAATCTTGCATAGCATATGATTTTCATAAGTTATATTGATTGATGCTATGTTTGAGTAAACCCCATTGCTTCATGGATAGCTCTAATTTGGATTTTTCCTAATAGTTATATTTCTAAATCCATTTTAGAGTGATTGATTTATTAAGTCATATCCTAAATCTCAATTGGTATTCTTTGTTTGTCCAATTGATATCCATGATTGCTTTTCTCTTTAGACCTAGCTCTCTTTTGGTAATTTGATCATATTGAGCTTTATAGTTAAATGAATCTAATCCTTTCCTTGAAGTTGACCCTCATTTGGTTAAACCATCTTCTTCTTGCATCTAATAGTTAAATCTTTGTCAAATGTTTGACAAAAGAAGAGAATGGATTGAGGGGGAGTGTAAACCTTCAAAGGAAGTATTAGCTTTGATCAAATTGACCCTTGGATTGCCTTTGAGCCCTTAGAGACTACTACCTCACATGATAGCCTGTTATGTATTTCATTTTCGATTTCATTTGTTAACAGGTGCTACTAAAGGTATTTTCTTTGTTTCATGTGTGTAGGTACCTTTGCAATTTAATGGCAAAGGGGGAGAAATTATGCAAGTTCTCAAAAGGGTAAAGAGAATGTCCAAGTTTCCTAAGAAGAGGTTTTGTATGATCTTCTACAAGGGGAGAGAATGCATAGCTTGCCAAAGGGAGAAAGAGGCATGGTCAAAGGGGGAGAGCTAATAGAAGAAAGAAGCTTGGAAGCTAAAGAAGATGCTTGGATAAAGAAAGAAAGAAGAAAGAAAGCTTGAAGAGTGATCAAGCTCCAAGCATCATGAAGATTGAAGCCCAAGAGCCCAAGCAATGAGAAGGAGCATCCAAGAAGATTTCAAGCCTTGTCCAGCTGAGGGGGAGCTGAAGACTTAGTGTGTAATGTTCAGTGGTGAGTGAGTTTGCCATCAAATTGCAAAGGGGGAGATTGTTAGGAATTTTGTAGATTGCAATTTGATGGATGCATTTTCATTCTAGCATCATTTGATTTACACACTTGCATTGGTTTTAAATAAACTTGAAATCTTGTTTTATTCATGCATTGCTTTTAAGATTTGTAAAAGTATTGATTTATGCATGAATTGTTTTTTAATCTTGGATGCATTTGATTTAGAAAAGAGTTTTCAAGAAATCAAGCAAGCCTTTGTTTTAAAAGTTTTGAATCTTTTTAGGCTTTTTTTGTCATGTTTTAAAAACCATTAAAATCTTTAAAACATGTTTTCCAAGCTTGATTTAGTGGCCAAAAGGTCCCCCAAAGAAATAACTTTGAAATGTGCAAAAGTTGGAAATTTTGCAAAAAGGGGGCTGTCCCGGCAGTGTCGCCGGTCGACCGAGACAACTGCAGGCAAAAATTGCCTGGGAGCACCAACGGTCAGAAATATGACCGTTGTGTGTTCTCGGTCGACCGAGGCCTGTTTGCCGGTCGACCGAGAACTAGCCGTTGGCCACTTTTCCCTATAAATATGAGTTCTTTCCCTTGCCAAAAGTTGGGAATTTTTAACCCCTCCTTGAGAGGATTTGAGGCATATCAAAAGGGAAAAGAACCAAGGGATGAAGGGGAAGATTAGGAAAGCTAAAGCTTGGATTAATGAAGTTAAACCACCAAGTAGGCTCTTCCTTTCTTAATCATATGTTTGCATGCTCTTGTTTTATTTTTGGTAAATCATTTCTAGCATGTTAAACTATGTTTGTGTTGTGTCCTTAACATATTTTATGTTTTGAGTTGATTTATTGTTTTGGATACAACATCACATGATTCAATCCAAGTAGTACTTGAATTGGTAAATCAAAGTAGATCATGTTAATGAAAGAACTTTGGTAAATCATATGTAACATGATCCATATACTTGGTTGAATCTTTGATTGTTGTTTTCCATCATAAGAACATCTCTCTCAAAACTAACTTATGTTTTGGATTCAACTTCTTTACAAATCATATGTTTTCATGTTTTGTTTTATCATTGGTAAATCTTTGTAACATGTTAATCTATGATGTGTTGTATCCTTAGCATGTGTTATATTTTGAATAGATCTATTGTTTTGGATACATCACCATTGATTCATCAAAGTAGTACTTTATCTTTGGTAAATCTAAGTAGATCATGTTAATGAAATATGTAACATGATTCATATACTTTGTTGAATCATTGGTTGTTGTTTTTCCATCATAAGAAAATCTCTTTCAAATGTATCTTATGTTTTGGATTCAACATCATTACAAATCATATGTGTATTATTGTTTTTAAAGTATCAACTTGCTTTACTTTGATAGGTATATCATTTTCAAGTTGTCTTTATAATTACATATGATTTGTCCCCTTACTTCAATCAAATCTAATTTTATGTATTGAGCTTCATTGATGATTTGATTGACATCCCTATGCATCACATGTTTAGAGCTAATCCATTTTATACAACTTGTGTAACTTTGATATCATTAACAAGTTGTTACTTTTAACATGTGATTGCATTATATCCTCAATCATAAATGTTTTTGAGCTAAAACTTTCAAAAGCCTTAGGCATACATTTATGAGCTTTCATTTTAAAAATGATTGAGGACATCACACACACACTTCATTTGTTTTCATCTTTGCATTCATAGTGTGAGTGTGTATTTGTATTTCACTTCCATATCCGCCTATTTTAGAGGCAAATGTAATGAGCTAAAATGAATCTCCATCTAGTGTATTAAAGACACAACTTAGTGAGATAACCAACCTATGGTTGAAGAGGTTATTGCTTAGCCTATAAAAGCATATTGTATAGGTTGATGTTAAGCCTTGAAAAACATCAATGTAAAGGTTATTGCTTAGCCTTGGAAAGCATATTGTAAAGGTTATTGCTTAGCCTATTGAAAAGCATAAATAGTGGAAATCCGGTGGGGTGTTGGTTCACAAGCCGGTAGTGGATGTAGGCATTGAGGCCGAACCACTATAAATACTTGTGTGATGGTGCTTGCTTTGTGGTGATTGTTTTCTTTAAGCTTCCGCATTTTGTTTGATAATCATCACTTATGACTAGTTTGTTTTAAAGAAGTTAAAATTGTTAAAATTGGTCATAAAAGAAGCTCACCCTATTCACCCCCCCTCTAGGGTTCGGATCCCCATGGACTTACAAGTGGTATTAGAGCGGGTTACTCCATTTTAGGGCTTAACAACCCGGAGTTGATCCTTGCTAGATTTGAACCCTAGTGTTGTGTTTATTGCATATCTTTGTTAAAAGATTTCCACTATGTTTGAAAATGAATTTTTCCCTAGCCTCATTGCACCACTCTAAGACTTTTCCAAGTTATATCTTCTAGAGTTGGTGAGTTCTCAAAGTGTTCTCTCATGGACAACCTTTTCAAGACCTTAGGTGTATTTTCAAAGGTAGACTATTTGAGTAACCTTAAGGCCTTGATACCCCTAGACCAACCTATGCTTTTTAGTTATATCTTTTTGTTGGTCATGTTACATTTGCATTTTGTTGCTTTTTAGTCACATCTTTTAAAATGCAAGGTTTCTATGTGATCATTTGATTTTGTCTTCATGAACTTTTAAGTTATATCTCATGGTTTTCAAAATCCTTTGGTTGCATTACTTTCATGATGGATTTGCATTTTGTTCATATAGTTATATCTCTTGTAGTGCATATCTATTCATGATCAATTGATTGTGATTACAAATGCTTTCATAGCTAGTTTTTCATGATCAATTGATGTTGGAAAATCATTTGATGATTGTCATAGTTATATCCTTTTTGGAAATCAAATGATTTGAAGCAACTTTAGTTTTCCATTGATTTACAAGTTATATCTCTTGATATGGAAAATTTGTAAGTGTCTATTGTTTTTACAAATTGAAAACTTTACAATAGTACACTTCTTGTTTTTTTTTTTTTCAAAATCACTTGCTCTTAATTCTATAAATGATTCTTTGTTGGAATTTCATACATTGAAGTGATTTGGAAAACTTTGGAAAATGTTCTAAGCTTTATTAGTTATATTTATAGAAGCATTTTCCTTGAATTTATTTCCTTGTGCCTAATTATGATTGTATCATTTGAAAGGAAATAATTTTTACAAACAATTTGCATCTTTGCTCATTGAGTTACATTCTTTATGCAAATTGATTTTGATGTCTTACATTGCATGGTTGGATATAGTTTCATTGATTTGCATGTTTGTGCTTATCTTGGTATATATTCTCATTAATGCATTTTGATGATTGTTTATGTGCTTTATAGTAAAATCTTATTTTTGAGCTTTTTAAGTACATTTGTGATTTAATGTGCTAAGTTCATTTGATATAAACCTCATATCTTTTTCCATTGCATTGTAAGCTAAGTGCATTTGCTAAGAGTGGAGATGTTACATGATAGCTTAATGAATCATTTTAGATGAATTGGAATTAAACCATTGTTCTTAATAGGTATATCCATTTTTGTGGTCCATCTTCATCTTTATGTGATCCATGATGTCTCTCTAACTTCATACCTTCTTGTGCTTACATAGTTATATTCTTTATTGATGATATGGTATGAGTTAGATCTTGAGTGTTGATTGATCCTCTCTATGCAAATGTCAAAGTGTTCTATGTATGGTTGTGATCTTAGTTCTATTTGTTGAAACCATACTAGAACTCAAATCCATCCTCTATGCCATTCTAGTCATATCTTTTTGGATGGTTATGATGTTGATTCATGTATTGTCTCTAAGTGATATCATCCTTATACATGTTTCAACTTCATAGTAGTGATCTTGATCATATGAAACTCTTTGAAATCCATTCCTCATATTTCTATGTGTTTGATGGATAACTTAGATGTTGAATTCATATGATTTAGTCACTTTTTAAATTGCATGCTTTTCAAAGTCATATCCTTTTGCATTGCAATTTACCTTGTTCATCACTATGCTCATTAGTTATATCCTTAAAAGTGATGAATATGCATTTATGATGCTTGATGGAATTTTGTCACATTCTTGCTCTTTATCATGTTATCAAATTCAATTGGATTCTATTGGTATAATGGTTGATTGATTTGATTTCTTGTGAATGTGATAAATCATGTGTGCATTGGATTGAACTTGATAAGTAATATGATTGTTCCATGTCACACACCATTAGCATCATAATGTTCATGTTGCCACCTCTTTTGCTCATATAGGTATATCTCATGACCACCATGTTTATGTGTTCATAATATTGGTTGGTTATTAGTTGAGGTTGGCTTCATGTTTGAATTTCATTTCACTCAATTTGCACTTTAATAAGTCATATTTATTGATTGAATGAAATGATTTTCAAAATCTTGCATAGCATATGATTTTCATAAGTTATATTGATTGATGCTATGTTTGAGTAAACCCCATTGCTTCATGGATAGCTCTAATTTGGATTTTTCCTAATAGTTATATTTCTAAATCCATTTTAGAGTGATTGATTTATTAAGTCATATCCTAAATCTCAATTGGTATTCTTTGTTTGTCCAATTGATATCCATGATTGCTTTTCTCTTTAGACCTAGCTCTCTTTTGGTAATTTGATCATATTGAGCTTTATAGTTAAATGAATCTAATCCTTTCCTTGAAGTTGACCCTCATTTGGTTAAACCATCTTCTTCTTGCATCTAATAGTTAAATCTTTGTCAAATGTTTGACAAAAGAAGAGAATGGATTGAGGGGGAGTGTAAACCTTCAAAGGAAGTATTAGCTTTGATCAAATTGACCCTTGGATTGCCTTTGAGCCCTTAGAGACTACTACCTCACATGATAGCCTGTTATGTATTTCATTTTCGATTTCATTTGTTAACAGGTGCTACTAAAGGTATTTTCTTTGTTTCATGTGTGTAGGTACCTTTGCAATTTAATGGCAAAGGGGGAGAAATTATGCAAGTTCTCAAAAGGGTAAAGAGAATGTCCAAGTTTCCTAAGAAGAGGTTTTGTATGATCTTCTACAAGGGGAGAGAATGCATAGCTTGCCAAAGGGAGAAAGAGGCATGGTCAAAGGGGGAGAGCTAATAGAAGAAAGAAGCTTGGAAGCTAAAGAAGATGCTTGGATAAAGAAAGAAAGAAGAAAGAAAGCTTGAAGAGTGATCAAGCTCCAAGCATCATGAAGATTGAAGCCCAAGAGCCCAAGCAATGAGAAGGAGCATCCAAGAAGATTTCAAGCCTTGTCCAGCTGAGGGGGAGCTGAAGACTTAGTGTGTAATGTTCAGTGGTGAGTGAGTTTGCCATCAAATTGCAAAGGGGGAGATTGTTAGGAATTTTGTAGATTGCAATTTGATGGATGCATTTTCATTCTAGCATCATTTGATTTACACACTTGCATTGGTTTTAAATAAACTTGAAATCTTGTTTTATTCATGCATTGCTTTTAAGATTTGTAAAAGTATTGATTTATGCATGAATTGTTTTTTAATCTTGGATGCATTTGATTTAGAAAAGAGTTTTCAAGAAATCAAGCAAGCCTTTGTTTTAAAAGTTTTGAATCTTTTTAGGCTTTTTTTGTCATGTTTTAAAAACCATTAAAATCTTTAAAACATGTTTTCCAAGCTTGATTTAGTGGCCAAAAGGTCCCCCAAAGAAATAACTTTGAAATGTGCAAAAGTTGGAAATTTTGCAAAAAGGGGGCTGTCCCGGCAGTGTCGCCGGTCGACCGAGACAACTGCAGGCAAAAATTGCCTGGGAGCACCAACGGTCAGAAATATGACCGTTGTGTGTTCTCGGTCGACCGAGGCCTGTTTGCCGGTCGACCGAGAACTAGCCGTTGGCCACTTTTCCCTATAAATATGAGTTCTTTCCCTTGCCAAAAGTTGGGAATTTTTAACCCCTCCTTGAGAGGATTTGAGGCATATCAAAAGGGAAAAGAACCAAGGGATGAAGGGGAAGATTAGGAAAGCTAAAGCTTGGATTAATGAAGTTAAACCACCAAGTAGGCTCTTCCTTTCTTAATCATATGTTTGCATGCTCTTGTTTTATTTTTGGTAAATCATTTCTAGCATGTTAAACTATGTTTGTGTTGTGTCCTTAACATATTTTATGTTTTGAGTTGATTTATTGTTTTGGATACAACATCACATGATTCAATCCAAGTAGTACTTGAATTGGTAAATCAAAGTAGATCATGTTAATGAAAGAACTTTGGTAAATCATATGTAACATGATCCATATACTTGGTTGAATCTTTGATTGTTGTTTTCCATCATAAGAACATCTCTCTCAAAACTAACTTATGTTTTGGATTCAACTTCTTTACAAATCATATGTTTTCATGTTTTGTTTTATCATTGGTAAATCTTTGTAACATGTTAATCTATGATGTGTTGTATCCTTAGCATGTGTTATATTTTGAATAGATCTATTGTTTTGGATACATCACCATTGATTCATCAAAGTAGTACTTTATCTTTGGTAAATCTAAGTAGATCATGTTAATGAAATATGTAACATGATTCATATACTTTGTTGAATCATTGGTTGTTGTTTTTCCATCATAAGAAAATCTCTTTCAAATGTATCTTATGTTTTGGATTCAACATCATTACAAATCATATGTGTATTATTGTTTTTAAAGTATCAACTTGCTTTACTTTGATAGGTATATCATTTTCAAGTTGTCTTTATAATTACATATGATTTGTCCCCTTACTTCAATCAAATCTAATTTTATGTATTGAGCTTCATTGATGATTTGATTGACATCCCTATGCATCACATGTTTAGAGCTAATCCATTTTATACAACTTGTGTAACTTTGATATCATTAACAAGTTGTTACTTTTAACATGTGATTGCATTATATCCTCAATCATAAATGTTTTTGAGCTAAAACTTTCAAAAGCCTTAGGCATACATTTATGAGCTTTCATTTTAAAAATGATTGAGGACATCACACACACACTTCATTTGTTTTCATCTTTGCATTCATAGTGTGAGTGTGTATTTGTATTTCACTTCCATATCCGCCTATTTTAGAGGCAAATGTAATGAGCTAAAATGAATCTCCATCTAGTGTATTAAAGACACAACTTAGTGAGATAACCAACCTATGGTTGAAGAGGTTATTGCTTAGCCTATAAAAGCATATTGTATAGGTTGATGTTAAGCCTTGAAAAACATCAATGTAAAGGTTATTGCTTAGCCTTGGAAAGCATATTGTAAAGGTTATTGCTTAGCCTATTGAAAAGCATAAATAGTGGAAATCCGGTGGGGTGTTGGTTCACAAGCCGGTAGTGGATGTAGGCATTGAGGCCGAACCACTATAAATACTTGTGTGATGGTGCTTGCTTTGTGGTGATTGTTTTCTTTAAGCTTCCGCATTTTGTTTGATAATCATCACTTATGACTAGTTTGTTTTAAAGAAGTTAAAATTGTTAAAATTGGTCATAAAAGAAGCTCACCCTATTCACCCCCCCTCTAGGGTTCTGATCCCCATGGACTTACACCCTCCCTTTTCATTCATTTCCCAATCTCTGCAACTTTTGAGTCTAGGGCAAGAGAGAAAACCTCTTTTCTCCTTCATCTTCCTCACTTGGTTTGATCTAGCTAGAGAGCTCCAAAGGAAATTCTAAGACTACCATTTTCTTCATCTCCTTGCAAGCTCTCCATTGATACAAGTTTCTTGAGTTTTCAAGTTGGGCAAGAGCTCCCTTTTCTTCCCTCTCTCTTGTTTGACCTTCTCTAGGTAAGAGCTTCAACCCATATTTTTCATGGAGTCATTTTAGTTTCTTAAGAGCATGTTTTTCATGTTTCCAAACCCTATTTGGAAAATGGGTTCCTTGTTTCCATTTTGAGTGAGTTTTGTGTGTTTTCTTGTTTTTGCTTGTAGTGTGAGATTAGCTTGTGTGAAGAGCTTGGAGGAGAGTGTTTAGCATTTGGGCAAGGCAAGTAATCTCTATAGGATCATTGTGCATGTTATTTTAAGCTACATTGTTGTTTTGGAAACTTTGCATATGAATGTGTTTACAAGCTTCATGATTGTGTTTTGTTGGTTTTGGATGTGTATTCTACCCTTGAAGAGCCTATATGCTCAGGGAATACAAGAGGAATGAGAATGAATGGAAAGGATGAAGGAAAAATGTGAAAATCTGTACTGAACCGCACACCCGTGCATTGGCGGTCAGCTCCACGGTCCGCTCGCGGCTAGCCGTCTGTGTCCACTGCGGCTAACCGCAGGCTGACCGAACTCAGCGGTTACTTTTCCAGAAGCTAGCATTTTCATCTGGGATCAGCGGTCAGCACCACGGTCAGCTCACGGCTAACCGCCAGTCTCGCTCGCGGTTAACTGCAAGCCAACCGTGGACTGCGGTTTCTTCTCCAGAAGCTGGCATTTCGATTGTGGTTTACGGTCAGCTCCGCGGTCAGCTCACGGCTAACCGCCAGTCCCACTCGCGGTTAACCGCAAGCCAACCGCGCAAATACGGTTCCTTTTCCCGAGAGCTAAGTTCGATTTGCTCTCCAGCGGTCAGCCTGGCGGTCACCTTGCGGCTAGCCGCCATGTCCCAGTTCGGCTAGCCGACACCTGACCGCGAGGTGACCGAAATTCACTGTTTGTGTATTTTGAAGAGTTTTGCAAGAATGAAAAACTAGAACATGTTAAGTGACCTTTAGCTTGATTTTGTGCACTCGAAACCCAAAATGTCTTTGAACTTCTGGGGCACCAATCCTTTCCTAAAATTCTACTATTTGGGTCTCAATTGCACAAAGATAAATCAAAGGTCCTTGCTTGTGCTTGATAGGCCTTGTGTTCGTGCTTTGGTTTTTGATATGATGAATATCATCGTGAACTTGTTTTGAAGTGTTAGTACAAGCTTGTTTTGAAGTTTTGTTAAGAAAAAGGGGATCACTTCCTAAGCGTGTTTTGCATAAATATTATGCCTCGTGCTAGTCGTGCTCGTCGTGTTTTGATAAGTGATTTCCCCCTTTTTTTTATCTCGACGTGTTTGATCGTGCTTCGCGTGTTTTGTGCATTCATGAATTAAGTAAACACCACTGAGCTTAGACTGCCCTTTCGGTTTGATCCACTGTCTGGGGGTCTTTAAACATGTGGACTGTCTGCAGACTGGTCGTGTATTTATTACACATCGTGCGTGTCCGGTTCCGCGGCCGGAATCCCCGTATATGTGGGAATCGTGTCGTGCTTATATTATGTATATCGTGCTTGTCGTGCGTGCTTGCTCTTTTCATCATATAGATGATAGAGAAAGGATGGGCTCTTTGTGGATTGTAACTTTTCATGATATATTTAGTACTCATGCTAGTTTGTTTTGATACCTCAGCTATTGTGACAGTTCAAATCAAGTATTCGATTTCAAGTGTTTTTCCAAAGTATTATTGTCATGTTCATGCCTATATTGATTACCTGCCAAACCGTCGTGTTTGACCCTTGCTTGTTGGTGCCCAGGTGCAGGAGACGTTGCCTTTGAGGAGGAGCGTCAGGAGGAGGCTTGTGAGCCAACTCCCGTGAGAGAGTGGCAGCCCGACGATGTCATCTAGATGTCGGTCTGGTTATTGAGTTTCGTCACATTTTGTCTTAGGGTTCTTTTGTTTATGTTGGAGATGTGTATTGGCCTCTGTTGGCCTCTCTTGGGAATTGTAACAAAAACTTAACTTACTTTCTTGTTAGACTTGTAACTTGAACAATGTTGGGAATGCCTTGTTAACCTATTCCTTTGATACTTTGTCTTATATATTATTGTGATAGCACCTAAATATTCTACTGGTGCTTATCTAGTTGTGTTTTGCTACACGCTTCCGCAAATCGTGTACGTGTGAGCCAGATTCCGCGTGTCTTTGGGAATCCTCACCGCGGGAACCTGTGGGAAAACAATGATTAAATAAGAATAATCACAATCAACACCGTCGCGGGGCCTGGGATCCGTTCCGGGGCCGCGACAGGACTGGTATCAGAGCGAGACATGTTTCAGGCAATTAAAAGAAACTAGAAAGGTCTTAGGAACGTGGCGAGGATTCGTGAGTTCGATAGATTCGTTCGTATAGGATCCTAGAAACCCTTGTACCATGATTATTGTGTTCTAACTCTTTGTGTTACAGCAATATGCCTCCAAGAAAAGCTCCAAATCATCATGCTTCAGGCAGTAATCAGAATGAGTCAGATGCATCTGAGACACCTACAGCCACACAGTTTCAGGAACTTATGCAAGCCATGATAGCACAGCAAAGGCAGGCTAATGAGAACCAAGCAAGATTTCAAGAGCAACTAACTAAGAAGGATGATGAGATGGCACAAGTTCAGAGGCAACTGTTAGAAGTGCTTCAGAACAGGAATGTAGCACCACCTGCAGGTCCTCAGATTGTGATACAGAATAGGGATCCTGACCCTAATGCTCTATTTGAGAAGTTTAGGAAGAGAGCACCCAAAGAATTTTCGGGCAATGAGGACCCACTAGTGGCAGATGACTGGCTAGTCAATACGGAGAAGATCTTTGATGTTTTCATGTGCACGGGTATACAGAAAGTCAACCTCACTGCTTCTTTATTTTATGGGCTTGCAGACCGGTGGTGGCAAACAGTCAAGGACCCATATGCAGTGATGGCTGATGATGAGGCATGGGCAGCTTTCAAGATACAGTTCCAGGACAAGTATATTCCCTCTCATGTCAAGAGGCAGAAGGCTATTGAGTTTCAGCAACTCAAGCAAGGTAGCATGACCGTGTTAGACTATGTCACCAAATTTGAGAGATTGGCTAGATATGCTACCGAGCTAATTGATACGGAAAGGAAGAAGATAACTAAGTTTTTGGAAGGGCTGAATCCGATCATTATGAGGGACGTCATAGGAGTAGTGCCTCCAGCTACATATGATGAGGCAGTCAAGCGGGCTTATACATTTGAGGATATTAATAACATGATAGTTCAGGATAGGAAACAGCAATATCAGCAGCATAACCAGAGGCAACAGCAAGGCAAGAAGCCAAGGCAAGAACAAGCCTATGTGAGGCAAGGTTGTAGACATTGTGGCAAGAACCATGAGACCCACGAATGTCGTAAGGCCATGGGTGCCTGTTTCAAGTGTGGGGCTATGAATCATTCAATCAAGGATTGCCCACTACTTCAGAATCAAGGGAACAGGAACCAGCAGCAGAGACAAGTAGCTCCTCAGAATCAAGCACCAGTTCAGAATCAGATGAGACCACCTCAACAGCAGCAGCAGGCTAGGCCACCAGTCCAGAATCAGAATGCTCGTCCTCCACAGCAGAACAGACAAGGCCAGGGAAGGCAGAACCAAGTGCCGAACAGACTACAGATGCATGGACGTTTGTACTATCTCAACCGTGCAGATGCTGAAGCTGCAGGAGACGTGGTAGAAGGTAAACTTCTTGTTTGTGGGGTAGAAGCCCAGATTTTGTTTGATCCTGGATCCACTCATTCCTTTGCATCTCCTAGTTTTGCTAAGTTGATTGATGCACCATGTAGTGAGTTGGATTACATTTTGGTAGTGACCACTCCAGTAGGGAAACAAGTTGTGTGTAGAACCCATTATCCTAGTTGTACAGTGTTGTTAGGGGATGTTAATTTGCCGGCCAACCTCATAGTTTTGGACATGCATGATTTTGATGTCATCTTAGGCATGGATTGGTTAGAAGCATATCATGCCACTATGGATTGTTTTAGCAAGACCATCACATTCAGATTTCAAGGACCACAGGCAGAATTGATATTTCAGGGGAACAGGAGGAAATCTCAGGCAGGGTTTATTTCAGTGTTGAAGGCAAGCAGATTAGTGCAGAGTGGATGCCAAGCATTTATTGCGTTTATCACGGAGGATAAACAGTCCCAAGGGGTGGAGGATATCCCCATTGTGTGTGAATTTCCGAACGTTTTTCCAGAAGAAATCCCGGGTTTACCACCAATTAGAGAAGTTGAGTTTACAATTGAACTCCTTCTAGGGACAGCTCCGATCTCGATTGCACCATACAGGATGGCTCCAGCAGAGTTGGGTGAGCTAAAGCTCCAATTGCAAGAATTGTTGAGCAAAGGTTTCATTAGGCCAAGTGTTTCACCGTGGGGAGCACCGGTGTTATTTGTGAAGAAGAAGGATGGAAGCTTGAGAATGTGCATAGACTACAGGAAGTTGAACCATGTGACAGTGAAGAACAAGTATCCTTTGCCAATGATAGATGAATTGTTTGACCAATTGCAAGGAGCAGCCTATTTTTCCAAGGTAGACTTGAGGTTAGGGTACCATCAGTTGAGAGTTAGAGACTCAGATGTTCAGAAGACAGCCTTTAGAACAAGATATGGGCACTACGAGTTCTTAGTGATGCCCTTTGGTTTGACAAATGCACCAGCAGTCTTTATGGCTTTGATGAACAAGGTCTTTGCACCATATTTGGATCACTCTACGGTAGTGTTTATTGATGATGTTCTGGTATATTCTAAGAGTAAGAAGGAGCATGAAGAACATTTGAGGACAGCGTTGCAGCTCTTGAGGGACAATCAGTTATATGCGAAACTCAGTAAGTGTGAATTCTGGTTAGAGCAAGTTGCTTTTCTAGGCCACATCATCTCCAGAGAAGGTTTAGCAGTTGACCCAGCGAAGATAGAGGCAGTTGTTAGTTGGGTGAGGCCAAGCAGTGTGACAGAAATTAGAAGCTTCTTGGGGTTAGCAGGCTACTACAGAAGATTTGTCCAAGGTTTTTCGTCTATCGCAGCCCCTTTGACAAAATTGACTAGGAAGAATGTTCCGTTTGTGTGGACCGATCAGTGTGAAACCAGTTTCCAAGAGTTGAAAGGAAGGTTAACCACAGCCCCAATTCTTACATTACCCTCGAGCAACGGGGGATTTATTGTTTATACAGATGCGTCGAATGTGGGACTAGGTTGTGTATTGATGCAAGATGGCAAGGTGATTGCTTATGGCTCGAGACAGCTGAAGGACCATGAGAAGAATTATGCGACTCACGACTTGGAGTTGGCAGCAGTTGTTTTCGCGTTGAAGATGTGGAGACACTATCTCTATGGAGAGAAATTTGAGGTCCATTCAGATCACAGAAGTTTGCAATATTTGTTCTCGCAGAAGGATTTGAATATGAGGCAAAGAAGGTGGATGGAATATATCAAAGATTATGACTTTCCGATCAAGTATCATCCAGGCAAAGTGAATGTGGTAGCAGATGCGTTGAGCAGAAAATCAGTAGTCATGGCTAATTTGAGAGGAATGAGTGTCTTACAACAGTTCGAAGAGTTGGGTGTAGAGGTACAAACCCTGAGATTGGGTGCAATGTTAGCGAATATGACAGTTTCATAACCTACCTTCATCCAGAAGATTAAGGAAAATCAGTTGCAAGATCCAGACTTGGCCAAGATAGTAGATGTTATTGCAGAGCGCCCCGATTTCAAAATGGTGAATGGAATCTTGTATTTCCGTGACCGGTTGTGTGTGCCAAATGTGGATGATTTGAAGAATGAGATAATGAACGAAGCTCACAGTACGAGATATTCTATGCATCCGGGTAGCACGAAGATGTACCACAATTTGAAGAATAGATTTTGGTGGAACAACATGAAGAGAGAGATAGCAGCTTTTGTGTCTCGTTGTCTAACTTGTCAGTTGATCAAGGCAGAACATCAGAAGCCTCCAGGTTTGTTACAGCCTTTGGAAATTCCAGAGTGGAAATGGGAGCACATTACCATGGATTTCGTCTCCGGTTTGCCTAATACTAAGAAGGGAAATAATGCAATTTGGATCATTGTAGATCGTCTGACAAAGTCTGCTCACTTCATTCCGATGAAGACCGGGAATATGATGCATATGGCACCACTTGCGAAGTTATTTGTTGATGAGATTGTTAGTAAACATGGTCAACCCGTCTCCATTACTTCAGATAGAGACAGTAGATTTGTTTCAAAGTTTTGGAAAACTCTTCATGAGTCGATGGGTACCAAGCTCCAATTCAGCACAGCTTATCATCCTCAAACTGATGGTCAGTCAGAAAGGACGATACAGACTCTCGAAGACATGTTGTGTGCTTGTGTATTGGATTTTAGAGTCCAGTGGGATGAATGCCTACCGCTTTGTGAATTTGCCTATAACAATAGTTACCACTCTAGCATCGGTATGGCACCTTTCGAGGCACTTTATGGTAGAAGATGCAGAACTCCGGTTTGCTGGGAAGAAGTCGGTGAACGTAGTTTCCATGGACCGACGATAGTTGGAGAGACAAGTGACAAGGTCAAGCTGATTCAGGAACGGTTGAAGATCGCCCGTAGTAGGCAGAAGAGTTATGCAGATACTCGCAGAAGAGAATTGCAGTTTCAAGTGGGTGACAAGGTGTTTTTGAAAGTCTCACCAACTAGGGGGACATTGAGATTTGGACAGAAGGGCAAATTGTCTAGAAGGTTTATTGGTCCGTATGAGATTTTGAGCAAGATTGGAGATGTCGCTTATAGACTTGCGTTACCGCCGGAATTCTCCGGGGTACACAATGTTTTTCATGTTTCTATGCTCAAGAAATATGTCTCTAGTCCTGCACACATTTTACAGCATGAGCCTTTGGAGATTCGGGAAGATGCTTCGTATGTGGAGAGACCGATCAGAATCATTGACACTAAGGAGCAAGAATTGAGGAATCGGACTATTCATTGGGTCAAAGTACTTTGGGAAAATCACGAACCAGAGGAAGCCACCTGGGAATTGAAAGAGCAAGTGCAGAGGAAGTATCCACAGCTTTTACCAGAGGTAATTGTTTGATTTATTTGGTGGACCAAATATCCTAAGGGGTGGAGGATGTTAGACCCCGACCCAGACCAAGTCGATTAGTGTGCGATTAGTGTGTGTTTAGTTCTAAGTGGGTTTAGTTGTGGTTGGGTTAGAAGTGATTAGCTTTAGTCCTGGACATAGCTTTGGGAATTTTGAGAACGTTTAGTATTGGTTAGACACACTCAAGAAGGCTTGAGTGCACGTGTAAGCTTGGGAAGATCGTATCGTTTTCCGTGTGAGTGTGGTTTTGATTTCATTTGAATGATCTTTTTATGTGTTACAACTTTCGTTTTAAGACCATTCATGTTTGAAGCCCAAAAACCCATGTTTTGGCCCAAGGAGGGTAAAATTGTCTTTCTTGCACAAATCTGGACACAATTTTCGAGATCTCAAAACCATGTCAAAAGTATACTTTTTGGAAACTAGATATTTCGACGATCATTTTATCCTTCTTCGTCGAAGTCATCCGAGGCCCACAAGACCATGTTTTAGTCACTTCAAGTTCAAGCCAAATGGGGCCCATGAGTCATCACTTAATCCCCTTTCCCCTCTGTTAGGAATTTTGTAGATTGCAATTTGATGGATGCATTTTCATTCTAGCATAATTTGATTTACACACTTGCATTGGTTTTAAATAAACTTGAAATCTTGTTTTATTCATGCATTGCTTTTAAGATTTGTAAAAGTATTGATTTATGCATGAATTGTTTTTTAATCTTGGATGCATTTGATTTAGAAAAGAGTTTTCAAGAAATCAAGCAAGCCTTTGTTTTAAAAGTTTTGAATCTTTTTAGGCTTTTTTTGTCATGTTTTAAAAACCATTAAAATCTTTAAAACATGTTTTCCAAGCTTGATTTAGTGGCCAAAAGGTCCCCCAAAGAAATAACTTCGAAATGTGCAAAAGTTGGAAATTTTGCAAAAAGGGGGCTGTCCCGGCAGTGTCGCCGGTCGACCGAGAGGCAGGTCTCGGTCGACCGAGACAACTGCAGGCAAAAATTGCCTGGGAGCACCAACGGTCAGAAATATGACCGTTGTGTGTTCTCGGTCGACCGAGGCCTGTTTGCCGGTCGACCGAGAACTAGCCGTTGGCCACTTTTCCCTATAAATATGAGTTCTTTCCCTTGCCAAAAGTTGGGAATTTTTAACCCCTCCTTGAGAGGATTTGAGGCATATCAAAAGGGAAAAGAACCAAGGGATGAAGGGGAAGATTAGGAAAGCTAAAGCTTGGATTAATGAAGTTAAACCACCAAGTAGGCTCTTCCTTTCTTAATCATATGTTTGCATGCTCTTGTTTTATTTTTGGTAAATCATTTCTAGCATGTTAAACTATGTTTGTGTTGTGTCCTTAACATATTTTATGTTTTGAGTTGATTTATTGTTTTGGATACAACATCACATGATTCAATCCAAGTAGTACTTGAATTGGTAAATCAAAGTAGATCATGTTAATGAAAGAACTTTGGTAAATCATATGTAACATGATCCATATACTTGGTTGAATCTTTGATTGTTGTTTTCCATCATAAGAACATCTCTCTCAAAACTAACTTATGTTTTGGATTCAACTTCTTTACAAATCATATGTTTTCATGTTTTGTTTTATCATTGGTAAATCTTTGTAACATGTTAATCTATGATGTGTTGTATCCTTAGCATGTGTTATATTTTGAATAGATCTATTGTTTTGGATACATCACCATTGATTCATCAAAGTAGTACTTTATCTTTGGTAAATCTAAGTAGATCATGTTAATGAAATATGTAACATGATTCATATACTTTGTTGAATCATTGGTTGTTGTTTTTCCATCATAAGAAAATCTCTTTCAAATGTATCTTATGTTTTGGATTCAACATCATTACAAATCATATGTGTATTATTGTTTTTAAAGTATCAACTTGCTTTACTTTGATAGGTATATCATTTTCAAGTTGTCTTTATAATTACATATGATTTGTCCCCTTACTTCAATCAAATCTAATTTTATGTATTGAGCTTCATTGATGATTTGATTGACATCCCTATGCATCACATGTTTAGAGCTAATCCATTTTATACAACTTGTGTAACTTTGATATCATTAACAAGTTGTTACTTTTAACATGTGATTGCATTATATCCTCAATCATAAATGTTTTTGAGCTAAAACTTTCAAAAGCCTTAGGCATACATTTATGAGCTTTCATTTTAAAAATGATTGAGGACATCACACACACACTTCATTTGTTTTCATCTTTGCATTCATAGTGTGAGTGTGTATTTGTATTTCACTTCCATATCCGCCTATTTTAGAGGCAAATGTAATGAGCTAAAATGAATCTCCATCTAGTGTATTAAAGACACAACTTAGTGAGATAACCAACCTATGGTTGAAGAGGTTATTGCTTAGCCTATAAAAGCATATTGTATAGGTTGATGTTAAGCCTTGAAAAACATCAATGTAAAGGTTATTGCTTAGCCTTGGAAAGCATATTGTAAAGGTTATTGCTTAGCCTATTGAAAAGCATAAATAGTGGAAATCCGGTGGGGTGTTGGTTCACAAGCCGGTAGTGGATGTAGGCATTGAGGCCGAACCACTATAAATACTTGTGTGATGGTGCTTGCTTTGTGGTGATTGTTTTCTTTAAGCTTCCGCATTTTGTTTGATAATCATCACTTATGACTAGTTTGTTTTAAAGAAGTTAAAATTGTTAAAATTGGTCATAAAAGAAGCTCACCCTATTCACCCCCCCTCTAGGGTTCGGATCCCCATGGACTTACAAGTGGTATCAGAGCGGGTTACTCCATTTTAGGGCTTAACAACCCGGAGTTGATCCTTGCTAGATTTGAACCCTAGTGTTGTGTTTATTGCATATCTTTGTTAAAAGATTTCCACTATGTTTGAAAATGAATTTTTCCCTAGCCTCATTGCACCACTCTAAGACTTTTCCAAGTTATATCTTCTAGAGTTGGTGAGTTCTCAAAGTGTTCTCTCATGGACAACCTTTTCAAGACCTTAGGTGTATTTTCAAAGGTAGACTATTTGAGTAACCTTAAGGCCTTGATACCCCTAGACCAACCTATGCTTTTTAGTTATATCTTTTTGTTGGTCATGTTACATTTGCATTTTGTTGCTTTTTAGTCACATCTTTTAAAATGCAAGGTTTCTATGTGATCATTTGATTTTGTCTTCATGAACTTTTAAGTTATATCTCATGGTTTTCAAAATCCTTTGGTTGCATTACTTTCATGATGGATTTGCATTTTGTTCATATAGTTATATCTCTTGTAGTGCATATCTATTCATGATCAATTGATTGTGATTACAAATGCTTTCATAGCTAGTTTTTCATGATCAATTGATGTTGGAAAATCATTTGATGATTGTCATAGTTATATCCTTTTTGGAAATCAAATGATTTGAAGCAACTTTAGTTTTCCATTGATTTACAAGTTATATCTCTTGATATGGAAAATTTGTAAGTGTCTATTGTTTTTACAAATTGAAAACTTTACAATAGTACACTTCTTGTTTTTTTTTTTTTCAAAATCACTTGCTCTTAATTCTATAAATGATTCTTTGTTGGAATTTCATACATTGAAGTGATTTGGAAAACTTTGGAAAATGTTCTAAGCTTTATTAGTTATATTTATAGAAGCATTTTCCTTGAATTTATTTCCTTGTGCCTAATTATGATTGTATCATTTGAAAGGAAATAATTTTTACAAACAATTTGCATCTTTGCTCATTGAGTTACATTCTTTATGCAAATTGATTTTGATGTCTTACATTGCATGGTTGGATATAGTTTCATTGATTTGCATGTTTGTGCTTATCTTGGTATATATTCTCATTAATGCATTTTGATGATTGTTTATGTGCTTTATAGTAAAATCTTATTTTTGAGCTTTTTAAGTACATTTGTGATTTAATGTGCTAAGTTCATTTGATATAAACCTCATATCTTTTTCCATTGCATTGTAAGCTAAGTGCATTTGCTAAGAGTGGAGATGTTACATGATAGCTTAATGAATCATTTTAGATGAATTGGAATTAAACCATTGTTCTTAATAGGTATATCCATTTTTGTGGTCCATCTTCATCTTTATGTGATCCATGATGTCTCTCTAACTTCATACCTTCTTGTGCTTACATAGTTATATTCTTTATTGATGATATGGTATGAGTTAGATCTTGAGTGTTGATTGATCCTCTCTATGCAAATGTCAAAGTGTTCTATGTATGGTTGTGATCTTAGTTCTATTTGTTGAAACCATACTAGAACTCAAATCCATCCTCTATGCCATTCTAGTCATATCTTTTTGGATGGTTATGATGTTGATTCATGTATTGTCTCTAAGTGATATCATCCTTATACATGTTTCAACTTCATAGTAGTGATCTTGATCATATGAAACTCTTTGAAATCCATTCCTCATATTTCTATGTGTTTGATGGATAACTTAGATGTTGAATTCATATGATTTAGTCACTTTTTAAATTGCATGCTTTTCAAAGTCATATCCTTTTGCATTGCAATTTACCTTGTTCATCACTATGCTCATTAGTTATATCCTTAAAAGTGATGAATATGCATTTATGATGCTTGATGGAATTTTGTCACATTCTTGCTCTTTATCATGTTATCAAATTCAATTGGATTCTATTGGTATAATGGTTGATTGATTTGATTTCTTGTGAATGTGATAAATCATGTGTGCATTGGATTGAACTTGATAAGTAATATGATTGTTCCATGTCACACACCATTAGCATCATAATGTTCATGTTGCCACCTCTTTTGCTCATATAGGTATATCTCATGACCACCATGTTTATGTGTTCATAATATTGGTTGGTTATTAGTTGAGGTTGGCTTCATGTTTGAATTTCATTTCACTCAATTTGCACTTTAATAAGTCATATTTATTGATTGAATGAAATGATTTTCAAAATCTTGCATAGCATATGATTTTCATAAGTTATATTGATTGATGCTATGTTTGAGTAAACCCCATTGCTTCATGGATAGCTCTAATTTGGATTTTTCCTAATAGTTATATTTCTAAATCCATTTTAGAGTGATTGATTTATTAAGTCATATCCTAAATCTCAATTGGTATTCTTTGTTTGTCCAATTGATATCCATGATTGCTTTTCTCTTTAGACCTAGCTCTCTTTTGGTAATTTGATCATATTGAGCTTTATAGTTAAATGAATCTAATCCTTTCCTTGAAGTTGACCCTCATTTGGTTAAACCATCTTCTTCTTGCATCTAATAGTTAAATCTTTGTCAAATGTTTGACAAAAGAAGAGAATGGATTGAGGGGGAGTGTAAACCTTCAAAGGAAGTATTAGCTTTGATCAAATTGACCCTTGGATTGCCTTTGAGCCCTTAGAGACTACTACCTCACATGATAGCCTGTTATGTATTTCATTTTCGATTTCATTTGTTAACAGGTGCTACTAAAGGTATTTTCTTTGTTTCATGTGTGTAGGTACCTTTGCAATTTAATGGCAAAGGGGGAGAAATTATGCAAGTTCTCAAAAGGGTAAAGAGAATGTCCAAGTTTCCTAAGAAGAGGTTTTGTATGATCTTCTACAAGGGGAGAGAATGCATAGCTTGCCAAAGGGAGAAAGAGGCATGGTCAAAGGGGGAGAGCTAATAGAAGAAAGAAGCTTGGAAGCTAAAGAAGATGCTTGGATAAAGAAAGAAAGAAGAAAGAAAGCTTGAAGAGTGATCAAGCTCCAAGCATCATGAAGATTGAAGCCCAAGAGCCCAAGCAATGAGAAGGAGCATCCAAGAAGATTTCAAGCCTTGTCCAGCTGAGGGGGAGCTGAAGACTTAGTGTGTAATGTTCAGTGGTGAGTGAGTTTGCCATCAAATTGCAAAGGGGGAGATTGTTAGGAATTTTGTAGATTGCAATTTGATGGATGCATTTTCATTCTAGCATCATTTGATTTACACACTTGCATTGGTTTTAAATAAACTTGAAATCTTGTTTTATTCATGCATTGCTTTTAAGATTTGTAAAAGTATTGATTTATGCATGAATTGTTTTTTAATCTTGGATGCATTTGATTTAGAAAAGAGTTTTCAAGAAATCAAGCAAGCCTTTGTTTTAAAAGTTTTGAATCTTTTTAGGCTTTTTTTGTCACGTTTTAAAAACCATTAAAATCTTTAAAACATGTTTTCCAAGCTTGATTTAGTGGCCAAAAGGTCCCCCAAAGAAATAACTTTGAAATGTGCAAAAGTTGGAAATTTTGCAAAAAGGGGGCTGTCCCGGCAGTGTCGCCGGTCGACCGAGACAACTGCAGGCAAAAATTGCCTGGGAGCACCAACGGTCAGAAATATGACCGTTGTGTGTTCTCGGTCGACCGAGGCCTGTTTGCCGGTCGACCGAGAACTAGCCGTTGGCCACTTTTCCCTATAAATATGAGTTCTTTCCCTTGCCAAAAGTTGGGAATTTTTAACCCCTCCTTGAGAGGATTTGAGGCATATCAAAAGGGAAAAGAACCAAGGGATGAAGGGGAAGATTAGGAAAGCTAAAGCTTGGATTAATGAAGTTAAACCACCAAGTAGGCTCTTCCTTTCTTAATCATATGTTTGCATGCTCTTGTTTTATTTTTGGTAAATCATTTCTAGCATGTTAAACTATGTTTGTGTTGTGTCCTTAACATATTTTATGTTTTGAGTTGATTTATTGTTTTGGATACAACATCACATGATTCAATCCAAGTAGTACTTGAATTGGTAAATCAAAGTAGATCATGTTAATGAAAGAACTTTGGTAAATCATATGTAACATGATCCATATACTTGGTTGAATCTTTGATTGTTGTTTTCCATCATAAGAACATCTCTCTCAAAACTAACTTATGTTTTGGATTCAACTTCTTTACAAATCATATGTTTTCATGTTTTGTTTTATCATTGGTAAATCTTTGTAACATGTTAATCTATGATGTGTTGTATCCTTAGCATGTGTTATATTTTGAATAGATCTATTGTTTTGGATACATCACCATTGATTCATCAAAGTAGTACTTTATCTTTGGTAAATCTAAGTAGATCATGTTAATGAAATATGTAACATGATTCATATACTTTGTTGAATCATTGGTTGTTGTTTTTCCATCATAAGAAAATCTCTTTCAAATGTATCTTATGTTTTGGATTCAACATCATTACAAATCATATGTGTATTATTGTTTTTAAAGTATCAACTTGCTTTACTTTGATAGGTATATCATTTTCAAGTTGTCTTTATAATTACATATGATTTGTCCCCTTACTTCAATCAAATCTAATTTTATGTATTGAGCTTCATTGATGATTTGATTGACATCCCTATGCATCACATGTTTAGAGCTAATCCATTTTATACAACTTGTGTAACTTTGATATCATTAACAAGTTGTTACTTTTAACATGTGATTGCATTATATCCTCAATCATAAATGTTTTTGAGCTAAAACTTTCAAAAGCCTTAGGCATACATTTATGAGCTTTCATTTTAAAAATGATTGAGGACATCACACACACACTTCATTTGTTTTCATCTTTGCATTCATAGTGTGAGTGTGTATTTGTATTTCACTTCCATATCCGCCTATTTTAGAGGCAAATGTAATGAGCTAAAATGAATCTCCATCTAGTGTATTAAAGACACAACTTAGTGAGATAACCAACCTATGGTTGAAGAGGTTATTGCTTAGCCTATAAAAGCATATTGTATAGGTTGATGTTAAGCCTTGAAAAACATCAATGTAAAGGTTATTGCTTAGCCTTGGAAAGCATATTGTAAAGGTTATTGCTTAGCCTATTGAAAAGCATAAATAGTGGAAATCCGGTGGGGTGTTGGTTCACAAGCCGGTAGTGGATGTAGGCATTGAGGCCGAACCACTATAAATACTTGTGTGATGGTGCTTGCTTTGTGGTGATTGTTTTCTTTAAGCTTCCGCATTTTGTTTGATAATCATCACTTATGACTAGTTTGTTTTAAAGAAGTTAAAATTGTTAAAATTGGTCATAAAAGAAGCTCACCCTATTCACCCCCCCTCTAGGGTTCTGATCCCCATGGACTTACACCCTCCCTTTTCATTCATTTCCCAATCTCTGCAACTTTTGAGTCTAGGGCAAGAGAGAAAACCTCTTTTCTCCTTCATCTTCCTCACTTGGTTTGATCTAGCTAGAGAGCTCCAAAGGAAATTCTAAGACTACCATTTTCTTCATCTCCTTGCAAGCTCTCCATTGATACAAGTTTCTTGAGTTTTCAAGTTGGGCAAGAGCTCCCTTTTCTTCCCTCTCTCTTGTTTGACCTTCTCTAGGTAAGAGCTTCAACCCATATTTTTCATGGAGTCATTTTAGTTTCTTAAGAGCATGTTTTTCATGTTTCCAAACCCTATTTGGAAAATGGGTTCCTTGTTTCCATTTTGAGTGAGTTTTGTGTGTTTTCTTGTTTTTGCTTGTAGTGTGAGATTAGCTTGTGTGAAGAGCTTGGAGGAGAGTGTTTAGCATTTGGGCAAGGCAAGTAATCTCTATAGGATCATTGTGCATGTTATTTTAAGCTACATTGTTGTTTTGGAAACTTTGCATATGAATGTGTTTACAAGCTTCATGATTGTGTTTTGTTGGTTTTGGATGTGTATTCTACCCTTGAAGAGCCTATATGCTCAGGGAATACAAGAGGAATGAGAATGAATGGAAAGGATGAAGGAAAAATGTGAAAATCTGTACTGAACCGCACACCCGTGCATTGGCGGTCAGCTCCACGGTCCGCTCGCGGCTAGCCGTCTGTGTCCACTGCGGCTAACCGCAGGCTGACCGAACTCAGCGGTTACTTTTCCAGAAGCTAGCATTTTCATCTGGGATCAGCGGTCAGCACCACGGTCAGCTCACGGCTAACCGCCAGTCTCGCTCGCGGTTAACCGCAAGCCAACCGTGGACTGCGGTTTCTTCTCCAGAAGCTGGCATTTCGATTGTGGTTTACGGTCAGCTCCGCGGTCAGCTCACGGCTAACCGCCAGTCCCACTCGCGGTTAACCGCAAGCCAACCGCGCAAATACGGTTCCTTTTCCCGAGAGCTAAGTTCGATTTGCTCTCCAGCGGTCAGCCTGGCGGTCACCTTGCGGCTAGCCGCCATGTCCCAGTTCGGCTAGCCGACACCTGACCGCGAGGTGACCGAAATTCACTGTTTGTGTATTTTGAAGAGTTTTGCAAGAATGAAAAACTAGAACATGTTAAGTGACCTTTAGCTTGATTTTGTGCACTCGAAACCCAAAATGTCTTTGAACTTCTGGGGCACCAATCCTTTCCTAAAATTCTACTATTTGGGTCTCAATTGCACAAAGATAAATCAAAGGTCCTTGCTTGTGCTTGATAGGCCTTGTGTTCGTGCTTTGGTTTTTGATATGATGAATATCATCGTGAACTTGTTTTGAAGTGTTAGTACAAGCTTGTTTTGAAGTTTTGTTAAGAAAAAGGGGATCACTTCCTAAGCGTGTTTTGCATAAATATTATGCCTCGTGCTAGTCGTGCTCGTCGTGTTTTGATAAGTGATTTCCCCCTTTTTTTTATCTCGACGTGTTTGATCGTGCTTCGCGTGTTTTGTGCATTCATGAATTAAGTAAACACCACTGAGCTTAGACTGCCCTTTCGGTTTGATCCACTGTCTGGGGGTCTTTAAACATGTGGACTGTCTGCAGACTGGTCGTGTATTTATTACACATCGTGCGTGTCCGGTTCCGCGGCCGGAATCCCCGTATATGTGGGAATCGTGTCGTGCTTATATTATGTATATCGTGCTTGTCGTGCGTGCTTGCTCTTTTCATCATATAGATGATAGAGAAAGGATGGGCTCTTTGTGGATTGTAACTTTTCATGATATATTTAGTACTCATGCTAGTTTGTTTTGATACCTCAGCTATTGTGACAGTTCAAATCAAGTATTCGATTTCAAGTGTTTTTCCAAAGTATTATTGTCATGTTCATGCCTATATTGATTACCTGCCAAACCGTCGTGTTTGACCCTTGCTTGTTGGTGCCCAGGTGCAGGAGACGTTGCCTTTGAGGAGGAGCGTCAGGAGGAGGCTTGTGAGCCAACTCCCGTGAGAGAGTGGCAGCCCGACGATGTCATCTAGATGTCGGTCTGGTTATTGAGTTTCGTCACATTTTGTCTTAGGGTTCTTTTGTTTATGTTGGAGATGTGTATTGGCCTCTGTTGGCCTCTCTTGGGAATTGTAACAAAAACTTAACTTACTTTCTTGTTAGACTTGTAACTTGAACAATGTTGGGAATGCCTTGTTAACCTATTCCTTTGATACTTTGTCTTATATATTATTGTGATAGCACCTAAATATTCTACTGGTGCTTATCTAGTTGTGTTTTGCTACACGCTTCCGCAAATCGTGTACGTGTGAGCCAGATTCCGCGTGTCTTTGGGAATCCTCACCGCGGGAACCTGTGGGAAAACAATGATTAAATAAGAATAATCACAATCAACACCGTCGCGGGGCCTGGGATCCGTTCCGGGGCCGCGACAGGACTGGTATCAGAGCGAGACATGTTTCAGGCAATTAAAAGAAACTAGAAAGGTCTTAGGAACGTGGCGAGGATTCGTGAGTTCGATAGATTCGTTCGTATAGGATCCTAGAAACCCTTGTACCATGATTATTGTGTTCTAACTCTTTGTGTTACAGCAATATGCCTCCAAGAAAAGCTCCAAATCATCATGCTTCAGGCAGTAATCAGAATGAGTCAGATGCATCTGAGACACCTACAGCCACACAGTTTCAGGAACTTATGCAAGCCATGATAGCACAGCAAAGGCAGGCTAATGAGAACCAAGCAAGATTTCAAGAGCAACTAACTAAGAAGGATGATGAGATGGCACAAGTTCAGAGGCAACTGTTAGAAGTGCTTCAGAACAGGAATGTAGCACCACCTGCAGGTCCTCAGATTGTGATACAGAATAGGGATCCTGACCCTAATGCTCTATTTGAGAAGTTTAGGAAGAGAGCACCCAAAGAATTTTCGGGCAATGAGGACCCACTAGTGGCAGATGACTGGCTAGTCAATACGGAGAAGATCTTTGATGTTTTCATGTGCACGGGTATACAGAAAGTCAACCTCACTGCTTCTTTATTTTATGGGCTTGCAGACCGGTGGTGGCAAACAGTCAAGGACCCATATGCAGTGATGGCTGATGATGAGGCATGGGCAGCTTTCAAGATACAGTTCCAGGACAAGTATATTCCCTCTCATGTCAAGAGGCAGAAGGCTATTGAGTTTCAGCAACTCAAGCAAGGTAGCATGACCGTGTTAGACTATGTCACCAAATTTGAGAGATTGGCTAGATATGCTACCGAGCTAATTGATACGGAAAGGAAGAAGATAACTAAGTTTTTGGAAGGGCTGAATCCGATCATTATGAGGGACGTCATAGGAGTAGTGCCTCCAGCTACATATGATGAGGCAGTCAAGCGGGCTTATACATTTGAGGATATTAATAACATGATAGTTCAGGATAGGAAACAGCAATATCAGCAGCATAACCAGAGGCAACAGCAAGGCAAGAAGCCAAGGCAAGAACAAGCCTATGTGAGGCAAGGTTGTAGACATTGTGGCAAGAACCATGAGACCCACGAATGTCGTAAGGCCATGGGTGCCTGTTTCAAGTGTGGGGCTATGAATCATTCAATCAAGGATTGCCCACTACTTCAGAATCAAGGGAACAGGAACCAGCAGCAGAGACAAGTAGCTCCTCAGAATCAAGCACCAGTTCAGAATCAGATGAGACCACCTCAACAGCAGCAGCAGGCTAGGCCACCAGTCCAGAATCAGAATGCTCGTCCTCCACAGCAGAACAGACAAGGCCAGGGAAGGCAGAACCAAGTGCCGAACAGACTACAGATGCATGGACGTTTGTACTATCTCAACCGTGCAGATGCTGAAGCTGCAGGAGACGTGGTAGAAGGTAAACTTCTTGTTTGTGGGGTAGAAGCCTAGATTTTGTTTGATCCTGGATCCACTCATTCCTTTGCATCTCCTAGTTTTGCTAAGTTGATTGATGCACCATGTAGTGAGTTGGATTACATTTTGGTAGTGACCACTCCAGTAGGGAAACAAGTTGTGTGTAGAACCCATTATCCTAGTTGTACAGTGTTGTTAGGGGATGTTAATTTGCCGGCCAACCTCATAGTTTTGGACATGCATGATTTTGATGTCATCTTAGGCATGGATTGGTTAGAAGCATATCATGCCACTATGGATTGTTTTAGCAAGACCATCACATTCAGATTTCAAGGACCACAGGCAGAATTGATATTTCAGGGGAACAGGAGGAAATCTCAGGCAGGGTTTATTTCAGTGTTGAAGGCAAGCAGATTAGTGCAGAGTGGATGCCAAGCATTTATTGCGTTTATCACGGAGGATAAACAGTCCCAAGGGGTGGAGGATATCCCCATTGTGTGTGAATTTCCGAACGTTTTTCCAGAAGAAATCCCGGGTTTACCACCAATTAGAGAAGTTGAGTTTACAATTGAACTCCTTCTAGGGACAGCTCCGATCTCGATTGCACCATACAGGATGGCTCCAGCAGAGTTGGGTGAGCTAAAGCTCCAATTGCAAGAATTGTTGAGCAAAGGTTTCATTAGGCCAAGTGTTTCACCGTGGGGAGCACCGGTGTTATTTGTGAAGAAGAAGGATGGAAGCTTGAGAATGTGCATAGACTACAGGAAGTTGAACCATGTGACAGTGAAGAACAAGTATCCTTTGCCAAGGATAGATGAATTGTTTGACCAATTGCAAGGAGCAGCCTATTTTTCCAAGGTAGACTTGAGGTTAAGGTACCATCAGTTGAGAGTTAGAGACTCAGATGTTCAGAAGACAGCCTTTAGAACAAGATATGGGCACTACGAGTTCTTAGTGATGCCCTTTGGTTTGACAAATGCACCAGCAGTCTTTATGGCTTTGATGAACAAGGTCTTTGCACCATATTTGGATCACTCTACGGTAGTGTTTATTGATGATGTTCTGGTATATTCTAAGAGTAAGAAGGAGCATGAAGAACATTTGAGGACAGCGTTGCAGCTCTTGAGGGACAATCAGTTATATGCGAAACTCAGTAAGTGTGAATTCTGGTTAGAGCAAGTTGCTTTTCTAGGCCACATCATCTCCAGAGAAGGTTTAGCAGTTGACCCAGCGAAGATAGAGGCAGTTGTTAGTTGGGTGAGGCCAAGCAGTGTGACAGAAATTAGAAGCTTCTTGGGGTTAGCAGGCTACTACAGAAGATTTGTCCAAGGTTTTTCGTCTATCGCAGCCCCTTTGACAAAATTGACTAGGAAGAATGTTCCGTTTGTGTGGACCGATCAGTGTGAAACCAGTTTCCAAGAGTTGAAAGGAAGGTTAACCACAGCCCCAATTCTTACATTACCCTCGAGCAACGGGGGATTTATTGTTTATACAGATGCGTCGAATGTGGGACTAGGTTGTGTATTGATGCAAGATGGCAAGGTGATTGCTTATGGCTCGAGACAGCTGAAGGACCATGAGAAGAATTATGCGACTCACGACTTGGAGTTGGCAGCAGTTGTTTTCGCGTTGAAGATGTGGAGACACTATCTCTATGGAGAGAAATTTGAGGTCCATTCAGATCACAGAAGTTTGCAATATTTGTTCTCGCAGAAGGATTTGAATATGAGGCAAAGAAGGTGGATGGAATATATCAAAGATTATGACTTTCCGATCAAGTATCATCCAGGCAAAGTGAATGTGGTAGCAGATGCGTTGAGCAGAAAATCAGTAGTCATGGCTAATTTGAGAGGAATGAGTGTCTTACAACAGTTCGAAGAGTTGGGTGTAGAGGTACAAACCCTGAGATTGGGTGCAATGTTAGCGAATATGACAGTTTCAGAACCTACCTTCATCCAGAAGATTAAGGAAAATCAGTTGCAAGATCCAGACTTGGCCAAGATAGTAGATGTTATTGCAGAGCGCCCCGATTTCAAAATGGTGAATGGAATCTTGTATTTCCGTGACCGGTTGTGTGTGCCAAATGTGGATGATTTGAAGAATGAGATAATGAACAAAGCTCACAGTACGAGATATTCTATGCATCCGGGTAGCACGAAGATGTACCACAATTTGAAGAATAGATTTTGGTGGAACAACATGAAGAGAGAGATAGCGGCTTTTGTGTCTCGTTGTCTAACTTGTCAGTTGATCAAGGCAGAACATCAGAAGCCTCCAGGTTTGTTACAGCCTTTGGAAATTCCAGAGTGGAAATGGGAGCACATTACCATGGATTTCGTCTCCGGTTTGCCTAATACTAAGAAGGGAAATAATGCAATTTGGATCATTGTAGATCGTCTGACAAAGTCTGCTCACTTCATTCCGATGAAGACCGGGAATATGATGCATATGGCACCACTTGCGAAGTTATTTGTTGATGAGATTGTTAGTAAACATGGTCAACCCGTCTCCATTACTTCAGATAGAGACAGTAGATTTGTTTCAAAGTTTTGGAAAACTCTTCATGAGTCGATGGGTACCAAGCTCCAATTCAGCACAGCTTATCATCCTCAAACTGATGGTCAGTCAGAAAGGACGATACAGACTCTCGAAGACATGTTGCGTGCTTGTGTATTGGATTTTAGAGTCCAGTGGGATGAATGCCTACCGCTTTGTGATTTTGCCTATAACAATAGTTACCACTCTAGCATCGGTATGGCACCTTTCGAGGCACTTTATGGTAGAAGATGCAGAACTCCGGTTTGCTGGGAAGAAGTCGGTGAACGTAGTTTCCATGGACCGACGATAGTTGGAGAGACAAGTGACAAGGTCAAGCTGATTCAGGAACGGTTGAAGATCGCCCGTAGTAGGCAGAAGAGTTATGCAGATACTCGCAGAAGAGAATTGCAGTTTCAAGTGGGTGACAAGGTGTTTTTGAAAGTCTCACCAACTAGGGGGACATTGAGATTTGGACAGAAGGGCAAATTGTCTAGAAGGTTTATTGGTCCGTATGAGATTTTGAGCAAGATTGGAGATGTCGCTTATAGACTTGCGTTACCGCCGGAATTCTCCGGGGTACACAATGTTTTTCATGTTTCTATGCTCAAGAAATATGTCTCTAGTCCTGCACACATTTTACAGCATGAGCCTTTGGAGATTCGGGAAGATGCTTCGTATGTGGAGAGACCGATCAGAATCATTGACACTAAGGAGCAAGAATTGAGGAATCGGACTATTCATTGGGTCAAAGTACTTTGGGAAAATCACGAACCAGAGGAAGCCACCTGGGAATTGAAAGAGCAAGTGCAGAGGAAGTATCCACAGCTTTTACCAGAGGTAATTGTTTGATTTATTTGGTGGACCAAATATCCTAAGGGGTGGAGGATGTTAGACCCCGACCCAGACCAAGTCGATTAGTGTGCGATTAGTGTGTGTTTAGTTCTAAGTGGGTTTAGTTGTGGTTGGGTTAGAAGTGATTAGCTTTAGTCCTGGACATAGCTTTGGGAATTTTGAGAACGTTTAGTATTGGTTAGACACACTCAAGAAGGCTTGAGTGCACGTGTAAGCTTGGGAAGATCGTATCGTTTTCCGTGTGAGTGTGGTTTTGATTTCATTTGAATGATCTTTTTATGTGTTACAACTTTCGTTTTAAGACCATTCATGTTTGAAGCCCAAAAACCCATGTTTTGGCCCAAGGAGGGTAAAATTGTCTTTCTTGCACAAATCTGGACACAATTTTCGAGATCTCAAAACCATGTCAAAAGTATACTTTTTGGAAACTAGATATTTCGACGATCATTTTATCCTTCTTCGTCGAAGTCATCCGAGGCCCACAAGACCATGTTTTAGTCACTTCAAGTTCAAGCCAAATGGGGCCCATGAGTCATCACTTAATCCCCTTTCCCCTCCCTTTTCATTCATTTCCCAATCTCTGCAACTTTTGAGTCTAGGGCAAGAGAGAAAACCTCTTTTCTCCTTCATCTTCCTCACTTGGTTTGATCTAGCTAGAGAGCTCCAAAGGAAATTCTAAGACTACCATTTTCTTCATCTCCTTGCAAGCTCTCCATTGATACAAGTTTCTTGAGTTTTCAAGTTGGGCAAGAGCTCCCTTTTCTTCCCTCTCTCTTGTTTGACCTTCTCTAGGTAAGAGCTTCAACCCATATTTTTCATGGAGTCATTTTAGTTTCTTAAGAGCATGTTTTTCATGTTTCCAAACCCTATTTGGAAAATGGGTTCCTTGTTTCCATTTTGAGTGAGTTTTGTGTGTTTTCTTGTTTTTGCTTGTAGTGTGAGATTAGCTTGTGTGAAGAGCTTGGAGGAGAGTGTTTAGCATTTGGGCAAGGCAAGTAATCTCTATAGGATCATTGTGCATGTTATTTTAAGCTACATTGTTGTTTTGGAAACTTTGCATATGAATGTGTTTACAAGCTTCATGATTGTGTTTTGTTGGTTTTGGATGTGTATTCTACCCTTGAAGAGCCTATATGCTCAGGGAATACAAGAGGAATGAGAATGAATGGAAAGGATGAAGGAAAAATGTGAAAATCTGTACTGAACCGCACACCCGTGCATTGGCGGTCAGCTCCACGGTCCGCTCGCGGCTAGCCGTCTGTGTCCACTGCGGCTAACCGCAGGCTGACCGAACTCAGCGGTTACTTTTCCAGAAGCTAGCATTTTCATCTGGGATCAGCGGTCAGCACCACGGTCAGCTCACGGCTAACCGCCAGTCTCGCTCGCGGTTAACCGCAAGCCAACCGTGGACTGCGGTTTCTTCTCCAGAAGCTGGCATTTCGATTGTGGTTTACGGTCAGCTCCGCGGTCAGCTCACGGCTAACCGCCAGTCCCACTCGCGGTTAACCGCAAGCCAACCGCGCAAATACGGTTCCTTTTCCCGAGAGCTAAGTTCGATTTGCTCTCCAGCGGTCAGCCTGGCGGTCACCTTGCGGCTAGCCGCCATGTCCCAGTTCGGCTAGCCGACACCTGACCGCGAGGTGACCGAAATTCACTGTTTGTGAATTTTGAAGAGTTTTGCAAGAATGAAAAATTAGAACATGTTAAGTGACCTTTAGCTTGATTTTGTGCACTCGAAACCCAAAATGTCTTTGAACTTCTGGGGCACCAATCCTTTCCTAAAATTCTACTATTTGGGTCTCAATTGCACAAAGATAAATCAAAGGTCCTTGCTTGTGCTTGATAGGCCTTGTGTTCGTGCTTTGGTTTTTGATATGATGAATATCATCGTGAACTTGTTTTGAAGTGTTAGTACAAGCTTGTTTTGAAGTTTTGTTAAGAAAAAGGGGATCACTTCCTAAGCGTGTTTTGCATAAATATTATGCCTCGTGCTAGTCGTGCTCGTCGTGTTTTGATAAGTGATTTCCCCCTTTTTTTTATCTCGACGTGTTTGATCGTGCTTCGCGTGTTTTGTGCATTCATGAATTAAGTAAACACCACTGAGCTTAGACTGCCCTTTCGGTTTGATCCACTGTCTGGGGGTCTTTAAACATGTGGACTGTCTGCAGACTGGTCGTGTATTTATTACACATCGTGCGTGTCCGGTTCCGCGGCCGGAATCCCCGTATATGTGGGAATCGTGTCGTGCTTATATTATGTATATCGTGCTTGTCGTGCGTGCTTGCTCTTTTCATCATATAGATGATAGAGAAAGGATGGGCTCTTTGTGGATTGTAACTTTTCATGATATATTTAGTACTCATGCTAGTTTGTTTTGATACCTCAGCTATTGTGACAGTTCAAATCAAGTATTCGATTTCAAGTGTTTTTCCAAAGTATTATTGTCATGTTCATGCCTATATTGATTACCTGCCAAACCGTCGTGTTTGACCCTTGCTTGTTGGTGCCCAGGTGCAGGAGACGTTGCCTTTGAGGAGGAGCGTCAGGAGGAGGCTTGTGAGCCAACTCCCGTGAGAGAGTGGCAGCCCGACGATGTCATCTAGATGTCGGTCTGGTTATTGAGTTTCGTCACATTTTGTCTTAGGGTTCTTTTGTTTATGTTGGAGATGTGTATTGGCCTCTGTTGGCCTCTCTTGGGAATTGTAACAAAAACTTAACTTACTTTCTTGTTAGACTTGTAACTTGAACAATGTTGGGAATGCCTTGTTAACCTATTCCTTTGATACTTTGTCTTATATATTATTGTGATAGCACCTAAATATTCTACTGGTGCTTATCTAGTTGTGTTTTGCTACACGCTTCCGCAAATCGTGTACGTGTGAGCCAGATTCCGCGTGTCTTTGGGAATCCTCACCGCGGGAACCTGTGGGAAAACAATGATTAAATAAGAATAATCACAATCAACACCGTCGCGGGGCCTGGGATCCGTTCCGGGGCCGCGACAGGACTGGTATCAGAGCGAGACATGTTTCAGGCAATTAAAAGAAACTAGAAAGGTCTTAGGAACGTGGCGAGGATTCGTGAGTTCGATAGATTCGTTCGTATAGGATCCTAGAAACCCTTGTACCATGATTATTGTGTTCTAACTCTTTGTGTTACAGCAATATGCCTCCAAGAAAAGCTCCAAATCATCATGCTTCAGGCAGTAATCAGAATGAGTCAGATGCATCTGAGACACCTACAGCCACACAGTTTCAGGAACTTATGCAAGCCATGATAGCACAGCAAAGGCAGGCTAATGAGAACCAAGCAAGATTTCAAGAGCAACTAACTAAGAAGGATGATGAGATGGCACAAGTTCAGAGGCAACTGTTAGAAGTGCTTCAGAACAGGAATGTAGCACCACCTGCAGGTCCTCAGATTGTGATACAGAATAGGGATCCTGACCCTAATGCTCTATTTGAGAAGTTTAGGAAGAGAGCACCCAAAGAATTTTCGGGCAATGAGGACCCACTAGTGGCAGATGACTGGCTAGTCAATACGGAGAAGATCTTTGATGTTTTCATGTGCACGGGTATACAGAAAGTCAACCTCACTGCTTCTTTATTTTATGGGCTTGCAGACCGGTGGTGGCAAACAGTCAAGGACCCATATGCAGTGATGGCTGATGATGAGGCATGGGCAGCTTTCAAGATACAGTTCCAGGACAAGTATATTCCCTCTCATGTCAAGAGGCAGAAGGCTATTGAGTTTCAGCAACTCAAGCAAGGTAGCATGACCGTGTTAGACTATGTCACCAAATTTGAGAGATTGGCTAGATATGCTACCGAGCTAATTGATACGGAAAGGAAGAAGATAACTAAGTTTTTGGAAGGGCTGAATCCGATCATTATGAGGGACGTCATAGGAGTAGTGCCTCCAGCTACATATGATGAGGCAGTCAAGCGGGCTTATACATTTGAGGATATTAATAACATGATAGTTCAGGATAGGAAACAGCAATATCAGCAGCATAACCAGAGGCAACAGCAAGGCAAGAAGCCAAGGCAAGAACAAGCCTATGTGAGGCAAGGTTGTAGACATTGTGGCAAGAACCATGAGACCCACGAATGTCGTAAGGCCATGGGTGCCTGTTTCAAGTGTGGGGCTATGAATCATTCAATCAAGGATTGCCCACTACTTCAGAATCAAGGGAACAGGAACCAGCAGCAGAGACAAGTAGCTCCTCAGAATCAAGCACCAGTTCAGAATCAGATGAGACCACCTCAACAGCAGCAGCAGGCTAGGCCACCAGTCCAGAATCAGAATGCTCGTCCTCCACAGCAGAACAGACAAGGCCAGGGAAGGCAGAACCAAGTGCCGAACAGACTACAGATGCATGGACGTTTGTACTATCTCAACCGTGCAGATGCTGAAGCTGCAGGAGACGTGGTAGAAGGTAAACTTCTTGTTTGTGGGGTAGAAGCCCAGATTTTGTTTGATCCTGGATCCACTCATTCCTTTGCATCTCCTAGTTTTGCTAAGTTGATTGATGCACCATGTAGTGAGTTGGATTACATTTTGGTAGTGACCACTCCAGTAGGGAAACAAGTTGTGTGTAGAACCCATTATCCTAGTTGTACAGTGTTGTTAGGGGATGTTAATTTGCCGGCCAACCTCATAGTTTTGGACATGCATGATTTTGATGTCATCTTAGGCATGGATTGGTTAGAAGCATATCATGCCACTATGGATTGTTTTAGCAAGACCATCACATTCAGATTTCAAGGACCACAGGCAGAATTGATATTTCAGGGGAACAGGAGGAAATCTCAGGCAGGGTTTATTTCAGTGTTGAAGGCAAGCAGATTAGTGCAGAGTGGATGCCAAGCATTTATTGCGTTTATCACGGAGGATAAACAGTCCCAAGGGGTGGAGGATATCCCCATTGTGTGTGAATTTCCGAACGTTTTTCCAGAAGAAATCCCGGGTTTACCACCAATTAGAGAAGTTGAGTTTACAATTGAACTCCTTCTAGGGACAGCTCCGATCTCGATTGCACCATACAGGATGGCTCCAGCAGAGTTGGGTGAGCTAAAGCTCCAATTGCAAGAATTGTTGAGCAAAGGTTTCATTAGGCCAAGTGTTTCACCGTGGGGAGCACCGGTGTTATTTGTGAAGAAGAAGGATGGAAGCTTGAGAATGTGCATAGACTACAGGAAGTTGAACCATGTGACAGTGAAGAACAAGTATCCTTTGCCAAGGATAGATGAATTGTTTGACCAATTGCAAGGAGCAGCCTATTTTTCCAAGGTAGACTTGAGGTTAGGGTACCATCAGTTGAGAGTTAGAGACTCAGATGTTCAGAAGACAGCCTTTAGAACAAGATATGGGCACTACGAGTTCTTAGTGATGCCCTTTGGTTTGACAAATGCACCAGCAGTCTTTATGGCTTTGATGAACAAGGTCTTTGCACCATATTTGGATCACTCTACGGTAGTGTTTATTGATGATGTTCTGGTATATTCTAAGAGTAAGAAGGAGCATGAAGAACATTTGAGGACAGCGTTGCAGCTCTTGAGGGACAATCAGTTATATGCGAAACTCAGTAAGTGTGAATTCTGGTTAGAGCAAGTTGCTTTTCTAGGCCACATCATCTCCAGAGAAGGTTTAGCAGTTGACCCAGCGAAGATAGAGGCAGTTGTTAGTTGGGTGAGGCCAAGCAGTGTGACAGAAATTAGAAGCTTCTTGGGGTTAGCAGGCTACTACAGAAGATTTGTCCAAGGTTTTTCGTCTATCGCAGCCCCTTTGACAAAATTGACTAGGAAGAATGTTCCGTTTGTGTGGACCGATCAGTGTGAAACCAGTTTCCAAGAGTTGAAATGAAGGTTAACCACAGCCCCAATTCTTACATTACCCTCGAGCAACGGGGGATTTATTGTTTATACAGATGCGTCGAATGTGGGACTAGGTTGTGTATTGATGCAAGATGGCAAGGTGATTGCTTATGGCTCGAGACAGCTGAAGGACCATGAGAAGAATTATGCGACTCACGACTTGGAGTTGGCAGCAGTTGTTTTCGCGTTGAAGATGTGGAGACACTATCTCTATGGAGAGAAATTTGAGGTCCATTCAGATCACAGAAGTTTGCAATATTTGTTCTCGCAGAAGGATTTGAATATGAGGCAAAGAAGGTGGATGGAATATATCAAAGATTATGACTTTCCGATCAAGTATCATCCAGGCAAAGTGAATGTGGTAGCAGATGCGTTGAGCAGAAAATCAGTAGTCATGGCTAATTTGAGAGGAATGAGTGTCTTACAACAGTTCGAAGAGTTGGGTGTAGAGGTACAAACCCTGAGATTGGGTGCAATGTTAGCGAATATGACAGTTTCAGAACCTACCTTCATCCAGAAGATTAAGGAAAATCAGTTGCAAGATCCAGACTTGGCCAAGATAGTAGATGTTATTGCAGAGCGCCCCGATTTCAAAATGGTGAATGGAATCTTGTATTTCCGTGACCGGTTGTGTGTGCCAAATGTGGATGATTTGAAGAATGAGATAATGAACGAAGCTCACAGTACGAGATATTCTATGCATCCGGGTAGCACGAAGATGTACCACAATTTGAAGAATAGATTTTGGTGGAACAACATGAAGAGAGAGATAGCGGCTTTTGTGTCTCGTTGTCTAACTTGTCAGTTGATCAAGGCAGAACATCAGAAGCCTCCAGGTTTGTTACAGCCTTTGGAAATTCCAGAGTGGAAATGGGAGCACATTACCATGGATTTCGTCTCCGGTTTGCCTAATACTAAGAAGGGAAATAATGCAATTTAGATCATTGTAGATCGTCTGACAAAGTCTGCTCACTTCATTCCGATGAAGACCGGGAATATGATGCATATGGCACCACTTGCGAAGTTATTTGTTGATGAGATTGTTAGTAAACATGGTCAACCCGTCTCCATTACTTCAGATAGCGACAGTAGATTTGTTTCATAGTTTTGGAAAACTCTTCATGAGTCGATGGGTACCAAGCTCCAATTCAGCACAGCTTATCATCCTCAAACTGATGGTCAGTCAGAAAGGACGATACAGACTCTCGAAGACATGTTGCGTGCTTGTGTATTGGATTTTAGAGTCCAGTGGGATGAATGCCTACCGCTTTGTGAATTTGCCTATAACAATAGTTACCACTCTAGCATCGATATGGCACCTTTCGAGGCACTTTATGGTAGAAGATGCAGAACTCCGGTTTGCTGGGAAGAAGTCGGTGAACGTAGTTTCCATGGACCGACGATAGTTGGAGAGACAAGTGACAAGGTCAAGCTGATTCAGGAACGGTTGAAGATCGCCCGTAGTAGGCAGAAGAGTTATGCAGATACTCGCAGAAGAGAATTGCAGTTTCAAGTGGGTGACAAGGTGTTTTTGAAAGTCTCACCAACTAGGGGGACATTGAGATTTGGACAGAAGGGCAAATTGTCTAGAAGGTTTATTGGTCCATATGAGATTTTGAGCAAGATTGGAGATGTCGCTTATAGACTTGCGTTACCGCCGGAATTCTCCGGGGTACACAATGTTTTTCATGTTTCTATGCTCAAGAAATATGTCTCTAGTCCTGCACACATTTTACAGCATGAGCCTTTGGAGATTCGGGAAGATGCTTCGTATGTGGAGAGACCGATCAGAATCATTGACACTAAGGAGCAAGAATTGAGGAATCGGACTATTCATTGGGTCAAAGTACTTTGGGAAAATCACGAACCAGAGGAAGCCACCTGGGAATTGAAAGAGCAAGTGCAGAGGAAGTATCCACAGCTTTTACCAGAGGTAATTGTTTGATTTATTTGGTGGACCAAATATCCTAAGGGGTGGAGGATGTTAGACCCCGACCCAGACCAAGTCGATTAGTGTGCGATTAGTGTGTGTTTAGTTCTAAGTGGGTTTAGTTGTGGTTGGGTTAGAAGTGATTAGCTTTAGTCCTGGACATAGCTTTGGGAATTTTGAGAACGTTTAGTATTGGTTAGACACACTCAAGAAGGCTTGAGTGCACGTGTAAGCTTGGGAAGATCGTATCGTTTTCCGTGTGAGTGTGGTTTTGATTTCATTTGAATGATCTTTTTATGTGTTACAACTTTCGTTTTAAGACCATTCATGTTTGAAGCCCAAAAACCCATGTTTTGGCCCAAGGAGGGTAAAATTGTCTTTCTTGCACAAATCTGGACACAATTTTCGAGATCTCAAAACCATGTCAAAAGTATACTTTTTGGAAACTAGATATTTCGACGATCATTTTATCCTTCTTCGTCGAAGTCATCCGAGGCCCACAAGACCATGTTTTAGTCACTTCAAGTTCAAGCCAAATGGGGCCCATGAGTCATCACTTAATCCCCTTTCCCCTCCCTTTTCATTCATTTCCCAATCTCTGCAACTTTTGAGTCTAGGGCAAGAGAGAAAACCTCTTTTCTCCTTCATCTTCCTCACTTGGTTTGATCTAGCTAGAGAGCTCCAAAGGAAATTCTAAGACTACCATTTTCTTCATCTCCTTGCAAGCTCTCCATTGATACAAGTTTCTTGAGTTTTCAAGTTGGGCAAGAGCTCCCTTTTCTTCCCTCTCTCTTGTTTGACCTTCTCTAGGTAAGAGCTTCAACCCATATTTTTCATGGAGTCATTTTAGTTTCTTAAGAGCATGTTTTTCATGTTTCCAAACCCTATTTGGAAAATGGGTTCCTTGTTTCCATTTTGAGTGAGTTTTGTGTGTTTTCTTGTTTTTGCTTGTAGTGTGAGATTAGCTTGTGTGAAGAGCTTGGAGGAGAGTGTTTAGCATTTGGGCAAGGCAAGTAATCTCTATAGGATCATTGTGCATGTTATTTTAAGCTACATTGTTGTTTTGGAAACTTTGCATATGAATGTGTTTACAAGCTTCATGATTGTGTTTTGTTGGTTTTGGATGTGTATTCTACCCTTGAAGAGCCTATATGCTCAGGGAATACAAGAGGAATGAGAATGAATGGAAAGGATGAAGGAAAAATGTGAAAATCTGTACTGAACCGCACACCCGTGCATTGGCGGTCAGCTCCACGGTCCGCTCGCGGCTAGCCGTCTGTGTCCACTGCGGCTAACCGCAGGCTGACCGAACTCAGCGGTTACTTTTCCAGAAGCTAGCATTTTCATCTGGGATCAGCGGTCAGCACCACGGTCAGCTCACGGCTAACCGCCAGTCTCGCTCGCGGTTAACCGCAAGCCAACCGTGGACTGCGGTTTCTTCTCCAGAAGCTGGCATTTCGATTGTGGTTTACGGTCAGCTCCGCGGTCAGCTCACGGCTAACCGCCAGTCCCACTCGCGGTTAACCGCAAGCCAACCGCGCAAATACGGTTCCTTTTCCCGAGAGCTAAGTTCGATTTGCTCTCCAGCGGTCAGCCTGGCGGTCACCTTGCGGCTAGCCGCCATGTCCCAGTTCGGCTAGCCGACACCTGACCGCGAGGTGACCGAAATTCACTGTTTGTGAATTTTGAAGAGTTTTGCAAGAATGAAAAATTAGAACATGTTAAGTGACCTTTAGCTTGATTTTGTGCACTCGAAACCCAAAATGTCTTTGAACTTCTGGGGCACCAATCCTTTCCTAAAATTCTACTATTTGGGTCTCAATTGCACAAAGATAAATCAAAGGTCCTTGCTTGTGCTTGATAGGCCTTGTGTTCGTGCTTTGGTTTTTGATATGATGAATATCATCGTGAACTTGTTTTGAAGTGTTAGTACAAGCTTGTTTTGAAGTTTTGTTAAGAAAAAGGGGATCACTTCCTAAGCGTGTTTTGCATAAATATTATGCCTCGTGCTAGTCGTGCTCGTCGTGTTTTGATAAGTGATTTCCCCCTTTTTTTTATCTCGACGTGTTTGATCGTGCTTCGCGTGTTTTGTGCATTCATGAATTAAGTAAACACCACTGAGCTTAGACTGCCCTTTCGGTTTGATCCACTGTCTGGGGGTCTTTAAACATGTGGACTGTCTGCAGACTGGTCGTGTATTTATTACACATCGTGCGTGTCCGGTTCCGCGGCCGGAATCCCCGTATATGTGGGAATCGTGTCGTGCTTATATTATGTATATCGTGCTTGTCGTGCGTGCTTGCTCTTTTCATCATATAGATGATAGAGAAAGGATGGGCTCTTTGTGGATTGTAACTTTTCATGATATATTTAGTACTCATGCTAGTTTGTTTTGATACCTCAGCTATTGTGACAGTTCAAATCAAGTATTCGATTTCAAGTGTTTTTCCAAAGTATTATTGTCATGTTCATGCCTATATTGATTACCTGCCAAACCGTCGTGTTTGACCCTTGCTTGTTGGTGCCCAGGTGCAGGAGACGTTGCCTTTGAGGAGGAGCGTCAGGAGGAGGCTTGTGAGCCAACTCCCGTGAGAGAGTGGCAGCCCGACGATGTCATCTAGATGTCGGTCTGGTTATTGAGTTTCGTCACATTTTGTCTTAGGGTTCTTTTGTTTATGTTGGAGATGTGTATTGGCCTCTGTTGGCCTCTCTTGGGAATTGTAACAAAAACTTAACTTACTTTCTTGTTAGACTTGTAACTTGAACAATGTTGGGAATGCCTTGTTAACCTATTCCTTTGATACTTTGTCTTATATATTATTGTGATAGCACCTAAATATTCTACTGGTGCTTATCTAGTTGTGTTTTGCTACACGCTTCCGCAAATCGTGTACGTGTGAGCCAGATTCCGCGTGTCTTTGGGAATCCTCACCGCGGGAACCTGTGGGAAAACAATGATTAAATAAGAATAATCACAATCAACACCGTCGCGGGGCCTGGGATCCGTTCCGGGGCCGCGACACTATATATCGTCGGAAAGCTCTCGGAATGTAGAATCTTTTGGTCTGTAGCTCCTAATATTCAGAGGTCAGGAAAAGTAAGGGATACTCGGATCAATGATTCCAACCTCTTAACCCATGTGAATCGCATTGTACTTAGGCAAACTATGTGTAATTTCTCTAAGAATAATCTGAGTGTGTTCTATATAGTCTGGAAGGGGCTTGGAATAGTGTTGTAGTCCATGCCTGGTATGAATTGCCGAACTAAGTCTAAAATTATCAACAAGCATCTTCATCGTCATTAATTAATCTGAATTATGCCGTTAACCATTCAATCATGGGTGAAATGGGGGCATCATTATATATGATAAGTGTTTAAGGCTATCATAGGGGGCCAAAATGAGGTGTCTACAATCACATTCCCATTCTTTAATCTAAAACAAAATCCCCAAATTTTCCAATGAAATGAGAAGAATGGAAAGAAAACAAATCAAATGCATAGATGCTATCATCCATCCTAGATTGGTTACTTACCTTAGTCCAAGATGTCACAAACCTCTCTTCAAGCACTTCCACTCAAGCTAATCCAAATACTACAAAACCCATGAAAACCAAACAAAACTCACTCAATCTTGAAAACAAGGAACTCATTTTCACAAAAGGGTTTGCAATATGAAAAACAAGATCTTTAGGAACCAAAAAGGCTCCATTAAAGAGATGGGTTGGAGCTCTTACCTAGAAAAGGCCAAACAAGAGAGAAGGAATAAAATGGAGCTCTTGCCCAACTAGAAGCTTGAAGAAATTTGTATCAATGGAAAGTTTAGGATGAGAGGAAGAAGATGATGGTCTTGGAATTCCATTTGGAGTCTTCTAGCATGATCATTCAAGAGAAATAAAGTGGAGAGAAACGGTTAATCCTCTTGGCTGCTCTAGGGTTAGGGTTTGAGAATGAAAAGAGGGAAAGAAGGAAAGAGTTGACTTAAAACCCTAGCAAATGGAGCCCAATGGCCAAATCTTACATCAATGAAAACATGATCTTGCGGGCCTCGAATGAACTCGACGAAGAAGGATAAAATGATCATCGAAATATCTAGTTTCCAAAAAGTATATTTTTGACATGGTTTTGTTATTTTGAAATTTGTGTCCAGATTTGAGCATAAAAGACAATCTTTACCCTTTTTGGGCCAGAGCTTGGGTTTTTGGGCTTCAAACATGAATGGGCTGAAAAAGAAAGTTGCAACACATGGTAAAATCATTCAAATGAAATCAAAATCACAATTAAAAACGGAAACCGATCTAATCCTCCCAAGCTTACATGTGCACTCAGGCCTTCCTGAGCGTGTCTGACTAACACTAAACGTCCTCAAAATTCCCAAAGCTATATCCAGGACTAAACTAATTATTTCTAACCCAACGATAACTAGAACCACTTAGGACTAAACACATACTAATCACACACTAATCGAATTAGTCTGGGCCGGTGTCTAACAAAAGCTAGCATGAATACTTATAATATCATGAATAGTTACAATCCACAATGAGCCCATCCTTTCTCCATCATACATGATGACAAGAGTAAGCACGCAAGACAAGCACGATATATATAATATAACAAGACACGATTCCCACATATATGGGGATTCCGACCGCGGAACCGGACACGCACGATGTGTAATAAAATACACGACCAGTCTACAGACAGTCCACAAGTTTAAGGACTCCCGGACAGTGGATCAGACTGAAGGGGCAGTCCAAGCTCAGTGGTGTTCACTTAAATTCATAAATGCACAAAGCACGGTGAATACACGTCTTAAACCAAATCAAGCTCGAAGGGGGAAATCACTTATCAGAACTAAAAAGACACGGCTAGCAAGAGGCATAAGTATATATATGCATAACACGCTTAAGAAGTGATCCCTTTTTATCTTTGAAACAAATCTTCAAAACGAGGTTGTACACAAACATTCAAAACGAATACACAATGATATTCATTGTATCAAAAACTAAAGTACGAACACAAAGTCTATCAAGCACAAGTAAGGACCTTTGATTGATCTTTGTGTAAACGAGACCCTAAATGTTGGAATTTAAAAAAGAATCGGTACCTCCGAAGTTCAAAGACGTCTCAGGTTTCGAGTGCACAATATCAGGCAAAAGGTCACTTAACATGTTCTAGTTTTCATTCTTACAAATATTCTTCAAAACAACATTTTATCAATTTCGATCAGCTCGCGGTCAGTTGTCGGCTAGCCGAAATGGGATATGGCAGCTAGCCGCAAGCTGACCAACGGGTTGACCGCTGGAACCCAGGTCTGAAACTCAGCTCTCTGGAAAAGGAGCCGTAGTGAGTTCGGTTGGCCAGCAGTTAGCCAAAATTGGGATTTCGGCTAGTCGCTAGCTAACCGTCACGCTGACCGAAACCCACTGTAAAAAAACAAGCTTCTGGAAAAGGAACCGTGAGCTCGGTCAGCTCGTGGTTAGCCAAAATAGGGATTTCGGCTAGCCGCCAGCTGATCAGCGGCTGACCGAAACTGCACGAGAAGTGCAATTCAAGTCAGATTTTTACATTTCTTTTTCCCCTCTTCTTGTTTCTCATTCAACCTGCACTTCCCTGAGCCTACATGCTCTCCAAGGGATAAAACACACATTTCATAGCACAAATTGAGACATCACATTCCCATTCTCCAATCTAAAACAAAATCCCCAAAATTTCCATTCAAGACAAAGATTTCCAATGAAATGAAGAGAATGAAAATGAAACAAACCAAATGCACACATGCCAACATCCATCCTAGATTGTCTACTTGCCTTAGTCCAAGATGCCACAAACCTTTCTTCAAGAACTTCCACTCAAGCTAAGCCAAAGACTACAAAACCCATGAAAAATCCATTCAAAACTCACTCAAACTTGAAAACAAGAAACCCATTTTCACAAAAGGGTTTGAAAACATGAAAAACAAGATCTTTAGGAACCAAAAAGGCTCCATTAAAAGTTGGGTTTGAGCTCTTACCTAGAGATGCACAAATAAGAGGGAAGGAAGAAAATGGAGAGCTTGTCTAACTAGAAACTTTAAGAAACTTGTATCAATGGAAAACTTGAGATGAGAGGAAGAAGGTGATGGTCTTGGAATTTCATTTTGGGTCTTCTAGCTTGTGCATTCAAGAGGAATGAAGTGGAAGGAAAATGGTTTTCTTTTCTTGGTGCTCTAGGGTTAGGGTTTGGGAATGAAAGAAGTGAAGACAAAAGCGTTGACTTTAAACACTTACAATTGGGGCCGAATGAGCCTAAACCTTGCATTGACAAAAACATGATCTTGCGAGTCCCGAATGAAAACAACAAAGAAGGATAAAATGATCATCAACAAATCTAGTTTCCAAAAGTATAATTTTGGCATGGTTTTGAGATTTTGAAAATTGTGTCTAGATTTGGATATACAAGACAATTTTACCCCTTTTAGGCCAAAACTTGGATTTCCGGGCTTCAAACACAATTAGGCTGAAAATGAATGTTATGGAAAATAATAAAATCGTTCAAATGAAATCAAAATCACATTAAACCGAAACCAAAACAATCCCTCCACGCTTGCACGTACACTCAAGCCTTCCTGAGCATGTCTGCCTAACACTAAACGTTCTCAAAATTCCCAAAGCTATGTCCAAAACTAAAACTAAGTATTTCTAACCCAACGGTAACTAAACTCACTTAGGACTAAACACACACTAATCACACGCTAATCTAGTTAGTCTGGGTCGGGATTTAACAAAGCATTAATAAATTTGATGGTAAAAGATAAATTAAGTTTTCTCCCATGGACTATCATTAAATGCCACATACTTTAAAAGAAAAAACAAATCGTCAACATCTTTCCATCGTAAGTGGTGAACTCAATTGTTGGACACGGTATTTTTTCAGAAAATGAAATTCTATCATACACAATTTTGGACACTTGATCACTCACTCAATAGTAACAAGTGTTTCAATTTTGAGCCATATATCAAATGAAGCTTTGAATGCCTTTGCTATTTGATTTTTATTGATCTTGGTTTAGATTGGATGTCTTTGACATAAATTTACTTAATACATTCTGAAGTTGGTTTCACTTAAATTTATTAAATACATTTTTTACTAAAAAATGTAGGAATGCTTGCTTAAGTACCAAATTCGAAGAACTTTGATACTCGGATTGGAAAGGGTGATATACATTAGGAGCACATTTGCATTTGTTTTCCTCTTCCCCTATTAGTGTGTTAAGTGAGGGCACTTCATGTAATACGTATGGACTAATGATAGCAACACTTCAACAGAAGTTGCCACTTTTTTCCTTCCTTTTTTTATTTTTTTTCTCTAAAATCCTCTCTCTGATAGGAATAGAACTAATGAAGAGTAGGCATTCCACAACTTTGGGGTTAGGAACAGAACTTGGGATCATCATAGCATGCATAGATGGAAAATGTCCATGGTTTGGGAACTAGTATTGAAGTGTCGTTTGGGGCAGTGTCAAGTGGGAATTTAAAGAATCCTATAATAGTAAGATTTAGGAAGGTAGTGGAGTCCTTTTACTTCAACCCTTTCTATGTACATATGTTGTCTGTGCTAGCAAATTTCTTTTATGAACATCTGGCGTCTATGCTAGCAGGACATTCAAAGCCCATGTGCTTTTGTCCATGCGCCATCTGTACTCTTCTTCTTATTGTCATTTCATTCTGCCATTAGCATTAATATCGAAATGGAAAAAAATAAAGAAAATTTATATGAGAAGAAAACAAAGAAAAAATGACATTCCTGCAAGGTAGTGGGAGTGATGAGGAAGAAAAAAATGACGAAGACACACTAAAACAAACTGCACATTTCCCGACACTAGTTGCCGATGCAGTGAAAATTTGCGTTGGCAAAAGTCTTATTTCTAACGCATATTTGGACTGCGTTGGCAATTAGTGTCGGAAAATGCTAGTTTTACCGACGCAAGTAAGACCGCGTTGGCGAAAGCTATTGAAACCACATTGGCGCCAACAAAAAAAAACACCAAAAGAGAGGGAAAGTAGCTGATTCATTGAAAGCCCAAGAAGATTTGAGAGAAGAGTTGCGGCGACAGTATGAGGACTCGCAGAAGCAAATGCAAGATCAGGCAGCTATGCAGGTTCACATGCAGAGTCAGATTCAGTTGTTTCTTTCCCGAGTCGGTATGGATGGTTCGGGCTCCTCCGAAAGATAAGGATTTGATGGTTTTATGAATTGGCATGGGTCATCCCTCTAACAAGTTCATTTTTCTCCTTACTGACCGTGTTTCATGGTGTACTTCGGATATTTGATGATGATTAGATTTTAGTTGAGATTTACTTTATTGAGATATTTGAGTTTTTTTGACGTGGGATATTACATTTTATGCGGCATGGACGAGTTTTATGATTGGTTTTAGTTTATTGGTGACTCATTATTTTTTATTGTTACATGATGAATGTGGGATTATTTGTTGTTTATCAATGCTTATGCTTGTGAAATGTTGAAAATGTAGATTTGAATAGGAAAGTATTGTACAGGAATTTTTCCTAATTTTTTCAATTATTTCTTAATTGATAAGAAAAGCTATTTCCCAACGCACTCTCTGTGTCAACAAAAGTAAATTTCTTGCCCTCGTTAGAGACATTTCTTGATGCGTCAACACGTCGGAATATGTATGACCGGCGCTGTGTATGCGTCGTCAAATATGTATTTCGACGCTAGTATGTGTGTTGGCAAATGTATAACCGACGTTATTATGCATCGGCAATGACGTAAATCTATTTCCCAACGTACTCTCTGCGTCTCCAAAAGTAATTTTCCAGCATCGTTAAAGACATAACCCGATGCTTCAACATGTCGGGATATGTATTACCGGCATTGTGTATGCGTCGTTAAATATGTATTCCGACGCTAATATGTGCGTTGGCAAATGTATAACCGATGTTATTATGCGTCGGCAATTAGGTACATCTATTTCCCGATGCACTATCTGCGTCTCTAAAAATAATCTTCCTGCGTCGTTGAAGACATTTCCCGATGCTTCAATACGCCAGGATATGTATTACCGGCGTTGTGTATGCGTCGTCAAATATGTATTCCGACGCTAGTATGTGCATCGGCAAATGTATAACCAACGTTGTTATGCGTCGGCAGTTAGGTAAATTTATTTCCCGAACCATTCTCTGCGTCGCTAAAAGTAATTTTCATGCGTCGTTGAAGACATTTCCCGATGCTTCAACACGTCGGGATATGTATGTGTATGCGTCGTCAAAGATGTATTCCGACGCTAGTATTAGCTTCGGCAAATGTATAACCGACGTTGTTTAGCGTCGGCAGTGAAGTGAGGTTGACCACTAAGTTCGATGTTTTGCCGGCGCTGTTGGAATTGCCGACGTTTGGGACGACGCACCATTGCGTCGGTGAATGACCCTTTTTAGCCGACACTAAACATTATTACATCGGGAATGGTTTTCCAGGCATTAGGTTGTCGACGCATTGTACTACGTCGGTAAAGCCTGTCCCGACGCAATTATGATTTTTCCAGGCGCGATGACAACGTTGACAAAACTGTATTTTGTTGTAGTGACAAACTGCAAACACGCAGAAGGGAGAAAAAAGATTAAGAGGAAGAAGAAGCTTCTGGATTCCATTCCATGGTCCAATTCAAAAGATCAATTAGGAAAAACATGTTGGTAGAAAAAAAGTGCTATATCCATAGTTGGCAGTTTCATTTCAAACTCCATTTCGATTTGATTGTAAACTAAAATGTTTGGGCCATTCCAAAATGTGGAATTGTGTTTTGAAAAAAATAAAGAATTGCAAAATGTATAAATTTTGAAAAACATGAACAACATCAAAAAGTGAATAGAGTATTTATTAAATCAACAATGTAATATATATGCTTCTATATAAAATTAACGTATCTCAATCTCAATTATGGTGAGATAAATAAATAGGAGGAGCCTACATGTGTTATACGCCTAAGTTACACAAGAAACTGACTTTTTCATAGAGGTGGAAGGACCCAAATGAAGAAACAAATCAAATAAGTGGCCAAATGAAGGTTCACAATTCCCTAAGGCCCTAAAAGAGCCAAAACCCTTATTTAGAATAAACGAGATAGAAGCATACTCAGCCTTGCACTACTAGAAAAAAGGGTTTTTATATCGACTAAAAACCGATATAAAAGACCTCTTATATCGGTTTTTCAGTAAACTTCAAACCGATATAAGTACCCCCGATATAATAAACAACTATAACCGATATAATATGTGTATTATTTCATATCAGTTTTTGGACAACTGATGTCTTTTGAACCTGAAATTATAATACATATTACTGTAAAACCGATATAAAAAATATTTACAATATCAGTTTTCAGAGAATTGATGTGTTTTGAAATTGAAATTATAGCATACATTACTGTAAAACCGATATAAAAAAGAGTGAAACCGATATAAAAAATATTTATAATATCGGTTTTCGGAGAACTCATGTGTTTTGAAACTGAAATTATAGCATACATTACTATAAAACCGATATAAAGATTATTTATAATATCAGTTTTTTGGGATTGTATTATATCGTTTGTTCTGTAACCGATTTAATATTATATATGCATTTTTTTTTAATAAATAGTCCTTCTAAAAAGGGTCAGGTGACCTTACGGTCACCTGGCGGCTAGCCACCCTTTGCAAGGGGGCTAGCTGCCAGACCCACGGTCAGCTTTCCAGTAAGCATTTTTTTTTCAGGATGATTTTCTGTGCTTCCTGTGGCTAACCGCCAGTGCACCTACGGCTAGCCGCAATGCTAACCGTGGGATTACGGTTTGATTTCCAGAGACCGGTTTTTTCAGAACCATCTTGCGATCACCCCTGCGGTTGCCTCACGGCTAGCCCCCAACTTTTCCTACGGCTAGCCGTGAGCCATCCTGATTTGAATTTTCTGACCATTACTTGAAAGCGGCTAGCCACTGGTCTAAAGGGGCTAGCCGCCAATATAGCCGTTGGATGTTTTCTATAAATCTGGAGCTTCTTTCTCTTTTCCAGTGGACTCTTTTGAGAGAACTTTTGCATGTTATTTTCTTCCCAACATATCTAAGCTCTCAAATCTTCTTCCAAACACTCCCCAGAGCTTCATTAGCTCCAAGATGAGTGTGTTGTGTGAGAAGAGTTTCTCTAGGATCCCTTACGGTGCATGAAAGCCATATCCATGTTACCCTAGAGGACCAGACCTCTAACCACTTAAAAAGCACACTAAGGAACAAGAGAAATTAATATTACAACATGGATTGCCAAAAGCCCCTTTTAGTAACTCATTTCTTCAAAAAGTAAAACACTCACAAAAATTATCTACGATGGAAGCATTCAACTTGTAGACCAATCCAAAACTACATTGACAAAAAAAAAATCTAGGCATTTAGGATTCACACTATAAACATCTACTAGAAGTGTGAGAACCCGACCCCTAATCTCTTGGATTAGTGTTGTTTTATTTGTGGATTAGTTCTTTTAGTGGGATTAGTAGTTGTTGGGTTGAGTTTGTGAGCTAGAATGAGTTTTCTTCTAGTTTTGGGCTTTTTAGTGCTTTGGTAGCTTGTGGGGCCCTTTGGGGGTTCCCTTTTCGGCTTTGCTTTTACTTGTGAGATTTTCCCGATTGGTTTCGTATCGTGTTTTTGGCCCGTTGCATTCATCTTGAGGAATCCTACAACTTTCATGTTGATCCCATATCCATTCGAGAACCCAAAAACCGATTTCTTGGCCTTGAGGGCAAAACAGTCTTTTCACACCAAATCTGTACCCAAAACTCGATATTCTCGAAATCCGTGAAACATATACTTTTTGGAAACTAGATATTTCGACGATCATTTCTTCCTTCTTCGTCGAATCCATCCGAGGTCCCGAATTAAATGATTTCAGCCACCTAAGTCCCTTAAGTTGTGGGACCCCTTCTCACTTGCTATAAGAGAACCCACCTCCCTTCTTCCCCATCTTCATTTCCAGCACAAATCAGCAACTATTGAGCCTAGGGTTCCTTGTGCTCTCTTCTTCTTCTTGCTTCTTCATCTCCAAGCCACACCAATAGTTCACCAAACTCGAAATGGAGACCGTCTTCTTCTTCCTCATCTTGCAAGCTTTCCATTGGTACCATTTGTGAAGAGAACCCTCCATCACAAGACTTCCCTTGAGCTTGTTCTTCTCATTTGAAAGTCATCCAAGTAAGTGATTCTTCCCATCTTCTAGATTTGTAATCTTCTAGCCTTAGAGAAGCTCCACCTTGATTTTTGGAAAGTTTCATTGTCATTTCATTGTTTAACCCATTTTAGGGTTGTTTTGGGGGTTTTTGTAGAGATTGTGGATCTTGAGCTTGAGAGGTGATTAGGAGCTTGATTTTCTTGATTAGAGTCAAAGGCAAGTGGTTGATTGGATCGTTTTGATTATTAACATGTTTTGGTGAAAATCTTGATTTCATTGATGGTTTTGGTAATTTTAATAGTTGTTTTTGATATGATAAATATTGATTATGAGATGTGCTTATTGATGAGTTATTCTTTCTTGTTAAGTTCTTGAAAGTGCATGCATCCTATTGTCAAAATTTCAAATGGTTTCACATGAATGAGTTTTCTCCACTTTGAGTTTTATTGTGGATGGAATGGATGGAAAGGATGGAAATGGAGGAACTTGGAATGAGGAGCTCTTTAGCTCATTTTAATGTCTTGGAAACATGTGATTAAGTCCCCTTGTTTATAGTTTTATGTGATTGGTTATATGTGGGAAGGAAAGGAAAGAAAAATGAAGAAAATCCAAGTCCCGGACCTGCACTGCGCCCAGGACCGATCGATCGGACGTGCAGACCGATCGATCGGTCTGTCAGTAACTGTAAGGGTTTTTAGACCGATCGATCGGGCCCTGTGTAGAAATTTTGACCGATCGATCGGTCCCTGTTCAGAAAATTTTGGCCGATCGATCGGACCTTCGGTCCGATCGATCGGTGGACTCAGTTTGAGTCCGGTGGATTTTGAGATTTTTATTTTCTTCCTTAGTGCTAGGTGGGACCTTGGCTACCCTTTTTGGACTAATTGGACTATGGGTGAGATGTCTTCTGCCGACGCTTCTCACGGTTAGTTTAGTGGCATCGAAGTTCAATCCGTTTCAATCTTGAACGGGATGGAATGACGCGATAACTCCTTTATATCCAAATATAAGTCTTTTGCCTTGGTTATCGCGAATTCCATTCCTTTCGATGACTGAATAGGTTGGTCGATGTTTCCGAATTAACGTCATGCCTAGGATGGACCGTCTATAACCTTGATTTTTCCTAGTATGGAATCTAGTACTACCCATAAGCTCATTTTATGTTGTGAAAATAGTAAAAGTGCATAAGGAGCCCGGAATGTCTTCAAACTCAAGGAGTACCAAGTAATTATCATAATCGACATACGGGACCCCTATTCACTTAAGTAGATCTTGCAATCAATATTCTTCCCGAAATGGTATAGTGCATTATATTTCCTCATTTCCCGAGATTTGCATCACATGATATGAAATGAAAGTGTGCCCTTGAGCACCCCGTTTTACCCGTTTATTTATTGTACTTGATTTACTTGTTTCCCCGAAAGCATTGGAGTTACTTTAGTAACAGTTATTGTCCCGAAATGCATTGCCCGAGATGAAATGACAGTGTGCCCTTGAGCACCCCCGTTTACCCGTTTATTTACGTGCCCTTGAGCACCCCCGTTCCCCGTTTATTTACTGTACTTGATTACTTGATATGTCTCGATTGGTTTTATCCTATGAGTCGGCATCACTAAGCTTGGATACCTTGCCAGTCTGATCCACTGACTTGGAAATCCCTCTCCCGTCCCGCCAGCTGCAGTTTGGATCCCGATACCCGGTTATTGCCGTGGTCCCGTCCCGATACCCGGTTCGCTACCGTGGTCCCGTTCCCGTATATTTATATTGTATATATGATTTGCGTTGAGTCTCCTCACCTTGTGTGACTGAGACCAACGTCCCGCTCTTGTCACTTCGGTGATAGAGGACTTAGCTTCTTGTGATTGCCATCTTGCCAGTTCCCGATTCCTTGGACACCCGACATGGTTTATATTGCTTACTTGTTTTCAGTTAAATGATTCATTGCTTTTATGAAAGTTGTTATTTAGATAAGTGTTAATGCTCTCTATTGTAAATCCAGTCACTATTATATTGTTTTATGTCCTTTGCACACGTACATGTTTTACATGAATGCCGGTTGGGTGGATACCCGTGCTTTTATATATGTTTCTAACGATCGATGGCTTTTGCTAGATTTATATGATTTCACATGTCTTAAACGAAAACCCGAATTGTTAAATATCCGTGCTTTGTTTTAAATGACCTTTGACTTGTGAGATTCCCATGTTTATACACGTTTTAAATGATTACCCGATTTGTCAAATATCCATGGTTTGAAATATATTTTAGATGACACTTGTTTTGCCAGATTCCTATGTTTATACCTATTCTACATGATACCCGATTTGTTTAAATATCCATATCTTGGAATAGGTTTAAACGAACATTAGTCTTGTCAGATTTCTTGGGTTACACTTGTTTTAAATGAACACCCGGTTTGTTAAATATCCGTATTTTCACATATGTTTCAAATGGACATTGGTTTTGCTAGACTGTTATGGATACCTGATTTGTTGTATACTTGTGTTTTGCTTGAGTTTCAAATAAACGTTTGTTTTGTCAAACCACTATATTTACACATGTTTTAGACGAATACCCGATTGTCAAATATCTATGATTATAGATGATGTAAATGAATACATGTTTTATTAGATGTTCATGTTTTACCCGTGCTTGAAATGAATACAAGTTTTCCCCGAGGTTCCCGACTTTGCACCCGTATAATTATATGCAGCATTTTGAGCAAATAGCATGATTTATCATTTGTATTATTATTCGCTATATTGTAATCTTTTCATCCACCTGCCAGACCGTCGTGTCTGACCCACTACTTTTGGTACTCAGGTTCAGATTTATTCGCCCCGAGTTGAGTGTTTTGTTGGCTTTGGAGCCATGCCTTGCAGGTTGTCTTGTCGGCTATGTCATGTAGACATTGAGTCTGACATCGGAGCTACGTCACATTTGGGTAGTGGTTTATAGCTTATTGTTGTATGGCTTTTACTAGCCTTTTTCTTGGGATTCTTAATTAATGTACATTGATAATTGTAACTTGAACATTTTTGGGAATGTAATATCCTGTTACTGTCAGCTCTGTAATTTATTGTGATGTTTACTCCAGTCTGATATGATTCTTAATATAATAGCTATGGGCTAAAGGTTGAGTGCGACGCGGAATCCGATGGCCACGGACTTCGGGTCGCAACGCCACAAATGCTTCCGCAAAATATTCAGAATGTGTTGTCTTCACACACGCGGATCTTGGGAGAAGTAAAAAAATAATTGATGCTTAATCCCATCTCCCGCCCCCGAGGTTTCGGTTCGGGGGCGTGACAAGAAGGGCAAAAACAAGACACTACAACATATCCCAAAAAAAAACCAATTATATGATATTAAAATACATGCAAGGAAAAAGAGTTAAAATTCATTTATCGAACTCACCTGTAAGGAAACAATCAAGACCATGGAAGCGCTCCTACAACCAATATCAGTAATATAGAAAAAAAGGAAAAAGTCAGCCTCATTTCATAGGAGTGGAAAAAGTAAAGATGTAGTCCATTAAATAGATAATTTAAAAGCACTTACAAGTCCTATAAGAATTTCAAGACAAAGTATGGCAAAACTTTAGTTGCGGACTGAGGAAACAAGAAGTTTAACTCTCTGCAAAAAAATCCATGCAATGTATGCTTAGAGAGAGAGAGGGTTCTTTGTATGGATCAAGTTGAAAGGGTATGGATCAGAAAGAGGGTTCTTTGATAAATCATATATATATAACTAATTAATAATTAACATAAAGCTTGACTAGACAAATCTCTATGGAAATATTGTGTGTGTATATATATATAGTATCTACATTGTCTTCCTTGGGATGTACAAAAAGTTGGAACTATATATAAACAAAAAAACCAAAAGAACATGGTTTATATGGAGTATTCATGAACGTGATGGCCCACCGGCCACTACATCAGCTACTTATATAAGTGAATCAATCATATCCATCTCATAGAAAATAAAAGAACACAACAAACACCACAATCATATCACATTAAAGCCCAAGACTCATTTCAAAAGTAGTACCTGCAAACTTAAACCACACTCCCCCTTTTTGTCACAAATTGGAAAAGAGAAAATAACCATGGATGTATAAAAGACTGACAATAATGCAAGCAGATAATAGACAATGAAAGTATAAAAGCAGTTAATCACCAATATCATAAAAACATCCATATCAGGTTAGAGTGACATCTTAATGTTTAAACAAAAAATGTTTAAACATTTAGTTATAAGTTCAATATATTTTACTTTCTTAAATCTGCTGAAATAATGCCTAAGTAGATGACGAAAGCTGTAGACAAATATAAACTAATATCCATTGAGATTATACGAGATTCAGTCCCATTAGAAATTAGGATTCTATGATTAGATTATTCAGTAATTTGCTCATCCATGGAAGGACCCACCAAATGGTGCTTGGTTGATTATACATGTTCCTAGTGCAGGCATTGCTGCCAGTGTCAAGTAGGGAAGTGTGAGTTGGCTTAGCAATTCTCTGTCTTTATCAACACAGGAAAAGGTTCATTCAACTTAATACATGAACATCAACAATATGTTTCACATTCACCAATTGGGAAGACTTATTGGAAAAAAATTACATAAAAAGAAAAGAAAAGAAAAGAAAGGGAAAGGAAGTCAATAAGCAACAAATGACTTCTTTTCAAATAGCAAAAAAAGCGAGATCTAAGCAGTTCGGCTTGCATGGTTCTCACTGCTTCATGGAAACCACCAACCCAGAGAACAGAAAAAGGAAAAGCAAAAAAGGAATGTGTGACTCTTGAGATGGAGAAATGCAGATGGAAATGAGATAATTAAGAGAAAAAGAAACACAAAGACAATCACTTGTGATGAAAGATGTATTCGACAAAAACCTAGCAGGGGGCTATGAAGAACATTTTTTCAAGGAGAACATCTGGATTTTTTCTTTTATTTTTATTTTATTTTATTGGTGAGGGATAGAATTAGCAATGAGCACATTGAAGGAAATAAACAAGCAGGTACAATACAAGGGAATCAAAGCATGTCACAGGAAATGGTTGGATATGTATTTAAAAGACCATAAACAACCCCCATACAACGTATTGAAGAGTTACATGTTCAAGGAACTAGGAAAACAGTGAGACGAACAATGACCATTAATAAATTAGTGAGGACAGACTTATGGATTATGAAATAAGATGGAGTGAAAATGTGGAAATCACAAAGCCAATCCCCAGTAGATATGATAAGTCACCCCAAAATATATAGGATAATGATTCAATGATGATTATAACTACAAACAACAAAATAATCAAACCAACTTGTATTAATATTATCTAGGTTCTCTTATTTACAATCAGAAGCCAATCGCGGTTTTTTCTTCAAAATGTCAACAATTAAATTGTTAGCTTTCTCCATTGTCCTCTTCAATTCATCTTCTGATGTTTGATACTTGTTGCAAAAAGATGCAGTAAGGTCCACACCCCTGTCATTTCTAACTGAAGAAAGCACAAAAACAGAACAAATGTATCAGTTAAGATGACCAAGAAACAATGTGGCAAGCAAAAACTTAAAATAATAGGCCAATTAAGCTATGCATTCAAAAAGTTTTAAGAACATTGCCAAAGTTCTTCTTGGGTCCTAGCTTCTTCCCTTCTTTTGTTACAGTATACCTCTCCTATACTGTATAGCTTTCTTTAAATTCAATTCAGCCACTTAAAAAAAATGAATTGTAATACTGTAATTGGTTAGAAAACTTAAAACAATAATGAAATAGGAAGATGGCAACACAATGATTAGACAATACCAGCGCCTACTCTTAAAAATGTGCCATGCAGCATGATTCAGTATGCATGTACGTATGTATTATACACATGCCACAAAACAAAACACCAAGTTGTTAATTTTTCTTATTGGTTGATCAGAGATCATCCAAGTTTCCAAATCAACTCCATTAAGTCTGAGTAGGTGCTTGTTTCAGAACCAGAGGAAAGACATCATCAACATAATATAACAATATAATACATCTGCAGTTGCTTTTTTTACCCCATAGAATCAAGTGTAAAACTATGACTGTCAGAGTGTAAAGCACCCTGAGATGGTATCTTTCCGACCAAAAAGTTGGTTGATGCATTGCTTCAAAATATTCCAGGAAAATTCAATGTCTGGGCCAAACTCACATAAGCCTGCCTAAAATGTTTCCAGATCAGATCTCATACTATTCTGTTTCCAAACATGTATTCACAAAATCTGTCAAATCATTTCTATATAAAGAAGGATGAAGGAAATGATTATCTGAACAAGTTGATATTTAGTCCATCACTACTCAAAGATGTGAAATAATCATGGGATAAAAGTAAGCAGGGATGCATTTTCAGAACCATGGAACTAATACCATTAAGAAATTAAAAATCATATTTATTAAAAAATATAATTAAACTTAATGGTTATATTTTAACATTTCTGGCAGTTATAAATGTTGGAGGCTAGCCTCCAACTTGGAGGCGGCTAGCCAAACCAAGTTGGAGGCTAGCCTCACCAAGTAAAATCAAATTAATCTTCATCTCTACTGATCTAGAACAGAAATCAAACCTTAAAACCAACTTGTCTAAAAAAAAATCTCAACCAACTTGTCCAAACGAAACCCCACAAAATCTCAAAAAAAAAAAAAAAGAGTTTCAGGCACGTAGTCTTATGAATGATGAAGAAAGAGGAAGGAAAAACCCAAATCCCTACTGATCTATTACAAATCACAATGCAAAATCATCCATTTGATATGGGTTTCTCTGAGTCATATTCTTTTAGAGCTAGAAATAGACAGAGAAGAAGAAAACAAAAATTAAAAATCATGAAAAATTAAATGCAATCATGCTAACATTATGCAAACCGAATCGATCACTGAATACCTCAATCTCCACAACTTGGGAGGCTAGAGCTCACCACATCACCACCTCAATATCCAAACTTCGAAGCTAAAACCCTAACTTCTCGCCCCTTTCTCTCCTCAAATCGTTCGAAAACCTAACTTTTGGAGGTCTCTATGAGAGGAGAGGGTGTGCTGGTGTGCAGGGGAAGTGTTGAGGGATGCGATGGTGATGCACAGAGGAGGGAGAGAGGCTCTTACTTGTAAATGGGATGAGTTCTGTGCGTGGAGGAAGAAGAGGGAGAGATGATAGGGCTCTGTGCTGCTGCTGCTGGTGGTGGTGCGGTCTGCGCGTGGAGGATGAAGGGGCGACGGTCCACGGGTGTGAGAGAGATGAAGAGCAGAGAGACTGGAGAGGGGGGCTGCCTCTTAGATGGGTCTGCGCAGGGGGTTGCGAGATGGAGAGAAAGAGGAGGTGATGGTGCTGCGCCTTGGTTCTGGTGTGAGAGAGATGGAAGAGGTCTGCTTGCGAGGATCTTTAAGAAGAACTCTGTATAAAATGAGAGAGGCTATCTTATTTCATTTCGTCGCCCAATAGTGCACGAAAGAGAAACCCCAAACAGAGATGGCACGATTGATGGAGAAAGAAAGAGAAGGGAGGGAAGGAAAAAAAAGGAGGGAAAGAAGGAAAAAACAAAGGAGAAACCACCCTGATAATTCACCCCTTCATACCAAAAAACCACACTGCAACCAAAAGAAAAAGGAACCTTTCTGCAGGAAGAAAAACTGGGCAACCGAGGTGGGGGGAGAAGAACCGAAATAGTGCATGAAATTGAGGAACCCCAAACAAAGATGGCACGATTAATGGAGAAAGAAAGAGAAGGGAGCTGGGAAGGAAAAAAAAGGAGGGAAAAAAGGAATGATGGAGAAAAAAAGAGAAGGGAGGGAAGGAAAAATGAAAAGGAGGGAAAGAATGAGTGAGCCCGTGCGGGGAGCAGCAGATTAAGGGATTTTAAGACTGATGTTAAATCATTGGGTATATAATATCGGTTTCATAATAACCGATATAAAATATGTGTATATAATATCGGTTTCATAATAACCGATATAAAATATGTGTATACAACCGATATAAAATATTGAAATTAATATCATATATTTTCTAACCAATATTATATATAGAGATTATTATGTCGGTTCCTGTGTAACTGATATAAAAAGAAATTGAGCGATATAAAAAAATATTAACCGATATAAAAAACCTTGACTGAAGATATTATATCGGTTATATGAAAAACCGATATAGGGCAGTTTTTGTAACCGATATAAAAACCCTTTTTTCTAGTAGTGTTGATAAAGTGTATATTGGTAAAAAAACAAGATCTGTTGTCCATCTCCAACCTACTCCTAGGAGACAAACGCACTTCTGTCACTACAGATCTGCCGGGTCGCGCTTGTGTCAACCCACCAATCTCTACAATTTCTGACCAAGTTCACCTTTTTCACTACCGCCACAAAATTCTCTTCCACAAGATTGGCTTGGTTTTTGCCTTTATTGTTTTTCCTGTGGCGACATTCGTTTGCACAATGGCCCTTTTTGCCGTAGACAAAACATTCTACATCTTTTGTCTTGGAAATATCCTTGCGGGGCTTAAGGGCTTGGTTTTTATTTTTCTTCATAAATTTCTTATACTGGAAAGAATTGAGCTTGGGCTTCCTCTAATATTTTTTGCCTCAATAAGATTGGTCTTACCCACATGCTCAGAATCCTTACTCTTTGATTCACGGCCCGGATGATGTTCTTGGATTTTGAGCTAGATTATGAGATCTTCCATTTTCATCTCCTTTTTCTTGTGTTTCAAAGTGATCTCAAAATTTTTCCACGATGGCCGGAGTTTATCTATAGTACTGCCAACTACAAATTGATCAGGTAATTTCATTCCTTCATTTTGGACTTCATGAATAATTTTTTGAAAATCTCTAACTTGTGATATCACCAATTTTCTTTCTTCCGCTTGAAAGTCCAAAAATTGTTCAATAGCATACTTTTGGGTACCCGCATCATCAGTAGCATACTCTTTTATTAAGGCATTCCATAACTCCTTGGCAGTTTTAAATTTAGAAAATACGCCATATAAGGAATTATCTAAATGGTTGAAAATCTTAGTTTTGCAATCAAAATTATCAGATTTCCATTTTTCATTTTCATATGTACCAGCAGGCCCGTCTCCATATGGTTCAGGACAATCAGTTAATAGCACATATAGAATTTTCACAACCTCGATGAGCTACTTCATTTTCATCCTCCACATTTTGAAGTCCTTACCCTCAAAATTGAAAACCTTAGGGTAGTATTCCCGAGCAGTCATTTAAATTTATAAAAAGATTTCCCATGAAAATATTCCTAAATCGTTGGAAAAAATGTTTCACAGAAATCGTAAATAATTTAAAAACTAGAAAATAAATAAGGAAAGGAAAGAATTGACCGAACAATATGAGTCACGTCTTTAAAGACGCTTTCTTTTGGGAGATTCCACCTCCACACAGGCTGAAATGGATTTCCAGACGTTTGCCCCAGGATAAGGCGGCTTCTTGATCGGACTATCTCCACCACTCGTGCACTCAAATGGATGAAAATCTTGAATCCCCAAAACTTGAAGAATGATGAGACTTCAGATCTTGCAGCAGCTTTCTAAAAATTGAAACGAAAATTCAAAAGAACTTGAAGAAGAAGAAGGACTCTTTCTAGGAAGGAGAGGAGAGATGTGAGAATGGAATGGGAGAAACCTTGGCCTGGGCGCCCATTAAATAGGGGGCTCCCTGTAAGGATCCATTGGGACAATTAATTCCCAACAGATGCATGCAACGTATATCCGTAGCACTTATTCTACTTAAATGAGCTCTAACGGGCACAAGAGCTACTTCGCAAATCTGGGTCAAATCCAAGTCAACACAAACCCAACCTAATTGAGACCTAAAAAATAATGCAGGCGCATGCGAGCTAGGCCAGCCCAGCCCAGCCCCGCCCGCCACGGCCGGGCGCATGCACTCGTGTGTGTGTGTGGTCACCACTACCTTAGCTTTCTATTAAGATTAACACGATAGTCATGTATGTAAACATTAATAAAAGACTCTATGAGAGTTCTCCACAACCGATGTGGGACTCTAAACAATAAAGAAAAAAACCGAAACACTTATAACAAAGTGCTTTAATACACTAAGAGACCAACAGAAGCTATTTTCAATCTGCATTGGATCGATAAGGATGAATAATCATGTAGTTTGGAAAAGCATCTTAATCATCAAATGTCCACGGTAAGCTGTGGTTTAACTTGTGTTGATTTCACATTGGCATAAGCTATGGGAAATAGTTTGATGGTTGAAAGAATACAATTATACAAAATTAAATAGTGTGATTTTTAAATATTGTAATATTTTTACTATTTGCAATGTTTAAAAAATGTAACAAATTGTAATTTTTTAGGCAGGAGCTACAAGTTATAATCATCATCAGCAGAAGCAACAATGTAGCATTGTCTTAACTATGTTGGGGTCGGTTACATAAATTTCATTTCTCCATTCCGATCTATCTTGCTACAAATTATAATATATACGTTAAATCTTTTTTATGATAACAACAAATTAATGTTATTGATTATATAAAGTTTATTATTATATTAATTAATTATAAAATAATTTTATTTATATGTAATTTATCAATTCAAATCGTCCATTAGAGCCCACCTTAAAAAAAATACACTCTCCTTTGGCTTTTTTTTTTTTTTTTTTTTGCAAGTGATTAAGTAAAGTTGAACCAAATGTGACATTTTCTCCCTTTACCATAGCTGGATGGAAAATAATATTGTGGTAAAGTCAAATCTAGTTACTTTTTCTAGGGGTTTTATGAAAAAATTATGCTTAAACCCTAATTAAACGGATATGTGTACAATAGATTAGGGCGTCCTATATGGAGAATGCTAAATGCCCCATTTATAGCTACAAGTACAATTTACATACTAAGAAACATTTGGCAGTAAGTGAGAAATCCATGGGGAATCTCCAGATTTGTGAATTCCTCATTGCTACAAATTTGAGTATTCCTCACTGAGAATTAGTACAGCTGATGAATTCATATTAATATGATTGCATATTAGTGCATGTAGTTGAGAGAAATTGGTATCAATGTGTAAATCCATAAAAGTAAGGATTTTCAAATCCTATGAGGGAGGGTTGGATTTGAATACAGTGCCCCAAATCATTGTGGATTTACAATTATTGTGTATAGATATTCCAAACCCTCAAGGAAGATTAGTGGAGACCATTGGATGATTTGGTTGCCAAACATCACTTAAATATATCGTGTTTGGGTTAAGCCTGATTACTATTTCCTATAAATGTATCGCGTTTGGGTTAATCCTATGTATGTCGAAGCTTATAACTATTTCATATATCGTTCTAAAACTCCATTCACCCAAGTCATCTCCAAAAGCATTCAATATGATATTAACATTTTTAATAATCATTGATCGAATAAAGAGATATCGGTCTGGGGCCCGGATCTAGTGCAACAACACTACATACTATTATAGTGCAGCTTCCGAGTCGCACATATCATGGCATGCCACGTCATTCCCTTAATCCTAAAATTCATAGTTGTTTTATGGAGTCATTTATGGCTTGTTTTAGAAACAATATTTCCAAATTTGCCCCTTATATTTCTATTACTAGGTGTCCAATTGATTTTAGCACACCATTATATATCTAGCAGTCCATATCAAATCTCAGCCATACATTCAGTCATGTACTTGCTTCACAAGCCTTTCTCGTTATTTTATTATTTTTGTGCATCTTATTTCAATAGGAGTCCATTGAAATTTGATCCATGATGTGGTTGTAATATATTCATACCTTGAGATCTCAGCCCTAATAATAGATATTAAAGTTTAAGATAAACAATGGCCCTCATGGTGCATATGAGCACGGGCACAATGCCTCTTTAACACCCAATACGCACACCTCTAAAGTCCATCTTGGATGGTCCTGACTAAGGGTGCATAGGTGTATCGTGCACAGGTGAAAATGCTCCGAGCCCCACCAATGGCAGACTCAAGATTTTCATTTGTGGGGTTAGAGCCAAATAGGTAGTTGGATTTTGTGGGCAAACTCAAGATTTTCATGTGTGTCATGCCCCGGGGCCGAGGCCCTGATAATCAAGTCCTTAATCCGGGGGACGTGGCGCGACGGGTCAGAAAATTCTGCCCGCACACGCTATTTATTTTCCCATAGGATTCCGCGGTGAGGATTCCAGACGATCCATCACAACCAATTAATCGAATTCACAACAAATAATAATGTGCGGAAGCTTGTAGCAAAATGAAAACCAAACGAGATATAAGGTAATTGCACAAACTCTGTATCAAAAGAGAAATATATAAAGGTATAACCCGAAGTTAGTTAAAGTTGTGAGGATCACAAAAGTATATTTAATTTATACATCCCAAAAGAAGACCGATGAGGTCATAAACTAAGTTCCCAAAATGTTATCCCAGCTCAAATTCCAACACGACGTCTACATGACATCGTTGGGCTGCCACTCGCGCTCCACTGGCGGCTCAACCGCCTCAACCGCGTGCTCCGCCTCAAAATCTGCGGGTCCGACATCTGACACCAAACAAAAGAGTATCAGACACGACGGTCTGGCAAGTGAATAAAGCAGATAAGGTATACAAGTTTTATAAATGTCATATTTAAAATCATAACAAATACAATTGAAATAAAACATATATAAAGAGTAAACCAAATGAACCAAATATATACAAATGAAAGAATTTCATAGTTTAAATGTTTCAAACTAACTGACAAATAATCGAAATATTGGCAAACCACATGTAGCTATATTCTCCTATTACTGAAGTAACAAGAGCACACAGACAAATAACCGTTGCCATATAAAATGGCCGGAACAGACAGACAGAAGCCGTTGCCACTACTCGTGGGACCGGAATACAGAACTGTTGCCATGGCCGGAGCAAACAAACAGAATCCAAACTGCAGTTGGCAAATAATTTTAAGATCCCAAACCGGGTGATCAGCCCAACTAGGTGACCTAAGCTTAGTGGTGTCATTCAAAACCAAAACCTGAATCGATACAAATCAAATCATAGTAATACATTTCCAAAATCGATAAAAGGAACTACTCCAGACAAATACATACTGACAAATTCGAACGAATCAAATGAGTAGCCTTACCGATGTTTCTAAACGTGGCAACCACTCAAATCTATTTCAAAACAATTTGTAGAAAGTGTACAAATTTTCTTAACTTGGAATGAATTAATGTATAGTGGTTTAATGGCTTACCACGGGTCATCTTGACATACACTTCGACCCTTAATGTCAATAATATATGTAAAGCTTGGTGTCACTGAAGATCTCTGACAATTAAAGATATAAAGTGTATATTAAGACTTGAATAAATTTCCCGGGTAATTCTAACATCAAACAATTCCATCATATTTCCCATTTAAATTTCACGATTTAAGGTAATTCGATTCAAGGTATACATCTCATACTACTATGCTTCAATGGGTTTAAATGGGCTTCAAATAGTGGGGAAAAAGGGCTGGAAAAAGGGCTTAAATGGGCTTCAAATAGTGGGGAAAAATGGCTGAATTGGGCTGGAAAACAGCCCTGAAATGGGCTGAAAACGGGCCTGAAATTGGCTGGGAACAGGCCCTGAAATTGGGCCAGAAATGGACCTAAAACCAGCCCAGAGATGGGCCTTAAATCAGGCCTGAAAACAGGTCTGGGCCTATCCAGGCCAGCCCTGCTGCCAGGCAGAGCCTGGTCCGGTTCAGTGCAGGATTCTGCACTCTTCTTCCCTCTTATTTCTGATTTTTTTTTTTGAATAATTTCCCTCCTGCATTCTCATACAACTGAACTTCTCCTTGCTTCATCAAACATCCATTCAAACATCAAACACTAATTCATTCCATCTCTTCCAAAAATCCTGATATGAACATCAATTGGACACAAAAACTTCAAGAACTTGTACACAGTTTGAACACAAAATGTGCAGAAATCTTCACACAGATTGAACACAGAAAGTGCAGAAACCTGAACATAATTTGAACATAAAACTTGTACATTATTTAGACACAACAACCTGCAGAAATCTGATTATAAAACAGCCATAAACAATTCTGAAACACACCTGATATAATCAATTGAAATCAGTAGAAAAAAATGCAACTTTCAAGTCAAACTTTTGAGAAAATAAAGTGCAGATTTGCATGCATTCCAAAGGCTGTTTATTCACTTGCCTCAACTGAAATGGATCTCAAAAACAGTCCAAGAACTCCCACATAACTCAGCTGAAAGCCTACACCAAAAGCCCCATGAAAACTAACTTAAAATCCATGAAAATTCGAAATTAATGGAGTCCTCCAAGAGAACACCTTGCATGAATGTTAAGAGGCTTCTATAGGCTTAGAAGGACACATGGTATCAACAAGGTAGCAATGGCTTACCTTTAGGTGGTTCAAACAAGAAGAAGAGCTTGGAGAAGAAGGTAGTCCCAGCTGATTTTCTTCAAGAACAGTACCAATGGAAAGCTAGAGGTGAGGAGAGGAGATTTATGAGGTCAAATCTCTAAGTAGCACTCAAGAGGTACACATGCAGGAGGAGAGAAGGTGGCTGGAAATGGAAGAGAATGAAACTCATTCTCAACACAGTTGCAGGAAAAACAAAAATGTAGGAGAAGAAGGCCTCCCACGTGGGACTTATTTGGGTTTTAAGTGAGGAAGGTGGGCCCCATGGGCCATAAATCTTCAAGTGTTTAAAACTCTCTTTTGTGGGTCCCGAATGGAAATGACGAAGAAGACAAAAATGATCGTTGAAAAATCTAGTTTCCAAAAAGTATATTTTCCTCATAATTTTCAAATTTCAGAATTTATGCACAGATTTGGGTGTGAAAAGACTATTTTATCATTTTTTTTCGAAAAACGCGATTTCTAGGTTTCAACTGCAAACGGAGCAAACATGAAAGTTATTGGGATCAAAATAAAAAATTCAAAAATGTCGAAATCCATATTTTTCATAAATCTAATAAATCAAATTCCCATACTAACACGTGTCACACGGGCCACCCCGGGCCCGATCAAACTAAACTCAACGCGCTCAAAATTCCCCAAAGTTATCTAAAATTCTGATCTAACTAAAAATCCAAGCTAATCGTCCCCTAATCCCACTTAGAGACTAATCACAGTTAAAACAATAATAATATATACTAAACCTGGGTCGGGGCCTAACAATGTGTGTTTTGGGGGCGGGTTCAGAATTTTCTTGTGGGTTTTTTATGAGTTTACAAAAATTACACTTTTATAACGGTGTTTTTTGAGTTTTCAAAGATAAAAGAACTCAAAACACTATTTTTAGCATGAAAGTCATAATTATCCTCCCCATCATGCCATTCTCATATTTTTCTATTATAGTTGGCCCATTTGTATGCATTTTTATGAATTCCAATGGCTTCCATACAAAATTTGTTCGAAAATACTCTCAATTATGTTAATTTCTCTTTGTAGTGTTAATTGAAGATTAATTTGAAGATCAAAGTTGAGATTCAAGAGTTAAAGAGAATAAGGATAAGTTTGGAAAGCAATTATTTGAAGAAATGGCAAAGTTAGGCCAATAATAAGAAGAAAAATAAAAGACTTGGGTTGGTATTTTGACCATTTCTTTTTACTCGGGTGTCCGATTGAGGCGATCATAATATCATTGGAAAGCTTGTTCAAAGATCTATAAATCATATTGCACAATATTTTTCCCAATTCGGACGTTTCAGGGTTCAAAATCACACATCAATCTAGAAACTGTATTCTAACACGGGAATCACATTCATATATTCATATTTCTATTCTTGTGAAGTCCCACATTGGAAAGAAACCAAAAGAGAGCAAAGCAAATGTTTCTATATAATGAAGGGAGCTCTAGGCATTAAATAAACAAGCAAGGAGAGCCTCCTCCTCTTTTTATTTACTTAAGCTATTCATGTAATTGAGAGCAATTGTAAAGAGAAAGTGAGGAAAGCTTTGTAAAAATTGAAGATTTGGATGGAAATGAAAGCTTTGTCTTCCCCAATGAGTGACTAATCCCTTTGATTAGATCTTCTAGATGAAGCTAAGTTGATGCTATTTCTTTTTCTTATACTCTTTGAAAGTGCAGGCTAGGGCCAATGACTAAGTCCTAGAGGGGGGTGAATAGGACTAATGATATTCAATTACCAATTTTAATATTCTTAAAGCGATTTTAAACCAACCAGAACAATGAACAGAACAAACACAATTAGGAGTATAACTTAAGCGGAATATGTATTCATCAAGAGAGTGCTTAAACAATAAAGATGAGATACAATTAGTTTTAAGTTGATAAGCACAAGTGTGTGCGTCTATTAAGCTTAGTGATGAAATATCATACATATCAATTTTCACAATATATAGAAATGTAAATCATGCAATAAGGAATAGACACAGGAAAATTATAGTGGTTCGGTCACATAGACCTACATCCACTCTCAAGGGTCACACAGTCCCTTGGTTCCACTAGAAAGAATCAAACTACACAAGTACTGATTCAGCCTCAATTTTGTTTTCGAGGTTCAATCACACAGATCTACTCCTCCTCACACAATTATAAAGTGATTTAATCACACAGATTTGAACCACTACCACAGATTGTAGAAGTTTAAAGAAGGGTGAACACTTGCCTTTGATGAAGAGTGAAAGTGTTCTAAGGAGCTCTGACCGTAGTCGAAGCTTTCACCTCTTTACGACGTCTTGGTGTTGAGAAGCAAGCTTCCAACGTGTAGCACAACCAAGGTTCAGAGGTCTGGTCTTCTAGGATAACAAAGATAAGGGTTTCATACAATATGGGATCCTAGAAGAAACTCTTCTCACACAACACACTCATCTTGGAGCTAATGAAGCTCCTGGATTTTCCTAAATCTAACACAAGAGTGTTTGGAAGAAGATTTGAGAGCTTAGGTTTGTTCGGAAGAAAATAGCAAGCAAAGCTCTTCTCAAAAAGTGACTTTTGTAAAGTGAAACAAGATTCAGTTTTATAGACAAAAATCCAACGGCTAGATTTGGCGGCTAGCCTATTAGAATGTCAGCTAGCCCCTTTTCAATTTCCCAAAGACAACAATCATATTTTCTAATTCGATCAGCTCACGGTTAGCCGTCGATGGCCTTGGCGGCTAGCCGTGAGGTGACCACTAGGGTGACCAAGTGAAGGTCCAGAAATAAGGAGCTCTCTGGAAAACTAACCGTGAGTTTCGATTGCCTTGTGGTTAGCCACTGGAGTATACGGCGGTTAGCCGCTAGCTGACCGTTAGGTAGCCGAACTCCATACCAAATGAAAAGATAGCTCTCTGGAAAAGTAACCGCAGGTTTTCGGTTACCTAGCGGTTAGCCGCTTTTTGCAAAGGGGCTAGCCGCCAGGTGACCGAAAGGTGACCGAACCCTCTTTTTGTAAGCCTGTTTTAGCTGAGAGAGAGATTGAAAACAAGTTTTAAAACTCAACTTCTTCCCAGGGTTCTAAGGATTGGTCTGGCTCTAACATACCTGAAAAGGTTGTCAAACACATGGGGAGACTTTCTTTGATGAATCCGGTCTTTCCAAAAGCTTGATAAACCCTTTGAATTTGAACTTCCTTGAGGCACTTTGAGAGGCAAGGTCTTCTTGGACATCTTGGCACGGAAATGACAAAACAAACACAGTGCACACTAAAATGTGGCACTAACACTCTTTATCTTACTTCCCTTCTTTAAATGCTTAACATGTTAGAGTAGATTTTTCTTCATTGCATTTTGCAGCCTTCTATGCTTATTTTCTATCTTAGCATTCATTTTACTATCTATGCTTAGGAATTAATATCTTTTGAAGGTTTATGCTTACTTTTGATAGATAGTCATTAGGAATCCTTTCTTTATGAAGGAAAGAAGGTATTGGCTATTAGACTATTAATTTATATCTTAGAACTTTAATGTTACATTTTCCAAATCTAAGCATTGATTTGTCATTAGATTTGAGTATTTGTTTGGCAAAAGAGAAGATGATTAGAGTTGGATTAGTGTCACTTAGTGCATTCTAGATGATTCTAGTTATCCATTAGTATTGCTTGTTAAGTATTTTACTTACTTTAGTTTGATTCTATTCACATTGACACACTTATTCACTTATTGTAAGGTCCAAGACCTTACCGGGTCAGTTGGGCCCAATAGTAGGCCCGTTGACCCGTTTATTATGTTGTTATTACAATTATTTGTATTTTAGATATTTAAGTGGGTTTAGATCATGAGCGAGTTTCTTTTAGTGTCAGAATAGTGTTTGCGAAGTTTCGTGCGACTCCGAGTGCGTTTGACCCTAGTAAGGGGGTAGTTTGTAATTTAGGGAAAATTGAGTGTTTTTCTGGAAATTCCAAACACCATGATATTTGGGTTCATTGGAAAGGTCTCGTCGTACTGATCATTTTTGTCTCCTGTCTCGTCGTGATCTGACGATAAAAAACCCTTCAAGTGGTCCATTCCCTCACCAGACCCACTTAAAGGCATTTCAGTCATTTTCTCCCTCCGTTCTTCTTAAACACGGATTAACCCTAATCTCTTATTCACCTCTGCAACGAACGAGAGCTAAAACAACCCTTCTTCTTCCTCTTCATCTTCTCAAGCCCAGAACTCCCTCCGGAGGAGATCATCTCGAAGATCCGAGCCGCACATCTTCTTCCTCTCGATCTCCTCTCTCCATTGATATTAGTTGGTAAGCCTTTTCCCATCATCAACTTTTCCTTTCGTCTTCTCTTTTGTTTAGATTAGGTTGAATCTTGATCTTTTTCCTTTCTTTCTTCTCGGTGTTCTAGATTACGTTTGGTTGGGTTAGATTCGTGGTTTCTGCAGTAGAAGGTTTCTCCTTGAGTTCCCCAATTTCTAATCTTCTTCTTGGTTGAGGCAAGTAGATATGCAATTTATAATTGATCATTGTCTGTATTGTTTTCTATTGATTGCAATGATATCCAAATTCCAAGCTTGTTGTTGATAATGTATTGGGATTGACATGTTGGGTTAGGTTTGGGGATTTGGGTTTGGGTTAATTTGTAATTTGTAACCCTTTTTGATCTTTTAAATTGTTATAATGGATGTTAAATGATGAATGTGATGAAATGGGAGCATGGAGGCTCGTTTTCTGCAGATTAGCCATGGATTGGCAGGAGAGAAAAGGAGAGAAAAACCCATTTTTAGGGTTCAGGTCGTACAATGCCGATCGATCGGACTGCAGACTGATCGATCGGACAGAAATGGGTCTCAGTTAACTAAGACGGATCTCAGACCGATCGACCGGACCTGCAGACCTATCAATCGGATGAATTTTTAACTGAGACGGATTACAGTCCGATCGATCGGAGGGTAATTTTCCTAACAGCATTTGGAAACTTCAAACACTTATAACTCTTAATCCGCCCGTTGGATTTTTACATATTATATACCGTCGGAAAGTCCTTGAGATGTAGTATTCAATGGTCCTAAATTCATCACAATCGGATGTTGGGAAATGATGTAAATAATCAGATTATTGATCCAACTTATGTTTTATTGAAATGAGACCAATAACTTTGGTTTGAGCCTTAGATGTTGGAAATCATGAACCTACTATCACCTAACCATTAATGGGGATTAAATCGTAGCTTGTGGCTTAGTGTGCTTCTATTGGGTTGTCTAGGTATTCGTATATTACACATGGTTTAACCGAATACGTATGAAATTGTTTCGACAGATGCTTAACATGATTGTACACCAAGGAATTTCCCTAGAAGGATCGTTGATTAAATTTCCACACGTACTCCGCTAAGACATGTAGAGTACAAGGATGACATCACTGAAAGAAGGTGCGATTCAAATCTGAGCTCTTAAAAATAAAAGAGATCTATGGCTGGAATTTTCAAAATCAAATCAAATCTGATCTGGACTGCTGAAACCAGCCATGTAAATCACACAAAAACACCATGAAATCATGATCAACGTGTAGATAATGAAAGGAGAAACAAGAGAACACATACCTGATGTTCTTGGGTTATAAAAACACCAATTTCTGAACTTTGAGATCAGATCTGTAGGCTACAACTTTCAGCACACCTTGCTCGAATTTCTGCAGCAGGTTTCCCTTCTAGTCTTCTCCTCTATTCCTCTTTATCCTAATCTGATTGGCTAGTGTTAGTGGGAACAAACTAGGCTTCCTTCTAATAGTTTTTCCTTGATCTGAAGTGTAGAGATCAGATATCAATGTCTTCTTCTTCAAGAAAAAAAAATGCAATCAGCAAGAGCAAAACCTTGTACCATGGACGTTCAAAAACTTAATGGAAGTTTTCTTTGGGCTGCTCCTCTTTTTTCTCTCCAATCTGTTGCAACTAAGAGGAGCTTTTTTCCAAAAACAAACCAATCTGTTGCAACTAAGAGGAGCTTTTTTCAAAAAACAAACCAATCAGTTCAATGGACGTCCCTCACTCCTAATTTTTAGTTCCAAAGATAATTAGGAAACTTCAATCTTTAGGAAAACTTGCACAAAAAGAATTTCAGCCTTCCAAGTGATAGGACCCACACAATCTTGGGACCCACACATAAGGGACCACATTGGCTAGCCCACACACACTATGGCTCATGCACCAATAATTTATCTAGAGTTGTAATTCATGTATGCCACCAAAGGCCTATTTGAATTTACACTCAAAAATTATTTCTTCACACATCATCTAAATAATTTAGGAAACCTTGCCAATATAGGAAAGTGGCTAGAGAAGGGACCAAAAGACATATTTGCCATTGGCTCCCAAAATGACCAAAATGTCCATGCTAACCCCATAGCAACATTAAGATCATTCTAACCCTAACTCATTCCACTAAAGAGTTATGGTTGCACTCCAGGGACAAATATTAAATATGAAATAAGCTCGTCAGGTAATGACATTCGTCTTCGACCTACTAAGTGAAATGACCGAAATGCCCCTCTATGTAACATCCATAATCAAGTCAGGTTATCCGATGTACTATCAACCTTCTTCATTATATCTAAACCTTAGAACTTCATATCCTTGACTTAATCATCATGCAGATATCTTTCTCTTGGTCCAGGGAGCGACCCACAAGTTCAACATCCATATGGAACATCCATATACTAAGATCTTAGATTTTGATGATTAATCGGATAATTCTAAGGGGACGATCACTCCATTACTAGATGGCATAGATTCTTTATTGCATCTGCACGTCCCAACTAATCAAGCTCGAGTACCCAAAACACAGAGTTGTCGACCCATGAACAGGATCTCACCCATAGTGAATTAAAGTACAATAACTCGACTTCGTTAGTTCATCCACATATGCTCAAGATTAAGAGCACTGGTCTCTCAGTAGCATAAGGTGAATTGATCTCTCTCAATGATAGTACTATTTTAGAGATCACATCTTCAAATGGTCCTGTTCAATGCATGACACGTGCACTAATGAGATAAATCAGAAAAAGCCTCCTATGACTAAGGTAAGTCACCCTGAATACAGGAGAGTATCTCACTATAACTTATACCAAGATGAAGTGCCCAACTCCGTCTCTCAGTTATGAACCAGTTTATTATTTCAAGTGTCCATGACTCAGACCTGTCTGTGTGTAGCCACTACACACCCAAGTCATTTACTAGAAACAATGGACCTTACACAAACATACATATATACATCCGGACATGAGAAAAGAATAATTCTAATAAATAACCAGTAAATATCCAGTAACAGAGATGTGTGTGCAGTCAGTGGGCTTTAGGGCATATACAAATCCCAACAAACTCCCACTTGCACTAAAGACCACTACTTCCTAACCTAACTCCCATAGACTCAACATGAGAACTAAACACTTTCTCAGTAAGAGTCTTAGTGAAAGGGTCAGCTAAGTTATTGGCAGAGGCAATCTGCTCCACCACTGTTTCTCCTTCTTGGATGAACTCTTGGATTAAGTGGTACTTTCTCTTAATGTGTTTGCCTTTCTCGTGATTCCTGGGCTCTTTGCTCTGTGCTACGGCACCGGTATTGTCGCAGTACATGACAATCGGTTTCTGTAAGGTAGGAACAACTCCCAATTCCAATAGAAATTTTCTGAGCCATACAGCTTCCTTCCCTGCTTCCGCTGCCGCCACATGCTCTGCCTCCATGGTAGAATCAGCATTACATTCTTGCTTGACACTTCTCCATGATATAGCCCCTCCTGATAGAGTAAAAACGTATCCTGAGGTAGACTTGCTGGCATCTCTATCAGATTGGAAATCAGAGTCTGTATATGCCAGAGGCGTCAGATCATCTGATCGGTAAGTTAGCATATAATCTTTCGTTCTCCGAAGATACTTGAATATATGCTTAACAGCTGTCCAGTGCATAGGTCCAGGGTTTGACTGATATCTGCTAATCATGTCAACGGCAAAACAAATATCTGGTCTAGTACATAACATTGCATACATGAGGCTTCCAACAGCTGATGCATATGGTACTCTCCTCATATTCTCTATCTCCTCAAGTGTCTTCGGACATTGATCCCGAGATAGTGGTACTCCATGTCTAGAAGGTAGCAAGCCCTTCTTGGAGTCATGCATGTTAAACTTGAACAATATCTTCTCAATATACGAAGATTGGGATAAGGCTAACATCTTATTCTTGGGATCTCGCAAAAGCTTGATCCCTAAGACATAGCTTGCCTCACCCAAATCCTTCATCTGAAATTGAGATGATAACCAAACCTTGGCAGATGACAACATACCAACATCATTTCCAATGAGTAATATGTCTCCACATACAGGACTAAAAATGCAACTGCGTTTCCACTCCCTTTCTTATACACACATGGTTCATCAATGTTTTGATCAAAGCCAAAAGATTTGACTGCCTGATTAAACTTGATGTTCCATGCCCTAGATGCTTGCTTAAGTCCATAAATAGACTTCTTAAGCTTACAGACCATGTTCTCTTGGCCACCAGCAATGAAACCCTCTGGTTGCATCATATAGATGCATTCGTCAAGACTTCCATTAAGAAAAGCTGTCTTGACATCCATCTGTCATATCTCGTAGTCATAATGACATGTGATGGCTAAGAGAATTCTAATGGACTTAAGCATGGCCACTGGTGAAAAGGTTTCCTCATAATCGATACCCTCTTTCTGAGTATATCCTTTCGCCACCAGTCTTGCTTTGAAGGTTTCCACCTTCCCATCCACTCCTCTCTTCCTCTTGTAGATCCACTTGCACCCTATGGGTTTAATCCCTTTAGGTGCATCCACAAGTTCCCAGACTTGATTGGAATACAAAGAATCCAATTCAGATTTCATCGCTTGCTCCCACATGTCAGCATCTATATCCGTTACTGCTTCATCATAACTAGCAGGATCCTCAACCAGATCCTCGGAGTCCGTCATAAAGGAAACTCCTAGATATCTATCTGGTGGTCTAGAAATTCTCCCACTACGACGAGGCTCCGGAGTGTTAAAAGGAATGTCCTGATCATCTACCGCTTTAGGATCTGGTACAGGTGTTGCAGGAGATCCCGGAAGAATCTCCTCTAGTGTTTCTTTACAACTTAGCTCTTGGTGCATCATGCAATCATCCTCCAAGTATCTAGCATGAGTGCTGATAAGCACTTTCTGCTCCTTTGGATGATAAAAGATGCCACCTCTCGTTCCCTTTGGATACCCAATGAAGTAGCACATTTCCGATCTGGGTTCCAGCTTGGTAGCTTTATCATTCAGCACATAGGCTGGACAACCCCAAATGTGGATATGTCTTAAACTGGGTTTTCGGCCTGTCCACATTTCTTGCGGTGTCCTAGGTACTGATTTAGAAGGTACCAGATTCAAAATGTATGCTGCTGCTTCTAGGGCATATCCCCAAAAAAATATGGGTAGGGTTGCATGACTCATCATGGACCTTACCATATCAAGAAGGGTACGGTTTCTCCTCTCCGCTACACCATTTTGCTGGGGTGTACCCGGTGCAGACAACTGAGACACAATCCCATGTTGTGTGAGGTACTCCTTGAACTCACCCAGGAGGTACTCGCCACCTCGATCAGATCGGAGTGCTTTGATATGTTTCCCTAGTTGTAACTCCGCCTCAGCCTTGAACTGCTTGAATTTATCAAATGCCTTAGACTTGCGTCACATTAAGTACACATATCCATACCTGGAGTAATCATCGGTGAAGGTGATGAAATACTCATAACCTCCTCGAGCCTGTTTGTTCATAGGACCGCACACATCAGTGTGTACCAATTCTAACAACTCCTTTGACCTTAGTCCCTTTGCAGAGAATGACCTTTTGGTCATCTTTCCCTTGAGACAAGATTCGCACTGAGGCAAAGGTTCGAGATCTAATGAGCTCAAAGGCCCATCCTCTACCAACCTCTGAATCCGTTTTAGGTTAATGTGACCCAAACGTAAGTGCCAAAGATAAGTGTCATTGGTTGAAGATACCTTCCTTTTAAGGGAGGTTGAACTTTCTAGTTGTACATTATGCAGTGTGGGAGCAATAGGATATATAAAAAATAAGTTATCATGCATTCTACCAGAACATAAAACGTTTCCATCTCTACTGATATCTACACCAGAATGGAAAGAAACTGAATAATTAAATTCAATAAGTCTGGAAACTGAAATTAAATTCTTCCCCATGTCCGGAACATAGAGAACTTTATTTAAAACTAATATCCTATCACATGAAAAATGTAAGGTAACAACTCCCACTGCAACTGCCCAAACTTTTGCTCCATTTCCAACTCTAAGGGCAAACTCTCCTTTCTCAAGCTTCTGCATTATCTGAAACCCCTGCAATGAATTGCAGATATGATTAGTGGCTCCAGAGTCTACTATCCACGAATCAGTAGAATCAACCACAAGACAGGTTTCAATGTAGTAGGAAAGAGATATACCTTTCTTAATTGAGGCTAGGAACTTGGGACAATCTTTCTTCCTGTGACCTTTTAGGCCGCACTTAAAACATTTCCCTTTGGGCTTTTCACATGTATCCTTGTCCTTCTTCTTCCCAGCTTTGCCCTTTTTCTTTTCTTTTCCCTTATCCTGCTTCTTCTTGAACTTCTTCCCTTTCGGGTTCAGTTTAGAGGAAGACTAGAAAAAGTGAGCTTGAGCTTTTGGCTTCATGATAGCCTCTGCCGCCTGGAGTTCTTTCATCAACTCAGGTAGAGTCATGTCCATCTTGCTCATGTTGAAGTTGAGCTTGAACTGGTTGAAAGAATCCGGCAGAGTTTCGAGAATCATATCAGTCTGACTCTCTCCATCAATCTCAGCCCCTTGGATCTCAGCTATATTGAAACAATCCATCATCTTGAGCATATGCTCTCTGACGGGTGTTCCCTCAGCCATCCTAGTGTTCATGATTGTCCTTATAGCAGCTTGCTTAGCTGGCCTGCTTTTGTCTGCGAACATCTCAGACAAGGACAACATGATTTCAGAAGCTGTGTCCATATGCTCGTGCTGCGTTTGCAACACGTTGGACATGGAAGCAAGCATGTAGCATTTTGCCATGCTATTCGCCTTCTTCCATTTCCTTTCAGCCTCTTGCTGGTCATCTGTAGAATTATCATTAATCGCAGGACAGGGTTCCATTAAGACATACTTGTACTCTTCAGCAGTGAGTACTATGTTAAGATTTCTTTTCCAGTCTACGTAGTTAGGGCCAGTCAGTTTGTTCTCACGCAGAATACTCATCAACGGGCTAAAAGAATCCTTCGTCATCTCTATGGATATATAACAGCTTATAATAAGACGGGCAATATATATGTAACATGTATATGGTGCTTGTTATAAAAGGAAAAACATGAACCTACTATATTTAACCCTAATTATAATGTATCAGTGTCTCAACCTCCTCATAGACCCTCCATCGAAGGGATGGCCGATCCTACAGTCACGTTGATTTAAGGTCTGCTTATTTGGATTATCACTGTCCGGATACACATATCCAGTGATAGTCCAATCACTGATTGGTTTGGCCTCATATGACAAGCAACTCTAACTTCTAGGGAGAGGTCATTACCGTCTTATGTCAAGTGTATTACCATCTCTTATGAAATTTCCCAGAATGTCCATGTCTCAAGTCCTCCGAAGGGAAGAAACTTTAATCCATTCTTGAAGTGAACTTTAGTAAAGAATTCCACCGAAGGGATGGCCGCTCCCACCAATACTTCATTGACATTCTATAGAAGTGATCTTTAGTAAAGAACTCCACCGAAGGGATGGCCGCTCCCACTAACACCTCATTACGAATATTCACATTAGTTCACCCACTAACCCATCGAAGCGATCTTTAGTAAGGAACTCCACCGAAGGGGTGGCCGCTCCCACTAACACTCCATTGAGATAGCATGAACCAAAAATGGAAGGCCGTGGGGTTTTTCCAAACCCCTCTCCCACTTGATTATTTAACACTAGGGTTTTGAAAAAACTCTTTTGATCTTTACATTGTTTACTCAAAAACCCTTTTTAAATCTAGCAAACTTAGTTAATTAAATTCATGACTTAATGACTTAAGTCATCTTAAAATAAATAACATTTGCTTTAAAATATTTGAGTAAATCCCTTTAAAGAGTCAAATTTCCAAACTTGGGTTGTGGGAACCCTTAGGAAGCATCATATTAGATTTTAGTTTAGCCTCTTTTGGAAACTTAGGGTACCAAGATAAACTAAACCCTAACCAATTTCAAACCTTAGACATATAGAAAGTGATAGTCTAAGATCCGTTTAAAAATAATTTGCCAAACTAAAAACAATCCAATATATAAGGATGCCAATTTTAAAACCTAGTCGTGGCCATGTTACTAGGGGACAATTATAGCAATTATATAAAGCATTCAACCATGCATTCCATAAATAAAAGCAAATAAAAGAATGCAATCCTTGATGGCTCCCTGCTATTCGGACTTCAAAACCTTATCCAACTAGGATACTTGATTAGATGTCCTTTTTGCACTAGGAAACCTCCGTCACCTCCATCACCGTGGAATCCAATTTGTTGCAACCTTTCTTGCTTGAAACTTTCTTCTTCTTGCTTGTTACAATAAATTAATTTTATACAAGCAAACCCATGAAAAACAAAACCAAAAATTACATTGGATATACCTATGCTTTTCAAGAAAGCTTACATCAAGACTAGTTGGAATAAAAACAACGAAAAATTACAACCTCCTATGATTGCTAAACGCGCAATCGTACACTTTCCAACTAATTAAAAAACACCCAAATCCACACACAAAACATGCGAACCATCAAGGATGCAATTATATGTACCATCAAACATGCACACATATCATGCACTAAATAACATCCTAAAGGGCGCCACCATGCCCTTAATTAATCTAGGATTGATAACCACACAACATGGGATCATGATTAATCATGGTGTGGCTCTGATACCATTGAAAGAAGGTGCGATTCAAATCTGAGCTCTTAAAAATAAAAGAGATCTATGGCTGGAATTTTCAAAATCAAATCAAATCTGATTTGGACTGCTGAAACCAGCCATGTAAATCACACAAAAACACCATGAAATCATGATCAATGTGTAGATAATGAAAGGAGAAACAAGAGAACACATACCTGATGTTCTTGGGTTATAAAAACACCAATTTCTGAACTTTGAGATCAGATCTGTAGGCTACAACTTTCAGCACACCTTGCTCGAATTTCTGCAGCAGGTTTCCCTTCTAGTCTTCTCCTCTATTCCTCTTTATCCTAATCTGATTGGCTAGTGTTAGTGGGAACAAACTAGGCTTCCTTCTAATAGTTTTTCCTTGATCTGAAGTGTAGAGATCAGATATCAATGTCTTCTTCTTCAAGAAAAAAAAAATGCAATCAGCAAGAGCACAGCCTTGTGCCATGGACGTTCAAAAACTTAATGGAAGTTTTCTTTGGGCTGCTCCTCTTTTTTCTCTCCAATCTGTTGCAACTAAGAGGAGCTTTTTTTTCAAAAAACAAACCAATCTGTTGCAACTAAGAGGAGCTTTTTTCAAAAGACAAACCAATCAGTTCAATGGACGTCCATTACTCCTAATTTTTAGTTTCCAAAGATAATTAGGAAACTTCAATCTTTAGGAAAACTTGCACAAAAGGAATTTGAGCCTTCCAAGTGATAGGACCCACACAATCTTGGGACCCACACATAAGGGACCACATTGGCTAGCCCACACACACTATGGCTCATGCACCAATAATTTATCTAGAGTTGTAATTCATGTATGCCACCAAAGGCCTATTTGAATTTACACTCAAAAATTATTTCTTCACACATCATCTAAATAATTTAGGAAACCTTGCCAATATAGGAAAGTGGCTAGAGAAGGGACCAAAAGACATATTTGCCATTGGCTCCCAAAATGACCAAAATGTCCATGCTAACCCCATAGCAACATTAAGATCATTCTAACCCTAACTCATTCCACTAAAGAGTTATGGTTGCACTCCAGGGACAAATATTAAATATGAAATAAGCTCGTCAAGTAATGACATTCGTCTTCGACCTACTAAGTGAAATGACCGAAATGCCCCTCTATGTAACATCCATAATCAAGTCAGGTTATCCGATGTACTATCAACCTTCTTCATTATATCTAAACATTAGAACTTCATATCCTTGACTTAATCATCATGCGGATATCTTTCTCTTGGTCCAGGGAGCGACCCACAAGTTCAACATCCATATGGAACATCCATATACTAAGATCTTAGATTTTGATGATTAATCGGATAATTCTAAGGGGACGATCACTCCATTACTAGATGGCATAGATTCTTTATTGCATCTGCACGTCCCAACTAATCAAGCTCGAGTACCCAAAACACAGAGTTGTCGACCCATGAACAGGATCTCACCCATAGTGAATTAAAGTACAATAACTCGACTTCGTTAGTTCATCCACATATGCTCAAGATTAAGAGCACTGGTCTCTCAGTAGCATAAGGTGAATTGATCTCTCTCAATGATAGTACTATTTTAGAGATCACATCTTCAAATGGTCCTGTTCAATGCATGACACGTGCACTAATGAGATAAATCAGAAAAAGCCTCCTATGACTAAGGTAAGTCACCCTGAATACAGGAGAGTATCTCACTATAACTTATACCAAGATGAAGTGCCCAACTCCGTCTCTCAGTTATGAACCAGTTTATTGTTTCAAGTGTCCATGACTCAAACCTGTCTGTGTGTAGCCACTACACACCCAAGTCATTTACTAGAAACAATGGACCTTACACAAACATACATATATACATCCGGACATGAGAAAAGAATAATTCTAATAAATAACCAGTAAATATCCAGTAACAGAGATGTGCGTGCAGTCAGTGGGCTTTAGGGCATATACAAATCCCAACAATCACTTGCCTAGGTTTGGATTGTAATTACTCCTTGACTTGTAAATTGTATCCATTGTTATAATTCCTTGTACACTCTCTTGACATAAAACACTTAACTAATAATGAAACATAAATCCTTGTAGGACTAGGATATGGACCTGACTTAGAGTGTATTGTACGAACCTAGTGTTATGCATTTGATAAACATGACTGGCTAGTAGGAAAGGGGGTATCAAGTGTTTGACTTGTCTTGTATTGTTTTGAATGAGATAATCCCTATGAACATGTCTTGTACATTGATCTAGCCAGGCTTGCTTGTCTTGATCTATTCTTGTGTCAACACCACTTTATTATAATTTGCATGTCATAACCATCTATAGTTTGGAGTTTTTATTTGATGGGCCAGTTACTCGGACATTAGGGTGGGCAGTTGGTGTTGGACGGCGCCAATGGCTTTGAATAGCTGGGAGTGGGCTAGGACTGTGCTGCTATTCCAAGGACCGGGAGCTAGGATCCAACTAGAGCCGGACTTTGGTATCAGTAGTCTGGTCTGGATTGTTACTGATATCCCGGGAGGTGGCTTGGAGATCATCGGAGTCTCCCTATTGTTTCTTGCATTGCATTGTTTGGATAAGTGGTTATTGCTAGATGATGTTAGGATTTCTGTCATTTTCTCACATGATTATTTTTCATGCTTTATGCCTAGTTTCGCTTTCCTTGTATTCACATGATATTACACTTGTCCTTATTCTATACTTGATGCATTCCATGTCATTTATACTTTGCCTATCTATTGCTCAACTTGTCGTTGACTCTGTTCCTTGGTGTGCAGACACCCCAGGTGATTACTACTACTATGAGGAGCAGGCAGGTGAGGAGATCCCAGACAATCTCTAACCGTCTGAGGAGGAACGAGAGTAGCGTACCGATGACGTAGAGTAGCGTCATTGATCCCGACACAAGAGAAATTTATTGGGGCTTCTTTAGATTTGTTTATTCTTTACTATCTCGTTGAACCTTTCACATCATTGACATCACTATTGTTTTAAATGGCCTTGATTATTGGGATGACCATTGTAATAAATTAACTTCCTTTTCTAAGTTTTATTTTATTCTTTGTTCAACTTTAACATATATTGAGATTCATTATTCCTTTTTCTTATCCAAATATGCCTAGAATTGTATGAATTCAGCAAATTCTTATTACTACTTGAGGCTTTAAATATTATATCCTCATAGCGAACTTACGATCCTTGGGCCTAAAGGATAAAATTTTTAATTAGTCCTAAATTTCACTCCCCGGATCCGGATTATTCTCTAATCGGGTTCGGGGGATGTGACAAAATGGTATCAGAGCAATGGATGGTTTCTCAGGGTAAAAATTTGTAGAAACCATAGGACGCATGTGAGGACTTCGTTAGTTAGTAGGCTGATTTCCTAGTTCTGTTTCTAGCTTTGTGATGTTAGATTGAGGCATATTGGAACTAACCTTGAATATTTTACAGGACAATGGCCAGTAGACCCACCCGATCTAATAGCGTGCCACCGCCGGAGGGTAGTTCTTCTCAAAATGGCCCTGAGAATCAATTTCATCAATTCATGGCAGCATTCATTCAGTCCTAGAAGGACTTGGCTGAACAAAGTCAAAGGCAGAATGAGATTCATACCGTGTTCCAAGCCCAGATGCTTGAAGTGCTGTAGAAAGTGGGCCAGCCACAGCCTAAGGAATATGATCTCAACGAGCTAGTTGAGAAGTTCAGGAAGAGGTTTCCACCAGAGTTCCATGGTGTAGAGGACCCCGCTGTTGGTAACGAGTGGGTTGTTCAGATGGAAAAGATTTTTGAGGTGTTCCAGTGCACGGGTGTTCAGCAGGTGCAGTTAGCTACCCACATGTTCCGTGGGGCTGCGGAAAGATGGTGGAAGACCGTCAAGAACCCCTATGAGACGATCGTTGAAGATGTAGCCTAGAAGACCTTTACTGAGTAGTTCCAGAAGAAATTTATCCCCGAGCACTACAGGGATCAAAATATGGAGGAATTTGAGAGATTGGTGCAGGGTGACTTGCCAGTGCAAGAGTATGAGATCTCCTTCACACATTTATCCAGATTTGCAGAGGCTCTGATTCAACTCGAATCAAAGAGGGTTTGAAGGTTTATCAAGGGACTGCGAGCAAACATTAAGATGCAAGTTCAGCGCAGCAAAATGACTGACTATGATGATGTGGTCAAGGAAGCATATTAGGCTGAAAAGTCCGTAAAAGATGTGATTGCCTTGGAGCAGCAGAGGATCTTGGCGTTGATACCTCAACCCAAGTCACAGAATTCATCATCCCATCACTTTCAGCAGTCAGCACCCAAGAGGCTACGATACGAGCCAGTACTTCGACAGTTGCCTCAGCGGATTACTTGTACTTATTGTGGGGGAAGTCACCATGCTCGCGATTGCAAGAAGCAGTCTGGAGCATGTTTTCATTGTGGAGACCCAGGGCATAAAGTTTGCAATTGTCTAGGGAAGACAGGAGTGGCACCACTGGCATCCTCAGCTCTAGCGCTCAGGTCTCCACATCCAGCACAGCCGTTGAGACAGGTGCCACCTGCACAGGCTAGACCCCAGCAACAGCAGATGATTGTCAGACCACCACAGGCATCGCAACAACGTCCTCCCATACCACAGCAGCGATTTCAGCAGAGACCTCTAGCACCACCCAGACATCAAACTCGTAGTCCTAGGCCACAATAGTAGTATTACCAGCAGCGTCCCCAGCAGGCAGGGAAAGCTTATGCTCTGACGCACGAAGAAGCAGAGGTTGCGGGCAATGTTATCGAAGGTACACTTTCAGTTTGTGGATTTGATGCTAAAGTTCTATTTGATCCTAGATCCACACACTCATTTGTTGCACCAGCATTTGCACTTCACTTGGGGGATGATAAGGGTACATTACCATATGATTTGATAGTAGCCACTCCTGTGGGTAGATTAGTTCCTTATAATGTCATCAACCCTAGATGTAATGTTCAGATTGGAGAAGTTCAGCTGACCGCCAGTTTGATCATCTTTCCAATGTCAGAGTTTGATGTGATACTTGGTATGAATTGGTTAGCAGCGAACCAATCGGTGTTAGATTGTTTTAACAAAACCGTGAAGTTGCAGGGTGCAGACCGTAGTGTTGAGTTTGTTGGCGCTGAAAAGCCCATCTCCACTTGGTTAATTTCTGCATTGAAGGCAGAACGGTTGATGAGGAACGGTTGCGAAGGCTTTATCGCGTTTATCGTAGAAGACAAGGGGTCCAAAACTGTTGATGAGATTCCAGTGGTACGAGAATTACCGGATTTGTTTCCGGATGAGATTTCTGGTTTGCCACCTGTCCGTGAGTTGGATTTCACGGTAGCATTACAACCAGGTACAACACCTATTTTGGAGGTGCCATATCTAATGACTCAAGTAGAACTGAAGGAGTTGAAGACTCAAATAGAAGATTTGTTGGATAAAGGTTTCATTAGACCTAGTGTTTCACCGTGGGGAGCTCCGGTCATATTTGTGAAGAAGAAGGACGGGACAATGAGGATGTGCATAGACTATAAACAATTGAATCAGGTGACTGTTAAGAACAAGTTCCCGCTACCGAGGACTGATGAGTTGTTCGATCAGTTACAGGGAGCTCAATTCTTTTCGAAGATAGATCTACGTTCTGGTTATCACCAACTACTAGTCAAGAAGGAGGATGTTCCTAAGACTGCATTCTGGACTAGATATGGCCATTTTGAGTTTCTTGTGATGCCTTTCGGGTTAACGAACGCACTAGCAGTTTTTATGGCATTGATGAATAAGGTGTTTGCCCCTTTTTTGGATCTGTTTGTGGTCGTCTTCATAGATGGTGTGTTGGTATATTGAAGACTAAGGAGGAGCATGAGCATCACTTGAAAACATCGTTACAGCTTCTAAAGGATAACCAGTTGTATGCTAAGTTGAGCAAATGTGAGTTTTGGTTGGACCAAGTGGCATTTTTGGGCCATATTATTTCTAAGGATGGATTGACAGTGGACCCCAAGAAGGTAGCAGTTGTTGTAAATTGGGGTAGTCCACGGAATGTAGGGAGATTCACAGTTTTCTTGGACTTTTACTACAGGAGGTTCGTGAAAGGGTTTTCTACCATAGCATCTCCACTCACTAAGTTGACAAGGAAGGATATCCCATTTGTGTGGACAGAAGAATGTGAGAAGAGTTTTCAAGAGTTGAAGACCCGGTTGACTACAACACCCATACTTGTTTTACCCTCAGGAAGTGGAGGATTTGTGGTTTATACAGATACATCAGGGATTGGTTTGGGTTGTGTTCTCATGTAGAATGAGAAGGTGATAGCCTCTGGATCAAGACAATTGAAGGATCACGAGAAGAAGTATGCCACACATGACTTGGAGCTAGCAGCAGTGGTTTTTGCATTGAAGTTGTGGAGGGATTATCTGTATGGAGAAAGATTTCAGGTGCATACAGATCACAAGAGTCTGCAATACCTATTTACACAGGGTGGTCTGAATAATAGACAGCGAAGATGGATGGAGTACATAAAAGACTATGATTTTTCGATCAAGTACCATCCAGGGAAGGTGAATGTGGTAGTAGATGCTCTTAGTAGGAAGGCAGCATTCAGTGGATGTGTAATGCCTGAATGGAGGCGGATGGAGCAGTTCAGAGATATCGATGTGGAAGTATGGTCAGTCAAAGATAAAGTCCTAGTTGCTACTATGGGAGTTTGAGAGCCAGAGATAGTTAACAGGATCAAGGTACCCAAAAAGACGATCCAGAGTTGCAGAAAATCATTGAGCATGTTAATGACAAGCCAGAATTCAGATTGATTGATGGAGTTCCGTACTGCAAGGATATGTTGTGTGTGCCAGATGTTCAAGATATCAAGTTTGAGCTGATGACAGATGCGCACCACACCAGATATTCTATTCATCCGAGTAGCACTATGTTGTATCAAAATTTGAAGAATCACTATTGGTGGGTGAAAATGAAGAAAGAGATTGCAGAATTCATTTCCAGGTGTATGATATGTCAACAGATTAAAGCAGAGCATAAGAAGCCTCCTAGTTTGAAAGTAAATGCATTACAGATCTGAAATCAGATCCAAGAGGACGTCCATGGCTGATCTAGTTTTAAAAACTTGAAACTAATCTGATTTTCCAGCCATGAATCATGCATAAAAACTCCATGAAATCATAATCAACAATTGTATAATGTAAGGAGATGATAGAGGACTATTACCTTGATGATTTGAGTGCCTCTAAACTCTGAAAAGAAAGACTTCAAAGGTCTGAAACCAGCCTGCAACCAGCAACACAGGTGCAGGAATTTGTTGCAGAATTTTTCTCTCCTTTGATCTTCTCTCCTATTCCACTTCCCAATCTAATTGGTCTTGATGGTGGGATCAAACTATGGAATCCTAAGAAGGGTTTTCTGAACTACTCTTTGTGGAAACAACCCAGGACCTGATCACCTCTCTCCAATGAAGAAGAAAAGGGCAGCAAGGGCTGGGCGTGAATGCCTTTTTTATGTCTTGGGCGGCCAATGGGGTTTCTTACTTGTTGCAAGCCCTAGGGTAGAATTCCAGCCACTTGATCATTCATCTGTGTTGCACGCCCAAGGGGACTCTCTTATATTTATAATGATTAGATTCCTCGTTGGGAATCCTAATTCCAATAGGAATGTCAATCCCTAAAAAGAATAGCAACCTTCCCCTTTAGTTGTGCAATACTTACTAATTAAAGACACTAAAATTAGTAACCTTTAATCAATGGAATTCTTACCCAAAGAGGAGTCTTTCCTTCCAAGTAAAGATACCTAATCAAACTTGGAAACCTCACACAAGGGGCTCCACTTATGGCTGGCCCACAAGATAGCTAAACACACCATGGCCCACTAGTAAATAATTTAGCTAGAGTTAAATTCATGTATGCCATCAAGAGCCTATTAGAATTTAAACTCAAAATTATTCTTCCACAAAATAATTCAACCACATATCATCTAATTAAATTAGGAAACCATGCCAATATAGGAAAGTGGCTAGAAGAGGGACCAAAAGACATATTTGCCCTTGGCTCCCAAAATGACCAAAAATGTCCATGCTAACCCCATAGCAACATTAAGATCATTTTAACCCTAACTCATTCCACTAGAGAGTTATGGTTGCACTCCAGGGACAAATATTAAATTGCAAATAAAGCTCATCATAAATAGACGATTGTCTTTGACCTACCAAGTACAATGACCATAATGCCCCTCTATGTAACATCCATAATCAAGTAGGTTAACCGATGTACTATCTACCTTCTTGATTACATCTCATCCTTAGAACTTCATACCCTTGACTTAATCATCATCCGGATATCATTCTCTTGATCCAGGGAGCGACCCACAAGTTCAATATCCATATGGAACATCCATATACTAAGATCTTAGATTTTGATGATTAATCGGATAATTCTAAGGGGACGATCATTCCATCATTTGATGGCATAGATTCCATATTGCATTTGCACGTCCCAACTAATCAAGCCCGAGTACCCAAAACACAGAGCTGTTGACCCATGAACAGGATCTCACCCATAATGAATTAAAGTACAAGAACTCGACTTTGTCAGTTCATCCACAAATGCTCAAGATTAAGAGCACTTGTCACTTAGTAGCAAGAGGTGAGTTGATCTCTCTCTGTGATAGTACTATTTTAGAGATCACACCTTCAAGTGGTCCTGTTCAATGCATGACACATGCACTAATGAGATAAATCCGGAAAGTCCTCCGTGACTAAGGTAAGTCACCCTGAATACAGGAGAGTATCTCATTATAACTTATACCAAGATGAAGTGCCCAACTCCATCTCTCAGTTATGAACATGTTTATTGTTTCAAGTGTCCATGACTCAGACCTTACTGTGTGTAGCCACTACACACCTGAGTCATTTACTAGAAAACAATGGGCCTTACACAACCATACATATACACAAGTATAAAGAGAAAGATGTCATTCCATTAAATGACCAATAAATATCCAGTTACAGAGATGTGAGTGCAGTCAGTGGGCTTTAGGGCATACACCAATCCCAACATAGTTTGCTTCACCCGTTAGAGATTCCTCAATGGCAATGGGAGAATATCACAATGGATTTTGTGTTAGGGTTGCCAAACACCAGGAAGGGCAGTGATACTATTTGAGTGATTGTGGATAGATTGATTAAGTCAGCACATTTCCTACCATTTAAGACTGGTCAGTTTATGGATAAGATGACCGAGATGTACAGGGACAATATAGTCAAGTTGCATGGAGTGCCTAAGTCCATAGTATCCGATCGAGACACTAAGTTTGTCTCTCGGTTTTGGTCTACTTTTCAGTCATCTATGGGTACTCAGTTGAAGTTTATTATAGCTTACCACCCTCAGACAGATGGACAGTTAGAGCGTACCATTTAGACTTTGGAAGATCTCCTTAGAGCATGTGTTTTGGATTTCAAGGAGAGTTGAGATGAAAGTTTGCCTCTGTGTGAATTTGCTTACAATAACAGTTATCATTCAAGTATTGGTATGGCACCATTTGAGGCATTGTACGGATGGAGATGTATGACTCCAGTATGTTGAGAGGAAGTAAGAGTTCGGATTTTTCATGGCCCCTCAAAGATTGCTGATTCCAGTGAGAAAGTTCGGATTGTTCAGATGAGAATGAAAGAGTCTCGAGATCGTCAGAAGAATTATGCAGATAAGAGGCGGAGACCTTTAGAATTCCAAGTGGGGGATATGATGTTTTTGAAAATCTCTCCGATATATGGTGTTGTTCGATTCGAGCAGAAAGGGAAGCTTGCCAAGATGTTTGTCGAACCGTTTGAGATCAAGAGCAGGATTGGAGACATAGCCTATCATTTGGTGTTACCGCCAGAATTAGCCGGTGTGCATGACGTTTTTCATGTCTTAATGCTTCGGAAGTATATTCCAAATCCTACGCACATGTTGTAGTACGAGCCACTTCAGCTACAAGCAGATGTGACCTATGTAGAACGGCCGGCGCAGATCATCGACACAAAGGAGACAATATTGCGTACCAAGACCATTCAGTGGGTTAAGGTATAATCGGAACATCATAGTGCAGAGGAAGCTATGTGGGAGGGGAAGGACCAGAACCAGAAGGCAGACCCTTATCTTTTTCCTGATGACGTATGTTTAGGCAATTGAGGGATCAAATGTTCTTTTTAATTGTGAGAGATGTAAGGTCCAGGACCTTACCGGGTCAGTTGGGCCCAATAGTAGGCCCGTTGACCCGTTTATTTTGTTGTTATTATAATTATTTGTATTTTAGATATTTAAGTGGGTTTAGATCATGAGCGAGCTTCTTCTAGTGTTAGAGTAGTGTCTGCGAAATTTCGTGCGACTCCAAGTGCGTTTGACTTTAGTAAAGGGGTAGTTTGCAATTTAGGAAAAATTGAGTGTTTTTTCAGAAATTCCAAATGCCATGATTTTTGGGCTCATTGGAAAGGTCTCGTTGCGCTGATCATTTTTGTCTCTTGGCTTGTCGCGATCCGACGATCAGAAACCCTTCAAGTGGTCTATTCCTTCACCGGACCGACTTAAGGGCAATTCAGTCATTTTCTCCCTCCCTCCTTCTTAAACACGGATTAACCCTAATCTCTTATTCATCTCTGCAACGAACAAGAGCTACAGCAGCCCTTCTTCCTCTTCATCTTCTCAAGCCCAGAACTCCCTCCGGAGGAGATCATCTCGAAGATCCGAGCCGCACATCTTTTTCCTCTCGATCTCCTCTCTCCATTGATTTTAGCTGGTAAGCATTTTCCCATCATCAACTTTTCCTTTCGTCTTCTCTTTTGTTTAGATTAGGTTGAATCTTGATCTTTTTCCTTTCTTTCTTCTTCTCGGTGTTCTAGATTACGTTTGGTTGGGTTAGATTCGTGGTTTCTGCAGTAGAAGGTTTCTCCTCGAGTTCCCCAATTTCAAAGCTTCTTCTTGGTTGAGGCAAGTAGATAAACAATTTATAATTGATCATTGCCTGTATTATTTTCTATTAATTGCAATGATATCCTTGTTAGATTACCCAAATTCCAAGCTTGTTGTTGATATTTTATTGGGATTGATATGTTAGGTTAGGTTTGGGGATTTGGGTTTGAGTTAATTTGTAATTGGTAACCCTTTTTGATATGTTAAATTGTTATAATGGATGTTAAATGATGAATGTGATGAAATGGGAGCATGGAGGCTCGTTTTCTGTAGATTAGCCATGGATTGGCAGGAAGAAAGAGGAGAGAAAAACCCATTTTCGGGGTTCAGGTCGTACAGTGTCGATCGATCGGGCTGCAGACCGATCGATCGGACAGAAATGGGTCTCAGTTAACAAAGACGGATCAACTGATCAAGTTGACCTGCAGACCGATCGATCGGACATAAATGGGTCTCAGTTAACAAAGACGGATCAACTGATCAAGCTGACCTGCAGACCGATCGATCGGATGACTTTTTAACTGAGATGAATTACAGTCCAATCGATCGGACCTTTCGGAGGGTATTTTTCTGACAACATTTGGAAACTTCGAACACTTGTAACTTTTAATCCGCTTGTTGGATTTCTACATATTATATACCGTTGGAAAGCCCTTGAGATGTAGAATCCAATGGTTCTAGTTTCATCACGATTGGATGTCGGAAAATAATGTAAATACTCAGATTATTGATCCATCTTATGTTTTATTGGAAATGAGACCAGTAACTTAGGTTTGGGCCTTAGATGTTGGAAACCATGGACCTACTATCACCTGACCATTAATGGGGATTAAATCGTAGCACGTGGCTTGGTGTGCTTCGATTGGGTTTTCTAGGTATTCGTGTATTACACAGGGTTTAACCGAATGCGTATGAAATTGTTTCGACAGATACTTAACATGATTGTACACCAAGGAATTTCCCTAAAGGCATCGTTGATTAAATTTCCACACGTACTCTGCTAAGACATGTAGAGTACAAGGATGACACCACTTGCCTAGATTTGAATTGTAATTCCTCATTGACTTGTAAATTGTATCCATTGTTATAATTCCTTGTACACTCTCTTGGCATAAAACACTTAACGAATTATAAAACATAAATCCTTGTAGGACTAGGATATGGACCTGACTTAGAGTGTATCGTAGGAACCTTGTGTTATGCATTTGATAAACATGACTGACTAGTAGGAAAAGGGTTATCAATTGTTTGACTTGTCTTGTATTGTTTTGAATGGGATAATCCCTATGAACATGTCTTGTACATTGATCTAGCCAGACTTGTTTGTCTTGATCTATTCCTGTGTCAACACCACTTTATTATAATTTGCATGTCATAGCCATCTGTAGTTTGGAGTTTTTATTTGATGGGCCGGTTACTCGGACATCAGGGTGGGCAGTGGGCATTGGACGGCGTCCATGGCGTTGAATAGCTGGGAGCGGGCTAGGACCGTGCTGCTATTCCCAGGACCGGGAGCTAGGATCCCACTGGAGCCGAACTTTGGTATCAGTAGTCTGGTTTCGATTGTTACTGATACCCCGGGAGGTGGCTTGGACATCCTCAGTGTCGGGACCCCGGAACGGATCCCCGGGCCCGCGACGTTGTTTTGTGCACATTCAATTTTTGGAGATATACTTTCCCACAGGTTCCCGCGGTGAGGATTCCCAAAGACACGCGGAATCTGACTCACGCGATCAAATATGCGGAAGCGTGTAGCAAAACACATCAAGATAAGCACCAATAAGTCTTTAAGTGCTTTGACAAAATAATCACAAGGCATAGTATCAAAGAAATAAGCTAACATGGCATTCCCATTAATATTCAAGTTATGAGACTAATTCAAAAGTAAGTTAAGTTTTGTTACAATTCCATAAGAGGCCAACAGAGGCCAATACACTCCTCAAAATAATCCAAAGAAACCCTCACAAAAAGATGACGAGGCTCAAGAACCCGCCCGACGTCTAGATGACATCGTCGGGCTGCCACTCTCTCACAGGGGTTGGCTCACAAGCCTCCTCCTGACGCTCCTCCTCAAAGGTAACGTCTCCTGCACCTGGGCACCAACAAACAAGGGTCAAACACAACGGTTTGGCAGGTAATCAATTTAGGAGCAAGCATGAACAATAATGTTTAAGAAAACATATAAGCAAATCCTTGATTTAAAACACTATAATGACTGAGGTACATTTGTAGAAATAGATAACTGAGCTGAGATACTAAAACAAACTAGCATGAGTACATAATATATCATGAACAGTTACAATCCACAAGGAGCCCATCCTTTCTCTATCATTTATATAATGAAAAGAGCAAGCACGCACGACAAGCACGATATACATAATATAAGTACGACACGATTTCCCACAAAGACGGGAATTCTGGCCGCGGAACCGGACACGCACGATGTGTAATAAATACACGACCAGTCTGCAGACAGTCCACATGTTTAAAGACCCCCAGACAGTGGATCAAACTGAAAGGGCAGTCTAAGCTCAGTGGTGTTTACTAAATTCATGAATGCACAAATAACGCGTAACACTATCAAAACTTGTCGAGATAAAAAGGGGGAAATCACTTATCAAAACACGATGAACACGACTAGCAAGGGCATAATTAATATGCATAACACGCTTAGGAAGTGATCCCCTTTTTCTTGAAACACGTCTTCAAAACTAGCTTGTACTTAACTTCAAAATGAGTACACGATGATATTCATTATATCAAAACCAAAGTACGAACACAAGGCCTATCAAGCTCATGCAAGGACCTTTGGTTGATCGTTGTGCAGCCAAAGCCGAGATGTTGGAATTAAAACGGAATTGGTGCCCCAGAAGTTCAAGGACATGTCGGGTTTCGAGTGCATAATATCAGGCTAAAGGCCCCTAAACATGTTCTAGTTTTTCATTCTTGCAAAGGCTCTTCAAAATAGAAAATTTGCCAAATTCGGTCACCTCGAGGTCAGGTGTCGGCTAGCCGCCAGCTGACCGACTAGCTGACCGCTGGAAATCCAGGTCCAACACAGCCCTTTGGAAAAGGAACCAAACTAACTGCGGTTAGCTTACGGTTAGCCGAACTGAGACTTGGCGGTTAGCCGCAAGCTGACCGTAGGGCTGACCGCTGAAACCCAGTCTGAAATATAGCTCTCGGGAAAAGGAACCGACAATGCACGGTTGGCCAGCGGTTAGCCAAGATGGGGTATGCCGGCTAGCCGCTCGCTGACCGACCAGCTGACTGAGACCCACTGTCGAAAAGCCAGCTTCTGGAAAGGGAACCGCCGAGCTCGGTCAGCTCGCGGTTAACCGAAATGAGGATTTCGGTTAGCCGCCAGCCGACCGACGGCTGACCGAGCTGCACGAAAAATGCAGCCCAGTTCAGATTTTCACATTTCTTTCTTCCCTTCTTCTTGTTCCTTATTCCACTTGCACTCCCTGTGCCTACATGCTCTCCAAGGGATAAACACATATTTTTCCCAATTTCAAACCTCCAATCCAAGGAAAACAAGATCATGAAACTTGTAAACATTTTCATATGCAAAATTTCCAAAACAACAATGTAGCTTAAAATACACATGCACAATGGTCCTATAGAGATTACTTGCCTTGCCCAAATGCTAACAATCCTCTCCAAGCACTTCACTCAAAAGCTAAGCCAACACTACAAGAAAACCCAAGAGAAAACCACACAACTTACTCAAAATGGAACCAAAGAACCCATTTTAACAAAAGGGTTTGCAAACATGAAAAACATGATCTTGAGGAACCAAAATAACTCCATGAAAGATATGAGTGGAAGCTCTTACCTAAAGAAGGTCAAGCAAAAGAAATGAAGACAAATGGAGGGCTTTCTCAACCTTAGCTTTCAAGAAGAAGATATCAATAGGAAGCTTGAGACGAGGGGAAGAAAATGGTAGCCTTGGAATCTTCTTTGGAGTCTTCTAGCTAGCTCATGTAAGGTGAGGAAGTGGGAAGGGAAAAGGGGTTTTTCAACCCTAGGTCAAGAGAGTTGCAGAGATTTGGTAAAGTGAATGGAAAGAGTGGGAGATGGGGTTAAGTGATGAGAATGGGCCCCAACTAGTTGAACCTTGAAGTGACCAAAACACGACTTTGAGGGCCTCGGATGACTTCGACGAAGAAGGATAAAACGATCGTCGAAATATCTAGTTTCCAAAAAGTATATTTTTGACATGGTTTTGAGATCTCGAAAATTATGTCCAGATTTGTGCATAAAAGACAAGTTTACCCTCTTTGGGCCAAAACATGGGTTTTTGGGCTTCAAACATGAATGGCCTTAAAGCGAAAGTTGTAACTTCTAGAAAAATCATTCGAATGAAATCAAAATCACAATCACACGGAAACCGACACGATCTTCCCAAGCTTACACGTGCACTTAGGCCTTCTTGAGTGTGTCTGACTAATACTAAACGTTCTCAAAATGCCCAAAGCTATGTCCAAGAATAAACTAATTACTTCTAACCCAACGACGACTAAACCCACTTAGTACTAAACACATACTAATCGCACACTAATCGACTTGGTCTGGGTCGGGATCTAACACTCGGAGTCTCCCTCTTGTTTCTTGCATTGCATTATTTGGATAAGTGGTTATTGCTAGATGATGTTAGGATTTCTGTCATTTTCTCACATGATTATTATTCATGCTTTATGCCTAGTTTCGCTTTTCTTGTATTCATATGATATTACAGTTGTCCTTATTCTATACTTGATGTATGCTATGTCATTTATACTTTGCCTATCTATTGCTCAACATGTCGTTGACTCTGTTCCTTGGTGTGCAGACACCCCATGTGACTACTACCACTATGAGGAGCAGGCAGGTGAGGAGATACCAGAGGATCTCCAACCGGCTGAGGAGGAACGAGAGTGGCGTACCGATGACATAGAGTAGCGTCATTGATCCCGGCACGAGAGAAATTTATTGGGGCTTATTTAGATTCTTTTATTCTTTACTATCTCGTTGAACTTTTCACATTATTGACATCACTATTGTTTTAAATGGCCTTGATTATTGGGATGGCCATTGTAATAAATTAACTTCTTTGTTTAAGTTTTATTTTATTCCTTGTTCAACTTTAACATATATTGAGATTCATTATTCCTTGTTGATATCCAAATATGCCTAGAATTGTATGAATTCCGTAAATTCTTATTACTACTTGAGGCTTGAAATATTATATCCTTACAGCGGACTTACGATCCTTGGGCCTAAAGGACAAAATTTTTAATTAGTCCTAAATTTCACTCCCCGGATCCGGTTTATTCTCTAATCGGGTTCGGGGGACGTGACACTTATTTTAATTCTCACACTCCATTTCACCTTTGATTTTACACTATTTTAACACATTTCTTTATCTACATCCACTCATTTTCTTTCACTTGTTATTCTCACACACTTATTCACTTGATCTATCTAACATTGCTCCATTGTTCTTGTATTAACCTTGTTATTTTTCTTTTGCTATTAACTTTATTATTAACTTGTTACTAACATTGTTCTTGGTTTGTTATCACTTGAGTTCTTGTATTTTTACTAGCATCTCTTTGATATCTAGTTTCATGTTTTCTTTTAGTTTGAATTTTTTATTTCCCTTGTTATTATCTTTTTTCTTGTTTTCATTATTTTTGTTATCTCCATTTGCATTTATTTGCTATATTTGAGTTGATACTCCTTTTCATTAATCATTGTTATTTTCCTTGTAACGATCCTTGTGGGAAAATATTCAGACTGTTGGAAATAGGTGGGCCATTCAGATATGTTTCAAAAACTTTTGACCCACTTAATGCAGGGATCAACTATCTAGAATGCAATAAACCCAATTCAGGATGCAATCCCTCAAACTCATAAATCTTGTACAGCAATATAACCTATCTAGAAGATAGAAAACAACACCTAAACATGCGACCACGAAATCCACAACATACAAGGATGTAGATTATACCTTTGAAGCTTTGTAGTGCTCTAATGGAGAAGTTGATCTCTTTCTTTGATAATGAACATCTTCACTAATCAAATCAGAATCTCCAACACCCTTTGATCTTCCACGCTATGACCCATATCAGATTCTCTTTTCTCAAGAAGATGGTGGAATCTCCAAGAGAAAACCCTAAAGGAAACTAGAAGAGGAAGTGATGTGCAACAACTTGCACAAGAGTGGAAGATGATGATGGGCGTGAATCCCTAGGTGGAATCAATGCATGGGACGTCCAAGCCTCCTCTCTCTCCTTTTATAACACGTAAGCAATCTCCTCTTACTGATTGAAATAGAAGTCTTACTTCCATAACAATTAGTTGCTTACCAAATCACATTTAGAAGTCTTACTTCAAATATGATTAGTAACTTCCTCTTTTACTAATTAAAATAAAAGTCTCACTTCCATTAATAATTAGTAACTTACTATTACCACTATTAGAAGTCTCACTTCAAATAGATATAGTAACTTTCTATTTCCTTTTAGAGTTCTACTATAATCAGTATCTTTCTAACATCTTGGGCTAGCGTGGGGACCACTAAGGATTCCTTAAAAAGCTGGCTCCAATTGGGACACGTGACCCCACATCTTATGTGCAATCCGGGACCACAGTTAATTGCAAATAACTCCACTATATAAATGCAACTGCACTCCAGTCTTAGGAATATATTACAACGAAAACCCTAAACTTCCTCAGTACCACAAGTAGGCCCCTCCATCTATATCCATGGATCAATTGGACCTGTCCACCAACATAGATCCATATCTTATTATCCTTGAGCCCCAATTAATTATAATGATCATTTGGTACCGATCCAATTAACTCTTAATCGGAATGGTGCGCACTTACCAATGATAAATCCATTAATTGGCACAAAGGGATATTAAAGATAGATTCCATCTTGACCATTGAATGTTCCCGCAACTCTATTACCACCTGCCCAAATCACCGAGGTGTTGACCTACAATTGACCTCACTCATTGGTGACTCAAAGCAAATGAATAGATAGAAACTTGAGTTCATTAATGTCTCAGGATTGTGAGCCTATTGCTAGGGAATTATGAGAGCAGACCTTAAAAGTAATGACAATGTATACAAGGTGCTTCTCATGGTCCTTCAATACATCCAATGTACCAGCACAATGATTCAAAATTTTACATTCTGATGATCGAGACAAATCACACTATCTCATAGTGATCAATGTGCTGCAACCTTGTCAAATAAGATGTCCAATCTCATCACTGGTTGTGAAGATATTTAAGTATAAGATTTGCAATACATGTCTCCTGTATGTGGATCTCATCCATGCACACGTATTTCATCTAGTATACTTGTGGACTCCGGTTCATCTCATGAACCATTATGTCATTCGTATTGGTTATGTGCAAGTATATAATTAAACATCATTCATCTCATGAAAGGAAAACATGATTGTATTGATAAATGAAGAAATTAATCAATTTATTACATCATATACCCTTGGTATTGAGACCATAAAACTTTCACTCTCCCACTTGGGCTCAATGCTAATCGGGATTGCATCTCATGCCCATCCCGTCTACATGCTGCTCAAAGACTTTGGTGGTCAAAGGCTAAGTAAAAGGATCTGCCAGATTGTCCGCAGGGGTTATCTTGGTGATAGCTGCTGGAATATAGGTGGGCCTTCCAGACAGGTTTTAAAACTTTTGACCCACTTAATGCAGGGATCAATTGTCTAGAATGCAATAAACCCAATCCAGGATGCAATTCCCTCAATCTCATAGCCATGTACAGCAACAAATACTATTTAGGAGATAGAAAACAGCACACAAATATGCAACCACGAAATCCACAACATACAAGGATGTAGATATATCTTTGGAGCTTTGTTGTGCTCTAATGGAGGATTTGAGTTCTTTACTTTGATGATGAACAACTTCACAATCCAATTCAGAATCTTCAACTCCTTTTGATCTTCCACGCTATGTCCCGTATTAGATCTCTTTTCTCAAGAAGATGGTGGAATCTCCAAGAGAAAACCCTACTAGTAACTCTAAGGAACCAAAGGTGAAAGAGAGGGGAACTTTTAGTAGAAGAGGACTTGTACAACTCTTGCACAAGGGGGCTGAAAGTGCTCTTATGATTATGCACGAATTTGAGAGGAGTATTCCTCTATTTATAGCCCTCCATAACTCCTCTTTTCCTATTTTAAATAGAAGTTTAACTCCCATTACAAATTAGTAAACATCTCCCTTACTAATTGCCATAGAAGTCTCACTTCCACAACTATTAGTAACAATCTCCTTTATAATTAAAATAGAAGTCCTACTTCCATTATTAATTAGTAGCTTACCATTACCACTATTAGAAGTCTCACTTCAAATAGAAATAGTAACCTTCCTTTTAGAGTTTAAGTAGAATTAGTATCTTTCTAATATATTGGGCTAGCGTGGGGACCACTAGGGATTCCTTAGAAAGCTGGCTCCAACTGGGACACGCGACCCCATATCTCATGTGTAATCCGGGTCCACAGTTAATTGCAAATAACTCCACTATATAAATGCAATTGCACTCCAGTCTTAGGAATATATTTCAATGAAGACCCTAAACTTCCCAATTACCACAAGTAGGCCCCTCCATCATTATCCATGGATCAATTGGAATAAATCTGTCTCATCCAATATTGGATCCACATCTTATTATCCTTGAGCCCCAATTAATTATAGTAATCATTTGGTACCGATCCAATTAACTCTTAATAGGAATGGGTGCGCACTTACCAATGATAAATCCATTAATTGGCACAAGGGGATAATGTAGATAGATTCCATCTTGCTCATTGCATGTTCCCACAGTCCTACTACCATGTACCCAAGACACCGAGGTGTTGACCTACAGTTGGCCTCACTCATTGGTGACTTAAAGTAAATGAATAGACAGAAACTTGAGTTCATCAATGTCTCAGGATTGAAAGCCTATTGCTAGGGAATTATGAGAGCAATCCTTAAATCAAGACAGTATTTGACAAGGTGCTTCTCATGGTCCTTCAATACATCCAATGTACCAGCACCGTGATCCAGAATCTTACATTCTGATGATCGAGACAAATCACACTATCTCATAGTGATCAAAGTGCTGCAACCTTGTCAGATGAGATGCCCAATCTCATCACTGGTTGTGAAGATATTTTAAGTATAAGATTTGTGACACATATCTCCCGTATGTGGATCTCATCCATATACATATATCACATCTAATATACTAATGGGACCCGGTTCATCTCATGAACCATTATGTCATATATATTGGTCATGTGCATTAAGTAATAAATCACCATTCATCTCATGAAAGGGAAGCATGATTATATTGATAAATAAAGAAATTAATCAATCTATTCATCATATATTGGTACTGAGACCATAAAATCTAACAATAGCAATGTCACCTCTCTGCACAATCTCTTTGACCAAGTGATACTTCCTCTGTACATGCTTTTGGCTTTTATGTCTCCTAGGTTCCTTGGACTGAGCGACTGCCCCGCTGCTGTCATAGTAAACTGTGAGCGGCTGTCGCGCCAAAGGTACCACTCCAAGTTCCGAACGGAATCTTTTGAGCCTGACTGCTTCAGAAGCCGCTACATATTGAGCCTCAGAAGTGGAATCAGCGGTACATTCTTGTTTAATACTCCTTCAGCTGATGGCTCCTCCGCCAAGCATAAACACATAACAAGAAGTGGATTTCTTGGAATCCTTATCTGACATAAAGTCAGAATCTGTGTACCCGACTGGAATCAGCTCATCACTGCTGTAAATCAACATGTAATCTCTAGTTCTTCTCAAGTACTTGAGGATACATTTTACAGCAGTCCAATGGTCAGGACCTGGGTTAGACTTATATCTGCTGACTAAGCTCACTGCATGATAGATATCCGGTCTAGTACATAGCATAGCATACATGAGGCTACCAATAGCCGACGCGTATGGAATTGCTCTCATTTGCTCCTTTTCCTCCGGGGTCTTGGGACCCTGATCCTTGGAAAGGTGCACTCCATGCCTAAAAGGTGCGATACCCTTCTTGGAGTCCTACATAGCAAACCGTACCAGTACCTTATCTGTGTAAGCAGCTTGAGATAAGCCAATCATCCTATTTTTTCGGTCTTGATGGAGTTTGATCCCTAGGATGTAACTAGCTTCTCCCAAGTCCTTCATATCAAAAGTCTTTGCTAACCAAACTTTTACCATTGACAACATTCCTATATCTTTCCTAAGGAAAAGGACGTCGTCGACATATAAAATCAGAAAAACTACCCTGTTACCTTCATTTTTCATGTACACACATGACTCATCAGGATTTTGGCTAAAACCAAATGATTTGAGTGCCCGGTCAAAATGGATGTTCCAGCTTCGGGATGCTTGCTTCAGTCCATAAATGGACTTCTGCAACTTGCAAACTCTTTGCTTTTGGTTACTTGCTATAAAACCGTCTGGCTGCATCATATAGATGTCTTCCTCAAGATGGCCGTTGAGAAACGCCGTCTTGACATCCATTTGCCAAATCTTGTAATCGAGATGAGCCGCAATGGATAAGAGTATCCGAATGGACTTGAGTATGGCTACCGGCGAGAAGGTTTCCTCATAATCGATACCCTCTTTCTGAGTATACCCTTTCGCAACAGGCCTGGCCTTAAAGGTCTCAACTCTTCCATCTGGTCCTCTTTTTCTCTTGTAGACCCACTTGCACCCAATATGTTTGATATTGGCAGGCAAGTCCACAAGTGTCCAGACCTGATTAAAGTACATAGACTCCATCTCAGCTTTCATAACATCTTGCCAATGTCCCGAATCTATGTCATTAATTGCTTCATCATAGTTATAGGGATCCTGTTCCATTTCTTCCGGGATTGCCTCGTAAGACTCTCCCAAGAACGAGAACCTATCAAGGGGCCTGATTATTCTCCCACTACGACGAGGCACTGGTGTAACTACTGGGTCTGGTAGGGGCGGTTCTTCCTCAAGTTCGGTCATACTTGGATTTGGAATTGATTGTTCTTGAATCTCTTCCAAGATCACCTTTTCTAAAGATTTCCGGTCCATCATATAATCTTCCTCCAGAAAAACTGCATTGGTGCTTACCAGCACTTTCTGCTCTCTGGGATTATAGAATAACCAACCTTTAGTTCCTTTAGGATATCCTACAAACGTGCATACTTCCGACTTCGTTTCCAACTTATCCGTCTTTACCTTTAGCACGTGTACCGGACAACCCCAAATGTGTAAATGTTGTAGACTAAGCTTTCGCCCAGACCATAACTCCCGGGGAGCCTTAGGTACAGACTTAGATGGTACGAGGTTTAGTATGTACATCGCAGTATCCAAGGCATATCCCCAAAAGGATATAGGTAATCCTGAGAAACTCAACATAGACCTAATGATATCTAAAAGAGTTATGTTCCTTCTTTCCGCTACTCCATTCTGTTGAGGCATACCAGGAGCAGACAACTGGGATAGAATCCCATTTTCTAACAAGTGTCCCATAAAATCACCAGAGAGATATTCCCCTCCTCGATCTGATCGAAGAGTCTTGATACTTTTACTTAATTATTTTTCCGCTTCCGCTCGAAACTCTTTGAACTTTTCAAAAGCCTCGGACTTGCGGTGCATAAGGTACATGTATCCATATCTTGAGTAGTCATCTGTGAAAGTGATGAAGTACTCATATCCTCCTCTGGCTCTGACATTAATGGGTCCACACACATCAGTATGCACTAATTCCAATAAATCTTTGGCCCTATTGCCCTTGGTTGAAAATGGTCTTTTGGTCATTTTGCCTTCCAGACAGGACTCACAGATAGGCATTGGTTCTACAACCAATGAAGGCAAGATACCATCTTTCACTAGCCTGTCAATCCTATTTAGGTTTAGATGACCTAGCCTCAAGTGCCAAACTAGAAACTGAAATTAAATTTCGTCTTAAAGACGGTACATATAGAGTGTCTGAAAAAACCAACTTATTATCTTGAAAGCATAAAATAATAACACCTACTGAGACCGCATCTGCCTTAGCATCAGATCCTAGGTTGACATTGATTTCGCCGTCACTAAGTTTCCTGGTTTCCCTGAACCCCTGCAACGAATTACATATGTGATTAGTTGCCCCGAAGTCCACACACCAAGATTCTGAAGTACTAGTTGCAAAACTAACTTCAGAAACAAGTGACTCAATCATACATGAGGTCTTCTTCTTAGACAGATAATCTGGACAATTCCTTTTCCAATGTCCTGTCACACCACAATGGAAACACTTTCCTTTTGTCCGCGACCCCTTAGCTTTGCCAACACCACCATTAGGACCATTCTCCACCTTAGGACCCTTCGGAACTGATTTCTTCTTGCCTTTCCGCCCTTTGCCATTTGGTATGGACTTGGCAAATGACTTTTCTGTCATCAGGGCAGTTGGCTTCTTCTTCATAATCCCTTCAGTTACCACCAGCTAGCTAGAAAGCTCAGCTATAGTCAAATTCATCTTATTCATATTATAATTGACCTTGAAATTGTTGAATGACTCTGGTAGAGACTCAAGGATTATGTCAATCTGGGATTCTACATCAATCGCAGCCCCCAGTACATCTAACTCATTCAATGAGTCCATCATTTTCAACATGTGGTCCTGTACTGGTGTGCCTTCAGCCATCTTGGTGCTTATAAGCACTCTCATAGCAGCCTGTCTAGCAGGCCTGCCCTGTTCCGCAAACATCTCCTTTAAGTTTGATATAATATCATATGCAATCTTATAGGATTAATGTTGGTGTTGTAAAACACTAGACATGGATGCCTGTATATAACATCTGGCCATCTCATCGTCTTTGGCCCACTTGGTGTAAAGTTCCTTTTCTTCCTGTGATGCTTCTGGCACTGGCTCATCAAGGGGGGGGGGGTTTGGTAAGGACATATTTTTATCCTGAAGCTGTCAGGACTATATCCAGGTTCCATTTCCAGTCTACATAATTGGATCCCACTAACTTATTCTGGTTGAGGATGGTCACAAGTGGATTGAAAGTATTTGAATTCATGTTGGAAATATTGTAGTACATAACCATACATTCAATTAATGAATTTAAATGACATTAGGGCTTAGTATTCTACCAAATTTATATGGGAATCCTCATAACCACTAAATTCAAAATACATCGGAATATCAATCTCCGAGGTATGCCTCCTTCGGGAGTGCGAATACCACCTAGATTGGTGCGGATCAAAGTTGGTCAAAATTAGGATTAAGACTAACTATCCATGATCCCCTTCATTCATTATTATCTGGGTATCTCATACCAAATAATGAATGACTCCCGATTAGGTTCGGTTTCTAAAATAAATGAGGCAAATCCTTGGGGATACTACATCATTATTTTAGTTAAGTGTGACCCACCAACTAGCATTGCATGACAACCGTTGCGGGCAGCTCCTCCTTGGGGAGTGGGCCCCCGCACCATCTCACCAACACTATCCATAGGAGATCCATATCTAGTAGCCAGACAAGTAAAAGCCCTCCGTGAGGAACGGCCATACTCGAGATGGCGCGAGGCTAATACTTTCCTTACAATGGACCTATGATGGAAAACCATGGGGATTTCTAAATATAAATGCCCCGCTCCCACTTAATATTTTAGAATTGAGGATTTATCTTAAGGTACATGGGCCCACATATATACATATCAAATCATCTCATGATATGGCCAATGATTGGTTCCAAGTCAAGTTATTTTAAGGAAAGTCTTGTTTCTAAATTAGTGTTACCAATGGATCCATCTCATGGGCCCATCAACTCTAATTAGAACTCTTTCCAAAAATTAATTTGATTTGACCAATTTTGGTAACTTGCTATGTTTGGATCAGATTTGGAAATATTCTAAATTAAGCATGCATCCATAAATAGAAAGTGTTAAAATTAGAAACTAGTCATCTCCTCCACATGGCCCTAGCGGAATAGACTTCTTGGACTTCTAGACTTTCCATAACTTTGGAGTTCCTCAAACTCTTTGGGCAACTCCAAAACTCTTTTGGTAATCTTCAAGCTCTTTGATTAGGAGTCCAACATCGCTTTCCTCCTTCGTCTCGGACATCGCCAGAATTTACAAATTTAGAAAAATTACATAAATTCCCATGCCTTGATTATGAGACTTACATGGTAATCTAAACATGGAAATAAAAAGGGCTATAGGGAAATTCATCATGCCTTGCCCTTTTACGAGAAACCAGGCAAACCATGATGCCCTTTATACTTAGCCTCAAATAAACCAATAACCATAAAAAGAAAGTAAAAGACTTGTGGGCCATATGGAGAGGACATTCTCACCTGCAAGTCAGTATCTTATACAACAAAGCATCTCACAAAACCAGGTTACCAAACCACAATGGAAAAACAAGATGCCAAAAGTAGCCACCCTTATAATACACGCACTTCGCAGGGGGGGTCCGGGGGTGTCCCCCGGCGGGGGTCGACCAAAAAATCCAGATCAAATAATAAAGTGATCCTGTGTTCCCGATCGACCGACCCTACAGGCACCCGATCGACCAAGCACGAGGCCAGGTCGACCCGCCTGACGAAGGCAGAAAATTGGGTTTTCTCAATTCGAGTCCAAACACCTCCAAAAATTTTTTGAAGGCTTTCAATGGCATCCTACCATCCTTCCATCATAATTAAACCCTTTTGTGACTATCCAAACATGGATTTACTACATAACGTAAACAAACCCAATCATAACTGATCCTTACATAGCCCTAGGTCTATCCTCTTCGCATCTCATGCAAAAATTAGATCTAGATCACTGATCTAACATGATTAGAGATGAGGTATGGCTCTGATACCAATTGTTGGAAATAGGTGGGCCATTCAGATAGGTTTCAAAAACTTTTGACCCACTTGATGCAGGGATCAACTATCTAGAAGGCAATAAACCCAATCCAAGATGCAATCCCTCAAACTCATAAATCATGTATAGCAATATAACCTATCTAGAAGATAGAAAACAACACCTAAACATGCAACCATGAAATCCACAACATACAAGGATGTAGATTATACATTTGAAGCTTTGTAGTGCTCTAATGGAGAAGTTGATCGCTTTCTTTGATGATGAACACCTTCACTAATCAAATCAGAATCTCCAACACCCTTTGAGCTTCCACGCTATGACCCGTATCAGATTCTCTTTTCTCAAGAAGATGGTGGAATCTCCAAGAGAAAACCCTAAAGGAAACTAGAAGAGGAAGTGATGTGCAACAACTTATACAAGAGAGGAATATGATGATGGGCGTGAATCCCTAGGTGGAATCAATGCATGGGACATCCAAGCCTCCTCTCTCTCCTTTTATAACACTTAAGTAACCTCCTCTTACTGATTGAAATAGAAGTCTTACTTCCATAACAATTAGTTGCTTACCAAATCACAATTAGAAGTCTTACTTCAAATATGATTAGTAACTTCCTCTTTTACTAATTAAAATAGAAGTCTCACTTCCATTAATAATTAGTAACTTATTATTACCACTATTAGAAGCCTCACTTCAAATAGAAATAGTAACTTTCTATTTCCTTTTAGAGTTCTACTATAATCAGTATCTTTCTAATATCTTGGGCTAGCGTGGGGACCACTAAGGATTCCTTAAAAAGCTGGCTCCAACTGGGACACGTGACCCCACATCTTATGTGCAATCCGGGTCCACAGTTAATTGCAAATAACTCCACTATATAAATGCAACTGCACTACAGTCTTAGGAATATATTACAACGAAGACCCTCAACATCCTCAATACCACAAGTAGGCCCCTCCATCTATATCCATGGATCAATTGGACCTGTCCACCAACATAGGTCCATATCTTATTATCCTTGAGCCCCAATTAATTATAATGATCATTTGGTACCGATCCAATTAACTCTTAATCGGAATGGTGCGCACTTACCAATGATAAATCCATTAATTGGCACAAAAGGGTATTAAAGATAGATTCCATCTTGACCATTGAATGTTCCTGCAACTCTACTACCACGTGCCCAAATCACCGAGGTGTTGACCTACAATTGGCCTCACTCATTGGTGACTCAAAGCAAATGAATAGATAGAAACTTGAGTTCATTAATGTCTCAGGATTGTGAGCCTATTGCTAGGGAATTATGAGAGCAGACCTTAAAAGTAAAGACAATGTATATAAGGTGCTTCTCATGGTCCTTTAATACATCCAATGTACCAGCACCATGATCCAGAATCTTACATTCTGATGATCGAGAAAAATCACACTATCTCATAGTGATCAAAGTGTTGCAACCTTGTCAAATAAGATGTCCAATCTCATCACTGGTTGTGAAGATATTTAAGTATAAGATTTGCAATACACGTCTCTTGTAAGTGGATCTCATCCATACGCACGTATTTCATCTAATATACTTGTGGACTCCGGTTCATCTCATGAACCATTATGTCATTCTTATTGGTTTTGTACAAGTATATAATTAAACACCATTCATCTCATAGAAGGAAAACATGATTGTATTGATAAATAAAGAAATTAATCAATTTATTACATTATATACCCTTGGTATTGAGACCATAAAACTAACACAGACTTCCATAGTTTATATTACTTGAGACAGCCGTATACCTACACGATTCGCATCAAGTTTTGGAGGTTGACTTAGATTTTCATGCACGATTTGAAGGTGGACCTAAGTTTGGGGTGACTACCCCCATAACCTTATATGTGGGTATGCAATTGCAGTTGCAACTGTTAGGGATTTTGTATTTGCAATTTGATGGATGCATTTGCACTTTAGCATCATTTGATATTTCACACATGCATTGTTTTTAGAAATATTGAAATCTAGTTTTTTACATGCATAGCTTTTAAGATTTGGAAAAGTATTTGTTTTATGCATGTTTTGGTTTTAAACTTGGATGCATTGGTTTTGAAACCCAAACTCTTTTGAAAACCTATTTCCTTGTGCATTATATTTGGAAAATCATGTTGAGAATTTTGGTTTGAGCTTTGCATACTTTCTTCACAAAAAGAATCATTTTTGTATGCATTTTCATTTGAAAAGAGTTTGATCAAATCAAGCTAGCCTTTGGTTTTAATCTTTTGAATCATCTTAGGCTTTGTGTTTTCATGTTTTTTAAACTTCTTAGAATGTCTTAAAACATGTATTCTAGCTTGGTTTAGTGGCCCAAAAATCCTCCTAAAGAAATACCTTTGAAATGGCAAAAGTTGGTTTTTTTGTCAAAAGGGGGTTTCCCGGCAGTGTCGCCGGTCGACCGAGACTACTGGAGGTAATTTCTGCAGTTTCTGAACTGAAACCTCCAACGGTCAGAATTCTGACCGTTGTGCCTTCCCGGTCGACCGAGACCTCTTTGCCGGTCGACCGAGGACTAGCCGTTGGCAACTTTTTGGCTATAAAGTCCATTCATTTCCAACCTTTTTGGAGGCTTGAATCTTGAACCTTTGAGACCATTTTGGAGCCATTGAAAGGGGATGAAGTTGGAAAGGCTAGGAGGTCTTTAGGAGAGCTAAAGCTTGGGATTAATGAGTTAAACCTCCAAGTAAGCTCTACCTTTATTAATCATAGTTATGTGCTTTGTTTAAACTATTGGTATATGATATTTAGCATAATAACTATGATGTGTTGAATCCATTCTTGTTCTAATCTTTGGTCTAATTAAGATTGGATTCTTCACCTTTGTTTTCAATCCAAGTTGTTAACTTTATTAATCATGCTTAGACAAAATCTTTGTTTTTCTTTCATAGCATGAGTCTTTTACTTGGTTGAAACATTGTTTGTTGTTTTCATTCATTTAAGCATTAGTTAAATTAATTTGGTTTTGAAAACAACATGCACATGCATCACATGTTCTAAATTAGTCATTTTCATACAACTTGTTAGTCCTTGATTTTCATGTCATAAACAAGTTGAATTTCTACATGTGATTTGCATAAGACTTCAATCAAATCTTTTATGAGCTTTAAACTTTGAATTGCTTTAAGCAATATATTGAGTGAGCCTTCGTTTTAAACTTGATTGGAGTCATCACACACACACATCATGAGCATATACTTTTGCATGCATAGAGTGTTTGTGTGAGTTTGTTTTAAACTTTCATATTAGCCTATTCAAGAGGCAAATTCAATTGAGCTTAAATTGTATCTCTTAGAGTGATCTTTTGTGAAGACACTTTCTTAGAGAAATCTTTATTTGTAAAGGTTATTGCTTAGCCTAAGAAAAGCATTTGTAAAGGTTATTGCTTAGCCTTGAAAAGCATCTTGTTAAGGTTATTGCTTAGCCTCTAAAAGCACATTGAGAGGTTGTTGTTTAGCCTAGAAAAACAACTTTGTATAGGTTATTGCTTAGCCTTTGAAAAAAGCATAAATAGTGGAAATCCGGTGGGGTGTTGGATTCACAAGCCGGTAGTGGATGTAGGCACGTTGGCCGAACCACTATAAATATTGTGTTGTGGTGATTGCTATGTGGTGATTGTTTTGTTTAGCTTCCGCATATTGTATGGTTTATCATCACATGTGACTAGTTTGCTTTAAGAATTTAAAATTGGTTTAAATTGGTCACAATTGTAGCTCACCCTATTCACCCCCCCCCCCCCCTCTAGGGTTAGGATCTCGTGGACTTTCAGCAACGTCACTGCAATGGGTTATCATGGGCAATGGATGGATGTACCATCAAATGGGATCCACAAGTGATTAGATTGGATTTATGTTGTGGTCACAATAGATGCATCTACCATCGCATATGAATCAACAACAAAGAGAAGCCATCGATTGAAGTGGTAACTGAGGCCCACTATTTTACGGACTATTTATAAAATAAACTAGTGGGCCCATTGTTTTTCTAAAGCTTCTTCAATAATAATAATAATTATTATATCTGATGTGAAAAGTTATACATCTTCTGGACATTATTGATCCAACTCAGTGGGCTAGTTGAAATAAGACAATATATATAAGTATGTATGTATAAAAATAAAGAGGGTTTGTGATGAATGGTTAAGATTTGATATACATGTGTTTCAAGGACCACAAGAAATATGATGGTGCGACCCATAAGAGCATGTATCTTTCTTGCGCTAAGATTAATTTGGACTCTATATGGGAGAGTAATAGAAACATAAGGGGCGGATTTGAAAATATTGTTTCTAAAACAAACCATAGATGACAAGAAATTCTATTTGCACCGTGGAAATAACCAAGCACACCCACTTTTTAAAAAAAAACTATTAACAAAATACCCATGTGTGAAATAACGAAAATACCCATGAGCTTAATCTTCTCTGCAAGTGCACTGCTGTGAAACCCCGTGCATATATCATGTGCACAGCCCGTGCACCCCACCAGCAATCGATACATACGAAGGAAGAGGAGAAGATGGTCGTCGGTGACGGTGGGGTAGAGAGGGAAGCTCGCCGGAGGGAGAGATGAACGCCGGTGATGGGGCGGCCATCAGGGTTCAGTCATAGTAGGTGGGAGGGGAAGAGAAGAGAAGAGGAGAAGAATATTATGTTTTGGATATTATTGGCAGCGGGCTCAACCAAAATGACCTTTTTATTTTTCTTAGAGTGGTGAGCTGAGAAAGGGGTGGTGCTCAGCAAGGCATGTGGTGTAAATAGAACTTCTAGTAAATGACTCTTGAGGATTTAACTGAAAATGCACCATATTTTCACGTTGCACGAAAAAATGAAGACTATTACCTAATGCATAAACGTGGTCCGTTATGCATGGTTTACGTTTTTTTTTTTTAACTTTGGAACAAGCGACGCTAGCATCGCTCAACCATTTTGATAGACGACGCTAGCGTCGCTCTTTGTCAAATCCCATAGAACCCTAGCTTCCCTCATTCGCTCTCATTTTTTTCCCTTTTCTCCTTCCGTTCGTCGACGCCGCTGTCCCCTGCCTCCTGTGCTCTCTCTTCTACCTTCTCTACCACCCTCATTCCGATATCTCGACTCAAAGTAGGCATGTTCAAATGTACCATTCGTTGGGAGTTCCATCCACCATTTTTTCGTTTGATTTGTTGTTTGGTTGTGTGTATTTTTGTATTAATAGCTTCAAATCAGTTGTTTGATGCAAATGACTGGTGGCATTTAGTTTTCCTTCTACTGCAATCCATTTCGAGTTGTCCGTCACTGATGTCTGTGGTTTTAATGGTTTGAAGACGTCCTCATGTGTTCTCTCTGTTTCTCTCTATGCAGTGACGTTCATCTTGTATTTTCTATGATTAATGAGTATAAGTTATGTATTGTATTAACAGTCGATGGGTTCAAAATGTATTTCGATTTGTATTGTGTTATAAGCCCTTGTGTACTGTATTAACAGGCTGAAATGAAATCTGTATGTCAAGTGTTTGTTATAATGCTTCATAGGCCATTTGACATTTTTGTGCAACATGTCGAATTATCTCGAACTTGATTATGTGCAACTATAGTGTAAACACTGTTTCACTATCTCCTTTTCTCCCTCCATAAAAATAAAAATAAAAATAAAAAAAACAGAGCACGAGTCCTTTGGTCAATAGAGCATATTTGTTTGTATTTTTAGCTCTATTGTTTGTATTTTCTTCCTCCTTGTCTCTTATCTTCCCCTACCTCAGTTTGATATGAGCTCTCCTGTCTTTTTCTCATTTGTGTCTATATCACCTTCTTATGAAATTCCAATGCATTTTAGTCTTCTATCCTATCTCTTCCATGTGACCTGCCCCATGTGACATTGGCATGGCATGCTAACCCTTTATATCTTCTCTACGTCTTTATAGCTTAGTCAAAAGACTTAATTTGATTTGAATTAACGATTTGGGTTCGTGGTAAATACCTTACTTGCTTTTCCAAGCATTTAGCTGAACGAACTAGTCTCCTCCTCCTTATGTACAAATAAATCCATTTGTATCATCTCGTGAGAGTGACAGCAAGCAGCTTATATCATCTTCTATTGCCACCAATGAGAATACATGACCATTGTGATGGAGATAATCCATGCTTATGTTATCAGATATTTCCTCCCAATTTGATGCTTCAAGAACTATGTTTACCAAAGAGTTGAATGTTATATCGCTCTAAATGAACCTCATCTTTTGTTTTTCACCTTTGTAAAACGGATGAATAATATCAAACTCGAAATCCCCATCAAAGTGGAATATTACTATTAAATTACCGCCCGGCATCCTAATCATAGAAATGTATTTTTTAGTATGCAAAAAAACATATATACAAAAGTCTAGGGTTAGTTAGAGACAATAAAAAACTGAAATATGTGTATAGTCCTCGATTAGTACTAATTAAGCCGTGTGTTAGTTCTAAGCTTGATTAGTGATTTTGGCTAAGTTGGGTTTGGAATAGCTTTTGAATTAGTTTTGGGGAATTTTGATTTGTCTTGTGATTAGTGGGACCCTTTGGGGGTTTCCTTTTTATGACCTTGCATGCACTGGGGGATTTATCAGAGATTTTGCATTCATTGTTTTAATCTCATCTTATTGATATTGTTAATCTCTACAACTTTCATGTTGATCCCGTCCCCGTTCGAGATCCCGAAACCCGATTTCTTAGCCTCGAGGGCAAAACAGTCATTGCACACAAAATCTGTACCCAAAACTTGATATTCCCGAAACCCGCGAAACATATACTTTTTGGTAACTAGATATTTCGACGATCATTTCTTCCTTCTTCATCAAATTCATCCGAGGTCCCGAAAGAGATGATTTCAGCCAAACTAGTTCCTTTAGTAGTGGGACCCAACTCATTTGTTAACAAAGAGAAGCCATTCTTCATTCATTTCATTCTTCTTTTTCCAGCACAACAATTGAACCTAGGGTTTCCTTGCAACTCTTCTTCTTCTTCTTGCTTCTCCATCTCTAAGCCACACCAATCTTGCACCAACATCGAAATGGAGATCACCATCCTCTTCCTCATCTTGCAAGCTTCATCTTGATACCATTTGTGGAGAAATCTTCCAACCTTGAGATCTTCTTTGAGCTAGCTCTCTTCATTTGAAGGTCATCCAAGTGAGTAACCCTTCCCACCTTCTAGATTTGTGTTCCTCTAGCCCTAGAGAAGTTTCACCTTCATTACTGAAAGGTTTCCTTGCTATTTCATTGTTTTGACTCGTTTAGGGTTTGTTTGTTTTGGAGGTTTTTGTTCATAGCTTGGATTCCTTTCTTGGAAGAGTATTAGAGCTTGATTGCATTGTTAGAAGACCCAAGGCAAGTGGATGAATGATTTTCCTAAGCTTTCATTGACTTTGGATATTTTTCATTAATGCATATTTATTGCTTTGTTTTGAAATGAATGCTCATGATAGAGTATTAATGGTACATTTATGATCATGAAGTTGTGTTGGTTTATAGCCTTTAATTTCTTCTTGTTTTGTCTCAAATATATATTGTGTGAAATGGTTTCCTTCTTTTCTTTCCTTGTATTGAATGTGATATGGATGGAGGAGAATGGGATGGATGTGATGAAGGATTTGATGTAGTTTGAATGAAGTATTAGACTCCTCATTTGATGTATAAGAAGGGCTAAAAGGAGGTTGTAAAAGGAAGAGATAGAGAGGAGCTGAACTGGTCCGGAATCACTCCCTGGACAGTTCGCTCGAGCGACCATGACACTTCGCTCGAGCAACCTGTCCAGAGAAGGGTTCGAAGATTTCCAGTAGCTTGGTCGCTCGAGCGCACCCTTTTTCGCTCGAGCGGACATCCCAGAACTCATTCCAGAGAGTTGTTCGTTCGAACGCATTTAAATATTCGCTCGACCCAATGAGTTCGCTCCAGCGACCTCAACTTCGCTCGAGCGAACCCACCCAGACAACCATTCTAGAGAGCGACTCGCTCGAGCGAACTCTCCAGTCGGCACGAGCGATGGGCCCCGTTGGGCAAGGCTATGTTTGGGACAATGTTTAACTATTTCAATGTTTTGGGACTACTCTTTGGGAAACTCTCTATGTCAAGGAGATTTGTTAAGCATTATATGAGGCCATTTGAGGAAGAAACCATATCACAAAGATTTCAATTGAAGTTTTGAAAATTCAAAGTGTATAAGGAGCCCGGAATGTCCCCAAACTCAAAGAGTACCAAATGGTCATTAGATTGACATACGGGGTCCCTATCCACTTTAAACGAATTTTGAACACGATACCTTACCGAAATTCCAATTGTTTATTGTACCTTATCAATCCCGAGATTTCTACTACATGTCTTGTTTTTCCGAAAGCATTGATGTACACTTGAAATGGTTACTTGATCCGAAGTGCATTGCACCACATGATATGACAGTGTGCCCTTGAGCACCCCCGTCTTGCCCGTTTGTTTATGTATTTGTACTTGATTTACTTGCAAATGTCTCGATTGTATTTGACCTATGAGTCGGCACCATTAAGCTTGGATAACCCTGTTGGTCTGATCCACCGACTTGGAGATCCCCCTCTTGTCCCGCCAGCTGCAGTTTGGATCCCGCTACCCGGTTATTACCGTGGTCTTGTCCCGATGCCGCAGATTGCTACTGTGGTCCCCGATGCCCCGCTCGCTACCGTGGTCATGTATAGTATTGTATATGTATAAGTATATGTATTTAAAAGATCCACTGTTTCTCCTCACCTCGAGTGACTGAGATCAGTGCCTAGTTATTGCTCTATCGGTTTAGTGATAGAGGACTTAGCTTCGTGTGGTCGCCATCTTGCTTGTTACCCGTTTCCTTGGTCACCTTACATGTTTTACATTGCATTCTTGTAATCGAATAAATGTTTTATCTCGTGCATAGAAATTGTTATTTGAACAGGTTTACATGTTTTGAAGGTAAATTCATTTATTATCATATTGTCGTTGTATTTTCCTCCATTCGCCAAACCGTCGTGTTTGATCTACTCTTTGGTACTCAGGTCCCGTTGTCGGTTATCCCGAGGAGGAGCTTGAGGAGGCGGTCGTAGAACCGCAGCAGTTAGTTGAGTGGCGTGCTGATGACGTCATGTAGACGTTCGGTTGCTATGAGAGACTTATCATTTTGGGAAACTTTTAACCATTCTTTGGATTGGTATTTTGTTATATTGGCCTTGTGGGCCTCTATTTTTTGGAAATGTAATTAAATGATATTTGTAAAAACTTTAATTTATTTGGGTAACATGCTAATGATCATTGCTCATTCTGATACAGTATCTTAGACTTGTGTTATTGTCTTGACGACCAAGGATGGTTTGACTATTTGATTTGCTACACGCTTCCACACTTAAAAAGAAATATTCATGTATGGTTGTGATATCCTCACCGCGGACACCTGTGGGAAATTAAATAAATGTATGGTATTATTAAACTGTTGATGTAGATTGTTATCATTATGTCATTATCATCACCATCATAATGTGTCCCGATCCCGGATTAGTCCTTCGGGCCCGGTCCGGGGTCGCGACACCCCCAAATCCCCTCCTTCCTTTCTCCCGTTTCTTCCATCTCTCTCCCTCCCCCAAACAGTTTTCTCTTTCTCTCTCCCGACCTGCGCATCTCTTTCATCCCTCTCCCGGCCAACGCCAAACGACAGAACTCCATCGGCAACACCCAAGTCAGCAACATCCCCCTAAATCCCCTCCTTCCTCTCCTTCCCCAAACGGTTTTCTCCTTCTCTCTCCCGGCCCGCACATCTCTCTCATCCCTCTCCCGGCCAGCGCCAAACGAGGTGGAAAAGGAGTGTCGGCATCGCGCATCTCTCTCCTTGCCAGCGCCAAACTGGGACGAAGAAATAGTCCAGGCGTCCCAGATCTACATAGTGAGTGGACTCCGACCTTTCTGACTGCGTCCCAAAATACGATCAGGTTTGCCTAACCCTCCATTTTAATATTTTTTAATTTTTTATTCTTCTCTCTATTTTCTTCCCTTCCATTATTCTCTTTGGTCGATGGGACTTTCATGGGTGAAAAACAATGTAGGAGCAGTATCATGGATCAACTGTCTTTTTCTATTTTCAGTTTATGTTCTTTATAGAGTTGTATCTAAATCTTATCCTTCTCCATTGAAAATGTATAGGTTTGAAACCAGTTTTATTTGAGAGCTATGTTGGGTTGCATTAATTTGTGTCCTTACGAAAATGAGAGCTATGTTGGGTTTCATTAATATGCATTTTCTTTTTTTCTTTTTTTTTTATCCCCCTTAAGTATTGGGAGAACTTTAGAAGAAACAATATCTAAGTTTGGATACTCTCAAAATTTCTTGATTTCTTTGATCTGGGATTGTAGGTCTCTTCTTATCACTATTGATTGATTTTCAGTTACTTTCCAAATCTTGTAACCAAGATTTGCAGTTATTTTTCAACTTCTTGTCACTCTCAAAATTATTTAATTTCTTTGATCTGGGAAGGGTTATGAGAATTCTTGGTTCTTATCCATTTTTGCATATCTCCCTTCTATCAAGAACTGTTCAAAGTGCTTATGCATATTTATTACTTCACATCCTAGAATTGTTTAGTGCAACTAGCTGCATAGTCTTGAGATTAACATGGTTTTAGTGTGTTGGGCCATGGAGCGTAGTGTTTATTTGGATTACTTGGATTTGAATCTTGCTTGTGGTTGAATTGAACACATGTGGAGATTTGGTCTGGATTCTAGCTCTTCATGACAGGAATTCATCGTCCAATTCTTATTCCACCGAATATGCGCCAAAATGCTCAAGTGTAGAGATGATTTGTCTGACCTCTCGTACAAGTTCTAATCCAAATAGAAAGTTTTGGAGATGTCCTAATTGGAAAGTAGGTACTTTATATTTTTGTGTTTAGCAACAAAAATATGTTAAATGAAAAATATGGTTTTCTTTTTTGTAGGAAGGAAAAGGTTGTGGTAGATTCATATGGAAAGATGAAGTGGACAATGGAAAGAATTTAGCTGAGCTTATCGAAGCTTTGAGGAATACAATGGAGAAGCAGAATGAAATTTTATGGGCAGCAGTTCAAGAGATGAAAATGCAACCGAAGTTAGAAAAAATCAAATAAATTTCATTGTATAGTGTTGTTTTTCTGTTGTCTTATAAGTTTAATGTGTATTATGAAAACATTCTGTTAAAATGTATTTTTCTGAAAAATCTATCTCTGGATGTCTAATCGTGAATAGAAGTTGTATATGTTGATAAGAACCCAATGAATGGATATTGTATATGTTGATTTCAATTTGGTATCACTTTCCACGAGTTTTAAATCACTCTTAAGGCATCTAATGAGGAAAGATAGGATTTTGGTTGGGTGATGATGGTCTGTAATTCTGGCCATCTTTCTCCAACTGAAAAACTTAGCCATACAATTGGTTGAGTTATTTCATTGATTGGATGCTGATTGTTTCTTGACCATCCATTTGTAGAGTTAAACGTTGAGCACAAACTACCATACGTTATCTCCAAACTTAAACAGATTGTATGCCATCCATTCAGTGTATATCTAATTTAAGGAACTCAACACAGAGGCCCAAATTGACGGATCCACTAGTTGCAACAAATTTGTGCAATAAAAAACCTGAAGTGAATTGGCCAAATCCTAGTAATGTCTAAACCAAAACCTAGTTGATTAGGGAATTATACTTTCAATCTTTCAGCGAACCAAATCCTAGAATTATATTTTCAGGCTTTCAATGAAGAGGTTCTTAATTGTTTCAGCATTAGATCTTTTTTGAGAAAAAAAAAAATGCATTTGTCATTAGTGCTTCTGTTAGACCCCGACCCAGACTAATTCGATTAGTGAGTGTTTAGTGTGTGTTTAGTTTTAAGTGGGTTTAGTTATCGTCGGGTTAGAATATAATTAGCTTTAGTCTTGAATATAACTTTGGGAATTTTGAGGACGTTTAGTGTTAGTAAGACACACTCAGGAAGGCCTGAGTACACGTGTAAGATTGGGAGGATCATATTGATTTCCGTTTTTAATTGTGATTTTGATTTCATTTGAATAGTTTTATTATTTGTAATAACTTTCGTTTTCAGCCCAAAATCCAAGTTTTGGCCCAAGAAGGGTAAGATTGTCTTTTATGCACAAATCTAAACACAAATTTCGAAATCTCAAGTCCATGTCAAAAATATACTTTTTGGAAACTAGATATTTCGAGGATCATTTTAACTTTCTTCGTCGAGTTCATTCGAGGCCCGCAAGATCATGTTTTTGTCAATGCAAGGCTTAGGCTAATTGGGCCCCATTTGCTAGGGTTTTTAAGTCAACTCTTTATCCTTCCCTCATTTCAATCTCAAACCCTAACCCTAGAGCAGCCAAGAAGAGAAAGCTCTTTTTCTTTCCACTTTATTTCTCTTGAATGATCAAGCTAGAAGACTCCAAATGGAATTCCAAGACCATCATCTTCTTCCTCTCATTCCAAGCTTTCCATTGATACAAGTTTCTTGAAGTTTGTAGTTGGGCAAGATCTCCATTTTCTTCCTTCTCTCTTGTTTGTGCATCTCTAGGTAAGAGCTCCAACTCATCTTTTTAATGGAGCCTTTTTGGTTCCTAAAGATCTTATTTTTCATGTTTGCAAACCCTTTTGTGAAAATTTGTTTCTTGTTTTCAAGTTTGAGTGAGTTTTGAATGGTTTTCATGGGATTTTTGTTGCCTTTGGCTTAGCTTGAGTGGAAGTGCTTGAAGAAGGTTGTGACATCTTGGACTAAGGCAAGCAAACAATCTAGGATGGATGTTTGCATGTGTGTATTTGGTTTGTTTTCTTTTCATTCTCTTCATTTCATTGGAAACCTATGTCTTGAGTGGAAATTTTTGGGATTTTGTTATAGATTGGAGAATGGGAATGAGATGTTTTAAATGATGCTTGAATATGTACGTTTAATCCCTTGGAGAGCTTGTAGGCTCAGGGAAGTGCAGGTTGAAGGAGAAATAAGAAGAAGGGAAGAAGAAATGTAAAAATTTGACTTGAAATGCATTGTCCGCGCAGTGTCGGCTAGCCGTCGGTCAGTTGTCGGCTAATCGAAACTCCCACTTCTGTCGATTGACAAACAACCGAACTTAGTCGGCTCCTTTTCCCGAGACCTACATTTCGTCAGGAAGATTTCGGTCAGCTGTCGGCTAACCAACATTTCTCACCTTGGTCGACCGACAGCCAACCGAAATCAGTTCGGTTCCTTTTCCCGAGAGCTGAGACTTTCTGGGTAAATCTGTCGGTCAGCTGTCGGCTAACTGACATACCCCATCTCGGTCGACCGACAGGTGACCGAGAGGTGACCGAAATTTCAAGATGAGCTATTTTAGAAGGATTTCTACAGGGATGAAAACTAGAATATGTTATGGGGCTTTTAGCTTGACATTGTGTGATTGAAATCTGAAATGTCTTTAACTTCGGGGGCACCCAATTCTTCTTCCAATTCCAACATTAGGGTTTCAAATACACAAGGGTCCACCAAAGGTCCTTACATACGCTTGATAGACTTTGCTTTCAAACTTTAGTTTTTGTTGCAACAAGTGTTATCGTGTACTCGTTTTGGAGCTAAGTATAAGCTCGTTTAAAAATGGTTTCAAGGATAAAAAGGGGGTCACTTCTTAAGCGTGTTTTGCATATATATATACTTATGCCTATTGCTAGTCGTGTCTTGTTTAGTTCTGATAAGTGTGAAAGTCCTGGGATCCTAACCCTAGAGGGGGGGGGTGAATAGGGTGTGCTACAAATATGACCAATTAAGACAAATTTTAATTCTTAACATAAACTAGTCACATGTGATGATTAACCAAACAATAGGCGGAAGTTAATATAAAAATCACCACAAAAACAAGCACCACAACACAAAGGTTTATAGTGGTTCGGCCTCAATGCCTACGTCCACTACCGGCTTGTGATCCAATCACCCCACCGGATTTCTACTATTTATGCTTTTTACTAGGCTAAGCAATAACCCTTACAATGTTGTTTTTCTAGGCTAAACAACAACCTCTCAATGTGCTTTTCTAGGCTAAGCAATAACCTTTACAAGATGCTTTTCTAGGCTAAGCAATAACCTTTACACAATGCTTTTCTTAGGCTAAGCAATAACCTTTACAAAAAATTATTTCTCTAAGAAAGTGTCTTCACAAAAGATCACTCTAAGAGATACAATTTAAGCACAATGTATTTGCCTCTAAAATAGGCGAATATGAAAGTGAATAACAAACTCAGACAAACACTAAATGAATGCAAATGTGTATGCTCATGATGTGTGTGTGTGTGATAACTTCAATCAAGTTTAAAAAGAAGGCTCAATCAACTATATGCTTAAAGCATTTCAAAGTCTAAGGCACATAAAAGATTTGATTGAAGTCTAAGGCAAATCACATGTATGATAAACAACTTGTTAATGATATGAAAATCAAAGATTCACAAGTTGTATGAAAATGACTAACTTAGTATATGTGATGCATGTGCAATGTTGTTTTCAAAACAAGATAAATTTAACTAAGGTTTAAATGAATGAAAACAACAAAAGTTGTTTCAACCAAGTAAATGAATCATGCTAGAAAAGAAATCAAAGATTTAGGCTAAGCATGATTAAGGAAGATTTAAAAACAATTTGGATTGAAAACAAAGTGAAGAATCCAATCTTAATTAGATCAAGGATTAAGAGAATAATGGATTCATCACATCATAGTTATCATGCACAAAATCATTTACCAATAACTTAAACAAAGCATGTAAACTATGATTAAGAGAGGTAGAGCTTACTTAGAGATTTAACTTCATTAATCCAAGCTTTAGCTCTCCAAATGACTCTTTGGTCTCTCTTAGTTCATCCCCTTTTCTTTGTCTCAAAGCTCCTCAAAAGAGTCTTCAAAATCTCCAACTTTTGAAAAGGAATGAACTTCAATTTATACTCAAAAAGTTGAGTTCTGCGAGTGCCCGGTCGACCAGGTAACAGGTTCCAGTCGACCAGGCTATAAACGGTCAAAAAAGTGACCGTTGGAAGAGCAACAACTCTTTGCCCCAGTCAACTTGCACAGTGTGGCTGGTCGACCGGGTCCCCTGGGCCGGTCGACCGGCCACATGGCAGATTGACCCCCTGGGACCAAAATCCCTAACTTTTGCATATTTGAAGGTTTTTCTTGGAGGGGATTTTTGGGCCATTAAATCAAGCTTGGAAACATGTTTTAAATCAAACTAAGATGTTTAAAAACGTGAAACACAAAAAAGCCTAAAAAGATTCGAAACTTTAAAACCAATGGCTTGCTTGATTTGATAAAACTCTTTTCTAAAACAAATTGCATCCAAGTATAAAAACAAAACATGCATAAAACATGATTTCTAAAAGACTTAAAACCAATGCATGTGAAAATCAAGATTTCAAGATTTTCTAAATCAATGCAAGTGTGTGTAAATCAAATGATGCTAATATGAAAATGCATCCATCAAATTGCAAATACAAAATCCCTAACAATCTCCCCCTTTGCAATTTGATGGCAACTTACTCATCATTGAAATAACACACCAAGTCTTCAGCTTCCCCTAAGCTGGACAAGTCTTGAAATCTTCTTGGATGCTCCTCCTCTTAACTTGGGCTCTTGGGCTCTTTTCTTCAATCTTCTTGATGCTTGGAGCTTGATCATTCTTCAAGCTTTCTCTTCTTCTATTTGCTCTCCCCCTTTGACCATGCCTCTCTCTCCCTTTGGCAAGATATGCATTCTCTCCCCTTGTAGAAGATCATACACAACTCTCCCCTTAGGAAGCTTGGACATTCTCTTCACCCTTTTGAGAACTTGAATGCTCTCTCCCCCTTTGACATTAAATTACAAAGGTACCTACACACATGAAATAAGGAAAATACCTTTTAGTAGCACCTGTTAACAAAAGAAATCGAAAATGAAATACATAACAGGCTATCATGTATGGAAGTAATCTCTAAGGGTTCAAAGGCAATCCAAGGGTTAATTTGATCAAGACTAATACTTCCTATGAAGGTTTACACTCCCCCTCAATCAATTCTCTTCTTTTGTCAAACTTTTGACAAAGATATAACTATTTGGGTTCAAGAAGAAGATGGTTTAACCAAATGAGGGTCAACTTCAAGGAAATGATTAGATTCATTTAACTATAGAGCACAATATGATCAAATTACCAAAAGAGTAAGGTCAATGGGAAAAGCGATCATGGATATCAATTGGAAAAACAAAGAATACCAATTGAGATTCAAGGATAATTCTATTAAAACAATCACTCTAAAATGGAGTTATAAAGGGTATAACTATTAAGATAAATCCAAATTAGAGCTATCCATGATGCAATGGGGTTTACTAATCATAGCATCAATCAATATAACTTATGAAAATCATATGCTATGTAAGTTTTGAAATCATTTCATTCAATGAAAAAAATATGACTATCATGTGCAAGAAGAGTGAAATGAATTTCAAGCATGAAGCCAACCTCAACAATTAACCAACCAATATTATGAACACATAAACATGGTGGTCAATGAGATTTACCTATTTGGGTAAAAGAGGTGGCAACATGAAAATTATGATGCTAAAGGTGTGTGACATGGAACAAATATATAACTATCAAGTTCAATCCAATGTACACAATGTCTATCACATACACAAGAAATCAAATCAATCGAAAATTTTACCAATTGAAACCAATTGAATTTGACAACATGATAAAGAGCAAGGATGTGACAAACACAAAATTCCATCAAGCATCATAAATGGATATTCATCACTTTTAAAGATATGACTAATGAGCATAGTGATGAACAAGATAAATTGCCATGCAAAAGGATATAACTTGGAAATGCATGCAATTTTCAAAGTGTCAAAATCATATGAATTCAACATCTAAGATATCCATCAAACATATAGAAATATGAGGAATAGATTTCAAAGAGTTTCATATGATCAAGATCACTACTATGAAGTTGAAACATGTATAAGGAAGATATCACTTAGAGAATACACATGAATCAACATCATAACCATCCAAAAAGAAATGACTAGAAGGCATAGAGGATGGATTTGGGTTCTAGTATGGTATCTTCAAATATAACTAAGATCACAACCATACATGAAACCAATAGTCATTTGCATATAAAAAGAATGTAAACAAATAAGCAAAGATGCAAACAACATTCATTTCCAATTCTAAGATAATGAAACCAAAAGGAAAGGAAATGAGAACATGGAACATGCTTAGATGATTATAACTAATGATGTTATAGAGCATTTCCATTCAAACAATCTTCAAATCATTTTGATAAACAAAATCCAACAATGAGCATAAAAAGAATGATTTTGAAGATCAATTTTCAACATTGTATTTTAAAACATATAACTTAAATGAAACACATACAAGTTGATTTTTCAAAACAATGATTTTCCATATAAAAGTATAACTTAGAAATCCATGGAAAAACTTGAATAGATTCAAATCATTTGTTCAAATAATCTTACCAAGACATCTACACAAATGATTCAACAACAATTGATCATGAATAAATTAGCTATGAAAGCTTTTAAAATCACAATCAATTAAACATGTATAGAAATGCAATGCAAGTCATATAACTAAATGTGTGCAAAGAGCAAATCAAACATGATGAAATTATAATCAAGAGATTTTGAAAACCATGATATGTAACTAGAATGGGGCATGAAGACAAAATCAATTGATCATAAAGAAACAATGCATTTTAATAAATGTAACTAAATAGAAACAAAATGCAAATGCAACATGACCAACAAAAGGATTTAACTAAAAAGGGTAGGTTGGTCAAGGAGGTTCAAGGCCTTAAGTTTTGTCTAAGTAAATAACTTTAGGAATCCACCTAAGGTCCTGAGAGGGTTGATCTTTGAGGTCTAGTTTGGAATTCTCACCAACTAAAGGAGATTTGACTTGATAAATTTTCAATTTAAACTTATCACCATGATATTTAGATTTGACTAAATTTAGCTTAGATTGGTGATTAGTCTTTTGATGTTGGTGAGTTTGTTTCTTTGGGGATTTGTTCATTTTTCTTTTCTTCTTATATTCTCCCTTTACTTGACTTTTGAATTTTAAATTTAACTTTGTTACTTTCTTCAAAGGTTCTTTCATGGGTTGATATAAGGGAGATAGGTTGAGAAGCTTCTTGTTTATAGATTCTTTTAAACTTGGTTTAACTTGTTTAAACTTTTTAGAATCTATCTTAGGGGACTCCATTTTAAATGATTTAACTTATTTAATCTTTTTGGAGTCTTCCTTGATTTTTAGTGTCTTACCCTTCATAGATTTAGACTCAACCTTTTTGAGTTCAAAGATGGGTTTAGACACATGGCTTCTTCTTCTTAGTTTGCACTCAAACCTAAAATGCCCTTCAATGCCACAATAATTACATTTGGTTTTGGGCAAAGGAGAAAGAGTGCTAGAGAAAGAGGACTCACCTTTCACAAATGTGTTGGTGAATTTAGGGTCATGTGAAGTATACTTATTAAAACCAAGACCCGTCCTATCTCCATGAGGTTTACCCAATTTAAATAATTTTTCAAGTCTATCTTCACTTTGGGTAAACTTGCACTCATACTTTTGTTTATAGCTTTCAAGTTGAGTGACTTTGGTTATAAGGATTGAATTTTCATCTTTGACTTTTGAAAGTTCATTTTCAATTTCCTTATACTTGCTTAGCTATTCATTGGCAAGTTTTAATTCAAATTTAAGTTCATTAATGACATTAGATCCAAGTTCTAGAGGTTTTATCTTATTTTGAGAATTAGATAAATTTTCTGTAGAAATGGTTAACTTGGATTCTAAATTGTTAATGTCTTCATCTTGCCTTTTTATTTGATCTCTTAGATTTAAATTTTCCTTATTGACATTATCATAACCCATCTTTAATTCTTTTAGTTCATCTTGAATGTTAGATATGTTATTTAAAGAGATCATGAACTTAGATTCTACACAATTTATTACTTCTTCTTTCTCTCTAAGTTCATCTTTTGAAGAAGCTAATTCTTTGTTTAGATTTTTAGATTCTTCTCTTAAACTTTTGTTTTTCTTCTCAAGCTTTAAGGATAATTCATATAATTCTTCAAAGGCTTGTTGAAGATCTTCTTCATTTTCATTATAAACTTCTTCTTTTATGTCACATTGAGATTCATTAGTTTGAGAGTTTGAATCTCCAATAAAAGGAAGAATGAGGGGTCTAGAAGAATCTACACAAGAATCTAAACAATCCATAGAAATGGAATCCATTCTAATGATTTTCATGTAAGCACAACTCTAGGGTTTTTGACTCTAGGTTTTTACACCTAATCAAGAGTTCCAAACACACTTGATCCTATAAGATAGAGCACTTGGCTCTGATACCAATTGAAAGTCCTGGGATCCTAACCCTAGAGGGGGGGTGAATAGGGTGTGCTACAAATATGACCAATTAAGATAAATTTTAATTCTTAACATAAACTAGTCACATGTGATGATTAACCAAACAATATGCGGAAGTTAATATAAACAATCACCACAAAAACAAGCACCACAACACAAAGGTTTATAGTGGCTCGGCCTCAATGCCTACGTCCACTACCGGCTTGTGATCCAATCACCCCACCGGATTTCCACTATTTATGCTTTTTACTAGGCTAAGCAATAACCCTTACAATGTTGTTTTTCTAGGCTAAACAACAACCTCTCAATGTGCTTTTCTAGGCTAAGCAATAACCTTTACAAGATGCTTTTCTAGGCTAAGCAATAACCTTTACACAATGCTTTTCTTAGGCTAAGCAATAACCTTTACAAAAAATTATTTCTCTAAGAAAGTGTCTTCACAAAAGATCACTCTAAGAGATACAATTTAAGCACAATGTATTTGCCTCTAAAATAGGCGAATATGAAAGTGAATAACAAACTCACACAAACACTAAATGAATGCAAATGTGTATGCTCATGATGTGTGTGTGTGATAACTTCAATCAAGTTTAAAAAGAAGGCTCAATCAACTATATGCTTAAAGCATTTCAAAGTCTAAGGCACATAAAAGATTTGATTGAAGTCTAATGCAAATCACATGTATGATAAACAACTTGTTAATGATATGAAAATCAAAGATTCACAAGTTGTATGAAAATGACTAACTTAGTATATGTGATGCATGTGCAATGTTGTTTTCAAAACAAGATAAATTTAACTAAGGTTTAAATGAATAAAAACAAAAAAAGTTGTTTCAACCAAGTAAATGAATCATGCTAGAAAAGAAATCAAAGATTTAGGCTAAGCATGATTAAGGAAGATTTTAAAACAACTTGGATTGAAAAAAAAGTGAAGAATCCAATCTTAATTAGATCAAGGATTAAGAGAATAATGGATTCATCACATCATAGTTATCATGCACAAAATCATTTACCAATAACTTAAACAAAGCATGTAAACTATGATTAAGAGAGGTAGAGCTTACTTAGAGATTTAACTTCATTAATCCAAGCTTTAGCTCTCCAAATGACTCTTTGGTCTCTCTTAGTTCATCCCCTTTTCTTTGTCTCAAAGCTCCTCAAAAGAGTCTTCAAAATCTCCAACTTTTGAAAAGGAATGAACTTCAATTTATACTCAAAAAGTTGAGTTCTGCGAGTGCCCGGTCGACCAGGCTATAAACGGTCAAAAAAGTGACCGTTGGAAGAGCAACGGCTCTTTGCCCCAGTCAACCTGCACAGTGTGGCCGGTCGACCGGGTCCCCTGGGCCGGTCGACCGGCCACATGGCAGATTGACCCCCTGGGACCAAAATCCCTAACTTTTGCATATTTGAAGATTTTTCTTGGAGGGGATTTTTGGGCCATTAAATCAAGCTTGGAAACATGTTTTAAATCAAATTAAGATGTTTAAAAACATGAAACACAAAAAAGCCTAAAAAGATTCGAAACTTTAAAACCAATGGCTTGCTTGATTTGATAAAACTCTTTTCTAAAACAAATTGCATCTAAGTATAAAAACAAAACATGCATAAAACATGATTTCTAAAAGACTTAAAACCAATGCATGTGAAAATCAAGATTTCTAGATTTTCTAAATCAATGCAAGTGTGTGTAAATCAAATGATGCTAATATGAAAATGCATCCATCAAATTGCAAATACAAAATCCCTAACAAAGTGATTTCCTCCTTCAAGCTTGATTTGGTTTAAGATGTGTTTCGTTGTGTTTTGTGCATTCATGAATTTAAGTGAACACCACTGAGCTTGGACTGCCCTTTCAGTTTGATCCACTGTCTGGGGGTCCTTTAACGTGTGGACTGTCTACAGATTGGTCGTGTATTCTATTACACATCGTGCGTGTCCGGTTCCGCTGCCGGAATCCCTGTATATGTGGGAATCGTGTCGTGATTTTATTATGTATATCCTGCTTGTCGTGCGTGCTTGCTCTTTTCATTATAAATGATAGAGAAAGGATGGGCTCATTGTGGATTGAACTATTCATGATATTATAAGTATTCATGCTAGCTTTGCTCGTATTTTGAAATGTACCATCGTCATGTAACTGTTTCGAATTAAGCAAAATGTCTTAATATGTTTCTTTAAACATTTACTTACTTACATGCTCATGCCTAAATTGATTACCTGCCAAACCGTCGTGTTTGACCCTTGTATGTTGGTGCCCAGGTGCAGGTGACGTTGCCTTTGAGGAGGAGCGTCCGGAGGAGGCTTTTGAGCCTGCCCCAGTCAGAGAGTGGCAACCCGACAATGTCAACTAGACATCAGGCGGTTTTTTTAGTTGCTCTTCATTTTGTCATGGGTTCCTTTGTCTTTTTGAGAATTGTATTGGCCTTTATTGGCCTCCTATGGGATGTAACTAAACTTAACTACCTTTTTGTATTAGTCGTATAACTTGAATTATGATGGGAATGCCATGTTAGCTCCTTTCTTGTGATACTATGTCTTGATATTATTTTGTTATAGCACTTAAAATTTTATTGGTTCTTATCTTGATGTGATTTGCTACACACTTCCGCAAACTTGATCGTGTGAGACAGATTCCATGTGTTTCGTGAATCCTCACTGCGGGAACCTGTGAGAAAATAACACCACCAAAATCAACGTCGCGGGCCCGGGACTCGTTCCGGGGTCGCGACAAGACTGGTATCAGAGCGGGACTTGTTTCAGGCACTTAAAAGAAACTAGAAAGGTCTTAGGAACGTGGCGAGGATTCGTGAGTTCGATAGATTCTTTTGGTATAGGACCTTAGAAACCCTTATACCATGTTTATTGTGTACTAACACCTTGTTTTACGGCATCATGCCTCCAAGAAAATTTCCAAACAATAATGCTTCAGGCAATAATCAGAATGAGTCAGACACGACTAACACGCCAACAGCTACACAGTTCCAAGAACTCATGCAAGCTATGATAGATCAACAAAGGCAGACAAATGAGACTCAAGCAAAATTTCAAGAACAGATAGCAAAGAAAGATGAGGAAATGACTCATGTTCAGAGACAACTCTTGGAAGTTCTTTAGAACAGACATCAAGCTCCACCACCTCAACCTTTGGGTCCACAGATTGATATCCACAATAGGGATAATGACCCTAATGCGCTATTTGAGAGGTTCAGGAAGAGAGCACCGAAGGAATTCTCAGGTAACGAAGACCCATTAGTTACAGACGACTGGTCAGCTAATACTGAGAAAATCTTTGATGTCTTTACATGCACGAGGAGACAGAAGGTCAACCTCACAGTTTCACTATTTTATGGGCTTGTCGATCGTTGGTGGCAAACGGTCAAGGATCCATACACGGTAATGGCTAACGAAGATGCATGGGCAGCATTCAAGATACAATTCCAAGATAAGTACATTCCCTCCCATGTTAAGAGACAGAAGGCTATTGAATTCCAGCAGCTCAAGCAGGGCAGCATGACTGTGCTAAACTATGTCACCAAGTTTGAGAGATTGGCTAGATATGCTACCGAGTTGATTGACACTGAGCAGAAGAAGATAACAAAGTTCTTGGAAGGACTAAACCCGGTTATCATGAGAGATGTAATAGGAGTAATTCCACCAGCTACATATGATGAGGCGGTCAAACAGGGATATAAATTTGAAGATATTAACAACCTGATCGTTCAAGACAGAAAGCAGCACTATCAACAACAAAATCAGAAGCAACACCATAACAAGAAACCAAAACAAGAGCACAGTCAAGTGAGGCAGGGTTGTGGCCACTATGGCAAGAACCACGAAACTCATGAATGTCGTAAGGCCACAGGTGTCTGTTTCAAATGTGGGGCTATGAATCTTGCAATCAAGGATTGCCCACAACTTTAGAATCAAGGAAACAAAAACCAACAGCAGAGACAAGCAGCTCCTCAGAATCAAACACCAGTTCAGAATCAGGTTAGACCACCTTAGCAGCAGCAGCAGGCTAGGCCACCAGCACAGAATCAAAATGCTCGTCCTCCACAGCAGAACAGACATGCCCAAGGAAGGCAAAATCAAGCACCAAATAGACTACAGATGCATGAACCTTTATATTATCTCAACCGTGCGGATGCTGAAGCTGCAGGAGACGTGGTGGAAGGTAAACTTCTTGTTTGTGGGGTAGAAGCTCAGATTTTATTTGATCCTGCATCTACACATTCGTTTTCATCTCCTAGTTTTGCTAAGATGATTGATGCACCACATAGTGAATTGGATTATATTCTGATAGTAACCACACCAGTAGGGAAACAAGTTGTGTGTAGAACCTATTACCCTAGTTGTACATTTTTGTTAGGAGATGTTAATTTACCGGCCAACCTCATTGTTTTGGACATGCATGATTTTGATATCATTTTAGGCATGGATTGGTTAGAAGCATATCATGCCACCATGGATTGTTTTAGTAAAACCATAACATTCAGATTCCAAGGACCATAAGCAGAATTGATATTTCAGGGGAACAAGAAGAAAACTCAGGCAGGATTTATTTCTTGTTGAAGGCAAGAAGATTAGTTCAGAGTGGGTGTCAGGCATTTATTGTGTTTTATCACAGAGGATAAACAATCCCAAGGGGTGGATGATGTCCCCATTGTATGTGAATTTTCGGATGTTTTTCCAGAAGAAATCTCGGGACTACCACCAATTAGAGAAGTTGAGTTCCTAATTGAACTTCTTCCAAGGACAGCTCCAATCTCTATTGCGCCATACAGAATGGCTCTAGTAGAAATGGGTGAATTAAAACTCCAGTTGCAAGATTTGTTGAGCAAAAGCTTCATTAGGCCAAGTGTTTCACCTTGGGGAGCACCAGTGTTATTTGTGAAAAAGAAAGATGGAAGTCTAAGAATGTGCATCGACTACAGGAAATTGAACCATGTGACCATCAAGAACAGGTATCCATTGCCAAGGATAGACGAATTATTTGATCAATTGCAAGGAGCACCCTATTTTTCCAAGATAGACTTGAAGGTCAGGGTACCATCAGTTGAGAGTTAGAGACTCAGATGTTCAGAAAACGACTTTTAGAACAAGATATGGGCACTACGAGTTCTTAGTGATGCCCTTTGGTCTGACGAATGCACCCGCAGTCTTTATGGCTCTTATGAACAAAGTCTTTGCACCATATTTGGATCACTCTACAGTAGTATTCATTGATCACGTCCTTGTATATTCCAAGAGTAAGAAGGAGCATGAAGAACATTTGATGACAGTGTTACAAGTTTTGAGGGACAACCAGCTTTATGCAAAACTCAATAAGTGCGAATTCTGGTTACAGCAAGTTGTTTTTTCTAGGCCACATCATCTCCAGAGAAGGTTTAACAGTTGATCCAGCCAAGATAGAGGCAGTTGTTAATTGGGTGAGACCAAGCAATGTGACTGAAATCGGAAGCTTTTTGGGGTTAGCAGTCTACTACAGAAGATTTGTCCAAGGTTTTTCATCCATCGCAGCACCGTTGACGAAGTTGACCAGGAAGAATGTCCCATTTGTTTGGACCGAACAGTGTGAGACAAGTTATCAAGAGTTGAAAGGAAGGTCAACCACAACTCCAATTCTTACATTACCATCGGGCAGCGGCGGATTTATTATTTATACAGATGTTTCGAATGTGGGACTAGGTTGTGTATTGATGCAGGATGGCAAGGTGATTGCTTATGGCTCAAGACAGTTGAAGGATCATGAGAAGAATTATGCAACTCATGACTTGGAATTGGTGGCAGTTGTTTTTGCTTTGAAGATATGGAGACACTACCTCTATAGAGAGAAATTTGAAGTCCATTCGGATCACCGAAGTTTGCAATACTTCTTCTCGTAGAATGATTTAATTATGAGACAGAGACGGTGGATGGAGTACATCAAGGATTATGACTTCCCAATCAAGTATCATCCAGGCAAAGTGAATGTTGTAGCTGATGCATTGAGTTGAAAATCAGTGGTCATGGCCAGTTTGAGAGGAATTGGTGTTTTACAGCAGTTTGAAGAATTGGGTGTGGAAGTGTAAACCCTGAAACTGGGTACAATGTTAGCAAACATGATAGTATTAGAACCTACCTCATCCAGAAGATCAAGGAAAGTTAGTTGCAAGACCCATACTTGGCAAAGATAGTAGAACATCACACAGAACACCCAGATTTCAAGATGGTGAATGGGGTATTGTATTTCCGTGACCGGTTGTGTGTGCCAAATGTGGATGACTTGAAGAGTGAAATAATGAATGAAGCTCACAATACAAGATACTCGATACACCCAGGTAGCACGAAGATGTACCATAATTTGAAGAATAGATTTTGATGGAACAACATGAAAAGAGAGATAGCAGCTTTTGTGTCTCGTTGTCTGACTTGTCAGTTGATTAAAGCAGAACATCAGAAGCCCCCAGGTTTGCTACAACCGTTGGAGATCCCGGAGTGGAAATGGGAGCACATCACCATGGATTTCGTTTCCGGTTTGCCGAATACAAAGAAGGGAAATAATGCAATTTGGATTATTGTAGATCGTCTGACAAAGTCTGCTCATTTCATTCCGATGAAGATAGAGAATATGATGCACATGGCACCACTTGCAAAGTTATTTGTCGATGAAATTGTTAGTAAACATGGTCAGCCCGTCTCCATCACTTCAGACAGAGGCAGCATGTTTGTTTCAAAGTTTTGGAAAACTCCTCATGAGTCTATGGGTACCAAACTCTAGTTCAGCACAGCATATCATCCTCAGACAGATGGTCAATCAGAAAGGACGATACATACTCTTGAAGACATGTTGTGTGCTTGTGTATTGGATTTCTAGGTTCAATGGGATGAGTGCTTACCGCTTTGTGAATTTGCTTATAACAATAGCTACCACTCTAGCATCGGTATGACACCTTTCGAGGCACTCTATGGCAGAGGATGCAGAACTCCGGTTTGCTGGGAAGAAGTCGGTGAACGTAGTTTTCATGGACCGACAATAGTTGGAGAGACAAGTGACAAGGTCAAACTAATTCAGGAACGTTTGAAGATCGCCCGAAGTAGGCAGAAGAGTTATACAAACACTCGCCGAAGAGAATTACAGTTTCAAGTGGGTGATAAAGTGTTCTTGAAAATCTCACCAGTTAGAGGAACTTTGAGATTCAGACAGAAGGGCAAATTGTCTAGAAGGTGTATTGGTCCGTATGAAATTTTGAGCAAGATTGGAGATGTTGCTTATAGACTTGCGTTACCGCCGGAACTCTCCGGGGTGCACAATGTATTTCACGTTTCTATGCTCAAGAAATATGTTTCTAGTCCTTCACATATACTATAGCACAAGCATTTGGAGATTCGAGAAGATGCCTCGTATGTGGAAAAGCCGATCAAGATCATTGATACCAAGGAGCAAGAATTGAGAAATCGGACTATTCATTAGGTCAAGGTACTTCGGGAAAATCACGAGCCAGAGAAAGTCATATGGGAATTGAGAGATCAAGTGCAATGGAAGTATCCACAGTTGTTACCAGAGGTAAATCTTTGTTTTATTTGGTGGACTAAATATCCTAAGGGGTGGAGGATGTTAGACCCCGACCCAGACCCAGACTAATTCGATTAGCGAGTGTTTAGTGTGTGTTTAGTCTTAAGTGGGTTTAGTTGTCGTTGGGTTACAATATAATTAGTTTTAGTCTTGAATATTGCTTTGGGAATTTTGAGGACGTTTAGTGTTAGTCAGACACACTAAGGAAGGCCTCAGTGCACGTGTAAGCTTGGGAGGATCGTATTGGTTTCCATTTTTAATTGTGATTTTGATTTCGTTTGAATGGTTTTATTATTTGTAATAACTTTCGTTTTCAGCCCATTCATGTTTTCAGCCCAAAATCCAAGTTTTGGCCCAAGAAGGGTAAGATTCTCTTTTATGCACAAATCTGGACACAAATTTTGAAATCTCAAGACCATGTCAAAAATATACTTTTTTGAAACTAGATATTTCGAGGATCATTTTATCCTTCTTCGTCGAGTTCATTCGAGGCCCGCAAGATCATGTTTTTGTCAATGCAAGGTTTAGGCTCATTGGGCCCCATTTGCTAGGGTTTTTAAGTCAACACTATCTCCTTCCCTCATTTCATTCTCAAACCCTAACCCTAGAGCAGCCAAGAAGAGAAAGCCCTTTTTCTTTCCACTTTATTTCTCTTGAATGATCAAGCTAGAAGACTCCAAATGGAATTTCAGACCATCATCTTCTTCCTCTCAACCTAAGCTTTCCATTGATACAAGTTTCTTGAAGTTTCTAGTTGGGCAAGATCTCCATTTTCTTCCTTCTCTCTTGTTTGTGCATCTCTAGGTAAGAGCTCCAACTCATCTTTTTAATGGAGCCTTTCTGGTTCCTAAGGATCTTGTTTTCCATGTTTGCAAACCCTTTTGTGAAAATGTTTTTCCTGTTTTCAAGTTTGAGTGAGTCTTGAATGGTTTTCATGGGGTTTTTGTAGCTTTTGGCTTAGCTTGAGTGGAAGTGCTTGAAGAAGGTTGTGACATCTTGGACTAAGGCAAGTAAACAATCTAGGATGGATGTTAACATATGTGCATTTGGTTAGTTTTCTTTTCATTCTCTTCATTTCATTGGAAACCTATGTCTTGAAAGGAAATTTTTGGGATTTTGTTTTAGATTGGAGAATGGGAATGAGATGTTTTAAATGATGCTTGAATATGTATGTTTAATCCCTTGGAGAGCTTGTAGGCTCAGGGAAGTGCAGGTTGAAGGAGAAATAAGAAGAAGGGAAGAAGAAATGTAAAAATCTGACTTGAAATGCACTGTCCGCAGTGTCGGTCAGCCGTCGGTCAGTTGTCAGCTAACCGAAAATCCCACTTCGGTCGACCGACAGCCAACCAAACTTAATTGGCTCCTTTTCCCGAGACCTGCATTTCGTCAGGAAGATTTCGGTCAGCTGTCGGCTAACCAACATTTCTCACCTCGGTCGACTGACAGCCAACCGAAATCAGTTCGGTTCCTTTTCCCGAGAGCTGAGACTTTCTGGGTAAATCTGTCGGTCAGCTCGTCGGTCAGCTGTCGGCTAACCGACATACCCCATCTCGGTCGACCGACAGGTGACCGAGAGGTGACCGAAATTTCAAGATGAGTTGTTTTAGAAGGATTTCTAGAGGGATGAAAACTAGAATATGTTATGGGGCTTTTAGCCTGACATTGTGTGATTGAAATCTAAAATGTCTTTAACTTTGGGGGCACCCAATTCTCCTTGCAATTCCAACATTATGGTTTCAATTACGCAAGGGTCAACCAAAGGTCCTTACATACGCTTGAGAGACTTTGCTTTCGAACTTTAGTTTTTGTTGCAACAAGTATTATCGTGTACTCATTTTGGAGCTAAGTATAAGCTCGTTTAAAAATGGTTTCAAGGATAAAAAGGGGGTCACTTCTTAGGCGTGTTTTGTATATATATACTTATGCCTATTGCTAGTCGTGTCTTGTTTAGTTTTAATAAGTGATTTCCTCCTTCAAGCTTGATTTGGTTTAAGATGTGTTTCGTTGTGTTTTGTGCATTCATGAATTTAAGTGAACACCACTGAGCTTGGACTGCCCTTTCAGTTTGATCCACTGTCTGGGGGTCCTTAAACGTGTGGACCGTCTACAGATTGGTCTTGTATTCTATTACACATCGTGCGTGTCCGGTTCCACAGTCGGAATCCCCGTATATGTGGGAATCGTGTCGTGATTATATTATGTATATCCTGCTTGTCGTGCGTGCTTGCTCTTTTCATTATAAATGATAGAGAAAGGATGGGCTCATTGTGGATTGTAACTATTCATGATATTATAAGTATTCATGCTAGCTTTGCTCATATTTTGAAATGTACTATAGTCATGTAACTGTTTCCAATTCAGCAAAATGTCTTAATATGTTTCTTTAAACATTTACTTACTTACATGCTCATGCCTAAATTGATTACCTGCCAAACCGTCGTGTTTGACCCTTGTATGTTGGTGCCCAGGTGCAGGTGACGTTGCCTTTAAGGAGGAGCGTCCAGAGGAGGCTTTTGAGCCTGCCCCAGTCAGAGAGTGGCAACCCGACGATGTCAACTAGACGTCGGGCGGGTTGTTCAGTTGCGCTTCATTTTGTCATGGGTTCCATTGTTTTTTTGAGAATTGCATTGGCCTTTATTGGACTCTTATGGGATGTAACTAAACTTAACTACCTTTTTATGTTAGTCGCATAACTTGAATTATGATGGGAATGCCATGTTAACTCCTTTCTTGTGATACTATGTCTTGATATTATTTTGTTATAGCACTTAAAATTTTATTGGTGCTTATCTTGATGTGATTTGCTACATGCTTCCGCAAACTTGATCGTGTGAGACAGATTCTACGTGTTTTGGGAATCCTCACCGCTGGAACCTGTGGGAAAACAACACCACCAAAATCAATGTCGCGGGCCCGGGACCTGTTCCGGAGTCGCGACAGCTTCTTTCATGTAGCAGATCAATGGAACTATATTCATGAACAACCAACTAGGGCGCCTTGGCATCTTCAGGGACGACAATTCACATGATTTGTATGCCATCCATTAAGTGTAAATCTGATTTGAGTAACTCAACACAGAGGACCAAAGTGATGGATACACTAGTTGCTGAAGTGAATTGGCCAAACCCTAGTAATTCCTAAACCAAATCAAATCCTAGTAAATTTCATTGACTACTGATTCCTGGAAGTGTATCAATGCCACAATGTTTGAATACAAGCCACTTCTGTTTTTCATAAAAGTAGTTGGCGTGTTTTTTTTTTTTTTTCGCTCATGAATACTCACAACCCTGAACTATTCCTAAATGAGATGACAAACGTAAATTAAATTACCTGTACGTGCAGCAAACATGCTATACTTCATCAACTCAGACCATGATATATCCCTTAACGGAGAAAAAAGAATTAAAGCTACAGAAGGGGGATACTGGTTTAGTAGGACATGGACACAGTCCCCTACCATGGGCAGGGTAACTACAAAGGAATTCTATGGGGGAAAAGCTCCCCGTGGATAAAAAACTGATTGGGTGATGAAAGAGTACACAATGGATAAATTCTTGGTAATGTGATGAAAACTAATCCTATTCTATCAGCTTTTTATTTTTATTTTTTTTAGCATACACAACATGGAATCCTAAAAACTGATTGAAACAAAACAATTGAAACCAATCTAATCTTCGCCCAGCAACAACGGTTCCCCATTGCCAAACCATAAAAACTGATTGAAACAAAAAAAATTGAAACCAACTGCCAACCCATATCAATCCTGAATTTAACATAAATACAGCCCTGTAATATTCTTGAAGCCTACAAGATAACAAAATAACCAAATAAAGAAAATGAAGATAACATTCAACACCAAATTAAGTTGAAATCCAAATACACAAAATGAAGATAACATTCTTGGCCATTTACATCATACAAAATTGGGACCAATCCAAATAAAATCAGTTTTTCATCAACAATTGAAAGCCCTATTCAAAAAACCAATGTCTGTGTCACTTGTCTGCGAGACTGTCTGAAACTGTGAATGGTCTGAAACCGAGAGCTGCAAATCAAGCTGTATACCGTCAAATGGGTTTTCACAATCCATCTGGTACACCGGTGTTGCGTCACTGGAGAGAGATGTGCGACGATCGGGAGAGAACACGAAACAAAATACAAGAGAGCTCAAGCTCAAGAAGAAATAGAGAGAATGTTTTTCTTCTGCGTGGGCGGAGTGGAGAAGCAGGTCCGCCAGGGGCTGAAATCGGAGATTGTCGGTCGTTGGCCGCGAGAGGGATGCACGATGCCTGGAGAGAGATGCGTTGTTTTCGCTGCGGATATTCTCTGCTGATCTGGGCACTGCCGATGGAGATCTGCTGTTTGGCACTGGCCGGGAGAGGGATGAGAGAGATGCTCGAGCCGGAAGAGAGAAAGAGAAAACTATTCGGGGGAGGGGTAGAGATGGAGCAAACGAGAGAGAGGAAGGAGGGGATTTGGGGGGATGCTGCTGATCTGGGCGCTGCCGATGGAGATCTGCCGTTTGGCGCTGGCTGGGAGAGGGATGAGAGAGATGCGCAGGCCGGGAGAGGGAAGGAGAAAACCGTTTGGGGGAGGGAGAGCGATGGAGGAAACAGGAGAAAGGAATGAGGGGATTTGGGGGGAAATGGGAAATCTGGGCGGGCCTCTGATTTTTTTTCCTCTCTTATAGCCCATATTGCTAGCCGTTGGATCATTTTAAACAAATGGACGGATAGGATGAAACTTCTCACCAAAATGGTGAGAACTGTTCTCACCAGAATAAATCTCATATATATATATATATATATATATTAAGGAATGTTCAAATGCATCCATCCCTCACTATAGGGTGAGGGATGCTTCTATAAATGAAGGATTTCAAGTACAAAAGGGGGGTTAATGTGTAAAAAAGGGAAAGTGTTATCACCCTATGGTGAGGGATGGATGCACTTGAACATTTTCCTATATTAATTAGATATATAATGATTAAACGTCTAATACAGTCATTGTTATTACCAACTTTTCTCTGGACAGGGGAAGAGTTGTCACTTGCCCAACATTATATATATATATATATATATTAATTAGATATGTAATGATAAACATCCTTGTGTTCGAGTGTTTTGGTGACTATCTAACGACCCAGCCCAAAAGTTCTTGTTTAGGGCCAAATTGTTAATCAATTCTAGGTTCAATTGGATTCATATCCCAGACAGTTTTATTAGTTTTTGGGGAGGGGAATTTTACAATCCCAATTCCCAATGAATGGAACCAAATCCAGTTCATCCATCCAGGATCCACTCTAGGATTTGGCCTTGAAAATTTTCTCCCCCTTTCTCGCCCTTCATCTTTGGTTCTTCGTATCTCTACCAATTGATGGTGTTGATTTTTGGATCACACTACTGTCCATGAATAGACTTCCAATTCCATCATCCTTGCCCTTCACTGCTCTGCCAAGTAGGCTCCAATAGGATCCTCGCTCCCCACATTCTAGTACAACTGTTCCCATGAGATCAAGGCTGCGTTTGGTTTGAGTGGTGGTTGAGAAGTTATTGATGTAATTATCGACACGGTCCACTAAAGCCAATTCATATGGTGCTACTGCTACCTTTTACTTGATGCTTCTACTCATTTATTGCCGAGTGGATCCAAGATCTGCTTTCACCGAAGTAACATTCACCTTCAAATTTAGAAGAACATGATCAAGCCAATAGGAAAGTTCTATTTTCAAATAATCATGACTTTTTCTTGGGATTCTGACGGTTAATTTGCCCTAAGAATCTGATTTAACTGGCGCCATAATGTTGACCAAAATACTTTTATCATCTTAGTGCTACTACTAAAAACGAGGAAATGCAATTTCAAATAATTCCTTTTCCATCCTATATCGCAGAGTCAAATTCCCCTACTAGGCTACTTTCTATGCAGACCCAATTTAATGGCAGTCGTGCTATATGGACCCGCTGGGGGACCGGGCCGGGATCCAATGGTCCTCATGGGGGACTGGGCCCGAATCCGGTCCCCCAGTCGGTCCAAGTGGACTTTCCCATTTAATGGAGGCCACCAAGTATTCAGTGAAAGGGAACCACTTGAGGGACCGGGCCCAAATCCGGTCCCCCAGTCGGTCCAAGTGGACTTGCCCATTTAATGGAGGCCACCAAGTATTCAGTGAAAGGGAACCACTTGAATCCCTCCTGAAAAGAAAACGTCCATAGAAAGTATAGAAGGGAAGGAGAATTTTACATTAACTCCCTCTAAATAACATTTTCCACAACCAACTCTGCTTAATTTAAAAAAAGAAAAAGAAAAAAGCACCGCTATAATTTGCATGTGCAAGCCCCAAGCAAAAGGAACATGGTCTCGAGCTCGTAGATTCCATTAGCATAACCGTGTTCACACTCATTTCTCAAACAAAGATTCTGTCTTGAACCCCATTCACACCCCACCTTATAGTGTTGATTATACTAAAGGGCTTTTCCATGGCTTTAGCCTCTCATTCCCTCATCAGCTTGTAATACAACTTTTGGTTGAGCCAGTCACCCAGCTCGGCTCAAATATATACAACAGTTAAAATAGTGACATAGTTATGATAATGATGCTTCAATTTTAATGTGTAAAATCCGTCTCTTTCCTATCGTACTTATCCGATATGAAGCCATTCTAGTATGGTGGGAGCTTTTTTAATAAGAAACTTACCCTTGCCTACAGGAACATCTTTGGATTTATAGTGTGTGAAAAAAATAGACATTAATTTATTGTTACACACCACTCTCGTTAGAGTAAAATTTAGTCCAACCCTTTGCATAGAGAAGCATGTTGCGTAATTGAGTCAAATCACATAAAGATAGGCTCTAAACCTGTTAAATTAGGTTATAGCCGCCATCACCATTCAATTGGAAACACTCATTTCTTGGAATTTTTTTTTTTATTATTTTTTTTGAACGGTTCTTTCTAAATGTTGGTATATTTTTGAAACATTGCTAAGATTGAAAAAGACGTGTATATCAAAATAAAATAGGGAAATCACAATAATCTATAAAATAGTTACTAGTAAAGCATTGATCTGGTGCACACCTCGTTGTGGGCCACACCTGGGGTTGGGGCCAGGGGGATTAGAAGATTTAAGTGGGCCTGGCCCTACTTGTGTATAAAATTAGGGACCCACCCGATATTCTAACCACTTGATCAATGGGACACAAGTTTCAGCAAGTTTATATTAAAAAGAAAGAAAACAGCTAATGTAATAGTCCAGTCAAATCAAATGGGTGTGAACCTTTGGATCCAGTTTCTAGATATAGGGGGAGTCTATATATAGGGGGAGTCTTGGTTTTGTGGTCTTCTCCGATGGATGATTAGGTGGGCCCCATTAGGTGGTGTACGTCATAATAACTATGCACACTATGTCACCCATAGTTATTAGTAATATTTTATCTTTGTAATGTTTATATTTAGAGGACTTAACTGGAAAAAATACTTATTACACACACGTTACGCGATCAAAAACTTTAGCCGATGGGCACCAATTAGAGCAATTGGGCCAAATTTTCATTTTTTTTAACCTATTTGGCACATCGTTGACACTGAAATTATTTACACTGAATAAGGTTGGCAATGACCTTATCCACGAACCCTATATAATCCGATTTCGAACTTCATTCTTCTCACTTCTCCAAAATCGTAAAGAGGCCATTTTCCTTCAGTATTGTATTGCTGCGAAACACGATGACTAGTGCATTTTTCCACCATTGATGTCACCGTTAATTTTCATTCAATCTCCTCTTGCTATTGTTTGGGTCTACACAAAGGAGGTAATGAAGAATATTCTCTTCACATGATAGAACCCTAAAAACCAATCTCCTCTTTCTATTGACAACGTATCATTCATATACTATCATTTAATGTATGGATACATGTTCTCTTTCACTATATGTTGTTTATTGATTGTGTCATTGAGTATGATATATGTTGCATTGGAGCCCTATTTACTGTTTTGCAATCTTCAATGTAATACATAATACTACATTGACTTAAATGTCAACAACCAAAGTACTTTATACATAATTAGTTACTAATAAGAAGGAAAATGTTCACAAATTTAATCTAAACCCCATGCATTATTGCATGAAAAGGATGGTCTAACTAATTTATGTTTTTTAATTTATGATGTTCTAATAGCATGTCAAATGTTGAGCACCTAATAATCTTTCACTATGACGATGAGTTTGAATTTGAGCTCAATCATCCTCAATACAAAGGTGGAACGCAGAAGATGAGATATCTCTCGAGCAATGTCGCGTTCAACGAGCTGTCCAAAATTGGTTTAGAAGCATTGAGTTGGGCAACAACTTTGGATGAGATAACTCTAAAGTATCTTCTAAACAATCGCATTTTTTTCATTGATAGATATCAACGATGACAATGATATCAATGGTTTGTCAAAATCGTCAAGAAGCGAAGCAAAAGGGATATTATTATTCATTTCAAGAAGGCTATGCGATGACGGCACTTTCCAACACACTCATGGCAATAGGTATGTTCTGAAGTTAAATCTATATTTCCACATTTTTAGCTTGGATCGAAGGTAGTTTTTTTTTCATTACTCTATATTGCAGGTCTATAAAGGGTGAAAGAAACGAAATCATTCGAGACGCTCCGAGCATTAGAAAGCCTGATATTAAATTAAAGGGCGTGCTACCACTGTCACATCCACCTTTTAAAGATTTTCCCATAATCAATATACAGGAGGATCACGATATTAAATTCCCAATAACATTGTCCTATTTTGCAGCAACTGCCGAACTAATTAAATCAGGTGTCGAAAGAGATACTACAAGCAGAAATGAACAAGACACCTTTTCAATATCTCCCCTTGTGAACACGATGGTCCCAGATAATGTTGTGACTGAAGAAGGGACCGGTTCAGGTAGAGAGATGTGGTTAGGTAAAGAGTTTTTTGATCGCGAGGCTTTTAGAAGAGCTATAGCAAAGTACGTAATATACAACAACTTCACCTTGAAACACGAGAGGACTAACATGAAGATGGTCACAACAAGTTATAAAGGAGTCGATTGTCCGTGACGTATACATGCCTCCATGGTAGATTATGGTCCACACTTCAGAGTTCGAAAGTATAATTCCAAACATTGTTACTCGAAACCACATATGAGAGCTGCACATCGGCAAGCAACTACGAAGCTCGTAGCAGAGTTCATTGAAGAGAATGTGAGATGCAATAATGATCATAGGCCCAAGGAGATCATCAATGAATGTCAGATTGAGTTTGGGACCCGCTTTACATACAGGAGAGCACATATGACAAATGATCTTGCACTATGCAAAGTGCATGGATCGTACGAGGAGTCTTTTATGATATTGCCGCTCTATTACAACGAGCTTCATAGAACCAACCCTGGTTCATACACTGCGTTGGACATCAGGGAGGATGACCGATTTAGACACTTCTTTTGGTCCTTTGGTCCATGCTTAAGGTCATTCCAAACCTCTCTAAGGCCATTGATAGTGTTGGATCAATCATGTCCTTGTGGCAATTATCCAGGAGTGCTAATAGTAGCCGTAGCATATGATGGAAATCATCAACTGTTCCCCATTGCATTTGCCTTTACTGAAGCGAAGCGACGTGATAGTTGAGAATGGTTTCTTGCACACTTGTCCTTGTCGTTGGGTTAGCCAAAAAATCTAACAATTATATCTGACCGTCAGAAAGGTTTGATTCCTGCAATACAAGCCATGATGCCAAGCGCAAAGCATTGTTTTTGTTGCCATCATATAGCTGAAAACATAAAGGCGGCTTTCAACGACCAAGGCATTATAAGAAAGTTTTGGAGCGCAGTGAGGGCTTACCAACCTTGTGACTATGATGCTTGCATGGACCACATAAAAAGTGTAGATGAGCGTGCATATAATTACATCCATGCGATTGACCGTCATACTAATTACATACTTGCATGGACCACATAATTACTCTCATGGACGCAGGTATGACATACTTACCAGCAATGTTGTAGAGTGCACAAATAGTCTCCCAAAAGACACCCAAGTGCGCCCAATTACGAAGCAAGTGGAAGAGATACGTGCAAAACTGATGGAATTCTTATAGAGACGGTCAACTCAAGTACAAAGCATCACCTCACTACTAACTCCGTACGCAAAGAAGTAACTAGCCATACAGATGGAAGAATCGCAAAGGGTAATGGTACGGGTAGCGGCATTGAATGAATATCAAGTGCAATCTTCAGAGTATGTTGATGTAGTTAATCTAGATCGTAGGTCATGCCCATGCCGCAAATGGGACGTGATTGGGATCCCATGTTGTCATGCTGTTGCCGCCATGAAAGCATGGAATATGAGTCCATATGACTATTGCGAGCACTAGTACCTCACAAGCACGTACTAGAAGATGTACAGTGATGTCATTCATGCCACCCGTGATAGAAAGCAAAAGGAATAGCATTTAACCGGGAGAGTTCTCCCACCATTGGCTAGTAAGCAACCGGGTCGACTGTAAGACCCCGACCCGAGTGAACCCGATTAGTGCTAATTAAGTTGCGTGTTAGTGCTAAGCTTGATTAGTGATTTTGGCTAAGTTGGATTTGGAATAGCTTTGATTCTAGTTTTGGGCTTCTGTGAGTGCTTGATAGCTAGTGGGGCCCTTTGGGGGTTCCCTTTTCGACTTTGCATTTGCTTAAGTGATTTCTCGGAATTGTTTTGATTTGCTTTCTTGACCCGTTAAATTTATCTTAATGATTCCTACAACTTTCATGTTGATCCCGTGTCCATTTGAGATCCCGAAACCCGATTTCATAGCCTTGAGGGCAAAACAGTCATTGCACACAAAATCTGTACCCAAAACTTGATATTCCCAAAACTCGTGAAACATATACTTTTTGGAAACTAGATATTTCGAAGATCATTTCTTCCTTCTTCGTCGAATTCATTAGAAGCCCCGATAGAGATGATTTCGGCCCAATTAGATTGGTTAGTGGTGGAGCCCACTCCCTACTTGTTTATAAGGTGAACCTTTCCCTTCCATTTCCTTTTTCCAGCACAAGAGAGAAAAACATAGGGTTTTCATTGCCTTCTTCTTCTTGCTTTGGCTTGCAATCACTAAACTCACCACCAACCTTGCACAACTTGAGTAGTGGAGATCATCACCTTCTTCCTCATCACCCTAGCTCCCTATTGACACCATTGCTAGAGAAAATCATTCATCACAAGACTTTCTTTGAGCTTGCCATTGCCATTAGAGGACCTTGCAAGTAAGTATTTCCCTTCATCTTCTAGATTTGTGTTCCTTTGGCCTTAGAGAAGCTTCACCTTCATTGTTATAAGGTTTCCTTGTTATTTCATTGTTTGACCATTTTAGGATTTGTTTGTTTGGGGTTTTTGCTCATAGTTTGGATTCCTTGCTTGGAAGAGTATTAGAGCTTGATTTCATTGTTAGAAGACCCAAGGCAAGTGGATGTTTTGATTCTTATAAGCTTTCAATGATTTTTGGTATTTTCCACTCATGCCTATTTATTGCATTGGTTTGAAATAAATGTCCATGTTAGAGTTTGGTCGTGCATTTATGACTTATAAGTGTATTGGTGAATGTCATTTAATTCTCTTCTTGTTTGTACTAAATGTACTATATGGTGAAATGGTTTCCTTCTTCCTTTGTATGGAATGGGATGTGGATGGAAGAAGTGATGGAGTGAACACATAATGGGGTTTTGAAGAAGTGTAGATAGAGGCATTGGAGGAGCTCTTAGCTCAATTTTATTGCAGGGACCAAGTGGAAGTGGGGAGAATGGTTTTGAGGAGGAGAAAGGGCTTAAATCTGAACACAGTGGGTGATTCCCGCACCTGGCGGTCAGCCTGCGGTCACCCGGCGGCTAACCGCCAGCTAGCCGAAATGTCACGGTTGCTTTTCCAGAGAGCACACTTCTCCACCTGAAAACTCGGTTAGCTCCACGGTTAGCCAGCGGCTAACCTCCGAACCCATCGGCGGCTAACCGCTAGTAAGCTGCATTTTGGCAGCCCGCCGCGGTCAGCTGCGCGGTCAGCCAGCGGCTAGCCGCCCATCCCAGCGGCGGCTAACCGCCAGGTGACCGAAATTTCCCAGGTTTCGGAAAGCTCCTCGCTCGAGCGAACTCTCCGGTTCGCTCGAGCGCTGAGCTTTGTCGGTCAAAGGAGATTTACTAGGCATTGTATGAGGCCATTCGAGAAAGAAACCATATCACGCAGATGTCATTCGAAGTTTTGAAACTTCAAAGTGTATAAGGAGCCCGGAATGTCTTCAAACTCAAGGAGTACCAAGTTATCATTATAATCGACATACGGGACCCCTATTCACTTAAACAAATCTTGAAACCAGTATTTTAGCCGAAATTGTTATAGTTCATTGTTTCACTTCATTCCAAGATTTGTATTATATGATTTGTTTTCCTGTAAGCATGATAGTTACACTAGTAACAGTTATTTGTCCCGAAATGTATTGCCCGACATGAAATGACAGTGTGCCCTTGAGCACCCCCGTCTTGCTTGTTTATTTATTATACTTGATTTACTTGCATATATCTCGATTTGTTATTTCACCTATGAGTCGGCATCACTAAGCTTGGATACCTTGTCGGTTTGATCCAACGACTTGGAGATCCTTCTCTCGTCCCGCCAGCTGCAGTTTGGATCCCGATACCCGGTTTATTACCGTGGTCCCGTCCCGATACCCGGTTCGCTACCGTGGTCCCGTCCCGTATATTTATATTGTATATATATGATTTGCGTTGATCTCCTCACCTTGAGTGACTGAGATCAACGTCCCGTTATACTGTTGTCACTTTAGTGACAGAGGACTTAGCTTTATGTGATTGTCATCTTGTTAGTTCCCGATTCCTTGGTTACCCTATATGGTTTTACCTTATTTACCTGTTTTCTAACAAGTGATTTATCTACTCTATGAGAGTTCTTGTTTAAACAGATTTCTATGCTTTTCAAGGTATTCCCTTTATTATTATATGTTGTTGTATTCTTCTCATTCTCTTGTCAGACCGTCGTGTCTGACCCAATTGCTTTGGTACTCAGGTCCCATTGCCGGTTTCCTTAAGGAGGAGCCAGAGGAGGCGGTAGGTGAGCCGCAACCTCTAGTCGAGTGGCGCGCTGACGATGTCATGTAGACATCGGGTTGCTAAAAGAGGCGTAACATTTTGAGGGGAACTATTTAACCATTCATTGGGTTATTGTTTTGTTTATATTGGCCTTTGTTGGCCTCTAATTTTGGGAAATGTAATTAAATGATATTTGTATAAACTTTAACCTACTTTGGGTAACATGCTTTAGATCATTGCTCTTTCTGATACAGTTTTGATACTTGATGTAAATGCTTTCACGACTATAGATAGTCTGACTATTTGATTTGCTACATGCTTTCGCACTTTATAGAAATGTTCATTTATGGTTGTGATATCCTCACCGCGGACACCTGTGGGAAATTAAATAAACGTATGTTGTCATTTTAACAGATGTAATGTGGATCATCATTTAGTCCCGATCCCGGATCGGTTCCTTCGTGGGGACCCGGTCCGAGGTCGCGACATCGACCAAAGGAGAACAGTTGAAGATCGGCATCGCAAACGAAGAGTGGTAACTTCTTCGTGCTTGTCGCGACCCCGGAACGGATCCCGGGCCCGCGACGAGTGTTGCATTGCATTCGGTGTTGTTAATTGCTTTCCCACAGGTTCCCGCGGTGAGGACTCCCAAAGACACGCGGAATCTGGCTCACACGTACAAGTATGCGGAAGCGTGTAGCAAAACACATCAAGATGAGCCCAACAAAACATTTGGGTGCCATAACAAATGATCACAAGGCATGGTATCATAGAAAGAAGCTAACAAGCATTCCCATTAATATTCAAGTTATAGAACTAATACAAAAACAAGTTAAGTTTAGTACAACCCATGAGAGACCAATAAAGGTCAATACAATCTCAAAATAACCAAAAGAAACCCCAAGACTAAGGGTGACGAAACTCGAGAACCAGACCGACATCTAAATGACATCGTCGGGCTGCCACTCTCTCACGGGAGTTGGCTCACAAGCCTCCTCCTGACGCTCCTCCTCAAAGGCAACGTCTCCTGCACCTGGGCACCAATAAACAAGGGTCAAACACGACGGTTTGGCAGGTAATCAATTTAGGCATGAACATGAACAATAACATTTAGAGAAAACATGTGAGCAAATCTTTGGTATGAAGTACTATCAAAGTTGAGATACATTTTCAAGAGTACGAACAAAGCTGAGATACAAAATAATCTAGCATGAGTACATAATATATCATGAATAGTTATCAACCACAAAGAGCCCATCCTTTCTCTATCATTTATATAATGAAAAGAGCAAGCACGCACGACAAGCACGATATACATAATATAAGCACGACACGATTTCCCACAAAGACGGGAATTCCGGCCGCGGAACCGGACACGCACGATGTGTAATAAATACACGACCAGTCTGCAGACAATCCACATGTTTAAAGACCCCCAGACGGTGGATCAAACCGAAAGGGCAGTCTAAGCTCGGTGGTGTTTACTTAATTCATGAATGCACAAGACACGCGAAGCACGATCAAAACACGTCGAGATAAAAAGGGGGAAATTACTTATCAAAACACGACGAGCACGACTAGCAAGGGGCATAATAATTATGCATAACACGCTTAGGAAGTGATCCCCTTTTTTCTGGAAACAAAACTTCAAAACAAATTTATACTTGAGCTTCAAAACAAGTGCACGCTTATACTTATCGTACCAAGACGGAGGTTCAAATACAAAATCTGACAAGCATGTGCTAAGGCTACTAATTGACCTTTGTGTAATTGAAACTCCAAATGTCAGAATATACAAGAATTGGTGTCCCCGAAGTTGGGTTTCATTTCGAAGTTCCATTTACACAATGTCAAGTTAAAACCCTTAACATAGTCTAGTTTTCAACCCTCAAGGAATACACAAAATGGAGAGAAATCATCTCCCTGAGTCTGGCAGGTTCGCTCGAGCGAACCTGTCACGTTGATGACACTTCGCTCGAGCGAGACACTTCGCTCGAGCGGACCTTACAAGGCGTAGACAGTTCGCTCGAGCGAATGTTGGCTCGAGCGAATAATAAAATGCGTTCGAACGAACGACTCACTGCCTCGCTCCGTAGGAGACAGTGGCTTGTTCGCTCGAGTGAACCCAGGGTCGCTCGAGCGAACAGGCTGCTGCCTGAGCTCGCTGAGTGCGGAAATCCCCTTTCCTTGCACATCTTTCACTACATTCTTCTCCTTCTTCTCATCCACCAACCACATATCATCCCTTGAGCCTTCATGCTCACCAAGGGTTTATTTATCATCATCCACACATCCAAATCAAGTAAGATAAAATCATAAACTTGTAGACAAATCACATGCACAATTCCTAAAACGAAATAGAATCAAAATACAATGCACATGAAGCCTATAAAGATCACTTGCCTTGACCAATGCTAAAAATCTTCTTAAGCACTTCTCCCAAGCTAATCAAGAACTACAAAACCCAAAGAAAACACACAAAACTCACTCAAAATGGAGCAAAGAACCCATTTTAACAAAAAGGGTTTGAACACTTGAAAAACACAATCTTAAGGAGTTAAAAAGACTTTATGGAAACCATGGCTTGAAGCTCTTACCTAGAGAAGGTAAAACAAGAGAGATGGAAGAGAATGGAGAGCTTTCCAAACTTGAAACCTTAAGAAAATTGTATCAATGGAGAGCTTGCAAGGAGATGAAGAAGATGATGACTTTGAAGTTCTTTTTGGAGCTCACTAGCTAGCTCATGCAAGAGGAAATGAAGAGAAAGGGAAAAAGGGGTTTTCCTTGCCCTAGCTTCAGAAATTGCAGAGATTTGGGGGAATGAATGGAAGAGAGGAAGAAAGGGTTTAAGTGAAGGAAAATGGGTCCCAACTAACTTGAACTTGAAATGGCTAAAACATGATCTTGTGGGCCTCGGATGACTTCGACGAAGAAGGATAAAACGATCGTCGAAATATCTAGTTTCCAAAAAGTATATTTTTGACATAGTTTTGAAGTCTCGAAAATTGTGTCCAGATTTGTGCAAGAAAGACAATTTTACCCTCTTTGGGCCAAAACTTGGGTTTTTGGGCTTCAAACATGAATGGGCTTAATACGAAAGTTGTAACACGTCGAAATATCAATCAAATGAAATCAAAATCACAATCACACGGAAATCGATACGATCTTCCCAAGCTCACACGTGCACTCAGGCCATCCTGAGTGTGTCTAACTAATATTAAACGTTCTCAAAATCACCAAAGCTATATCCAAGACTAAAACTAATCACTTCTAACCCAACAATAACTAAACCCACTTAGGACTAAACACATACTAATCACACACTAATCGGATTGGTCTGGGTCGGGGTCTAACAGTGCTGTAGAGAGGGGTCACAACCGTGGGAACTGTAAAAATCTACCAGTTCAACAATGAGGTTGATGGATTTTGTGTTTTGGGTCTGCTCATGTAATCTTTTTGAGCAACAGGGTCAACCAAAAAAGAATAGGATCATAGTTGAATCCAAACAACTCAAGTGAATAGTGGTAAATTGTTCGTGTTATATAGAGAGTGGTAAGACTGTGGGAGCTGCAAAAAAACCGCCAGTTCAACAATGAAGTTCATGGGTTTTGTATTTTGGGGCCGCTCATGTAATCTATTTTTTGTTTTGGGTATGTTTTTGGATAGTTTTTGTTGTATGTATGTTTATGGTAAGTTTCTTAAAATGACAGTAATGGTTTTTGCCTCATTTTTGGATGTTTATGTATAAATTATCATTTCTTTTGAAAAGATGTTTTGCATTTTTGAATGTTTCTGTATAAAATACGGTCACAACTAACGTAGGTTACATAATTTTCTCTCCAGAAGTTGTAACTTTTCCAGGCTTTCTCTAGAAGAATTTCTAAGTACGGCTCGGTGATGACCTTAGCAGTGTAAAATAAGGTCACCACCGATGCAGGCTACCTATTTTTCTAACCAGAAGTTGTAACTATTCCAGGAAAGCGTTGGCAAAAAACTCATTACAGGGTCGATGATGACCTTAGCAGTGTAAAATAAGGCCACCACCGATGTAGGCTTCCTATTTTTTTGATCAAAAGTTATAACTTTTTCCAGGCAACCCCTGGCTAAAATTCTAAGTCCAGGTCGGTGATGAACTTAGCAGTGTAAAATAAGGTCACCACTTACGTAAGTTTCCTATTGTTTTGACCAAAAGTTGTAACTTTTCTAGGCATCATCTTCATTGAATCCATTACAGGGTCGGTGATGACCTTAATAGTGTAAAATAAGGTCATTGCTGACGCAAGCATCCAAGTTTCCTAACCAAAGTTGTAACTTTTGCAGGCAACCCCTGGTTAAAATTCTAAGTCCGAGTCAGTGGTGACCTTAGCAGTGTAAAATAAGGTCATCACCGACGCAGGTATCCTAATTTCCTGACCAAAAGTTATAACTTTTCCAGGCAACCCTTGGCTAAAATTCTAAGTCCGGGTCCGTGATGACCTTAGCAGTGTAATATAAGGTCACCACCGACGCATATATACTAATTTCCTGACCAAAAGTTATAAGTTTTCCAGGCAATCCCTGGCTAAAATTCTAAGTCTAGTCGGTGATGATCTTAGCAGTATAAAATAAGGTAACCACGACGCATGTATACTAATTTCCTGACAAAAAGTTGTAACTTTTCCAGGCATCCTTAAGAAACTTAAGTGTTATAGCATCAGTGATGACGCTGTATAAATGAGGAAAAAAAACTAGTAAGGATGCGACTGTGACATTTACATCAAAAGCCACTTATGTGCTTCAAAAAAGTTATGCTGCATTTAAAATACAAAGACAAACATTTCATGCATTCAATTGACATTCAATCATTCAATCAACATCGCATATACAATTAAGAAAAAACTATGTACATCTCCTAAGTTTAAAGTTGAAAATTCACAACATCCACAGCATAATCACTTCAATTACAAGTTAAATTAGGACGCATTTCCAAGAACACATAGAGCACAAAAAATTTAGGGGAAGGTTCACTGCAAGTCAGGCGGCAAGACCGAGAGTGGAGGGAGGTTAAGCTTTGACGCATTTCGAATTCAGTTTTGCTCGAATATGTCGATGACAATTCTCCGTCAGTAGTACGGGATGTCTAACTGGGTGAACTCGATGGGACGACGATATATGCATTGTTCTGGGAATGCACAGGCGAACAACCTGCAGTCATTTCCGTTATCTTGAAATGGGATGTTCGACTTTATACTTACAAATCTTTCACAGGTCTTTTGGCCCTAAATCTCTCTATTCGAACTATTATAATACTCCCAACAGTTCTCATCGACATATCCGACCAGAAAGGATCAATGGTTGTGAGCATGTAGTACGTAGACTAGAGGCTTGCACTCCATCGCGTCCATAACATGTTCTCCCTTTGGCCCAAAGGCCATATCATCCCTAGTCTTTAGGCTATGTTCCCAAAAACTCTGCAAGATACGCATCTCAGACATCAAACAACTAAGGCATTAAACCTATTGAGCAAAATTCTTAAGTGGCTTTAATCTTTTATTAAACTTACTCATATACTAGGGTCCGCCAAGTATGCATCCTTGCACCTTTCTCATAGCCATCAAACTGATACTTGAATCCATCCAAGTGCCCTCGTCCAATAAATCTCTAAGGGACTTAGAAACGACGCACGGGATTATCATATCCAACTCCTCTTTCCTGTCAATGCAATGAATTTAGGGATGTTGAATTAGTAAAAAAACCCAACAACTTGAGAATTACTATGGAAGTGTTTTCAACAATTGCAGTTACCTATGCGTGAAATATTTGTAGAAATCCATCAAAAGTTCATTCTCCACTTCTGTCTGAACATAACCCATTTGGGGCAATGGTTGTTGATAATCAAGAAACCTAACCAGGATCTTCCTCGGCATCGGTCTGTGCTTGCACCTCCATATCAATGAATCAATTGTAGCGGGTGAAGGGGCTACAATGATTGCTTGGCAAGTGACCTTCGGAGGTGTGTTGTATCCTTGAGGATCGGGTGAGACAGAGATAAGATCTTTGATAGGGATGTTATCCACGTCACCAAAGGCCGCGTCAAGGTTGTTAGCATCAACTTCATGTGTTTACTCCTCACCCAAAGTGTGAGAGGTTGATGCCTTGATGGGAGAGTCCTCTATCATTAAGGGAGCATCGATGCTTAGTCGAGGCTTTTTTGCATTACATTAACCAACGATTGTAACCTATTCATATACTTGGAATTATTCATACAGGCAATTCGCAAAATGAAATGTCCGAATTTATTTATATCCTTACAAGATTTTCATCATCTTTTGAAGTGAAGTACTACATGTCTCGACGTAGTCCTCGTATGTAGTCCCAAATGTGGACCTAAATATCTCGACCTTTTTCTTAATCAAAGTCATGAAGAAAACTAGGTCCACATTTATAGTGATCGAACGGTCACATGACCGTACGACGTGGTCGAGGAAGAGAGAGACCTGCAGTCGACATATTGAAAGGAACTAAATCAATGTAAAGCAAAGTAAGGGCTACAAAGGGTGTGAATGTCATACCTGAGTATGTCGGATAGTATGAGAATGGGCATCGGGCTGTGGGGGAGGATCCATTTGTGGCTCGTCGCGTTACCTGGCACGGCCAATACGCATGATGATATTCACTTTATACCATCTCATGTATTCTTCTTCATCCTCCCCGCCTTTTGATTTTCCTTTTCTCTTTAGCACATTGTTTGCCCGAGCTTCGCATGACTTGACCTCCTCCTCGTGCACTAGACTCCAGTCTATAACAGATCTCCTCTTATTTTCCTTCCTAACGATGGGCCCGACGAAGCATGGAGGACCGTTTGTCTCAAGCCAAACTGCCTCATAACCTTAGGGGAAGGGTGACGCTCCAACACCCAATATGATATAAGGAAAGAGTTTGTTGTGAAAAGTGGTTTGTCAGCCTTCGACACGTGCTTCAAAAATTTCTTTTCATACTTTTTGTACGGCTGCCACTCAAACTAAGCATGAAGCATTGGGTAAATTAGAATTATTAAAGCAAGTATGAAAATGATGGAAAATAGAAATGAACTAATTCTACCTCTTTAGAGGTGAGGTAAATGAGTTGCTTGCGCACTTCTCTCACGGTCGTTAGATGGGTCATTCCATGAAGTCGGTTGGCCCATGTAACCATCAGGGGAAACTGTATGTCATAGTTTAAAAGCTGGTTTGGACTTTAAATTCGACCAATCTTCATCCTAGTGTACACCAAGATCTGTTAAAAGAGAGGGATTCATTAGAACATTAAGATATAAATAGTGAAAGTATGAAGAAGTAATATATCAAGCTCACCTAAAGAAGTTGGAGGGGGCCAGAAAGAGACTTAAACTTCTTCTCAACAGCATCGCCCTCATCAGTGGGGTCGGGCATCTCACGCTTCTTGACCCCTCCCAATGAACTTCCTTGTTTAGCATTCTGTACAAGTTGGTTATACAAGTAGAGGCCCATGAGTAAGGCCTAAACTCTCTAAACAACTCTAAAATATAAAAGGGGCCTCGTACCCCTGAAGAATTACAAAGAATCTATCCTGCTAAAAAAAAGGGTTGAGTTCTGCACATCTCCTCGGCCTCTGTCATCTTCTTCTTCTTCGACTCTCCTTTTCTTTTTGTCTTCTTTCCCTTTTGCTTGGTCTTCTCCCTCTCCCTCAACTCCTCCGGAGTAGGACAGAAGACGCATTCAATCTAGGTAAACATGAGGGGAATCCCATTTTAGTCTTCTTTCTTTTGGGGGGCCACACCAAGAAGCTCTTGACAAAGATCGTCAATCTCATAGTGGGTGTATGTACGACTCGTCACAGGTGGACCATCTATAGGTAGGCCATAGATGTAAGCTACATCCTCCAATGTGATGGTAGCCTCGCTGGATGAGAAATGAAAGGTGTTCGTCTCCGGCCTCCACCTCTCAGTCAGCCTCATGATCAAGGCATTGTTGATCCTCATCCACCTCCTCTGAGCCAGATGATACAACCCAGCGTCTGTAACCCAGTGCATCTGACACTCGTTTAGGTCGCACTTCCCATAGTTGGGGTTAGTTGGAAAGCATCTGCATGTGTCCAACTCATGCGAGAAAAATGAAAGTTTGAATAACGTTAGCCATAGATCGAAAGGAAGTTCAATTGATTACTGGTTGTGTAAAAGAGAGTATACCAAACTGCGTTTGATAGCGGCGGAGATGTGATGCTCTTGCTCGCACAAAAGTTGGGCTGGTTGTACATATGAGGTACTAGCCTCGTTGCGGGGAAATTCTGCGTCGCTTGTATTCTCTTAAGACATCTGTGTACATCCAGATTAGACATGATAACTGTTAGACCCCGAGCCAGACCAAGTCGATTAGTGTGCGATTAGTATGTGTTTAGTCCTAAGTGAGCTTAGTTGTTGTTGGGTTAGAAGTAATTAGTTTTAGTCTTGGACATAGCTTTGGGAATTTTGAGAACGTTCAGTATTAATTAGACACACTCAGGAAGGCCTGAGTGCACGTGTAAGCTTGGGAAGATCGTATCGATTTCCGTGTGAGTGTGATTTTGATTTCATTTGAATGATGTTTCGACATGTTGCAACTTTCGTTTTAAGCACATTCATGTTTGAAGCCCAAAAACCTATGTTTTGGCCCAAAGAGGGTAAAGTTGTCTTTCTTGCACAAATCTGGACACAATTTTCGAGATCTCAAAATCATGTCAAAATTATACTTTTTGGAAACTAAATATTTCGACGGTCGTTTTATCCTTCTTCGTCGAAGTCATCCGAGGCCCACAAGACCATGTTTTAGTCATTTCAAGTTCAAGCCAAATGGGGCCCTTTGGGTCATCACTTAATGCCTTTTCCCTCTCTTCCCATTCACTTTACCAAAATCCTGCAACTTCTTAACCTAGGGCAAGGAAGAGTCTCTTTTTCTCTCCATCTTCCCCATCTTGTTTGATCTAGCTAGAGAGCTCCAAAGAAGATTTCAAGAATACCATTTTCTTCCTCTGATCCTAAGCTCTCCATTGATACAATTTTCTTGAGGTTTCAAGTTGGGAGAGCTCTTCATTCTCTCCCATCTCTCTTGTTTGACCTTCTCTAGGTAAGAGCTTTCACTCATATCTTTCATGGAGTTATTTTGGTTCCTCAAGATTATGTTTTTCATGTTTTCAAACCCTTTTTATAAAAATGGGTTCCTTGCTTTCATCGTGTTAAGTTTGGTATGGTTTTTCTTGGTTTTTCTTGTAGTGTGGGATTAGCTTGTGAGAAGTGCTTGGAGGAGTATTTTTAGCATTTGGGCAAGGCAAGTAATCTCTATAGGACCATCGTGCATGTGTATTTTAAGCTACATTGTTGTTTTTGGAAATTTTGCATATGAAAATGTTTATAAGCTTCATGATCATGTTTTCCTTGGATTGGATGTTTAGGATTGTGAGAAATGTGTATTTTATCCCTTGGAGAGCATGGAGGCTCAGGGAGTGCAGGTGGAATGAAAAACAAGAAGAAGAGAAGAAGGAAATATGGAAAATCTGTACTGAACTATACTTCCCGTGCAGTTTCGGTCAGCTGGCGGCTAGCCGTAATTCCCATTTCGGCTAATCGCGAGCCAACCGAAATCAGCGGTCCCTTTTCCAGTAGCTGACTTTTGCTTCAGGGTCCTGCGGTCAGCCCTGCGGTTAGCTCACGGCTAGCCGCCAGTTCCCTTGCGGCTAACCGTAAGCCAACCGAAATTATTACGGTTCCTTTTCCAGAGAGCGGCATCAGATCTGGGTTTTCAGCGGTCAGCTTACGGCTAGCCGCCAGTTTCTAGTTCGGCTAGCCGCCAGCTGACCGTAAGCTGACCGAAATTGACCAATTCCTAGTTTTGAAGAAGTTTTGCAAGAGTGAAAACTAGAACATGTTAAGTGACCTTTAGCTTGATATTGTGTACTCGAAACTCGAGATGTCTTGAACTTCCGGGACACCAACTCTATTCCAAATTCCAACATTTGGGCTTCGAATACACAAAGATCAATCAAGGGTCCTCACATGTGCTTGATAGGCTTTGTGTTCGTACCTTAGTTTGATATAATGAATATCATCGTGTACTCGTTTTGAAGTTTAGTACAAGCTAGTTTTGAAAATGTGTTCCAAGAATAAAGGGATCACTTCCTAAGCGTGTTATGCATATTAATTATGCCCGTGCTAGTCGTGTTCATCGTGTTTCGATAAGTGATTTCCCCCTTTTTCTTATCTCGACGTGTTTAGACCGTGTTTCACGTGTTTTGTGCATTCATGAATTAAGTAAACACCACTGAGCTTAGACTGCCCTTTCAGTCTGATCCACTGCCTGGGGGTCTTTAAACATGTGGACTGTCTGCAGACTGGTCGTGTATTTATTACACATCGTGCGTGTCCGGTTCCGCAGCCGGAATTCCCGTCTTTGTGGGAAATCGTGTCGTGCTTATATTATGTATATCGTGCTTGTCGTGCGTGCTTGCTCTTTTCATTATATAAATGATAGAGAAAGGATGGGCTCTTTGTGGATTGTAACTATTCATGATATATTATGTATTCATGCTAGTTTGTTTTGGTATCTCAGCCTGTTCGCATTCTTGAAGATGTACTTCAGTTCTGATAGTATTTCATATCAAGGATTTGTTTATATGTTTTCTCTAAATGTTATTATTCATGTTCATGCCTAAATTGATTACCTGCCAAACCGTCGTGTTTGACCCTTGTTTGTTGGTCCCCAGGTGCAGGAGACGTTACCTTTGAGGAGGAGCGTCAGGAGGAGGCTTGTGAGCCAACCCCTGTGAGAGAGTGGCAGCCCGACGATGTCATCTAGACGTCGGGCGGGGTCTTGAGTTTCGTCACCTTTTGTCTTGGGTTTCTTTTGTCGTTTGAGGAGTGTATTGGCCTCTATTGGCCTCTCTTGGAATTGTAACAAAACTTAACTTGTTTTAGTATTAGTCCTATAACTTGAATATTAATGGGAATGCTTGTTAGCTTCTTTCTTTGATACTATGTTTTGATATTAATTGTCATGAGCACTTAAACATCGTATTGGTGCTCATCTTGATGTGTTTTGCTACACGCTTCCGCATACGTGATTGTGTGAGTCAGATTCCGCGTGTCTTAGGGAATCCTCACCGCGGGAACCTGTGGGAAAGTATCATCTACTGCGTCGCGGGCCCGGGATCCGTTCCGGGGTCGCGACAATAACATAAAAAGTTATGAAGGCAAGCATGAATAAAAGGGCAAGCATACATAAAAAAATGTTCAAAATACGGAAATAGTTAACACTAAAAAAATTCATGCTTAAAAGAAATAGTGAACACTAAATACTCATACAAACAACAAGGACAAGAGGTATGAGGTGTGGATTATAGATGGGCCATAGAGGTATGGTAGCAAGAGGGAGTATATTTTTTTTTCTTTTTCATATTAGTTGAAACAAAGTGTTTGAAAGGGACTATGTGAGAACCCGACCCCTAATCTCTTGGATTAGTGTTGTTTTATTTATGGATTAGTTCTTTTAGTGGGATTAGTAGTTGTTTGGTTGAGTTTGTGAGCTAGAATGGTTTTCTTCTAGTTTTGGGCTTTTGAATGCTTCGGTAGCTTGTGGGGCCCTTTGGGGGTTCCCTTTTTGGCTTTGTATTTACTTGTGAGATTTTCCCGATTTGTTTCGTGTTGTGTTTTTGGCCTGTTGCATTCATCTTGAGGAATCCTACAACTTTCATGTTGATCTCGTATCCATTTGAGAACCCAAAACCCGATTTCTTGGCCTTGAGGGCAAAACAGTCATTTCACACCAAATCTGTACCCAAATCTCGATATTCCCGAAACCCGCGAAACATATACTTTTTGGAAACTAGATATTTCGAAGATCATTTCTTCCTTCTTCGTCGAATCCATCCGAGGTCCCGAATTAGATGATTTCAGCCACCCAAGTTCTTTAAGTTGTGGGACCCAAACCTCACTTGCTTATAAGAGAAACCCATCCCCTTCATTTCATTCCATTCCATTCCTCATTTTCCAGCACAAACCAGCAACCTAGGGCTTTCCTTGCCTTTCTCTTCTTCTTCTTGCTTCTTCATCTCCAAGCCACACCAAGAGTTCATCAATCAAGCAATGGAGATCACCAACCTCTTCCTCATCTTGCAAGCTTTCCATTGATACCATTTGTGAAGAGAACCCTCCATCACAAGACTTCCCTTGAGCTTACCTTGTCCATTAGAGGACCTTGCAAGTAAGTGTTCTTCTTCATCTTCTAGATTTGTAATCTTCTAGCCTTAGAGAAGCTCCACCTTGATTATTGAAAGGTTCCCTTGTCATTTCATTGTTTAACCCATTTTAGGGCTTGTTTTGGGGGTTTTTGTAGAAATTGTGGATCTTGAGCTTGAGAGGTAATTAGGAGCTTGATTTGCTAGATTGGAACCCAAGGCAAGTGGATGAATGGATGGTTTTAATGTTATCAAAGTTTTATGAGAAAACCCTAAGTTTATTTCTTGTTCTTGATCATTGAATACATGCTTGCACACATGCTCCTTGTCACTTATATATGGATTTCGAAATTTGCATATTAATGGTTGTTTCTATCTTGTTAATCTCTTGGAGAGGTATGCATTTCATTTGGTCAAGTTTGCTCATATGGTTTTATAAGGAATAGGATCGGTTTGGCCATCCATGGTTATATTTATTAGTTACATTGACTTGAAGTTGATACTCATTTAATGAGTTTTGTTAAATCATCTATTGTGATGGGAATGTGATCAATAGACTTTGTTTATCCATAGATTTTTGGCTCAATTGGACCTTTGTATACATTGGAGATTCTTTCCTTTGGTTTGGTTTTTTGTTAAATGGGAAGAAAGAGGTGTTCAAAGTTAATTTTTCATTGGATTTTTAATGAGGATTTTAAGTGAATATGGAATAAAAATGTTAGTGGTTTATGTGTTGGAAGGAAAGGAGGAGAAAGAGAACAACTGAACTGGTCCGGAATCCATTTCTGGACCGTTCGCTCGAGCGACCATGACACTTCGCTCGAGCGAACTGTCCAGGAAAGGATTCGGGCATTTCCAGTAACTTGGTCGCTCGAACGCATTTAAATAACCGCTCGACCGATGAGTTCGCTCGAGCGAACTCTTCGATTCGCTCGAGCGATGCGCTCTGTCTGGCTAGGCCACGTTGGGATAACGTTGAACTGTTTTAATGCACTGGGCCAGTGGGTTTTGAGATTTATTTTTTTTGTGGACCTTGGCTACCCTCCTTGGACTCACTTGACCATATGTGAGAGCGTCTTGAGCCGATGCTCTTCACGGTTGGTTCGGAATGCATCGAAGTTCAATCTATTCAATCTTGAACGGGTTGGAATGACATGATATCCTCTTCATACCTAAATGCAAAGTCTATTTCCTTGGGTATCGCGGATTCTATTCCTTTCGGTGACTGAGTAGGTTGCTCGATGGTTCCGGGTTGACATCATACTTAGGATGGACCGTTGATAGTCTTGATTTTTCTATTATAACATCTAGTTATAACCATAAGCTCAATTTAAGTTTTGAAAATCGCAAAAGTGCATAAGGAGCCCGGAATGTCTTCAAACTCAAGGAGTACCAAGTAATTGTTATAATCGACATACGGGACCCCTATTCACTTAAATAGATCTTGAAACCGATATTTTTACCCGAAATTGTTATAGTTCATTGTTTCACCTCTTTTCCCGAGATTTGCATTACATGACTTGTTTTCCCGAAAGCATTGAAGTTACTCTAGTAACAGTTACTTGTCCCGAAGTGCATTGCACCACATGATATGTTAGTGTGCCCTTGAGCACCCCCGTCTTGCCCGTTTAATTATGTATTTGTACTTGATTTACTTGCATTGTCTCGATTGTATTTGACCTATGAGTCGGCACCACTAAGCTTGGATAACCTCGTTGGTTTGATCCACCGACTTGGAGATCCCCCTCTTGTCCCTCCAGCTGCAGCTTGGATCCCGCTACCCGATTATTACCGTGGTCTTGTCCCGATACCGCAGATTGCTACTGTGGTCCCCGATGCCCGGCTCGCTACCGTGGTCATGTATAGTATATGTATATGCATTCATGAGATCCACTGTTTCTCCTCACCTCGAGTGACTGAGATCAGTGCCTAGTATATGTATTTATATGAGATCCCCTGTTTCTCCTCACCTCGAGTGACTGAGATCAGGGCCTAGTTATTGCTCTATCGCTTTAGTGATAGAGGACTTAGCTTCGTGTGGTTGCCATCTTGCCAGTTCCCGATTCCTTGGATACCCGACATGTTTTATATTGTTTACTTGCTTTCCGATAAATGATTCGTTTCCTTTATGAAAGTTGTTATTTAAACAAGTGCTAATATTCTCCAATGTAAATTCAATTATTATTATATTGTCTTCTGTTCTTTGTACCCGCACATGTTTTAAATGAATGCCGGTTGGGCGAATACCCATGCTTTTATATATGTTTCACACGATCGATGGTCTTACTAGATTTATGTGATTTCACATGTTTTAAATGAATACCCGAATTGTTAAATACCCATGCTTTTACATATGTTTCAAACGATCAATGATTTTGCTAGATTTATATGATTACACATGTTTTAAATGAACACCCGGTTTGTTAAATATCCGTATTTTCACATATGTTTCAAATGTACATTGGTTTTGCTAGACTGCTATGAATACCTGGTTTGTTGTATACTTATGTTTTTACTTAAGTTTCAAATGAACACATGTTTTATTAGATAGTCATGTTTTACCCATGCTTGGAATGAATACAGGTTTTCCCCGAGATTCCCGACTTTGCACCCGTTTAATTATATGCAGCATTTGATCGATTAGCATGATTTATTATATGTTTTGTTCTTGAGTATATTTGTGATCTTTTCATCCACCTGCCAGACCGTCGCGTCTGATCCACTACTTTTGGTACTCAGGTTCAGATTTCTTCGCCCCGAGTTGAGTGTTTTTATTGGCTGTGGAGCCATGCCTTGCAGGTTGGTTTGTCGGCTATGTCATGTAGACATTGAGCTTGACATCGGAGCTACGTCACATTTGGGTAGTAGTTTATAGTTTTTGTTGTATGGCTTTTATTAGCCTTTGTCTTGGGATTCTTAATTAATGCACATTGATAATTGTAACTTGAACATATTTGGGAATGTAATATCCTGTTACTGTCAGCTCTGTATTTTATTGTGATGGTTACTCCAGTCTGATATGATTCTTGATATAATAGCTATGTGCTAAAGGTTGAGTGCGACGCGGAATCCGATGGCCACGGACTTCGGGTCGCAACGCCACAAAAGCTTCCGCAAAATATTCAGAATGTGTTGTCTTCACACACGCGGATCCTGGGAGAAGTAAAAATACATTTATGCTTAAATCCCATTCCCGCCCCCGAGGTTTCGGTTCGGGGGCATGACAGACTAGAAGTGGAAGGCCTTCATAGAAGGTTTAAAATATTCAAGGTTAAGAGGACATATAACAGCCAAAGCAATTCTACATGACCCATTATAACTGCTAAGCGGATATATTCACTAAGTATCTGCACATGGTAGATACTTAGTTAACAAATTCAAACCCTTATATTTGGAAATGTCACAATCCTGTATGATGTTGGATAGGACCCGTGAATAACAAAGAACATGGGCAGCTCTTGTTGAAACATAATCACTAAGGACATACGTGTTTGGGTTGAAATACAAATGAAGATCAAAGGCTAGCACTACTAGAAAAAAGGGTTTTTATATCGGTTACAAAAACTGCCCTATATCGGTTTTTCATATAACCGATATAATATCTTCAGTTAAGGTTTTTTATATCGGTTTATATTTTTTTATATCGGTCAATTTTTTATTTATATCGGTGACACAGGAACCGACATAATAAACTCTATATATAATATCGGTTATGAAAAATATGATATTAATTTCAATATTTTATATCGGTTATTACAAAACCGATATTATATACACATATTTTATATCGGTTGTATACACATATTTTATATCGGTTATTATTAAATTGATATTATATACACATATTTTATATCGGTTATTATGAAACCGATATTATATACACAATAATTTTACATCGGTCTAAAAATCGCTTAATCTACTGCTCCCGGCCCGCGCGGGTTCACTCCCTCCTTTTTTTTTTCGTTCCCTCCCTTCTCTTGCTTTCTCCATCATTCCTTATTTCCCTCCTTTTTTTTCCTTCCCAACTCCCTTCTCTTTCTTTCTCCATTAATCGTGCCATCTCTGTTTGGGGTTCCTCAATTTCGTGCACTATTTCGGTTCTTCTCCTCCCCCCCCGGTTGCCCAGTTTATCTTCCTGCAGATAGGTTCCTTTCTCTTTTGGTTGCAGGGTGGTTTTTTGGTCTGAAGGGGTGAATTATCAGCTGGATTATAGCTGCTGCAGGTTTTGGCACCTTCCTTCCTTGGTCTATTTTGAAGGGCTCTATGAGTAGTTCAAGTCATGAGTTTTTGCAATTTTGATTAGAAGGTGCTTCTCCTGCTGCCTGCTCCATCTCTCCTGCTGCCTGCTCCATCTCAGTCTTTCATTCTCTGCTTGCTGGATAGCTCGCTGATTGCAGGGATGGTTCTGTTTCTGTAGCAGGTTTTTCTTCCAATTACTTTGGGTTGGTTCCTTTTGCTTGGCCTTCTGAGTTGAAGATGTCTTTTGCCTGATCCCTGTCTGAGTGCTTTCATATTCTTCATCACAATCAAAATCTCCAAAGCCTTCAAAACCCCAAAACCCAATGTACATCACAATCTAGGGGTGTTCGTTTGTTTGGTGTTTTGCTTGGGTCTGCAGGGCCTGAGAGGTAGACGTCGTGGATGGGGTGTGTTGGTGTTTTGTTTATTTCTTTTTTCTAGTTTTGGTTGGTGCTGGTGTTTGTTTTGTTGGTTTTTTTTTGTTTTGGTTTGGGAAGATGGGTTTCGTTTGGGCGTTTGGTTATTTGGTTTATCACTTTCAAATGCTTGTTTCAGACTCATCTGAATGTGTATGTTTTTGCTCCAAGAGACAAGAAAAGATGACTAGGTGGAAAGTCTAGAACACTTTGTAGCACTTCAAATTGGCAATGGAAAGTGTTCTGTGGTTGTAAAAAGAACTCTGTTAAAATCATGCTTTCTATCCTATATAATCTCAGCTTAAATAGTTTTTCTAAAAAGGGTCAGGTGACCTTACGGTCACATGGCGGCTAGCCGCTCTTTGCGAGGGGGCTAGCCGCCAAACCCACGGTCAGCTTTCCAGTAAGCCTCTTTTCTCAGGATGATTTTCAGCACTTCCTGCAGCTAACCGCCAGTGCACCTGCGGCTAACCGCCAGTCCACCTACGGCTAGCCGCAGTGCTAACCGTTGGAGTACGGTTTGATTTCCAGAGACCAGTTTTTTAGAACACCCTCTTGCGATGACCCCTGGGGTTGCCTCACGGGTAGCCCCCAACTATTCCTGCGACTAGCCGTGAGCCAACCTGATTCAATTTTCTGAGAGGTAGACGTCGTGGATGGGGTGTGTTGGTGTTTTGTTTATTTCGATTTTCACTTTTTGGTTGGTGCTGGTGTTTGTTTTGTTGGTTTTGGTTTGGGAAGATGGGTTTCGTTTGGGCGTTTGGTTATTTGGGTTTTATGGTATGGGATTTTGGTTGGTACTGTAGGTGTTTGTCTATTTGGGTTTTGGAAGATGTTTTTTTTTTCTTGGTCACAGGAGAGCAATTGAGCTAGTTGTTATCCTCAAATGCACAATTTACAGTAAGTGGGACATGAATAGTCACTTCAACGCACAATTATATCTCTGCATTTTCTAAGTCAATTTACATATATGAATAGACCTGTGTTTTCTGAAAAAACAAATAGTCAAACCCATTTTATGAACAAAATCATTGTATGGGATTTATATTGGCTGGTTGCATTGTTTGGAGTGTTTGGATTGAAATAGAATCGTGACAAACCTAACTTATTGAATAGTTCATTGGGGCCGTGCAGTTGTCATCAAATTTTGTGTGCAGCTGCATTACTCTTCTCAGGCATTTGTTTGTCATTAGATCTTTTTATTTCATCTTATTAATGTCAGTCATTTTTTTTCTGTAGATTATCTACATTACTTTTCTCTGTGGGTTAATTTTTTTAAATATTTGTATCTGGTTTAATTGTGAATTTTTGAACTTGGTTGGTTTTGTTTTGTTGTTTAGTGAATCTCTGTCCATGGATTTATTTCTACAAACCTTCAGCCAATCTGAAAGCTTTGCCCGAACGAGAATAACCAAGGTTGGAAACAAAGATATTCAGTTCGTTTGGTGCAGACAGAAATGGACAAGTCTTGGATGTCATTGAATCGGTTTTCTATTGCATACGGGGAAGGGGTTGAAAGTTTTTTGATGTTTGCCAAAAAGAAGTTTGGTGATGGGAATCCCATGCCATGTCCATGCAAAACATGTGGGAATCTCAATAAATTTGTAACTAAGGATGTTGAGTACCATCTGTTTTTCCATGGTATCGATCGAAGTTATACTAGGTGGATATGGCATGGAGAAGCATCTCCTGGTGAAGCTCCCTCAAGTGTGCCTTTAAATAGGTCCACCCAACACCATTTTGGGAGTGATGTCCCAGATGATACTACACCCCCAGATGATGCTGGAAGCTCATTAAAATTGGCTCAAACCGCTTGTGACCAGTATTCATCAAATCCTGAAAAGTTTTAAAAAATTCTTGCAGAGGCTGAGGAACCTTTATACAAAGGTTGTCTAAAGTTTTCCAAATTATCTGCAGTAGTTACATTGTTTAGTGAGAAAGCGAGGAGTGGGTGGTCTGACATAAGCTTTTCACGGTTGTTGAAAATCATTGGAGACATGCTATTTGACGATAATAATTTACTGCCCCGAAGTATGAAAGAGGTTAAAAAGACATTGTCTGTGTATGGGATGAGCTATGAGAAGATAGACGCATGTCCGAATGATTGTGTGCTTTATAGAAAGGGATCTGATAATGAGAATAAAACTAGTTGCCCTACTTATGGTGAGTCAAGATACAAAGTGAATAAGAACCTGACTGAGCAATGTAAGGGGGTGCCGGCAAAAGTTCTATGGTATTTTCCACCTATCCCTAGGTTTAATAAATTATTTCAGTCGGTACAGACATCGAAACAGATGACTTGGCACGCTGATGAGAGATTGGTTGACGATAAGTTACGCCACCCAGCTGATTCCCCCGCATGGAAGTTGGTAGATGATAAATGGCCGGAGTTTGCACAAGGGCCAAGAAATTTGCGCTTAGCACTTTCAGCAGATAGGGTCAATCCGCATGGTTCGATGAGCAGCAAGTATAGTTGTTGGCCAGTAATGTTAGTCACTTACAATCTCCCGCCTTGGTTGTACATGAAAAGAAAGTTTGTGATTTTAATGATGTTGATATTAGGTCCACGACAACCTGGAAACGACATCGATGTTTACCTAGAACCATTAATCGATGACTTGAAAACACTATGGGATACAGGGGTTAAAGCTCATGATGCTTACCGACAAGAGGCTTTTACGTTGAAAGCAATGTTGTTGTGGACCATTAATGATTTCCCTACATATGGTAACTTGTCTGGTTGTGTTGTAAAAGGCTATCATTGTTGCCCCATATGTGGCGAAGAGACACGATCATGCAGATTAAAACGTTCGAGGAAGAATGTATACATGGCCCATCGAATGTTCCTTCCAGAAGATCATCCCTTTCGGAAACAGAAAAAAGCATTTAATGGTGAGCAAGAGTTTCGAAAAGCACCAATGATTTTGACTGGTGAAGAAGTGGCAGAAAAGGTTAATGGAATCAAAACCTTGTGGGGGAAACCAGTACCAAAAGAGAAGCCCAAGAAAAAGAATAAAAAATCAAAAAGATCAACTTCATTGAAGAGGAAGCGAGTGGAAGATGGTAGCGATGATGGTGCTAGAATTTGTTGGAAGAAGAAGTCAATTTTCTTTAACCTCGACTACTGGAAATACTTGCTTCTTCGACACAACTTGGATGTGATGCACATAGAGAAATTTTTTTGTGAGAGTCTTATTGGAACCTTGCTGAATATTCTAGGTAAAACAAAGGATGGACTGAATAGTTGCCTTGATTTGCTGGATATGGGTTTAAGGGATGAACTGGCACCTGATGTAAGTCAGAATAGAGCGTACTTACCACCAGCTTGTTTCTCATTATCCAAATAAGAGAAATTCAGTGTGTGTGAAACATTGCATAAGTTAAAAGTTCTAGATGGATACTCATCAAATTTCAGAGCATTGGTTTCTATGCAAGACTTAAAGTTGAGGGGTACGAAATCTCATGATTGCCATGTGTTGATGCAGCAATTACTTCCTGTTGCTATACGATCCGTGCTACCAAAACATGTGAGAGTTGTACTTATCAGATTTTGCTCATTTTTTTAATAAGTTATGTGCGAAGGTAGTAGATGTACCTCGATTGCTTGAAGTTCAGAAGAATCTGGTGGTCACCTTGTGTTTGCTAGAAAAATATTTCCCACCATCATTCTTTGATATTATGGTTCATTTAACCGTCCATCTCGTTCGAGAAGTCCAGATTGGGGGCCCTGTTTGTTTGCGATGGATGTATGGATTTGAGAGGTATTAATAACTTTAAATATTCTTCAAGTGCAATTTATTAATTTAAATTATTTAAAGTAATCAATGGTTTACTATGTTTTAGGTATATGTCAGTTTTAAAAGGTCAAGTAAGAAATCGTTACCGTCCAGAAGGTTGCATGGCAGAGTGTTATATTGCGGAGGAAGCGGTTGAATTTTGTAGTGAGCACTTCTCTGGATTGGATGCAGTTGGAATTCCACCATTTGAAGATAAAACTTACCCTGAAATTGTGACTGGAAAGAAACCTCCAGGAGGTGATTTTGTTGAAGTTGATGCTAAGTCCTTGGAGCAAGCACATTGTTATGTATTGCACAACACTAGTGTTGTTCAACCCTATATTGAGTAATTGTATTTTAACTTCTTGACTTACAAATTAAAGCGTTACACTAGTTTTAGAGCTAACATGCGGTTCGTATGGAAAACTATGCAGGAGACACATGAACCACCTAAAGAAAACATTTCCTCGGCAGTCCAAAATTCAGAAATGGTTACAAGATGAGCATAACCGTTCTTTTAGTTCTTGGCTCAAAAATGAGGTAACAATTGTCAACCATAAGACTTGTGTTGTGTCTATTTACTAAATGTGACTAACTTTCTTAGGAACAGGTTTTTGAAGATCGGCGTGTCACCGGTAACAACATCTCAGAAATCTTGAGATGGGTATCACAAGGTCCTCGTATACATGTTATAAAATATCATAGTTACACCATTAATGGTTCTCATTTTACCACAAAGGATCGTGATGCTTCACATGTCACTCAGAATAGTGGTGTAAGTCTAGTGGCCACGGCGATGAACGTGTCTAGTGCAAAGGATAATAATCCTGTTTTCTGTGAATCAGGGTACTATGGTGTTATTGTGGAAATATGGTTGATTGATTATAGTCATTTCAAAATCCCATTGTTCAAGTGTGATTGGGTTGACAAAAAGACTGGCTTTAAGGTAGATGAGCTGGGATTCACCATAGTTGATCTTGCTAGAATTGGTTATAAATCTGATTCTTTCATATTAGCCTCTCAAGCAAAGAAAGTCTTCTATTTACCTGATCCAGTCAATCATAAATGGTCCATTGCTCTAGCAACTCCTGAAAGAACCTATAATGTTGATGACAATGAAGAAGTCCTCTTTGATGCTCGCATTGAAGATCAAACGCGTCATGAAGTAATGCAATTTGATGAACCATTGGATGCTATAAATGAATATGAGGCAATTTACACGCGTGAAGATGCTGAGGGGACTTGGACTGACATTGATATTTGAAAATGTATTATAATTGTGTTTTTTGTGTAAGTGTTTCTTATTGCTAAATATTCCCTTATGTACTTGTTTGTAAGAAGCATATTTAGGTTATTTGAACTGATGTCACACTTAGTGGTAGTGTTAGTATGATATGCATTGCATTGTTGTATGTATTACCTATTCCATGACATACACAATATATTTATTGATATGTATGTTTTTTTTTCACAGCTAGTAATGGATCCAAAAAGGCATTTTCATGAATCACAGGACAACATAAGTAATGTTGGTGAACCCCGCATTCAAAAAAAAGGAAAGCTAGGGGGACAACTTTAATGCTTGAGTTGGCCAAGAATTGGGATGGAAATGTAATTACTGTTGAGTATGATCAAAAGGGTAGGCCTACACCACAAGAAGTACGCAGGAAAATAGCTGGTTATGAAGGGGCTTTGGCAAGAGTGATGGTCCCACTTAACGCATTTAGTGATTGGCGTAAATTGAAAGATCTTAGGGAAGGGCAACTGGAAATAGATTTATGGGATACAATGAAGGTAAATAAATATGTGATTTCCTTTTACTTTTGGAAGACCTTAGAATAATATGTGCCTTACTAAGCTATTTGTCGTTTTTACTATTTAATTCATTTGGTATAGACCAGATTTGTGTTGGATGAAAATACGAGGGCTCAAGTTATATCTGATATTGGCCTCAAGTGGAGGACGTTCAAGACAACTTTGACTACTAAGTACATACTTCCATTCAAAGATAATCCCGAACTACTTGTGGAGCCACCTACAAAGTATAAGTTTATTGATAAATTCGTTTGGACTGAATTTGTGCAATCAAGGTTGACCCCAGAGTTTCAGGTATATATCTACTTCTATAGATTACTTGTGGAGCCACACCATTGCACTCACTCACACAACACTGAGCACACCACACACAGCCCACAACTGCACTGCAGCATACCCCTGTACACTACAGCACACCCCTGCACACTGCAGCACACTCAGTACACCACACACAGCCCACACAACACTCAACACACCACACATCACATACACAGCCAAACAGCGACACTCACTGTCTTATATGCTGATGTATGTACGTTAATGTCTTTTCTTCTTTGTAATTTTAAGGAGTTAAACATTCTACAATCTAAAAGGCAGTCCAATAATGTATATACACACAGACTAAGCAGATCAGGCTATGCGGGTCTTGAAGAAGATATTGTAAGTACATTTAGTATAGAACTATTTTAAATAGTTTCTTACGATTGAACTAAACTAACTTAGATGTTTAATTGTACATTTCATAATTCATGTATAGAAAAAAAATCCATAGAGACATGCATTTTCGTTGATCATGAAGATAGGAGTGTCAAATGGAAATTGGCTCGTCAAAACAAAAACGGGGAATATTCAAATGATTCCACAAGGGAAGTTGTAGGAAAAATTGTAAGTTTCCATTCTTTGAAAATTTGTAAATTGTTTTAGACTTTTTGTAAGAGTGCCCAAGGTAGATGCGAGGCATCAAACGTCTTCACTATAACTTGTAGGTCGACTATTCTCCCTAAGTTCCTTGCATGACCATGCATCAAGGTATTTGAATATTAGCTATATACATATGGCTCGGGATTCATTGGTGTCATGATTATTGTAGGATGATCTGAAAAAGAAAGTTAATGAGGGGGTTGTAATGACTGAGGGGAGCAATGATGTTCTTACTATGGCTTTGGGTACCCAAGAACATTGTGGACGAGTTAGAGGGGAAGGGAAGCATGTCACTCCAGTGGCCTATTTCAAAATACCAAAACGCGGAACGAAGAAGTATAATGAGGAGTTGTTGGCCCAGTTACATGAATCTCAAGAAAGGGTGAGAATTTTAGAACAAGTTGTGAAGGATAAAGAGACACATCAGAACTCTCCCCATTCAGAAAATATTGCATCCAATAGTAATGGCGTTTTAAGAGGTCAACAGGTAGTTTACCAAACCATAGTTTTTTGTTGCTTTGGTAGATTATGTTGAATACATGATTTCTTAACTAAGGGACCTAACTATATGCATTGCTTAATAACCATATGAATTCGTATTTTACTCTTATAACATGCAGCTTGAAGATGGTGGTACTTCAAAAGTGAACAAGACGTCATCAAATATTCTTAGTTCCCCGCAAGTATGTTTTATGGGCCGGTTATTAAATTAAGAAATTACAACCAACATTAGTTTCATCGTATTATATACATTAGTCGATGTAAGATTTAGTACTTATATATTATTTGAAGATGCGGAATTGTAGATTGGCATTGGGATCAAAGGACAAGATTGTTGCGAAAGGAAAGGTTTATGGGAAGACTGGACCATTGGAAAAGATTCACAATATTTCTTTAGGGGAGCACAATGTACGAGTGTCGATTGATTGTGTATTGTGTCCTGATTCCCCTCTTCCTATACCCGTACGTAATATTTTGAGCACTATTTTAGATGCACACAACTCATTTGTGGCTTGGCCTGAAAAATGGGTGATATTAGGTGATAAGGTAAAGTGTATTTTCCAACTCTTATTAGTTATGCTTAAGTTAAACTACCGTAATTAACTTTTTCATTTTAATTTGGATTTCCATGTAGAGTGTGGTTGATGATTCTTCTGCAGCTAATGGTGATGCAACTAATGGTGAAGGGGCAAGTCAGCTCCAAAAGTTTGGCAAGATTCTAGAAAAGATGATGAAATCAAGTCAAATAAGTATTCCACTTGAGAAAGGGGTATTTGAAGAAGATATAGAATTCAATTATTTTTTAAAACCTGATTTGTTAGATCTTTGTAACATGAAGAAGCTAGAGGTTAACTCAATGACTGCATACCAAAGGTAAACTATTTGTCTTTTCCTAAGAACTATCAGTCTTTAATATATTTGATGTTATGACCATTTTATTTACCTTATTTCTTTAGGTTTCTCTACGATCGATTTGAGAATTCTCGAGCAAGATATGGATTTGCCCATCCTGCACATTTCAATGATTTTGGAGAGAAAGAAGAGATGAAACACAACATGATAAAGCGGTTGAAAATTGCAAAAAAGGACCAACTGATTTTTGTTCCATACTCTGTAAGTCCATGGGGATCCGAACCCTAGAGGGGGGGGGGTGAATAGGGTGAGCTTCTTTTATGACCAATTTTAACAATTTTAACTTCTTTAAAACAAACTAGTCATAAGTGATGATTATCAAACAAAATGCGGAAGCTTAAATAAAACAATCACCACAAAGCAAGCACCATCACACAAGTATTTATAGTGGTTCGGCCTCAATGCCTACATCCACTACCGGCTTGTGATCCAACACCCCACCGGATTTCCACTATTTATGCTTTTCAATAGGCTAAGCAATAACCTTTACAATATGCTTTCCAAGGCTAAGCAATAACCTTACATTGATGTTTTTCAAGGCTTAACATCAACCTATACACTATGCTTTTATAGGCTAAGCAATAACCTCTTCAACCACAAGGTTGGTTATCTCACTAAGATAGTGTCTAACATACACTTGATGGAGATTCTATTAAGCTCATTACAATGCCTCTTAAATAGGCGGATATGGAAGTGAAAATCTAATACACACTCACACTATGAATGCAAAGATGAAAGTATATGAAGTGTGTGTGTGGTCCTCAATCATTTTGAAAATGAAAGCTCATAAATGTATGCCTAAGGCTTTTGAAAATTTTAGCTCATAAAACATTTATGATTGAGGATGTAATGCAATCACATGTTAAAAGTAACAACTTGTTAATGATATCAAAGTTACACAAGTTGTATGAAATGGATTAGCTCTAAACATGTGATGCATAGGGATGTCAATCAAATCATCAATGTAGCTCATACAACATAAAAATAGATTTGATTGAAAAGAGGGGACAAATCATATGTAATTATAAATACAACTTGAAAATGATATACCTATCAAAGTAAGGCAAGTTGTGAAACATTAAAACAATAATACACATATGATTTGTAATGATGTTGAATCCAAAACATAAGATACATTTGAAAGAGATTTTCTTATGATGGAAAACAACAACCAAAGATTCAACAAAGTATATGAATCATGTTACATATTTCATTAACATGATCTACTTAGATTTACCAAAGATAAAGTACTACTTTGATGAATCAATGGTGATGTATCCAAAACAATAGATCTATTCAAAATATAACACATGCTAAGGATACAACAAATCATAGATTAACATGTTACAAAGATTTACCAATGATAAAACAAAACATGAAAACATATGATTTGTAAAGAAGTTGAATCCAAAACATAAGATAGCTTTGAAAGTGATTTTCTTATGATGGAAAACAACAACAAAGATTCAACCAAGTATATGGATCATGTTACATATAATTCCAAAGGTTTTTCCATTAACATGATCTACTTAGATTTACAAAAGTTAAGTACTACTTGGATTGAATCATATGGTGTTGTATCCAAAACAATAAATCAACTCAAAACATAACACAAGTTAAGGACACAACACAAACATAGTATAACATGCTAGAAATGATTTACCAAAAATAAAACAAAGCATGAAAACATATGATTAAGGAAGGAAGAGCCTACTTGGTGGTTTAACTTCATTAATCCAAGCTTTAGCTTTCCTAATCATCCCCTTCATCCCTTGGTTCTTTTCCCTTTTGATATGCCTCAATACCTCTCAAGGAGGGGCTTAAAAATCCCAACTTTTGGAAAGGGAAAGAACTCATTTTTATAGCCAAAACAGCCCAACGGCTAGTTTACCCGGTTAACCCCATGACAGGCCGGTTAACCGGGTAAGCCAACGGTCAGAAAAAGAGCCGTTGGCTCAGGAGCCCGGTTGACCTGCCCTGTGTGGCCGGTTAACCGGGCCTCTTGGCCGGTTGACCGGACACACATGGCCGGTTGACCGGGCCTGCCCAAAATTTCCATTTTTTGGGTTTCTTGAAGATTTTCTTTGGGGATCTTTTGGGCCATTGAAATCAAGCATTTTCACATGTTTTAAATCATTCTAAGATGTATAAAAACATGAAACAAAAAGCCTAAAAGGATTCAAAGACTTTTAAAACAAAGGCTTGCTTGATTTCTTGAAAACTCTTTCTTAAAACAAATGCATCCAAGATTGAAAACAAAACATGCATAAACCAATACTTTTACAACTCTTTAAAAACAATGCATATATAAAACAAGATTTCAAGATTTCTTTAAATCAATGCAAGTGTGTAAATCAAATGATGCTTGAATGAAGATGCATCCATCAAATTGCAACCTACAAAATTCCTAACAATCTCCCCCTTTGCAATTTGATGGCAACACACTCACCACTGAACATACACACTTAGTCTTCAGCTCCCCCTCAGCTGGACAAGGCTTGAAATCTTCTTGCAATCTTCTTGGATGCTCCTTCTCATAGCTTGGGCTCTTGGGCTTCAATCTTCATGATGCTTGGAGCTTGATCAACCTTCAAGCTTTCTTTCTTCTGTCTTTCTTTATCCAAGCATCTTCTTTAGCTTCCAAGCTTTCTTTCTTCTATTAGCTCTCCCCCTTTGACCATGCCTCTTTCTCCCTTTGGCAAGGTATGCATTCTCTCCCTTTGTAGAAGATCATACACAACTCTCCCCTTTGGAAGCTTGGACTTTCTCTTCACCCTTTTGAGAACTTGCATAATTTCTCCCCCTTTGCCATTAAATTGCAAAGGTACCTACACACATGAAACAAGGAAAATACCTTTAGTAGCACCTGTTAACAAATGAAATCGAAAATGAAATACATAACAGGCTATCATGTGAGGTAGTAGTCTCTAAGGGCTCAAAGGCAATCCAAGGGTAAATTTGATCAAAACTAATACTTCTTATGAAGGTTTACACCCCCCCTCAATCCATTCTCTCCTTTTTTCAAACTCTTGACAAAGATTTAACTATTAGGTACAAGAAGAAGATGGTTTAACCAAGTGAGGGTCAACTTCAAAGAAAGGATTAGATTCATTTAACTATAAAGCACAATATGATTAAATTACCAAAAGAGAGCTAGGTCTAAAGAGAAAAGCAATCATGGATATCAATTGGAAAAACAAAGGCTACCAATTGAGATTTAAGGATATGGCTATTAGCACAATCACTCTAAAATGGATTTAAGAATATACCTATTAGGAAAAATCCAAATTAGAGCTATCCATGATATGGGGTTTATTAATCATAGCATCAAATAATTTAACTAAGAAAAACATATGCTATGAAGGTTTTGAAAATCATTTCATTCAATCAATAAATATGACTTATTGAAGTGCAAGATGAGTGAAATGAAATTCAAGCATGAAGCCAACCTCAACTAATAACCAACCAATATTATGAACACATAAACATGGTGGTCATGAGATATACCTATAAGAGCAAAAGAGGTGGCAACATGAACATTATGATGCTAATGGAATGTGACATGGAACAAATATATAACTATCAAGCTCAATCCAATGCACACAAGGTCTATCACATACACAAGAAATCAAATCAATCTTAAATTATACCAAATGAAACCAATTGAATTTGACAACATGTTAAAGAGCAAGGATGTGACAAACACCATCAAGCATCATAAATGCATATTCATCACTTTTAAAGATATAACTATTGAGTATAGTGATGAACAAGATAAATTGCAATGCAAAAAGATATTACTTGGTAATGCATGCAATTTCCAAAGTGTCAAAATCATATGAATTCAACATCTAAGATATCCATCAAACATATAGAAATATGAGGAATAGATTTCAAAGAGTTTCATATGATTAAGAACACTACTATGAAGTTGAAACATGTATAAAGATGATATCACTTAGAGAAAATACATAAATCAACATCATAACCATCCAAAAAGATATGACTAGAATGGCATAGAGGATGGATTTGAGTTCTAGTATGGTTTCAATAAAAAACACAACCATACATAGAACAAATTGACATTTGCATAGAGTGGATCAATCAACACTCAAGATCTAACTCATACCATTCATCAAAAAGGAATATAACTAATTAAGCACAAGAAGGTATGAGGTTAAAAGGATCAATCTATCATGTAATATCTCCACTCTTAGCAAATGTACTAAGCTTACAATGCAATGGACAATAGATATGAGGTTTATACCAAATGAACTTAGCACATAAAATCACATATGTACATAAAAAGCTCAAATACAAGATTTTACTATAAAGCACATAAACACTCATTAATTTGCATTAATGAAACTATATACCAAAATAGGCACAAACATGCAAATCAATGAAACCATATCCAACCATGCAATGTAAGACAACAAAATCAATTTGCATAAAGAATGTCACTAAATGAGCAAAGATGCAAATTGTTTGTAAAAAATATTTCCTTCCAAATGATATAATCATAGTTAGGCACAAGGAAATAAATTCAAGGAAAATGCTTCTATAAATATAATTAATAAAGCTTAGAACATTTTCCAAAGTTGCAATCAAAGGATTTTGAAAACCATGAGATATAACTTTAAAAGTTCATGAAGACAAAATCAAATGATCACAAAGAACCATTGCATTTTAAAAGATGTGACTATAAAGCAACAAAATGCAAATGTAACAAGACCAACAAATAGATATAACTAAAAATAGGTTGGTCTAGTGGGATCAAGGCCTTAAGGTTACTCAAATAGTCTACCTTTGAAAATACACCTAAGGTCTTGAAAAGGTGTCCTTGAGAGAACACTTTGAGGACTCACCAACTCTAGAAGATATAACTTGGAAAAGTCTTAGAGTGGTGCAATGAGGCTAGGGAAATTTCAATTTCAAACATAGTGGAAATCTTTAAAAAGATATGCAATAAAACACAACACTAGGGTTCAAATCTAGCAAGGATCAACTCCGGGTTGTTAAGCCCTAAAATGGAGTAACCGGCTCTGATACCACTTGTAAGTCCATGGGGATCCGAACCCTAGAGGGGGGGGTGAATAAGGTGAGCTTCTTTTATGACCAATTTTAACAATTTTAACTTCTTTAAAACAAACTAGTCATAAGTGATGATTATCAAACAAAATGCGGAAGCTTAAAGAAAACAATCACCACAAAGCAAGCACCATCACACAAGTATTTATAGTGGTTCGGCCTCAATGCCTACATCCACTACCGGCTTGTGATCCAACACCCCACCGGATTTCCACTATTTATGCTTTTCAATAGGCTAAGCAATAACCTTTACAATATGCTTTCCAAGGCTAAGCAATAACCTTACATTGATGTTTTTCAAGGCTTAACATCAACCTATACACTATGCTTTTATAGGCTAAGCAATAACCTCTTCAACCACAAGGTTGGTTATCTCACTAAGATAGTGTCTAACATACACTTGATGGAGATTCTATTAAGCTCATTACAATGCCTCTTAAATAGGCGGATATGGAAGTGAAAATCTAATACACACTCACACTATGAATGCAAAGATGAAAGTATATGAAGTGTGTGTGTGGTCCTCAATCATTTTGAAAATGAAAGCTCATAAATGTATGCCTAAGGCTTTTGAAAATTTTAGCTCATAAAACATTTATGATTGAGGATGTAATGCAATCACATGTTAAAAGTAACAACTTGTTAATGATATCAAAGTTACACAAGTTGTATGAAATGGATTAGCTCTAAACATGTGATGCATAGGGATGTCAATCAAATCATCAATGTAGCTCATACAACATAAAAATAGATTTGATTGAAAAGAGGGGACAAATCATATGTAATTATAAATACAACTTGAAAATGATATATGTTAGACCCCGACCCAGACCAATCCGATTAGTGTGTGATTAGTATGTGTTTAGTCCTAAGTGGGTTTAGTTATTGTTGGGTTAGAAGTGATTAGTTTTAGTCTTGGATATAGCTTTGGTAATTTTGAGAACGTTTAATATTAGTTAGACACACTCAGGATGGCCTGAGTGCACGTGTGAGCTTGGGAAGATCGTATCGTTTTCCGTGTGAGTGTGGTTTTGATTTCATTTGAATGATCTTTTTATGTGTTACAACTTTCGTTTTAAGCCCATTCATGTTTGAGGCCCAAAAACCCAAGTTCTGGCCCAAAGAGGGTAAAATTGTCTTTCTTGCACAAATCTGGACACAATTTTCGAGATCTCAAAACTATGTCAAAAATATACTTTTCGGAAACTAGATATTTCGACGATCGTTTTATCCTTCTTCGTCGAAGTCATCCGAGGCCCACAAGATCGTGTTTTGACCATTTCAAGTTCAAGCTAAATGGGACCCATGAGTCATCACTTAAGTCCCCATCTCCCTCTCTCTCATTCATTTCCCAATCTCTGCAACTTTTGAGTCTAGGGCAAGAGAGAAAACCCCTTTTCTCCTTCATCTTCCTCACTTGGTTTGATCTAGCTAGAGAGCTCCAAACGAAATTCTAAGACTACCATTTTCTTCATCTCCTTGCAAGCTCTCCATTGATACAATTTTCTTAAGGTTTCAAGTTGGGAAAGCTCTCCATTCTCTTCCATCTCTCTTGTTTGACCTTCTCTAGGTAAGAGCTTCAACCCATATTTTTCATGGAGTCATTTTAGTTCCTTAAGATCATGTTTTTCATGTTTTCGAACCCTATTTGGAAAATGGGTTCCTTGTTTCCATTTTGAGTGAGTTTTGTGTATTTTCTTGTTTTGCTTGTAGTGTGAGATTAGCTTGTGTGAAGAGCTTGGAGGAGAGTGTTTAGCATTTGGGCAAGGCAAGTAATCTCTATAGGATCATGGTGCATGTTTATTTGAAGCTACATTGTTGTTTTAGAAATTTTGTGCATGAATATGTTTACAAGCTTGATGATTTTGTTTTCATGAGTTTGGATGTGTGTTTTGTCCCTTGGAGAGTATGTAGACTCAGGGAATATAAGTGGAATGAGAATGAATGGAAGGGAAAGAAGAGAAATGTGAAAAATCTGTGCTGAAACGCATTCCCGTGCACTGGCGGTCAGCACAGCGGTCAGCTCACAGCTAGCCGCCTGTGCCCACTGCGGCTAACCGCAGGCTGACCGAGCTCAGCGGTTCCTTCTCCAGAAGCTAGCATTTTCGCCTGGGTTCAGCGGTCAGCTCCGCGGTCAGCCCACGGCTAACCGCCAGTTCCACTTGCGGTTAACCGTAGGCCGACCGAGGATTTCAGTTCCTTTTCCAGAAGCTGACATTTCGACCATGTTTCGCGGTCAGCTACACGGTTAGCTAGCGGCTAGCCGCCTCATCCCATCACGGCTAACCGCCGGCCGACCGTGCATGGCGGTTCCTTTTTCCCGAGAGCAAAACCCAGATTTGCATTCCAGCGGTCAGCCTGGCGGTCACCTAGCGGCTAGCCGCCAAACCCCAGTTCGGCTAACCGCCACCTGACCGCGAGGTGACCGAAATTCACTGTTCGTGTATTTTTAAGAGTTTTGCAAGAATGAAAAACTAGAACATGTTAGGTGACTTCTAACCTGATATTGTGCACTTGGAACCCAAGATGTCTTTGAACTTCCGGGGCATCAATTCCTTTCTAAATTTCCAATACTTGGGTCTCAATTGCACAAGGATCAATCAAAGGTCATTACGTGTGCTCGATAAGCTTTGTGTTCGTGTTTTGGTTTTTGATATAATGAATATCATCGTGAACTCGTTTTGAAATACTAGTACAAGCTTGTTTTGAAGTTTTGTTTCAAGAAAAAGGGGATCACTTCCTAAGCGTGTTTTTGCATAAATATTATGCCTCGTGCTAGTCGTGCTCGTCGTGTTTGATAAGTGATTTCCCCCTTTCTACCTCGTCGTGCTTGATCGTGCTTTGCGTGTTTTGTGCATTCATGAACTAAGTAAACACCACTGAGCTTAGACTGCCCTCTCGGTTTGATCCACTGTCTGGGGGTCTTTAAACATGTGGACTGTCTGCAGACTGGTCGTGTATTTATTACACATCGTGCGTGTCCGGTTCCGCGGCCGGAATCCCCGTATATGTGGGAATCGTGTCGTGCTTATATTATGTATATCGTGCTTGTCGTGCGTGCTTGCTCTTTTCATCATATAGATGATAGAGAAAGGATGGGCTCTTTGTGGATTGTAACTTTTCATGATATATTTAGTACTCATGCTAGTTTGTTTTGATACCTCAGCTATTGTGACAGTTCAAATCAAGTATTCGATTTCAAGTGTTTTTCCAAAGTATTATTTTCATGTTCATGCCTATATTGATTACCTGCCAAACCGTCGTGTTTGACCCTTGCTTGTTGGTGCCCAGGTGCAGGAGACGTTGCCTTTGAGGAGGAGCGTCAGGAGGAGGCTTGTGAGCCAACTCCCGTGAGAGAGTGGCAGCCCGACGATGTCATCTAGATGTCGGTCTGGTTCTTGAGTTTCGTCACATTTTGTCTTGGGGTTTCTTTTGATTATTTTGAGAAATGTATTGACCTTTGTAGGTCTCTTATGGGTTGTAACCAAACTTAACTTACCTTCGTGTTAGTCTTAGAACTTGAATATTAATGGGAATGCCATGTTAGCTTTCTTTCCTTGATACCATACCTTGTTAGTGAATGTTATGGCCCTTAAGAATTTTATTGGGGCTCATCATGATGTGTTTTGCTACACGCTTCCGCAAATCGTGTACGTGTGAGTCAGATTCCGCGTGTCCTTGGGAATCCTCACCGCCGGAACCTGTGGGAAAGTATATCATCAATGTAACACCAACGTCGCGGGGCCCGGGATCCGTTACGGGGTCGCGACAGGACTGGTATCAGAGCGAGACATGTTTCAGGCACTTAAAAGAAACTAGAAAGGTCTTAGGAACGTGGCGAGGATTCGTGAGTTCGATAGATTCGTTCGTATAGGATCTTAGAAACCCTTGTACCACCATTATTGTGTCCTAACTCTTTGTTTTACAGCATTATGCCTCCAAGAAAAGCTCCAAATCATCATGCTTCTGGCAGTAATCATAATGAGTCAGATGCATCTGAGACACCTACAGCCACACAGTTTCAGGAACTTATGCAAGCCATGATAGCACAGCAAAGACAGGCTAATGAGAATCAAGCAAGATTTCAAGAGCAACTAACTAAGAAGGATGATGAGATGGCACAAGTTCAGAGGCAACTGTTAGAAGTACTTCAGAACAGGAATGTAGCACCACCTGCAGGTCCTCAGATTGTGATACAGAATAGGGATCCAGACCCTAATGCTCTATTTGAGAAGTTTAGGAAAAGAGCACCGAAGGAATTTTCGGGCAATGAGGACCCGCTAGTGGCAGATGACTGGCTAGTCAATACGGAGAAGATCTTTGATGTTTTCATATGCACGGGTATACAGAAAGTCAACCTCACTGCTTCTTTATTTTATGGGCTTGCAGACCGGTGGTGGCAAACAGTCAAGGACCCATATGCAGTGATGGCTGATGATGAGGCATGGGCAGCTTTCAAGATACAGTTTCAAGACAAATACATTCCCTCTCATGTCAAGAGGCAGAAGGCTATTGAGTTTCAGCAACTCAAGCAAGGTAGCATGACCGTGTTAGACTATGTCACCAAATTTGAAAGATTGGCTAGATATGCCACCGAGCTGATTGACACTGAAAGGAAGAAGATAACTAAGTTTTTGGAAGGATTGAATCCGATCATCATGAGAGATGTCCTAGGAGTAGTGCCTCCAGCTACATATGATGATGCAGTCAAGCGGGCTTATACATTTGAAGATATTAATAATATGATTGTTCAGGACAGGAAGCAGCAGTATCAGCAGCAGAATCAGAGGCAGCAACAGGGCAAGAAGCCGAGGCAAGAGCAAGGCCATGTGAGGCAAGGTTGTGGACATTGTGGCAAGAATCATGAGACACACGAATGTCGTAAGGCCATGGGTGCCTGTTTCAAGTGTGGGGCTATGAACCATTCAATCAAGGATTGCCCATTACTTCAGACTCCAGGGAACAGAAACCAGCAGCAGAGACAAGTAGCTCCTCAGAACCAAGCACCAATTCAAAACCAAGTCAGACCACCTCAGCAGCAGCAACAGGCTAGGCCACCAGTGCAGAATCAGAATGCTCGTCCACAGCAGAATAGGCATAGCCAAGGAAGGCAGAATCAAGTACCAAACCGGCTACAGATGCATGGACGGTTGTACTATCTCAACCGTGCAGATGCTGAAGCTGCAGGAGACGTGGTAGAAGGTAAACTTCTTGTCTGTGGGATAGAAGCCCAGATTTTGTTTGATCCTGGATCCACTCATTCCTTTGCATCTCCTAGTTTTGCTAAGTTGATTGATGCACCATGTAGTGAGTTGGATTACATTTTGGTAGTGACCACTCCAGTAGGGAAACAAGTTGTGTGTAGAAACCATTATCCTAGTTGTACAGTGTTGTTAGGGGATGTTAATTTGTCGGCCAACCTCATAGTTTTAGACATGCATGATTTTGATGTTATTTTAGGCATGGATTGGTTAGAAGCATATCATGCCACCATGGACTGTTTTAGTAAGACCATCACATTTAGATTCCAAGGACCACAGGCAGAGTTGATATTTCAGGGGAACAGGAGAAAGTCTCAGGCAGGATTTATTTCAGTGTTGAAGGCAAGCAGATTAGTTCAGAGTGGGTGCCAAGCATTTATTGCGTTTATCACGGAGGATAAACAGTCCCAAGGGGTGGAGGATATCCCCATTGTGTGTGAATTTCCGGATGTTTTTCCAGAAGAAATCCCGGGTTTACCACCAATTAGAGAGGTTGAGTTCACGATTGAGCTCCTTCCAGGGACAGCTCCGATCTCGATTGCACCATATAGGATGGCTCCAGCAGAAATGGGTGAGCTAAAGCTCCAATTGCAAGAATTGTTGAGCAAAGGTTTTATTAGGCCAAGTGTTTCACCGTGGGGAGCACCGGTGTTATTTGTGAAGAAGAAGGATGGAAGCTTGAGAATGTGCATAGACTACAGGAAGTTGAACCATGTGACAGTGAAGAACAAGTATCCTTTGCCAAGGATAGATGAATTGTTTGACCAATTGCAAGGAGCAGCCTATTTTTCCAAGGTAGACTTGAGGTCAGGGTACCATCAGTTGAGAGTCAGAGATTCAGATGTTCAGAAGACAGCCTTCAGAACAAGATATGGACACTATGAGTTCTTGGTGATGCCCTTTGGTTTGACGAATGCACCCGCAGTCTTTATGGCTTTGATGAACAAGGTCTTTGCACCATATTTGGATCATTCCACAGTAGTATTTATTGATGATGTCCTTGTGTATTCTAAGAGTAAGAAGGAACATGAGGAACATTTGAGGACAGCGTTGCAGCTCTTGAGGGACAACCAGCTATATGCGAAACTCAGTAAGTGTGAATTCTGGTTAGAGCAAGTTGCTTTTCTAGGCCACATCATCTCCAGAGAAGGTTTAGCAGTTGATCCAGCCAAGATAGAGGCAGTTGTTAGTTGGGTGAGGCCAAGCAGTGTGACAGAAATTAGAAGCTTCTTGGGGTTAGCAGGCTACTACAGAAGATTTGTCCAAGGTTTTTCATCCATTGCAGCCCCGTTGACGAAATTGACTAGGAAGAATGTTCCATTTGTTTGGACCGATCAGTGTGAAACAAGTTTCCAAGAGTTGAAAGGGAGGTTAACCACAGCTCCAATCCTTACATTACCCTCGGGCAACGGTGGATTTATTGTTTATACAGATGCTTCGAATGTGGGATTAGGTTGTGTGTTGATGCAAGATGGCAAGGTGATTGCTTATGGCTCGAGACAGTTGAAGGACCACGAGAAGAATTATGCGACTCACGACTTGGAGTTGGCAGCAGTTGTTTTCGCATTGAAGATGTGGAGACACTATCTCTATGGAGAGAAATTCGAGGTCCATTCAGATCACAGAAGTTTACAATATTTGTTCTCACAGAAGGATTTGAACATGAGGCAGAGAAGGTGGATGGAGTATATCAAAGATTATGACTTTCCAATTAAGTACCATCCAGGCAAGGTGAATGTGGTAGCCGATGCTTTGAGTAGGAAATCAGTAGTCATGGCCAATTTGAGAGGAATGGGTGTCTTACAGCAGTTTGAAGAGTTGGGTGTAGAAGTGCAAACCCTCAGATTGGGTGCGATGTTAGCGAACATGACAGTATCAGAACCTACCTTCATCCAGAAGATTAAGGAAAATCAGTTGCAAGATCCAGACTTGGCCAAGATAGTAGATGTTATTGCAGAACGCCCCGATTTCAAGATGGTGAATGGGATATTGTATTTTCGTGACCGGTTGTGTGTGCCAAATGTGGATGATTTGAAAGATGAGATAATGAATGAAGCTCACAGCACGAGATATTCTATGCATCCGGGTAGCACGAAGATGTACCACAATTTGAAGAATCGGTTTTGGTGGAATAACATGAAGAGAGAGATAGCAGCTTTTGTGTCTCGTTGTCTAACTTGTCAGTTGATCAAGGCAGAGCATCAGAAGCCTCCAGGTTTGTTACTGTTAGGGTTTTTATAGATTGCAATTTGATGGATGCATTATCATTCTAGCATCATGTGATTTACACACTTGCATTGGTTTTTAAATAAACTTGAAATCTAGTTTTATACATGCATTGGTTTTTAGATTTGGAAAAGTTTGTGTTATATGCATGTTTTGGTTCTAAACTTGGATGCATTGGTTTTAGAACCCAAAACTCTTTTGAAAACCTATTTCATTGTGCATTATATTTGGAAAATCATCTTGTGATTTTAGGTTTGAGTTTTGCATACATTCATCACAAAAAGAATCATTTGTGTATGCAATTTCTTTTGAAAAGAGTTTTCAAGAAATCAAGCAAGCATTTGTTTTAAAAGTTTTGAAACTTTTTAGGCTTTTTATGTCATGTTTTAAAAACCATTAGAATCTTTAAAACATGTTTTCCAAGCTTGATTTAGTAGGCAAAAAGGTCCCCCAAGCAAAACCTTCATATATGCAAAAGTTGCATTTTTTGCAAAAAGGGGGGAGTCCCGGCAGTGTCGCCGGTCGACCGAGAGGCAGGTCTCGGTCGACCGAGACAACTGGAGGTAATTTCTGCAGTTTTGAACTGAAACCTCCAACGGTCAGAAATCTGACCGTTGTGCCTTCCCGGTCGACCGAGACCTCCTTGTCGGTCGACCGAGAACTAGCCGTTGGGCACTTTTTGCTATAAATATGAGTTCTTTCCCTTGCCAAAAGTTGGGATTTTTAAGCCCCTCCTTGAGAGGTATTGAGGCATATCAAGAGGGAAAAGAACCAAGGGATGAAGGGGAAGATTAGGAAAGCTAAAGCTTGGATTAATGAAGTTAAACCACCAAGTAGGCTCTTCCTTTCTTAATCATATGTTTTCATGCTTTTGTTTTATTTTTGGTAAATCATTTCTAGCATGTTAAACTATGTTTGTGTTGTGTCCTTAACATGTTTTATGTTTTGAGTTGATTTAATTGTTTTGGATACAACACCATATGATTCAATCCAAGTAGTACTTAAATTGGTAAATCAAAGTAGATCATGTTAATGAAAGAAACTTGGTAAATCATATGTAACATGATTCCTATACTTGGTTGAATCTTTGGTTGTTGTTTTCCATCATAAGAAAATCACTTTCAAAAGTATCTTATGTTTTGGACTCAACTTCTTTACAAATCATATGTTTTCATGTTTTGTTTTATCATTGGTAAATCTTAGTAACATGTTAACCTATGATGTGTTGTATCCTTAGCATGTGTTATATTTTGAATAGATCTATTGTTTTGGATACATCACCATTGATTCATCAAAGTAGTACTTTATCTTTGGTAAATCTAAGTAGATCATGTTAATGAAATATGTAACATGATTCATATACTTTGTTGAATCATTGGTTGTTGTTTTTCCATCATAAGAAAATCTCTTTCAAATGTATCTTATGTTTTGGATTCAACATCATTACAAATCATATGTGTATTATTGTTTTAAAGTTTCACAACTTGCATCACTTTGATAGGTAAATCATTTTCAAGTTGTCCTTATAATTACATATGATTTGTCCCCTCTTTTCAATCAAATCTATTTTTATGTTTTGAGCTACATTGATGATTTGATTGACATCCCTATGCATCACATGTTTTGAGCTAATCCATTTCATACAACTTGTGTAACTTTGATATCATTAACAAGTTGTTACTTTTAACATGTGATTGCATTACATCCTCAATCATAAATGTTTTATGAGCTAAAACTTTCAAAAGCCTTAGGCATACATTTATGAACTTTCATTTTCAAAATGATTGAGGACCACACACACACACTTCATTTGTTTTCATCTTTGCATTCATAGTGTGAGTGTGTATTAGATTTTCACTTCCATATCCGCCTATTTAAGAGGCAATGTAATGAGCTTAATTGAATCTCCATCAAGTGTATGTTAGACACTAAATTAGTGAGATAACCAACCTTTGGTTGAAGAGGTTATTGCTTAGCCTATAAAAGCATAATGTATAGGTTGATGTTAAGCCTTGAAAAACATCATTGTAAGGTTATTGCTTAGCCTTGGAAAGCATATTGTAAAGGTTATTGCTTAGCCTATTGAAAAGCATAAATAGTGGAAATCCGGTGGGGTGTTGGATCACAAGCCGGTAGTGGATGTAGGCATTGAGGCCGAACCACTATAAATACTTGTGTGATGGTGCTTGCTTTGTGGTGATTGTTTTTATTAGCTTCCGCATATTGTTTGATAATCATCACTTATGACTAGTTTGTTTTAAAGAAGTTAAAATTGTTAAAATTGGTCATAAAAGAAGCTCACCCTATTCACCCCCCCTCTAGGGTTCGGATCCCCATGGACTTACAAGTGGTATCAGAGCGGGTTACTCCATTTTAGGGCTTAACAACCCGGAGTTGATCCTTGCTAGATTTGAATCCTAGTGTTGTGTTTTTAATGTATATCTTTATGATGATTTCCACTATGTTTGAAAATGATATTTTCCCTAGCCTCTTTGCACCACTCTAAGACTTTTACAAGTTATATCTTCTAGAGTTGGTGAGTCCTCAAAGTGATCTCTCAAGGACACATTTTCAAGACCTTAGGTGTATTTTCAAAGGTAGACTATTTGAGTAACCTTAAGGCCTTGATACCCCTAGACCAACCTATGCTTTTTAGTTATATCTTTTTGTTGGTCTTGTCACATTTGCATTTTGTTTCTTTAAAGTCACATCTTTTAAAATGCAATATTTCTTTGTGATCATTTGATTTTGACTTCATGAACTTTTTTAGTTATATCTCATGGTTTTCAAAATCCTTTGATTGCAATACTTTCATGATGGATTTGCATGTTGTTCATTTAGTAATATCTCTTATTGTGCATATCTATTCATGATCAATTGATTGTGATTACAAATGCTTTCTAGCTAGTTTTTCATGATCAATTGATGTTGGAAAATCATTTGATGTTTGTCATAGTTAAATCCTTTTTGGAAATCAAATGATTTGAAGCAACCTTAGTTTTCCATTGATTTACAAGTTATATCTTTTGATATGGAAAATTTGTAAGTGTCTATTGTTTTTACAAATTGAAAACTTTACAATAGTACACTTCTTGTTTTTCAAATTCACTTGCTCTTAATTCTATAAATGATTCTTTGTTGGAATTTCATACATTGAAGTGATTTGGAAAACTTTGGAAAATGTTCTAAGCTTTATTAGTTATATTTATAGAAGCATTTTCCTTGAATTTATTTCCTTGTGCCTAATTATGATTGTATCATTTGAAAGGAAATAATTTTTACAAACAATTTGCATCTTTGCTCATTGAGTTACATTCTTTATGCAAATTGATTTTGATGTCTTACATTGCATGGTTGGATATAGTTTCATTGATTTGCATGTTTGTGCCTAACTTGGTATATTCTCTTAGATGCATTTTGATGATTGTTTATGTGCTTTATAGTAAAATCTTGCATTTGAGCTTTTTATGTACATATGTGATTTTATGTGCTAAGCTCATTTGGTTTAAACCACATATCCTTTTCCATTGCATTGTAAGCATAGTACATTTGCTAAGAGTGGAGATGTTACATGATAGCTTAATGGATCATTTTAGATGAATTGGAATTAAACCATTGTTCTTAATAGGTATATCCATTTATGTGGTCCATCTTCATCTTTATGTGATCCATGATGTCTCTCTAACTTCATACCTTCTTGTGCTTACATAGTTATATTCTTTATTGATGATATGGTATGAGTTAGATCTTGAGTGTTGATTGATCCTCTCTATGCAAATGTCAAAGTGTTCTATGTATGGTTGTGATCTTAGTTCTATTTGTTGAAACCATACTAGAACTCAAATCCATCCTCTATGCTTTATAGTCATTTCTTTTTGGATGGTTATGATGTTGATTCATGTATATGCTATAAGTGATATCATCCTAATACATGTTTCAACTTCATAGTAGTGATCTTGATCATATGAAACTCTTTGAAATCCATTCCTCATATTTCTATGTGTTTGATGGATAACTTAGATGTTGAATTCATATGATTTAGTCACTTTATAAATTGCATGCATTTCAAAGTCATATCCTTGTGCATTGCAATTTACCTTGTTCATCACTATGCTCAATAGTTATATCTTTATTAGTGATGAATATGCATTTATGATGCTTGATGGATTTTTGTCACATTCTTGCTCTTTATCATGTTATCAAATTCAATTAGTTTCAATTGGTATAATGTTTGATTGATTTGATTTCTTGTGAATGTGATAAATCTTGTGTGCATTGGATTGAACTTGATAAGTAATATGGTTGTTCCATGTCACACACCATTAGCATCATTATGCTCTTGTTGCCACCTCTCTTTGCTCATATAGGTATATCTCATGACCACCATGTTTATGTGTTCATAATATTGGTTGGTTATTAGTTGAGGTTGGCTTCATGTTTGAATTTCATTTCACTCTTTCATGCACCTTAATAAGTCATATTTATTGATTGAATGAAATGATTTTCAAAATCTTACATAGCATATGATTTTCATAAGTAATATTGATTGATGCTATGTTTGAGTAAACCCCATATCATGGATAGCTCTAATTTGGATTTTTCCTAATAGGTATATTTTTAAATCCATTTTAGAGTGATTGATTTAAATAGTCATATCCTAAATCTCAATTGGTATTCTTTGTCTTTCCAATTGATATCCATGATGGCTTTTCCCATAGACCTTGCTTTCTTTTGGCAATTTGATCATATGAGCTTGATAGTTAAATGAATCTAATCATTTCTTTGAAGTTGACCCTCACTTGGTTAAACCATCTTCTTCTTGTACCTAATAGTTAAATCTTTGTCAAAAGTTTGACAAAAGGAGATAATGGATTGAGGGGGAGTGTAAACCTTCATAGGAAGTATTAGTTTTGATCAAATTGACCCTTGGATTGCCTTTGAGCCCTTAGAGACTACTACCTCACATGATAGCCTGTTATGTACTTCATTTTCGATTTCATTTGTTAACAGGTGCTACTAATGGTATTTTCCTTGTTTCATGTGTGTAGGTACCTTTGCAATTTAATGGCAAAGGGGGAGAAATTATGCAAGTTCTCAAAAGGGTAAAGAGAATGTCCAAGCTTCCAAAGGGGAGAGTTGTGTATGATCTTCTACAAAGGGAGAGAATGCATACCTTGCCAAAGGGAGAAAGAGGCATGGTCAAAGGGGGAGAGCTAATAGAAGAAAGAAAGCTTGGAGCTAAAGAAGATGCTTGGCCATAAAGAAAGAAAGATTGAAGAATGATCAAGCACCAAGCATCATGAAGAATGAAGAAAAGAGCTCAAGCTAAGAGAAGGAGCATCCAAGAAGATTTCAAGCCTTGTCCAGCTGAGGGGGAGCTGAAGACTAAGTGTGTATTTTCAGTGGTGAGTGAGTTTGCCATCAAATTGCAAAGGGGGAGATTGTTAGGGTTTTTATAGATTGCAATTTGATGGATGCATTATCATTCTAGCATCATGTGATTTACACACTTGCATTGGTTTTTAAATAAACTTGAAATCTAGTTTTATACATGCATTGGTTTTTAGATTTGGAAAAGTTTGTGTTATATGCATGTTTTGGTTCTAAACTTGGATGCATTGGTTTTAGAACCCAAAACTCTTTTGAAAACCTATTTCATTGTGCATTATATTTGGAAAATCATCTTGTGATTTTAGGTTTGAGTTTTGCATACATTCATCACAAAAAGAATCATTTGTGTATGCAATTTCTTTTGAAAAGAGTTTTCAAGAAATCAAGCAAGCCTTTGTTTTAAAAGTTTTGAAACTTTTTAGGCTTTTTATGTCATGTTTTAAAAACCATTAGAATCTTTAAAACATGTTTTCCAAGCTTGATTTAGTAGGCAAAAAGGTCCCCCAAGCAAAACCTTCATATATGCAAAAGTTGCATTTTTTGCAAAAAGGGGGGAGTCCCGGCAGTGTCGCCGGTCGACCGAGAGGCAGGTCTCGGTCGACCGAGACAACTGGAGGTAATTTCTGCAGTTTTGAACTGAAACCTCCAACGGTCAGAAATCTGACCGTTGTGCCTTCCCGGTCGACCGAGACCTCCTTGTCGGTCGACCGAGAACTAGCCGTTGGGCACTTTTTGCTATAAATATGAGTTCTTTCCCTTGCCAAAAGTTGGGATTTTTAAGCCCCTCCTTGAGAGGTATTGAGGCATATCAAGAGGGAAAAGAACCAAGGGATGAAGGGGAAGATTAGGAAAGCTAAAGCTTGGATTAATGAAGTTAAACCACCAAGTAGGCTCTTCCTTTCTTAATCATATGTTTTCATGCTTTTGTTTTATTTTTGGTAAATCATTTCTAGCATGTTAAACTATGTTTGTGTTGTGTCCTTAACATGTTTTATGTTTTGAGTTGATTTAATTGTTTTGGATACAACACCATATGATTCAATCCAAGTAGTACTTAAATTGGTAAATCAAAGTAGATCATGTTAATGAAAGAAACTTGGTAAATCATATGTAACATGATTCCTATACTTGGTTGAATCTTTGGTTGTTGTTTTCCATCATAAGAAAATCACTTTCAAAAGTATCTTATGTTTTGGACTCAACTTCTTTACAAATCATATGTTTTCATGTTTTGTTTTATCATTGGTAAATCTTAGTAACATGTTAACCTATGATGTGTTGTATCCTTAGCATGTGTTATATTTTGAATAGATCTATTGTTTTGGATACATCACCATTGATTCATCAAAGTAGTACTTTATCTTTGGTAAATCTAAGTAGATCATGTTAATGAAATATGTAACATGATTCATATACTTTGTTGAATCATTGGTTGTTGTTTTTCCATCATAAGAAAATCTCTTTCAAATGTATCTTATGTTTTGGATTCAACATCATTACAAATCATATGTGTATTATTGTTTTAAAGTTTCACAACTTGCATCACTTTGATAGGTAAATCATTTTCAAGTTGTCCTTATAATTACATATGATTTGTCCCCTCTTTTCAATCAAATCTATTTTTATGTTTTGAGCTACATTGATGATTTGATTGACATCCCTATGCATCACATGTTTTGAGCTAATCCATTTCATACAACTTGTGTAACTTTGATATCATTAACAAGTTGTTACTTTTAACATGTGATTGCATTACATCCTCAATCATAAATGTTTTATGAGCTAAAACTTTCAAAAGCCTTAGGCATACATTTATGAACTTTCATTTTCAAAATGATTGAGGACCACACACACACACTTCATTTGTTTTCATCTTTGCATTCATAGTGTGAGTGTGTATTAGATTTTCACTTCCATATCCGCCTATTTAAGAGGCAATGTAATGAGCTTAATTGAATCTCCATCAAGTGTATGTTAGACACTAAATTAGTGAGATAACCAACCTTTGGTTGAAGAGGTTATTGCTTAGCCTATAAAAGCATAATGTATAGGTTGATGTTAAGCCTTGAAAAACATCATTGTAAGGTTATTGCTTAGCCTTGGAAAGCATATTGTAAAGGTTATTGCTTAGCCTATTGAAAAGCATAAATAGTGGAAATCCGGTGGGGTGTTGGATCACAAGCCGGTAGTGGATGTAGGCATTGAGGCCGAACCACTATAAATACTTGTGTGATGGTGCTTGCTTTGTGGTGATTGTTTTTATTAGCTTCCGCATATTGTTTGATAATCATCACTTATGACTAGTTTGTTTTAAAGAAGTTAAAATTGTTAAAATTGGTCATAAAAGAAGCTCACCCTATTCACCCCCCCTCTAGGGTTCGGATCCCCATGGACTTACAGTTACAGCCTTTGGAAATTCCGGAGTGGAAATGGGAGCACATTACCATGGATTTCGTCTCCGGTTTGCCTAATACTAAGAAGGGAAATAATGCAATTTGGATCATTGTAGATCGTCTGACAAAGTCTGCTCACTTCATTCCGATGAAGACAGGGAATATGATGCATATGGCACCACTTGCGAAGTTATTTGTTGATGAGATTGTTAGTAAGCATGGTCAGCCCGTCTCCATTACTTCAGACAGAGACAGTAGGTTTGTTTCAAAGTTTTGGAAAACTCTTCATGAGTCGATGGGTACCAAACTCCAGTTCAGCACAGCTTATCATCCTCAGACCGATGGTCAGTCAGAAAGGACGATACAGACTCTCGAAGACATGTTGCGTGCTTGTGTATTGGATTTCAAGGTTCAGTGGGATGAATGCCTACCGCTTTGTGAATTTGCTTATAACAATAGTTACCACTCGAGCATCGGTATGGCACCTTTCGAGGCACTTTATGGTAGAAGATGCAGAACTCCGGTTTGCTGGGAAGAAGTCGGTGAACGTAGTTTTCATGGACCGACGATAGTTGGAGAGACAAGTGAAAAGGTCAAGTTGATTCAGGAAAGGTTGAAGATTGCCCGAAGTAGGCAGAAGAGTTATGCAGACACTCGCAGAAGAGAATTGCAGTTTCAAGTGGGTGACAAGGTGTTTTTGAAAGTCTCACCAACTAGGGGGACATTGAGATTTGGACAAAAGGGCAAATTGTCTAGAAGGTTTATTGGTCCGTATGAGATTTTGAGCAAGATTGGAGATGTAGCTTATAGACTTGCGTTACCGCCGGAATTCTCCGGGGTACACAATGTTTTTCACGTTTCGATGCTCAAGAAGTATGTCTCTAGTCCTGCGCACATTCTACAGCATGAGCCTTTGGAGATTCGGGAAGATGCTTCGTATGTGGAAAGACCGATCAAGATCGTTGACACCAAAGAGCAAGAATTGAGGAATTGGACGATTCATTGGGTCAAGGTACTTTGGGAAAATCACGAGCCAGAGGAAGCCACCTGGGAATTGAGAGAGCAAGTGCAAAGGAAGTATCCACAGCTTTTACCAGAGGTAATTGTTTGATTTATTTGGTGGACCAAATATCCTAAGGGGTGGAGGATGTTAGACCCCGACCCAGACCAATCCGATTAGTGTGTGATTAGTATGTGTTTAGTCCTAAGTGGGTTTAGTTATTGTTGGGTTAGAAGTGATTAGTTTTAGTCTTGGATATAGCTTTGGTAATTTTGAGAACGTTTAATATTAGTTAGACACACTCAGGATGGCCTGAGTGCACGTGTGAGCTTGGGAAGATCGTATCGTTTTCCGTGTGAGTGTGGTTTTGATTTCATTTGAATGATCTTTTTATGTGTTACAACTTTCGTTTTAAGCCCATTCATGTTTGAGGCCCAAAAACCCAAGTTCTTGCCCAAAGAGGGTAAAATTGTCTTTCTTGCACAAATCTGGACACAATTTTCGAGATCTCAAAACTATGTCAAAAATATACTTTTCGGAAACTAGATATTTCGACGATCGTTTTATCCTTCTTCGTCGAAGTCATCCGAGGCCCACAAGATCGTGTTTTGACCATTTCAAGTTCAAGCTAAATGGGACCCATGAGTCATCACTTAAGTCCCCATCTCCCTCTCTCTCATTCATTTCCCAATCTCTGCAACTTTTGAGTCTAGGGCAAGAGAGAAAACCCCTTTTCTCCTTCATCTTCCTCACTTGGTTTGATCTAGCTAGAGAGCTCCAAACGAAATTCTAAGACTACCATTTTCTTCATCTCCTTGCAAGCTCTCCATTGATACAATTTTCTTAAGGTTTCAAGTTGGGAAAGCTCTCCATTCTCTTCCATCTCTCTTGTTTGACCTTCTCTAGGTAAGAGCTTCAACCCATATTTTTCATGGAGTCATTTTAGTTCCTTAAGATCATGTTTTTCATGTTTTCGAACCCTATTTGGAAAATGGGTTCCTTGTTTCCATTTTGAGTGAGTTTTGTGTATTTTCTTGTTTTGCTTGTAGTGTGAGATTAGCTTGTGTGAAGAGCTTGGAGGAGAGTGTTTAGCATTTGGGCAAGGCAAGTAATCTCTATAGGATCATGGTGCATGTTTATTTGAAGCTACATTGTTGTTTTAGAAATTTTGTGCATGAATATGTTTACAAGCTTGATGATTTTGTTTTCATGAGTTTGGATGTGTGTTTTGTCCCTTGGAGAGTATGTAGACTCAGGGAATATAAGTGGAATGAGAATGAATGGAAGGGAAAGAAGAGAAATGTGAAAAATCTGTGCTGAAACGCATTCCCGTGCACTGGCGGTCAGCACAGCGGTCAGCTCACGGCTAGCCGCCTGTGCCCACTGCGGCTAACCGCAGGCTGACCGAGCTCAGCGGTTCCTTCTCCAGAAGCTAGCATTTTCGCCTGGGTTCAGCGGTCAGCTCCGCGGTCAGCCCACGGCTAACCGCCAGTTCCACTTGCGGTTAACCGTAGGCCGACCGAGGATTTCGGTTCCTTTTCCAGAAGCTGACATTTCGACCATATTTCGCGGTCAGCTACACGGTTAGCTAGCGGCTAGCCGCCTCATCCCATCACGGCTAACCGCCGGCCGACCGTGCATGGCGGTTCCTTTTCCCGAGAGCAAAACCCAGATTTGCATTCCAGCGGTCAGCCTGGCGGTCACCTAGCGGCTAGCCGCCAAACCCCAGTTCGGCTAACCGCCACCTGACCGCGAGGTGACCGAAATTCACTGTTCGTGTATTTTTAAGAGTTTTGCAAGAATGAAAAACTAGAACATGTTAGGTGACTTCTAACCTGATATTGTGCACTTGGAACCCAAGATGTCTTTGAACTTCCGGGGCATCAATTCCTTTCTAAATTTCCAATACTTGGGTCTCAATTGCACAAGGATCAATCAAAGGTCATTACGTGTGCTCGATAAGCTTTGTGTTCGTGTTTTGGTTTTTGATATAATGAATATCATCGTGAACTCGTTTTGAAATACTAGTACAAGCTTGTTTTGAAGTTTTGTTTCAAGAAAAAGGGGATCACTTCCTAAGCGTGTTTTTGCATAAATATTATGCCTCGTGCTAGTCGTGCTCGTCGTGTTTGATAAGTGATTTCCCCCTTTCTACCTCGTCGTGCTTGATCGTGCTTTGCGTGTTTTGTGCATTCATGAACTAAGTAAACACCACTGAGCTTAGACTGCCCTCTCGGTTTGATCCACTGTCTGGGGGTCTTTAAACATGTGGACTGTCTGCAGACTGGTCGTGTATTTATTACACATCGTGCGTGTCCGGTTCCGCGGCCGGAATCCCCGTATATGTGGGAATCGTGTCGTGCTTATATTATGTATATCGTGCTTGTCGTGCGTGCTTGCTCTTTTCATCATATAGATGATAGAGAAAGGATGGGCTCTTTGTGGATTGTAACTTTTCATGATATATTTAGTACTCATGCTAGTTTGTTTTGATACCTCAGCTATTGTGACAGTTCAAATCAAGTATTCGATTTCAAGTGTTTTTCCAAAGTATTATTTTCATGTTCATGCCTATATTGATTACCTGCCAAACCGTCGTGTTTGACCCTTGCTTGTTGGTGCCCAGGTGCAGGAGACGTTGCCTTTGAGGAGGAGCGTCAGGAGGAGGCTTGTGAGCCAACTCCCGTGAGAGAGTGGCAGCCCGACGATGTCATCTAGATGTCGGTCTGGTTCTTGAGTTTCGTCACATTTTGTCTTGGGGTTTCTTTTGATTATTTTGAGAAATGTATTGACCTTTGTAGGTCTCTTATGGGTTGTAACCAAACTTAACTTACCTTCGTGTTAGTCTTAGAACTTGAATATTAATGGGAATGCCATGTTAGCTTTCTTTCCTTGATACCATACCTTGTTAGTGAATGTTATGGCCCTTAAGAATTTTATTGGGGCTCATCATGATGTGTTTTGCTACACGCTTCCGCAAATCGTGTACGTGTGAGTCAGATTCCGCGTGTCCTTGGGAATCCTCACCGCGGGAACCTGTGGGAAAGTATATCATCAATGTAACACCAACGTCGCGGGGCCCGGGATCCGTTCCGGGGTCGCGACAATATACCTATCAAAGTAAGGCAAGTTGTGAAACATTAAAACAATAATACACATATGATTTGTAATGATGTTGAATCCAAAACATAAGATACATTTGAAAGAGATTTTCTTATGATGGAAAACAACAACCAAAGATTCAACAAAGTATATGAATCATGTTACATATTTCATTAACATGATCTACTTAGATTTACCAAAGATAAAGTACTACTTTGATGAATCAATGGTGATGTATCCAAAACAATAGATCTATTCAAAATATAACACATGCTAAGGATACAACAAATCATAGATTAACATGTTACAAAGATTTACCAATGATAAAACAAAACATGAAAACATATGATTTGTAAAGAAGTTGAATCCAAAACATAAGATAGCTTTGAAAGTGATTTTCTTATGATGGAAAACAACAACAAAGATTCAACCAAGTATATGGATCATGTTACATATAATTCCAAAGGTTTTTCCATTAACATGATCTACTTAGATTTACAAAAGTTAAGTACTACTTGGATTGAATCATATGGTGTTGTATCCAAAACAATAAATCAACTCAAAACATAACACATGTTAAGGACACAACACAAACATAGTATAACATGCTAGAAATGATTTACCAAAAATAAAACAAAGCATGAAAACATATGATTAAGGAAGGAAGAGCCTACTTGGTGGTTTAACTTCATTAATCCAAGCTTTAGCTTTCCTAATCATCCCCTTCATCCCTTGGTTCTTTTCCCTTTTGATATGCCTCAATACCTCTCAAGGAGGGGCTTAAAAATCCCAACTTTTGGAAAGGGAAAGAACTCATTTTTATAGCCAAAACAGCCCAACGGCTAGTTTACCCGGTTAACCCCATGACAGGCCGGTTAACCGGGTAAGCCAACGGTCAGAAAAAGAGCCGTTGGCTCAGGAGCCCGGTTGACCTGCCCTGTGTGGCCGGTTAACCGGGCCTCTTGGCCGGTTGACCGGACACACATGGCCGGTTGACCGGGCCTGCCCAAAATTTCCATTTTTTGGGTTTCTTGAAGATTTTCTTTGGGGATCTTTTGGGCCATTGAAATCAAGCATTTTCACATGTTTTAAATCATTCTAAGATGTATAAAAACATGAAACAAAAAGCCTAAAAGGATTCAAAGACTTTTAAAACAAAGGCTTGCTTGATTTCTTGAAAACTCTTTCTTAAAACAAATGCATCCAAGATTGAAAACAAAACATGCATAAACCAATACTTTTACAACTCTTTAAAAACAATGCATGTATAAAACAAGATTTCAAGATTTCTTTAAATCAATGCAAGTGTGTAAATCAAATGATGCTTGAATGAAGATGCATCCATCAAATTGCAACCTACAAAATTCCTAACATACTCCACCATGTAAGGGCGCACTATATTTTCGCATGTCTTCAATTTATCTTAGTAGTCATTTTATATCCACTTGTGTGCTCATTAAATATTATTTGTCATTTAATCCGTCCGCTTTTATGGATTTAGGGGTCATTGGCTTCTATTAGTCATTGATATGACATCAATGGAAGTGTTCTGGTTGGACTCTTTGATACGAAAGGTTGTTGACTTGAATGTAAAGGTCATAGTGAATGAGTGAGTAGTCCATTAATTCTTCTTGTTCATTTGTTTTCAAGGCTTCTCTTTTAAAATACTAAGTCTTAATGGATATCGTTGTGTGAAGTGCAATGAAAGTGGCAGCTATGGAAATGGGAAAAAGAATTAAAGGAAATCCGACTTGGGAATTGGTGAAGGTGAGCAATGAATAATTGTGTTTATGATATCACACATACAACATAATCCTTTTTGTATGCTTTTTATGGTCTCTATGTAGTGCCCTAAGCAATCGGGGAAAAAGGAATACGGGGTTTATGTAATGAAATTTATGAAGCATCTTATGGAAGATCCTCTCGTGTCGACAAAATCTAAGTTGAAAGAACTTGGGGAGGCAGCGACATATGGCGACGAGGAGCTTAATGATTTACGTTTGGAGTTAGTTGAATACATTTTAGATTTTATCAACAATGGAGAATAGGTACATTCGCTTTTGCCTCTAAATTGTCATGAATGCATGTTTTGTCTTTCTTCATCGAATAGGGGAAGCAGCGGTCCATTTTTCATTGGAGAACTAATCGGGGAAGCAACAGTACACGGAGGTATCATATGCTACATAGTACATATACATACTTTTGGTTTTTTGTTTATATATAGTTCAACTTTTTGTACATCCCATGGAAGACAATGTAGATATTATATATATATATATATACAATATTTCCATAGAGATTTGTCTAGTCAAGCTTTATGTTAAAATAGAAAGAAGTTATGATTCCTTGTTGTAAGATAAGCCTCCATCCAATTATAAGATCTCTTTTATATGTGATTTAGTACTTGAGTTGGCTAAATTTAGTTTCAATTTGAATCATGGAATGGACATGGATTTTTTGGTCTATACTTCGATTGTTGTGACTTTAAGGTTTGGAATGGTTGTACAAGTTGAAAATGCATGTACAAGTTGTATGAAGTTCAAAAAGAATTGAGAGATTGAATGTAGAAAAGATGCAGCCAACAGAACTCAGAGTTTGATTGTTTTGAATGTTGGTACAGAGTGGAATGTTAGCATGGATTTTTATTTTGTATTGGATCTAGTAAAGTGCTTTTAATGTTGTAAGGATATTTGAATATTAATATGAAATGGAATGAATATTCTTGTTTCATTTCTTTACGGTGGATGGAAAAGCACTTTACTCTATACAGCAGGTGGGTGGGTGCAGGTGGTGGAAGAGGAGGCAGTGGGTGTGTCCAGGGTGGTGCAGCAGGTGGGCTGTGCAGGGTATAGCTACATTAGAAAAGCTTCTCTCTTTCTCTCTTCTTTTTCTCAATCTCTCCTTCCATAGCTTCTTGAAGAGCGATTTCTTGAAGGCTTCCCTTGAAAGATCTGATCTGGCCAATCGATCCCCTGTCATCCTCTGAGCGACATACTCTATTTTGGTGTGAATCCAGCAACGACTGCCCCTCCTTCATCACCTTCTCTTTTTCTTGAGCTTCCAAGAGGTAGGCCTCTTATATCCTTGAATGTATCTTGAGCTAGAACTCGTTTCTTTTATTTCTTGTGTTGGCTGATATGGATGTGGATGCTTGACAGTGTAGGGGTTTTGATTTTAGGGAGATTTTGGTGGGTTTTGTTTGGGAGAGAAAGCCTTGGTTATTTGGAGCTTGAAAAGCCTTGCTGAAAATCATGTTTTCTATCCCTTTTATCTCACTTAAATAGTCCTTCTAAAAATGATCAGGTGACCTTACGGTCACCTGGTGGCTAGCCGTGGGAGTACGGTTTGATTTCCAGAGACCAGTTTTTTAGAACCTCCTCTTGCGGTCACCCCTGCGGTTGCCTCACGGCTAGCCGTGAGCCAACCTGATTTAAATTTTCTGACCGTTATTTGAAAGGGGCTAGCCAATGGTCTAAAGGGGCTAGCCGCTGGTCTGAAGGGGCTAGCCATAGCTTTCTTGGCGACTAACCGCCTGCCTGGGCTTGCGCCCTTATATTGCTGTTATTTTCTTTTCCTGTCATTCGTTGCTCGTCTCTGTCTTCTCTCCCATTTGGTTCTCTTCATTGGTGGTTCTTTGGTTTGCTTCTCCTCTCTTCCCTCTAGGTATCTTCTCTCCTTTTCTCTTTCTTTTCCGCTCTTTTAAATTTATTTTCTCTTTTCATTAACAATGAGTTGTATTCTGTTTCGTTTTGTGTTTTCTTTTCCTTCCCTCTTAGGGCTTCCCAACCTCTTCCTTTGGTTTCTTTCTTCCTATTACTAACTGTCTTCTCATTCTCTCTTCCTTATTTCTTCTAATTCGTGCCTTTTTGCATCTGTGCTGTGTTTTCTTCTTCCTAGTCTTTTCTTGTGCACTCCAAGTGTTTGTAGAAATGCCTCCTCGAATGAAAACAGCTGTGAACCGCCCTACTACACGAGGACGATCCTCTTCTGCCTCCTATTCTCGTAGAAAAAGATCTCCTTCACCCTCTCTGTCCACCTCTCCTTCTCTTACCCCTCCTTCTTCTCCTCCACCACAGCCAGGCTCTGCCATTCTCAAACCAAATGCCCAAATGTTGGCTACCTTGAAAACTAGATCAATTATGGTTGAAAGACGCACTTTACGCAATGTAGTAAATCCCCATGAGTCAACCACCATTCTTGCTCAGATTGGATGGGATAAGATCTTAGATTGGGGGGACAAAGCCTATCCGTCTCTTGTTTTTTGCATGTTTGCTTCAATAACTGGGGCAGTATCTTCAGTTGACTCCTGCTCCTTCACCATTGCCCTTCGAAACAAAGAAGTTACAATTGATCCAGATTGTCGCGACCCCGGACCGGGAAACCAATCCGGGATCGGGACTAAATGAATGATAATATAGGATGATCCATATTGGTTTAAATGACAACATACATTTATTTAATTTCCCACAGGTGTCCGCGGTGAGGATATCACAACCATCAATGAATATTTCTTTTTAAGTGCGGAAGCGTGTAGCAAATCAAATATTTAATCCATCTCAATTTATAAAGATAATAGCATGAGTGTAACCCGTATCAGAATGAGCAATGAACATTAGCATATTACCCAAAGTAAGTTAAAGTTTATACCAATATCATTTAATTACATTTCCCAAAAATAGAGGCCAACAAAGGCCAATATAGGCCAAATACCAACCCAAAGAATGGTTAAACAGTTTCCCAAAATATAAAGCCTCTCACAACCATCAAAACATCTACATGACGTCATCAGCACGCCACTCAACTAACTGTTGCGGTTCTACGACCGCCTCCTCGTGCTCCTCCTCGGGGTAACCGACAACGGGACCTGAGTATCAAAGAGTAGGTCAAACACGACGGTTTGGCAAATGGATAAAACACAATGACAATATGAAAATACATGAATTTATCTCCGAAAACATTTGAACCTGTTTAAATAATAATTTCAATAGACGAGATAAAACATTTATTCAAGTACAAGTATGCATTATAAAACATGTAAAGGTAACCAAGGGGACGTGAAACAATCAAGATGGCAACCACACGAAGCTAAGTCCTCTATCACTAAAGTGATGGAGCAATAACTAAGCACTGATCTCAGTCACACGAGGTGAGGAGAAACAGTGGATCTTATAATTACATATACATATACTATACATGACCACGGTAGCGAGCTGGGTATCGGGGACCACAGTAGCAATCTGCGGCATCGGGACAAGACCATGGTAATAACCGGGTAGCGGGATCCAAACTGCAGATGGCGGGACAAGAAGGGGATCTCCAAGTGGGTGGATCAGACCAACAGGGTTATCCAAGCTTAGTGGTGCCGACTCATAGGTCAAATACAATCGAGACATATGCAAGTAAATCAAGTACAATAAATAAATGGGCAAGACGGGGGTGCTCAAGGGCACACTTTCATTTCATGTGGTGCAATGCACTTCAAGACAAGTAGCTATATCAAGTGTAATTCAATGCTTTCGGAAAAACAGGGCATGTAGTACAAATCTCGGGATCGATAAAGCACAATAAACAATTTACATTTTTGGGTAAAGTATCTGTTTGAAGTGAATAGGGACTCCATATGTCAGTCTACTAACAATCTGGTACTCTTTGAGTTTGGGGACATCCCGGACTCCTTATACACTCCGAATTTTTCAAAACTTCAATTGCAATCTTCGTGATTTGGTCTCTTTCCCAAATGGCCTCATACAATCCATAATAATTCTTCTTGACATAGAGGGTTCCCAAAGAATAGTCCCAATACGTTGAACTAGTTAATCATTGTCCCAAACATAGCCTTGCCCAACGGGGCCCATCGCTCGAGCGGACTGAAGAGTTCGCTCGAGCGAGTCGCTCTCTGGAATGGTTGTCTGGGTGGGTTCGCTCGAGCGGATTTGAGGTCGCTTGAGCGAACTCATTGGGTCGAGCGAATATTTAAATGCGTTCGAACGAACAACTCTCTGGAACAAATTCTGGGATGACCGTTCGAGCGACCAAGGGTGCGCTCGAGCGACCAAGCTACTGGAATGCTCGGAGTCCTTTTCTGGGCAGGTCGCTCGAGCAAAGTGTCATGGTCGCTCGAGCGAACTGTCCAGAAACTGAACCCGGACCAATTCAGCTCCACTCTATCTCTTCCTCCTACAACTTCCTTTTAGCCCCTTTTTATACATCAAATGAGGAGTCTCATACTTCATTCAAACTACATCAAATCCTTCACCACATCCATCCCATTCTCCTCCATCCATATCACATTCAATACAAGGAAATAAAGAAGGAAACCATTTCACATAAGAGTACATTTGTGACAAAACAAGAAGAGATTAAATGCTATGAACTAACACATCTCTATGACCATAAATGCACCATTAATACTCTATCATGAACATTTATTTCAAAACAAGCAATAAATAGGAATAAATGAAAATCATCCAAAATCAATGAAAGCTTAGGAAAATCAATCATCCACTTGCCTTGGGTCTTCTAAACAATGAAATCAAGCTCTAATACTCTTCCAAGCAAGGAATCCAAGCTATGAACAAAAACCCCAAAACAAACAAACCCTAAAATGGTCAAACATTGAAATAGCAAGGAAACCTTACAATAATGAGGGTGAAGCTTCTCTAAGGCTAAAGGAACACAAATCTAGAAGGAGGGAATGATTACTTACTTGCAAGGTCCTCTAGTGGACAAGGTGAGCTCAAAGAAAGTCTTGTAATGAATGATTTTCTCTAGCAATGGTGTCAATGGAGAGCTAGGGTGATGAGGAAGAAGATGATGATCTCCACTTCTCAAGTTGTGCACGGTTGGTGGTGGATTGGGGTGATGGAAGGCAAGAGCAAGAAGAAGGCAATGGAAGCCCTAGGTTCTCACTCTCTTGTGCTGGAACAAATGAAGAATGACTTCCCTTTGTTAACAAATGAGTTGGGTCCCACTACTAAAGGAGCTAGTTTGGCTGAAATCATCTCTTTCGGGACCTCAGACGAATTCGACGAAGAAGGAAGAATTGATCGTCGAAATATCTAGTTTCCAAAAAGTACATGTTTCGCGGTTTTCGGGAATATCAGGTTTTGGGTACAGATTTAGTGCACAATGACTGTTTTGCCCTCAAGGCTATGAAATCGGGTTTCGAGATCTCGAACGGGAATGGGATCAACATGAAAGTTGTAGGGATTATCAATACGGATAAAACGGGATTAAAACCATGAATGTAAAAACCTCCGATAAATCCTCAAGCGCATGCAAGGTTATAAAAAGGAACCCCCAAAGGGCCCTACTAACACAAAGCAATCAAAATTCCCCAAAACTATTTCAAAAGCTATTCCAAACCCAACTTAGCCAAAATCACTAATCAAGCTTAGAACTTACACGTAACTTAATTAGCACTAGTCGGGTTCACTCGAGTCGGAGTCTTACACAGATCTTATCTCATCAATCATGAATATTCCAGTAAACCCTGATGGCCTATCCATGGTTTCTGACACCCTCACTGAAGCTGAAAAGGCCCAAGCTACTCTAATTCTCTACGGTCGTCCTGTTACATGGGATCGTAAGAACTTTCTTCCTTTAGGATCATTGATTCCCAAATACAGGTTGTTGCACCACCTCTTCACTTTCAATGTTTATCCTCGTAAAGGAAATCGAACTGAATTAACTGCTTATATGGTAAATGTCCTTTCCAAAGTGGTGTCAGGTGTTCAAATGTGTCTTCCCTCTCTTATATGTAGAACCATTGTCCGCTTTCATCTATCCACTGCCTCTAAGCCAGCAATCCCTTTTGGCTTCCTCCTTTCTCAAATAGCTCGTTCTCTTGGTGTTCTCCGCCCAAATGAGCCTCCTATTTCCCATGCACCTTTTGGCCCTGCAAATCTAATTCAGATGAATCTCTTTCCAAATGAAGAAGCAGGGGGTGTACCCCTTCATCCTCAACCCCAAGTTCCTTTAGCTCCACAACAACAGGCACCTACAGGGCTCGGTCCTTCTTCTTCACATCGACAGGCTCCTTCATCTGTTCCCCGGAGTGTTGAAGAACGGTTGGATGCTATCGAACGCAATCAGTCCAAAACCGAAAAGCTTCTAAAGAAGACTCTCAAATATCTCATTGGACTGTCAAAGGCTTGCAGAGCCCAAGATGCTACCATCATGCCTCTGTCTCCTTCACCTCCATCGGATTGGTTCTTTTGGGGTTTCTAAGCCACATGTGTTTTTATTAGCTGTACTCTTTTTGGTGGTGTTCTTTTGGCTTGTGGCTACCCCTCCTATGGTTCTTTTGTTTAAACTTATGATGTTTACAATCTATGGATGTCACTCTAACCTAATATGGATATTTTTATGGTATTAGTGATTAACTGCTTTTATACTTTCATTGTCTATTATCTACTTGCATTATTGTCTGTCTTTTATACTCCCATGGTTATCAATTTGTGACAAAAAGGGGGAGTGGGGTTTAAGTTTGCAGGTACAAATTGAGGCAGGTACAAATTAAGGGGGAGGATTCATCTGAGGGGGAGAATCCTTCTCCATTAAGATGCTTTTAATCTCTGTTTGTTAGTGTTGTGCTTCTACAGGTTCATCTTCTCAATCTCATATGAAGAGCTATGCGTACTAGTATTGATTCCTTTTTGTTCTTGTATTTGTTTTTCAGCTGTAAAAGGTCTTGGTACTTAGTGTATGGTTGTTCTTTGAGTTGTTTTGGATAACTCCTGTAAACTTGTATTAGCTAAATGTTTTTGTCACAAAATTGACAAAGGGGGAGATTGTAAGTGTCACATGTCTGTGAGCACTGAGTTTGTTTTGTCAATTCCGTGCCAATGTGGTCCAAAGTCCTTACCTCTCAAAGTGCCTCAAGGAAGATCATATTCAGAGGGATTATCAAGCTGTGGGAAAGTCCGGATTCTTCAAAGAAGGTCTCCATTTGTGTTTGACAACCTTTTTAGGTATTTTATACCCGGACCAAACCCTTAGATCCCTGGGAAAAAGATGTGTTTTAAATTCTTGATTTCTATCCTTGTTAAATAGTCCCTCTGAAAAGGGTCAGGTGACCCTACGGTCACCTGGCGGGTAGCCGCCCTTTGCAAGGGGGCTAGCCGCCAGACCTTCGGTTAGCTTTCCAGTAAGCATTTTTTTCTCAGGATGTTTTTCTGTGCTTCCTGCGGCTAACCGCCAGTGCACCTGCGGCTAACCGCCAGTGCACCTGCGGCTAGCCGCCAGTGTACCTACGGCTAGCCGCAGAGCTAACCGTGGGTTTTCGGTTTGCTTTCCAGAGACCTTGTCTTTTCAGATCACTCTTGCGGTTACCCCTGCGGTTGCATCACGGCTAGCCCCCAACTATTCCTGCGGCTAGCCGTGAGCCAACCTGATTTGAATTTTCTATATATCTGGAGCCTCTTTCCCCTTTCCTAATGACTCTTTTGGAGAGAGCTTTTGCATGCTATCTTCTTCCCAACATATCTAAGCTCTCAAATCTTCTTCCAACCACTCATGTAGTAGATTGGTCAAGCTTTTAGAAATGAGGTTTCTCCTCCATTTGTTCTTCATGTGAAATCATTTGAATGTCTGATATACTTGATCAGTTGCTATGTTTCATTGTTTCTCATGCTGAATGCATTGATGTGGCCATGGGTTTCTTTTCTGTATCTTTCCTCATCACACACACACACACAAATACAGGCTCATGCTGTACTGTTGATGTTCCACTTAATTATTTGTCTTTATGAGATTATTTGTTTGTGCATAAGCTGATTGCAATTGTTTGTTTGTGTATAATTAAGTTGACTGCCATCTACTGGAAACTGTTGTCTGTGTTATAGATATCTCCTCGCCAAGGACTTTTGAGAGTGCGTGAATTCACGCTTGCAAAGATTGAGCATTTTGTTGATCCTGATGACAAATCTCACCCGAAATACAAAGAGGTTGCTGATTTGGAGTTTTTAATGTTCCCTAGAGAAGAGCAAATGACTGGAAAACCAGCCAAGAAAATTTGCCTTGGTCAAGCAGTTTCAAAGGTTGTTTGTTTACACTTTGTCGTTTACCTCTGTTTTCATTTGGAAAGCAGAATCTTGATTCTTGCATATACAGTTTAGTTTGCTTTTTTATATTCAATGATGGCTGTTAAGATATTATTTATCTATTACCTTGCTTGTCCATTTCTGAATCCCTATGTAGGATGGAACCATTGCTTATCCATTTCTGAATCTCTATGTAGGATGGAACGCTGAAAACAAGTTGGGATCTCAAAAGCTGATGGTTATTTAATTTACAAGAGTTCATTTTTCTCAGGCATAAGCTTTTTTTGTGTGTGTGTGCGTGTTGGGATTCACTTTTTCAATAAAAGAATTCTAACTTTAAATGTCTTTAGCTGTTTGATAACTCTGAAATTTTCTTCTTTGCAATGGAAATCTTATGAATTTGGTATTATAACCTTAGTCAGTTGCCTCAATATAGCTAATGGATTTGGCAATACTGTATAACAGGAAAAGAGTGGTGTCCCTCTTGTTGCACATGAAAAGTTTTCGGAACCCAGGGAGGTGTAGGTATCTATCTCTTTCTCGACCTTGCAGATTGTTTTTATGTGTGACCCTCTCACAAACGAATACATCATTCTGATGAACCAATCATTTTTTTTAATTTTTTAATTTTTTTGAATGGTGGCACAAGTTGAACCTGCTACCTTAATTATGATTGAAACAATGATCGCCTTCCAACCATGCCATACTAGCACATTTATCAGTGGGTGGATGGGCAGCATCTGCATGCATGTCTATAGACATCAGAGTTATAGCAATTTAGTTGATGGTTCCATTGAGTGCAATTTCACAGATGATTCATGTTATGTAATTTTTTTTCAGAAACTGATCATAGCGCAAGTAAAAAAGGAGTTGGGTCTTGCCTTCAAGGGGAGCCAAAAGATGGTTGTTGAAGCTTTGGAGGTAAATTATGATTATTTATCTTTAATTTGGTTTTTTTGTTTATATATAGTTCCAACTTTTTGTACATCCCATTGAAGACAATGTAGATACTATATATATATACACACAATATTTCCATAGAGATTTGTCTAGTGATCAAGCTTTATGTATAATATTATTAATTAGTTATATATATATGATCACTTTATTAATTTGTATATATAGTGCAAAGTTTTATTGGTGTACAGTGTACTGCAATGGTACTGCAGGTTTTATAGGTACTGCAGCAATGCAAATTCTTTTGATAAAAAAAATGCATATATAATATTAAATCGGTTACAGAACAAACAATATAATACAATCCCAAAAAACCGATATAACAATGCCCTTTATAACCGATATTATAAATAATTTTTATATCGGTTTCACTCTTTTTTATATCGGTTTTACAGTAATGTATGCTATAATTTCAGTTTCAAAACACATCAGTTCTCCGAAAACCGATATTATAAATAATTTTTATATCGGTTTCACTCTTTTTTATATCGGTTTTACAGTAATGTATGCTATAATTTCAGTTTCAAAACACATCAGTTTACCGAAAATCGATATTATAAATATTTTTTATATCGGTTTTACTTTTTTTTATATCGGTTTTACAGTAATATGTGTTATAATTTCAGATTCAAAAGACATCAGTTGTCCAAAAACCGATATGAAATATTACACATATTATATCGGTTCTAGTTATTTATTATATCGGGGGTACTTATATCGGTTTGAAGTTTACTAAAAAACCGATATAATAGGTCTTTTATATCGGTTTTTAGCCGATATAAAAACCCTTTTTTCTAGTAGTGTAGGTACTCATTCCCATGTTCCTATGATTCTTTTTTCATAAAAGAAAAAGGTTATTTCATGCACTTTTTTTTTTATAAATCCACCTTTGATCTTCATTTTTAACAGCTTTAGGAAAATTCTATGTATTGAATTCCTGTGTATTTTAATATAGACAAATATGATCTAAATGTGATATTCTATCTGATTTTAAGAAGTGATGCGTTGACACACCTTATTTTGAAAGGTAAGTTCCATTTATATTCCATAGTGATATTGGTAATAAGGGAATGCATGACTTTGGTTAGGGATGAAAATGGATTTCTAATAATAGGCCCCCGAATAAACTCGGGCTTGAACCTGAAATACTTGGAGTTGTGCCTTAATCCAGACCCAAATTGGGTATATGTTACCAAACCTGTACCCATAACCAATTCAAAATAAAGACCCGTAGTCGAAGCAATTGGACCCAAGCTCAAACCATTCCATATACAAATATGATACACTTATATTTAATATTCATAATATTAATGAAATGTTACTTGGACCAAAACTGAAGATCGATTCATATATTAGACCCCTACCTAGTGGATGGTGGTCCTCTGGGTACACGGGTATTCAGCTACCCTTTACAACCAATAATTTTTTAGATACATTGTTTATTTATTTACAATTTATGAGATACAATGTCATTTGAGTGTTTCTACGAGTTTGATTCAGATATTGGACCCCATCTTGAACAATCTGCACAAATGGCATGGTAGGTTCACTACAACAAGTTGCATCTTTAGGGATGTTTTTTGGCGACGTTTTATAAAAACGTCGGTAAAAGTCAATTTTTACCGACGTTTTACTATAAAATGTCGGCAAAGTTCAATGTTTGAATTACCTTCCGTTAAAATGAGAGATTATTACCGACGAATAATAAAATATCGCTAAAATCGACTTTTAAAAGACGTTTTATTTGTTTTACCGACGAAACAAAACGTCGGCAAAAGTATTTTATGATGTATTTATTTTTCTATTTAATTTTTGCCGATGAAAACAAAAACGTCGATAAAAGTCTTTTTTATCTTTTATTTTTTTTCTTTTATCATTTGCCGACGAAAATAAAACATCGGTAAAGTATTTTATTTTTTATTTTATTTATTTTTACTTTTGCCGACGAAAAATAAGTGTTGGGAAGGTTTAATTTTATTATGAAGTGAAAAATAAATATTAAAATGAACTTTTAGCGACATTTTGTATAAAACATCGGTAAATATTAATTTTATTTAGGAAAATTTAAAATCGGAGACATTTACCGACGAATTATTTTTTTACTGACGAAACTTAGCGTCGGAAGAGTTATTACCGATGTTTTTTTATAAAATGTCGGTAAAAGCTGATTAACTTTTCAGTTGTTTTAATTAAAAAATATAATAATTTTTACCGACAAAAATAGGTTTTGGGAGACGAAATGTAAACATCGGTAAATCCTCTGCTCTTTTCCCTCTCCCGCCGAAAAAGCCCTCTTTTCCTCTTTTCACTCAGATGAAAGCCCATCCCTCTTTTCCCTTTTTTTCACTCTGTCGTCTGCTCAAAGCCCTCTTTTCACTCTCTCACCTACTCACCTCTCTCTCTCTATCTCTCGGTTGGCGCTCTCTCTCTCTCTCTCGATCTGTTCTTCTCTCTCTCGATTGGCGTTCTCTCTCGATCGGCTCTCTCTCTCTCTACTCTTTCCCTCATCTCCCTCACCATCTCCATCTCCATTCCCTCATCGACATCATCTCCATCGCCACTCACGCAGACCTCACCCTCTCCGACCCTCTCCATCTCTGTTGGTCTAAAAAAACTCATCTCTGTCGTTCTCCAAAAACCGGTCTTTGTTATTAGGTGGAGACCCATCCCACTGAAGAAAACCCATCTCTGTCGTTCTCCAAAAACCCATCTCTATTATCAGGCACAAACCCATCTCCGATCGTCTTCTCCAAAGCCAGCACGAGTTTGTCCCCTTTTTAAGTCGTTTCTCCAAAGTCAGCACGAGTTTTCTGCCTCTGCATCTCTCCCCTCTCTGTAGGTAAACTCTCTTTCTCATCTTTTCTCTCTTCTTTTCATTTATTTACTTAAATTTGAATTATTTGCTTCTTTTTGTTTTGCAAAAATATATCGATGTGTTACAGTTTTATGATGTGGTTATAATGAGATGGAATGAATCGAATGTTAGGTTTATGTATGGCACTAAAATTGTTTCATTTGTAAGAATTTTTTTGTTTTTTTTTGTAAAGGTTACATTTGTCTCAGTTTTATATTCAAACAATAATTCAACATATTCATCTATTTGAATGGTGGAAAGTGAATGACGTATGACACAGTACGTGAGTTGTGAGAAATGTTTTTCATATTTCCTTGCTTTCTGTAGTGAAGATTTTGGGTTACTTAGCCCCCTTAGTTGGAAACTTGTGATAAAAAAAAAGACTATGCTCCTGTATATATAGTTCTGCCCTTCAGTCAACTGAAAAGTGAAAACATTTTGTTAAAATATCTAATATGTCAGCATCTCTCCAAGGCATGAGAGAGCTCTGACAAAATTGTTATGCAATTCTTTAGTTTTATTTTCTTTGTGATTGAAGGAGATGGAAGTCTGAGCATGCAAGTGCAGGACATCTTGGGTAGGTCAGCTACCTGTAGTACTGGGGCACGCGAGCAGAGAGACCACCTGTAGGTCTCCCATTTTTATTAATCCCCTGCAAAACACCAATAGATATTCTCATTTATCTCCCTTTTCTTCTCTTGTAAACTTTATCTTTCTTTTGGTTTCTTCTCTTGTAAAACACCAATAGATTACCCCTGATGGTTAAAATAATGATTTATACACTAGGAACTGAGAAAAGGCACTTCATTTGAAGAAATTGCATGTGTCAGGGTCATTTTGAGAGGCCACCAAGTTTAAATGTTCTGTTTCTCTGTATCCTAGTATTATTTTACACATTTTCTCTACTTTGGGAGTTGCATTAACATTTCCTTAGATGTTTGCAATCGACAATCTAAGTGTGTTGTGATGTATGGACATACAATAGGCATATAAGTGTACTTGCTAAACACAAAACAATGTCAAGGATAAAACTGTTAGGGATTTTGTATTTGCAATTTGATGGATGCATTTTCACTTTAGCATCATTTGAATTTACACTCTTGCATTGTTTTAGAAAACCTTGAAATCTTGATTTTTACATGCATTGGTTTTTAGATTTGGAAAAGTACTTGTTTTATGCATGTTTTGTTTCTAAACTTGGATGCATTGGTTTTAGAATGCAAACTCTTTTGAAAACCTAATTCTTTGTGCATTATATTTGGAAAATCACTTTGTGAATTTAGGTTTGAGCCTTGCATACATTCATCACTTTCAGAATCAACTTTGTATGCATTTTCATTTGAAAAGAGTTTTTAGATTTCAAGCTAGCCTTTGGATTTAAAGTTTCGAATCATTTTAGGCTTTGTGTGTTTCATGTTTTTAAACATCTTAGAATGACTTAAAACATGTTATCCAAGCTTGATTTAGTGGCCCAAAAATCCTCCCAAAGAAATACCTTCAAATGTGCAAAAGTTGGAAATTTTGCAAAAGGGGAGTGACCTGGCAGTGTCGCCGGTCGACCGAGACCTGCTTCCCGGTCGACCGGGACCACTGTCGGTCGAGTGGACAGTTTCTGAACTGTATCATGCCAACGGTCAGAAATATGATCGTTGTACTTTCTCGGTCGACCGAGACCTGTGTCTAGGTCGACCGAGGACTAGCCGTTGGGCATTTTTTGCTATAAAAATGAGTTCTTTCCTTTGTCCAAAGTTGGAGATTTTTAAGCCTTCTTTGAGGAGCTTTGAGACAAGACAAAGGGGAGGAACTAAGAGAGACCAAAGGGGTCATTAAGTGAAGCTTAAGCTTGGATCAACTAAGTTAAATCTCCATGTAAGTTTTACTTTTAATTAATCATTTGTTATGTGCTTTATTTGAAACTTTGGAAAATGATTTCAAGCATGATAACAATGATATGTTGAATCCATTCTTCCCTTCATCTTTGATATTCAAGATTGGATTCATCACTTTGATTTCAACCCAAGTTTTGTTTTAAACTTTCTTATTCATGCTTAGCCTAAATCTTTGATTTCTTTTATTGCATGATTATTTCACTTGGTTGAAACTTCCCTTGTTGTATTCATTCATTTAATCTTTAGTCAAATTAGTTTAGAAAACAACATTGCACATGCATCACTTGATTAGGCTTAAACACTTTCATACAACTTGTGATCTTTAGATTTTCATATCATTCACAAGTGTGTAATTGTTCAAGTGATTTGCATAGAACTTCAATCATATCTTTTTGTGCCTTAAACTTTCAAATTGCATTAAGCATAAATTGATTGAGCTTACTTTTAAACTTGATTGAAGTTTTCACATACACACTTCATAAGCATACATCTTTGCATTTCTTTGAGTGTTTGTGTGAGTTAGTTTTCATTTTCATATCCGCCTATTTAGAGGCAAATTTATTTGAGCTTAAATTGTATCTCTTAGAGTGATCTTTTGTGAAGACACTTTCTTAGAGAAATCTTTATCTTGTAAGGTTATTGCTTAGCCTAAGAAAAGCATTGTGTAAAGGTTATTGCTTAGCCTAAGAAAAGCATCTTGTGTAAGGGTTATTGCTTAGCCTTGAAAAGCATCTTGTAAAGGTTGTTGTTGAGCCTAGAAAAACAACTTTGTATAGGTTATTGCTTAGCCTTTGAAAAAGCATAAATAATGGAAATCCGGTGGGGTGTTGGATGCACAAGCCGGTAGTGGATGTAGGCACGTTGGCCGAACCACTATAAATATTGTGTTGTGGTGATTGCTTTTGTGATGATTGTTTTATTAGCTTCCGCATATTGTTTGATTAAATCATCACATGTGACTAGTTTTTGTTAAGAAGTTAAAATTGGTTTAAATTGGTCACAATTGTAGCTCACCCTATTCACCACCCCCCCCCCCCCCCCCCCCCTCTAGGGTTAGGATCCCAAGGACTTTCAAAAACCAAAACCCCAACATCAAACAAACAGGAACATGCATTCCCACACCAACATGGTTGAAAAGTGTCTAGTCATGTGCCTTTTCTAGACTTTGGAGCCTAAAAAATGAAAAGATTCTACTCTCACAGTACTTGATAAAATAGCTTTTATAGTATCACAGAAATTTAGCATATATTGTATTTATGTTTGATATTCCCCAATAGACACAACCCGGAAGCTAATGATAATAGGATAATATTTTAAAAAACTGTCAGATGTCTTATTAGCTTGTAGTTGTTGGATCAAAAGAAGGGGGGTTTCTCTTTGAATCCCTATAGCATCTGTTGCTGCCGTTATCATTTACCAAAACTTGGAGGCTAGTTGGTTTGTTTTGTTCAAAGAGGAAATCTGGGTGTGAAAGAAGATAAAAGAGGGTCCATAATGATTTATGAAACAACTACAGCCAGTTTCTTTTGATTTTAGTGCTGATGAGAATTATGAATTAGGGTACTAGAGAATTTTTTAAGGGTAAGTTAAGTACTCACACTCAAACTCAAGGGATTATCCCTAGTTGGTTTGTGGGAGGGAGATGCCTCACCAAAGTACCCGCAAAGTTCACTACTCAATTAGGAGAAGCTCAAGTAATTAAGAAGCAAACTTTTCCGTTACTTGGACTTCATTCTTTTTATAAAACAACTATGAATAGGGAACCAACAAAGAAGAAAAAAAATAAAGAATAAAGATTAATTGTAGTTGCACCTGATTAAGGAAATTTAAAGGCTGCTGTGGTGAACATGATATTATGTTGTGCTCGACCGCAACCAGAGAAAATTAGGCTCGCACTATTGTCTAACGGAGAATATTCTATAGAGTCTTGGGTAAGTTATGAAGAAGGCAAGGATGTGTATGGACTTTAGTCTGAATTTAAATTAGATTACAAGGTTTGAATTAGTTTTTAATAAGATTGGTGATTTGGGTTTCCTATTAGGCATGTGACTAGGTTTCTAGTACTTTTGTATATAGCTATTGGGCATTTCTCAATAAATTGACCACTGAGAATTTGTAGCTGGGTCCCTTTGCAAATACTCTAACATTAACTACTGAACTACTCAACATAACAAAAGATTGTAACAAATTCCCATTTTCTGTTCTCAAATTCAAGTACCACGAAAATCTTTTGAATTATAAAGATTGTAAGTGTGTGGGCCAGTTCCTAGACGATATAGGCACTCACTTCAGATGCATGCACCTCGGCACAAGCCTTGAATGCTGGCTGAGACCAGCTCTCCCGGCGCCACTTCTGCCGAATTCGATGGCACCTCGGTTGCTGCCGAAGTGGAAACGGTCGCCCGAAATGGGCCTGTTTCGCCACGGGCGGCATACGGTCACGTGGAAAGATGAGGGCGCGGCGATGGGACGGACACCATCCGGGCCGTCTATTCTCAACATGCTTCTGACAATCATGTTCAATGGCTGCGGCCGTATCAGGGCAGGGCCCAAGGAAGGGTCTGATGGGACCCCAGCCGCCAATAAGCCAAGACAAGGTCAGGCCCAACATGACCAGCATTTAATGCTATGTGGCCTGATTGGACCAGCATTTAATGAAGCATGGGCTAGGACGGACCCCCATCAATTGCTCTATGGGCTAGTGGGTCCCTAGCAGTCATGTCAGAGGCCCATTAGTTGACATCCCACCAGCCTCTCATATAAAGAGCCCGATGACCCAAAAAGAGGTATGCATATTCTCATACATGCAACTATACTCTGTTTTTTCTTCTCCGATTAGCCACCTGCACTAACTTAAGCATCGGAGAGCCCTGCGCTACCCACGGCCAGGGTCCTTTGACGTCTCCTTCTTCTTCTTCTTCCCTTTCAGGTCCCCAGGTCCAGCAGTTCTTTTTCTGGTCTTTTGGATAAGTCCCTTGAGGCACCTTTTAAACTTGTGAGTATATTTTTTGCACTTACAATTGGCGTCGTCTGTGGGAAAAACGATTTGCATAATCTTCCCTATCACCATGACGAGGAGAGCTGCGAAAGGCGGAGAAACATCCAAGACAAGGCGGGCAGGACCATCCTCTGACCTCCTTCTTGCCAAGAAGAGGTCTGGGAAGCAACCAGTTGCAGAAGACGACGCCGAACGTGATCTCATCCGGATCAACGTTCAGGAGCGTGACCTTCGCTCGAAGTCCGCTCTCCGGAGGGGAGATACTCAGCGACAGCCTGCAGGTCTCCTGACAGGTCAAAATCAGCGGAGCAAGTCTCCAGTGGTCGATGGACCACGTCCCTCTGATCAGATGGAGGATGCTGAAGATGCCGAGGACGAAGATTATAATCCCAATGATGACTTCGACTAGAGCGCAGAATGAAGCTATCAAAGAGAGGGACGCTCTGATCCACCAGCTCCAGCAGCAGCTGGAAAGAGCTACGAGTTCAGCAAGACATCAGCAGCACTCTCAACAGCAGCAGTCGCGGCAGCAGCAGCACTCGCAGCGACAGCACGAGAGGAGGATGTCTCGTGGCAGGCGCCCTAACTCCCCCGAGAAAGACTTGAGGGACCATCTGAATGCGGAAAGGCGCGACCGAACTCGAGACGAAGGTTCGAGCACCAGCCGCAGCTACTCGAGGAAAGCGTCGAAGACCATTCCAGAGAGCAATTTTAACAGCCAGGAGTGGTTGGACGAGCGCATCAAGCAGACAGTCCAGCGCAACCTCGAGGTGGCCGGTCTCGCCCGAGACCAACGGGAGGCCTGCGAGACTGTTGATCTCGGTACATCCGCCTTCTCTCGCTACGTCAGGAGATACCCCTTGCCGAAGAAGTTCACCGTCCCGAGGTTCGTCACTTATGACGGGGTCTCGGATCCAGCTGCGCATCTCAGGCACTTCTCCCAGAGGATGTCTGTGTGGGGAGATGAGGGTCATCTGAACTGTCGAGTCTTTTCCTCCAGTTTGGGTGACCTCCCCCTGAAGTGGTTCTGTGCGCTCCCGGAGGGGTCCATTTCGAGTTGGCAGCAGCTCCAGCAATCCTTCATGAAGAAGTTCCAGGCCTACAGAATCCTGTCGAAAACAGATGTGGATATTATGGCTCTGAAGATGAAGCGAGAAGAGAACGTCACCCAGTTCGCAAAGCGGTTCTGGACGGTCTACAGCTAGATCGAGAATTCCAAGGATAAGGTTGCCATCTTCGCATTTCAGAATGCCTTGCTGCCAGACAGCGACCTTCGTAAAGATCTGGCCAGGAACCCGGTGTCGTCCATAGCGGCGCTCATGTCCATAGTCAATCGCTACATCGCCCAAGAGGACGACCAGGTTCGAGCTCGGGAGAACCATGGGGCCACACAGAAGGACCGAAGTGAAAAGCCCTCAAGGAAAGATAAGGGGTCGTCCCGAAGAGATGAGCCAGACAGACGCTGGGCGCCAACCAGTTCGGCGAGGGCTCAGGCGTTCACCTCGGCGAGAGGCAAGAGGCCCAGGCTGTCCGAGGAGGCATATCGGGCAGTTAACACGATCTTTAAGGAGCCTATCCACAAGATCATGTACAAGATTAAGTCTAGGCCATACTTCAGCTGGCCAGAGCCCATGAGAGGCGATTCTTCTTTCCGGGATCAGACCAAGTTTTGTGCGTACCACAAGGAGAGCGGCCACAAAACTGAGGAATACAGGACACTGCGGTTGCATTTGGAAAAGCTTGTCCAGGAGGGACACCTGCATGAGTTCGTCAAGGCGGACACCAGGGCCGACACCCGAGCCCCGCGCCGAGACGAAAGAGGCCGCGATAGCGACGGGTCAGAGAAGATCATTAACATCATCCATTTAGCTCCCCCGCCCAAGGGGAGTAACCGAGCTCGTGTCGAGGCCAGACAGGCCTCTCACAGTAAGCAGGTCATGGCCGCCGAACTTGGCTCAGCTCTGAAGAGGGCTCGGAGGGAGCGGCCTGAAATCAGGTTCACCGATGCAGACTTGGAAGGGGTACAGCTTCCCCACAACGACCCGCTGATCGTCACTCTGAAGTTTGATTGCTCTAAGCAAGGCGTGAAGGATTGCACCGTGAAGAAGGTCCTCGTCGACCCCGGCAACTCATCCGAGATCCTCTATTTTGATAGTTTCCGAAGGATGGGACTGACAGAGAAGGATCTGTAGGAGGCCCGAGTTCCCCTCATCGGCTTCAGCGCCAAGCCAGTATACCCCAAGGGAAAGGTGACGTTCAAGGTCGAGGCCGGTGGCGCGTCTATTGTGGCAACCTTCATGGTGGTTGACGCACCCTCGCCTTACAATGCTATAGTGGGCAGGTCTTGGCTCCATAGTCTGGAGGCAGTCCCTTCCACTCTCCACCAGAAGCTGAAATTTCCGTGGGGAGGAAAGAGTGGCCGAGTTGAAATCGTCACAGTCAGAGGAGATCAGCAGGCTGCCAAGCAATGTCTGACAGCTGTGGTATCCGGAGAGCGAAAGCCCAAGGAGGTTAATATGGCCGAGATGGAGAAGAAGCTAGATGAGGTCGGCCAGGACTCGGATAGCAAGAGCGTGGAGGACCTGACCAAAATCAGGATCGACTCACAAGATCCAGAACGGTTCTTCCTGCTCGGCAGTCAGCTCGGGGAGCCAGAGAGGTTCGAACTGGTCCAGTTCCTGGTGCAGAACAAAGAAGCCTTCGCCTAGACGCCTCAAGAAATGCCCGGCATCGACCCGGAGGTAATATGCCATAAATTGGATGTGGACCCTAACTATAAACCGGTGATGCAGAGAGCCCGCAGGGCTGGGGTGCCACAAACCGAGGTTGTGGTCGAAGAGGTGGATAAACTGCTCGAGGCCGGCGCCATCAGAGAGGTCCAATACCCGACCTGGCTAGCCAATACCGTGGTCGTCAAGAAGAAGACTGGCAAATGGAGGGCGTGCGTCGACTTTACCGACCTCAACAAGGCCTGTCCCAACGATAGCTTTCCCCTTCCAAAGATCGATCAGATGATCGATGCCACAGCCGGACACGACAGAATGAGCTTCCTCGATGCATACCGTGGCTATCACCAGATACCACTGTTTGGGCCGGACGAAGAAAAGACAGCTTTCATCACACCCAGAGGCACGTACTGTTATAAGGTGATGCCGTTTGGGCTGAAGAATGCAGGAGCCACCTACCAGAGACTTGTAACCAAGATGTTCCATGATCAGCTCGGCAAGACCGTAGAGGTCTACATCGACGACATGGTGGTCAAGTCCAAGCAAACGCAGAACCATTTGGCAGACCTGACTGAAGTCTTCGCCACTCTGAAGAGGTTCAAGCTCAAGCTGAATGCCTCCAAGTGCGCCTTTGGTGTCGGTTCAGGCAAATTCTTGGGAAGCTTGGTCACACGCAGAGGGATTGAGGCAGATCCCGATCAGATCTCGGCTATCCTCAGAGTGCAAAGTCCCACCTCGGCGAAGGGGGTCCAGAAGCTCACCGGAATGGCTGTTGCGCTAAATCGTTCCATCAGCAGATCCTCAGATAAGGGCAGGCCTTTCTTTCAGCTTCTTAGGAAAAATTCTAAATTTCAATGGACGCCAGAATGTGACCAGGCCTTACAGGAGCATAAGGCCTATCTTTCTTCACCCCCCTCTACTGTCAACTCCGATTCACGGAGAGTTCTTGTATTTATATCTAGCGGTCTAGGATCATGCGGTGAGCTCGGTCCTCATCCGAGAAGAGGACAAGGTCCAAAAATCAATTTACTATACGAGCAAGACCCTCATTGATGCCGAGACCCGATATTTGCCACTAGAGAAGCTCGCGCTGGCACTCGTTAGTGCCTCGCGGAAGCTCTCTCATTACTCTCAAACTCACACCATAGTGGTCGTCACGAAACATCCACTCAAATCTGTCTTTAGGAAAGCTGACTTTTCAGGAAGGATCTCCCGATGGGCTGTCGAACTAGGGAGTACGACATTCAGTATCAGCCCAGGACAGCGATCAAGGCCCAGGTTCTGGCGGATTTCCTTGCCGAGTTCAATTTGAGTTCGGCACCAACCCAACTCGGCACCGAACTGGGGGGCAGGGACCATGAGGCGCCCACTGGCTCTGAACAATCACAAGGCCAAGCCCTCGTCCCAGTTTGGAAAGTCTTCGTCGACAGATCTTCCACCTCGAGAAGAGCTGGAGCAGGAGTTGTTCTCCAATCGCCAGAAGGACTGGTCATCGAGCAGGCTCTGACCCTGGATTTCAAGGCGTCGAACAATGAAGCTGAGTACGAAGCCCTATTAGCCGGACTAAACAGCGCCAAAATCCTCGGAGCTCAACAGCTGGTGGTCTTCAGTGATTCACAGTTGGTGACCAACCAGCTAACTGGGGACTATCAAGCTCGCGACGACCGGATGGCCGCGTATTTAGCCCTGGCAAAGAAACTGCTTTCTCAGTTTCGGACGGCCGAAATCAAACAGATAGGCAGAGAATCAAACTCGCATGCAGATGCTCTTGCAAATTTCGCCAGCGCTGTCGAAGCAGGAAGAAAAAGAAGCGTCGAAGTAGGATCGTTGGCCACGCCCAGCATTGAGCTCCATCCATCTCGGGAAGTGTTGTGCCTCGACCTCGGCCCGAGTTGGATGGACCCCATTATAGCGTACCTCAAGGACGACAAGGTACCCGAAGACAGTGGCGAGGCCCATAGAATCAGACTCAAAGCAGCCCGGTTCTGGTTGTCTCCCGAAGTCAAGCTCTACAGGAAGTAGTACTCAGGCCCGTATCTCCAGTGCGTTCATCCGAGCAAAGTCGAGGACCTTCTCTTCGAAATCCATGAAGGGATTTGCGGAAGCCACATCGGGGGAAGATCCCTAGCTTACCGGGCTATCAGCCAGGGTTACTGGTGGCCGTATATGCAGAAGGATGCGCAGGTATACGCGAAAAAATGCGAGAAGTGTCAGAAATTCTCCCACTCTTTGCGTCAGCCAGCGCAAGACCTCAGTCCGCTTTCTAGCACCTGGCCATTCGCCCAGTGGGGGCTCGACATAGTGGGACCACTCCACCGAACTCTAGGAAATAAAAGATGGTTGATAGTAGCCACGGATTACTTCACCAAATGGATCGAAGCGGAGCCGTTGTCCTCCATCACAGAGCAGGATTCCAAAAATTTCGTCTGGAAAAACATCGTCATGAGGTTCGGCATCCCCAGAGCATTGATCTAGGACAACGGGACCCAGTTTGACTCCAACCTCTTCAGAAACTTCTGCCAGGAGCACGGCATCCGCAATCACTACGCTACCCCAGCCTACCCACAGAGCAATGGTCAGGCAAAAATTTCCAATAAAGTAATACTCGACGGGCTGAAGAAACGGCTTGACAGAGCCAAAGGAAGATGGGTAGAAGAGCTCCCGAGTGTCCTATGGGCCTACCGAACGACCCCACGGCGGTCCACGGCGGCGACACCTTTTTCCCTTGCCTACTGAATGGAGGTCGTCATCCCTTAGAAATCGGCCTCCCTACTCTAAGGTCCGAACTCTTCGACTAGGGCCGAAATGAGTCGCATCTAGCTGTGGAACTGGACCTAGCCGATGAGAGAAGAGAAGCAGCAGCAATTCGGCTTGCAGCCTATCAGCGGCAACTGGCCAGAGGCTATAACCAGAGAGTTAGGGAGAGGAAATTCTCAGTGGGAGAGCTGGTTCTTAAGAAGACACTCCCGGGGGACAAAGATCCAAATCAAGGCAAGCTGGCACCGAACTGGCACGGACCATTCAAAGTGACTTCCGTTGCTGGACAGTCAGCTTACAGGCTCGAGGATATGGAGGGCCAGCAGTTACCGAGACCATGGAACGCGTCTCACCTCAAGAAGTTCTATTTCTGATCTGAAAAACTTGTACTTTTTGTACTTAGAAGAATTCAATGAAAGGAGTTCAAATTCGAAAGAATGGGACATCCTGTGTCAGTGCTTCGGCCACGGCCAATGATGAGATCGTCTTGGGTCGGCTACGTGCCACCCAGGTGTGAAGCCTTTGGGCCAACGATGAGATCGTCTCGGGTCGGCTACGTGCCACCCAGGAGTGAAGCCTTCGGGCGAACGATGAGATCGTCTCGGGTCGGCTACATGCCACCCAGGCGTGAAGCCCTCGGGCCAACGATGAGATCGTCTCGGGTCGGCTACGTGCCACCCAGGCGTGAAGCCTTCGGGCCAACGATGAGATCGTCTCGGGTCGGCTACGTGCCACCCAGGCGTGAAGCCTTCGGGCTAACGATGAGATCGCCTCGGGTCGGCTACATGCCACCCAGGCCTGAAGCCTCTAGGCCAATGATGAGATCGCCTCGGGTCGGCTATGGGCCACCCGGACGTGAACCCTTACGGCCAACACACAAGGTCGTCTCGGGTCTGTCTGACCCCCAGGCGCAAAGCCTTTATGGCCACTACCGAGACCGCCTTTATTCACCGATCCAGGCGCGATTCCACTTCGGCCAAATTTCACCTCATTTTACCGAATCGAATAACATCCTTAGGGCTGACAAAGGCCCCTCAGGTTTATATGTCACTCCTGACTAAGTCCTAAACTGGCTGGTCCACCTCTACCGAACTCGCATGCTCACGAGCAAAAAGTACAGAAAAATAACATCAAGTCACAGGCAGACGGATTCAAAAATGAAAAGCTGACATGAAGCAAATTGAGAAATTTCAGTCACAACTGCAAAAATTGCACATCCGACCATCACAAGGGACCCACAATGAAACAAAAGTTCGATTTCATTAATAGAGCCTTTTTTGTACAATATAATCTTTGCCAAAAGGCGATCCTTACAAAAAGTCCAAATCTTTACAAAAATAACTAAGCAGGAGGATCCGGGACAGGAGCGGTGACAGAGGCCCCGACCTCGGGCTGAACCGACGATTCAATGATGATGTTCGCCCTGGGGATGTTAGGGCCAGGAAAAGGGGGAGGCTCCGCGAAGGATGGATGGCCTTCATTGATCTCGGCCTTCCTCAAGGCAGCGCGCCACCCCTTCTCCCACGCCTTGTCTCTGACCCGTAGCACTCGGGTCTCGTAATGTGAGGTGGCTTGCTTCACCGCATCGGCAAAGGCGACGTCAGCCTCGGCTTGGGCTACTTGAGCCTTGGCCTCAGCTTCGGCCACCTTCTTCGACTCAGCTTGAAAGTCGCCTTTCAATTTCTCCACAGCGGCCTCTAGGTCGGCGTTCTTATTCTTCTCGGCCTCGGTTTCTTCCCTGGCACCCCCTAGCTCGGCAATGAGCTCAACCCCCTGGGCTTCGAGTTGATCTGCCCTCTTCGTGGCGGCGCCCAGTGCTTCCTCCAGCTCCAGCCTTTTCGCCTCCAGCATGGCGACCACCGGGCTCTGCTTAGTATACCTGTCGATGAGCACCATCGATTTCTGCAAGGCCTGCAGTATAAAAACGACAAAATAAGTCAGTCGGGGTGGAATGTGGATATTGTCGCGACCCCGGAACGGATCCCGGGCCCGCGACGCAGTAGATGATACTTTTTCAATTTTTTTTGGAGATATACTTATTGCTTTCCCACAGGTTCCCGCGGTGAGGATTCCCAAAGACACGCGGAATCTGACTCACACGTACAGCTTTGCGGAAGCGTGTAGCAAAACACATCAAGATGAGCACTAAAGAACTTTAAGTGCTCTAACAATTAATATCAAAGCATAGTATCAAAGAAAGAAGTTAAAATGACATTCCCAACATAGTTCAAGTTATAAGTCTAACACGAAAGTAAATTAAGTTTTGTTACAATTCCATAAGAGGCCAACAGAGGCCAATACACTTCTCAAAGTATGATCAAAATGAAACCCCAACAAAAAGGTGACGAGACTCACGAACCCGCCCGATGTCTAAATGACATCGTCGGGCTGCCACTCTCTCACAGGGGTTGGCTCACAAGCCTCCTCCTGACACTCCTCCTCAAAGGTAACGTCTCCTGCACCTGGGCACCAACAAACAAGGGTCAAACACGACGGTTTGGCAGGTAATCAATTTAGGCATGAACATGAACAAAATCATTTAGAGAAAACATATAAGCAAATCTTTGATATGAAATACTATCAAAACTGAGGTACATTTTCAAGAATACGAACAAAGCTGAGGTATCAAACAAACTAGCATGAATACATAATATATCATGAACAGTTACCATCCACAAAGAGCCCATCCTTTCTCTATCATTTATATAATGAAAAGAGCAAGCACGATATACATAATATAAGCACGACACGATTTCCCACAAAGACGGGAATTCCGGCCGCGGAACCGGACACGCACGATGTGTAATAAATACACGATCAGTCTGCAGACAGTCCACATGTTTAAAGACCCCCAGACAGTGGATCAAACCGAAAGGGCAGTCTAAGCTCAGTGGTGTTTACTTAATTCATGAATGCACAAAACACGTGAAACACGATCAAAGCATGTCGAGATAAAAAGGGGGAAATCACTTATCAAAACACGACGAGCACGACTAGCAAGAGGCATAATAATTATGCATAACACGCTTAGGAAGTGGTCCCCTTTTTCTTGAAACAAAACTTCAAAATAAGCTTATATTTACAAGTCCAAAACTAGTACCTGATGGCACTTATTGTACCAAAACGGAATTCAAACACGAAATCTGACAAGCATGTGTTAAGGCTACTAGTTGACCCCTGTGTAATTGGGACCTTCAAATGTCGAAAAATACAAGAATTGGTTTCCCCGAAGTTGGGTTGCATTTCAAAGCTCCATTTACACAATGTCAAGTCAAAACCCTTAACATAGTCTAGTTTTCAACTCTTGAGAAAATACAGAAAAGAAATGAATTCTTCTTCCTGACTCTAGCGGGTTCGCTCGAGCGAACCTTGTAAGGCAATGACACTTCGCTCGAGCGAGACAGTTCGTTCGAGCGGATAATAAGTGCGTTCGAACGGACGACTCTCTGCCTTGCTCCAGATTATACAGAGGGCAGATCGCTCGAGCGGACCCAAGGGTCGCTCGAGCGGACAGCTCTCTGTCTGCGCTCGGACCAAACAGAGGCTTGGTCGCTCGAGCGGACCCAAGGGTCGCTCGAGCGAATTGGCTTCTGCCTGAACTCGCAGAGTGCAGAAATGCCTTCCTTTTTCACAACTTTTGCTACATTTCTCTCCTTCTCCTCATAAATCAATCATATATCATCCCTTGAGCCTCCATGCTCGCCAAGGGTTCATTCCATCATTCCAACCATCCAAATCAAAAGAAAACAAACTCATGAAGCTTATAAACAAGATAATGCACAAGTTACTAAAATATAATGAAATTAAAATACACATGCATCATTTCCTAAAGAGATTACTTGCCTTGCCCAAAAGCTAAGATACTTCTCCAAGCACTTCACTCAAGCTATTCAAGAACTACAAAACCCAAAGAAAACACACAAAACTCACTCAAAATGGAAACAAGGAACCCATTTAACAAAAGGGTTTGAAAACTTGAAAAACAAGATCTTTGAGGAACCAAAAGACTTCATGAAACACAAGGAGTGAAGCTCTTACCTAACAATGGCCAAACAAGAAGAGATGAAGAATATGAAGAGCTTGTCTCACAAGAAGCTCTAAGAAATTGGTACCAATGGAAAGCTTGCAAGAAGATGAAGAAGGTGATAAGCTTGGAATTCTATTTGGAGCCCTCTAGCCAAAGCATGCAAGATGAATGAAAAGGAAGAAAAAGGGTTTCCTTGCCCTAGCTCAAGAGATTGCAGAGATTTTGGGGAAATGAAAGGAATGAGAGGGAGAAGAGGCTTAAGTGGGGACAATGGGTCCCATCTAGCTGAATCTTGAAGTGGTCAAAACACGATCTTGTGAGCCTCGGATGACTTCGACGAAGAAGGATAAAACGATCGTCGAAATATCTAGTTTCCAAAAAGTATATTTTTGACATGATTTTGAGATCTCAAAAATTGTGTCCAGATTTGTGCAAGAAAGACAATTTTACCCTCTTTGGGCCAAAACATGGGTTTTTGGGCTTCAAACATGAATGGGCTTAAAATGAAAGTTGTAGCACATAGAAAAATCATTCAAATGAAATCAAGATCACAATCACACGGAAATCGATATGATCTTCCCAAGCTCACACGTGCACTCAGGCCTTCCTGAGTGTGTCTGACTGATACTAAACGTTCTCAAATTTTCCCAAAGCTATGTCCAAGACTAAAACTAATTACTTCTAATCCCAACGATAATTAAACCCACTTAGAACTAAACACATGCTAATCGCACACTAATCGACTTGGTCTGGGTCGGGGTCTAACATCCTCCACCCCTTAGGATATTTGGTCCACCAAATAAATCAAACAATTACCTCTGGTAAAAGCTGAGGATACTTCCTTTGCACTTGCTCTCTCAATTCCCAAGTGGCTTCCTCTGGTTCGTGATTTTCCCAAAGTACCTTGACCCAATGAATAGTCCGGTTTCTCAATTCTTTCTCTTTGGTGTCAATGATCTTGATCGGTCTTTCCACATACGAGGCATCTTCCCGAATCTCTAAAGGCTCATGCTGTAGAATGTGTGAAGGACTAGAGACATATTTCTTCAGCATAGAAACATGGAAAACATTGTGCACCCCGGAGAATTCTGGCTGTAGCGCAAGTCTATAAGCAACATCTCCAATCTTGCTCAAAATCTCATACGGACCAATGAACCTTTTAGACAATTTGCCCTTCTGTCCGAATCTCAAAGTCCCTCTAGTTTGTGAGATCTTCAAAAACACCTTGTCACCCAATTGAAACTGTAATTCTCTCCGACGAGTATCTGCATAACTCTTCTGCCTACTTCGGGCTATCTTCAACCTTCCCTGAATCAACTTGACCTTGTCACTTGTCTCTCCAACGATCGTCGGTCCGTGGAAACTACGTTCACCGACTTCTTCCCAGCAAACCGGAGTTCTGCATCTTCTACCATAGAGTGCCTCGAAAGGTGCCATATCAATGCTCGAGTGGTAACTATTGTTATAAGCAAATTCACAAAGAGGTAAGCACTCATCCCACTGAATCTTGAAATCCAACACACAAGCACGCAACATTCTTCGAGAGTCTGTATCGTCCTTTCTGACTGACCATCTGTCTGAGGATGATAAGCTGTGCTAAACTAGAGCTTGGTACCCATCGACTCATGAAGAGTCTTCCAAAACTTTGAAACAAATCTACTGTCCCTGTCTGAAGTAATGGAGACGGGTTGACCATGTTTACTAACAATCTCATCAACAAATAACTTCGCCAATGGTGCCATATGCATCATATTCCCGGTCTTCATCGGAATGAAGTGAGCAGACTTTGTCAGACGATCTACAATGATCCAAATTGCATTATTCCCCTTCTTAGTATTAGGCAAACCGGAGACGAAATCCATGGTAATGTGCTCCCATTTCCACTCCGGAATTTCCAAAGGTTGTAACAACCCTGAAGGCTTCTGATGCTCTGCCTTGATCAACTGACAAGTTAGACAACGAGACACAAAAGCTGCTATCTCTCTCTTCATGTTGTTCCACCAAAATCTATTCTTCAAGTTGTGGTACATCTTCGTGCTTCCCGGATGCATAGAATATCTTGTGCTGTGAGCTTCATTCATTATCTCGCTCTTCAAATCATCTACATTTGGCACGCACAACCGGTCACGAAAGTACAATATTCCATTCACCATCTTGAAATCTGGACGTTCTGCAATAACATCTACTATCTTGGCCAAGTCTGGGTCTTGCAACTGATTTTCCTTAATCTTCTGGATGAAGGTAGGTTGTGAAACTGTCATATTCGCTAACATCGCCCCCAATCTTAGAGTCTGTACTTCTACTCCCAACTCTTCAAACTACTGTAAAACACCCATTCCTCTCAAACTGGCCATGATCACTGATTTCCTGCTCAAAGCATCTGCTACCACATTCACTTTGCCTGGATGATACTTGATGGGAAAGTCATAATCTTTGATATACTCCATCCACCTTCTCTGCCTCATGTTCAAATCTTTCTGCGAGAACAAATACTGTAGACTTCTGTGATCTGAATGGACCTCAATTTTCTCTCCATAGCGATAGTGTCTCCACATCTTCAATGCGAAAACAACTGCTGCCAACTCCAAGTCATGAGTCGCATAATTCTTCTCGTGGCCCTTCAACTGTCTCGAGCCATAAGCAATCACCTTGCCATCTTGCATCAATACACAACCCAGTCCCACATTCGAAGCGTCTGTATAAACAATAAATCCGCCGCTGCCCGACGGTAATGTAAGGATTGGGGATGTGGTTAACCTTCCTTTCAACTCCTGAAAACTGGTTTCACACTGATCGGTCCAAACAAATGGGACATTCTTCCTAGTCAATTTAGTCAACGGGGCTGCAATGGACGAAAAACCTTGGACAAATCTTCTGTAGTAACCTGCTAGCCCCAAAAAGCTTCTAATCTCTGTCACAGTGCTTGGCCTCACCCAACTGACTATTGCCTCTATCTTGGCTGGATCAACTGCTAAACCTTCTCTGGAGATGATATGGCCTAGAAAAGCAACTTGCTCTAACCAGAATTCACACTTACTGAGTTTTGCATATAACTGGTTGTCCCTCAAGAGCTGCAACGCTGTCCTCAAATGTTCTTCATGCTCCTTCTTACTTTTGGAATACACAAGGACATCATCAATAAATACTACCGTAGAGTGATCCAAATAAGGTGCAAATACCTTGTTCATCAAAGCCATAAAGACTGCTGGTGCATTTGTCAAACCAAAGGGCATCACTAAGAACTCATAGTGCCCATATCTTGTCCTAAAGGCTGTCTTCTGAACATCTGAGTCTCTAACTCTCAACTGATGGTACCCTGACCTCAAGTCTATCTTGGAAAAATAGGCTGCTCCTTGCAATTGGTCAAACAATTCATCTATCCTTGGCAAAGGGTACTTGTTCTTCACGGTCACATGGTTCAACTTCCTGTAGTCAATGCACATTCTCAAACTTCCATCCTTCTTCTTCACAAACAACATCGGTGCTCCCCACGGTGAAACACTTGGCCTAATAAAACCTTTGCTCAACACATCCTGTAATTGGAGCTTTAGTTCACCCATTTCTGCTGGAGCCATCCTATATGGTGCAATCGAGATCGGAGCTGTCCCTGGAAGGAGCTCAATCGTGAACTCAACTTCTCTAATTGGTGGTAAACCCGGGATTTCTTCTGGAAAAACGTCCGGAAATTCACACAATGGGGATATCCTGCACCCCTTGGGACTGTTTATCCTCCGTGATAAACGCAATAAATGCCTGACACCCACTCTGAACTAATCTGCTTGCCTTCAACACTGAAATAAACCCTGCTTGAGATTTTCTCCTGTTCCCCTGAAATATCAACTCTGCCTGTGGTCCTTGGAATCTGAATGTGATGGTCTTGCTAAAACAATCCATGGTGGCATGATATGCTTCTAACCAATCCATGCCTAAAATGACATCAAAATCATGCATGTCCAAAACTATGAGGTTGGCCGGTAGATTAACTTCTCCTAACAAAACTGTACAACTAGGGTAATGGTTTCTACACACAACTTGTTTCCTTACTGGAGTGGTAACCACTAAAATATAATCCAACTCACTACATGGTGCATCAATCAACTTAGCAAAACTAGGAGATGCAAAAGAATGTGTGGATCCAGGATCAAATAAAATCAGGGCTTCTACCCCACAGACAATGAGTTTACCTTCTACCACGTCTCCTGCAGCTTCAGCATCTGCACGGTTGAGATAATACAAACGTCCATGCATCTGTAGTCTGTTCGGTACTTGGTTCTGCCTTCCTTGGCCTTGCCTATTCTGTTGTGGAGGACGAGCATTCTGATTCTGCGCCGGTTGCCTAGCCTGCTGCTGCTGAGGTGGTCTCATCTGATTCTGCACTGGTGCTTGGTTCTGAGGAGCTACTTGTCTCTGCTGCTGATTTTTGTTCCCCTGATTCTGAAGTAGTGGGCAATCCTTGATCGCATGATTCATAGCCCCACACTTGAAACAGGCACCCATAGCCTTACGACACTCGTGGGTTTCGTGATTCTTGCCACAATGTCCACACCCTTGCCTCACGTGACCTTGTTCTTGCCTTGGCTTCTTGCCCTGCTGTTGTCTCTGATTTTGCTGTTGATATTGCTGCTTCCTGTCCTGAACAATCATGTTGTTAATATCTTCAAATGTATAAGCCCGCTTGACTGCCTCATCATAGGTAGCTGGAGGTACTACCCCTATTACATCTCTCATGATAATTGGGTTCAACCCTTCCAAAAACTTTGTTATCTTCTTCCTTTCCGTGTCAATCAGCTCGGTGGCATACCTAGCCAATCTTTCAAATTTGGTGACATAATCTAACACCGTCATGCCACCTTGCTTGAGTTGCTGAAACTCAATAGCCTTCTGTCTCTTGACATGAGAGGGAATATATTTATCCTGAAACTGTATCTTGAATGCTGCCCATGCCCATGCCTCATCGTCAGCCATCACTGCATAGGGGTCCTTGACTGTTTGCCACCACCGGTCTGCAAGCCCATAAAATAATGAAGCTGTGAGGTTAACCTTCTGTATACCCGTGCACATGAAGACATCAAAGATCTTCTCCGTATTGACTAGCCAGTCATCTGCCACTAGCGGGTCCTCATTGCCCGAAAATTCTTTGGGTGCTCTCTTCCTAAACTTCTCAAATCGAGCATTAGGGTCAGGATCCCTATTCTGAATAACAATTTGTGGACCTGCGGGTGGTGCTACATTCCTGTTCTGGAGAACTTCTAACAATTGTATTTGAACTTGTGCCATTTCATCATCCTTCTTAGCCAACTGTTCCTGAAACCTTGCTTGGTTCTCATTAGCCTGCCTTTGCTGTGCTATCATAGCTTGCATCAATTCTTGAAACTGTGTGGCTGTAGGTGTTTCAGATGCATCTGACTCATTCTGATTACTGCCTGAAGCATGATGATTTGGAGCTTTTCTTGGAGGCATATTGCTGTAAAACAAAGAGTTAGAATACAAAATCATGGTACAAGGGTTTCTAAGATCCTATACGAACGAATTTATCGAACTCACGAATCCTCGCCACGTTCCTAAGACCTCTTGTGAGAACCCGACCCCTAATCTCTTGGATTAGTGTTGTTTTATTTGTGGATTAGTTCTTTTAGTGGGATTAGTAGTTGTTGGGTTGAGTTTGTGAGCTAGAATGGTTTTTCTTCTAGTTTTGGGCTTTTGAGTGCTTTAGTAGCTAGTGGGGCCCTTTGGGGGTTCCCTTTTCGGCTTTGCATTTACTTGTGAGATTTTTTCGATTTGTTTCGTATTGTGTTTTTGGCCTGTTGCATTCATCTTGAGGAATCCTACAACTTTCGTGTTGATCTCGTATCCATTTGAGAACCCGAAACCCGATTTCTTGGCCTTGAGGGCAAAACAGTCATTGCACACCAAATCTGTACCCAAAACTCGATATTCTCGAAATCCGTGAAACATATACTTTTTGGAAACTAGATATTTCGACGATCATTTCTTCCTTCTTCGTCGAATCCATCCGAGGTCCCGAATTAGATGATTTCAGCCACCCAAGTTCTTTAAGTTGTGGGACCCAAACCTCACTTGCTTATAAGAGGAACCCATCCCCTTTCATTCCATTCCATTCCTCATTTTCCAGCACAAACCAGCAGCCTAGGGTTTTCCCTTGTGCTTCTCTTCTTCGTCTTGCTTCTCCATCTCCAAGCCACACCAATAGTTCATCAATCAAGAAATGGAGACCACCTTCTTCTTCCTCATCTTGCAAGCTTTCTATTGATACCATTTGTGAAGAGAACCCTCCATCACAAGACTTCCTTTGAGCTTACCTTGTCCATTAGAGGACCTTGCAAGTAAGTGTTCTTCTTCATCTTCTAGATTTGTAATCTTCTAGCCTTAGAGAAGCTCCACCTTGATTATTGAAAGGTTTCCTTGTCATTTCATGGTTTAACCCATTTTAGGGTTTGTTTTGGGGGTTTTTGTAGAGATTGTGGATCTTGAGCTTGAGAGGTGATTAGGAGCTGGTTTGCTTGATTTGAGTCAAAGGCAAGTGGATGATTGGATTGTTTTGATTATTAACATGTCTTGTGAGAAAAATCTTGTTTCATTAAGGGTTTTGGTGATTTTTAGTTGTTGTTTTTACTATGATTAATATTGATTTCGAAATGTGCTTATTGATGAGTTATTTCCCTCTTGTTCATGCTTGGAAAACGTATGCATCATATTGTCAAGGTTTCAAATGGTTTCACATGAATGAGTTTTCTCCACCTTGAGATTTGTTGTGAATGGAAAGAATGGAAAGGGAGAAACTTGAAATGATGAGCTCTTTAGCTCATATTAATGTCTTGGAAAATATGTGTTTAAGTCATCTTGATTGTAGTTCTATGTGGTTGTTGAGGTGTTGGAAGGAAAGGAAAAAGGGAAGAAAAATCGAGTTCCCGGACCTGCTGCACGCCCAGGTCCGATCGATCGGACCTATCGGCCTGTTTTTAACTGAGAGGCTTTTTGAGCCGATCGATCGGACTCTGTGCATAGCTGAGACAGAAATTTCGACCGATCGATCGGACCGGTGAAATTTGATATTGTTTTTTTTTGGAAACCTTCGGGCTTTCTATGAGTCCTAGGGGTATATACCTTAGTGTTAAGACCAATTATACCCTAATCTAAGGTCTCTAAGACTAGGGAACTAAAAAGAAAGAATGGTGATGATCTAGGCACTAATTCTCGGTTTTAGGTGGGACCCTGGCTACCCTCTTTGGACTGTTTGGACCATGTGTGAGAATGTCTTGAGCCGACACGCCTCACGGTTGGTTCGGTGGCATCGGAGTTCAATCCCTTTCAATCTCGAACGGGATGGAACGACGCGATATCTTCTTTATATCTAAACACAAGTCTTTCCCTTGGTTATCGCGAATTCTACTCCTTTCGGTGACTGAATAGGTTGCTCGATGTTTCCGGATTAATGTCATGCCTAGGATGGACTGTTTCTAATCTTGATTTTTGCTATTGTAACATCTAGTACTACCCATAAGCTCATTTTAAGTTTTGAAAATAATGAAAGTGCATAAGGAGCCCGGAATGTCTTCAAACTCAAGGAGTACCAAGTAATGACTATAATCGACATACGGGACCCCTATTCACTTAAATAGATCTTGAAATTAATACTTTTCCCGAAATTATTATAGTTCATTGTTTCACCTCATTTTCCGAGATTTGCATCACATGACTTGTTTCCCGAAAGCATTGAAGTTACACTAGTAGCAGTTATTTGTCCCGAGATGTATTGCCCGATATGAAGTGACAGTGTGCCCTTGAGCACCCCCGTTTTACCCGTTTATTTATTGTACTTGATTTACTTGCATATGTCCCGATTTGTTATTTGACCTATGAGTCGGCATCACTAAGCTTGGATACCTTGTCGGTTTGATCCACCGACTTGGAAATCCCTCTCCCATCCCGCCAGCTGCAGTTTGGATCCCGATACCCGGTTATTGCCGTGGTCCCGTCCCGATACCCGGTTCGCTACCGTGGTCCCGTTCCCGTATATTTATATTGTAGATATGATTTACGTTGAGTCTCCTCACCTTGTGTGACTGAGACCAACGTCCCATTATACTCTTGTCACTTCGGTGATAGAGGACTTAGCTTCTTGTGATTGCCATCTTGCCAGTTCCCGATTCCTTGGATACCCGACATGTTTTATATTGCTTACTTGCTTTCCGATAAATGATCTGTTTCCTTTATGAAAGTTGTTATTTAAACAAGTGTTAATATTCTCCAATGTAAATTCAGTTATTATTATATTGTCTTCTGTTCTTTGCACCCGCACATGTTTTAAATAAATGCCGGTTGGGTGAATACCCATGCTTTTACATATGTTTCAAACAATCCATGATTTTGCTAGATTTACATGATTACACATGTTTTAAAGGAATACCCGAATTGTTAAATATCCGTGCTTTGTTTTAAATGACATTTGGTTTGTGAGATTCCTATGTTTATACCTGTTTTAAATGATTACCCGATTGTTAAATATCCATGCTTTGAAATATGTTTCAAATGACACTTGTTTGCCAGATCCCTACGTTTATACCTGTTTTAAACGATATCCGGTTTGTTAAATATCCATGCGTTGAACTATTTTTAAATGAACACTAGTTTTGTCGGATTTCTTTGGTTACACCAGTTTAAATGAACACCCGATTTGTTAAATATCCGTATTTCTACATAGGTTTCAAATGGACATTGGTTTTGCTAGACTGCTATGAATACCTGGTTTGTTGTATACTTATGTTTTTACTTAAGTTTCAAATGAACGTTGTTTTGCCATATCGCTATATTTATACATGTTTTAGACGAACACTCGATTGTCAAATATCTATGATTTTAGATGATGTAAACGAACACATGTTTTATTAGACATTCATGTTTTACCCATGCTTGAAATGAATACAGGTTTTCCCCGAGATTCCCGACTTTGCACCCATTTAATTATATGCAGCATTTGATCGAGTATCATGATTTATCTTATGTTTTATTCTTCGGTATATTTGTTATCTTTTCATCCACCTGCCAGACCGTCGTGTCTGACCCACTACTTTTGGTACTCAGGTTCAGATTTCTTCGCCCCGAGTTGAGTGTTTTGTTGGCTGTGGAGCCATGCCTTGCAGGTTGGTTTGTCGGCTATGTCATGTAGACATTGAGCTTGACATCGGAGCTACGTCATATTTGGGGTAGTGTTTATAGCTTTTGTTGTATGGCTTTTATTAGCCTTTTTCTTGGGATTCTTAATTAATGTACATTGATAATTGTAACTTGAACATATATGGGAATGTAATATCCTGTTACTGTCAGCTCTGTATTTTATTGTGATGGTTACTCCAGTCTGATATGATTCTTGATATATTAGCTATATGCTAAAGGTTGAGTGCGACGCGGAATCCGATGGCCACAGACTTCGGGTCGTAACGCCACAAAAGCTTCCGCAAAATATTCAGAACATGTTGGAATGTGTTGTCTTCACACACGCGGATCTTGGGAGAAATATAATTTATGCTTAATCCCATTTCCCGCCCCCGAGGTTCTGGTTCGGGGGCGTGACACCTTTCTAGTTTCTTTTAAGTGCCTGAAACATGTCTCGCTCTGATACCAGTCCTGTCACGACCCCGGAACGGATCCCGGGCCCGCGAAGCAGTAGATGATACTTTTTCAATTTTTTTTGGAGATATACTTATTGCTTTCCCACAGGTTCCCGCGGTGAGGATTCCCAAAGACACGCGGAATCTGACTCACACGTACAGCTTTGCGGAAGCGTGTAGCAAAACACATCAAGATGAGCACTAAAGAACTTTAAGTGCTCTAACAATTAATATCAAAGCATAGTATCAAAGAAAGAAGTTAAAAATGACATTCCCAACATAGTTCAAGTTATAAGTCTAACACGAAAGTAAATTAAGTTTTGTTACAATTCCATAAGAGGCCAACAGAGGCCAATACACTTCTCAAAGTATGATCAAAATGAAACCCCAACAAAAAGGTGACGAGACTCACGAACCCGCCCGATGTCTAAATGACATCGTCGGGCTGCCACTCTCTCACAGGGGTTGGCTCACAAGCCTCCTCCTGACGCTCCTCCTCAAAGGTAACGTCTCCTGCACCTGGGCACCAACAAACAAGGGTCAAACACGACGGTTTGGCAGGTAATCAATTTAGGCATGAACATGAACAAAATCATTTAGAGAAAACATATAAGCAAATCTTTGATATGAAATACTATCAAAACTGAGGTACATTTTCAAGAATACGAACAAAGCTGAGGTATCAAACAAACTAGCATGAATACATAATATATCATTAACAGTTACCATCCACAAAGAGCCCATCCTTTCTCTATCATTTATATAATGAAAAGAGCAAGCACGATATACATAATATAAGCACGACACGATTTCCCACAAAGACGGGAATTCCGGCCGCGGAACCGGACACGCACGATGTGTAATAAATACACGATCAGTCTGCAGACAGTCCACATGTTTAAAGACCCCCAGACAGTGGATCAAACCGAAAGGGCAGTCTAAGCTCAGTGGTGTTTACTTAATTCATGAATGCACAAAACACGTGAAACACGATCAAAGCATGTCGAGATAAAAAGGGGGAAATCACTTATCAAAACACGACGAGCACGACTAGCAAGAGGCATAATAATTATGCATAACACGCTTAGGAAGTGGTCCCCTTTTTCTTGAAACAAAACTTCAAAATAAGCTTATATTTACAAGTCCAAAACTAGTACCTGATGGCACTTATTGTACCAAAACGGAATTCAAACACGAAATCTGACAAGCATGTGTTAAGGCTACTAGTTGACCCCTGTGTAATTGGGACCTTCAAATGTCGAAAAATACAAGAATTGGTTTCCCCGAAGTTGGGTTGCATTTCAAAGCTCCATTTACACAATGTCAAGTCAAAACCCTTAACATAGTCTAGTTTTCAACTCTTGAGAAAATACAGAAAAGAAATGAATTCTTCTTCCTGACTCTAGCGGGTTCGCTCGAGCGAACCTTGTAAGGTAATGACACTTCGCTCGAGCGAGACAGTTCGTTCGAGCGGATAATAAGTGCGTTCGAACGGACGACTCTCTGCCTTGCTCCAGATTATACAGAGGGCAGATCGCTCGAGCGGACCCAAGGGTCGCTCGAGCGAATCGGTTTCTGCCTGAACTCGCAGAGTGCAGAAATGCCTTCCTTTTTCACAACTTTTGCTACATTTCTCTCCTTCTCCTCATAAATCAATCATATATCATCCCTTGAGCCTCCATGCTCGCCAAGGGTTCATTCCATCATTCCAACCATCCAAATCAAAAGAAAACAAACTCATGAAGCTTATAAACAAGATAATGCACAAGTTACTAAAATATATTGAAATCAAAATACACATGCATCATTTCCTAAAGAGATTACTTGCCTTGCCCAAAAGCTAAGATACTTCTCCAAGCACTTCACTCAAGCTATTCAAGAACTACAAAACCCAAAGAAAACACACAAAACTCACTCAAAATGGAAACAAGGAACCCATTTAACAAAAGGGTTTGAAAACTTGAAAAACAAGATCTTTGAGGAACCAAAAGACTTCATGAAACACAAGGAGTGAAGCTCTTACCTAACAATGGCCAAACAAGAAGAGATGAAGAATATGAAGAGCTTGTCTCACAAGAAGCTCTAAGAAATTGGTACCAATGGAAAGCTTGCAAGAAGATGAAGAAGGTGATAAGCTTGGAATTCTATTTGGAGCCCTCTAGCCAAAGCATGCAAGATGAATGAAGAGGAAGAAAAAGGGTTTCCTTGCCCTAGCTCAAGAGATTGCAGAGATTTTGGGGAAATGAAAGGAATGAGAGGGAGAAGAGGCTTAAGTGGGGACAATGGGTCCCATCTAGCTGAATCTTGAAGTGGTCAAAACACGATCTTGTGAGCCTCGGATGACTTCGACGAAGAAGGATAAAACGATCGTCGAAATATCTAGTTTCCAAAAAGTATATTTTTGACATGATTTTGATATCTCAAAAATTGTGTCCAGATTTGTGCAAGAAAGACAATTTTACCCTCTTTGGGCCAAAACATGGGTTTTTGGGCTTCAAACATGAATGGGCTTAAAATGAAAGTTGTAGCACATAGAAAAATCATTCAAATGAAATCAAGATCACAATCACACGGAAATCGATACGATCTTCCCAAGCTCACACGTGCACTCAGGCCTTCCTGAGTGTGTCTGACTGATACTAAACGTTCTCAAATTTTCCCAAAGCTATGTCCAAGACTAAAACTAATTACTTCTAATCCCAACGATAATTAAACCCACTTAGAACTAAACACATGCTAATCGCACACTAATCGACTTGGTCTGGGTCGGGGTCTAACAGATATAAAATGATGAAATGAACTCGGGGAGAGGCTCACCTGGAGGTTCGTCTGCAGCAGTGACGCGAGGAGCTTCGGATCACTGTACCCCTCGAATAGCGTCATGTCCTTTGGCAGAGCGCATCCCTTGGCCAGTGCCTCCTGGACGAGGGAGTTGGTCGCGTGGACGCAATGCTCGACTGTCAACCGCTCGCCTGAGGTCGTGGTAAAGTTCGGCTCCCAAGGAGCCAGAGGTGGTGCGACACCCGAGCTTGTGTCCTCCCTTGGTCTCTTTCTCGGAACGCTCCCTCCTGGAGCAACCTTAGAGGGTGGACGGTCCAGATCAAGATCCGTGCTGGGACCCCCCTCGGTCTGGGCCATGGTAGCGAGGGCCACCTCGGGGGCCCCGACACCACTCGGGGGCACTGGTGTAGGAGGCACTGGAGGCACTGGAGCAGGTGACTCGGGGGCAAGTGCCTCGGGGGATTCGTCCCCAAAGGCTAGCGCCTCGAGGTCAAGGTAAGTAATGTTGCGAGCCATCTCTTCTGTCCTCGGCGGCGAACGTCGTGGGCGTCTCGCGAGAGTACCTTCCGACTCGGGCTCAGAAGAGGAAGCCGGGATTCTGGCGGCAGCTTCGGCCTCGGTTAGTGAAGGTTCAGTTTCGGCCTCGGTTCGAGAGGGCCCAGCTTCGGTCAGAATTTCCCTTCTCTCCAGGCTCTTCCTTTGCAGCTCGGTTTCGGCTACGGCAACCTCTGGTTCGGCTCCCGACCTCCTGATGTAGCCCCTGTATCTGGGCTCGTACTTGAGCAACGCCCACGCGGCCCGGTTGTTGAAGTCGGTACACTTGGTGTAAGACCCCGACCCGAGTGAACCCGATTAGTGCTAATTAAGTGCGTGTTAGTGCTAAGTTTGATTAGTGTTTTTGGTTAAGTTGGGTTTAGAATAACCTTGATTTTTAGCTTTGGGCTACTTTGAGTGTTTTGTTGGCTAGTGGGGCCCTTTGGGGGTTCCCTTTTTGGCTTTGCATTTTCTTTCGAGATTTTCCCGATTTGTTGTGAATTGTGTTTTTGGCCCGTTGCATTCATCTTGAGGAATCCTACAACTTTCATGTTGATCCCGTCCTCGTTTGAGATCCCGAAACCCGATTTCATAGCCTTGAGGATAAAACAGTCATTGCACACCAAATCTCTACCAAAAACTTAATATTCTCGAAACCCGTGAAACATACACTTTTTGGAAACTAGATATTTCGACGAACATTTCTTCCTTCTTCGTCGAATTCATCCGAGGACCCGAGAGAGATGATTTCAGCCAACGTAGCTCCTTAAGTTGTGGGACCCAACCTCCCAAGTGTTAACAAGGAGACCCTTCCCTCCCTTCTCCATTTTTCATGTTCCAGCACAACTATTGAGTCTAGGGTTTTCCTTGCTTTTCTCTTCTTCTTCTTGCTTCTCCATCTCAAATCCTCACAAATCTTGCACCAAACTCGAAATGGAGATTACCAATCTCTTCCTCATCTCACAAGCTTCTTCTTGATACTATTTTTAGAAGAATCCATCAACTTTGAGACTCCCTTTGAGATAACTCTCTTCATTTGAAGATCATCCAAGTAAGTGTTCTTATTCATCTCCTAGATCAATGTTCCTCTAGCCCTTGAGAAGCTACATTTGCATTATTGTTGGTTCTTTCATTTTCATTCTTTGTGTAACCCATTTTAGGGTTGTTTTTGGGGGTTTTTTTATTGTAGCTTGGCTTTGAGCAATAGAGGTGAATAGAGGCTTGTTTTCAGCTAGCTTGGACTTGAGGCAAGTGAATGTTTGGATGTTTTCAAGTTTGAAATGGTTTGGTGAAGCATTTATGGTTTTCATGCTTTCATTGATTGCTTTCATTGATTTTTCCATGGTTGAAATAAATGATCTTTACACATCTTGATAGCCTCATTTTATGTCTTGGAATCATGTGTTTAAGTCATCTTGTTTATGGTTCTATGTGGTTGATCATGTGTTGGAAGGAAAGGAAACAAAAAGGAGACAAATCAAGTCCCCGAGCATGCTTCACGCCCAGGTCCGATCGATCGGACCTACAGGCCGATCGATCGGTCTGTCTTTTAACTGTAAGGCTTTTTGGGCCGATCGATCGGACCCTGTGCATTTCTGGAGTTTTGACATTTATTTTTTTTTACATCAGTTTGAGTCCAGTGGGTTTTGACATTTATTTTTTTTGTGGACCTTGGCTACCCTCCTTGGACTCACTTGACCATATGTGAGAGCGTCTTGAGCCGATGCTCTTCACGGTTGGTTCGGAATGCATCGAAGTTCAATCTATTCAATCTTGAACGGGATGGAACGACACGATATCCTCTTCATACCTAAATGCAAAGTCTATTTCCTTGGGTATCGCAAATTCTATTCCTTTCGGTGACTGAGTAGGTTGCTCGATGGTTCCGGGTTGGCATCATACTTAGGATGGACCGTTTATAGTCTTGATTTTTCTATCATAGCATCTAGTACTATCCATAAGCTCATGTTAAGTTTTAAAAATAGTAAAAGTGCATAAGGAGCTCGGAATGTCTTCAAACTCAAAGAGTACCAAATCATTTCAATAATTGACATACGGGACCCCTATTCACTTAAATAGATCTTGAAATCAATATTTTCCCGGAATTGTAATAGTTCGTTTTATTTCTTCATTTCCAAGATTTACTTTACATGATCTGTTTTCCCGAAAGCTTGATGGTTACACTAGTAACATGGGCTTGTCCCGAAGAGTATTGCCCGATATGAAATGAAAGTTATACATTTTGATATTCTTGCCCGTTCATTGATTTACTTGTACTTTATTTACTTGCATATGTCTCGATGTGTTATTTATCCTATGAGTCGGCATCACTAAGCTTGGATACCTTGTCGGTTTGATCCACCGACTTGGAAATCCCTCTCCCGTCCCGCCAGCTGCAGTTTGGATCCCGATACCCGGTCATTACCGTGGTCCCGTCCCGATACCCGGTTCGCTACCGTGGTCCCGTCCTGTATATTTATATTGTATATATGATTGCGTTGAGTCTCCTCACCTTGTGTGACTGAGATCAACGTCCCGTGATACTGTTGTCACTCTAGTGACAGAGGACTTAGCTTTATGTGATTGTCATCTTGTGAGTTCCCGATCCCTTGGTTACCTCATATGTTTTATCTTGTTTACATGTTTTCTAGCAATTGATTTATATTTTATGAGAGTTCTTGCTTAAACAGATTTCCTTGCTTTTCGAGATATTTCATCTATTACATGTTGTTGTATCTTCTCACTCTCTTGCCAGACCATCGTGTCTGATCCTTTGCTTTGGTACTCAGGTCCCGTTGCCGGTTTCCTTGAGGAGGAGCCGGAGGAGGCGGTAGGTGAGCCGCATCCTCTAGTTGAGTGGCGCGCTGACGATGTCATGTAGACATCGGGTTGCTACAAGAGGCGTAACATTTTGGGGAGAACTTGTTAACCATTCTTTTGGGTTATTATTTTGTAATATTGGCCTTTGTTGGCCTCTAATTTTGGGGAATGTAACTAAATGATATTTTGTCTAACTTTAACAACTTTTGGGAAACTTGCTATAGATCATTGCTCATTCTGATCCAGTTTTGATATTTGATATTAATGCTTGCATGATTAGAGATAGTCTACTATTTGATTTGCTACACGCTTCCGCACTAAAAAGAAACATTCATGCAAGGTTGTGATATCCTCACCGCGGACACCTGTGGGAAATTAAATAAATTGTATATTGTGGATGTAGATAATCCTCATTAATCATTATTCACTACAATTAGTCCCGATCCCGGATTGGGATTCCCGGTCCGGGGTCGCGACACTTGGCGACCCGGTTGTGCCAAGAGTCGTTCCTTACCCAACGGCCAAGCCCGGCTTTTCTCTGCCGAGCACCTGCGAGACCGAGAAAACATCAGTTCGAGAATATGAGGGCAGAAGCAAGTAGAATTTTTAGAACAAAGGCATGGAGAATCCCGTACTTAGAGCCACCCCGTGGTAGCGAGGGATGCTGTAAACTCTTGCTTCCTCCTCGGGGCCGAACTCCCAGTTCCCCGAGATGGAAGTGAGTGTTGGGATTGGTGTATGCCCTAAAGCCCACTGACTGCACTCACATCTCTGTAACTGGATATTTATTGGTCATTTAATGGAATGACATCTTTCTCTTTATACTTATGTATATGTATGGTTGTATAAGGCCCATTGTTTTCTAGTAAATGACCCAGGTGTGTAGTGGCTACACACAGTAAGGTCTGAGTCATGGACACTTGAAACAATAAACATGTTCATAACTGAGAGATGGAGTTGGGCACTTCATCTTGGTATAAGTTATAATGAGATACTCTCCTGTATTCAGGGTGACTTACCTTAGCCACGGAGGACTTTCCGGATTTATCTCATTAGTGCATGTGTCATGCATTGAACAGGACCACTTGAAGTGTGATCTCTAAAATAGTACTATCACAGAGAGAGATCAACTCACCTCTTGCTACTAAGTGACCAGTGCTCTTAATCTTGAGCATTTCTGGATGAACTGACAAAGTCGAGTTCTTGTACTTTAATTCACTATGGGTGAGATCCTGTTCATGGGTCAACAGATCTGTGTTTTGGGTACTCGGGCTTGATTAGTTGGGATGTGCAAATGCAATATGGAATCTATGCCATCAAATGATGGAATGATCGTCCCCTTAGAATTATCCGATTAATCATCAGAATCTAAGATCTTAGTATATGGATGTTCCATATGGATATTGAACTTGTGGGTCGCTCCCTGGATCAAGAGAATGATATCAGGATGATGATTAAGTCAAGGGTATGAAGTTCTAAGGTTGAGATGTAATCAAGAAGGTAGATAGTACATCGGTTGACCTACTTGATTATGGATGTTACATAGAGGGGCATTATGGTCATTGTACTTGGTAGGTCAAAGACAATCGTCTATTTATGATGAGCTTTATTTGCAATTTAATATTTGTCCCTGGAGTGCAACCATAACTCTCTAGTGGAATGAGTTAGGGTTAAAATGATCTTAATGTTGCTATGGGGTTAGCATGGACATTTTGGGCATTTTGGGAGCCAAGGGCAAATATGTCTTTTGGTCCCTCTTCTAGCCACTTTCCTATATTGGCATGGTTTCCTAATTTAATTAGATGATATGTGGTTGAATTATTTTGTGGAAGAATAATTTTGAGTTTAAATTCTAATAGGCTCTTGATGGCATACATGAATTTAACTCTAGCTAAATTATTTACTAGTGGGCCATGGTGTGTTTAGCTATCTTGTGGGCCAGCCATAAGTGGAGCCCCTTGTGTGAGGTTTCCAAGTTTGATTAGGTATCTTTACTTGGAAGGAAAGACTCCTCTTTGGGTAAGAATTCCATTGATTAAAGGTTACTAATTTTAGTGTCTTTAATTAGTAAGTATTGCACAACTAAAGGGGAAGGTTGCTATTCTTTTTAGGGATTGACATTCCTATTGGAATTAGGATTCCCAAAGAGGAATCTAATCATTATAAATATTAGAGAGTCCCCTTGGGCGTGCAACACAGATGAATGATCAAGTGGCTGGAATTCTACCCTAGGGCTTGCAACAAGTAAGAAACCCCATTGGCCGCCCAAGACATAAAAGAGGCATTCACACCCAGCCCTTGCTGCCCTCTTCTTCTTCATTGGAGAGAGGTGATCAGGTCCTGGGTTGTTTCCACAAAGAGTAGTTCAGAAAACCCTTCTTAAGATTCCATAGTTTGATCCCACCATCAAGACCAATTAGATTGGGAAGTGGAATAGGAGTGAAGATCAAAGGAGAGAAGATTCTGCAACAAATTCCCGCACCTGTGTTGCTGGTTGCAGGCTGGTTTCAGACCTTTGAAGTCTTTCTTTTCAGAATTTAGAGGCACTCAAATCATCAAGGTAATAGTCCTCTATCATCTCCTTACATTATACACATGTTGATTATGATTTCATGGAGTTTTTATGCATGATTCAAGGCTGGAAAATCAGATTAGTTTCAAGTTTTTAAAACTAGATCAGCCATGGACGTCCTCTTGAATCTGATTTCAGATCTGTAATGCATTTACTTTCAGTGAGCTTGTCCCATGCGTACTTGTTGGAATCCTCCAGTGCATTGACGAAGGCCCTCCGCTTCGGCTTGACGCGGAGGTAATAGGTGTCCTCCTTTGTCTTGCAGAGATCGTACACATCCTCTATGTTGCGGATGTCTAAACCTATGCAGAGGTGCCGGTTCAACGCCACGGTGCCCATGATGACCTTGAAGGCGTTCGGCATCAACTGGCAGGGGGTAAGGTTCCAGGAGGAGAGGCAGGCCCGAAGCAGTGGGTGCAACGGGAACCTGACTCCCCCCTCAACCACCGCTATGAGCGGGAAGGGCATCCAGCCCCCGACGCAGCATCGACGGGCATGGTCCGCTGGGTCACCCTTCCGGACGAAGACATCGTCCGGAATCTCAAAGGCATTCCTGAAGGCCTCTATGGACTGGGGAGAGTCAACCCAATGACTGAAGACCCCCATGGTCAACAAGAAGGGGAAAAGGAGAAAGGGACCGAATGAAAACGAGAGAAGATAGAAGACGCGAAACTTACTAGCTCAAGAACCTAAGACAGAGACGAGCAAGGACACTCTGCGGGAAGACGAGGGCTTCACTCCAGGTGCTTGGCTCTGGTTCTTGGTTCTCAGAGTTCTCAGAGGCGTTCGTTCGAAGACGGAAAGTAGAAAAATGAAATAAGAGAGGGGAACTCGTCTTTATAGAGGGGCGCCAAATCATGGCGCCGTTTCCAAATTCGAAAAAGTCCCTTCAACTGCCGCGTGCGTACTGGCAAGTACCGAAACGTTGAATCCGGCAGTGACGCATGGCGCAAGCGATTCGCCTCCCACCATTATTAGGATATGGCAGTTAATGCGAGTAATTATCCCCTGCACGCGAAGGGGAGTCGAACGGACTCCACGTGTCAGATGTGACGTCAGAGCACCCCCCGGCAATCTCAAGTCGCTTTCGAAGTGAGTTTCCACTCCCAAGGATTCTGAGATCCTAACAAGTTGAAAACTCAGGGGCAATTGTGTGGGCCAATTCCTAGACGATATAGGCACTCACTTCGGATGCATGCACCTCGGCACAAGCCTTGAATGCTGGCCGAGACCAGCTCTCCCGGCGCCACTTCTGCCGAATTCAATGGCACCTCGGTTGCTGCCGAAGTAGAAACGGTCGCCCGAAATGGGCTTGTTTCGCCACGGGCGGCATACGGTCACGTGGAAAGATGAGGGCGCGGCGATGGGACGGACACCATCCGGGCCGTCTATTCTCAACATGCTTCTGACAATCATGTTCAATGGCTGCGGCCGTATCAGGGCAGGGCCCAAGGAAGGGTCCGATGGGACCCCAGCCGCCAATAAGCCAAGACAAGGTCAGGCCCAACATGACCAGCATTTAATGCTATGTGGGCTGATTGGACTAGCATTTAATGAAGCATGGGCTAGGACGGACCCCCATCAGTTGCTCTATGGGCTAGTGGGTCCCTAGCAGTCACGTCAGAGGCCCATTAGTTGACGTCCCACCAGCCTCTCATATAAAGAGCTCGATGACCCAAAAAGAGGTATGCATATTCTCATACATGCAACTATACTCTGTTTTTTCTTCTCCAATTAGCTACCTGCACTAACTTAAGCATCGGAGAGCCCTGCGCTGCCCACAGCCAGGGTCCTTTAACGTATCCTTCTTCTTCTTCTTCCCTTTCAGGTCCCCAGGTCCAGCAGCTCTTTTTCTGGTCTTTTGGATAAGTCCCTTGAGGCACCCTTTAAACTTGTGAGTATATTTTTTGTACTTACAGTAAGATCCACTTGCTACTCAGAATCATGTAGCAATTTTGAAACAGCCTCAAAAAGTTTGCTCCAGAGCAATGAAAACAAAGAAAACAAGGAACCTAAGTTTGCTCTAGAGCAAAGAAAACAAAGAACCTAAATCGTATCTGGTGAGCTCAGGTGTCATGTTGTATACAGGGGTCACAACGTACATTTGATTGACCACCACCTACAAGCCTGGCCATCGCCCTCTAAGGCGCAGTTCCCTGGCTCTTGATGCCATGGCTCTCAAAGAATGAACCTGTGTATAATTTGAAAGCTGTAGGTATTGTCCTTTCACTTGAAGCCCAAATTATCTCTGATTTATTAAGACTGTAAAGTGCAGAGTCTCTCATAATTGGCTTTGCTCTTTTGTTCCTAAATTATTTTTTTTGAAGAAATCAAGGCAAAACTTTATCTTTCATTAAACTTTATCCAGATAGTTTAATGAATTAGTAAACATCAATTATGTCTTTTAAGCTTGAGGCAATTTCTTGAATAAGCTGTTTTCATTGACTTTAGCCTAATGAAAACATGAGTTTGGAGCCAAACCTGGCGCAGTAAAATAGAAAGCCATGGCCTTTTGGAGGTGAAAAGGTCAAAATTCTCTCCCAACCCATTTTTTTTCATATAAATGACTTCAGATGAGAAATTGTGAAAGGCACATAGAGAACCTTTGATTTTCAATTCTGAATACATAGAGAGTTAGTGTCATTGTACATTCATATAAAATATATGCTTGCTGCTGGTGAAGTGATTCATGATGCTTGGATAATGCAAAAAAGTATCATGTTTCTAGTATGAACCTACACATCTATGGCTTGTGTGATATCTTAGGCACTCAGTCTAACAAGAATTCTCTGCCCATAAACAGAAAAACACACACTCAAATGGGAATCTGCTGAATATGAAAGGAAAAAAAAATACAAAATCTCAATTCCTCAAACAAGGCAACTGTCTTAATTAAGCCAAAAAAAGGAGATTCACGTCCTCTTTAGGGCTTGTTTGGCAATTCTACTTGTAGAGTCAAGTAAGATAAAGCCCCATTTCTAAAAAAAAATTAAAAAAAAAAAAAAAAAAAAAAAAAAAACCCCATCAAAAGCACTTTAATTGTGGTTTTTTCTTCAAAATGCCAACAATTAAATTGTTAGCTTTCTCCATTGTCTTCTTCAATTCATCTTCTGACGTTTGATACTTGTTGCAAAAAGATGCAATATGGATCAACCTGCAAATACCACCATCCAAAAGAGAGACAAGTTAATTCATTTTGTATAACATGTTAACTAGAAAAGCAAAAACTGAGTTTAGAGGAAAAGATTATCAACTGAACATAGCTATGACATTCATGCATAGATCCTTAATCAATGTTCAACATGGGGTCTCCAAACATGCATTTTCTACTGCTGGTTCATTTTGGTTAGATTAGGTAAGAAATGCATGAATAATAAGAATACAAGGACTGACCCATTGTTTATAATTTCTAATTACTTGTGATTAGGTCAGATATGGACAAGAGTTGGATATTACATTATCAGAACCGATTTAGTGCTGAGTACATAGCTGGTGTGAACTCATTTATTGATTTTGCAAAGGCGAATTCCCCCGGGGCAGTGTTGATTAACTGCCTGTGTAACGATTGCTGTAACCATCGGAAGCAAGACTATGTAATCGTGAGAACTCATTTATACATTCATGGAATGATGGTCTTATACCTACGGTGGATATTGCACGGGGAACTTATAGTTCAACCCGATGATTCAGATGAGAGCGAGGATGAATCAGAAGATAATCAGGATGAATACGATGAGTTGATAGAGGACCATCATAGGGGAACTTACTTGGATGAAGATACTCAAGAGAGGGATGATGTGCAGGATTTTGAAAGTTTGTTTAAGGTTTCTCAGTGTGGCCTGTACCCAGGATGCAAAAGCTCAAATACTCTGTTATCATTTGTCATCAAGATATTGCATGTGAAGGTAGAAAGTGGGTGTAGCAACAAGTCGTTCGACAAGGTTTTGCAAATTTTTAAGGACTTCTTACCCGAAGGTCATGTGGTGCCGGCCTCAGTTTATGAGGCGAAGAAATTATTATGTGACTTGGGCATGGGATACAAGAACATAGATGCCTGCAAACACAATTGTGTGTTGTATTGGAAGGAGAATGATCAATTGGATAAATGTCCAGAATGTGAAGAGCCTAGGTACAAGGTCAATGATGGCAAGCGAAAGAAGATCCCTCATAAGGTGCTCTGTTACTTCCCATTGATACCGAGGTTACGCAGATTGTATATGTCAAGGAAGACAGCCACAAAGATGAGATGGCACAGTGATAAGCGCGTTGACGATGGGATAGCGCGACATCCGGCTGATTCAGTGGAATGGAAAGAATTTGATAAGAAATATCCAGAGTTTGCCCAAGAGACACGTAATGTGAGGCTAGGGTTAGCCACCGATGGATTCAATCCTTTCGGTAACATGAGCACCTCTTATAGCATGTGGCCCGTCATACTTATACCCTATAATTTGCCACCATGGATGTGCATGAAGGAGCCATTCTTGATGATGTCATTACTTATTCCAGGACCAAACTCACCAGGAAACGATATCGATGTCTATCTGAAGCCCTTGGTTGATGAGTTGAAGGAGTTGTGGGATCATGGTGTATCGACTTATGATGCCTCCAGTAAACAGACATTTCAGATGCATGTGGCTGTGATATGGACGATAAATGACTCTCCTGCGTATGGTAACTTGTCTGGGTGGAGCACTAAAGGTTATAACACTTGCCCCTCGTGTAACGACGACTCGTTAGGTGTTAAGTTGAAAGATAAGATTAGGTATATTGGCCATCGAAAATACTTGGAACTGAACCACCAATGGCGTAGAAGCAAGGCCTTCAATGGTCAGCTTGAGAGTGAAAAGAATTCTTTGGATTTACCGGGGCAAAAGGTACTATACCAGCTAGAAGAACTAGCGCCGGTCAAGTTTGGCAAGAATAGCAAAAGACCGCGTGACTCTGGAGAACTGAATTGGACAAAGAAAAACATCCTATTTGAATGGCCCTACTGGAAGTGCAAAAAACTCCGACACAACCTTGATCCTATGCACATTGAGAAGAACATCTGTGTATCTTTGGTTGGAACAATTTTGGGCATAAAGGGCAAAAACAAGGACACCGATAAAGCGTGTAAGGATTTGAAAAATATGGGCATCAGGCCAGAGTTGCATCTAGTGGAGAGGGTGATGGATCCAGCTTGAAGCCGCGTGCCTCTTACACTCTGGAACCAAAACATAGAGATGGGTTTTATGAATTTTTGAAGTCGATCAAATACCCAGACGGCTATCCGGCGAACCTCTCAAGGTGTGTAACCTCGAAAAATGATAAATTAGCTGGTTTAAAGAGTCATGATTGTCACATCCTTATCCAATGCATCCTTCCTATTGGCATGCGCGGCTTTCTGAATAAGGATATCTATACAACATTATTTGAGTTAGGCATCTTTTTCCAAGACATCTGTTCGAAAACACAGAGACACGATAATTTGAAAAAATTGGAGGAGCAGATAGTTTTAATATTGTGCAAGCTGGAGAGGATTTTTCCTCCTGCTTTCTTTGATGTGATGGTTCATCTATCGGTTCACTTGCCACGCAAGGCCATACTTGGTGGACCGGTGCAATATCGATGGATGTACCCGATAGAAAGGTAATAGTTGTTGACCATTGATTAATTATTTATGTATTAGTGAAATTGCCTTGCAATGAAAAATGTAATTGTTATCACTGGTTGTTTAAAGGTTTCTGAAGACCCTAAAAGGGTACGTTCGCAACCGAGCTTGGCCTGAAGGTTCGATCGCCGAGGCTTACATTGTCAAAGAGTGCCTCACTTTTTGCTCAATGTACTGGTGGACCGCATAAGTCGAGGTAGACTTACATAAAGCCATTGAGCATGATGCTGATCGAAGGGTTAAGGAACTGGAAAGTGTGGTCCCACAACCTGATTTGCACGTGTTTCGGACCACAAGTATTAGGGTGTTTTTTTTTTGTCCTTTTACTTTGCCCCATAATATCATCTTTTGCATATTTTGTGGTTTAGGTTCTATATCCAGTTACCATGTTGTTTCCTGCTATTTTGGAGAGAACTGGCATTACTGCCTTTGATTTGAGCAAAGTGATAGAGAGTTTTGTTAGGCATGAAGAAACCCTTCCAAGAGAGTTGAAACAACATCTACATTCCTTGGAAGAGCGGCTGTTAGAGAGTATGGCATGGGAAAAGGGCTCCTCCTTGTACAATTCAAAAATCATAGTGAGGCCAGCCCTTTCTGCTGAAATAAACTATTTATTGATGGGGCATGCTGGATGAGTGGTTCTGATTTTCAAGGGGTTGGTGGTTGGGTTCTTTAGGATGAGTTGCAATTAGGTAAGGCTGGTATGGTGGGGGCTGTGGGGTCAACCTGGGCTTGTAGAAACTCTTGCAAAGTAGACTAAGCTGGTGACAACGTTTATAGAGGGTGAACAAAGATGATTCAGCCTCCTGTCAAAACAATTCAGGCATTGTTTAAAATACCCAGATCTTCTTTTTCTTTGTTTTTTGTAAATTTTTACAGTATTGGCTTCTGTTGGTCTAGTAAGTTGATCTGTTCTTCTTGTTATTGAGGTAATGAGATTAATGTTTTTGGCTTTTGTGTGCAGAGTCCAGATGGTGATCTGATAGATTGTGTATTATCTCATCAGCAACCAGCATTTTATCATCCCAAATTGAAAGGACATAAACCAAGAAAGCGTCCATCCATGACAGAGGTGGTGGAAACATTAGAGCAGATTCAGGCCATAAAGCAAATGCCCGAAGAGACCAATCCTGTGCATCTCGCTGACCACAATTACTTTGACCACCATGCGCAAAACCGTTGGAACTGGAAAAAATGACCATTACAAGGATGGATGTCTCTGGTGAAAGCAATCACCAAAATTGAGGTAATCTATTCCAACATGAACAGTTATGACGACAGTGCTATGTGCATGTCCAATTGTTTGTGCTTACTGGACAGCTTGTGTAATATCATTGTTATTGTTATTTTACTTTCGCTAATTGTGAATTGTGGATGTGATGATTTTTATCACTTAACAATTGGATCATTGTATAAAATGATTATTTCTAATGTCTCAGGGAAGCTTGGTTGTTTCCACCTCAAATTGAGTTTAAATACTATTTGCGATTTGTATTTATTTGAAGTTTCTAACAGCTAACACAACCTTCTTTTGAGATGCAAGTGCAAATAACCTCTAGACAATCTTCATACATCAATAAGATGAAACCCGTTCAATATTTTTGCGATTTACAATTTCTGCTGCCTCTTTTCAAAGAGAGGTTGGACCCTCTATTATTGCAAGGTAGCCCACACCAAGTGCCAAAGTGAAATGTCTAGCCATAGAGCTTTAGGATTGTTCAGGAGGCAAAATGTGCTTTGCCATTGAATAAAATTAGTAAACCGCTTCCATTGACTTTTTTTTTCTTTTTAATTATACAAGTGAGTTTAAGAGACTAAAAGCTTTTTCTTTTCTCTGTTCTTTGTTTTGTAGGACAAGCAGTGAGAGCTGTGAGACGCGATTCTACAAGCAGTGGCCATGAGGTCAGTATGAATTTCATTAAAATAAAATGTACCCAGTACTTTTTCTTTCCCATTAGTCATATTGAAGCTGGGTAAAAAACTTCAGCTTCAGAACTGTCAGTTCCTTACAACTCCATTACATATTTAGATTCCCTCCTGTTAGGGTTCTGATGTTGGAACCAGGGCATGAATGCCATTGATTATTGAAGTTTCTTTCCATGAATAAGATTCCCGATCAACTGTTTGCGGCTAATTCTGCAAGTGTTAGGATTAAAAAAACATGAATGTGGTTAGAATGTGAAGCATCTAAAGATGGGTTGAAACTATAGGTTTTATTTAGATAGCATTGTTCCTAATAACTACTTATTAAATGGGTGGGAAATGTCAATCCTAAACCAACACGCAAGTAAAAAGGGTCAATCCGAACCTTGAATTATCAAGTTTTGGGTGGTGAATTGACCTGCCCTGGTGCACATATTTGAGATTCTGCTTGAGAATATTAAAAATGATGATCAAGGTGGGGATGTTATGGGTCATGGGTCATGGGCCCATTTGTTTTGAATGTTAAGGGGGAGGTGGTTTCAAGTGGGGCCCACTTCCTTTCATCATCTGATAATGATCGAGTGTCCAAAAGGTTCACCTAATTCAGACTTTTGCTATGGATGGCCAATTTTCCAAAAAGAAAAGTTATGCATGGTTAGTATAGAAAAACAGAAATCTACACGTAGCATGGCAATATTTACCTTAAGCTAATGAAACTGCCTCAGCAGAGGAAGAACTTCATGATACCTGAAAAAAAAACTAAAACAACAAGAAACCTCTCTCTCTCTCTCTCTCTCTCTCTCTCTCTCTCTCTCTCTCTCTCTCTCTCTCTCTCTCTCTCTCTCTCTCTCTCTCTCTATCTCTCTCTCTCTCTCTCTCTCTCTCTCTCTGCAGTTTGAGAAATCATTAGTTGGGTCTTCTAAAATGTGGGCAAGTGCTTCTCTAAGGTGTCCAAAAAACATCAGAGAAGGTGAAAAGAAAAAAAATGAAAGTAACTGACTTAACAGACATATATAGGAGAACCTGACATGAGTTCTTAGAACAATGAATGACCCAAATCAATAACACAGTGAGTGAAGAGACTGATGGAGAATAAGTGTCAGTAGCCTGGGGTGTAAACCCACAGAATGGATTTTGGCTGAGTGGGCTCAGAACCTCAATGAAGCAATCATCCACCATCAAAGAACTGTTGCTGAAATTGAAGGGAAAATCACAGGCAGTTGCCTCCCATGAAGGCTCATCACCCCAGAATCCATGGTGCGGCTCATCAAAATATGGTAAAAAATCTGCATTTGAAGCAATCAGTGAGGACGCATCAAAAGAACTATTGTCATTTATAGATCTGGCCCCATCAGTTGGGACTTGAATTGTATCAGGGATTGTGAGAGTGGGAGTGCAAATTTGACTATCATTGCTCAAGTTCTCAATGCCCGAACTGCTGCGGCGTCCGTCACTTGAAGCTGTGTTGTTTGGAGTAGAATTTAAGTAGTTATTAGGAACAATGCTATCTACCAAGTGCTTAAGGGTCAGATGTTGGGGTTGACTAAACTTTTTTTTCCCATATGCCTTTAGATGAGGTATGCACGTCACAGTCAAATATCATAAGGAGATTCACACCCTGTTAATTGACTTATTCAATAAATATCCTATCGTGTTTGGTTTTGTTTTTAGGTTTGCTATGTTTGGTGTCATTTTATCCAAGCAATGATCCTTTCGGCAACTCATGCTCAGATGCAATTGCATCATGGAAGCAGAATTGCAAACAAGAAGTGAAAAGCTCAGATAAGATATGCAACAAATAAATGGCATACACAGAGCAATGTGCATGATGCCAGATATCAATGCATAGGCAACCCAGTCTCAATACCCAAATTTAACAAAATTTCAACAACAATACCAAATCATTAAAAGTTCGAGGAAAAAGTTTTCGTCGCCAAATCATATGAGAACCCTTCTTTTATCTATTTTAGTAGATGACACAACTGCCTTTTTATCTTTACACAATCATACTTAAATTTCCTTAGTTTGGTGGTGTAAATCCATAATGCTGGATCTGAAATGCAGAAGCAAAAAACTAAATCTCTGTTTCCTTAACCACTTCAGCCACCACCATTTCAGAGCTGACTTTCCCATTTTCTCTAAGACACACTGCTCGGTACTTGGGTTTGGCCAATTTTTGAATCCTTGTAGGGGAAAACTGACCCATTTGATCATCTTTGCCATCAGTACTCTGTAATGAAGAGCAGCATGATGGTAGGGTGCAGGGGAACAAAGAAAGTCTTTTTTAGTTTGGTTTTGTGCAAGGTCTGATGCCAACGTATGAAGGTAATAACCCCACCACACCATTGGTTCATCGAACTATAACTAGTACAAATAGCGGCTTGGTCATGAAATTTTTGCACCATTTTCAGCAGTTGACATGCATGTTGTAATTTCAACAAGGAAAATTTAGGAAAAGATTTATATAGATACATGTTTATCTTTCATTTATAATATAATTCATTGAAAAGATTCTAATGTTGTTTTTGTTATTGCAGATTGATGGACGCTTTGGGGTCGGTTGCAGACTAGCTAAATGTGTTTTATTTTTTTAGTTTATTTGTATATGTATATTGGACATATATATGGGACTGTATCATTATTGATTGTAATATTTGTTTAATGAGAAGAATGATATGATGAAAAATGGTGATGGTTGTTTGTTTATTTAGCAACTTTTGTTTGTATGTATTTTTTATATTGAACAGGTTTGATACAGGTGTACAAACAGGTTTAATGGAAAAAATAAAATTATATTGGAAAAAAGAAAATTATATTGGAAAAAAAAATTATAAAAAAAAATAAAACACCTTTACCGACGTTTTTTTTTCGTCGGTAAAAGTGTTTTAATTTTTAATTCGGTTTTGCCGACGAAAAAAACCGTCGGTAAACATCTTTTTTTTCCACCGTTTATTTCCCTTTTATTTTGCCGACGAAAAAAATACGTCGGTAAAATCGTTTTTATTTTTTGTTTACTTTTGCAGACGAAAAATAAACATCGGTAAAAGTCTTTTTACTTTTTTAATTTTTTCCGTTTTCTTTTGCCGACAAAAACAAACATCGGTAAAAGTGTTTTTATTTTTTATAAAATTTCCCGTTTTCTTTTGCCGACGAAAAAAAACGTCGGCAAAAGTCTTTTTATTTTTTTAATTTTTTCCGTTTTCTTTTGCCGACGAAAAAAAAACGTCGGTAAAAGCGTTTTTATTTTTTCTAAGTTTTTCCGTTTTCTTTTCCCGACGAAAAGAAACGTCGGCAAAAGTGTTTTTTTTTATTTTTTTTATTTTTTACCGACGCAAAATAAATGTCGGCAAAAGTATTTATTAAATATTTAGAAATGTAAAATAGTTTTAACGACGTTTTAAAAACGTCAGTAAAGGCCAAATAATCGTCGGTAAAAATACAAAATTGTTACCGACGAAAACAAATTTCGTCGGCAAAAGGTTTTGTCCACCATTTGTTACCGACGTCTGGCCGACGAAAATATTTTCGTCGGTAAAAATTATACCGACGTTTTTTTTACTATTCTTCGTCGCTAAAAGTGCAGTTTGCTGTAGTGGTTAGCTAATCTATCCTAATGTATTACAAAGAGAATATAGTCACTTCTTTTTGCAAAAAAATGAACTCTATAAAACTCAACCAGAAATTTTGTTTTATTGTTTTCTAAGTTTCTCACTTTCATTTCATTATTTTTCTGACATTGCCATTTTTTTATGTAGGGTAACAATGGTGGAGTTAAAAGTAAAGTTTGGTATGGATTGGTGATTTTTTTTGAAGAAGCGCAGTTGTCTACTATATATGTATCATTGATTATGCTTGCTTTGTTATTTTAGTCGATAGTAGTAGCCTAGTAGGGAGAATCCTTTTGGTTTATGTGAAGAATTATGTAAGAACCATTTTGGTTTATATGAAAAACGATGTCAATACCTTTTGTATCAACAAACATTTTGGTTTATATGTAAAACAATGTCAATACCTTGTGTATCAACTCGTTTTCATGTAAAATAAATAAAGAATTAAGGTTCTCTCTAATTATTCAACCATTCCTTCAAAGCAAAGCAAACACAAGCCCCATTCCATGTGGATACTAGTCCCAACTCTGTTTAAAGCTTTTGGGACCAAATAAACTCAATCTAATTCAAAAAAAAAGACAAACGATGAAGGAGAACAAATTCAATCTAACTGCCAAAGACAATTAGATCTCCGGAACCATCATCATTCTCAACTCAGAAAACCCTAAATTTGGAATTCTACAAACTCTAATCAATGCAAACAAACAATGTACAAATCGAATAAAGACGTTGAAGTTAACCTACCATGCACTTCGATATCATATGTGGGATGGCGAGAAAACAAAAAGGAGGGAAAATACAAAAAAAAAAAAAAAAAAAAAAAAACATTGACAAAGATTCAAAAATGGAAGGAGATAGATACCTCTCTAGGAGGAAATCACAGACGATGAAAAAAACAATGAGAGCAAAGAAAAGCAACTGAAGAATTCAGTTTGAAGCCTAGTGCAACTAGTATTGAAAGCAACCGTTCGTCGGCACTCGTCCAAGGTCAGTCTCAACGGTATAGTGGAAGAGAGAAGAAAAGAATGAGAAGAAACATGGTTATAAGCCCTAATATGGTTCGTGGACAGGGTCATCGCCGACCTTATTCAGTATAAATAAGGTTGGCATCGACGATGTGCCAAATAGGTAATTAAAAAAAATAAAAATTGGGCTCAATTGCTCTAATTGGTACCCCACCTGTTAAAGTGTTTGATCGCGTAACACATGCGCATTAAGTATTTTTTCCGGTTAAATCCTCTTATATTTATCATTTCTGCCAAATCCACTAGGAGCTTAGTGTTGAAGTACCTCTCTTCCACAAAATAATTTATTGTAGTGGAAATAAATGCATGACACTGAGGAAACCAACTCGAATTTTTTGAGTGGTCCAAATTTCCAACATTTGGTACCACATATATTTTTGTGGCGTAGAGCGAAATTTTTAACTAATTCTTTTACAAGAAAGGAAACCATGAGCTAATAATTTTATGTGGAAAGCACAATTCCACTCTTGCAGAAGATAGATTCCAGATTCCAGATGTCGTGGAACTATCCCATTATCCAAACTGAACTGAGGGCACACTTGAGAAACGGACCATTCACTAGTGTACTAACACTATGTGATTTTTTTTAATTTTTTTTTCACATGGGTGAGAAATCTGACTCTCCACCACCCTAGCTCCATTAGATTCTAGCTCTATCAAAAGAAAAGGTTCAAAAATATGGTTTCCGTACTGGTAAAGCATTATTACACCAAACATCATAAATCATGCCATGCAAATAAATAAGTAAGAAGAAAATCTGGCTTTACACAACGTGGAGATAAATTCAAGGTTTGACCAAAGCCGAGCAAAGGATTAGCTCATAAGCCGAGTCCAAGTGCAGAGAGACAGCAGAGGACTTGGCCCAACTACATCTGCACCGCCGGCAGCCGAGAACCCAAACACAAAGAAAAGATATTCACCGACCCGGTCAACTATCACAATCCATGTAGGATGACATCTTATCCTCTGCCGGTTAGGTTTGACCACCTCTCCAACCCTCTTTTCCCTCCTCATATTCATTTCTTCTTATCTTTTTTCTTCTAACTTCTCTATGTACAAAAACCATATATATAAACACCAACCTCTTCATTTCCCAGATCTCTCTTTCCCTTCCTCTTACAATTCAAAATAACAAAAACAACAAGCAATCCCTCTCTCTCTCTCTCTCTCCTAAAGAAGAAAAAAGAAGAAATTCTGTCTACATTTACAATCCAAAAGAAGAAATCTCTCTCCCTCTATTCCTCCTAGATCGAGAAAGAAAGAGAGGGTAATTGTTTGAGACATCGATCCCAGACGACGTGGGGCGGGCACGATTGGGATTTTACTGGGTCTGGAAAGCTCTTTAGCACAGATATGGGCCATGACAAGCGCTTTGAAAATGTCGACCACAAGGGGGAGTCAGAAAATGTGAGCTTGTTAGGAGAGAAAAATGAGATCTCTTCCACTATAATAAAAATCAAGCTGACCAAGAAGCAAATGGAGGAACTGCTTGCAAAGGTTGGCATGCAAGGGATGTCGATCGAACAGGTCTTGACCCAGTTGGTGAACAAGGGTGGCGATTGCCACCTCCGGCACCGGGCATGGCGGCCGGCATTGCAGAGCATACCAGAGGTTAATTGAGCTGGTCACCCAGATGATTTTTTTTTTTGTTTAGATTTCATATCCAGATATTCTTTCTGTAAGATTGGGGCTGTGTATAGTAGAGAAATGAAATAAAGAGTATTCTTCTCTAACTATAAGGTTGTTTGTGAAAAGGAAAGATGAATTAGATGAACATAAAAGTACATGTAAACGCTGTACCTTCTATCATGCTAAGTCATGGGCCGAGCTAGGCCTGCATTGTGTTAGGATCAAGGGTTGCGGCAGGGCCTACCTTCTAGCCTAGTAGATAAATGGGCTCAGCCTGGGTGTTTTAATCTTAAAGGCCTATCAAAGAGCCCACCCAGGAATCAGATATTTAACACATTGTGACCTAATATTTCGCAAATGGGTTGACCCAGTCAGAACTATGAGGTCTGTGGATTGGATTGGGACCTGAGTGTTGAAACCCACTACTATATGATGTCGGGCTTGGACTTGTAGAGGATCTCTCTCCCCACTCCCTTAATAGGCAACCCTTTAGGCATTGCCTATACCTTGCTTAATTTTGGATGATCTAACCATCTTAATCATCAATGGCTGAAACTTCTTCATAGCAATCAGAAAATTTTGATTTTCTTTTGGCAAGTTTCTCCTATAGAATTTACTATATAAAAAGTTAATTTGCCTATATTTTAATTTTTTTTTGTTAGAGTACTTTTATTTTTTATTGGTGACGTAACTTGAAATCTTGGGTGTCCCAATTACAAAAGTCATGGGCTGAAGCCCTCACCCATATCTGAAAAAAGTTAATCTCTCTTTGAAAGTCGGATATTATGAGAATTAATATGTTCTTTTACATTTGTCCCTGCCCTCAATATTCCCCAAGTTGAATTTCCTTGATCCGCCTTTCTTTTTTTTTTTTTTTTTTTGCATAAACCATATATTCTTTCAGGAAGTTGAAAGAGACACAGCTGATAACTTAGATACGTGCAAGCCCACGCCACGGGAAACATCGTCACGAGCTCAAAGATTCCATTTGCGTTATCGAGGCAGAGATTCTTTCTTGAACCCCGTTCACACCTTACCGTTATAGTGTCGCATATTAAATGGAAAATTTGTGTGAGACTCCCTATGCCCACTTGGCTCAAATTATATATTGTATAGTAGGGGAGCGACACGTGGCTTTGGGGGCTTCTTTGGATAAGGGCACGTGGGAGTAGAAATTTCTCCCGCAACACATGTTTTCTTTCCCTCTATTCTTTTTTGCAATGACATTTGGCATGACCTCCTTTGATAACTCATAATCCATTCAAAATTTTCCAAACACTATCCTTAATTATCTTCATCTTGCCTCCATCAAATCTTAAACTTTACTTTGACCAACCTATATCTATCCCTAATATCTCTCAAAATCAAATCCCCAGCTTCTTGTTAGGATATCTTTATATCAATCTCTACATCCAAAGTGGGTCTAGGACACTCATCTTTTTCAAGCTTGAAATTATCTTCCTTCATCTATCTACCCCCATCCTATGATCCGGCTTTTGTAGACTTTCTAGCAACAATTTGATTTAATCAAATGCTGGTGAAAACAACTATCAATCAATATCAATGGGATGGTTTCAAAGAATAGTAACATTGTTGCAACTATATCAATGGCATATGTGGCACTTTTATGGCCATCATTTGTGGGCCACTTGCCAACAATTGAATTCCGAGGAATTATTATACTCATATTTTATTGAGATAATTAGCCAACGGTCCCTAGAATTGAATGTTTCCAGCCTCCAGTCCAGACGAATTCTTTTTAAGGCTCTAGTCCAAGCAGCTAGACTGTTTACAAACAGAGGTCACTGGATACAATTCTCATGACTGATTTACCCTTTCAACTATTTTAGGCATAAAATTTTGAATTTCAAATTTCAAATCTTGTATTATCCCTCTTCTTCTTCAACCCATATTTCTGGGATGGGTTCTGTGTGGGAGGTTGATGTCGGTTCTCTGTTTCGTCTTCTCTGTGACTACTGGAGAAAGTGGCGGTCGGGCGGGGCAACACCCCTTTCTTCTCCGACAGCGTGCAACTGGGTATAGAACCCTTCTTCTCCTTCACTTCAGGCGATGTGAAGGTCTTTGCAACAAAGGATCAAACCTCTGTTCGAAGTATGGATCCTCTGTGCGTCTCTACTTTTGGTTTCTCCAAAACCAGATAACGGAACCCAGTCAATGAGGAAATAAATTCAGTCCTGGAAATCGCAGAATCAACCGAGACTGCTCTCTGTTTCTATTCAATCTCTATCTATCTCTCTCTCATACTCTTCTGCTTGATTCTTTTTTCTCTCTTCCCTCCCTACCAGAAATCGATGTCGATTGAGAAAGAGAGAGAGAAAGAGAAAGGGCGCTTGTGATGTTGGTTGTGGATGAAGATGAGGATACGAATGGGAACAGATGGGTTTGTCGTCACATGGGTGCCACATGATTTTGATCCATTTAACATTTTTTTCCATTAATATCTAGAAGACTCTTTCTCCTCTTGTTTTTGTTTTGGTGTTTGTCCTTCTTTCTTCCTGATATTATTTTTGGGCCTCCAAGCTCTTCTCTTCCTTTCTTTTTTTTCTTTTCCGCTAAAATATAAGCTTTTCTCTTCTCTTTGTCCCAGAGCAGGGTCGTTGAAGAAAGGAAGAAGACGACCTATCTTGGGTTTCCCAGGTCTCGGGTCGGTTCATGTCAGGTTTGACCAGGAGGCCAGATTCAGAATAGTAAACAGGCCCAGGGTTGGTCCAGGTCTTTGAAGAAAGGAAGAAGACGACCTGTCTTCTGTTGGGGGAAGAAGACATCGATTTGGGCTGGGTTGGGTTCCGAGTTGGTCCAGGTCAGGTCAAGCCTGACCCGTTTCAAAAGTCAAATTTATCTGAGTTCTGTATTTTTTGTCAAATTTATCTGAGTTTTGTTCAAATTTATCTGAGTTTTTGGCTATTTATCTGACTTCTGGAACAAATTTATCTCAGTTCTGGATAAATTGATCTGAGTTCTGGACAAATCTATTTGAGTTTTTTGCTATTTATCTGACTTCTATAACAAATTTATTTGAGTTCTGGACAAATTTATCTAAGTTCTGGACAAATCTATCTGAGTTTTTGGTAAATTTATCTGAGTTCTGAAACAAATTTATCCGAGTTCTGAACAAATCTATCTGAGTTTTTTGAAAATTTATTTTAGTTTTCGAAAAATATAGTTGACTTTCTGACAAATTTATCTCCATTTGGAAAATTTTAACTGAGTTTTTAAACTAAACTCAGGCTATTCTTTTAAAATTTATTTGCATTTTTTAAAATAAATTTAACTGAGTTTTAGCAAAAATACTTTAGTTTTTGACAAATTTTTTCGAAATTCGAAAAATTGAGTTATCTTAGTTTTGGAAAATGTATTTGCGTTTTTTAATTTTATTTGCGCCCTTTGAAATTTATTTACACTTTTTGAAATTTATTTTAGTTTTTTGAAATTGATTTTCATCTTTTGAAATTTATTTATATTTTTTGAAATTTATTTGGATCTTTTGAGATTTATTTGCGTCTTTTTAAATTGATTTTCATCTTTTGAAATTTATTTATATTTTTTTAAACTTATTTGGATCTTTTGAAATTTATTTGCGTCTTTTTAAATTTGTCTGCCTTTTTTGAAATTTATTGCGTTTTTTGAAATTATTGCATTTTTTAATTTTATTTGCGTTATTTCGAATTTATTTGTATTTTTTGGATTTATTTGCGTTTTTTATTTTATTTTTGTCTTTTGAAATTTATTTACGTTTTTTAAAATTTATTTGGATGTTTTGAAATTTACTTGGCTAATTAAATGGTAGTTGACCATTATTAATGGCATTTCCCACTAATCATGGGATACAATTTTGAAGAAAGGGTAAATTAGACATCTTATGTCTTCAAATTTGGAAAAATGACTTATGACACTATGAAAAGAATTTGTGGACCTAAGGCAATAAAGTGCAATATTCAGGGACCCGCCGCCGAATGCCCCTATTTTATTTAAGTAGCACTTAGTTCAAGCAAGTTTATTAAACTATGAATAAATATATATTTTATTTTCTAATGTCTTTGCTTTTTTTTCTCTTTATTTTAATTTCTTTACCCAAAAATCACTCATAACTAAAACAAAAACCACTATAAAAAATATTTTCCTGTTTTTAAGGTTATTATATATCAACAATTTCATTTTTCTTATGTTTTATTGTCATTATTAAATCAATTCCATTAGTCAAAACCTCTCAAATCAGAAAATGAATATCATTTGCTCCTCTGTTTGATAAGCATGGGCCTGGTCTTAATTGAGCTGATCTACACTCTCTCACTCTCTCTCCAAAAAAAATCTCCTTGATATGTAAACAAACTAAAAACCAATATTATTCCAGAATAGTAGTTAATTTAATTAAAATGGAAAGATGACCGGTTGACAGTTCCAACTAAACCCAGCCGAGCAGTCATAAAATCTTGGGCTATCATTATGGGCCTACAATACATATTTCTTTTTTTACTCACTCCACTCTATTAAATCTTTAGTTTTATTTTTTCTCATTAAACAAATGAAGAATATCTACTAAAGAGACAGTTCATTCCTCTTTCTATACTTATGGGTAATTGTTTCTTCCAACGCTTAACTTACTCACGACAAAAAATTGTTCAAAAAATCAGGGCCTGAAAAACGCCATTTTTTCTCATTCGTGTGAACTGTGCAGCTTTCAATGCTGTCTCATAAACCTATTCGACTTGTACAACTTCAGAGGAGGGTTGCACAGTCGAACAACTCTTCCTGGTAATGGACACATATCTTTGGGTGATCAACTCGGGCTAGATGTACTTAACATGGAAGATTAATTTCATACTTAGAAAAGAGTTTAAATGCACCTGTATTGGCACTTTTGAAATTGGCCGGATTGTAAGCGTTAAGATGATGACCTGATCATCTTTTGGACACCACTCCCTTTTGATGTTACTTCTGACCTATTCCTTAATTTTAAGGCATATGAAGAACTCGCTGATCATATCTATAATCAAGGTTTATTAGATTCTGTATCTTAGTTTTACTTAAAAGTTTTACTTTTACATTGGACATTTTACTTAACTAGGAATCAGAGTTTAACTTTAATAAGGAAACTCAATATCATATTCTCAATCCTGCATATTATCTAGGACCCAAAAGTTTTTTTTTTTTCCTTTTTCTTATATTTTATTGTCATTATTAAATCAATTCCATTAGTCAAAACCTCTCAAATCAGAAAATGAATATCATTTGCTCTTCTGTCTGATGAGCACGGGCCCGCTCTATGGTAGAATATCCATAATTACTTCCTATTTATATTTAAATTTACTTTCAACTAATTTCTCTCTTTATCAAATATCCACGCCACATGAATTGGAAGGCATAAACGTATATGGGGTTCTCCAAAAGATGGTGACCAATCTTAAATTTACTATATAATTGTATTAAATGTAGTTTGTATGTTTACTAGGTGTCCACTTTCAATTTAAATTGGGTTTTCCTTCCATGAATTAAAGGCTCGCGTTGGGCGTGGGCCCTAAAGCGCTAGTTATATATAGTAAAGCAGCACCCTTTTCGCGGGGGAGCGACACGTGGCGGCAGGGACTTCCTGGAGGATGACACGTGGCGCATCCTTAGACTTTTTGCAATGCTACATTCTAGAATTTCCCTTCTAATATAATCTCATCACCTAAAATATCTCAATGCAAATCTAAGATATTCTTGAAATAAGATACTTATCCCTTACCTAAAATATAGCATACAATAATAACTTCCCTTTACTTATCTTCAAAGGGCCCCACATATTATTAAACTAACAAAAAAAAAAAAGAATAAAGGCTCTTTGGCTATGATTTTAGTGATCAGTGAACATGTATGTATTAAATGTTATTGTATATCAATTTGTGAGACCATTCCCTAAAACATAGCATATAATAATAACTTCTCTTTAGTTACCTTCAAAGGGCCCACGTATTATTAAACTAACAAAAAAAATAAATAAAGGCTCTATGGCTATGATTTTAGTGATCGGTAAACATGTATGTATTAAATGTTATTGCATATCAATTTGTGGGACCCTCATGTCATATCTAAGTTGCAGAGATTTGGGGCACTTTCGTAGACAGTATTTTGATACTTTTTTTTCTTATTTTCTCTTTCAGTATTTGGTACGGTTAATCTGTGGGGACCATTGTGAAAACCAATTAATTTCAAAATCCACACTTAATATATAATCATTTATATTTACTAATTTAATCAAATAAATTTTCAAGGCCTCTTTATTTCCAAACTCACAATTTATGGGAGCCACTTTTTTTTTTTTTTTTTATACCAACACACAAAGCGCTTTTTTGATATCAGAGCGGGTGCCACTTTCATAGGCTAATTCTGCTACTTTTTTCTCTTTATTTTCCTTTCAATATTCAATAAAATTAATCTGAGGGGCCCATTATGGATATTTTTCTCCTTATTTTTCTTTAGATATTTGGTAGGATTAATTAATCTGTGGGGCCCATTATGGAAGCCAATTAATTCCAAAATCCACATTTAATTTTGAAATGACACTCAATTTGTGGCTAAGCACAAATATAGTCAAATCAAGGTCCTAAAATCTTTACTATTTACTATATATATCTTTCCCTAAATATTTCCACCAACCTAAAGTTTCTCTAATGAGTTTCCATCTTTATTATGAATTATATATTAATGTTCATTTATAATTTATTTAAGTATTTAGATATATTTAGATATATTTCTAATAATTCCTTAATTATGAAGCAAGCCTATTGCACTAGTTATATATATAAAGACGGAAGCCCTTTTCATGACAGAGGGACAAGTGGCGTATCTTCAAACTTTTTGCAATGCTACATTCTGGAATTACCCTTCTAATCTAATCTCGCCAAACTACATATATTTCTCCCCTCTATACAACTTTTCAAATTCAAATTAGTTTTTTAAAATTCAAATGTATATAGATAGCTTCCATCCATTCCAAAGAGATCAAAGAGTAATAATCGATTTCAACTTTATGATCGCACATGCAAATACCTAATACAAGTACCGAATAAAAAAAACCTAATCACACATGCCGTTTCATGCAACCAATGGTGATTTCTGAATTCAAGACTCTTTCCAAATCTTCCCCATCATTAAATAAAAATCGGCATGGGCAGTTAATAAGAGCAGTCTTCACAGCATCATCTTGATGGACCATACTTTTAAATCCATGGCGTATATCATCTATTTAGTAATTTACATGACTAATTTGCCCTCTTTCAACTGTTTAGGCATCTAATTTTGAATTTTAAAATTTCAAATCTTCCATTCTCCCCCTCATTACAAGCTGGGTAGTCCTGGATCCTTTGCTCTCGCACCCACAATCTGGTCGTCTTTTTCAGCGGCATCAGCAGGCCGGATCCCAATCTCTCATGCTTCTTCTCCGATGATGTTGAAGAAGAACAACAAGAAGTCTGATGGAGATGAAAACGGTCCCATTATTGTGATTTTTATCATCGACATGCATTGTGAAGAATGCTCCAAGAAAGTCATCGGTTCTCTCAAAGGATTCCAAAAACGGAGGAGGTGAAGGGCGATCCCAGCAGCAACAAGGTGACAGTGGTCGGAAAGGTGGATCAGGAGAAGATCCGTGATCAGGTCCAGAGCAAGAAGAAGAAGAAGGTTGTCCTCGTCTCTCCTCTCCAAAAAAATGGAACTTGCAGAAACCTAGATTACAGAGGTGGACCATCACCGTCGCCAAAGATCAAGATCGGCAGTTGAGCAGAAGGTGGACCATCACCGTCGCCGAAGATCAAGATCAACAGATCCGGATTTTCAAACCAAAACTCGCAGAAACCTAGATTACAGAGGATCCGGATTCGTCCATCGCCAGAGAAGAAGACAAGTTCTTTGTCGGTGTCATTGTCGTTGCCGGAAGAAGAGAAGAGGATCACCATTGCCACCTCGCCGGAGCCCCGTGTTGAACTGCCTTTGCGCCATCGTTGGTGCAGGAACGTTTGTGGTTCTTGTTCTGGAACAGGAGAGCGAGAGGAGGAAGAAGATGACTCAAAGGGTTGGTTCCAGTCCGGGTCATGTCGAGTCAAGTTTGACTTGGTTTCAAAAGCCCAAAAGCAAATCTATCTGAGTTTTTGATAAATTTATCTGTATTTTTGGCAAATATATATGAGTTCCCGACAAATTTAACTGAGTTTTTGGAAAATTTATCTGAGTTTTTAACAAATTTATCTGAGTTTCTGAAAAATTTATCTTCATTTTGAAAATTTTAACTGAGTTTTTGAATAAGTTTTTCTGTGTGTTAGGCAAATTTATCTAAGTTTTTGGAAAATCTATCTTAGTTTTTTTGAAAATTTATTTGCGTTTTTTCAAATCTATTTGCGTTTTTTAATTTTATTTAGTCTTTCGAAATTTATTTGCATCTTTTCAAATTTATTTATATCTTTTGAATTTTATTTGGATCTTTTGAAATTTATTTGCCTCTTTGAAAATTTATTTACATTTTCTGAAATTTATTTGGATCTTTTGAAATTTATTTACGTCTTTTTAAATTATCTATATTCTTTTGAAATTTATTGCATTTTTTGAAATTTATTTTGTTTTTTGAAATTTTTTTGCTTTTTTATGAAATTTATTTGCGTTCATTTGAAATTTATTTGCTTTCTTTTGAAATTTATTTCCATTTTTTAAACTCATTTCATTTTTTGAAATTTATTTGCGATTTTTAAATTTATTTCATTTTTAGAAATTTATTTGAAATTTGTTTCCTTTTTTTTTAATTTATTTGAAAATCTCATTAGTGAAATTTTATTAATCATGACTAATTTAATGGTTGTTGACCATTATTAATGGCTTGTCCCACTAATCATGGGATATGATTTGAAGAAAGGGTAAATTAGACATTTTAGGTTTTTAAATTTGGAAAAAATGACCTTTCACATTATAAGAAAAGATTGTGGACCTAAGGCAATAAAGTGAAATGTTCAGGGACTTATCGCCGAATCCCCCTTATATTTTTGTTCTGAATGATTATATCTCTCTCTCCCCTTGACATGACCATTATAGTTTTTGTTTAGTTTTAGATATCATTTTTCTTTCAAGCTCACAGTTTACGGGGGCCACTTTCATAAGCCATATTCTGCTACTTTCTCTCCTTATCTTCCTTTCAATATTCCGTAAAATTAATCTAAGGGGCCCATTGTGGAAGCCCAATTAATTCCAAAATTCACATTTAATTGTAAAATGACACTCAATTTATGGCTAAACATAAATATAATCAAATCAAGGCCCTAAAACATTTATTATTTACTTGATCTTTTCCTAAAATGTTCCAGTTACTGACACGACCCAGGCCCGAGAATTGATTACTTCGGACAAACCCCGAGTCGCGATCCATACTTACTCCCATAAACTCCGAATTTAATCGACGTTAAATTGAAACCCACAAGGAATAAACAAATTAACATTCATACTTGTCAAATGTACACTTTTGCGGAAATATATAGAATGAAATAAAAGCACAATTATATAGGTCCTTTACCAAAGGTAAAGTTCTATACATTTACATTCACAATCTACGTTTCATTTAACTATTCTTGTCAACCACTGCATATTCAAATACAATGCAGGTGACATCTATTTACATTTCAAAAATAACTATAACAAAAGTTCTTTCAAAATATCCTCAATTCCATTGCACTTCGATTCATGTCCATTCAATCAATACTCTTGGAGGAATCTGATTGGCTTCCTCTACAGGTGGCGCGGCCTCTACAGGACCGACATGGGCAACTGAGCCTGCAATGTCATCAATAACACTGTGAACACGACGGTTCAATAATACATACACAAATCTATGATAGTACATGCTATCGTACACAATGAATCAGTATATCAATTCTATAATTAATAACCAATCCTAGACAATTCAAATCAATTACACTAACCTGTACATAGGAGTTAAGTAATGACAATTACTAATTGGCAACTTTAATAGTATCATTTCATTTCAGTTCTTCCAAAAGGAAGCATTCATTGTATTTGTAAACACAAATACTAGTCATTCATTCATATTCATTTATATTCATTGAGTATTCTTCATCAACTGATTTTTCATTCAATATTTGTGGAATCTACCAGTGTTTGGATTACAGATCACTGGCATCATCATGGAGCTCCAGAATACCTCCAATCCATCTCTTGCAGTAGGATTGTTCACTAGTTCATTCATTAATTCATGTCATTAATTCATTTCAGCTCTATAACGAGCTTAAGAAACTACTTTGTAGTGCCAGACTTGGGAATCAACGCACATCAAATCAATAACTTCCTAACCAAACATTTAAGTGAAATGTTCGTTATCTAATGTACGTGTTATTCTCGATGACATCACTTTAATTGAAATTTGTACATTATGATATCCTTAGTTAACACCTATAAAGGTTAGATACTACACAATTAACACTAGCCTTAGTCAATAGCCTTTTATTCAGAAAAAATCAGACCTCGATTGACAATTTTCCTCTAGTTTGGTTATCTTGTCGATTACCTGTCGGTTAATCGAATTCTGGAATACAGCTAATGAAAGTCCAGTACCGAACCCTAGAAAGGGGAGGGGGGGGGGGGTTAATAGGGTACACTCAATTACAATGCCCAATTCTTCTTTAAACCAATATCAATTTTGTTTTGAAATTTCATTAACTTGATTATTGATGAAAGACCTAGTACCAAGTAAAGAACCAATGAAAACAATCAAAGTTGACATTGATAAGAAAAGAATAAATTTAAGTGCATCATCCACACAATCACCATAATAAGGAAATTTATAGTGGTTCGGCCAATGATGCACACATCCACTCCCGGAATTTCTACCGGTGTTCCACTATCTATTTTAAGGTTTAGGTTAACCTCCAACCTTACAACCATAAATGCTTTTTACTCAAGGCTAAGTATTAACCTATACAACCTCATATGCTTTTCAATAGGCTAAGCATAAACCTTTACAACAAGTTTTTTTTTTTTAATCTCAAAAACTATGCCTAAACTAGCATATAATGAGATACAAGTGAATACAATTAAATGCCTCTTAACATAGGCTGAAATGAAAGTTGTAAACAAACTAAGACATATGCATGATAAATGTAAAGATCAATAAATGATATATATGGCTTAAAACTACTTCTATCTCTCTTGAAATTCAATGCTCATAAATGATGTAAATGAGAGATAGAGTAACTACACATGTCTTTTGAAATAATGAACAAACTTGTTCTTAGAAAGTTTAAAATGAAACTAGCAAGTTTGAAAGAAACATTAAATGTCTAAACATGTGAGATTACTTATCAAATGTTGAAGTTAAAATGATAAACAAATTTTAAAATCAAAGCATATTTAAACACTCAACATTTGAACACTTTGAATACTTTAATCATGCCATTTGAAGAAATCAAAGATTTGAAAGCAAGCATGAATAAAATAAGATAAGAGGAGCAAACCCAATCAAGAATCAAAGGTTTGTCATGATGATTTGCTGATGAGAGCCTAAAAGATACATTTTAGGCCCCCTAATGAGGACTTGGTTATACCGTCGAAAGAGATTAATTAGCTTAATTATGTTATTTTATTATTTGTAGGTACTACAGATGCAATGAGCGAAATTCAGAGCTAAAATGGAAGAAATCTCACAAAGCATGACAAACCGGAGTTGCAAGTAAGAAAGCATGCCAAATATGGGAAGAGACTCAAATAAGAAAGCAAAGCAAGAGTCCAAACATGCCTTGGATGTCCAACATGGGTCCCACTCACCCCAAAGCATGCCAACATGGAAGGTCTTCTAATTGCACCATTATTCTCAAAATTTTCAGGGGCAGCAACTTGAAATGGTCATAACTTTTAACTCGAGTGTCGGATTCGTGAAATCTATATACCGTTGGAAAGATCTTTTCGAGTAGATATCTGTGGAGTCCAAGATTGTATAAATCGGAGCTATATCAAGGGAGATATGACCTCGTGAAGTTCGCTGTGATGACCAGTGGGCCCGGACCCGACGGGAATCCATCTCCTACACGAATTAAAGACCTTTTTCACCCCAAAACTTATAAATAAGAGCCCAAACTCGTTTTTGGGGATATTCACATCTTGGGAGAAGTTTTGGGAGGCTTTCTTGGAGCTTGGAGAAGAGCATCAATGGGGATTTCGTCAAGACTTCTTCGTCAATCGTCTTCCATGAGTAACTAAATCTCCATCTTAGGGTTGTGATGAAACTTTAGTTTTGTGTTTATGGCAATGTATAGGTTCTAGGGTTTTATTTTAAATGCTTTGATTATATGACATTGATTTAATCCATTGATTGGATTCGTTTATTAATGCAATATCTCTCTTGGTGTTTTATTCTTGTAGTTTGGAATACCAAGTTATATAATATGATGCTTGAATGAATGTGTTTGTTAGATCTAGGATAATCTATGCCATAGAGATAGGTTATGCCCTGATTTGCATCCGCATCCCTTATTTGTTGACTCTGTGAAGGTTTGTAACCAGAACGAGTCTGGAAAGCATTGACAGTGAAACCCTAGACCTATATTCTCCATTGCACGAGGCTACGGTGGATTCATACCCTAAGACTTTTCTCTAATTGGATCAAAAACTTGTCTTTCAATTTGTTAATTTAGAAATTGCAAACACATCAGCCCAACACTTCGTTCTCTAATAGGATTAGTTTAATAATCGGAACTTTGTCTTCTACTAGGATTAGTTTAGGAATTTAGGAAGCAACACAACTTAGCCTTTTTGTCCCAGTGGATACGATACTCGGTTAACATCTCTGCTTTTGTAAGCAGAGGTAGTAGCGGAGAATAATTGATAATTGCAACCCTATTTTAGGATTGATCATTTGCCCTCCTAGCTTCCCTCTAGCTTAGCATGAATGTCCCATCTTCCTTGGCCCTCAAAAGTCTCAAAAGTGTTGGCACAAAAACCAAAGAAGAATCCCTTTTGTAAGAAATTCGTCTCCAACGGATCTATTGTCGGTTGACCGACAAATGGAGTTCGGTCGACCGAACTCAATGGTCATAATCTAACGGCTATATTTTTTGAAATTTGCAGACCGTTGTAAAGGTGTCGGTTCACCGAACAAAAGTTTGGTCGACCGACAGCTGACTGACAATAGACCGACATTCCCTGATACACAAATTTTACATTCTAGAATCGGAACCGACGGCTGACCGAACATAGTTCGGCTGACTGAACTTTCCCTGTTTTTTTTTTAAAGACTTGAAAAATGATTTTAAAAGGGAAGTTTGGTCTTGGAGAACTAAGCTAGACTAAAACCTAACATGTTTGATAAAAAGAGATTTCTTTTAATTTAAAAGATTAAATCAAAACATGTTTGAGTAAAAAACCTTTTCTGCTAAGTTAAAAAAAATGCAAAAAGATTCCATTAAAGAAGTATGAGAGATCAAGCTTATGAACATGAATGTATCCAATCTAATTGCAAACTAATGAAAGCCCTAACAATCTCCCCCTTTGCAATTTGATGGCAACTCTGAAGCTTGACTCTATCTTCTTCCTTCAATGAAACTTGGACATCTTCTTCTTTGGATCTTAAGGAGCCGTGGATATTAGGGATCATTTGGACTTTCTTTGCGGGAGCAATGAAGCAAACATCTATATCTTTGCTCCCCCTTAACTTGTGCCAAGAAGCTTTCTCTCCACCAATTAGAAGATCGTAGCACTTCTCCCCCTCAATCAAAGCCAGAGATGAAATGATATTTGCCAATTTGTCTATATCTCTCCCCCCTTGACATCTAATTGCAAAGGATTTAGCCATTTTTTTTAAAAAAAGAAGACAAACCTTGTTACTAGCACCTATTTATAATACATGATAAAAGTGATATGTAGGTACAGGTGTTTTGAACTACAAGGAATTAATGATCAGGGTAAGGACCAATGCTCAATTGATGTCTCAAACTGATAAAACGTTCATTTCCAAGGGGTTTTGTAAAGAAATCAGCCAATTGAGCATCAGTGGGGACAAAAAGTAACTCTATTGTGCCTTGATTAGCATGGTCAAGCAGAAAATGATATCGAATGTCAATATGCTTGGTGCGTGAATGTTGGACAGGATTTTTGGAGATACTAATGGCACTAGAGTTATCACACATGATAGGCATACATTGTTGTGGAACATTATAATCTCAAAGAGTTTGTTTCATCCACAATAGTTGAGCACAACAACTTCCTGCAGCTATGTATTCATCTTCTGCAGTAGATAGGGATACTGAATTCTGTTTTTTACTGTGCCAAGCAACTAAACAATTTCCTATGAAATAGTAGCAACCACTAGTGCTCTTTCTATCATCTATGGATCCTGCCCAATCAGCATCACTGTATCCAATCAATTGGAATGTTGAATCACTAGGATACCAAATACCATAATTAGTAGTCCCATGAATATATTTGATGATACGTTTGACAACTTTGAGGTGAGATTCACGAGGATCAGATTGGTACCTAGCACATATCCCAACACTAAAAGAAAGGTCCGGTCTGCTGGCAGTAAGGTAAAGTAAGCTTCCTATCATGCTTCTGTAGAGTTTTTGGTCTACCTTTTTGCCTTGAGGGTCATTGGAAAGTTTAGAAGTAGATCCCATGGGGTTACAACTAGTCTTAGAGTTTCCTAAGCCGAACTTCTTGACAATTTCTATGGCAAATTTGGGTTGACTAAGGAAAATGCCCTTTTTAGTCTGATTACCTGAAGTCCAAGAAAACAGGGGACCAACCAAACTCATCTCAAATGTGGAACTCATTAACTCTGAAAATCCTTGAGCAAGCTTATCTAAAGTTGATCCAAAGACTATATCATCAACATAAATTTGAGCATCAAGATGTCTTGATCAATCTTTTTAATAAAGAAAGTCTTGTCAACCTTTCCACAATTAAACTCATTTTCAATCAAATGGTTAGTGAGTTTTTCATACCACGCCCTTGGTGCTTGTTTTAAACCATAGAGAGCTTTCTTGTGTTTATACACATATTCAGGGTGATGAGGATCTTCAAAGCCTTCTGGTTGTGTTATATACACATCTTCCTCAATTTCACGATTTAGGAAAGCACTCTTAACATCCTTTTGAAATAATTTGATTCCCATACTACTAGCATATGCCAATAATATTCGTATGGATTCCAAATGAGCTACAGGAGCAAAGGTTTCTTCAAAGTCAACTCCTTTTATTTGAGCATATCCTTTGGCAACTAATCTTGCCTTGTTCTTTATAACATTTCCAGATTCATCTGACTTGTTCTTATAAATCCACTTTGTTCCTATTGGATTTTTCTTGTTAGGTAGAGGAACAAGATCCCAAACATCGTTCTTCTTAAATTAACTTAGTTCTTCTTGCATTGCCTCCATCCATTCGAATTTAGATTCAGCCTCAGAGAAATTCTTGGGCTCGATTTGAGAAACAAAAAAATAATGTGCACATAAATTTTGAAATTGTCTCCGAGTCATAACCCCACTTTTGATGTTTCCAATTACATTATCCAAAGGATGATTCTTCATTAATCTGGTTGGTATAATAGTTGTAGATGGAAGGACATTTCCTTTTTCTTTTGGAATAGATGGTTCAATGGTAATTTCAGCTTCATTGTCGTCTTGTAAAGTTTTTCCAAGTTGATTTGATTCATCAATAACAACATGAGCTGATTCCATTATGGTCATGGTTCTATGATTGAATACTCTATATGTCTTACTTCTATCAAAGTATCCTAGAAAAATTCCTTCATCAGACTTAGGCTCAAATTTTTCCAATTGCTTTGTATCTCTCAAGATGTAACATTTGCTACCAAATACTTTCAAATACCCCAAATTAGGTTTTCTTCCAAAATAAAGTTCATAGGGGTTTTGTTGGTATTTTTTGTTAGATAAACTCTGTTTATAAGATAACAGGCAGTACTAACAGTTTCAGCCCATAGATTGCGAGAGAGATGCTTTTCATTGAGCATAGTCCTAACCATTTCTTGAATTACTCTATTTCTCCTTTCAGGCACTCCATTTTGTTGAGGTGTTTTTGGAGCAGAGAATTGGTGATCATTGCCATGAGTATCACAAAATTTGGCAAATTTTTCATTTTCAAACTCACCTCCATGATCACTTCTAATCTTACGAATTTTGCAATCTTTTTCAACTTGAATCTTGTTGCAAATTCTAATGATATTTTCTACGGCATCTGATTTAGCATGAAGAAAAGCAATCCATCCAAACCGAGAATAATCGTCTACCATAACTAGAATAAACTTCTTTCCTCCAATACTTTGCACAGGTGCAGGCCCTATCAAGTCCATATGTATTAATTCAAGAGGACGCGAAGATGATATATCTTTTAAACCTTTGAAGCTTTTCTTGATTTGTTTCCCTAGTTCACAGGCTTTACAGATACAGATTTTTCATCACTCAACTTAGGAATTCCTCTCACAATTTCATTCTTCGATAAGATCCTCATTAGCTTGAAGTTTATGTGACCCAACATTTGATGCCATAAGTAATTTTCTTGATCTTTTGTTATCAAGCACCTAGACTCATTTTCATCACGTTTTTCTATGATATAGATGTTTCCTTTAGTTCTAGAACCTATGAGAATGACTTGATTTGATTTATCATAAACAACTTTGCAAGATTGACTATCGAAAATAACCTTGTTTCCTTTGTCACATAATTGACTTATGCTAAGAAGATTATGCTTCAATCCTTCCACTAGAAAAACATCATTTAAGTTTGGCATTTGATCACCTTTTACACATCCTTTGCCAATGATTTAAGCTTTACTATTATCTCCAAAAGATACATTTCCTCCATCATAATCCACAATTGAGCTGAATCTAGATCGGTCTCCGGTCATATGTTTGGAACAACCACTATCTAAGAACCAAGTAGGATTCTCTTTAGCTTTCAAGGCAGTTTGAACTAAAAGGCTCTTAAAAGTTCTATCTTTAATAATCCAACTAGACAAAGGAGATTTAAGAGGAATGATCTTGGGAATAAACTTAAAAGGCACTCTAGTGGAATTTTCAAAGGACGTTCTAATTTTGTATGGGCAATTAGGAACTAAATGCCCACTACGATTGCAAAAGTGGTAAGTCCATCTAGAGGTATAGTTTTTCTCATCTATAGATTTATGAAAGGTCCTAGTAAAATTTTGAAAGTCATTTTTTCTTTTGCTAGAGGAACCCTCAAAACCTAACCCATTCTTGTCTCCAAAAATTTTATGCATACCCAACATTTGGTAAAACTTGTCATTACCTAATGTGAATTTATCAACAGCAAATTTACCTTTAGTGAGCTTCATTTGAAGGGAGTTAGTCTCAAGTTGACTAGATTTAAGTTTGGATTGTAAATTATGAATTTCCTTTTGAGCATGAGTTAGATTTTCATTTAATGTAGTCATCTTGTGTTCTAAATTTCTTCTTTCATCTTTCATAATAATCACAAGCCTTTTGGTTTCTTCTTTTAAGATTTTGTTTTTCTTAATCAAGATTTCCCAATTTTCATATAGTTCATCATAGGCTTGTTGAATTTCATTAATTTCATCATTTGGTTGCTCTTTCCCTAATGTTTCATCTATTAGACTATTATGCTAATTGTCTTCTTCAATAGATGTAAAGAGAAGCCAATTAGGGGAATTTTCATCTTTATCATTTTGGGATTCATTATGGTCACTACCTTCATCTTCTTCATCCCAAGTTATGTTTAAAACTTTCTTACCTTTCCTATCTCCCTTTTCAGATTCTTTGGGGGTAGAGCAATTTTGAGCAATGTGTCCAAACCCCTTGCAATTGTAACATTGAACATCCTTCTTAAGGGATCCTTTGAAATTTCTTTGGAATCTAGGGCTTTTAGTTTCATCTGAATTTCTATTACTCTTGTTGTTTCTAAAGAATTTTTTAAATTTTTTAACAAACAAGGCATTGTCATCATCACTCTCATCCTCACTCTCATTTTCCTTTAATTGAGATGAACATGCTACTCCTTTCTTTTTACTGGGAACTTCTAGATCTAGTTCATAGGTAAGAAGATTTCCTCTTAGCTCTTCAAGTTTAATTTTGTGAACATTTTTACTTTCCGCTATGGCTACTATCTTGGGTTTAAACCTTTTAGGAAGAGATCTTAAGATTTTCCTCACAGCTTTCAACTCATCCATTTTCTCTCCTAGACCTATAAGAGAGTTGACAATCTCCATGAATTTAGAATAGAATTCATCAAATGTTTCTTCCTCGAGCATCTTGATATCTTCAAATTTAGATGTCAACATTTGAATTTTAGCTATCTTAACTTGATCCATTCCTTCATGAGTAGTCTCTAAGGTATCCCAAACTTCCTTAGCCATTTTGCAATTGACTACTCTATTAAACTCTTCTTGAGATAAGGCACAATACAAAGAATTCTTTGCCTTAGCATTTAAATTTGCCCTATCCTTTTCTCTTTGAGTCCATTCTCTCTTAGGCTTTGGTTTAATAGAGATGACATATCCTTTTGTGTCTTGTTCAGTGATAGTAGGAGGATGATAGCCTTCTTCTATGATATTCCACACATCTAAGTTTTGAGATTCTAAGAACACTTGCATTCTAATCTTCCAGTAGCGATAATGTGCTCCATTAAACAGGGGTGGTCTGTTTGTTGCATTTCCTTCTCCCAAATGAGTTTGCATAATGGCAACTAATGAAAACACTCTAGGATTCTCTCAAGGTTAGTTAGACTTAGGCAAGAGCACCTAGGCTCTGATACCAATTGAAAGTCCAGAACCAAACCCTAGAGGGGGACGGGGGTGAATAGGGTACACTCAATTACAATGCTCAATTCTTCTTTAAACCAATATCAATTATGTTTTGAAAGTTCATTAACTTGATTATTGATGAAAGACCTACGACCAAGTAAAGAACCAATGAAAACAATCAAAGTTGACATTGATAAGAAAAGAATAAATTTAAGTGCATCATCCTCACAATCACCATAACAAGGAAATTTATAGTGGTTCGGCCAATCATGCCTACATCCACTCCCGGTATTTCTACCGGTGTTCCACTATCTATTTTAAGGTTTAGGCTAACCTCCAACCTTACAACCACAAATGCTTTTTGTAAGACCTCGTCCCGAGTGACCTCGATTAGTGTTAATTAAGTGGTGTTTTAATTCTAAGTGTGATTAGTGGATTTTGATTAAGTGGGATTAGAATAGCTTTTAATATAGCTTTGAGGAATTTTGAGTGCCTTTGTGACTAGTGGGGCCGTTGCGGTTTCCTTTTATGACTTTGCTTTTACTTGGGGGATTATCTGAGATTTTTGTGTTTATTGTTATAATCCCGTTTTACTTGTCTTGTTAATCCATACAACTTTTATGTTGATCCGGTACCCATTCGAGACCCAGAAACCCGGCTTTCCTAGCATTGAGGGCAAAACAGTCATTGTGCACTAAATCTGTACCCAAAATTTGATATTCCCGAAACCCGCGAAACATGTACTTTTTGAAAACTAGATATTTCGACGATCACTTTTCTCTTCTTCGTCGAATTCGTTCAAGGCCCTGATAAACATGATTTCAGCCCATGAAGGTTTTTAGTGGTGGGACCCAACTCCATCTTCTATATAAGGAGAACCTTTCTCTCCTTTTTCCCTTTTCTAGCACAAGAACCATTAACCTAGGGTTTTTTCCCTTTTCCTCTAGCTCTTCCATCTCCCAATCCACTACCAAACCTTTGCCATTGGAGAATTACTTGTCACCATCTTCTTCCTTATCACCATAGCTTTCCATTGATACCATTTTGAGAGAAAACCTCCCATTCCAATATCTTCATTGAACTACTCTTGCTCATTTGGAGAACCTACAAGTAAGCAACCCTCCCCATCTCTTAGATTTGTGTTCCCTTGACCTTGAAGAGGTTCCATTTCTATTATTGTAAGGTTTCTCTTTCTATTTCTTGTGTTGACCCTTTTAGGGTTTGTTTTTGGAGAATTTTGTTATAGCTTGGATCTTTGGCTTGGAGGAGTGTTTAGAGCTTATTATTGATTAGATTGGACCTAAGGCAAGTGGATTGATGGACCTGATTTTCCTTCCTCTCCTCCCCCATCCGTCCCCGGGGTCACCAAGAGAGGCCGAATGGAGGGAAGAAAGGGGGAGAAAGGCGGGCATCTACATTTTTGTACGGGTATGCCAGATTTTCTATTCTACTTGGAATTTAGAAATGGTGATCCGGAGATCCACCTTTGTAAGTAGAAAGGAAATCAACCTTTTTTCTAACTTTCCATTGCACATATATTTAAGAAAAGAGACAGTTTTTTTAATGCCGTTAAAGGCGATTATGTTTGTCGTGAGAGGCGATTTTGTTTGCCATGAAAGGCGATTTACAAATCTCATCAAAATGAGAGACAAGAATTGTGATTTTTTTGTCTCCTAAAGAAAATACAAAGTACAATAGAAAAGTAAAAAAGGGAATGGAACTTCGCCATCGTTCTTCAGATGAGAACGCTTGATGCTTTGATTCTTTGGCTTGGCTTGGACTTCAATTTTTTAGAGGATACGGACCAAAGGAAGGTCCTATACCCAATAAAAAACGAAGAGACGGGCTGAAGAGCCGCGTCTTGGCCATGTTGAATAGGAGAAGAGGAGGCTTTTTCTTGGGGGGGAGTGCCCCCCAAGGGACTTCAATCACCTTTTGGTGTTTGTTGTAGCAGAGTTTCTTTAGAGTAGTAGAGCTTCTGGATGATCTTCCTGGCTAATTTTCTTCGATTTTTCTGGATGGATTTCTTGATCCGTTCTTCTTGGAATGATCTCCTATTTATAGGCCTTTGGTAGCCATTAGGAGGGTTTATGAGCATTGATGGCTTTAAAGCTTCACGATGGGAGGAGTTACAAGTTTTTATTTCTTGATTTTGTAACTCCTTTTTCCTTGAATCTGATTGGCCGATGGAGAATGATGGGTTTTTAATCGCCTTTAAGCACATGATGAGAGGAGTTTCATGGCTTTAATGCCATGATGGCTTTGACTTGTAACTTCCCTTTCCTTGAGTCTGATTGGGTCGTCCAAAATAATGAGTTAATGGTCGCCGGGGATTTGAAGAGTCGCGAGCCGTGCCGCGTCTTTTGGAATTCTTCTTGCGATGATCGACGATGGATCTTCATGTTGATCGATGTTGGATGACCATGCAACTTCAGACATAAATTGCTAATAACGGGCTGGTACCATCTATCTTGTCCATTTCTCGATCGGTCGGATGGAAAGTGTACTTTCTTGGTCGGCCAGTTGGCGATCTTGGAGCGATCAATGACGATCTCATGCTCTTGACGGTGGATCCGAGATGTCGACGAAGATCAGTCGTTTCCTAGCGTCGAAAATCAGATTTTCAGGAAATCACAGGGGCTGGAACTCCCAAAACGCTAAAAGAATTGAAAAAATGGCCTTCCGGCAGAAATCTGGCAACCCGGATTTCCAGGGTCGCCTGCGACCATGGGGGAATTTCTCCTCTTTGGTCGCCGCTTTGTCGGCCGTTTTTCGAGCTTTTTGTTTCTTTTTTTCTCCTGTATTTTTCTTGACAATTTTCCTCATTTTTTTGGCTTGGTTCTCGTGAAGAAAACCCAACGAGAAGTCATGCAAATCAGAGCACAAAGTTTCCTACTTTTTGGAAAAACCGAAGACTTTGCCGCGCACAGTTGCCGATTTTTGTAAAGAGTCGAAACTAGGTCAAATAATGTCGGAATGACCTGAAATTTGACATGAAGCCTCCTGAGCAGCAGATAGGACCAACCATGGGCTTTTGTTTGAGTTTTGAAGTTGTTTGGGGTCTCGTCACTGCTAGGCTTGATTTCACCGCGAGGAAGATGTCGCGCTTTGATGTGCGGTCAACCGATGTCCGATTGACTTGAAATTTGGCAGGGAGCCTATTGGAGTCATTTTGAGATGACCCATTGGCCCCGATTTGGATCTCATTATCCCGGGGTGCTCCGCCACTGGTAGCCTTGATTTTCTTTCAGAGCGTCAAAGTCGGGTCAAACGTTGTCAGAATGACCTGAAATTTGATGTGCAGCCCTTTTTGAGCATGTTGAAGTTACCCATGTGCTCCGTTTGATGAGTAATGGTCTCGGTGGTTCTCGCCACCGGGAGGCTTAATTTTTTTTCAGAGCGTCGAAGTCAGGTCAAACGTTGCTGGAATGACCTGAAATTTGATGTGGAGCCTTTTGGAGGTATTTTGAGACCATCCATAGGCCCAGATCGAAGTTTTGATGTCTTCGACGCCGCCGCCGCCAAGAGCGCTTGTTTGGCCGTCGGAGGAGTGAAGTTGGGTCAAATGATGTCGAAATGACCCAAAACTTCATGTGAACTCCTCTTTTGGCTGTCTTGAAGGATCTTGCAGTTTTCAAGTGATTCTGGCAAGATTTGATGCTTGAAGTAACATTGCCCGCTTGTAGTAGGATGCGGCTTCATGTTGCTTCTTGAAGAGGCAAAGTGACATTTTTGGTGTCAACAAACTTCATGATGTTGAAGAGGCAAAGTGACATTTTTGGTGTCAACATGGATGAATTGATTTTTATGAGCTTTCAATGATTTGATAAGAAATGTGATTTATTGTGATGCTTTCCACTCATGCCCAATTAATGCATTGCTTTGAAATAAATGTTCATGAAAGAACCTTGATAATGTATTTATTGTCATAGAAATGTTTTGATTTATGGCATTCAATGTTATCTTGTTTTATCTCAAATGTACTCTTGTGTGTAGTGGTTCCCTTCCTTTCTTTCTTTGTTTTTGGATGTGATATTGTTGGAGGAAGATGGAATGGATGTTGTAGGAGATCTGATATTGATTTAGATGAAGCTTTGAACCCCTCATTTGGTGTATTTAAGGGGACAAAAAGGAGGTTGTAGAAGGAAGAGAAAGAGGAGAGAAGAACTGTCCCGGAATCAGTTTCTGGACAGTTCGCTCGAGCGAACATGACACTTCGCTCGAGCGAAGTGTCCAGAAAAGGGTTCGAGTCGTTCCAGAGGACAGTTCGCTTGAGCGGACCCTTTGTCGCTCGAGCGAACCCTCCCAGAGCTCGTTCTAGAGAGTGGTTAGTTCTAGCGAACTGAACCTTCGCTCGAGCCAACCTAATACTGGATGAGTTGGCTCGAGTCCGCTTGAGCGATGGTTACTGTTCACCTGGGGCTGTTTTGGGAGCATAAATTAAATGTTTATATGATTGTGAGAGGTTTGTTGGGAGCCTTATTGCAATGAGAAGAACCGTTCATATAATTTGCCATCCGTTTGAGAAAGAAACCACATCACGAATACTTCATTTGAAGTCTTGAGAATCCTAAGGTTTATAAGGAGCCCGAAATGTCCCCTAACTCAAAGAGTACCAAGTTGTCATTAAATCGACATACGGGACCCCTATTCACCTTAAAAAAATCTTGAACCCCGATACTTGTCTTGAGATTTCGAAAGTTCATTTGTATTTCATTATTCCCAAATTTCTTATGCATTCCCGAAAATATTGAAATTGAAATTGTAGCATTTTGCCAATCCCGATAAGCATGCACAGATTGATATGACAGTTGTGCCTTTGAGCACCCCATCCCGTTTATTTATGTACTTGCACTTGATGTGTTTCATACATGTTTTGATCTTGTCATTTGACCTATGAGTCGACACCACTAAGCTTGGATAACCCTGTTGGTCTGATCCACCGACTTGGAGATCCCCCTCTTGTCCCGCCAGTTGCAGTTTGGATCCCGCTACCCAGTTATTACCGTGGTCTTATCCCGATACCCCGGATTGCTACCATGGTTCCCGATGCCCGGCTCGTTACCATGGTCATGTCCCGTATATTATATGTATATGTATATATTTCGTTGTTTCTCCTCACCTCGTGTGACTGAGATCAACGCCTTGATATTGCTCTGTCACTTCGGTGATAGAGGACTTAGCTTCATGTGGTTGCCATCTTGCTTGTTTCTCGTTTCCTTGGTTACCTTTACATGTTTTACATGGCATACTTGTATTTGAATAAATGATTTATCTCTTTTATGGAAATTGTTATTTAAACAGGTTTAAATGCTTTTGAAGGTAAATTCATTTATTATTATGTTGTTATGTCTCTTCACCCATTTGCCAAACCGTCGTGGTTGACCCACTCTTTGGTACTCAGGTCCGGACATTGTCTATCCCGAGGCGGAGCTTGAGGACGCAGGCGGCGAACCACAATGCCTAGTTGAGTACCATGCTGATGATGTCGTTTAGACATTTGATTGCCTTGAGAGACGTAACATTTTGGGAACGTTTAACCATTCTTTGGGGATTGATATTTTGTCTATATTGGCATTTCTTGACCTCTATTTTTGGGAATGTAATTAAATGATCTTTTGTATAAACTCTAACTTTACTTTTGGGAAAACACTAATGATCATTGCTTATTTTAATACTTTGTTTATATATATGATTTTATCTTGTGACTAGAATTGAATTATGAATGTTTGATTTGCTACACGCTTCCGCACTTAACAAAAATGTACTTTGTTGTTGTGATATCCTCACCGCGTACACCTATGGGAAATTAAATAAACATAAATAAATGTTTATTGTACACACATCATCAATGAGTCCCGATCCCGGATTAGGACCTCGGTGGACCCGGTCCGGGGTCACAACACTTTTTACTCAAGGCTAAGCATTAACCTATACAACCTCATATGCTTTTCAATAGGCTAAGCATAAACCTTTACAACAAGTTTTTCTTTTTAATCTAAAAAACTATGCCTAAACTAACATATGTAAGTCCATGGGGATCTGAACCCTAGAGGGGGGGTGAATAGGGTGAGCTCCAATTATGACCAATTTTAACAAATTTAACTTCTTTAAAACAAACTAGTCACATGTGATGATTAATCATACAAGATGCGGAAGCTAACAAAAGAATCACCACAAAGCATTCACCATTACACAAGGATTTATAGTGGTTCGGCCTCAATGCCTACATCCACTACCGGCTTGTGAACCAACACCCCACCGGATTTCCACTATTTATGCTTTTCAATAGGCTAAGCAATAACCTTTACACTATGCTTTCCAAGGCTAAGCAATAACCTTACATTGATGTTTTTCAAGGCTTAACATCAACCTATACATTATGCTTTTATAGGCTAAGCAATAACCTCTTCAACCTCAAGGTTGGTTATCTCACTAAGATAGTGTCTAACATACACTTGATGGAGATTCTATTAAGCTCATTACATTTGCCTCTAAAATAGGCGGATATGGAAGTGAATAACAACTACACACTCACACTATGGATGCAAAGATGAAAGTACATGAAGTGTGTGTGTGTGTGGTCCTCAATCATTTTGAAAATGAAAGTTCATAAAAGTAAGCCTAAGGCTTTTGAAAGTTTTAGCTCATAAAACATTTATGATTGAGGATGTAATGCAATCACATGTTAAAAGTAACAACTTGTTAATGATATCAAAGTTACACAAGTTGTATGAAATGGATTAGCTCTAAACATGTGATGCATAGGGATGTCAATCAAATCATCAATGTAGCTCATAAAACATGAAAATAGATTTGATTGAAAAGAGGGGACAAATCATATGTAATTATAAATACAACTTGAAAATGATTTACCTATCAAAGTGATGCAAGTTGTGAAACTTTAAAACAATAATACACATATGATTTGTAATGATGTTGAATCCAAAACATAAGATACATTTGAAAGAGATTTTCTTATGATGGAAAACAACACCCAAAGATTCAACAAAGTATATGAATCATGTTACATATTTCATTAACATGATCTACTTAGATTTACCAAAGATAAAGTACTACTTTGATGAATCAATGGTGATGTATCCAAAAAAATAGATCTATTCAAAATATAACACATGCTAAGGATACAACACATCATAGGTTAACATGTTACTAAGATTTACCAATGATAAAACAAAACATGAAAACATATGATTTGTAAAGAAGTTAAATCCAAAACATAAGTTAGTTTTGAAAGAGATGTTCTTATGATGGAAAACAACAACCAAAGATTCAACCAAGTATATGGATCATGTTACATATGATTTCAAAGGTTCTTTCATTAACATGATCTACTTAGATTTACCAAAGTTAAGTACTACTTGGATTGAATCATATGGTGTTGTATCCAAAACAATAAATCAACTCAAAACATAAAATATGTTAAGGACACAACACAAACATAGTTTAACATGCTAGAAATGATTTACCAAAAATAAAACAAAGCATGAAAACATATGATTAAGGAAGGAAGAGCCTACTTGGTGGTTTAACTTCATTAATCCAAGCTTTAGCTTTCCTAATCATCCCCTTCATCCCTTGGTTCTTTTCCCTTTTGATATGCCTCAAATCCTCTCAAGGAGGGGTTAAAAATTTCCAACTATTGGCAAAGGAAAGAACTCATATTTATAGCAAAAAGTTGCCAACGGCTAGTTCTCGGTCGACCTAGACACAGGTCTCGGTCGACCGAGAACACACAACGGTCATATTTCTGACCGTTGGTGCTCCCAGCAAAATTCTGCCTGTAGTGTCCTCGGTCGACCGAGACCTGTGGGTCGGTCGACCGGCGACACTGCCGGGCCACTCCCCTTTTTGCAAAAAATCAACTTTTCACATTTTAAAGGTATTTCTTTGGGGGACCTTTTGGCCACTAAATCAAGCTTGGAAAACATGTTTTAAAACATTCTAATGGTTTTAAAAACATGAACATAAAAAGCCTAAAAAGATTCAGAAACTTTTAAAACAAAGGCTTGCTTGATTTCTTGAAAATTCTTTTCTAAAACAAATGCATCCAAGATGAAAATACAAATCATGCATAAATCAAAACTTTTACATCTCTTAAAAACAATGCATGAATAAAACTAGATTTCAAGTTTATTTAAAACAATGCAAGTGTGTAAATCAAATGATGCTAGAATGATAATGCATCCATCAAATTGCAATCTAGAAAATTCCTAACAACATATAATGAGATACAAGTGAATACAATTAAATGCCTCTTAACATAGGCTGATATGAAAGTTGTAAACAAACTAAGACATATGCATGATAAATGCAAAGATCAATAAATGATACATATGCCTTAAAATACTTCTATCTCTCTTGAAACTCAATGCTCATAAATGATGTAAATGAGAGATAGAGTAACCACACATGTCTTTTGAAATAATGAACAAACTTGTTTTGAGAAAGTTTAAAATGAAACTAGCAAGTTTGAAAGAAACATTAAATGTCTTAACATGTGAGATTACTTATCAAATGTTGAAGTTAAAATGATAAAAAAAATTTAAAATCAAAGCATGTTTAAACACTCAACATTTGAACACTTTGAACACTTTAATCATTCCATTTGAAGAAATCAAAGATTTGAAAGCAAGCATGAATAAAATAAGATAAGAGGAGCAAACCCAATCAAGAATCAAAGGTTTGTCATGATGATTTTCCCTCCTAGCTTTCCTCTAGCTTAGCATGAATGTCGCATCTTCCTTGGCCCTCAAAAGTCTCAAAAGTGTTGGCACAAAAACCAAGGAAGAATCCTTTTTATAAGAAATTCGTCTCCAACGGATCTATTGTCGGTCGACCGACAAATTGAGTTCTGTCGACCGAACTCAATGGTCATAATCCAACGCCTATATTTTTTGAAATTTGCAGACCGTTGTAAAGGTGTCAGTTCACCGAACAGAAGTTCGGTCGACCGACAGCGGACCGACAACAGACCGACAAGCTGACCAACATTCCCTGATACACAAATTTTACATTCTAGAACTGGAGCCGACAGCTGACGAACTTTCCCTATTTTTTTTAAAAGACTTGAAAAATGATTTTAAGAGGGAAGTTTGGTCTAGGAGAACTAAGCTAGACTAAAAACTAACATGTTTGATAAAAAGATGTTTCTTTTAATTTAAAAGAGAAAATCAAAACATATTTGAGTAAAAAACTTTTATGCTAAGTTAAAAAAAATGCAAGAAGATTCCATTAAATAAGTATGAGAGATCAAGCTTATGAAAATGAACGTATCCAATCTAATTGCAAACTAATGAAAACCCTAACAGCTAATTGAACCACAAGTCGGCTAGCTTTCCAAAACCTTACAATTTTTTATACCATTTCTAACAATTATCACAATTCAGTCACCTATTCGGCTAGCCGAAATCTCGAGTTCGGCTAGTCGAACCCATTTCGGCTACCTTTCGGTTAGCTTTCAGAAACTTAACTTCTGATGGGAAATCCTGACAAACACTTCGATCACCTTGCGGTCACCCTTCGGCTGGCCGAATTCACGAATTTGGCTAACCGAACATTGTCAGTCTGCTCCCGGTCAGCTTTTTAGAAGCTGAATTTTTATGTGAAAATCAACCCAGATGAGTCGGTCAACTGTTCAGTACTTCGGAATTTATGAGTCCAGAACTTCAGAATTCTTGAAGTGAAATTATGAATTTGAACTCCTTGAGTTCTAAGAACTTCCAAAACATCCTAAATCATTCCATATGCATATACTTGCCTCTTTTGGAGATCAATTGACAAAAAGCCTCTTTGTTAGCTTGGCTTTGAGATAAATACCCCAAATTGAAACCCACTTTAAACCAAAAAATCAATAGCCATTTCAACATAGGATTACTATGAGCTACATGTACTAGAAACCACTCCTAAACAAAAGTAGAACTTGAAAGTTCTGTAAATACAACTAACTACTTGTAGTTTGTGAAGGGATTGAGATCCTCTCCTAACTCTAACTCCCAAAGAATAATGACAACTTGAGCGAAGAGATGAAGAAGATGAAGTCCTCTTCAAACACACATGCAAAGCTCCAATGTTGACACTTGATGAGGAACATGGAAGGAGGAAAGAAGAGGGAGTATAGGGTTTGTTCTTCACTTCTCTTGGGCTGGAAAATGAGTGAAAGAGCTCATTGAAGTTCAAACCAATCCCTTATAAGGGAATTATTGCACTCAAGCCCACCATCACTTCTTTATTTACAATCTGAGTCAAATGAAAGGTCATTTGGTCCAATTCACGTCGAACGAATTTAAGTCTATTATGAAAGTTAATGTACTCTTTGAGATACACGCGTTGGTATCAAGAGTTACCGTATTCGACGAAATACATGAAAATCCATATTTACGAAAAAGCCCTTATTTTCCTTTGTTTGATTCTAAAACCAATTCAATCAGTTCAATCACATTCATTATCATTCAGTTAAGCCCAAATCAATTACTTGAGGTTAATTCAATTCCATTTGGTTACTAACCATCATTTGCTTAATTAAACATAGTTAATTAGAATTAATTCTAAGACGGGGTGTAACATTCCCCAAAACTTTTAGAACCATTCGGTCCTCTGAATGCAATACAATTTAATGAAATTAAATACAAAATCAAATTTACCTGTATGAATAACTCTAGATACTTTTGAGCCATTTGCCCTTCAAGTTCTCATGTAGCTTTATTAGGTTCATGATGAGCCCAAAGGACCTTGACCCATTTGATTGTTCTTGTACGCAGAACCGCCTCCTTGGCATCAATGATTTTGACTGGCTTCTCAACATACGTGGTGGTTGGTAACACTTGGATCTCTTCATGATGAATAACATGTGAAGGACCTACCACATACTTCCGAAGCATTGAAACATGGAATACATTGTGAATACTGGAGAGTTCCGCTGGAAGGTCTAGGTGAATAGCCACATTTCCAATTCTGCTTTTGACCTTAAAAGGTCCAATGAATCTCGGTGAAAGCGTACCTTTCTGTCCGAATCGGATGGTTCCTTTCATTGGAGAAGTCTTCAAAAAGACTAAATCATCAACGGCAAATTCCAGATCACGCCGACCATTGTCAGCATAATTGTTCTGCCTTGATCTAGCAATTTTTAACCTATCTTGCACTCTTTGAACCTTCTCCGCTGTTTCAGCAATGATAGTAGGACTGTGTAAATTTCGAGTTCCAACTTCTTCCTAGCTAACTAGAGTCCTACATCTTTGACCATACAGTGTTTCAAACGGTGCCATTTTAGTGCTGGAGTGATAACTGTTGCTGTACGCAAATTCGCACAACACTAGGTGTTCATCCCAATCACTCCTAAAATCCACAACACTGCCACGAAGCAAATCTTCTAAGGTTTAAATAGTCTGTTCTGATTGTCCGTTGATCTATGGATGATACATAGTACTAAACCAAAGTCTAGTACCTATTGAATTCTGAAATGACTACCAAAATGCGGGAACAAACCGATTATCCCAATCGAAGACAATCGAGACCGGTGTTCCATGCAATCAAGTCACTTCCTTGACAATTAATCTGGACATATGATAAGTCCACAATATCACATATTTAATTCATTATTTGACATAAATTTGTGGACTTAATTAAAAAAAAATTCATTGAATTCATAGATTTTCACAAAATCATGCAATTAGACTCTTTTGGTTGAATTTAAGTAAAAATTTCATAAAAATGCATGTCTTTGTGAAATTACCAAATTCTGCGTTTTTGGGCCCCTTGCATAACATCATTCCTTTTAATAAAAATCATTATTTCTGAATTAGTTTTAATTTTTTCGTAGAAATCTAGAAACCAGGACCCATAAGAAAGAAGAATTAAGAAGAGGTCAAAACTCATAGCAGTGGGTCCCACACCCCAAGGGTGCCCACTTGAAAAATCACCTATCATTTATGGAGCTCTGATTGCCTTGAAAGTCAGCTCATCGTGACCTACTCGCGAGAGCTTTCCGCCGATGTGTAGAACTCCGAAATCCGACGAGCGGATCAAAATCTGCTAAACCTGGGTCTCGGTGATGACAACCCAACCCATCTCCATTGGACCCCACCTTCTGGACCCGACCCAATTCCTTTAGTCCAAACCTGAGCAAAACCCAATCCAAAACCGAGCCAGACCCAAACCTGAATGTAACCCACCTAAGCTCTTGCCCAAACTCCTCAGCCCATCACCTGCATAAAGGAGGGAGAGTCCACGAGATCTGGGAAGAAAAGTCCCAAATCCAGAGAAATGTCTTCTCCGCCTGATATCTCTCTCTCCCTATCCCTATCTCCATCTTACGAAAATCCCCAAAAATCCCTCACTTCATTAATTTTTTCTCTTCCTTTCTTTCTCTCCCATCTCCACTCTCTCTCACGTCCAATCTCTTTCTCTCTCCCATTAATTACTTTCCATCTCTCATTCTTTCTCTCCATCTCCAACATCCCTCACTCCCCTAATATACGAGGTCAAAGAAAAAATTGATGTGTGACGGAAGAAGAAGGAGGATGGAGGGGTAGATTTGCTACTTGTAATCTAAGGAGGAAGGGTGTAAGTTGATTTATTTTAATTGATTTTATGGGTGAGCAATTTTAATTTAAAATCTGATTTTTAATTTATTAATCTATTTTATTTATGTATGTCTTTTTGATGCCTTATTTTTGAATGATATATTGCATGCTTAAAGGCCGCTAAATACTGAAAATAATCGAAGAAGACTAAAGTCTTTCTGAAATTTCTCAAATATTAATAAATCTGATTTTTTTTTCATATTTTGGGTCTTCTAATGTTTTTTTCCCATATTTTCAGTATTTAGAAAACAACTGAACCTTGACCCTTAGATTGCAAGGCACTCATTCAATTTTGAATTTCAATTTAATTATTTCTGAATTTTTAACATCTCCAATTGGTTTTCTGATTATTTTTATGGTAGATACAGTTTTTAGTATAGTTTTATTAGACTAAGTTTTATAGTTTAGGATTTTTTCTAATTAATTCGGGTTGTAATTAATTTTATTCAGATCTGAAATTAATTTTTAATTAAATTAGGATTTGTGATTTTTATAGATTGTTGATAGGCCAGCACTAGGTTTCTAATAGGATAGGTACATCGCGATCATTGGCTCCCTGTGGATCGACCCGATTTCATCGGTTATTACTACAATCGTCACGACCCTACACTTGGGGCACGATCAAGTTTTTGACATATCGCTAAACCCCATATCTTTTCTAAATGGAAGGAAATGCGCGGATTTCATAAGACGGTCAACAATCATGATGGGGGCTCCGACCTTTCGTCCTCTCCTTCCCACCCCTGGGGTTGCCGAGAGCATGGCGGAGGAGGAAAAGCGAGGTCATCAACATTTTTGTACGGGTATGCCAGATTTTCTGTTCTACTTGGAATTTGAAGTGGTGATCTGGAGATTCACCTTCACAAGTAGAAAGGAAATCAATTCTTTTTTCTAACTTTCCATTAAGAAAGAGATATTTTTTTTTAATGTTGTAGGAGGCGATTTCATTTTGTTTACAGTGAAAGGCAGTTTTGTGCCGTAGAAGGCGATTTGTGCGGTGAAAGGCGATTTACAAATCTCATCAATAATGAAAGACAAGAAATGTGATTTTTTTGTCTCTTTAAAAATAATACAAAATACAAAGAAAAGTAAGAAAAGGTATCTGACTTCTCAGGAGATTGTGGGGACTCGTTTAGATCAACGGTCGCAAGTCATGTATGGACTTCGCCATCGTCCTTCAGATGAGAACGCTTGATGCTTTGATTCTTTGGCTTGGCTTGGACCTCAGTTTTTTAGAGGATAAAGACCAAGGGGAGGCCCTATATCCAATGAAAAACCGAGTAAACGGGCTGAAGAGCCACATTTAGGCCATGTTGGATAGAAGGAAAGAGGTGGCCTTGGGGGGGGGGGGGGTGGCCAATGAAGCTGCCATTGTTAGTTTGGAAAACTTCTAAAACAAGACCAGATCCATTAGTAATCACCAGAATCCAGTGATCATAAATGGAAAATGACTATGGTTTTGTCTTTTCAAATCGCTCGAGGGGACATGGCCCAGCCCAAGCAAGATGAAAGAGGCAAGAAGTCATAGAGGGTACAATTGTTCTAAATGCAAGTATAATAGGCTGAGGGCGAGCGTTCCAATGACTGCTAGAAGCAATTGTGAACCTTAATTCAAATTACCAAGAAGCAAAGCTCACTCGAGGTAAGATGATATAAGGTTGAGATACAAATGTGTCGGTTGTGAATACAGTATACCCGAAAGGGCGTACTAGCACCGCTAGGCACAAATGTTGTAAATCGCATTGTTGGAAAGGACACGAGATGGGGTTTTTGAAAGGTCAAGATTGGATTCATAAAGGAGAGCAAATGGTGTTCCAATTCGAACAAGGCTCAAACATTTCTGCGAGCACTTAGTCCGAACGGGAAGGGACCAGAATTTCTCGAATTGGAACCCAAAAGTGACGGAGGTTTTTTTTTTTTTTTTGAATGGTCAAGATTGATTTCATCAAAGAGAGCAAGTAGTGTTCCAATTCGAACATAGGCTCAAACATGTCTGTGAGCGCTAAATCCAAAAAAGGAGAGAACCAAGATTTCTCAAATCTGAATTCAAAATGACGAAGGTTTTTTTTTTTATCAAAATTGAATTCATCAAAGAGAGCAAATGGTGTTCCAATCCGATTAAAGGCTCAAACATTTCTACGAGCACTAAACTCGAAAAGGAAGAAACCAAAGTTTCTCAAATCTGAACTCAAATGTGACGAAAGTTTTTTTTTTTTTTTTTTTGAAGCTTTTATAAGATTCTTTTTTGAAGATTTTTTTTGAAGTTTTTTTTTTAAGAGAACACATAGGTCTCCAATTCGGTCTTATGAAACCTTAGAAGATAGACCGGCCCCCAGGTAAGGGTAGGATTACTTAATGAACCTGTTTGAAGGACCCTTGCCTCGAACAGTCTAGCTGCCTCCACACTCTGGACAAGGCTTTTCTTAGATCCGCTTTGGTCAAAGAATGCAATTGGTGCAACCATAGTGGGTTTTGAAATTTTTTTGATTTTTTTTTTAAATTTCTAATGGATTCATCAAAGAGAACGAGTGGTGTTCCAATCCGAATAAAGGCTTAAAAATTTTTGGTAGCACTAAATCTGATAAGGAAAGAACCAAATGAATGAGTCCCACTGTAAAGTTTCACAGGCAACTGAGCCCGTTTCCTCATTTTGGGCGCCCGGAGGCTCGTTTTCTAAATTTTAAGTTAACGTTCTAACTTAAACCTATGTTTCAACTGTACGAGCAATCCGGGACTCGGAATCTTGTTCCGTCAGTTCCTATAAGTCATGAATGACTAGGGGCCCGTGTCCGTCAAGTTTCACAGGCAACAGAGCCCGTTTCCTCATTTTGGGTGCCCGGAGGCTCGTTTTTTAAGTTTTAAGTTAACGTTCTAACTTAAACCTACGTTTCAACTGTACGAGCAATCCAGGATTCGGAATCTCGTTCCATTAGTTCTTGCAAGTCATGAATGACTAGGGGCCCATGCTCATCAAGTTTCACGAGCAACGGAGCCCGTTTGCTCGTTTTGGGCGCCCGGAGGCTCGTTTTCTAGGTTTTAAGTTATAGTTCTAACTTAAACCTACATTTCAACTGTACGAACAATCCGGGAATCGGAATCTCATTCCGTTAGTTCCTACAAGTCATGAATGACTAGGGGCCCGTGCCTATCAAATTTCACGGGCAACGGAGCCCGTTTCCTTATTTTGGGTGCCCGGATGCTCGTTTTCTAAGTTTTAAATTAACGTTTTAACTTAAACCTACGTTTCAACTGTACGAGTAATCTGGGAGTCCGAATCTTGTTCCGTCAGTTCCTGCAAGTCATGAATGACTAGGGGCCCGTGCCTGTCAAGTTTCACAAGCAACGGAGCCTGGAGGCTCATTTTCTAAGTTTTAAGTTATAGTTCTAACTTAAACCTACGTTTCAACTTTACGAGCAATCCGGGGGTCGGATTCTCGTTTCGTCAGTTCCTACAAGTCATAAATGACTAGGGGCCCGTGCCCGTCAAGCTTCACGGGCAACGGAGCCCGGTGGCTCATTTTGGGCGTCCGGAGGCTCGTTTTCTAAGTTTTAAATTAAGGTTTCAACTTAAACCTACATTTCAACTTTACGAGCAATCCGGGAGTCGGATTCTCGTTCTGTCAATTCCTGCAAGTCAGGAATTTCATTGGGCCTGTGCCCGTCAAGTTTCACAGGCAATGGAACCCGGCTGCTCGTTTTGAGCTCCCGGTGGCTTGTTTTCTATGTTTTAAGTTAAGGTAACTTAAACCTACATTTCAACTTTACGAGCAATCCGGGAGTAGGATTCTCGTTCCGTTAGTTCTTGTAAGTCAGGAATTTCATTGGGCCCATGCCCGTCAAGCCTCACGGGCACCGGAGCCCGGTTACTCCTTTTTGGCGCCCGGAGGCTCGTTTTCTAAGTTTTAAGTTAAGATTTTAACTTAAATGTTGAAATCTTGAATTAAAAAAATAATTTTATCTGGTCAGGATCAGTCGAGTCTGCTGGATCATGACTTCCCTCTCCACCGAAGTCATGTCTAGCCCTGTGGCCGCTGCCAGCGTCTGGTGCCTGTAATTATTTAATAGAAAATTAAAAAAAACAAAAAACAACATAAGTATTGATGCATCAATGACATAATTGACAATTTAAACGTACAATTTTTTTTCTTACTAACCTGAATAGTGGGTGGTGGGTCTGAAGCGAGCGGGCCGCGACTATGTGATAGACGAGCCTCAAGCTCTGCCATCTCCGCTCTCAACTCGGCCCTCGTCTCTGCTTTGACCTCATCTGTCACCTCCTCTTTGATCGCTGCCTTCATGGACTGCAGCAACTCTTGAACCTCCTCATCTGTCCGGAGGCGTATGCCCTGGGAGGAGCTAGCACTGGATGACTCCGCTCACGCGATGTGTGACCGTGGAATGCCCATCCCATACGTGAGCGTGTATCCGTGCCCGTCCCGGCCAATGACAGAGTGGAATATCTCATCCCTCCGTGATGGCAAACTGCGCTCCTCCTCGGGCAACTCCTCCAGGCGTGAATGATACTGGGCCTGCGTAGTTGATTCATTTAGTATCTTATCATGCATAACAAGACATAGTAATAGACAAATAATTTAAGCGGTTCAATATAAAAACTTACGAAGATAGTTGCAATCTCCGGGTGGCGAGGATCTCGAGAACGCATCCAGACGGACATCCTGTCAACCGGAACACCCTCAGAACGCAACTGTTTGGTGGAGAGTTATATTATTAGTATACTGTCATACAAAATGACAAAAAAATAAATTACATGTACGATCCAAAAAAATAAATTTCTGCCGTGCTTCAACCAAGTTGACTTCTTCTCCTTATTGCAGCAAGGACATGCAAACTCTCCCTTTGTGCTCCAACTCGTTGGCGTACGCAGGGAAGTTGTTGATTGTCCATAATAATGCGGCGCGGAGTTTAAACATTTCATTGCTGTCACGCCCCCGAACCGAAACCTCGGGGGCGGGAGATGGGATTAAGAATAAATGTATTTTACTTCTCCCAAGATCCGCGTGTGTGAAGACAACACATTCCAACACATTCTGAATATTTTGCGGAAGCATTTGTGGCGTCGCGACCCGAAGTCCGTGGCCATCGGATTCCGCGTCGCACTCAACCTTTAGCCCATAGCTATTATATCAAGAATCATATCAGACTGGAGTAACCATCACAATAATTTACAGAGCTGACAGTAACAGGATATTACATTCCCAAATATATTCAAGTTACAATTATCAATGTACATTAATTAAGAATCCCAAGAAAAAGGCTAACAAAAGCCATACAACAAGAAGCTATAAACCACTACCCAAATGTGACGTAGCTCCGATGTCAAGCTCAATGTCTACATGACATAGCCGACAAAACAACCTGCAAGGCATGGCTCCAAAGCCAACAAAACACTCAACTCGGGGCGAATAAATCTGAACCTGAGTACCAAAAGTAGTGGGTCAGACACGACGGTCTGGCAGGTGGATGAAAAGAACACAATATAGCGAATAATAATACAAATGATAAATCATGCTGTTTGCTCAAAATGCTGTATATAATTAAACGGGTGCAAAAGTCGGGAATCTCGGGGAAAACTTGTATTCATTTCCAGCACGGGTAAAACATGAACATCTAATAAAACATGTATTCATTTACATCATCTATAATCATAGATATTTGACAATCGGGTATTCGTCTAAAACATGTATAAATATAGTGGTTTGACAAAACAAACGTTTATTTGAAACTCAAGTAAAACACAAGTATACAACAAATCAGGTATCCATAACAGTCTAGCAAAACCAATGTCCATTTGAAACCTATGTAGAAGTATGGATATTTAATAAATCGGGTATCGTTTAAAACAGGTGTAACCAAGGAAATCTGACAAGACTAATGTTCATTTAAACCTATTCCAAAGTATGGATATTTAAACAAATTGGGTATCATGTAAAATAGGTATAAACATAGGAATCTGGCAAAACAAGTGTCATTTGAAACCTATTTCAAAGCATGGGTATTTAACAATTCGGGTATTCATTTAAAAACAGGTATAAACATAGATATCTGACAAACCAAATGTCCTTTAAAACAAGGCACGGATATTTAACAATTCGAGTATTCCTTTAAAACACGTGTAATCATATAAATCTAGCAAAATCATTGATCGTATGGAACATATGTAAAAGCACGGGTATTCACCCAACCGGCATTCATGTAAAACAGGTACGGGTGCAAAGGACATAAAACAATATAATAGCGACTGAATTTACAATAGAGAGCATTAACACTTATCTAAATAACAACTTTCATAAAAGCAATGAATCATTTATCTGAAAACAAGTAAGCAATATAAACCATGTCGGGTGTCCAAGGAATCGGGAACTGGCAAGATGGCAATCACAAGAAGCTAAGTCCTCTATCACCGAAGTGACAAGAGCGGGACGTTGGTCTCAGTCACACAAGGTGAGGAGACTCAACGTAAATCATATATACAATAATAAATATACGGGAACGGGAACGGGACCACGGTAGCGAACCGGGTATCGGGACGGGACCACGGTAATAACCGGGTATCGGGATCCAAACTGCAGCTGGCGGGACGGGAGAGGGATTTCCAAGTCGGTGGATCAAACCGACAAGGTATCCAAGCTTAGTGATGCCGACTCATAGGTCAAAACCAATCGAGACATATGCAAGTAAATCAAGTACAGTAAATAAGCGGGTAAAACGGGGGTGCTCAAGGGCACACTGTCACTTCATATCGGGCAATACATTTCGGGACAATTAACTGTTACTAGTGTAACTTCAATGCTTTCGGGAAACAAGTCAATCAAGTACAATAAATAAACGGGTAAAACGGGGTGCTCAAGGGCACACTGTCATATCATATGATGCAATGCATTTCGGGACAAATGACTGTTACTAGAGTAATTTCAATGCTTCCGGGAAACAAATCATGTGATGCAAATCTCGGGAAATGAGGAAATATAATGCACTATACCATTTCGGGAAGAATATTGATTTCACGATCTATTCAAGTGAATAGGGGTCCCGTATGTCGATTATAATAATTTACTTGGTACTCCTTGAGTTTGAAGACATTCCGGGCTCCTTATGCACTTTTACTATTTTCACAACTTAAAATGAGCTTATGGGTAGTACTAGATGTTACAATAGCAAGAATCAAGATTATAAACGGTCCATCCTAGGCATGACATTAATCCGGAAACATCGAGCAACCGATTCAGTCACCGAAGGGAATAGAATCCGCGATAACCAAGGGAAAGACTTGTGTTTAGATATAAAGAAGATATCGCGTCGTTCCATCCCGTTCAAGATTGAAATGGATTGAACTTCGATGCCACCGAACCAACCGTGAGGCGTGTCGGCTCAAGACATTCTCACACATGGTCCAAACAGTCCAAGAAGGGTAGCCAAGTAATCACCTAAACCAAGAATTAGTGTCTAGATCAACACCATTCTTTTCTTTTAGTCCCCTAGCCTTAGAGACCTTAGAATAGGGTACAATTGGTCTTAACACTAAGGTGTATACCCCTAGGACTCATAGAAATCCCAAAGGTTCCAAAAAAGCAAATATCAAATTTCACTGGACTCAAACTGAGTCCTCCGATCGATCGGCCGAAGGGCCGATCGATCGGTCGAAATTTCTGTACCAGAATGTACAGGGTCCGATCGATCGGCCCAAAAAGGCTCACAGTTACTGACAGTCCGATCGATCGGCCTGTAGGTCCGATCGATCGGACCTGGGTACAGCAGGTCCGGGAAAGCTGATTTTTCCTTCCTTTTTGTTTCCTTTCCTTCCAACACATGATCAACCACAAAGAACCATAAACAAGATGGTTTAAAATGCATGTTTCCAAGACAATAACATGAGCTAAAGAGCTCCTCATTTCCAATTCCTCTCTTTCCATTCTTTCCATTCACAACAAATCTCAAGGTGGGGAAAAACTCATTCATGTGAAACCATTTGAAACCTTGACAATATGATGCATACATTTTCCAAGTATGAACAAGAGGGAAATAACTCATCAATAAGCACATTTCGAAATCAATATTAATCATATTAAAGACAACTATTAAAATCACCAAAACCATTAATGAATCAAGATTTTCTCACAAAACATGTTAATAATCAAAACAATCCATTCATCCACTTGCCTTGGGTTAAGAAGATGCACAAATCACTCCACAAAAGCCTCAAAGAAGTCTCTAGCTCCAAACCCACCAAAACCCCCAAATTTTCCCATGAAAACCCTAGAAAATCCAATCCATTGCAAACCTCAATGAAAATCCATGAATGGAAGATAAAAATACTCCAAATGGTTTGGGAAAACAAAGATTAAAAGAAAGAAACCAAATGCTAACCTTTAAAGCCTTGAACCAAGAAGAAGAGCTTGAAAAGAGAAGTTGCCTTTGCTCAAAATCCATGAAAATAACATCTTTGGAAAGCTTGGAAGGTATGGAAGATGATGAGGAGATCAAATCTCCATTTACAATCAAGAGAAGCCAAGGGAGAGAGGAGAGAGAGAGTGGCTGAGAGAGGAGTGGTTCCAGCAAGAAATGGATGAAGAGGAAGGAGAAGGAACCCATTTTATAAAGGGGTGGGTGTGGGCCCCACCTCACTTAAACTTCTCAAGGGAAAAACACAAGTTTCTGGGCCCCGGATGAAAACGACGAAGAAGACAAAATTCATCAGCGAAAAATCTACTTTCCAAAAAGTCTAATTTTGCCAAATTCTGAAATTTTCGAAATTAATGGACAGATTTGGTGTGAAAAGCCGATTTTGCCCTCTTTTTCGAAAAACGCGATTTCTGAGCATTAAATCGAAATGGTCAAAACATGAAAGTTGTAGGATTCCTCAAGATGAATGCAACGGGCCAAAAACACGATACGAAACCAATCGGGAAAATCTCTCAAGAAAATGCAAAGCCGAAAAGGGAACCCCCAAAGGGCCCCACAAGCTACCAAAACACTCAAAAGCCCAAAACTAGAAGAAAACCCATTCTAGCTCACAAACTCAACCCAACAACTACTAATCCCACTAAAAGAACTAATCCACAAATAAAACAACACTAATCCAAGAGATTAGGGGTCGGGTTCTCACAATTGCCTTCGGCATCAAATGTCATCAGACCATCAGCCCATAATTCATTCAATTCATCAATCAAAGGTTGCATATATACATCAATCTTGTCCCATGGTCCTCTTGGTCCATCAATAAGTGTGGATAGGATCAGAAAAGGTTACTTCATACACATCCATGGCGAGAGATTATAAGGTACCAAAACAACTGGCCACATACTGTGATTTGCCCCAGTCATGGATCTGAATGGACTAAAACCATCTGCAGCCAAACCAAGCCGCACATTGCGACAATCCAAGGCAAAGTCTAGATTCCTCCGATCGAAGTCTTTCCACGCTGGGGAATCCGCTGGATGGGTTAACTTACCATCGTCCCTGCTATTCTCGGCATGCCATCTCATCAATTTAGAAATATTTGATGACATAAAAAGCCTCTTCAGCCTTGGCTTAAGTGGGAAATATCTCAATTGCTTTACTCCCACAAGTTTGCCACAGTTGATAACACTTGTAGAACTATTCTGATGATTCTAACCAACCCCGTCCTCCTTCCATCTCGAAGTCTGACACACAATGCACTTATCAAGATGGGCATTCTCATTCCTAAACAACATACAATTGTTCGGACATGCATCCAAAGTCTCATATGTGAAGCCTAAATTTTCAGTTAACTTGCGAGCCTGATAGTAGGACTCAGCAAGTTTTGCACCAGATGGGAGCACTTGATGCAACAACAGGAGGAGCATATCGAAGACTTGTCAGACCATTGATTCAATGCCTTCAAATGTAACAACTCAATAATAAAGGACAATTTACTGAACTCCTTGCATCCATGATAATATTTTGTCTGTGCATCGTCTAGAATCTCAAAATATCTCAAGGCTTCTTCATCGACACCAGAACGAGGATTACTCCCACCCGCCCCCTCAGTCTCACAGCTTGTGTATTCGGGTGCCAACCCGCACGCGATATCATTTAGCATCGCGATCATCGGATCAGTCTCTGACATATCATCCACCTCAATTTCATCTATTTCCTCTCTGCGACGGGAAACATACTCTTCTCCATGTCTTATCCAGTTCTTGTACTACTTCAAGAATCCGTTCAGAGTCAGATGCACTCGGACAATCTCTCTTCTGTAATAATACCGATTCGCACATTTTCTACATGGACAACTGATGAACTCATTGTCAAACCCATTGGTAAATTCCATGAACTGGTTAATCCCCTCCATGTATTCCCGAGACATCCTATTCGGTAAATCAATCCAACTCTTGTCCATCTCCGTAATTATTTCAGTGGAAATCTAAAATGAGCAAGTACAATTAGCCCAATGTACCATGCATCATGCAAGTCACCTATCCATAAACTGCAAACTCCTTACTACAGGGTGGTTGGTCCTATCCCATTCGAGAATGCACGATCCAACTTACACTCAACAACTCGAATGCTTCGTCCCCTAGTCAGACAAAATTTCGGCAGCATGTCTGTGTGGTTCTCCAAGTACACAACACAGGTACAACATCAGTCGTACCTATGTATGTACCTAGAGAACAATGGGACATCAACCGAAACTCTGTCTAACATCAGACTTGCATGAGCTATTGAGTATAAGATGGATAATTGCATTCTCAAACTGTCCGAATTGGACAATTCAAGAATCATATACGACAAAGTTCTAATGTACATCACAAGAACAAAGAATCTACTCAAAGACCCAATCCGTAGCATCAAGGATTCCCGAACAGATGTCGTACACAATTCTCGAACGGGTCTAAGTTTCACTAATGCATGCAAATGAATAAAAGTTGATAATGAAAGGTTCACAACCAATGAAATCTTCAAATATAAAATTTTCTATAAGCAAAGTTGTATGAATTGGAGAGTCAAGAACACCCTCCTATAATTTAAGTAAAATTGCATGAATTGGAGAGTCAAAACCCTCCATGTATGGCATCTAATGAAAACGCTATTCTCTCTAACAAATTCCCAAGTGTTCATTTCTTTGTTTTTTCTTTGTTCATATAGGAGGCCATCTTTGATCATTCTAATCCCTTCACACAAATTGAAGGCCCCACTGAATGGCCCAGAGCCTCTAGTTTCCACCAATAAGACTATACTTTTGTCAATACTATTTATGGTTACTTGCCCATTTTTATCCTGTAGCCACCCATTTTAAGCTTCTGACCTAGTGGCCAATATGAGGTTCTGGCCAATGATATTTTTAGCCTGTGGTCCATTCACAATGAGGCCCACTGAATAGTGAATAACCAGGTGGAATCCACAATCTCTATGCTTGTATCATATATCTAAAATTTTACACCTTCCATGAAATATTAACAACAACAAAATTAATACTAACAATAAACATTTCGTCTTTATCCTCACTTAATGCATAAACTAATCAAGACCCTGTCATTAACAATTGAATAATAGCCACAGCCCATAGCAAGCTGTTGTCACTACTGCTAGAGTTAAATTGGTAATACCCACTTCAAGCTACTTTTTATTGCATAACTTATCTGCCACACACAAAGTCCTAATCTTCTCTTCTTCTTCTTCCTCATTTACATTACTATTCATCATCAATAACCATCATCAATGTATAATAAAAAAAACAAACCCAATTGGGCCAGCCAAATAAAATTAAACAAAATCTAAAGAACAAGAAAACAAATAGAAAATTTAACACTAACCCACACAACTTCTATAAGTACAACAGTAAATCCACCTACAGATTGAGACAACACATTCAAAACAATTTTCCCTTCTAATCTTCTACAATATGAAGAGTGAGAGACAAAAATAAATGAACAAACCCAAGAAGCTAATGTGAAGAGTGAGAGACACTATATTGCACAAATCACATCATTTGAAATCAATCCAAATCGAAACCACATTTAAAACTCATAAACTGCTTCATAATATAAGATTCATGTATGAACATATGCTCATGGAGCCAACAGAGGTCTTGAGATTGTTGTCAGGCTGTTGGAGCCCATTAAGGAGCAATTCCCCATCTTGTCTTATGCTGATTTCTACCAGGTATGGAAAGCAAGCAGATTACAAGTAAAAGTTGGTTTTAGGGAATAAATTTAATCTTCTGATGAAATGACATCTGTTGTGTTTCTATTGCAGTTGGCTGAAGTCGTTGCGGTTGAAGTCACAAGGGGGCCTGAAGTTCCTTTTCACCCTGGGAGGCTGGTAATACAAATGTTTGTTTTTTAGCTTATGATATTATCCATCTAGTTGTTCTTTATTACCTATTTGTCATGCTATTATACCATTTTATTTACGATCTTGTTTCTTGTTATGAGAATGATATTGATTTGGAGTGTCTATAGTCTATAGTCATTATAAATTTCTTTTCATTTGCATTTTATTTTAGATCATTTTTTTTATTTTTTTATGAAGAAGATTGAGTCTATAATCATTATAATTTATTTTTCTCTTTCGCATTTGATATAAGATCCTTTTTTTTTAATGAAGAAGAGGGTGTGCCAATCCTTGGACCCTTGACCTCTTTTATGTCAAGTTGGATTGGTGAGTTAAGATCGTGTCTATTGTTATGAAAATGATACTGATTTGAGTGTTTATAATCTATATAAGAAGTGCTGCTCTTCCTTCTGCTGAAGAGTTCCATTTATTTGTAATAATAAAATGCGTTTCTAGATTCTTAGTAGTAGTTATTTGTGCTTCATGTAACTTGAATTGCTTCTATGATTCTCTCCTAACCTATAAATACTTACTTACATATGAGCAAGAGTTGTGATTGTATGATTATGTAAAGTAATGATTTAACATAAGATTGCAACTCGTCTTTTGTTTTATCTGTACCCATTTTGAGCCTCAGACTGATATTTATTTATTTGTTTCTAATGCAATTGAGCAAAGGAATGATCTTTTGAATATTGCCAAAAAAACCAATTCAGTTAAGAAATTGGTGATAAATAACTTGTTGCTGAAATCCAATTGACCCATTGTTCTAATTCAAAATGGTGATCAATAGAGTCTAATAATCTACACCACAATTAAATCAGATCACAAAATATATGGAAATATGAGAAGATAAAATTTAAAAAAAATCAGAGATTGAGTTAGAAGTTGAGGGATTGAGATTGGGATTGGGTTTGGTTGAGCAGTTTAGGGATTTAGGGAAAGAGGTTTGATGCGTGAGAGAGAGGCAGAAAGAGAAAGTGATAGTGCGTGTGAGGTAGAGAGAGATGAATCCTGATGGATGCCCGCCGGAGAGAGAGAGCCCCGCTATGCCGGAGGGACGGTGAGGATGCGCCGGCGAGGGAGACCGTGAGCGTGGGAGAGAGATGCCGAAGGAGACAAGAAAGGCGTGAGGTGAGGGACATGCAAAGAAAAGCAAATCGAGAGAGAGAGAGAGAGAGAGAGAGAGAGAGAGAGAGAGAGAGAGAAAAGCAGTGGGAAGGGAGAAGCAGGGTGCTGGCGGCTGGGCAGAGAGGGTGAACGCAGGGAGAGAAGGGAAGGAGAGGGAGAGACGAGAGAAGAAGAGAGAGAGAGAGGAAAGGGAGAGAGAGAGATGAGGGTTGGAGGTGAGACGGAGATGTAGAGTGCGGGCGCTGGCGCCTGGGCAGAGAGGGTGAACGCAGGGAGAGAAGGGAAGGAGAGGGAGAGAAGAGAGAAGACGAGAGAGAGGAAAGGGAGAGAGAGATGAGGGTTGGAGGCGATGCAGAGCACGGGAGACGGAGATGCAGAGCGAGCGGGAGACCGGAGCAGGGGAAAAAATAAGTGGGAAGGGAAAAGTGGGTTCAGTGGGATTATAAAGGACCTTTAGCGATCGCCATTTAGGCTAGGCGGCCACTAATGGTCCTTTTGCAACGGCCCCAAGCGGCCGCCCGCTTTTTCACAACAAATAAGCAAATTTCTAGTAGTGCATATTTTATATTGCGTATTTGTTTTCTAGTAAATGATTCATTTCTTTATGAAAGTTATTGTTTAAACAGGTTTTAATGTTCTCCAATGTAAATCCAGTTATTGTTATATTGTTTCCCGTTCCTTGGTACACTCATATGCTTTAAATGAATACCCGGTTTGTCAAATATCCATGCTTTTACATATGTTTCCAATGAACACTTGTTTTGCTAGATCTCTATAGTTACACACGCTTTAAATGAATACCCGATTTGTCAAATATCCATGCTTTTACATATGTTTTAAATGAACACTTGTTTTGCCAGATCTCTATGTTTACACATATTTTAAAGGAACACCCGATTGTCAAACATCTATGCTTTTATAGATGATGTAAATGAACACATGTTTTGTTAGATCTCCATGTTTTACTCATGCTTTAAATGAATACAGGTTTCATCAAAGATCCATGATGTTGCACTCGTTTTAATTATATGTAGCCTTTGATCAAATAATATGAATGATCACATGTTTTATTTTTCAGCACATTTATTATCTTTTCACCCACCTGCCAAACCGTCGTGTTGACCCACTATTTTTTGCACTTAGGTCCAGACTTCTTCGTCCCGCGCTGAGTGCTTTTGTTGGCTGTGGATCCATGTGTTGCAGGTTCTTTTGTCAGCTATGTCATGTAGATATTAAGCTTGACATCGTAGTTGCGTCACATATGGGTAGTGGTTATTAGCTTGTTATTGTATGGCTTTTATTAGCCTTTTCTTGGGATTCTTAATTAATGCACATTGATAATTGTAACTTGAACATGTATGGGAATGTAATATCCTGTTACTGTCAGCTGACGAGTTCAAAAAAAATACACTTTCATAGCATTATTTTATGAGGTTTCAAAGATAAAAGAACTCAAAACACTATTTTTAGCATAAAAAGAATAAATTTCCTCCCCATCATGCTTTGCTCACAGCTTTCCATTATAGATAGTCATTTGTATGCATTTATATGAGTTCCAATGGCCTCCATACAAAATATGTTAAAAAATACTCTCAATTATGTTAATTTCTCTTTGTAGGTGTTAATTGAAGATTAATTTGAAGATTAAAGTTGAGATTCAAGAGTTAAAGAGAGTAAGGATAAGTTTGGAAGACAATTGGATGAAGAAATGACAAAGATAGGCCAACAATAAGAAGAAAAATGAAAGACCTGGGTTGGTATTTTGACCATATCTTCTCACCCGGATGTCCGATTGAGGTCATATCAGAAGCATTGGAAAGCTTGTTCTAAGATCTACAAATCATATTTCACAACATTTTTCCCAATTCGAACGTTTCGGGGGTCAAAATCACACATCAATCTGGGGACTGTTTTCTAACACGAGAATTACATTCATATGTTCATATTTCCATTCTTGTGAAGTCCCACATCGGAAAGAAACAAAAAAGAGCAAGGCAAATGTCTCTATCTAAGGAAGGAAGCTCTAGGCATTAGACACACAAGCAAGGAGAGCCTCCTCCTCTTTACTTAAGCTATTCATGTAAATTGAGAGCAATTGTAGAGAGAAAGTGAGGAAAGCTTTGTAAAATTTGAAGATTTGTAATGAAAGCTTTGTCTTCTTCAATGGGTGGCTAATCCCTTTGATTGGATCTTCTAGATGAAGCTAAGTTGATCCTATTCTTTTTGCTTATGCTCTTTATTTTAATTCCCTTGTTTATGTGCTTAATATGTTAGAATAGATTTGTCTTCATTGCATTGTGCAACCTTTCATGCTTATTTTTTTTTTATCTTAGCATTCTTTTTACTATCTATGCTTAGGTTTGATAAATCATGCTTAGGCTCTTTAATTTAATTCCCTTGTTTATGTGCTTAATATGTTAGAATAGATTTGTCTTCATTGCATTATGCAACCTTTCATGCTTATTTTTTTTTATCTTAGCATTCTTTTTACTATCTATGCTTAGGTTTGATAAATCATGCTTAGGAGTAAATATCTTTTGATGGTTTATGCTTACTTTTTGTCGCGACCCCGGACCGGGAATCCGGGATCGGGACATTAGTGAACAATGATTAATGATGATTATCTACATCAAGAAGATACAATTTATTTAATTTCCCACAGGTGTCCGTGGTGAGGATATTACAACCATCAAGGAATATTTCTTTTTAAGTGCGGAAGCATGTAGCAAATCAAATAGACAACTATCTCTAGTCATGCAAGCATTAACATCAAATATCAAAACTGTATCAGAATGAGCAATGATCTATAGCATGTTTCCCAAAAGTTGTTAAAGTTAGACAAAATATCATTTAGTTACATTCCCAAGAATAGAGGCCAACAAAGGCCAATAAAAACAAAATAATAACCCAAAGAATGGTTAAATTGTTCTCCCAAAATGTTACGCTTCTCATAGCAGTCTGATGTCTACATGACATCGTTAGCGCGCCACTCAACTAGAGGTTGCGGCTCACCTACCGCCTCCTCTGGCTCCTCCTCAAGGAAACCGGCAACGGGACCTGAGTACCAAAGCAAATGTATCAGACACGACGATCTGGCAAGAGAGTGAAAAGATACAACAACATGTAATAGATGAAATATCTCGAAAAGCAAGGAAATCTGTTTAAACGAGAACTCTCATAGAGTAGATAAATCACTTGTTAGAAAACAGGTAAATAATGTAAAACCATATAAGGTAACCAAGGAATCGAGAACTAACAAGATGGCAATCACATAGAGCTAAGTCCTCTGTCACTAAAGTGACAACAGTATCACGGGATGTTGATCTCAGTCACACAAGGTGAGGAGAATCAACGCAAATCATATATACAATATAAATATACGGGACGGGACCACGGTAGCGAACCGGGTATCGGGACGGGACCACGGTGATAAATCGGGTATCGGGATCCAAACTGCAGCTGGCGGGACGGGAGAGGGATCTCCAAGTCGGTGGATCAAACCGACAAGGTATCCAAGCTTAGTGATGCCGACTCATAGGTTAAATATCAAATCGAGACATATGCAAGTAAATCAAGTACAAGTAAATAAATGAACGGGCAAGAATACTCAAATGTATAACTTTCATTTCATGTCGGGCAATACTCTTCGGGACAAGTTAATGTTACTAGTGTAACCATCAAGCTTTCGGGAACAATTCGTGTAAGGTAAATCTTGGAAATGAAGGAACATAATGAGCTATACCATTTCGGGAAAACTATTGATTTCAAGATCTATTTAAGTGAATAGGGGTCCCGTATGTCGATTGTAATAGAGGTTTGGTACTCCTTGAGTTTGAAGACATCCCGGGCTCCTTATACACTTTGGACTTTCAGAACTTCGAATGACATCCTTGTGATATGGTTTCTTTCTCGGATGGCCTCATACAATGCCTAGTGAATCTCCTTTGATCGACAAAGCTCAGCGCTCGAACGAACCGGAGAGTTCGTTCGAGCGAGGAGCTTTTCGAAATCTGGGGAATTTCGGTTACCTGGCGGTCAGCCGCCGCTGGGATGGGCGGCTAGCCGCTGGCTGACCGCGGTTAGGCTGCAGAAATGCAGCTTACTGGAAAGCTAACCGCCAAGTGCGGTTAGCTGGCGGTTAGCCGCCGATGGGTCCGGCGGTTAGCCGCTAACTAACCGTGGAGCTGACCGAGTTTTCAGGTGGAGAAGTGTGCTCTCTGGAAAAGAAACCGTGACATTTCGGCTAGCTGGCGGTTAGCCGCCGGGTGACCGCAGGCTGACCGCCAGGTGCGGGAAACACCCACTGTGTTCAGATTTGAGCCCTTTCTCCTCCTCAAAACCATTCTCCCCACTTCCACTTGGTCCCTGCAATATGACTGAGCTAAGAGCTCCTCCAATGCCTCTATCTACACTTCTTCAAAACCTCATCATGTGTTCACTCCATCACTTCTTCCATATCAAGTCCAATACAAAGGAAAGAGGAAGGAAACCATTTCACAAACATTCATATAGGATATACCCAAAAGACAATAAATGCTGAACCAACATATTTACAAAACATTAAATGAGGCTATCAAGATGCAAAAAGGGCATTTATTTCAACCATAAACACATTAATGAAAGCATGAAAATCCATAAATGCTTCACCAAACCATTTGAAACTTAAAACACCCAATCATTCACTTGCCTCAAGTCCAAGCTAGCTGAAATCAAGCCTCTATTCACTTCTATTGCTCAAAGCCAAGCTACAATAAAAAAAAAACCCCAAAACAAACCCTAAAATGGGTCAAACAATGAAATGACAAGGAAACCTTTCAATAATAAAGGTGGATCTTCTCTAAGGCTATAGGAACAGAAGATTGAGAAGAACACTTACTTGGATGACCTTCAAATGAAGAGAGCTATCTCAAAGGGAGTCTCAAAGTTGATGGATTCTTCTACAAAAGGTATCAAAGTGAAACTTGCTAGATGAGGAAGAGGTTGGTGATCTCCATTTCGAGTTTGGTGCAAGATTAGTGTGGTTTGGAGATGAAGAAGCAAGAAGAAGAAGAGAAACACAAGGAACCCTAGGTTCAGCTGGTTTGTGCTGGAGCAAATGGAGAGTGGAATGAATGAAGGAGGTGGGTTCTTTTTTGTTAACAAGTGAGAGGTTGGGTCCCACAACTTAAGGGACTAGTTTGGCTGAAATCATCTATTTAAGTACCTCGGACGAAGTCGACGAAGAAGGAAGAAATGTTCGTCGAAATATCTAGTTTCCAAAAAGTATATGTTTTGCGGGTTTCGGGAATATCAAGTTTTGGGTACAGATTTGGTGTGAAATGATTGTTTTACCCTCAAGGCTATGAAATCGGGTTTCGGGATCTCAAACGGGGACGGGATCAACATGAAGGTTGTAGGGATCATCAAAACGAGTAAAACGGGATTAAAATCATGAATGTAAAAACCTCCGATAAATCCTCAAACATATGCAATGTCATGAAAAGGAACCCCCAAAGGGCCCTACTAACACAAGGCAAATCAAAATCCCCAAAACTATATCAAAAGCTATTCCAAACCCAATTTAGCCAAAACACTAATCAAGCTTAGCACTAACACGCAACTTAATTAGTACTAATCGGGTTCACTCGGGTCGGGGTCTTACACTTTTGATAGATAGTTATTAGGAATCTTTTCTTTTATGAAGGGAAAAAAATCTTGGCTATTAGATTATTAATTTCTATCTTAGACCTTTAAAGTTATATTTTCCAAATCTAAGCATTGATTTGTCATTATATTTGAGTATTTGTTTGGGAAAATAGAAGAGCATTAGCATTGGATTAGTGTCACTTAGTGGATTCTAGATGATTCAATCTATCCATTAGTATTGCTTGTTGCTTATTTTAATTACTTTAGCTTGATTGTATTCACATTCCCACACACTTATTCTCTTGTTTTAATTCTCACACTCCATTTCTCTATCCACACCATCATATCCATTAGCTTATTTGTTCATACCTTCTATGTGTTTGTTTTTATTCCTCCTTTGATTTTACACTTTTAGCACATTTCTTTTTTATCTCCATCACTCATTTTCTATCTTGTTCTCCTTATTAGTTAGTTTTCATGGATGCTTTTAGTTTATTTCTATCTTGATCTTTCACTTATTTTCACACACTTACTCATTTGACCTATCTAACATTGATCATTTGTTCTTGTTATTAACCTTGTTATTTTTCTTTTGTCATTAACTTTGTTACTAACCTTGTTCTTCTATTTCTAGTTACATCTCTTTGTTATCTAGTTTCTTGTTTTCTTTTAATTTTCATTTTTTTTTTACTTTCCTTGTTATTATCTTGTTTCTTGTTTCTTGTTTTTGTTATCTCCATTTGCATTTGTTAGCTATATTTGAGTTGATACTCCTTTTCATTAATCATTGTTATTTCTCTTGTAACGATCATCGTGGGAACGATATTCGGACTTTCATAGTCTATATTACTTGAGACAACCGTATACTTGCGGAAAATTCCCAACCATCAGCTCTGTACTTGGTTGTAATGGTTTATTCCAGTCTGATATGATTCTTGATATAATAGCTATATGCTAACGGTTGAATGCGACATGGAATCCGATGGCCACGGACTCCGGGTCGCAACGCTATGAAAGCTTCCGCAAAATATTCATAGTGTGTTGGAATGTGTTGTCTTCACACACGCGGATCTTGGGAGAAAATATATCTATCCTTAATCTCATTCGCGCCCCCGAGGTTCCGATTTGGGGGCGTGACAATAAGTCCTTTACGAACCTTCTGTAATAGCTTGCCAATCCTAACAAGCTCCGAACTTCAGGTACATTCTTCGGACTGACAATTGGTAATTGCTTCGATCTCAGCTGAATCAATAACTAAACCATCTCTGGTAATTAAATGACCCAGAAATGCAACTTGCTGCAACCAAAAGTCGCACTTCTCTAGTTTTGCATACAACTGATAATCCCTCAATATCTGCAAGGCTGTTCTCAGATGATGTGAATGCTCTTGTTCTGACTTTGAATATACCAGGATGTCATCAATGAAGATTACAACAAACTGGTCTAGATATGAAGCAAGCACTCTGTTAATTAAAGCCATAAAAGCTATAGGTGTATTTGTTAGACCAAAAGGCATCATTAAAAATTCATAGTGACCGTAACAAGTCTTGAATGCAATCTTCTGTACATCTTCATCTTTAACTCGAATCTAATGATATCTAGATCTAAGATCAATCTTGGAAAAGTATGTTGCACCTTGGAGTTGATCAAACAACTCATCATTTCTAGACAGTGGGTACTTATTATTGATTGTCATTTGATTTATCTGCTTATAATCGATACACATTCTAAGGGTGCCATCATTCTTCTTCACAAGCAATACAAGTGCTCCACATTGTGAGACACTAGGTTTTACGAAACCTTTGTCGAGCAAATCTTGTATCTGCTTCTTCAAATCATATAACTCCGATGGTGTCATTCTGTACGGTGCTTTGGATATCGATGCAGTACTGGACACAAGTTCTTATAGTGAAGTCTACTTCCCTTGCTAGAGGTAAACCTGACACCTCATCTGGAAACATGTCTGGAAATTCACCAACGCATGAATATTTCTCAACTCCTGAACATGCTTCTTTTCAGAGATGAATGTGATGTAGCCTTCACAACCACTACGCATCATTCATTCAGCCTTGAGTGCTGAAACAAGCCTTGTATTATATTTCTTTTGAACTCCTTCAAGCAGTACACTAGTGCTGGCTTCATCAACTCTAAAAGTGATGATTTTGCGGAAACATTATAAACAAGCCCTGTCTTCGTAAACCAATCCATGCCAAAGACTACATTGAAATCATTCATTGCTAACTCAACCAAATCAGCTGGCATTGACACTTCCCTAATTTTAACATTGCACTGGGGAATATACAGTTCACATACTACTCTTTTCCCTAAGGGAGTAGCTACAGTAAAATCATATGGCAATTGCATTATCCAATTTTGCATATCACAAGCAAATGAAGGTGGTACAAATGAATGCGTAGAACCGGGATCAAATAATGTAATTGCAGGTCTATTGTCTATAAGTATTGTACCTTTAACTGCATTGGCTGCAACGTCAGCTTGCTCTTGGTTAATAGCATATGCCATTCCAGCCATCTGTGGCCTATTGGGCTGCTGTTGCTACCTTGGCTGCTACTTCTGCAATTGACGTTGTTGGCCTTGACGTTGAGGCTATTGTTGCCTAAGAGGAGTGGGCAAGGCCAATTGCTGTGGAAAAGCAGGAAGTGCTGCTTGTCCTTGAGCAGGCCACTGATATGGAGCTTTGTTATCTCTCATAGCCCTTGGACATTGTCCCATTCTGTGTTCCAAAGAACCACAGATGAGGCATGCTCCAGTAGTCCTCTAACATAACTTAATCCTGTGAGAATTTCCATAAGTCTCACAGACTGGCATTTTCTCATTCCTCTCATTCCTTGCAACAAATTTCTATTTCTGTCTCTTGTCCTTGGACTGTCCTCCTTTCTTGAACCATGAATCACCACTTTTTTTGGTGTTCACAGCCGTCTTCTCATTGTGTACTTCCTCAGCTGTCAATGCCCTATCAACGGTATCATCGAAAGTAGCAGGCTTCTGATAAGCCACAACTATTGCCTTGTACACTGGATTTAATCCATTGATAAACCCTTTGACCTTCTCGGCCTCCATATCTACCAAATTGATAGCGTACTTGGACATTTGTAGGAAGGCATGGACATATGCAGATACGGTCAGTTGACTGTGTTTCAAGCTTAGAAACTCTGCTTCCTTCAACTGTTGCACATGTTTTGGGACAAACTTTCTTTGAAACTTCTTCTTAAAAGTCTCTCAGATATTGACTGTGGGCATTGCTTTGAATGCATCTCTGACACTTTTCCACCATGTCTTTGCTACCCCTCTTAGCATAGTGGAGGTAAGCAAGACTCTTTGTTTATGAGCGCATACGATAGTGTCAAACACATCCTTGATGTGTTCCAGCCACTCGTCAGCTTGTAGGACATCTTTAGTGCCATGAAATTCAGTAGCTCCTCTCTTCTGAAACTGCTTGAAAAGGATATTAGGATATTTTTCCTTATCCTGCACCACCACTTGAGTCTCAACATTATGTTGTTGCTGGATGGGTGGTATCGTTGGAGTTTGCACTTGAGCCTGCATCTAACTATGTACTTTTAACATGGAAGCCACTTGGGCTTACATACCCATTTGTGCTTCGTGGCTCTTGGCCATCTGCTCCAGAATAGTAGTAAATCTAGCATCCGCATCAGATATAGGAAGGGAATGTTTAAGACCATCGTTAACAACCTCTATAAAGTCATCATTCCCTGATCATGATCCAGATGCCATGCTTTAAACAATATGGAACGTAAGATACATATTTTTATACTTCCAGCACATATATATATCACATATAGTGAAAATAATAAATCACAAATCCTAAGTTGGATTTGTTACGAAACTTAACGTTCCTCACTTCATTCTCACACTTTCTAAGTCTTTTAAAATTTCTTGTTAGTTTTATGGTCTCAATACCAAGTATATGATGTAATAAATTGATTCATTTCTTTATTTATCAATACAATCATGCTTTCCTTTCATGAGATGAATGGTGTTTAATTATATGCTTGCACATAACCAATACAGATGACATAATGATTCATGAGATGAACCGGAGTCCACAAGTATACTAGATGTAATACATGTGTATGGATGAGATCCACATACAGGAGACATGTATTGCAAATCTTATACTTAAATATCTTCACAACCAGTGATGAGATTGGGCATCTCATCTGACAAGGTTGCAGCACTTTGATCAATATGAGATAGTGTGATTTGTCTCGATCATCGGAATGTAAGATTCTAGATCATGGTGCTGGTACATTGGATGTATTGAAGGACCATGAGAAGCACCTTATATACACTGTCTTTACTTTAAGGTCTGCGCTCATAATTCCCTAGCAATAGGCTCATAATCCCGAGACATTAATGAACTCAAGTTTCTATCTATGCATTTGCTTTGAGTCACCAATGAGTAAGGCCAATTGTAGGTCAACACCTCGGTGATTTGGGTACGTGGTAGTAGAGTTGTGGGAACATTCAATGGTCAAGATGGAATCTATCTTTAATATCCCCTTGTGCCAATTAATGGATTTATCATTGGTAAGTGCGCACCCATTCCAATTAAGAGTTAATTGGATCGGTACCAAATGATCATTATAATTAATTGGGGCTCAAGGATAATAAGATATGGATCTAATTTGGTGGACATGTCCAATTGATCCAAGGATATAGATGGAGGGTCCTACTTGTGGTACTGAGGAAGTTTAGGGTCTTCATTGTAATTTATTCCTAAGACTGGAGTTCAATTGCATTTATATAGTGGAGTTATTTGCAATTAACTGCGGGCCCGGATTACACATGAGATGTGGGGTCGCGTGTCCCAGTTGGAGCCAGCTTTCTAAGGAATCCCTAGTGGTCCCCACGCTAGCCCAAATTATTAGAAAGATACTAATTCTACTTGAACTCTAATAGGAAGGTTACTATTTCTATTTGAAGTGAGACTTCTAATAGTGGTAATAGTAAGTTACTAATTATTAATGGAAGTGGGACTTCTATTTTAATTAGAAAGGAGAAAGCTACTAATTGTTGTGGAAGTGAGATTTCTATGGCAACTAGCAAGGGAGAAGTTTACTATTTTGTAATGGGAGTTAAACTTCTATTTCAAATAGGAAAAGAGGTGGAATTGAGGGCTATATAAAGAGGAACAAACCCGTCTTGGACGTCCATAATAGTGAGAGCCATTCCAGCCCCTTTGTGCAAGTATTGCACAAGTTCTCTTCCTCTCTAAGTTCTCTTCTCTTTCTCCTCTAGTTTCTTAGAGTTACTAGTTAGGTTTTCTCTTGGAGATTCCACCGTCTTCTTGAGAAAAGAGATCTAATACGGGTAATAGCGTGGAAGATCAAAAGGTGTTGGAGATTCTGAATTGGATAGTGAAGGTGTTCATCATCAAAGGAAAGAACTCAAATTCTCCATTAGAGCACTACAAAGCTCCAAAGGTATAAATCTACATCCTTGTATGTTGTGGATTTCGTGGTTGCATGTTTAGGTGTTGTTTTCTATCTTCTAGATAATATATATTGTTGTACATGATTTATGAGTTTGAGGGAATGCATCCTGGATTGGTTTTGTTGCCTTCTAGATAAATGATCCCAGCATCAAGTGGGTCAAAAGTTTTTGAAACCTATCTGGAAGGCCCACCTATTTTCCAACATTTCTAACTTAGCCTTTTTAACTAGCTCTGATATCTATTGCACCATATAGAATGGCTCCGACAGAATTGGGGGAATTGAAGACCCAGTTGCAAGAATTGTTGGACAAAGGTTTTGTGAGATCGAGTATTTCACCATGGGGAGCTCCAGTCTTGTTTGTTAAGAAGAAGGATGGTTCGATGAGAATGTGTGTAGATTACAGAAGATTGAATCAAGTGACCATCAAGAACAAATACCCATTGCCAAGAATAGATGAATTGTTTGATCAATTGCAAGGTACATCATACTTTTCGAAGATTGATTTGAGATCCGGTTACCATCAGCTGAGAGTTAGAGAAGCAGATGTGTTGAAAACAGCTTTCCGGACAAGATATGGCCACTATGAGTTCCTAGTGATGCCATTTGGATTGACAAATGCACCGACAGTGTTCATGGCTTTGATGATATTTGCAGAGTATCTAGATCAGTTTGTAGTGGTGTTCATAGATGACATTTTGGTGTACTCTAAGACCAAGGAAGCGCATGAAGAGCATTTGAGGATAGCATTGCAACTCTTGAGAGAGAATCAGCTGTATGCAAAGCTTAACAAGTGTGAATTTTGGCTGGACCAAGTAGTATTTTTGGGGCACATTATCTCAAAAGAAGGGTTGTCAGTGGATCCGTCTAAGATTGAAGCAGTAGTGAATTGGGAAAGACCGAAGAATGTGACAGAAATTAGAAGTTTTCTGGGATTGGCAGGTTATTATCGGAGGTTTGTGCAAGGTTTTTCGTCGATTGCGTCACCATTGACAAAGTTGACAAGGAAAAATGCACCATATGTGTGGACAGATCGGTGTGAAGAGAGTTTCCAAGAGCTAAAGAAGAGATTGACTACAGCACCAGTCCTTACTTTACCATCCGGGAGCGGCGGTTTTACCATTTTTACCGATGCTTCGAAGGTTGGACTCGATTGTGTGTTGATGCAAGAAGGAAAAGTGATTGCTTATGGATCTCGATGGTTGAAAGATCACGAGAAGAACTATGCCACCCATGATTTGGAGTTAGCAGCGGTTGTGTTCGCGTTGAAAATGTGGAGACATTACCTCTATGGAGAACAGTTCTAAGTCCACTCCGATCACCGCAGCTTACAGTATCTGTTTTCACAGAAGGATTTGAACATGAGGCAGAGAAGATGGATGAAATATATCAAGGACTATGATTTTCCAATCAAGTACCACCTGGGGAAAGCTAATGTAGTTCCCGATGCCTTGAGCAGGAAATCAGTAGGCTTGGCAAATCTAAATGGCACTTGTATCTTTGAGCAGTTTGAAGAATTGAGTATAGACCTACAGCCACTGAGGAAGGGTGTTTTGTTGGCTAACATGTCAGTGTCAGAACCTTCTTTCATTCAGAAGATCAAGGATAGTCAGTTGCAAGATCCAGAGTTGGCCAAGATTTCAGAACATATAGCAGAACGTCCGGATTTTCGTAATGTTGATGGAGTTTTGTATTACCGTGACCGTCTATGTGTACCTAACCTTGAAGATTTGAGAAATGACATCATGGCTGAGGCTCACAATACGAAGTACTCTATGCATCCAGGCAGCACAAAGATGTATCAGAACTTGAAGGGCAGATTTTGGTGGAACAATATGAAGAGGGAAATTGCAGCGTTTGTCTCCCGTTGTATGACCTGTCAGTTGATTAAAGCAGAGCATCAGAGGCCCCCAGGATTGTTACAGCCGTTAGAGATTCCGGAGTGGAAGTGGGAGCACATTACCATGGACTTTATTTCGGGATTACCGAGGACTAGCAGAGGAAAGGACGCGATATGGGTCATTATGGACCGTCTCACCAAGTCAGCGCATTTCCTTGCTATGAAGACTGGGAAGAAGATGCACATGCGACCTTTGGCAGAGTTGTTTGTCAGCGAGATCGTCAGTCGTCACGGGCAGCCAGTTTCTATCACATCTGACAGAGACAGGAGATTTGTCTCGAGGTTCTGGAAGACATTGCATGAGTCTATGGGTACGAGATTACAGTTCAGCACAGCTTATCACCCTCAGACAGATGGCCAGTCAGAGAGGACGATTCAGACTCTTGAGGATATGCTCCATGCTTGTGTGTTAGACTTCAAGACTCAGTGGGATGAGACTCTACCGTTGTGTGAGTTTATTTACAACAACAGTTACCACTCGAGTATTGGGATGGCTCCTTTTGAGGCCTTGTATGGCAGAAGGTGTAGGACACCTGTTTGTTGGGAAGAAGTTGGCACTCGCAGTTTCCATGGACCGACTATTGTTAGTGAGAACAGCGACAAGATCAAATTGATTCAAGAGCGTCTGAAAGTGTCCCGGAGTAGACAGAAGAGCTATGCAGACTCCCACCGCAGAGATCTACAGTTTAAGGAAGGAGACAAGGTCTTCTTGAAAGTGTCACCTATAAGGGGAACGTTGAGGTTTGGACAGAAGGGCAAGTTATCACGGAGATACATTGGACCCTATGACATTGTGAGCAAGATCGGTGACGTGGCTTATAGATTAGCCTTACCACCTGAGCTATCCGGCGTACACAACGTCTTCCATGTGTCTATGTTGAAGAAATATGTTCCCGATCCTTCGCATGTACTCCGACATGAGCCATTAGAGATCAGAGAGGATGCTACCTATGTTGAGAAGCCCGTTGAGATCATCGATACAAAGGAACAAGAGTTGAGGACTCGGACTATTCTGTGGGTAAAGGTTCTATGGGAGAATCATGGACCAGAAGAGGCAACGTGAGAATTACGAGATCAAGTGCAGAAGAAGTACCCACATCTTCTACCTGACGTGAGTCCTATGTTTCATTTGGAGGACCAAATGCCCTAAGGGGTGGAGGATGTAAGACCCCGACCCGAGTGAACCCGATTAGTGCTAATTAAGTTGCGTGTTAGTGCTAAGCTTGATTAGTGATTTTGGCTAAGTTGGGCTTGGAATAGCTTTGATTCTAGTTTTGGGCTACTTTGAATGCTTTGGTAACTAGTAGGGCCCTTTGGGGGTTCCTTTTCATGACATTGCACACGTTTGGGGATTTATCGGAGATTTTTACATTCATGGTTTTAGTCCCGTTTTATTGGTATTGTTATTTCATTCAACTTTCATGTTGATCCCGTGTCCATTTGAGATCCCGAAACCCGATTTCATAGCCTTGAGGGCAAAACAGTCATTGCACACAAAATCTGTACCCAAAACTTGACATTCCCGAAACCTGTGAAACATATACTTTTTGGAAACTAGGTATTTCGACGATCATTTCTTCCTTCTTCGTCGAATTCATTAGAAGCCCCGATAGAGATGATTTCAGCCCAATTAGATTGGTTAGTGGTGGAGCCCACTCCCTACTTGTTTATAAGGTGAACCTTTCCCTTCCATTTCCTTTTTCCAGCACAAGGGAGAAAAACCTAGGGTTTTCATTGCCTTCTTCTTCTTTCTTTTGCTTGCAATCACTAAACTCACCACCAATCTTGCACAACTTGAGTAGTGGAGATCATCACCTTTTTCCTCATCACCCTAGCTCCCTATTGACACCGTTGCTAGAGAAAACCATTCATCACAAGACTTTCTTTGAGCTTACCATTGCCATTAGAGGACCTTGCAAGTAAGTATTTCCCTTCATCTTCTAGATTTGTGTTCCTTTGGCCTTAGAGAAGCTTCACCTTCATTGTTATAAGGTTTCTTTGTTATTTCATTGTTTAACCATTTTAGGGTTTGTTTGTTTGGGGTTTTTGCTCATAGTTTGGATTCCTTGCTTGGAAGAGTATTAGAGCTTGATTTCATTGTTAGAAGACCCAAGGCAAGTGAATCTTTTGATTTTTATAAGCTTTCAATGATTTTGGGTATTTTCCATTCATGCCTATTTATTGCATTGGTTTGAAATAAATGTCCATGTTAGAGTTTGGTGGTGCATTTATGACTTATAAGTGTATTGGTGAATGTCATTTAATTCTCTTCTTGTTTGTACTAAATGTACTCTATGGTGAAATGGTTTCCCTTTTCCTTTGTATGGAATGGGATGTGGATGGAAGAAGTGATGGAGTGAACACATAATGGGGTTTTGAAGAAGTGTAGATAGAGGCATTGGAGGAGCTCTTAGCTCAATTTTATTGCAGGGACCAAGTGGAAGTGGGGAGAATGGTTTTGTGGAGGAGAAAGGGCTTAAATCTGAACAAAGTGGGTGATTCCCGCACCTGGCGGTCAGCCTGCGGTCACCCGGCGGCTAGCTGCCTGGTGACTGGCGGCTAACCGCCAGCTAGCCGAAATGTCACGGTTGCTTTTCCAGAGAGCACACTTCTCCACCTAAAAACTCGGTCAGCTCCACAATTAGCCAGCGGTTAACCGCCAGCTGACCGCACCTTGGTGGTTAGCTTTCCAGTAAGCTGCATTTTGGCAGCCCGCCGCGGTTAGCCAGCGGCTAGCCGCCCATCCCAGCGGCGGCTGACCGCCAGGTGACCGAAATTTTCCCAAGTTTCGCAGAGCTCCTCGCTCGAGCGAACTCTCCGGTTCGCTCGAGCGCTGAGCTTTGTCGGTCAAAGGAGATTCACTAGGCATTGTATGAGGCCATTCGAGAAAGAAACCATATCACGAAGATGTCATTCGAAGTTTTGAAAATTCAAAGTGTATAAGGAGCCCGGAATGTCTTCAAACTCAAGGAGTACCAAGTTATCATTACAATCGACATACGGGACCCCTATTCACCTTAAACAAATCTTGAAACCAGTATTTTAACCGAAATTGTTATAGTTCATTGTTTCACTTCATTCCAAGATTTGTATTATATGATTTGTTTTCCTGAAAGCATGATAGTTACACTAGTAACAGTTATTTGTCCCGAAATGTATTGCCCGACATGAAATGACAGTGTGCCCTTGAGCACCCCCGTCTTGCTCGTCTATTATTGTACTTGATTTACTTGCATATGTCCCGATTTGTTATTTGACCTATGAGTCGGCATCACTAAGCTTGGATACCTTGTCGGTTTGATCCACCGACTTGGAGATCCCTCTCCCGTCTCGCCAGCTGCAGTTTGGATCCAGATACCCGGTCTATTACCGTGGTCCCGCCCCGATACCCGATTAGCTACCGTGGTCCCGTCCCGTATATTTATATTGTATATATGATTTGCGTTGAATCTCCTCACCTTGAGTGACTGAGATCAACGTCCCGTTATACTGTTGTCACTTTAGTGACAGAGGACTTAGCTTTATGTGATTGTCATCTTGTTAGTTCCCGATTCCTTGGTTACCTTATATGGTTTTACCTTATTTACCTGTTTTCTAACAAGTGATTTATCTACTCTATGAGAGTTCTTGTTTAAACAGATTTCTATGCTTTTCAAGGTATTCCCTTTATTATTATATGTTGTTGTATTCTTCTCATTCTCTTGCCAGACCGTCGTGTCTGACCCAATTGCTTTGGTACTCAGGTCCCGTTGCCGGTTTCCTTGAGGAGGAGCCAGAGGAGGCGGTAGGTGAGCCGCGACCTCTAGTCGAGTGGCGCGCTGACGATGTCATGTAGACATCGGGTTGCTAAGAGAGGCGTAACATTTTGAGGGGAACTATTTAACCATTCATTGGGTTATTGTTTTGTTTATATTGGCCTCTGGTGGCCTCTAATTTTGGGAAATGTAATTAAATGATCTTTTGTTAAAACTTGAACTACTTTTGGAAAACATTTTATTGGTCATTACTCATTCTGATACAGTAATGATACTTGATGTTATTGTCTTCATGACTAAGGATAGTCTGACTATTTGATTTGCTACATGCTTCCGTACTTTATAGAAATGTTCATTTATGGTTGTGATATCCTCACCGCGGACACCTGTGGGAAATTAAATAAACGTATGTTATCATTTTAACAGATGTAATGTGGATCATCATTTAGTCCCGATCCCGGATCGGTTCCTTCGTGGGGGGGCCCGGTCCGTGGTCGCGACACATACTTACTCTCGTAAACTTTGAATTTAACATACAATAAGTATGACATGACCGAGGCCCGAGATTTGATTACTTCGGACAAACCTTGAGTCACGATCCATACTTACTCCCGTAAACTATGAATTTAACCGAGGTTAAATCGAAATCCACAAGGGATAAACAAACATTCATATTTGTCAAATGTACACTTTTACGAAAAAACACAATTATAAAGGTCCTTTACCAAAAGTAAAGTTCTATACATTTACATTCGCAATCTAAGTTTCATTTAACTATTCCTGCACATTCAAATACAATGCAGGTGACATCTATTTACATTTCAAAAATAACTATAACAAAAGTTCTTTCAAAATATTCACAATTCAATTCGCACTCCGATTCATGTCCATTCAATCAATCCTCCTGGAGAAATCTGATTAGCCTCCTCCACAGGCAGTGCAGCCTCTGCAGGACCAGCATGGGCAATTGGGTCGCAATGTCATTAATAACACTATGAACATGACGGTTCAACAATGTATACACAAATCTATGATAGTACATTCTATCCGTACACAATGAATCAGTTTATCAATTCTATAATCAATAACCAATCATAGACAATTCAAACCAATTACACTAACATGTACATTGGAGTCAAGTAATGACAATTACTAATTCGAAACTACAATAGTATAAATTCATTTCAGTTCTTCCAAAAGGAAGCATTCATTGTATTTGTAAACACAAATATTAGTCATTCATTGATATTCATTGAGTACTCTTCATTAAGTGACTTTTCATTCAATATTTGTGGGATCTACCAGTGTCTGGATCAGAGATCATGGCAATACCACGGAGCTCCGAAACACCCCCAATCCATCTACTACAGTAGGATTGTTTTATATTCAATCATTAATTCATTTTAGCTCTATAACGAGCTTAAGAAACTACTATGTAGTACCATACTTGGGAATCAACTCACTTCAAATGAATAACTTCCTAACCAAACATTTAGGTGAAATGTTCATTATCTAATGTACATATTATTCTGGATGACATCCCTTTAATTGAAATTTGTACATTATGATATCCTTAGCTAACACCTATGAAGGTTAGATACAACACCATTAACACTAGCCTGAGTCAATAGACCTCAATTGACAATTTTCCTCAAATTCGATTACCTTATCGGTTGTAAGACCCCGACCCGAGTGAACCCGATTAGTGCTAATTAAGTTGTGTGTTAGTTCTAAGCTTGATTAGTGATTTTGGCTAAGTTGGGCTTGGAATAGCTTTTGATATAGTTTTGGGGATTTTTGATCGCTTGTGCTTAGTGGGGCCCTTTGGGGGTTCCTTTTTATTGACTTTGCATGCACTTGAGGATTTATCGGAGATTTTGCATTCATTATTTTAATCCCGTTTTTTTATATTGTTAATCCCTACAACTTTCATGTTGATCTCGTCCTCGTTCAAGACCCCGAAACCCGATTTTCATAGCCTTGAGGGCAAAACAGTCATTTCACACAAAAATCTGTACCCAAAACTTGATATTCCCGAAACCCGCGAAACATAGACTTTTTGGAAACTAGAAATTTTGACGATCATTTCTTCCTTCTTCGTCGAATTCATCCGAGGTCCCGAAAGAGATGATTTCAGCCACCCAAGTTCCTTTAGTAGTGGGACCCAACTCAATTGTTAACAAAGGGGAAGCCATTATCCCATTCACTTCATCCTTCTTGTTCCAGCACAACCTTTTGAACCTAGGGTTTTCCTTGCTTTTCTCTTCTTCTTCTTGCTTCTCCATCTCCAATCCACACCAAGAGTTCATCAATCTAGAAATGAAGATCACCAACCTCTCCCTCATCTTGCAAGCTTCATCTTGATACCATTTTTGGAGAAATCTTCCAACCTTGAGATCTTCTTTGAGCTAGTTCTCCTCATTTGAAGGTCATCCAAGTAAGTGATCATTCCCATCTTCTAGATTTGTTGTCTCCTAGCCCTTGAGAAGCTACATTTGCATTATTGTAACTTCTTTCATTTTCATTCTTTGTGTAACCCATTTTAGGGTTTGTTTTGGGGGTTTTTTTATTGTAGCTTGGATTTGAGCTATAGAGGTGATTTGAGGCTTGTTTTCAGCTAGCTTGGACTTGAGGCAAGTGAATGATTGGGTGTTTTAAGTTTTAAATGGTTTGGTGAAGCATTTTTAGATTTACATGCTTTCATTAATTGCTTTTATGGGTGAAATAAATGATCTTATTGCATCTTGATAGCCTCATTTAATGTCTTGGAAACATGTGTTTAAGTCATCTTGTTTATAGTTCTATGTGGTGGTTTATGTGTTGGAAGGAAAGGAAAAAGGGGAGAAAAATCAAGTTTCCCGGACCTGCTATACGCCCAGGTCCGATCGATCGGACATGCAGGCCGATCGATCGGACTGTCGTTAACTGTAAGGCTTTTCGAGCCGATTGATCGGAACTGCCCATAACTGGACTCAGTTTGAGTCCAGTGAAATTTGATATTGTTTTTTTTGGAAACAATTGTGCTTTCTATGAGTCCTAGGGGTATTTACATTAGTGTTAAGACTAATTATGCCCTAATCTAAGGTCTTCAAGACTAGGGAACTAAAAGAAAAGAATGGTGATGAACTAGGCACTAATTCTTGGTTCTAGGTGGGACCTTGGCTACCCTCCTTGGACTCATTTGACCATATGTGAGGGCGTCTTGAGCCGATGCTCTTCACGGTTGGTTCGGATGCATCGAAGTTCAATCTATTTCAATCTAGAACGGGATGGAACGACACGATATTTTCTTCATATCTAAACGCAAGGTCTATTTCCTTGGGTATCGCGAATTCTATTCCTTTCGGTGACTGAGTAGGTTGCTCGATGGTTCCGGGTTAACATCGTACTTAGGATGGACCGTTTATAGTCCTGATCTTCCATGGTAATACCTAGTTCTAACCATAAACTCATGTTAAGTTTTAAAAATCGTAAAAGTGCATAAGGAGCCCGGAATGTCTTCAAACTCAAGGAGTACCAAATCATTTCAATAATCGACATACGGGACCCCTATTCACTTAAATAGATCTTGAAATCAATATTTTTCCTGGAATTGTAATAGTTCATTATATTTCTTCATTTCCAAGATTTACACTACATGAGTTGTGTTCCCGAAAAGCATGATAGTAACATTGACTTGTCCCGAAGAGTATTGCCCGACACGAAATGTAAGTTATGTACTTGAGTATACTAGCCCCGCATGTTTATTGCATTTGCATTTGATTTACTCGTTCTGGTCTCGATTTGCTATTTAACCTATGAGTCGGCATCACTAAGCTTGGATACCTTGTCGGTTTGATCCACCGACTTGGAGATCCCTCTCCCGTCCCGCCAGCTGCAATTTAGATCCCGATACCCGGTTTATCACCGTGGTCCCGTCCCGATACCCGGTTCGCTGTCGTGGTCCCGTCCCGTATATTTATATTGTATATATGATTTATGTTGATTCTCCCCACCTTGTGTGACTGAGATTAACGTCCTGTTATACCGTTGTCACTTTAGTGACAGAGGACTTAGCTTTATGTGATTGTCATCTTGTTAGTTCCCGTTTTCCTTGGATACCTTATATGTTTTATCTTGTTTACTTGTTTTCTAGCAAATGATTTATCTACTTTATGAGAGTTCTTGCTTAAACAGATTTCTATGCTTTTCAAGATATTTCAGTCATTATATGTTGTTGTATCCTTTCACTCTCTTGCCAGACCGTCGTGTCTGATACATTTGCTTTGGTACTCAGGTCTCGTTGCCGGTTTCCTTGAGGAGGAGGTAGTAGGTGAGCCGCAACCTCTAGTCGAGTGGCGTGCTGACGATGTCATGTAAACATCGGGTTGCTAAGAGAGGCGTAACATTTTGAGGAGGACTAATTAACCATTCTTTTGGGTTATTATCTTGTTATATTGGCCTTTGTTGGCCTCTAGTTTTGGGAATTGTAATTAAATGTCACTTGTTAAACTTTAACTTACTTTTGGGAAACATGCTGTAGATCATTGCTCATTCTGATACAGTATTTATACCTAATGTTAATGCTTTCATGGCTAGAGATAGTCTAACTATTTGGTTTGCTACATGCTTCCGCACTTAAAAGAAATATTCATTGATGGTTGTGATATCCTCACCGCGGACACCTGTGGGAAATTAAATAAATGTATGTTAATCATTTTTATAGATGTTGTGGTTTTATGACTCTAATGTCCCGACTCCGGATCCGTTCCTTCGGAATTCCCGGTCCGGGGTCGCGACATCGGTTACCTGTCGGTTAACTGAATTCTGGAATATGTCTAACTGAACCACAAGTCAATTAGCTTTCCAGAACCTTGCCATTTCTGACAATTATCACAATTCGGTCACCTATTCGGCTGGCTAAATCTCAAGTTTGGCTAGCCAAACCCATTTCGGAGAACTTTCGATCAGCTTTCTAGAAGCTTAACTTCTGATAGAAAATCCTGACAAAAACTACGGTCACCTTGCGGTCACCCTTCGGCTGGCCGAATTCACGAATTCGGTTAACTGAAAATTATCGGTCAGCTCACGGTCAACTCTTTAGAAGCTGAACTTTTCTATGAAAATCAACCCAAATAGGTTAGTCAACAGTTCAGCTAACCGAACCGCTCCTAGAACTTCAGAGTTTTTTAGTCCGAAACTTCAGAATTTCTGAAGTGAAATTATGAATTTGAACTCATTGAGTTCTAACAACTTCCATAACGTCCTAAATCATTCGAAATGCATATACTTGCCTCTTTTGGAGATCAATTGACAAAAGCCTATTTGTTAGCTTGGCTTTGAGATAAAATCCCCAAATTGAAACCCTTTTTAAACCTAAAAATCAAAATCCATTTAAACATAGGATTTTCTATGAGCTATATGTGCTAGAAACCACTCCTAAACAACAATAGTTACTGAAAGTTTTGTAGATACAACTAACTACTTGCTTATAGTTTGTGGAGAGAAGATTGAGATCCTCTCCTAACTCTAACTCCAAAAGAATGAAGACAACTTGAGAAAGGAGATGAAGACGATGAAGTCCTCTTCAAACACACATGCAAAGCTCCAACCTTGACACTTGATGAAGAAAATGGAAGGAGGAAAAAAGGGAGTCTAGGGTTTCCTCTTCAGTTCTCTTGGGCTAGAAAATGAGTGAATGGGCTCATTAAAGTTCATTCCAGTCCCTTATAAGGGAACTATTGCACTTAAGCCCACCATCACTTCTCTATTTACAATTTGAGTCAAATGAAAGGTCATTTGGTCCAATTTACGTCGAATGAACTTAAGTCTATTATGAAAGTTAATGTACTCTTTGAGATACACGCGTTAGTATCAAGAGTGTCCGTATTCGACGAAATACCTGAAAATCCATATTTACGAAAAAGCTCTTGTTTTCCTTTGTTTGATTCTAAAACCAATTCAATCAGTTCAATCTCATTCATTATCATTCCATTAAGCCCAAATCAATCACTTGAGGTTAATTCAATTTCATTTGGTCACTAACCATCATTATCTTAATTAAACATAGTTAATTAGCATTAATTCTAATCAATTAGAGTTAATCTTGATTAACTCGAGACGGGGTGTAACAGCTACCTAAAATTTCTCTAATGAGTTTCCATCTTTATTAAGAATTTTATATTAACATTTGTTTATAATTTATTTAAATATTTAAAAATATTTTTAATTAAACATTTTAATAATCTTTTAATTATGTAAAGACAGCAACCCTTTTTATGAGAGAGCAACATGTGGCGCATTCTCAAATTTTTTGCAATGCTACATTCCAGAATTACCCTTCTAGTCTCATCTCACCAAACTAACTCAAATTCTCCAATACTCCATCACCTAAAATATCTCAACCCAAATTTAAGATATTATTGAAAGAAGATACTTATCCCTTCCCTAAGACATAGCATATAATAATAACTTCTCTTTAGTTACCTTTAATCGGCCCCACGTATTATTAAACTAACAAAAAAAGAATAAAGGCTCTTTGGCTATGATTTTAGTGATTGGTGGACATGTATGTATTAAATGTTTTTGCATATCAATTTGTGGGACCTTCATGTCAGATTCAAGTTGTAGGAATTTGGGGCACTTTCGTAGGTGGTATTTTGCTACTTTTTTCCTAGCTTTTCTTTCAGTATTTGGTATGGTTAATCCATGAGGACCATTGTGGAATCCAGTTAATTTCTCTAATGAGTTTCCATCTTTATTATGAATTACATATTAATATTCATTTATAATTTATTTAAATATTTAGAAATATTTCTAATTAGAAATTTTAATGATTTTTTAATTATGGCCTTCGTTGGGCGCAGGCCTATTGCACTAGTTATATATATAAAGACAGCTGGTCCTTTTCCTGGGAGTGTGACACGTGGCGCACCCTCACACTTTTTGCAATGCTACATTTTGGAATTACCCTTCTAATCTAATCTCACCAAACTCACTCAAATTCTCCAATACTCCATCACCTAAAATATCTTAATGCTAATCTAAGATCTTCTTGAAATAAGATACTTATATCTTCCCTAAAACATAGCATACAGTAATAAATTTTTTTTTAGTTACCTTCAATGGGCCTCACGTATTATTAAGCTAACAAAAAAAAAAAGAATAAAGGTTCTTTGGCTATGATTTTAGTGATTAGTGAACATGTATGTATTAAATGTTGCATATCAATTTGTGGGACCGTCATGTCAAATCCAAGTTTTTTAAAATTTGGGGCACTTTCGTAGACAATATTTAGCTACTTTTTTCCTATTTTTTCTTTTAGTATTTGGTATGGTTAATCCGTGGGGACCATTATGGAAGCCAGTTAATTTTGAAATCCACACTTAATATATAATCATTTATATTTATTAATTTAACCAAATAAATTTTCTCTGAGTCTCAATCTTTATCACGATTTTTTTATTATCATTTATATTTACTAATTTAACCAAATAAATCTATGAGTCTCACTATGAAATCCAAGTCTTCTTTATTTCCAAAGTCACAATTTATGGGGGCCACTTCTTTTTTTATACCAACACACAAATAGCTTTTTTTATACTAGTGCGGGGGCCACTTTCATAGGTTGTATTCTACTACTTTTTTCTCCTTATTTTCCTTTCAATATTCAGTAAGATTAATCTGTGAGACCCATTATGGACATTTTTCTCCTTAGTTTTTTTTGGATATTTGGTTGGATTAATTAATCTATGGGGCCCATTGTCGAAGCCAATTAATTTCAAAATTCATATTTAATTCTGAAATTACACTCAATTTATGGCTAATCACAAATATAATCAAATCAAGGTCCTAAAATCTTTACTATTTACTTGATCTTTCCCTAAATATTTCCAGCTACCTAAAATTTTTCTACTAAGTTTCCATCTCTATTATGAGTTATATATTAATATTCATTTATAATTTATTTAAATATTTAAAAATATTTCTAATTAGAAATTTAAATAATTTTTTAACCTATTGCACTAGTTTATATAAAAGGGGGAAAAAGTGACGCATTTACGATACCGATGCTTCAATTGTTATGTGTAAAATCTGAATCCAGATCCTATTTCATACCACCGAGGATATACTGTTTCGTCCAATCAGAATTAGCCAATTGTATAAAATATCTTTGTTGATTTTTATCATTCCAAGAAAGCAATTTAAATGGTGCATTAGCTAACATGAGATTTTATATAGTTGGCTAATTCTGATCGTATGAAACAGTATCTCTCTGTTTTGTAGAAATAGGATATCCAGACTCGTAAAATCCCTCTCTTTGGAATCGTATTTACCGTCTGCGGTCTATGGAGAGCCATTATAGTGTTGTGCAAGCTTTTTTAATAAGGAATTATCCTTGCCAACGGTGTCTTTTGATTTATAACATAGCCTATTTCCACTTTTTTTTCATAATTAAGCCGTCTTGCATGACATCTTAAACTTTAAATATAAGGAATTGACCGAGTTTCAATCAAAATAAAGTGTCCAACATCTGGGGAGTCATCATGTGTTAAAAAAACATTGAACATTGATTTATTGTTATATATCACTCTTGTTAAAGTAAAATGGAAAAACTCAAAATAGTATAAAACTTTTTAGCTTATTTTCAAAAATGTACATGAGGATTTGAGTATTTCAAAAAGGTTTAAGAGTTTTCCATATCTCTTTCAATCAAGTCATCAACATAGAAAAGTTTCAAAAATAACAAAAATGTCCTAATGTTATTTTTCAAAATTCTCCTTTCAATAAATAATTTTAGTGAAATCATCAAGTTCAACTTCAACAATGTATAGATGGTTAGAAAAGAAGGGTTTATATGGATTCCAAATAACTGAGAATGTTTTTTTTTTTTTTTTTCATAAGGGTATTTTCTTTTTTGTTTTCCAAGTTCTTTTTATGGAAAGGACTTGATTGAAAGAAATATGGAAAAATTTTAAACCTTTTTGAAACATTCAAAATCTCATGTACTTTTAAAAAAATGAGATAAAAGCTTATACTTTTTTCAGATTTTCCCTAGTAAAAATCAGTCCAAACCTTTGCATAGAGATCTATGTGACATAAGTGAATTAGATCACGCAAAAATACGGCTGACACATGGTAAATTAGATTGTTGCCCGCCGTCAATATTCGGTTGGAAACATTCTTTTCTTGGAAACATGGTTCTTTTTCCCAACGGCGTTTTGAAAATGTAGGAATATTTTTGATCATCGGTAAGATTTAAAAAGATAATATTTTTATCAAAAAATGATAGGAAAATCAGAAACATCTATAAAATAGTTATTAGTAATATTTTCTCTGTGTCGTTCTTATTTATAATTCCTAATTATTTAAAGAAATTTGATATTTTCAGAAGATATCCCAAGAAAACCAAAAACTTGAAACTGTTACAATAATATTTTTCCAAGAACAATTTATATATATGAAAGGGACTGTTTCCAATTGGCAATTTCTAAGTGATTCTTAATTGATTTTGACTATGTCCAATTTTTTTTACCCCTCCAAAAACTCTTCCACTTCCACTACCACTTCCATTTCTCTCTCTCCATGTTAAGGCCTTAATTTATACTTACCAAAGATTCTCTCTGTCTAAAACTCTTTCCACTACCAAATTAATTATCAATTGTTTCCCAAATAGATTAATGGGTAGTCAATTCAATTCAAAGCCTTTGCAAATTGTCCATCCATTGCATATCTTCTGTGTTTCTTTATAACTGAAAGACTTCTCCTTTTGTTGAGAATGTGGAGAGACTGGAAAAGAGGAAATGGGTTACCGACTAATTATATTTCTCACTAATCTAATCTAACTTTGTGGATTAGCATGGAAAGGGTGGTGCAAGGGTCGGCAATATAGCAATAGGCTGTAGTTGAGATCCTTCTTGTTCTTCTCTTCCATATAAGAGATGGATAAGGTGAGTTTTTTCCCTTGAATTTGCGTATTTTCTCAATTCAATTTAATTCCTTTCTATAATGCAGATTATGTTAGCTAGAGATTGATCGAACAACGGCATAAGTTGTTTTCTACTTTGGATTTCCTTTCTTTGTTTAATTCATGACGCTGACATATTTGAATGCTCGTTTAGGAATGGAAGCTCTAGCTTCTCTAATAAAATTAGAAACTGCATTCCAAAAAGACTGTAGAGGTTATTTTTAAAAGAATCTCCCAAAATGGATTTCCATGAAAACAAAGATCATGCCGCCACCAATGCAAATGATGGAGGAGGCAAATGATGGAGGAGGCACTGCTCTGCATCTTCACTTGGTTTGATGTCATGGAGAGGGTCCTCCCTTTTTCCTGTCATGATATAGAGAGAATAGGTACGTATGTTGCTATATAAAACATGTTCTAAGGTAGAGGATCTCATCAAATAGAGATCTCAGTATCTCACACCTTGAGATGATGATAGTGTGGAGTTCCATGTGGTCTCATCTGCTAATTATATCACCGTGATTTTGTATTTCTCATGAACACTATTTTCAACCCAAAATGTGTCTCGTGATCATGGCCCAACAAATAGATTGATGTTTTCCTCAATGGGATTATTCACAAAATCAAAGTGGGACTTAATAAGAGTTTTGATTAGTTTAGAAAAATCATCCCTATTGCAAAAACTTTGACGAAGGTAAGTTTTCGATTTGTGTAGGAAGATTGTCTTGGATGTTGGTGTAATGGAATCGTAACAAGATAAGAGGGGAAGAATCCATCTGACATCTTACCTTTTGAGGGGGTGAGATTGCTTCTCTCAAATAACTTCAAATTTTAGAAATCCTAAAGTAGATTTAATTTTACTTTTGATAAGTTATTTCATATTATTACTACCTAATTTATTAAACTTCTATTAGAAAGACAATTGGCCACGTTTGGGCGACCACTTCATGATTGGCATCCAGCCCATAAAAGCATCGGGTGTAATGAAGAAAACAGAACCTGGAATTTGTATTGCATGGGGTGCGTAGATAGGCTAAACACGGAACTTATAGAAAGAAATATTCTACATAGAGCAAGTCATTTTTTTAATGTATGGATTCTTTTTTTGTTGGTCATGCACAAAGGAATGTCAATCTTGGCAGGAGAAAATGAGTTGCTACATGTAGAGTAATAGCAGACTAAAATTCTACCAAAACAAAAAAGCAGACTAAAATAATTCTAATATAACGATATCATGGTAGCTGTTCACGGGGTCTTAATGTTTCAAAAGTTTCCAAGTCTTCTATATGCGGTCAACAATTCTTCAAGGATATTACTTATTGTGAGACATTTAGGACAAAGCATTGCATGAATTGCGTTGTGATATCATGGTGATGTGGTTGCCTTTTTTAACTCGTGAGAAAAGGTATCACTCGTGAAGTAGAAAGATGGAAATCCTTGTATGGTTATAGTGGCATTGTACTGTAAGAAAAGTGATACATGAAGATTGTTTTTTTTTTTTGGGGCCCGGGGCCTTCTTCAATAATTGATTTTGACTACACAATTGATTTTGACCACTCAACTTTCAACAGGCATTTGATTACCATTTAACTAAAAGGACAGTTAATAAATGGTTTTAAATCTCTATGCATTTAATTACCGTTTAATTAATTACATAGGTACTAAATGGTTTTAAATCTCTATGCATTTAATTACCGTTTAATTAATTGCGTAGGTACTAAAAATGGTTTTAATCTCTACTTTGTATATCCATGTCTTCCACTACCCCACTATTTTCTTCTCCCTATATTACAACCCATATGACCTTTCATCTTCTTCTCCCCTACCAGGTATAACCGATTCTCTTCTCTTTCTCATGCCTGTTAGTAAACTAACCATGTATACAAAGGTGGTGTGACTAGAAAAAAAACATTGCTTCTGAGATCTGCCTTCAGAGTAGTAAGATATGGAAATGCGGTTGGGTTATGCTCTTATTTGAATATTGTTGGTGTATTTCTATTTTTTATTAGATGAAAGTTGGGTTTAGGGTTTTTATATTTATATTTTGATGAATTAAAGATTGCTTCACTATTTCAATATTTATTTTTATTGTATTTAAAAAAGTCTCTAAATGTACAAAGAAATATCATATTTTAAATTAATTATAAATCATCTAATATTAATGTATTTTTCTTATATAATGAATTGTATTGCGTCCATGCTAAGCACAGGGCATGATTTTCTAGTTCTTATATATGAAGAGAATTGAATTTGATTTCCAATTTCACTGTCAATTTCAAATTTGGTTTTGACCCTTTTCTTATATTGACCTCGTACTAATATCAGCCATTAACCGACTTCTACAACCCTTCATGTTCCGTTTGCTTTAACTTCTCACACGTCCTTGTGCCTTCGCTCGCATAACTTCTCACACACTAACATTTCGAAAACGCCTAACTCCGATTCACATGTCTCTCATTGATTCCCAGGAACTGAAAGGGCTAGCGGATCGACGGCCACGGTTCTCTCCAATCTCTGCAGTTTCCAGATCCTTCCACACTATGGCACAAACGTCTCCCCTTCTTTAGCATTCTATTAAATGTAATTTTCTTTACAAGCCTTTCACTAGCATGTTCTATCCCCCCTTTGCGAAGAAGAAGATTATTATTCTCATGGTTGGTCTTAATGCTGCTGGAAAAACCACCACTTTACAACCTCAAGCTTGGAGAGATCGTCATCATACTCTCTACTTTCAGCAATATATTTTATCTGTCTTATCTTATTGTTTTACGCATTTCCTTTTCATTTCTAATGGTTTTGAACCCGATTGGGATCTTATCTTCTACATCTTGGTGTATATATGTTTGTTTGTTGATTCTCCTCATGCATCTGCTGATGTGCACATATGTGCATAATTTTGACCGTTTATCATTCATATGGTAGGTCATCACTAACATATCTCCTATCCCCAGATTTGGCCAGATCAATTAGAATTTTGACCATTTATCATTCATCTAGTAGGTCATCGCTGATGTATGCCCTATCCCCAAATTATGCCAGATCAGCCATTCTTCAACTGGGGTATGGTTATGAAATAAAATTTCATGCACTTACTTTGCGCATATGCCGTCAATTGATTGGGACCTTTCTCCAATTTGGACGTCCAACTAATATTAGCCAATTATTAATTTCCACCAATCCTCATTAAACCTCTTACTAATATCAGCAAGTATTCAATTCATTTATTTTCAACGTCTGTCATTACTCATCCAAATAAGGACTATATAGTTTCCTGTATAAACTGCCTTTGAAACCTATTCATCTGTAAGCAAAAGAATATAAAAAACGAAAACTCCACTTTTATTCATTTAATCGTTTCACTACATGCATACGTGCCAAGCACCTCTCATCTATATTTCTCTCTGATTCGATTCTGACATCTTCGTTGGCTTCATCACACTGTTTTTACACACGATCAAGTAAGAGAATCCTCTCCTCCTCTACAACCACCGTACTCGAGCTGGATGTTTTTCTTTTCTTTTCTTTTCTTTTTTTTGCTATAATGATCTTGAGTATGGATGTTTTCCTTCACAAAAAAATGTTGGTGTTTTCCCTCTTTTTTTCCTTTAAAATCTTGATATATCTTTGTATTTCATTTCATTTCATGTTTAAAGGAAAGTAAGGCTTTCTAAGGGATGTACAAATACATGTTCCTGCAATTTCTTTCAAATCTTCAACTAGGTGATACTGGTTTCACCAAAAGCGGTTTCTAATTCTCAAAATTCATGTGTCTAAATGTAGACGCAAATGGAGTAAGTAATGTCTCAATCTTTATAGTGAATTCGATTCGGTTTGTGTCTTTTGGTTTTGGAGTGGATTTCAATGTCAATGGTTTTTGAAGTGTTCGATTTTTTTAAGTTCAATCAGGTATATTATTTGGATTGGATTGGCGATTCTGAGATTTTGTTAGAGATGCAGATGGGAAGAATGCTGGTGTGAGTAGCTGCAATCTCGTCTGCATGTAATGTGCACTTTAACTATGCATATCACATGTTTGTTATAATGCTTGTAAGAGACATGGATAAAACAAGTGATGCTGTGATTTGTTTGTATAATGCTAGAATTTTGTGGTCTTTGAAACATGCAAATTTGACTTAAAAGTGCAGCCAATTTTCTCTTTGGAAATTGATTACCCACCTATCATTTTACCAAATTAAATCCATAGATTAGAAATTCTAATAATTAGTTTCATTGAGAGAGCCCAAAATTTCAGAAATAAGAGTAAAGATCTACAATTGACTATGAAGTAGTCTCCCATTTGGCAAGAAATAGTTTCCAGTTAGGACACCTCCAAGTTCATATTATCCAGTTCTTCCAAAATATGAAAATTAATTGTGGTTGAAGTGACTTTTCATGCATCCTGAATGTATCAATGATTTCTAATTGACCTCCCAGCTAAAAATTATCGTCGTGCTATTCATGCATTTTTTTTTTTTTTTTTGTCTCCATTATAATTGGTCCAAGTTTATTTAGTCACATGGGGTTCAAATTTAATTCCAAACCATGCTTTCCTTGAGACTCTATTGATTCTTTCCCTCCACTTCGCAGGCACATCACTCTCTTTAGATCAAAATATTTTTTCTCCTTTTTCTTATCTCTTTTCCCCTTTCCTGACTTTTACCTGATCTCAAACGTAGGAAACATTAGTTTTTACAGTTTTATTAAATTTTGAAAATTCTTATAATATATTTAATGTTAGAAACTAATCATCTCAATATTTCATATTTCATGTTTCTGCTAAAAGTTATAATTTTCTATACTTGTTATTTATTTAAATTTTCAATTGTTTGATTTTTAAGAAAGCCTAGAAATCTTTTGTGTGAGAAATACTTCCATTTTAGGTTTTATAAAATATATACATTTGAAATCAAAATCAAAATCAAAATATTTAATTTTGTCATAAAATTAAATAATATTTCTTATATGACTTCTAATGCCCGTGCTAAGCACGAGGGCATTTTGCTAGTTCTTATATATGAAGCGAAGTGGTTTCAAATTGGAATCAGTTCCAATTCGCTCCAATTGATTTTGACTCATCGAATTTACCAATTGAGACTCAAACTCAAGACAATATGGATTTCGAGAACCCTACCACTACACCACAAAACATCTTTTTGTTAATAGTTATCAACAAAAACTTAAAATTAGTTAATGAGGAAGGTACCCAGCCACACTTTGAAATATTGACCGGGAGTTGGAATTTATCTATGAGGTATTTATAAAACTAACTATATTTTTAGAATATTGACACCTATAAATACTGTTATTATTATTTTCATACTTATGCCTGCATTGTACTTTAAGCATAGATGATCAAACTTTTGAAATAACTATTTTATATGATTTCCTATATAGTCATTAATTTTCTATGACAACCATTTTACAATAAAACTAAACTCAAATGAATATATGATATATGGAATTGATCAACAAAATAATAATTTTCATAATTAATAATAAAATGAAAAATTATTGAAAAAAGAAAAAATCATGACAACGACGTGGAGCTAAAGAGGAGGCGAGAAACTTTCCATGTAACTGATGTGCTACCATGCACACTTGCCGAGGGAGAAAGGGTGGAGTCTGGTTTTTTTCTTTTTGTGTGTGTGGCTTTAACTTTTATAAATCGTGATGTAAATGGAGTGGAACACTACGATAGACCCCATCTATTAAAAATCACAATCATTAAGACAAACATCCTTGCTATTTATGGGATACCTCAAATTTTCACCTCATTCTGGGTTATTTCTACGGTCAAATTGATTCTCTGCTAAAAAAATAGAAAATACTAGAGTTTTCCAAATAATTTTTTTTTTTTTTTTTTTTTTTTTTTTTTTTTTTGTGATTTGGACTCTCCATCATGCCTTTTGGCCTTTTGTCTATTAAGAAACTCCCAATATCATCATTTTTCTATCAAGGCAATAGCATTTGAGTGTTAATGGGTCCTAGTGTCTGAGTGCCACTAATCTAAAGAATTTCAAGTATTTTTGTTTGTTTTGATTATATGATTTTTTTTCTTTTTCGTTTTTTTAGAATGTGAAATGCCGATTTTTGGGTGTCTGGTTTATTTAATCCTTAGTCTTTTTTATTTAATCACTCTAGGTTCTGGGTTGTGTAGTTTTCTTTTTATCTATTGATTTTGATTGTACACGTTTTTTTAAGAATGTGGAACTAATGGTAAAAGAAATCTCCAATAATATTGGTCCATCTAAATAAAGAATTAAGCTCATTCTTATTATCATCATTTTCTACTTTCTCCAGAGTGTTTCTATTTCTCTATGTCAACAAGAGAACTTTCATTTTTTTCCATTCATTTACTTTCAAGTTCATTGTATTTTTTTAGAGTAACTTCAATAAAAAAAAATTTGTTTCTTTATGTCTCTTTTAGAACCATTTCATGTCTCATTTGCATGCTTAGTTTAGATCAGTGTTCAACCCATTTTAAAACGTGAGCATCTTGAGACAATTGGTGCAATTATTAAACATTTCAATTTGAGAGGAAAAACTTTTTCAATTCATTTATTTTTTTAGTTCATCATATTTTATTTGAGAAATTTTAATTATGTCATTTTAATATGATTTATACAAAATAATCATCACTTTAAAATTTCTATAGATTTGTAATATTTTTATGGTTTGTATTTTTATGGTTTGCATAGATTGTGAGGTTCTGTTTTTCCCCTTTTTTGTTTCAACTTTTGGTTATTGGGTTCGGTTCTCTTTGGGTTTCTTTTTTCTTTTATGTCACTTTTTATCGTGGGATTTTCTGGGAATTCTTATTTTTATGTTGTATTTTTTTTTTACTTTTTTAATGCTTATCATTGTGAGTTAGTTATTTATTTTACTTCCATTAGGTTCTTTAAGTTTTATATGTGAAATCTTTTTATGGATTTTTCTTATTTTCTTTTGTGGCTTCAGATTTAAATTTTTGAGTATTAGATTATCTTAAGTTGGTTTGGTTCTTTTAAATTTCTTTTATCATTGTATTGTCTATGGATCTTTATTTATATATTTTTATAGCCTTTTTAATATAATTTATTTCATTTTTTTATTTCTTTTATTACAATTTCTTAGCTTTTCTTATGATGGTTTTTCTAGAATTTGTGGGTTCTTTTGTCCTTACTCTTTTGTGCTCCATTTATTAAGGTTTTTTTTTTTTTCTCTTGAGTGTTTGATTCTTTTAGATTACTTATGCTATTGAGTTGATTATGGATTTTCATTTCTATGTGTCTTTCAAATTTCAATGGATTTTATTCATATTTTATATTGTTTGTTTATTTTGATTTTGGTCTTTAATTTTCTTGATCATAAATCTTCAATTTTCATGGGCTTGAGATTTTTTTTAATTATATGGTATTAGGTATTGAATTCTTATGGACTTCTCTTTTTTTCTCTCTCTCAAACTAAAACCTTTTGCATTTAATTTTAAAGAAACTAATCATAATTTTTTTTTATAAATTTTAATATCATGTTTTTTCTAGTAATTATTATAATGTCAATGAATGCATGACACAGTGGCAATTGGAAATCAATGCTAATTTTTTTTAGTAGTCCAATTTTCCAATTGGTATGACATTTTTGAGATGGAAATGTAAAATTTTGACCTAATTTTTTAAGAAGAGAGGATGTCAAGACATAATAGTTTCTCGTGCATTGCAGAATTCCTCTCTAGCAAAAAGATAAATTCCACGTAGTGTGGAATCTTGCATTATGCAATTACGAACTGAGGGCACATTTGTGAATCTTATTATTCGCTAGTGATTTTCTTTTTTCACATGGGTGAGAAATGTGACTCTCCATCACCCACCATTACATTTAAAAAAAAATTTTGGAAGGTTTTTTTTTTAGCTTTTTGTATATACCCGTAAGATTGTAGGATTTGTATATAGGCCCCTGAGGTTTTATTATTTGCAAATAGGCCCCTACTCTTTCTTTTTATTACCTTTCATGCCCCCAAAATCAATATTAATTCCTAGTAAGAATGGACAGCCACCATGATATTTGTGTTGGATTTTTATATAAATGACAACTTTGCCCTTACATCCATTAAACAAAAATGAGTATATTATTATTTACAAAAATACCATTATTTTATCTCAAGTCTCAATGGTTTCTCTCAACAACTCTCTCATACACAGGACTAGGGGTGGACCCAGGTACATGGGCCTGGGGACTGGAGCCCCCGTGAAAACTCTAAAAATTAATGTTTATTTTTTTTAGATGTGCTATTTCCCTCAATATTTCTTTTACACCACTTGCACATGAAGCATAATCCTGTATTTTGAAATTTTCATCAATCCAACGGTGGGTCATGATCAATTTAGATTTAATGAAATGAGCCTTGTATTGATAAGAAAAAATGAGTTTATGTAGGGCTGTCCTCTTCCACTAAGTGCAATTGTTAATGTTATAGGCTTTATAAAAAATTGAGTCAAAGCTTTTGAAATTATGCATGCAAGGACAAAAGAGATGGATATAAGACCCCGACCCGAGTGAACCCGATTAGTGCTAATTAAGTTGCGTGTTAGTGCTAAGCTTGATTAGTGATTTTGGCTAAGTTGGGTTTGGAATAGCTTTGATTCTAGTTTTGGGCTACTTTGAATGCTTTGGTAACTAGTAGGGCCCTTTGGGGGTTCCTTTTCATGACATTGCACATGTTTGGGGATTTATCGGAGATTTTTGCATTTATGGTTTTAATCCCGTTTTATTGATATTGTTATTCCCTACAACTTTCATGTTGATCCCGTGTCTATTTGAGATCCCGAAACCCGATTTCATAGCCTTGAGGGCAAAACAGTCATTGCACATAAAATCTGTACCCAAAACTTGATATTTCCGAAACCCGCGAAACATATGCTTTTCGGAAACTAGATATTTCGACGATCATTTCTTCCTTCTTCGTCGAATCCATCCGAGGTCCCGAAAGAGATGATTTCAGCCAAACTACCTTTTTTAGTTGTGGGACCCAACCCCATTTGTTAACAAAGGGGAACTCAACCCTTCATTCATTCCATTTCTTTTTCCAGCACAAGAGAGAAAACCTAGGGTTTTGTGAGCAACTCTTTCTTCTTCTTGCTTCTTCATCCTCAATCCACTCCCAAGCTTGCACCAATAGGAGAGTTGAGGTCATCTTCTTCTTCACCTCCTTGAGAGCTTTCTCTTGATAGTTTTGTGGAGAAATCCTTCCATTCCAAGACTTCCTTTGAGCTTACCATTGCCATTAGAGGACCTTGCAAGTAAGTAATCCCCTTCATCTTCTAGATTTGTTGTCTCCTAGCCCTTGATGAGCTCCATGTGCAGTATTGTTAGTTCTTTCAATTTCATTCCTTGTGTAACCCATTTTAGGGTTGTTTTGGGGGTTTTTTATTGTAGCTTGGAAGTGAGCTTGAGAAGTGATTAGAGGCTTGATTTTTGGCTAGCTTGGACATAAGGCAAGTGAATGATTGGGTGTTTTAAGTTTTAAATGGTTGGTGAAGCAATTATGGATTTTCATGTTTTCATTAATATGTTTATGGTTGAAATAAATGTTCTTGATGGAGTATTAAAGGATGCATTTATGGTCATAAAGACATGTTAACTCATAGCAATTAATGTTTTCTTGTTTTGTCTTGAATATGTATATTGTGTGAAATGGTTTCCTTCTCCTCTTTGCTTGTATGGAATGTGATATGGATGGAGGAGAATGTGATGGATGTGGTTGGAGATTTGAGGTCATTTGAATGGAGATTTATACTCCTCATTTGATGTATGAAAGTGGTTAAGAAGGGGTTGTAAAAAGGAAGAGTTATTGTGGAGCTGAACTGGTCCGAATTCAGGTTCTGGACAGTTCGCTCGAGCGACCATGACACTTCGCTCGAGCGACCTATCCAGGAAAGGGTTCGGAGCATTCCAGTAGCTTGGTCGCTCGAGCGGACATCCCAGAACTCATTCCAGAGAGTTGTTCGTTCGAATGCATTTAAATATTCGCTCGACCCAATGAGTTCGTTCGAGCGACCTCCACTTCGCTCGAGCGAACCCACCCAGACAACCATTCCAGCGAGCGACTCGCTCGAGCGAACCCTCCAGTCCGCTCGAGCGATGCGGTTCGTCTGGCATAAGCTATGTTTGGGACAATGTTCAACTGTTTCAATAGTTGGGTCTATTCTCTGGGAACCCCTCTATGTCAAGGAGATTTATTGAGCATTGTATGAGGCCATTTGAGGAAGAAACCATATCACAAAGATTTCATTCGAAGTTTTGAAACTTCAAGATGCATAAGGAGCCCGGAATGTCATCAAACTCGAAGAGTACCAAATGGTCATTAGATTGACGTACGTGGTCCCTACCCACTTTAAACGAATTTTTGAACCCGATACTTTACCCGTAATCCCAATTGTTTATTATACCTTATCAACCCCGAGATTTATACTACATGTCTTGTTTTCCCGAAAGTATTGTTGTATACTTGAAATGGTTACTTGACCCGAAGTGCATTGCACCACATGTTATGACAGTGTGCCCTTGAGCACCCCCGTCTTGCCGTTTGTTTATGTATTTGTACTTGATTTACTTGCATATGTCTCGATTTGTTATTTGACCTATGAGTCGGCATCACTAAGCTTGGATACCTTGTCGGCTTGATCCACCGACTTGGAGATCCCTCTCCTGTCCCGCCAGCTGCAGTTTGGATCCCGATACCCGGTCTATTACCGTGGTCCCGTCCCGATACCCGGTTCGCTACCGTGGTCCCGTCCCGTATATTTATATTGTATATATATGATTTGCGTTGAATCTCCTCACCTTGTGTGACTGAGATCAACGTCCCATTATACTGTTGTCACTTTAGTGACAGAGGACTTAGCTTTATGTGATTGTCATCTTGTTAGTTCCCGACTCCTTGGATACCTTATATGTTTGATCTTGTTTACTCATTTTCTAACAATGATTTATCTACTTTATGAGAGTTCTGTTTAAACAGATTTCTATGCTTTTCAAGGTATTTCCTTTATTATTTTATGTTGTTGTATCTTTTCATTCTCTTGCCAGACTGTCGTGTCTGACCCATTTGCTTTGGTACTCATGTCCCGTTGTCGGCTACCTTGAGGAGGAGCCGGAGGACGCGGTAGGTGAGCCGCAACCTCTAGTCGAGTGGCGTGCTGACGATGTCATGTAGACATCGGGTTGCTACGAGAGGCGTACATTTTGAGGAGAACTATTTAACCATTCTTTGGGTTATTTTTTTGTCTATATTGGCCTTTTATTGGCCTCTAATTTTGGGGATTGTAACTAAATGATCTTTTGTTAAACTTTAACTACTTTTGGGGAATATGTTGTAGATCATTGCTCATTCTGATACAGTTTTGATACTTGATGTTAATGCTTTCATGACTAGAGATAGTCTGACTATTTGATTTGCTACACGCTTCCGCACTCAAAAAGAAATATTCGTTTATGGTTGTGATATCCTCACCGCGGACACCTGTGGGAAATTAAATAAAATGTATGTTGCTATTAAACAGATGTAATGTGGATCATCATTTAGTCCCGATCCCGGGTTGGTCCTTCGGATTCCCGGTCTGGGGTCACGACAATGGATCAACGTGTAATTTCACTCTTAAAACCTATAGTGGTTAAAAGACTATTGATTTTGGGGGAAAATAAGGTATTAAAATGAAAATGCAGGGGCTTATTTGAAAATACTAAAACCTCAATGGCCTATTTACAAATCCTACAAACCTTAGGGGGATATATGCAAAAAGCTCTTTTTTTAAAAAATGTACCATTACATTTTAATTACCATCTCTAATAGGAAAAAAAGTTAAAAAAATACTTTTCCATCCGAAAAAACATTACACAAAAACATCATAAATCATGCCATGAGATTAAGAAAGAGAAGAGAAATTCTCGCATCAGATAAAGAGGAATCTACCGGAAAAAATCCCTAAGGACCCCCCACGTTGGGACAAGGCACATTATCACCTTCCACATGGGAGGGGTCCTCATGGGGCTTTCTATATTTTTTTTTGTCTTCTTGTGACATGGTCGATATCGACCAATATGGGATACTACTTTATATCTTTTACACGATGCTGTATCTCGCCGACGCCCTCTTCATTCCACGGGGAAACCGATTCCTACAATTTTCCCTTCCAGAAAGCACTCAAAGAGTCCATGACAAACTCGGTTTCCCTCCATTAAGACGTTGGTACACACACTAAACACCTTTGTTTATTGAATGATCCACCCAAAAACATCATTATATGTCTTCGCTTTTGGTTTCTAATTTGAGAAACCCTAGAGAATCGAAATTCAGTCTGTTTTTTAACCTAGGAAAATGTAACAGCTGGCCAATTTGAATGTATTCTCTGTACAAGTCCCCTTCTAAGCGACATGATTGTGGTCCCCAAGACATCATCGTATAAATTTGTAATGGTTGTTTTTGTGTGTAGGCTTTTAAAAAGGCTACTATTTCTATATTTTGTTATTCATAAGTGTCACATAGTATTCTCTGATCAAACACGTCATAAGGAGAGTTTGTTACAAAAAGGCTGCCCATTCAGGCCAGATTTATTCATTATAGTATATGGATTCCAAAATATAGCTATTCTTCTCTATCTAAGGAAGTTTAGATGAGATTTTGATTCTTCATCCTGTGAATGGTATATAAACAAAGACTGTAATATTAATCTTTCATTATTTGCACTACTATCTCACATTGATATCTAAGTGTTTATCTTAATTTAAGCACATCTTCCTCACCAGCTAAAGTGTTTTTATTGTGCTTTAATGATATGATGCCAGATAGCGAGGTGTTATTCATGTTCCACTACGATGGCAACTTCGAATTCGATATAATTCGTCCGGTGTACAATGGAGGAAAGTAGAAGATGAGATATTTACCGATGGACATAACATACGCATCACTGGTTAATAAAGCAAACGAAGCAGCTAATTGTGGCCCATCAATCCAGAATTTAAACTTACAGTGCCTCTATCACAACAGACGGGCATTTTCAATGGCTAGCATCGACGATGATAACGATGTACGGAGAATGTTGAAAGCATCGGGGAATGATGTGAATGAGTTATATTTATACTTGTTCAACTGTTAGAATGATGGGCAACATATAGGAGGCGAACACCGGAGGTACGTGTATTGATTTTATCACTACGTTATAAGTTAACAAATACTAGTTTGTTCCCTACTTGCTCACCGCTTCAATGACTTGTTGTAGGTTTCAAGGGACTTATAAAGATTGCACTTGTCCAAGAAAATCGAGGAACGTGTCAAGATTTTCCAAGGGAAAAGTGGTCATCGAGCGATTGCAATCTCATGAACTGCCTACAGTTGATCTACATGAACGATGAAGACGTGAATTTTCAAACTATACGTAACGATTTGAGTCCACGTCGGCTGGTCGGACAAGAAGAATTTGTTGATGATATGGACAACATGTGTTTTCAAACTGTACCTAACGATTTAAGTACAATCAGTCGGTCAGACAAGAAGAAACTGTTGATGATATGGATGTTGGCGTGGATTCTCATGATAACATAAAAATTGAGAAACAAAGCCCCATTGGCCATATCTGTGGGATCCCAATATTCAAGGCTGAAGTCAACACTGACATAGTGAATCCATCCAATATGGCAAATGTCTCCAATGAAGTCCTACATTTAGATCTAAATGACAATATGGTGCCTGAGGAGGTGAACACAGATGTCGGTTCTAACTCGGCAAGGGAAATGTGGCGTGGTCGTGAATTTCCTGATCGACATAACTTTCGAAACACTCTTGCTAAGTTTGTGATTTATGGAAACTTCACGCTCAAGCACCTGAAGACAAACTTGACCAAGGTCATGGCACGCTGCAAAGATCAGGATTGTCCTTGGCGAAATTCATGCTTCTATCGTCGAGTCGGGGCCGCAGTTCAAGGTCCGGACGTACAATCCAAACTACCGATGCTCGAAACCAATGATAAATACGACGCATCGATAGGCAACGTCGGCACTTATTACAGAGTTCATCATGGATAGAGTCAGGCAAAATTCATATTTGAAATCCAAGGAGATAATGAACAACTACCATATCGAATTTGGGTCAACCATTAGCTACAGAAAGACACTTATTGCAAAGGAAATAGCATTGCGTGTAGTCCGAGGGTCGTACGAAGATTCATTTAAGATATTGCCTCTCTATTATATTGAACTACAGATGGCTAACCCTGGGACTATAACAAACATGGACACCACAACAGTGGACCGTTTCAGAAGACGTTTTTGGGCATTCAGACCATGTTTAAGATCGTTCACGTGCTTCTTGAGGCGAGTGATTGCTGTTGACGGTACACATCTCTAAGGCAAGTATCCAGGTGTTTTATTTGTAGTCGTGACACACGATGCCAACCATAAGCTCCTCCCCATTGCCTTTGCCTTTGTGGAAGCTGAACGGCTTGACAGTTGAGAGTGATTCCTTGTAAACTTATTCATATCTTTGTGAGAGCCCTCCAATTTGAATATTGTTTCGGACCGTCAAAAAGGTCCTGTCCCAGCGCTCAAAAACACAATACCTGCAGCAATACATTGTTACTGTTGCCGCCACATTGCAAAAAACATAAAGGCAACTTTTAGTGATGGGGCTATCGTGCTAAAATTTTGGCGTACAACAAAGTCATATAGGCCTTGTGAGTACGAGGCTTACATGATAAATATACGCGCAGTCAGCCAAGATGCGTTCAACTACATCGACGTGATTGGCCGGGACCATTGGGTGAATGCATACGTACAAGGGCGTCGGTATGAAATGCTAACTAGCAATGCGGCCAAGTGCACTAATAACCTCTTAAGAGACATAAGAGTCTTGCCTATTACTAAACAGGTAGAAGAGATACGTGCTAAGTTAATGGAGTTCTTTCAAAAGCGTCAGCTTTGTCCCAAGTGGTGACCACTCGTCTTACTCCGTATGTAGAGAAAGTGTTAAGCAAAGAAATGGAGGAAGCTTGCCGAGTTCATGTTCGGGTGGCTGGCCTTGTTGAATTTCAAGTTCAATCTGCGGAATATGTTGACGTGGTTGATCTCGAAGGAAAAACCTGCACCTGTCGGAAATGGGAGATATCGGGCATCCCTTGTTGTCGCACACTGGCATCAATGAAGGTTAGAAATTATTATCCGTACGAGTTTTGCGAGCGTTGGTTTATGTCTGGAACATATCGTTCCTCGTACAATGAACTTATACATGCCACTCGCGACAACGAGCAGTGGGACCATACATCAGATGTGACAGTTTTTCCACTTAGAGTTACCAAACAGCCAAGACGTCTTCGTAAGAAGAGGCTTCTAACCGAAGATAGTTGCTGTCAGCGGAAGGTGGTAACCTACTCGAACTGTAGAGGAAGGGAACCGTAGAAGCTGTCGCAATCCTCCATCCCTCACTTCACTGTATGGGTGAAGGAGCTCTTCTTTGTTTTTGATTATATTTTGACGCCTTCCGAGTTGTATATGGGTTGGTGCTACACATGTACATGGGTTGGTGATGTATATGTATCATTTTTTGAGGTAGTATTATAAGTGACGCTTGTAGACCATACGTAAACGGTCAACTAGTTTTTTTGGGCACTGGCTTCGAACTGTAGAGGAAGGGAACCGTGGAAGCTGTCGCAATCCTCCATCCCTCACTTCACTGTATGGGTGAAGGAGCCCTTCTTTGCTTTTGATTCCATTTTGATGCCTTCCGAGTTGTATATGGGTTGGTGCTACACATGTACATGGGTTGGTGATGTATATGTATCATTTTTTGAGGTAGTATTATAAGTGACGCTTGTAGACCATACGTAAATGGTCAACTAGTTTTTTTGGGCACTGGCTTCGAACCAAAGATAGTTGTCGTCAGCGGAAGGTGGTATCCTGCTAGAACTGTATTGGAAGGGGACATAACTATGGAAGCTGTCGTAAACCTCCATCCCTCACTTGACTGTATGGGTGAAGGAGCCTTTCTTTGCTTTTGATTCCATTTTGAGGCATTCAGAATTGTATATGAGCTGGTGATACACATGTACATGGGTTGGTGATGTATATGTATCCTTTTTTGAGGTAGTATTATAAGTGACGCTTGTAGACCATATGTAAACGGTCAACTAGTTTTTTTGGGCACTGGTGTCACCTTGTACAGGTAGAAGGTGGATGCCACATGGTAATTAGTAACAGTTGTATAACTTTTTGGTGATATGATTGTCGAAATGAAAATGAAACATGATCCCCTCTTAATTGCCATTTTGTGTCCAAGTCAACTATATAGATTAACTGGATTCTCCTGATATTTATGCATTGCCTTTTATGTTATCCCATGTACGTCGATTTTAACAGCTTCAATTTTTAGACATTCCTTCAATTGGTTGTTTAACAAATGGTCGATATTGGCCATAATATTTGGTTGATATCGGCCATTTAACTACTGCAGGATTTTTTGATCCCATTAAATGGTCGATATTAATCAAATTAAACGGTCGATATCGACCATTTAACTGGAATCAATAACTCTGCAGGAAATGGACCATCCAATTAAATGGTCGATATCGACCATTTAACTGGAATAAAAAACTTTGCATGAAATGAACCATCTACTTGTTTTTCATTTCTTTATATGCATTGATGTTAATTAAACTTCAAGCTTTTGAAATTCTGTCTTGAATTCGAAACCTATGCTTTGTTTAAATGTTGGGATTTGTTTGATGAAGAATGGAAATGGAATGGCTTATATTGTGATGTGTTCGGTTTGGAAATGTGTGGATTGATCCCTTGGAGAGCATGAAGGCTCAGGGAAGTGCCGGTGAACCATAAATGAGAAGAAGGGAAGAGAAGACTCATAAAATGCAAAGAAAAGAAGTGCATTTCTGCACTCAGCAGAGATAGGTAGCAGCCAGTCCGCTCGAGCGACCATGAGTGTCCGCTTGAGCGAACAAGCCATTGCCTGGCGTGGACACAAGCAGAAGCCTGTCCGCTCGAGCGACCTTGAGTGTCTGCTCGAGCGAACAAGCCACTGCCTGGAGTGGGACAAGCTAGAGACCTATCCGCTCGAGCGATCTTGAGTGTCCGCTCGAGTGGACAAGTTCCTGACAGGTCCGCTCGAGCTAACGGTTGATCGCTCGAGTGAACCTGGGCAGATTCTAGACTAAAGTTTTATTTCTTTCGTGGGTTTTGGGGAATCGAAAAACTAGACTATGCTGAGGGTTTTTAACCTGACATTGTGCAATTGGAAATATGAAATGTATTCTAACTTCGGGGACAACAATTCATTGTATTTTCCAACATTTGAATTTCAATTACGCAAAGGTCAATGTATGGTCTTAGCATATGCTTGATGGACTTCGTGTTTGAACTTCCGTTTTGGTGCAACAAAGATTATCGTATACTCGTGTTGAGTTTCAAGAATAAGCTCGTTTGAAGATTTGTTTCAAGAAGCAAAATGGAGATCACTTCTTAAGTGTGTTATGCATATAATTATGCATCTTGCTAGTCGTCTCTTGTCTTGTTTTGATAAGTGATTTCCCCCTTAAGTTTGATTTGTTTAAGACGTGTTTCACCGTGTTTTGTGAATTCATGAATTCAAGTGAACACCACTGAGCTTGGACTGCCCATTCAATCTGATCCATTGTCCGGGGGTCCTTAAACATGTGGACTATCTACAGATTGGTCGTGTATTCTATTACACATCGTACGTGTCCGGTTCTGCGGCCGGAAATCCCTGTCTACCTTTGTGTGGTGTGGGAATAGTTTTTTGCGTGTCATGCGTGCTTACTCTTTTCATTATATATGATAGAGAAAGGATGGGCTCTTTGTGGATTTACTATTCATGATATTTTATAAGTATTCATGCAAGCTTTGTTTTCATTTCTTTGAAATGTAATTCAGTCAAGTAAATGTTTTAAATTCAATAAATTATTTTAGTATGCATCTTTAAACTTCACTTGTTCCATGCTCATACCTAAATTGATTACCTGCCAAACTGTCGTGTTTGATGCTTGTTATTTTGGTGCCCAGGTGCAGGAAACGTTGCCTTTGAGGAGGAGCGTCAGGAGCAGGTTGTTGAGCTACCCCCGTTTGAGAGTAGCAGCCCGACGACGTCAACTAGACGTCGGGCGGGATCTTGAGTTTCGCTTCATTATGCCTTGGGTTCTTTTGTATTTTTGTGGGAATTGTATTGGCCTTTGTTGGTCTCTTGGGATGTAACAAAACTTAACTTACTTTTGGGATTAACTTTCAAACTTGAATTACTATGGGAATGCCATGTTATAATTCCTCTTTCTGATATCTTGATATTGATATTATTTTACTCATGCATTTGGAAATATTATTTATACCTTATTAGTGATGTGATTTGCTACACGCTTTCGCAAACTTGAACGTGTGAGTTAGTCCCCGTGTCTCGGGATCCTCACCGCGGGAACCTGTGGGAAATTTCAAATCAACCGCGTTGCGGCCCTGGGCCTCGGTCTGGGGTCACGATAGCATGAACATTGAATGCATATATAGCCATGAGCACATGTAGTCATGCATTGAGAAATGGCAATCAGTTTGTAACTTGTGTTCAAAGATATGACAGGGATAGATTAGTATAAGGCATGAAGTATCCTTCGGGACAAAAATTACCTCTCCTTGACGGATACCCTCTGATATATGATACCGTTGGTTGTAAAGGAGAGTTGTTGGAGCTTCGGTGGCTTGTTCTTCATTCGACTACAAAGTGAAAAATGCGGTTAGGAAACAGGCAACATGTTTCATCGCTCATTATTATGTATATAAGTAATCCTCCTTTTGGCACATTTTCCTTTTGCCGTACATGTTCATCACAAGGTCTATTCCATTCCACCGTTGTGCTTAACAATAAACACCTAAAAAGACATGATTAAAACACGCACCTTCGGTTCTCAATTATAAAGGATGTAATCGAACTACGGCAGTTCACCAGATGCAAGATGTTTTTGCATGTGTTTGTGAGGAAAAAAGTGGGAAACTTTGTGGAACACAACATAATAACTTGGCCACCATTCATTGCAGTGGTTGTTCGAAATTCCAATCATGGAAATTATCTCATCTGTAGTTAATCCTTTAGCTAAGAATGTTGAGACGACTTCTTATACCTCATTTTCTCTATAGGCCAAAGTTCACAGTAAAACCATATATAAAGGTGTTGCTTCGAGGGAAAATGATTAACAAAAAACATTTAAAACAACTTTCAAGTCCATTTGGATGCATGTTTTGAACTTCATTTATCCAATCCAATATATGAGAAATGACAGCGCATTTTGGACTGTAGGTTAATGCTGAGCATTTGAACCCTTGGGCATGTCTTTCACGTGAAACCCCTTCTATACATTCGACTGTGTTTCATTTGGGGTTAATGCTCATCAGTTTATCAAAAATGGATGACAAATTGGATTTCCATTGTGAAGCACGGGAGGGATGCCTCTGCAACTGTTTGGTTCGAAACAACCATGCAAATGTTTGGTTCCAAAAAATGGATGGCTTCTGTTGAACAACCCAAGCAAAAGATGATGCAGACATGGAACTTGGTTTGATCTTTTACCACGATGAATGAAGGTTCCATGAATGCAGTGTCCTCCTTTTGGGGTTAATGCTAATCAATTTATCGCTCATCAAAATGGATTTCAAAAATTGGATTTCCATTGTGAGACACGGAAGGGATGCCTCTGCAACTGTTTGGTTCGTAAAAACCTTGCAACTGTTTGGTTCTAAGAAATAGATGGCTTTTGTTGAAGAACCCAAGCAAAAGACGCTGCAGACACGGAAAGGAGTTTGATCTTTTACCATGATGAAGGATGGTTCTATGAATGTAGTGTCCTCCTTTTAAAAATCCATCGAAAACAATTCTTAATTAGGGTAAAAGCGAGAAACAATAAAATGCACACCTCCATGTGAAGATCACGAATTTGAATGGAATACGAGGGAAGACGCCAAAAGCTTCTTGGGACCACTGGCTAGGACCAGATCGAGAAGGGAAAAATGTCGATTGCGATAGACAAAGGGAAAAGGGAAAGGAGACGACCACAGAATGAGGGAGAAATAAGGTTAAAATAGTTGTGTAAAATCGCCTGAATGGCCGATATCGACCATTTCATTAAACAAATAAAAAAAACTAAAATGGGCTCAGGGGACCCCTCCGTTCTCCAACATTATAGCTGGGTCATCAATCATCCAGGGTCCTTAGGGGTTTTTTCCGATAGTTTCTGCTTAGATAAACGTGTGGATGAATATGAACTTCAGCGGAGTAATAGATTAGCAAGTGACATCACCACCAAGCAGCTAAGAAGCTAGCCGAAGTAAAGTTATACGCCGTGCCACGTAGGATGACGTCTTATCCTTTACCTGTTGTTAGGTTTGATCCTCTCCACACCACTTTCCTTCCTCAAATACATTTCTTACGTTATCGTTAGTTCTCCTTCCAACTTTTATCTATGTACAAACCAGATATATATATACAACAACCTCTCTGTTTCCCAGCTCTCTCTCTCCCTCTCTCTTACAACTAAAGAAAACAGAGGCAACCTCTCTGTTTCCCAGCTCTCTCTCTCTCCCTCTCTCATACAACTAAAGAAAACAGAGGCAACACAGGATAACTCTCTCTCTCTCTCTAAGAAAAAAATGGGCAATTGTTTGAGACACCAATCGCCGACAACATGGGGCGGCGACGAATGGGATTTTTTAACATCAGAAAGGCACTTCCACAACGTCGACCACGTAGGGAAGATGGAAAACGTGAGCTTGTTAGGAGAGAAGAATAAGGTCTCTTCTACTGAAATCAAGATCAAGCTAACCAAGAAGCAAATGGAGGAACTGCTTGCAAAGGTCGGCATGCAAGGGATGTCGATCGAACAGATCCTGACCCAGTTGGTGAACAAGGATGGTGAGTGCCACCTCCACCACCGGGCGTGGCGGCCAGAATTGCAGAGCATACCAGAGGTGAATTGACATGGTGGCCACATGGATTTTTTTTTCTTGTTTCGTGTCCAAGCATTCTTTAAGATTGGTGTTGTGTATAAAGGTAAATGAAGTTGAGTATTCTTATGTGATTGTAAGGTTGTTTGTGAATAAGAAAGATGAATAAGATGATCACCAAAGTACATGTAAACTTTGTACCTCCTACCATATAAATCATGCATTGGCTGAGCTTGCACTGCATCGTGCTAGACTGTGGCTGTATTTTAGGAACAAGGGCTCTGGCCTGGCCTACTTTCTAGCCTTGTTTTTTTAATATTAAAAGCCCTGTGATAAGAAAGAACCGTCCCGAGAGTCAGATACACATGGAGACCTATATATTTTGGAAATTGGTAGGCCCACTCCGAACTGTAAGGTCTAGCTTCTGGGACCTGATCAATTATGTTAAAACCCAGTACGAAATGATCTGGGGTTTGGGGGCTTTACTATGGGCTATGACCAGCCCAACTTGTAATAGAATCTCTCCCTCTCAAATTCTATAGCCGACCCTCTAGACAGGGGCAGACCCAAGTGCATCCAAGTGCGGGCGGCCACACCCATTGGATTTCAGTCTGCCTCAAATCCATGATGAAAATTCTCACTCAGCTTTAAAAATTCATATAAAAATCATGCATCCACTCTCAAGACCCATATGAAGATTCTAAGTTTGTTCCCAAACCCAATTGTCTGTTTGGATCTTGTAAGTGCCTAAGAATTACGGACTTAGTTAAAAGAAGATTAAACATTCGATTTGATGATCTTGGGATGATTGGGGGAAAGGATCGGGCCTCCGATAATCTGAAAGGGAAAACAAAAGTCAGAATCCCTGGCTGTAGGCAGCCGAAGGCACTCCGATGCTTGAGTTAGTCTGACAACTGAGGAAAAAAAGAAGAAGTAGTATGGGGGGGTTCCTTGCGTACCTCCTATAGTTTCCCTCCATGCAGTATATAGAAGTGAGAGTCATCATCGGACTGGACCCCTCAGGGAGAGATGGAAGTCCCATCAGCATGTACCTTTCCCTCCTGAGTAGGGGTAGGTACTAAGGGAACTTCTCATCGGACCATCCCCCTATGCCTATGGATGTGACCTTGAGATAAGGCGTGCTACTTATCTAGGTCCGGCACCCACTCTATTTGTCAGTTCGCCGTCTCCCGTCATGACAGCGCATTTATGGTTGCATTTATGACTGAATGACAGGAGGTCAAGATCAGGCTAAGACCGAGACCGAGGTGGGCACATGCAGATATGGCCACCGAGATGGATTCCGCGCTTCCCCGAGCTGGAGCTTCTTCCGAGCTGGACAATACCGAAACTAAGGACAATCCTGAAATTGGAGGAGTGGCCCCACATAGATCTGTGATTACGGAGTGACCCCACACAGATCTGTAGTTCCACACCCCTAAAACAAAAATCCTGGCTCTGCTACAGCCTCTAGACATTACCAATACCTTAATTTTGGATGACCCCTTGGATATTGCCAATACCTTGCTTTATTTTTTATGATCTAACCAACTTGTCCGTGGCTGAAACTTCTTCAAAGCAAGCAGTCTGAAAATTCTGCTTTCATTTTGGAAAGTTTCTCGGCATTACTTTGCTATATAACAAAATTGCCTTGCCTGTGTTTTAATTTCATTATAACAAGGTTGCAATCTTGAACACCCTTCCATTGCACCATAGGCTCTTGCCTGTAATTCTTTTACTATAAAACAAGTTTTCTTCTTTGTCAAAAATAAAAATAAAAAGAAAAAAAAAAGAGAAGAAGAAGAAAAATTGACTTAGATTCACCAATTAAGTTATTTGTAAAAGAGTTTAATTAAAATAATCATATTTTAAATAGTTCAAATTGAATTAACTTTATTTCAAATAAATAAGAGTTTCCAAAGGGCTCTAACTATTTCAACTCCAAGAACGGAGTAGCCCCATCTTGACGGTTAAATTGGGAGACAGTGGTGGAAATATATATATATATATATATATATATATATATATATATATATACATATATATATATATATTCAGAACATTTAATAAACAGCTGAAACCATCGTCGAGAGAGCTCAAAGATTCCATTTGAGAAACCCTGTTCACACTCATTTCTCAAAACTCAGATGCTATCTTGAACCCCGTTCACACCTCACCTGATAGTGTTGCATGTGAAAACCCGCGCAAACGGAACCATCGTCGACAGAGCTCAAAGATTCCATTTGAGAAACCCTGTTCACACTCATTTCTCAAAACTCAGATGCTATCTTGAACCCCGTTCACACCTCACCTGATAGTGTTGCTTTAAATGGCTTTTTCAAGGCTTCAGCCTCTTGCCGCTAGTCAGCTTGCAATAAAGCTTCACCCAAATAGGCTCAAATTCATATAATATGAAAGAGAGTGATGCAATTGCGATAGCCACGCTTCATTTTTTTTTTTTTTGGTAAAATCTGTCTCTTTCGGATATCATATGTAACTTTATAGCAAAAAAAGTAAAAAATAAAAAAATAAAAAATCGTTTGAGTCATTGAAGTGTGGTGGGACCTTTTTAATAAGAAAATTATCGTTGCCACCACCAGCTTTCAATACAATGTAACTTATTAGGATTTTTCATGATTAAATCGGCTTGTACGACATGAATCCCTCAACAAAGAAATTGGCCAACTTTCATTCAAAATACAATGTCAAACATCTTGAATTTATCATGTGTACAGAACAATCTTCAAGCGTTAAGGGCCCATTTGGATGTTTACAGAATAAAATATTTACATATTTAAATATTACAAAAATAAGATAGTATGGAATAGAATAATGTAATATTATAATATTACAATATTTTTGCTGTTTGGTGATTTTTGAAGAATTTTACAGATTTGAAATTTAGTTGTTTAAAAGGTGCTATGATTAAAGTAAATTACATTATTAGAATAATTTTTATTAAATATTTTAATTTATATATAATTTCCCAGATCTGGATAAAAAAAGTAGTGTGGTAAAGTAAAGTTCAACTGCCATGTTTTTACCTTAAGTTAGTTTTCTTTTATCACATAAAACTATGGTAAAGTATAGTAAAATTAAGTCAACACAAAAAACAACTACTTTGTAACTCTCTCTCCTACTTTGCTTTACCACATACTTCATCTCACCTTACTTTACCTCACCTTTACTATGATATGATATCAATCTTTATTTTACTTTACTACACCTATAAATAATTCACTTTTTATTTAACATATAAAACTATGATAAATTGTGATAAAGTAAAGTCAAATAAAAAGAAAATACTTTACCATTCATTCCCACTTTACTTTACCCAATATTTTATCCCACATTTACTTTACCCCAACTTTACCATGACATGACATTTACTTTAGTTTACTTTACCATATATGTAAACAAGCACATCACGATGGGTTCAGTGAACTAAAGTCTCTACTTTACTCTACCACTTTCTAATTGTCATTTTGAAAGATTCTTATCTTCTAGAATGTTTTCTAGAGGGGTCTAATTGTCATTTTGAAAGATTCTTATCTTATAGAATGTTTTCTTGGGGGGGGGGGGGTGTTATGGGAGAAAATATTGAGCTTTTTGAAAGAAAATAATCTTTTCTTTAAATTTTTCTTGGGTTACCAAACGCACAAGATTCTCTTCTTTAGAAAATGAAATATTATATTCTATAAAATATTATTTTCGTGTGTTTTCTTGTGCATCCAAACAGGCCCTAATTTATTGTTATATATATCACTCACATTCATTAGAATAAAATTCAGTCCAACATCTTTGCATAGACAAACATGGGCCCGTTTGACACTTTACTAGAATAGTAGAAGTCAAGTAAAGCCTTCATTTTTCAGACAAGAGGTTACATCAAAAGAACTTTAATTCAAAATTCCCTCCCTCTTTTTCAAAAAAAAAAAAAGAAGTAAAAAAGCAACAAACCACCTTTATCCACTAAAAGACAAAAAAAAATCCACTTTTCGATATAAAAAGTCAAAAAGATTTTATACCGTACAATTAAAAATAAAATACCATCATAACCCACTTATATTTTATTCCCTCTTGATTTGATACTTTGCTGCACTTGATTTTAAAAGTAATATTACCAAACGGGCGAGTGAGTTACATCAAGACATGGTAGCCTTACACATGTTAAATTAGATTGTAGCACCCTGTTTTGCGCGAGTGTATGGATGCGCGAAACCTACTATCGACAATTAAGCAACACACAAGTAGAGAGAAAAATCACACGTGAGATTTACGTGGTTAGGCAGAGTGCCTGCGTCTACGGCCAAAGAAACCCAACTCTCTTTAGTATTCCACTCTACGTAGGTTTAGGGTTACATATTACATTATATATATAATCTCTTCTTTCCTAGCCCCCAAGAAAGCCCCCATATAATGACCAAAATACTCTTGAACCAAAGCTCGGTCCCTGGCTAACCGTAAGGATCAATTCGATAAACCCGGAATTAAAGACATGAACCCAACACAACCATCACCAATGACTTGGAAACCTTGCGTGGAAACATTATTAACTTCTTGGAAACATTTTTACCAAAAAAAAAAACCTTCTTGGATACGTCAGTGTTTTTCTCTTATGGTGTTTTAAATACTTGCCAATGACTTGGAAATGTTACATGGAAGCATTAACTTCTTGGAAACATTTTTTCCCAAAAAAAAAAGAAAAAAGAAAAGAAGAGTAAATTAGCAAGAGGTCCCTTAACTGTGCCGTTTGAAGGCTCTGGTCCACAAAAATTTCCTTTAAGGCCTTAAGTCACGCAACTCGACATATTTCAGCCAGAACACACATTGTTATGACTGATTTGCCCCTATAACCATCCGTAGTTATGTCACGCATTTAATCCCTAGTTTTAAGCTCCTTAACATGAAATTTAATGACTGATTTGCCCCTATAAACATATCAAGCTGTCTCACAAATTTTATTTCTTAGCTTTAAATCAAATTTCAAAATTCAGAGGGAATGGTGATTGATTGATGTCTGCTACTTGTCCAAAACAACCGTTCCTCCCACGTGTATTCAGAAATGCTCGAGAACCAATTTGAAGTTTGGGATGTATGACTTCACCTTCATCGCCAAGACCTTCCTCCTCACCAGTGGAACCAGAAACTTAAACTGCTCCAAATGTGGTAAAACAAGTTGGGCGAGTGTTGTTATGTTGGTTTTCAATGCAACTCTAGCTACAGACATGAGTTCATAGGCTAGAGAAACACCCACTATTCCTTTCTCGTCTTCTCGTTGGTAGACGCAGTTGTAGTTGCTCTTGTTGATCCTTTGTGGGTTCTAAGTGTTTGGACGGGCTAGTATTTCGACCGCTTGCAGCATTTTCTTAAGTTTGAGAGTAGTAGAGCAACGAACCCATGTGGAAGATGTAGTTATAGAGGAGCATCGAGCGATCATTGCTAATTTTTTCTAGTTACACTTCTGTCAAAAATTAGATAAAATTTGTCAAAACCCCAAAATGGGGGTAGGATTAAGGGACTGTGATTACGGGGATCACTGTGGCATAATCTTATTTTTTTCTCCAGGATCCGCAAGGGTGAGAGTTTCAAGACCATCACTGTTATGGAACATTTAGCGGAAGCTTGCATTGCAGTGCATCCCGAAGTCCTGAGCTCAACAAATTCCGTGTTGCATCACTAATGGCTTATAGCTAAATCATACTGTACAATACGTCCTCAGATTAGTATAACATAAACAGAATATAAGTAAAGCTAGACAAGCAAAATTTAGGATAAAAGTTACAATGATGTATTAATTACATTCACCAAAATAAAATACCAATAGAGGCCAGTAAAGCATAATATAAAACTCAAAATAACACTCACAGGTGCTTAGCCTCTCATGTGCAAGGAACAGAGTCTACTTGACAACCTCTGCACCTCAATCAAACGTCACATGCGGCTAAACAACTGCCTCTTCAAAAACCATTCTAGGGTACAGATCAGGAAATAATGCCTACGGCACCAAGCGCAGGTCAAACAAATCACCTGGCAAGTATCCAAAAAAAAAAAAAAAAACATAGTTTGCAGGTATAAACAACATGTAAATAGCAGGTAATTCAACATAATTGCAATATCAGTAAGTCATGCAGATTAGTGCATAAAAATATGATTAACAGAATCATAAACGATAATTAATCGGACTACTGATTAATTGACAACATCTTCACACAATCTTTCATAAGGGGAACATCCTTTAGCCCCTAACAACCAGGTAGGTAGTACCTTAGAACTCGTCCTGGAGCCGTTAACCCTACTACGTGGAAACTTGAATCGAGCTAGGGTAAGTAGGTACTTTAGTGATGGGCCTTGTCACAGGAAAACCTAAATCGAGCACGGGCATTACTGACACCAGTCACATACAAGACACCCATAAAGGGAGCATTACATATATTTTTATATAGAAATAACAATAATAGCGTAGTGGTGTCGACTTGTAAATCAAAGCAAAATGCAAGGTTTCGGGTACGGTTCATGGCCCAACTCAGGGCATAACCAGGAATAATTGAGTAACCTGGGTACTCATAAGTTGTATGTTGCAGTAGGGGAAGAACAGATTATTCAAATGCTTAAAATGAGGAAACAGTGTTGATTCGGCTTTTAAAATAGTAAATCAAATTAAGTCGGGAATAAAACAGTAAACTGAGTTAAAGCGGCTATTAAAATAATATATTCTAAGTTCAGGAAATTCTATAGAAAAACGGAAAACATTTCAGGTAGGAATAGGAGACCCAAAACGGGTGGCAAAAGGCAAAGTGATCCGGGTAACTTGGAAAGGCAGGGTAACTAATTGCTCACACACAAATCGAGGAACCCTCTAAGGATCCGGGAACATCCAATTATGGTCAAAACAGGGCGAGAATCGCGTACTAAGACATCAGAGGGTGGGAATATCCAACCCCCAAGTTCAAATAAAAATATAAGTCATCGTGCTCCTCATGCAACCATAATTGTACGGATTTAAATATTGAGTTAAAATTTATATCGGGCAAGTCGGGGTAATGGGTTCATCATAGTCTAGGTCTCGATCTCTTTTTCAAGGAAAGAAAGTCTCTTTACATTGCCCGCGTTTTTAAGTCAAGAGCCCCTATTTTGAAGTCAGTGGACAATTTTTATTTCACTTAAACCTTGGTTAAAACACTCAAACTTCTGGTTCAAAAACTCAGAATTTCCCATGTGGTTAATCGGGTTAAAAACGGCTTCAAATGAGGCCAAAATCCACTTTGAAAACAAGTTTCGCGGGTCTAGGGGCGGCTGGCCAGCCAAATCACTGATTTAATTTTTCTGTTGTTCTTAATTATTTAAAAATGTTGACATTTTGCTAATGATATCTAAGGAAACCTAAAATTTGAAAATTTTCCAAGATGTTAATTGTAAGACCCCGACCCAAGTGACCACGATTAGCACTAATTAAGTCGTGTGTTAGTTCTAAGTGAGATTAGTGGATTTTGGTTAAGTTTGGGGATTAGAATAACTTTTATATAGTTTTGGAGAATTTTGAGAGCCTTTATGATCTAGTGGGACCCTTTGGGGGTTTCCTTTGTAACTTTGCGTGTACATGGAGAGGTTATTCGAGATTTCTGAAAAATAAATGTTTTAACTTTGTTTAACTTATCTCGTTAACCTCTACAACTTTCATGTTGACTCCATCCCCATTCAAGACCCCAAGACCCGACTTTTACAACTTCGAGGGCAAAATAATCTTTTTACACAAAGTCTAGACTCAAAATTCGATGTCTCCAAAACCCTTAATATATATACTTTTTGGAAACAAAATTTTTCGACGATCATTTTCCCTTCTTCATCGAACTCATCCGAGGCCCCGAAAACCATGTTTTTAGCCCGACAAGAATTGCTAGTGGTGGAACCCACCTTTACTTGCTATAAATAAGAGAGCTCTTCCCCCTTATCCCCTTTTCTAGCTCCAAAAACGTGGGAGAGGTGTGGTTGTGCTGCCCTAGGGTTTTCTTCTTCTCCTCCTTGTTTTTTCCATCCCAATACACTACCAATCTTCACCAAATGGAGCAATGGAGGTCATTTTCTTCTTTCTCACCTTGAAAGCTTCCTCTTGATACTATTGGAAGGGAAATCCAGCCACACTAGAGTCTCCTTTGAGCTCATATTGTCCATTTGAAGACCTTCCAAGTAAGATCCCACTTCCATCTTCTAGATTTGGGTTTTCCTAACCCTAGAGAGTCTTATTCTCTCCCATTACAAGCTCCCTCTTCCTCATTCCTTGTTTTGACCATTTAGGGTTCTAAATGGGTTTTTGTTTTGGGGGTTTTGTGTAGCTTAGAGATTGTGGCTTGGAGAGGGTGATTAGGAGTTGCTTAGCCATCTTGGGACCCAAGGCAAGTGGGTGAATGGATGAGTTTTGAGTGTTTACATATTTTTATGGAAAAATCTTGATTTACACTAATTATTCTTAGTGATTGTATATGTGTTTTCATCTATCCTTTTTGCTATGGTTACTATTGCTCTTAAAAATGCATATTGATAAGTCTATTTCTTCCTTATTTGTGTCTTGGAAATGTATGTATTTATGTTGTTAAAGCTTGCATATGGATTTCATATTGGATGGGTTTTCTCTTATGATGAATGTGGATGAAAAAGGAGATGATTTGTTATTTTTGGTGGAATGTTTTAATGGAGGAATGAATGTGGTTTTGACGTGGTTACTCCCCCCCCCCCCCCCCCCCCCCCCCCCCTCCTCCTTTATGTGAAGGAATGGTGGTTCCAAGGAGATTTGCAAGAGAAGAAAAGAAGGAGCCAAACTGCACATCAGAAACAACTTTTGTAACAGTTCGCTCGAGCAAACCCCATCCAAAGGTCAGTTGTCTCGAGCTAACTTGAAAGCTCACTCGAGCAAACCCCATCCAGAGGGTAGTTGGCTCAAGCTAACTTGACAGTTCCCTCGAGCCAACCTGATCTAGGCAAGTCCGCTCGAGCGAAACCCTTCCAGAGGGTTTGCTCCTTCCATAGAGCCTGTCACGCCCCCAAACCGGAACCTCGGGGGCGCGAATGGGATTAAGGATAATTATATTTTTCTCCCAAGATCCGCATGTGTGAAGACAACACATTCCAACACACTATGAATATTTTGTGGAAGCTTTCGTAGTGTTGCGACCCGGAGTCCGTAGCCATCGGATTCCATGTCGCATTCAACCGCTAGCACATATCTATTATATCAAGAACCATATCAGACTGGAGTAAACCATCACAACAAAGTACAGAGTTGACAGTAACAGGATAAGCATTCCCACATATGTTCAAGTTACAAATTATCAATGTACATTAATTAAGAATCCCAAGAAAAGGCTAATAAAAGCCATACTATAACAAGATAAAAACCACTTCCCATATGTGACGCAACTCCGATGTCAAGCTCAATGTCTACATGACATAGCTGACAAAACAACCTGCAAATCATGGTCACGGCCAACAAAAGCACTCATCTCGAGACGAAAGAGTCTGGACCTGAGCACCAAAATTGTGGGTCAGACACTACGGGCTGGCAGGTGGATGAAAAGATAATAAATGTGCTGAAAAATAGAGCATGTGATAATTCATATTATTTGATCAAAGGCTGCATATAATTAAAACGGGTGGAAAATCATAGATCTCTGACAAAACATGTATTCATTTAAAACATGAGTAAAACATGGATATTTGACAAATCAAGTGTTCCTCTAAAACATGTATAAACATAGAGATCTGGCAAAATAAGTTTTCATTTGTAACATATGTAAAAGCATGGATATTTGACAAATCGGGTATTCATTTAAAACATGTAAGTGCTCCAAGGAACGGGAAACAATATAACAATAGCTGAATTTACCTTGGAAAACATTAAAGCCTGTTAAAACAATATTTTTTATGAAAAAGAATGCATTATCAGTTGGGAAGCATATATGAAATATAAAACATGAAAGGTGTGAGAACCCGACCCCTAATTTCCTGAATTAGTGTTGTTTTATTTGTGGATTAGTTTCTTTTTGTGGGATTAGTGTTTGTTGGGTTGAGTTTGTGAGCTAGAATGATTTTTCACTAGTTTTGGGGAGTTTTGAGTGCCTTTGTGATTAGTGGGACCCTTTGGGGGGTTCTTTTAGTGACTTTGCGCGTGATTGGTGAAAAGTCCTGGGGATCCGAACCCTAGAGGGCGGGTGAATAGGGTGAGCTTCAATTATGACCAATTTTAACCAAATTTAACTTCTTTAACTTAAACTAGTCACAAGTGATGATTACAAATAAAATGCGGAAGCTTAATAAAAACAATCACCACAAAGCAAACACCATCACACAAGGATTTATAGTGGTTCGGCCTCAATGCCTACATCCACTACCGGCTTGTGATCCAACACCCCACCGGATTTCCACTATTTATGCTTTTCAATAGGCTAAGCAATAACCTTTACAATATGCTTTTCAAGGCTTAGCAATAACCTTTACAATGATGTTTTTCAAGGCTCAACATCAACCTAACATTATGCTTTTATAGGCTAAGCAATAACCTCTTCAACCATAGGTTGGTTATCTCACTAAGTTAGTGTCTATAATACACTTGATGGAGATTCAATTAAGCTCATTACAATGCCTCTTAATTAGGCGGATATGGAAGTGAAAAACTAACTCACACAAACACTTAATGAATGCAAAGATGTATGCTCATGATGTGTGTGTGTGTGATGTCCTCAATCATTTTGAAAATGAAAGCTCATAAAGTATGCCTAAGGATTTTGAAAGTTTTAGCTCATGAAAACATTTATGATTGAGGAAAGAATACAAGTCACATGTTAAAAGTAACAACTTGTTAATGATATCAAAGATTCACAAGTTGTATGAAATTAATTAGCTCTAAACATGTGATGCATAGGGATGTCAATCAAATCAACAATGTAGCTCAAAACATAAAAATAGATTTGATTGAAATAAGGGGACAAATCATATGTAATTATAAATACAACTTGAATATGATATACCAATCAATGCAAAGCAAGTTGTAAAACTTTAAAATAAATTCACATATGATTTGTAAAGATGTTGAATCCACAACATAAGATATATTTTGAAAGAGACTTTCTTATAATGAAAAACAACACCCAAAGATTCAACCAAGTATATGAATCATGTTACATATAATTTCAAAGATTCTTTCATTAACATGATCTACTTAGATTTACCAAATAAAGTACTACTTGGATTGAATCAATGGTGATGCATCCAAAACAATAGATCAATTCAAAATATAAAACATGCTAAGGATACAACACATCATAGGTTAACATGCTACAAAAGATTTATCAAAGATAAAACAAAACATGAAAACATATGATATGTAAAGAAGTTGAATCCAAAACATAAGATAGTTTTGAAAGTGATTTTCTTATGATGGAAAACAACACCCAAAGATTCAACCAAGTATATGGATCATGTTACATCTAATTTCAAAGATGTTTCCATTAACATGATCTACTTAGATTTACCAAAGATAAAGTACTACTTGGATTGAATCAATGGTGATGTATCCAAAACAATAAATCAATTCAAAACATAAAACATGTTTAGGATACAACACAACATAGTTTATCATGCTACAAATGATTTACCAAAAATAAAACAAAGCATGAAAACATATGATTAAGGAAAGTAGAGCCTACTTGGTGATTTAACTTCATTAATCCAAGCTTTAGCTTTCCTAATGATCCCCTCCATCCCTTAGTTCATTTCCCTTCTATTTGCCTCAAAACCCCTCAAGGAGGGCCTTAAAATTCCCAACTTTTGGCAAAGGAAAGAACTCATATTTATAGCAAAAAGTGCCCAACGGCTAGTCCTCGGTCGACCTGCAAACAGGTCTCGGTCGACCGGGATCACACAACGGGCAGATTTCTAACCGTTGGTGCTCCCAGGCACTTTCTGCCTGCAGTGTTCCCGGTCGACCGAGACCTCTGCGCCGGTCGACCGGCGACACTGCGGGGACCAAAAAATCCAACTTTTGCAAATTCAAAGTTTTTCTTTGTGGAACTTTTTGGGCCACTAAATCAAGCTTAAAAACATGTTTTAAATCATTCTAAGGGTTTTAAAACATGAAACATAAAAAGCCAAAAAAGATTTGAAACTTTAAAACCAATGGCTTGCTTGATTTCTAAAAACTCTTTTCTAAAAACAAATGCATCCAAGATTGAAAACAAATCATGCATAAATTGATACTTTTACAACTCTTAAAAACCATGCATGTATAAAACAAGATTTCAAGATTTCTTAAATCAATGCATATGTGTGTAAAACAAATGATGCTAGAATGATAATGCATCCATCAAATTGCAATCTACAAAATTCCTAACAATTGGGAGATTATTCAAAATTTCTGATAATTCTTGTTTTAGTCTCGTTTAACTTAGTTTGTTAATCTCTACAACTTTCGTGTTCACTCCGTACCCATTCGAAGCTCCGAAAATCAGTTTTTCCAGCCCTGGGGGCAAAATCGGTCTTTTCACATTGAATCTGGACCCAAATTTCGAGATCCCAGAACCATGCCAAAATCATACTTTTTAAAAACTAGATTTTATGGGAAACATTTTCCTCTTCTTCGTCGATCGTATCCGAGGCCCAGAAATTGATGTTTTAATCCTGACAAGTTTAAGTTATGGTGGGGCCCACACCCACCCTTTTATAAAAGGGATCAGCCCCTCTCTTCCTCTCCCATTCGTTCCAGCACACTTGAGGGGGGAGGAACTTCAGCTCCATAGGGCTTTTGCCCTTTTATTCTTCTCCTTCTTGCTTCCTTTCACAAAACACACCTCCAAACCTTGCAAAATGGAGATTGGAGCTCAACTTCTTCTTCTTCATCATTCTAGCTTCCCATGGACACCATTATTGTACAAATCTCAGCTTGGCAACCCCTATTTCAAGCTTCTTATTGTTGATTGATGGCCATAGAGGTAAGGACTTCTTTCCATCTCTATTGTTGAGCTATGGTTTTCCCTTAGATTCTATTTCCTAGTTTGGTTTGAGCCCATTCCTTGTCTTTCATTGTTTAACCCATTTTAGGGTTTGTTTTGGGGGTTTTGCTTGTAGCTTTGGAGCTTGGATTTGGAAGAGTGTTTAAGCTTGATTTCTTGATTAGAAGACCCAAGGCATGTGGATGAATGGATCGTTTTGATTATTGACATGTTTTGTGAGAAAAGCTTGATTCATTAATGGTTTTGATGATTTTAATACTTGTCTTTTGCTATGATTAATATTGATTTCGAAATGTGCTTATTGATGAGTCTATTTCTCTCTTGTTCATAGTTGGAAATGTATGCATCATGTTGTCAAGATTTCAAATTGTTTCACATAAATGAGTTTTCTTTACCTTGAGATTAATTGTGAATGGAAAGAATGGAAAGGGAGAAATTTGAAATGAGGAGAATGGAAGTGTTGAATGATGCATTTGAGGAGCTTTTTAGCTCATTTGATGTCTTGAACACATTGGTTTATAGTTTTCATTATTTCTTGTTAATAGCTCAATGGATCCTTGTGATTAGTGGGTTTCTTCTCTCTTTGGTGATTGAATGTAAAAAGATGGAGGTATTTGGGATGGATGTTTGTGGAATTTGATGGCGTATGGGAGGAGCTTTTAGCTCATTTTATTGTATGAAGATGAATGGGAATGAAGGGAAATGATTTAAGGGAGAAAAATGGCTCAAATCTGGTTACAGAAGGGCTTTTCCACACCCAGCGGTCACCTGTCGGCTAGCCGCCAGTCACCGCCAGATAACCGCACAGCCGCGGTCACTTTTCCAGAGAGCTTGATTTCTTCTCCAAAGGCGCGGTCAGCCACACGGTTAGCCAGCGGCTAACCGCCGAACCCATCGGCGGTTAACCGCTAGCCAACCGAACCATTTCGGTTACTTTTCCAGTAAGCTGCACTTTGTCGGGCCAACCGCGGTCAGCCAGTGGCTAACCACTGAACCCAGCGGCGGCTAACCGCCAGCTGACCGCTAGGTGATCGAAATCACCCAGAAACCCCTGAAATGAAGAGAAATTAAGACAAATGGAAGGGGTTTATATCCCAATCATTCGTGAACCCTTTTAGAGAATGATGGGGACTGTTCATCGGGAGATACGTATGAAGCCTGTTTGAGGAGAGAACTATGTCGCAAAGATTCATTGAAGTTTTGAATTCACAAAAGTGTATAAGGAGCCCGAATGTCTTCAAATTCAAAGAGTACCAAGTCTATATCGAAATCGACATACGGAACCCCTATTCACCTTAAACAAAGCAGGAAATCTATATTTTACCCGAAAGTGTATTAGTTCATTGTATTTCCTTATTCCCGAGACTTACATTACATGACTTGTTTTCCCGAAAGCATCGAAGTTACACTGGTAACAGTTACTTGTCCCGAAATGTATTGCCCGACGTGAAATGACAGTTGTGCCTTGAGCATTCTTGCCCCGCCCGTTTATGTACTTGCACTTGATGTATTTCATATATGTTTGATTTTGTCATTTGACCTATGAGTCGGCACCACTAAGCTTGGATAACCTCATTGGTCTGATCCACCGACTTGGAGATCCCCCTCTTGTCCCGCCAGCTGCAGTTTGGATCCCGCTACCCAGTTATTACCGTGGTCTTGTCCCGATACCGCAGATTGCTAATGTGGTTCCCGATGCCCGGCTCGTTGCCGTGGTCATATATAGTATATGTATATGTATTTATACGATCCATTGTTTCTCCTCACCTCGAGTGACTGAGATCAGTGCCTAGTTATTGCTCTGTCACTTTAGTGATAGAGGACTTAGCTTCGTGTGGTTGCCATCTTGCCAGTTCGCGATTCCTTGGATACCCTACATGTTTTCTATTGCTTATTTGTTTTCCGGTAAATGATTCATTTCTTTTATGAAAGTTATTATTTAAACAGGTGTTAATATTTTCCAAGTTAAATTCAGTTATTGTTATATTGTTTTCCGTTCCTTGTACACACACGCTTTAAATGAACACCCGGTTTGTCGAATACTCATGCTTTTACATATGTTACAAATGAACATTGGTTTTGCCAGATTTCTATGGTTACACACGCTTTAAATGAATACCTGATTTGTTAAATATCCGTGCTTTTAAATATGTTTTAAATGACATTTGTTTTGCCAGATCCCTATGTTTACACATGTTTTAAATGAACACCCGATTTGTTAAATATTCATGCTTTTACATATGTTTCAAATGAACATTTGTTTTGCCAGATTTCTATGGTTACACACGCTTTAAATGAATACCCGGTTTGTCGAATACTCATGCTTTTACATATGTTTCAAATGAACGTTTGTTTTGCCAGACCTTTATATTTACACATGTTTTAAATGAACACCCGATTGTCAAATATCTATGCTTTTATAGATGATGTATATGAACATATGTTTTGTTAGATCTGCATGTTTAACTCAAGCTTTAAACGAATACATGTTTTGTCAGAGATCCACGATTTTCAACCCGTTTAATTATATGCATCATTTGATCAAATAGCATGATTTATCATCTGTTTTATTCTTCAGTATATTTATTATCTTTTCATCCACCTGCCAGACCATCGTGTTTGACCCACTACTTTTGGTACTCAGGTCCAGACTTCTTCATCCCGAGATGAGTGCTTTTGTTGGCTGTGGAGCCATGTTTTACAGGTTGTTTTGTCGGCTATGTCATGTAGACATTGAGCTTGACATCGGAGTTGCATCACATTTGGGTAGGGGTTATTAACTTGTTATTGTATGGATTTTATTAGCCTTTTCTTGGGATTCTTAATTAATGTACATTGATAATTGTAATTTGAACATATATGGGAATGTAATATCCTGTTACTGTCAGCTCTGTACTTTTTTGTGATGGTATACTCCAGTCCGATATGGTTCTTGATATAATAGTTATATGCTAGAGGTTGAGTACGATGCGGAATCCGATGGCCACAGACTCCGGGTCGTAACGCCTCGAAAGCTTCCGCAAAAATATTCAGAGTGTATTGGAATGTGTTGTCTTCACACACGTGGATCTTGGGAGAGAGAAAAATATAATTATCCTTAATCCCATTCGCGCCCCCGAGGTTCCGGTTTGGGGGCGTGACTAAAGGTACCAAGGAAACTGGCAAGATGGCAACCACACTGAGCTAAATCCTCCATCACTAATGTGATGAGAGCACGCTAGAGGCGTTGGTCTCGGACACTCGAGGTGACGAGAACCAACTAAATATATATACAAATAGCTAGACAAGACCACGGTCGCGGAACCGGGTAACGAGACAGGCAGGATCCAGACTGTAGCTGGCAGGAGCAAGATGGGGACACCAAGTCGGTGGATCAAGCCAACAAGGTTGTCCAAGCTTAGTGGTGCCGACTTATAGGTTACAAGCGAGAAATCAAGACATATACATGTTGGGATTGGTGTATGCCCTAAAGCCCACTGACTGCACTCACATCTCTGTAACTGGATATTTATTGGTTATTTAATGGAATGACATCTTTCTCTTTATACTTGTGTATATGTATGGTTGTATAAGGCCCATTGTTTTCTAGTAAATGACTCAGGTGTGTAGTGGCTACACACAGTAAGGTCTGAGTCATGGACACTTGAAACAATAAACATGTTCATAACTGAGAGATGGAGTTGGGCACTTCATCTTGGTATAAGTTATAATGAGATACTCTCCTGTATTCAGGGTGACTTACCTTAGTCAAGGAGGACTTTCCGGATTTATCTCATTAGTGCATGTGTCATGCATTGAACAGGACCACTTGTAGGTGTGATCTCTGAAATAGTACTATCACAGAGAGAGATCAAATCACCTCTTGCTACTAAGTGACCAGTGCTCTTAATCTTGAGCATTTGTGGATGAACTGACGAAGTCAAGTTCTTGTGCTTTAATTCACTATGGGTGAGATCCTGTTCATGGGTCAACAGCTCTGTGTTTTGGGTACTCAGGCTTGATTAGTTGGGACGTGCAAATGCAATATGGAATCTATGCCATCGTGTGATGGAATGATCGTCCTCTTAGAATTATCCGATTAATCATCAGAATCTAAGATCTTAGTATATGGATGTTCCATATGGATATTGAACTTGTGGGTCGCTCCCTGGATCAAGAGAATGATATCCGGATGATGATTAAGTCAAGGGAATGAAGTTCTAAGGTTGAGATGTAATAAAAAAGGTAGATAGTACATCGGTTAACCTACTTGATTATGGATGTTACATAGAGGGGCATTGTGGTCATTGTACTTGGTAGGTCAAAGACAATCGTCTATTTACGATGAGCTTTATTTGCAATTTAATATTTGTCCCTGGAGTGCAACCATAACTCTCTAGTGGAATGAGTTAGGGTTAAAATGATCTTAATGTTGCTATGGGGTTAGCATGGACATTTTGGTCATTTTGGGAGCCAAGGGCAAATATGTCTTTTGGTCCCTCTTCTAGCCACTTTCCTATATTGGCATGGTTTCCTAATTTAATTAGATGATATGTGGTTGAATTATTTTGTGGAAGAATAATTTTGAGTTTAAATTCTAATAGGCTCTTGATGGCATACATGAATTTAACTCTAGCTAAATTATTGACTAGTGGGCCATGGTGTGTTTAGCTATCTTGTGGGCCAGCCATAAGTGGAGCCCCTTGTGTGAGGTTTCCAAGTTTGATTAAGTATCTTTACTTGGAAGGAAAGACTCCTCTTTGGGTAAGAATTCCATTGATTAAAGGTTACTAATTTTAGTGTCTTTAATTAGTAAGTGTTGCACAACTAAAGGGGAAGGTTGCTATCCTTTTTAGGGATTGGCATTCCTATTGGAAAGAGTATTCCTTAAAGGAATCAAATCTTTATATATATATGGGAGTCTCCTTTGGGCGTGCAACACACAAGAGAAGAGATCAAGTGGCTGAAATTAAACCCTAGGGGCGTGAATCACCATAGTGATCCATTGGCCGCCCAAAGCAAGAGAGAAGAACACACACGCCCACCCCATTGCTGCCCTCTTCTTCTTCATAGGAGAGGAGATCAGGTCTTGGGTTGTTTCTACAAAGAGAAGTTCAGAAAACCCTTCTTAGGATTCCATAGTTTGATCCCACCATCAACACCAATCAGATTGGGAAGTGGAATAGAAGAGAAGACCAAAGGAGAAGCTACTGCAGAAAATTCCTGCAACTAGCATAGCTTACTGCTGGCTGATATCAGACCTTTGGAGCATTTTTTTCAAAGACTTGAGACCTTCAAATCAGCAAGGTATTAGTCCTCTAACATCTCCTTACTTTATACACATGTTGATCATGGTTTCATGGAGTTTTTATGCATGATTCATGGCTGGAAAATCAGATTAGTTTCAAGTTTTAAAACAAGATCAGCCATGGACGTCTACTTGTATCTGATTTCAGATCTTTAATGCATATTCTTTCAATGGTATCAGAGCCACTCCATGATTAATCATGATCCCATGTTGTGTGGTTTTCATTCCTAGATTAATTAAGGGCATGGTGGCGCCCTTTAGGTTGTTATTTCCTGCATTAATAGTGTGCAGGAATTTTTTCTAGGCTGCAGGAATTGTTTCCATGCTGCTGGAATAATTCCAGAATGCTTTTTACTACATGTATGAAGTGCAAGAATTGTTTCCATGCTGCTGGAATAATTCCAGAATGCTTTTTACTACATGTATGAAGTGCAGGAATTGTTTCCATGCTGCTGGAATAATTCCAGAATGCTTTTTACTACATGTATGAAGTGCAGGAATTGTTTCCATGCTGCTGGAATAATTCTAGAATGCTGTTTACTACATGTATGAAGTGCAGGAATTGTTTCCATGCTGCTGGAATAATTCCAGAATGCTGTTTTCTATATGTTTGAAGTGCAGGAATTTTTTCCAGGGTGCTGGAATTATTTCAGATCACTATATAGTGCTGTACATAGCACAATGAATGCACTAACCTCTTTGTTTGCAGCCATATAATTGCATCCTTGATGGTTCGCATGTATGTGTGTGGATTTGGATGTTTTTTAATTAGTTGGAAATTGTACGGTTGCGCGGTTAGCAACCATAGGAGATTGTAATTTTTCCTTAATTTGATTTCAACTAGTCTTGATGTAAGCTTTCTTGAAAAGCATAGGGATCTCCAATGTAATTTTTGGTTTTTGCTTTTCATGGGTTTGCTTGTATAAATTAATTTATTGTAACAAGCAAGGAGAAGAAAGCTTCAAAGATTGCATGGTTGCAATTAGAGGAGGATCCCATGGTGGTGGATGCAACGAAGGTTTCCTAGTGCGAAAAGGACTCTTAACCAAGTTTCCTAGTTGGATAAGGAATCCTAGTTGGAAAAGGATTTGAAGTCCAAAAATAGCAGGGAGCCATCAAGGATTGCATTCTTTAATTTGCTTTTATATATGGAATGCATGGTTGAATGCTTTATATAATTGCTATGTTTATCACCTAGTAACATGGCCACCACTAGGTTCTTAAAATTGGCATCTTTCTATATTGGATTGTTTTTGTTTGGCAAATTGTTTTAAACGGATCTTAGACCAGCACCTTCTATTTGTCTAAGGTTTAAAATTGGATAGGGTTTAGTTTATCTTGGTACCCTAAGTTTCCAAGAGAGGCCAAACTAAAATCTAATATGTTGCTACCCTAGTGGGCCCATAACCCTCAGGTCCCAAGACCTTTAAACCCTAGTGTGAAATAATCAAGTGGGAGAGGGGTTTGGGAAAACCCCATGGCCTTCCATTTTAGGTTCATGCTATCTCATTAGAGTGTTAGTGGGAGCGGCCATCCCTTCGATGGAGTTCTTTACTAAAGATCGCTTCGATGGGTTAGTGGGTGAACTAATGTGAATATTCGTAATGAGGTGTTAGTGGGAGCAACCATCCTTTCGGTGGAGTTCTTTACTAAAGATCACTTCTATAGAATGTCAATGAAGTGTTGGTGGGAGCGGCCATCCCTTCGGTGGAGCTCTTTACTAAGGTTCACTTCAAGGGTTGATTGGAGTCACTTCCCTTCGGAGGACTCAAGTCATAGACATTCTGGGAACGTTCATAAAAGATGGTAATACACTTGACATAAGACGGTAATGACCTCTCCCTAGGAGTTAGAGTTGTTTGTCATATGAGGCCAAACTAATCAGTGATTGGACTATCACTGGATATGCGTATCCAGACAGTGATGATCCAAATAAGCAGACCTTAACTCAACGTAACTGTAGGCTCGGCCATCCCTTCGATGGAGGGTCTATGAGGAGGTTGAGACACTGATACATTATTATTAGGGTTAAATAATGTAAAAAGTCTTGTGCATGTTTTTTCCTTTTACTACAAGCACAATATACATGTTACATATATACTGCCTGTCTAATTATAACCTGTTATATATATCCAGAGAGATGGGGAAGGATTCCTTTAGCCCGTTGATGAGTATTCTGATTGAGAACAAATTGACTGGCCCAAATTACGTAGACTGGAAAAGAAACCTTAACATAGTACTCACCGCTGAAGAGTACAAGTATGTTTTGTCGGAACCCTGTCCTACCATTGATGATTATTCTACAGATGACCAGCTAGATGCTGAAAGGAAATGGAAAAAGGCGAATAGCATGGCCAAATGCTACATGCTTGCTTCCATGTCCAACGTGTTGCAAACGCAGCATGAGCAAATGGACACAGCTTCAGATATCATGTTGTCCTTGTCTGAGATGTTCGCAGACAGAAGCAGGCCAGCTAGGCAAGCTGCTTTAAGGACAATCATGAATTCTAGGATGGCTGAGGGAACACCTGTCAGAGAGCACATGCTCAAAATGATGGATTGTTTCAATGAAGCTGAGATCCTAGGGGCTGAGATTGATGCAGGGAGTCAGACTGATATGATTCTAGAAACTCTGCCGGGGTCTTTCAATCAGTTCAAGCTCAACTTCAACATGAGCAAGATGGACATGACTCTCTCTGAGTTAATGAAAGAACTCCAGGCGGCAGAGGCCATCATGAAGCCTAAAGGCCAACTTCACTTTTCCTCTAAACTCAACCCGAAAGGGAAAAAGTTCAAGAAGAAGCAGGGTAAGGGAAAAGGACAGAAAAAGGGCAATGCTGGGAAAAAGGACAAAGGCACAGGTGAAAAGCCCAAAGGGAAATGCTTTAAGTGCGGCCTCAAAGGTCACTGGAAGAAAGATTGTCCCAAGCTCCTAGGCTCAGCTAAGAAAGGTATATCTCTTTCCTACTACATTGAAACCTGTCATGTGTTTGATTCTACTGATTCCTGGATAGTAGACTCTGGAGCCACTAATCATATCTGCAATTCATTGCAGGGGTTTCAGATAATGAAAAAGCTTAAGAAAGGGGAGTTTGACCTTAGAGTTGGAAATGGAGCAAAGATCTGGGCTGTTGCAGTGGGAGCAGTTACCTTACATTTTCCGCATGATAGGATATTAGTTTTAAACAATGTTATTTATGTTCCGGACATAAGGAAGAATTTAATTTCAGTTTCCAGACTCATTGAATTTAATTATTCAGTTTCTTTCCATTCTGGTGTTGATATCAGTAGATATGGAAATATTATATGTTCCGGTAGAATGCATGATAACTTATTTTATATATATCCTATTGCTCCCTCACTGCATAATGTACAACTAGAAAGCTCATCTTCCCTCAAGAGGAATGTATCTTCGACCAATGACACTTATCTTTGGCACTTACGTTTGGGTCATATTAACCTAAAACGGATTCAGAGGTTGGTAGAGGATGGGCTTCTGAGCTCACTAGATCTCGAACCTTTTCCTCAGTGTGAATCTTGTCTCATGGGAAAGATGACCAAAAGGTCATTCTCTGGAAAGGGACTGAGGTCAAAGGAGTTGTTAGAATTGGTTCACACTGATGTGTGTGGTCCTATGAACAAACTAGCTAGAGGAGGTTATGAGTATTTCATCACCTTCACTGATGATTACTCTAGGTATGGATATGTGTACCTAATGCGACGCAAGTCTGAAGCGTTTGATAAGTTCAAACAATTCAAGGCTGAGGCGGAGCTACAACTAGGGAAACATATCAAAGCTCTTCGATCTGATCGAGGTGGCGAATACCTCCTGGGTGAGTTCAAGGAGTACCTCACACAACATGGGATTGTGTCTCAATTGTCTGCACTGGGTACACCCCAGCAAAATGGTGTAGCAGAGAGAAGAAACCGTACCCTTTTTGATATGGTAAGGTCCATGATGAGTCATGCAACCCTACCCATATCTTTTTGGGGATATGCCCTAGAAGCAGCAGCATACATTTTGAATCTGGTACCTTCTAAATCAGTACCTAGGACACCTCAAGAAATGTGGACAGGACGAAAACCCAGTTTAAAACATATCCACATTTGGGGTTGTCCAGCTTATGTACTGAATGATAAAGCTACCAAGCTAGAACCCAGATCAGAAATGTGCTACTTCATTGGGTATCCTAAGGGAACGAGAGGAGGCATCTTTTATCATCCAAAGGAGCAAAAGGTGCTTATCAGCACTCATGCTAGATACTTGGAGGATGATTGCATGATGCACCAAGAGCTTGGTTATAAAGAAACACTTGAGGAGATTCTTTCAGAAACTCCTGCAACATCTGTGCCAGATCCTGAGATTGTAGAAAATCAAGACATTCCTTTTAACACTCCGGAGCCTCGTCGTAGTGGGAGAATTACTAGACCACCAGATAGATACTTGGGAGTGTCTTTTATGACAGACTCCGAGGATCTGGTTGAGGATCCTACTAGTTACGATGAAGCAGTAACGGACATAGATGCTGACATGTGGCAGCAAGCGATGAAATCTGAATTGGATTCTCTGTATTCCAATCAAGTCTGGGAACTTGTGGATGCACCTGAAGGGATCAAACCCATAGGGTGCAAGTGGATCTACAAGAGAAAGAGAGGAGTGGATGGGAAGGTTGAAACCTTCAAAGCAAGACTGGTGGCGAAAGGATATACTCAGAAAGAGGGTATCGATTATGAGGAAACTTTTTCGCCAGTAGCCATGCTTAAGTCCATAAGGATTCTCTTAGCCATCGCATGTCATTATGACTACGAGATATGGCAAATGGATGTCAAGACAACTTTTCTAAATGGAAGTCTTGACGAATGCATCTATATGATGCAACCAGAGGGATTCATTGCTGGTGGCCAAGAGAACATGGTCTGTAAACTTAAGAAGTCCATTTATGGACTTAAGCAAGCATCTAGGGCATGGAACATCAAGTTTAATCAGGCAGTCAAATCCTTTGGCTTTGATCAAAACATTGATGAACCATGTGTGTATAAGAAAGGGAGTGGAAACGCAGTTGCATTTTTAGTCCTATATGTGGATGACATATTACTCATTGGAAATGATGTTGGCATCTTGTCATCTACAAAGGTTTGGTTATCATCTCAATTTCAGATGAAGGATTTGGGTGAGGCGAGCTATGTCTTAGGGATCAAGCTTTTGCGAGATCGCAAGAACAAGATGTTAGCCTTATCCCAATCTTCGTATATTGAGAAGATATTGGTCAAGTATAGCATGCATGACTCCAAGAAGGGCTTGCTACCTTCTAGACATGGAGTACCACTATCTCGGAATCAATGTCCGAAGACACCTGAGGAGATAGAAAGCATGAGGAGAGTACCATATGCATCAGCTGTTGGAAGCCTCATGTATGCAATGTTGTGTACTAGACCAGATATTTGCTTTGCCGTTGGCATGGTTAGCAGATATCAATCAAACCCTGGACCTATGCACTGGACAGCAGTTAAGCATATATTCAAGTATCTTCGGAGAACGAAAAATTATATGCTAGTCTACCCAGCAGATGATCTAACGCCACTTGCGTATACAGACTGTGATTTCCAGTCGGATGTAGATGGCAGAAAGTCTACCTCAGGATACGTCTTTACTCTATCAGGAGGGGCTATATCATGGAGAAGTGTCAAGCAAGATTGTACTGCTGATTCTACCATGGAAGCAGAGTATGTGGCGGCATCGGAAGCTGCGAAGGAAGCAGTATGGCTCAGAAAATTCCTATTGGAATTGGGAGTAGTTCCTGCAGTGCAAAAACCGATTGTCATGTACTGCGATAATACTGGTGCAGTAGCTAACTGCAAAGAGCCCAGGAATCACAAAAAAGGCAAGCATATTCAGAGAAAGTACCACTTGATCCGGGAATTCGTACAGGATGGAGAAATAGTGGTAGAGCAGATTGCCTCAGCAAATAACTTAGCTGACCCATTTACTAAGACTCTTACTGAGAAAGTCTTTACTTCACATGTTGAGTCTATGGGAGTTAGGTTAGGTCGTAGTGATCTTTAGTGCAAGTGGGAGATTGTTGGGATTGGTGTATGCCCTAAAGCCCACTGACTGCACTCACATCTCTATAACTGGATATTTATTGGTTATTTAATGGAATGACATCTTTCTCTTTATACTTGTGTATATGTATGGTTGTATAAGGCCCATTGTTTTCTAGTAAATGACTCAGGTGTGTAGTGGCTACACACAGTAAGGTCTGAGTCATGGACACTTGAAACAATAAACATGTTCATAACTGAGAGATGGAGTTGGGCACTTCATCTTGGTATAAGTTATAATGAGATACTCTCCTGTATTCAGGGTGACTTACCTTAGTCAAGGAGGACTTTCCAGATTTATCTCATTAGTGCATGTGTCATGCATTGAACAGGACCACTTGTAGGTGTGATCTCTGAAATAGTACTATCACAGAGAGAGATCAAATCACCTCTTGCTACTAAGTGACCAGTGCTCTTAATCTTGAGCATTTGTGGATGAACTGACGAAGTCAAGTTCTTGTGCTTTAATTCACTATGGGTGAGATCCTGTTCATGGGTCAACAGCTCTGTGTTTTGGGTACTCGGGCTTGATTAGTTGGGACGTGCAAATGCAATATGGAATCTATGCCATCGTGTGATGGAATGATCGTCCTCTTAGAATTATCCGATTAATCATCAGAATCTAAGATCTTAGTATATGGATGTTCCATATGGATATTGAACTTGTGGGTCGCTCCCTGGATCAAGAGAATAATATCCGGATGATGATTAAGTCAAGGGTATGAAGTTCTAAGGTTGAGATGTAATCAAGAAGGTAGATAGTACATCGGTTAACCTACTTGATTATGGATGTTACATAGAGGGGCATTGTGGTCATTGTACTTGGTAGGTCAAAGACAATCGTCTATTTACGATGAGCTTTATTTGCAATTTAATATTTGTCCCTGGAGTGCAACCATAACTCTCTAGTGGAATGAGTTAGGGTTAAAATGATCTTAATGTTGCTATGGGGTTAGCATGGACATTTTGGTCATTTTGGGAGCCAAGGGCAAATATGTCTTTTGGTCCCTCTTCTAGCCACTTTCCTATATTGGCATGGTTTCCTAATTTAATTAGATGATATGTGGTTGAATTATTTTGTGGAAGAATAATTTTGAGTTTAAATTCTAATAGGCTCTGGATGGCATACATGAATTTAACTCTAGCTAAATTATTGACTAGTGGGCCATGGTGTGTTTAGCTATCTTGTGGGCCAGCCATAAGTGGAGCCCCTTGTGTGAGGTTTCCAAGTTTGATTAAGTATCTTTACTTGGAAGGAAAGACTCCTCTTTGGGTAAGAATTCCATTGATTAAAGGTTACTAATTTTAGTGTCTTTAATTAGTAAGTGTTGCACAACTAAAGGGGAAGGTTGCTATCCTTTTTAGGGATTGACATTCCTATTGGAAAGAGTATTCCTTAAAGGAATCAAATCTTTATATATATATGGGAGTCTCCTTTGGGCGTGCAACACACAAGAGAAGAGATCAAGTGGCTGAAATTAAACCCTAGGGGCGTGAATCACCATAGTGATCCATTGGCCGCCCAAAGCAAGAGAGAAGAACACACACGCCCACCCCATTGCTGCCCTCTTCTTCTTCATAGGAGAGGAGATCAGGTCTTGGGTTGTTTCCACAAAGAGAAGTTCAGAAAACCCTTCTTAGGATTCCATAGTTTGATCCCACCATCAACACCAATCAGATTGGGAAGTGGAATAGAAGAGAAGACCAAAGGAGAAGCTACTGCAGAAAATTCCTGCAACTAGCATAGCTTACTGCTGGCTGATATCAGACCTTTGGAGCATTTTTTTTCAAAGACTTGAGACCTTCAAATCAGCAAGGTATTAGTCCTCTAACATCTCCTTACTTTATACACATGTTGATCATGGTTTCATGGAGTTTTTATGCATGATTCATGGCTGGAAAATCAGATTAGTTTCAAGTTTTAAAACAAGATCAGCCATGGATGTCTACTTGTATCTGATTTCAGATCTTTAATGCATATTCTTTCAATACATATATATACAGGAAGGTGTGTAACACCTTAGCAGGCGGGACATGGTGCACATAGGCACATAAATCACGTTCATGTCTGGTCATGCATATACAGGCTAGCAGGACACTTAAAAGTGTATAGTTCAGGCTTTCTGGAACAAGCTAGCCAAATCACGAGAAAACAGGCGAGTGTATATGAAATCCAAGTACACGAAAACACAATAAAGATTTCCACAAGATACCAGACTATGCATTGAGGATTTAATATTTAAATCAAGGTGTATATTGTCCCGTATGTCAGTTTTATCACTGGCTTGGTACTCAATAAGATTTAGGACATTCCAAGCACCCTATATACATTGATAATTCGAGAGTCCTCAATGAATTTCCGAGATGAGAGTTTTCCTCTAAAAGTCCTTAAACAATCCTTTCTAACCATCCCATAAACGTAGGGTTCAAAACAGTTTTTCATCCCTCTCAATCTCCAAGAATTAGTAGGAGGTCAGTCACCTTGACGGTCAGCAGGCGGCTAGCCGACTGGTCACCACCTGGTGACCACCCCTACAGGAACCAGAATACCACCTTAATGATATGTTGACCGACCCTGACCGGTCACCAGGTCGGCTAGCCGACTGGTGACCTCCTGCTGACCGCCCAATCAACGGGCAGTGCAGATTTTCAACAAATTTCAGCCCCGTTTTCCTCCAATACTTTTCTCCTATGAACCTCTTCATTTCCTGCAATAAAATGAGCTCAAAGCTCCTCCAATTCATCATTCAACACTTCCATTCTCTTCATTTCAAATTTCTCCCTTTCCATCATTTCCATTCACAATCAATCTCAAGGTAAAGAAAACCCATTTATATGAGAAATCATTTGCAACTTTGACAACACAATACATGCATTTCCAAAATATGAACATGAGAGAAATAAACTCATCAATATGCATTTTTAAGAGTAATGGAAACCATTGCAAAAAAATAGATAAATCACATTAAGAATTATTAGTGAAATATCAAGATTTCTCTATAAAACATGTAAATATTCAAAACAATCCATTCATCCACTTGCCTTGGGTCCAAGTTAGCAAATCAAGCTTCTAATCTCACTCTTAAGCTCAAAATCACCAATCTACACAAAAACCCCCAAAATAAACCATTACAAACCCTAAAAGATCAAAACAATGGAATATAAGGATAGAGCTTTCAATAATGGAGATTGAGCTTCTCTAGGGTCACAAGAACATATATCTAGAAGATGGAGATGATCGCTTACTTGGAAGGTCCTCTAATGGCAAGAGTTATCTCAAAGAGAGCTTCAATAGTGAAGGATTTCTCCTCCAAGAGTATCAATGGAGAGCTTGTAGGGAGAGGATAAAGAAAATGACCTCCATTTCTCTATTTGACAAGGGTTGGTGGTGGATTGAGGAGGAAGAAAGGAAGAAGAAGGGGAAATAAAAACCCTAGGTTGCTGCCATTTTTGTGCTAGAAAAGGAGAAGGGGAAAGAAGGAATGGATTCCCCTTTTATAGAAAATGAAGGTGGGTCCCACAACTAACATGACTTGTTGGGCTAGAAACATGTTTCTCGGGATCTCGGATGAGTTCGACGAAGAAGGAAGAAATGATCGTTGAAAATAGTGTCCAGATTTTAATGTAAAAAGACTGTTTTGCCCCTAACATTGAAAAAGTAAGGTTTCGGGGTCTCGAACGGGGACATAATCAACATGAAACTTGTAGAGATTAACGAAATAAGTCAAACGAAGCCAAAACGGAAACTTTTGGGAATCACGAATAACCTCTCTAAGCAGATCATGTAAAACAAGTAGGACCCTACGATCACTGTCTAGGTTCACTGGCTCTCAAAACTCCCCAAAACTAGTGATAAACCATTCTAGCTCACAAACACTAATCCCACTAAGAGAAACTAATCCACAAATAAAACAACACTAATCGAGGAAATTAGGGGTCAGGTTCTCACAGAGCCCATGCACTGTTGACCTGGGGCTGTGTTGGGAGCACGGGAATGATGTTCAAATGTTTGGAAGAGGTTTGTTAGGAGCCCCATGAGATGGGGAAACTTGACGCTATGTATGAAGCCCGTTTGAGAAAGAAACCCCCATCACGGAGATTCATTGAGGGTTTTTGAACTTACCGATGTGTATAGGGAGCTCGGAATGTCTCCAAATCTCAAGGAGTACCAAGTCTATATCGAAACCGACATACGGGACCCCTATTCACACTGATTTAATCTTGAACCCTCAATGCTTGGCCCGAAAATTGTTGGAAATCTATTTGTGTTCTATTTTTCCAGAATTTTGATATACACTTCTCGAAATTCATACTACATTAATAGCCATGCCCCGAAAATACTGAAATTACATTTTTAGAATTTTGCTAGCCCGTTATGCATTGCCCAATAACAAAGTGATATTTGTGCATATGGGCACCCCGTTTAGCCCGTTTATGTGCTTACATCATATCGATATTTGTACTTATCCAGATTTCTTTCATGTGACCTATGAGTCGGCACCACTAAGCTTGGACAACCTTGTCGGCCTGATCCACCGACTTGGAGGTCCCCCTCCCTTCCGCCAGCTGTAGCTTGGATCCCGTCTTGTCCCGATATCCGGTTCGTTACCGTGGTCCCATCCCATATAGTTATATGTATATATATACTTCACTGAATCTCATCACTTCATGTGTCAGAGATCAACGCCCCAATGTGCTCTCATCACTTTGGTGATAAAGGATTTAGATTTGTGTGGTTGCCATATTGCTAGTTCTTTGTTCTTTGGTACCTTTACATGTTTTTATATTGCACATGTGTTTTCTAAATGATGATGCATTCTCTTTCATGAAAATTATTGTTTAAGTAGGTTTCAATATTTTCCAAGGTAATTTTAAATATTATCATGTTGTTATATCTTTCCACCCACCTGCCAGACCGTCTTGTCTGACCCATTCTTTGGTACTCAAGTCCAGATGCCAGTTATCTCAAGGAGGAGCCCGAGGAGGCGTCCGGAGAGCCGCAACGAGTAGGAGAGTGGCAAGCTGACGATGTCGTCTAGACACTCGGTCAAGCCCTGATATACATAACATTTTGGGGATTGTGACTAACTCATTCTTTTGGGGATTCTTTTGGATGTATTAGCCTTTGTTGGCCTTTATTTTTGGGGAGTGATAATTTAACTGATCTTTTGTATAAACACTTAACTTTACTTTTTGGGAAAATACTATAATGATCATTGCTCACTCTGACATCATGTTGTACACACGTGCTGTCTATCTTTTGATTATGAAATGAAGTACGAATTATATACTTGATTTGCAACACGCTTCCGCACCTTAAATGAGAATGACATTTATGTGTGAAATTCTCATTGTGGACACCTGTGGGAAATCATGTGCACAGATGGCATGAGCCGTACCTAAATCCGTGTGCATATTAGCCAACTAAACTAATGCACTTGGCATGGCATCTTTTAGATTGCTGATCCCGAATTAGGTCTGTAACCCGATCCGAGGTCGCGACATTAATTTCCCAAGAACAATAATTATTATAGTGGCAATAAATGCTTGTACAAATCGGAAATCTACTCAAATTGTTTTGAGCCGGATGTTCAACCATTTGGTGGCAACATGTTTCATGATGAAAATGCAAAATTTCAAACTAACTTTTTAAAGTTTTAACGATAGAGGAAATCAAGGCCTAATAGTTTTAAGTGAGAAAGTAAAACTCCTCTCCAGCAAAATTGAATTTCACATTGCGTGGAATCTTTGCATTACACATGCATATTTAGGGTGCACTTGCAAAGGGGATTAATACTTGTGACGTGGATTTCGTTTTCCACATGAGTGAGACTATGACTCTCCACAACACTCATTTAAGATTTTAATTTTACCTATTACCCGAAAAAAAATTTAAAATGTTTCCATAGATAAAATATCACACCAAGCATCATAGAACATGCCATACAAAAAAAAAAAGAAAAAAGGATTAGACAAACGTGCGTCTAAATTAAAATGGGAGCCAAAGCCCACTAAAAGATGACTAATATGTGGAGTGAAAATGTATATATTGGGGAAAGAGGCCCAGGCCCAACCCGGCCTTAAAAAGGAAAAACTATAACCCATAATAATATATAAATGATTACTAATCAAAGATTTCATTATATAAAATATATAGGATAAATAACACAATTTATAGGGACAAAAAGATCTTAAAAATATTTAATTCAATGCCGGGGATAGAGAGAGAGAAAGAGAGAGATCACCTGCAGAGATGGAGCCGGTGTTTTTTTGGTAATTTTATAGGTCTTTTAAAAAATGTATTACATATAAGAAAAAACAAACAAACAAAAAATAATAAATTAAAAGGTCATCATTGGTAACTTAAAATTGTATAAAGATGAGAGAATAATAGTTGGCTGCTTATTCCTATAATTAGGAACTAAAACTTGCACCTATTAAACAACATCTAATATAAGATTCAAAACAATTAATAAGAAAGAATAAAAGAAACAAAGACTCTTGGTATACAAAGAACTTAACAATGAACCCCTTTCTCGGAACCCCCTCCCCAAAATCTCACATGTCCTCCACCAGTGCATATTCCCCCAATCCCTTGCTCACAAGTCGCCGCTTCGGCCATGGACGTCGATCCCTCCTCATCCTCCTGCCCCACCCGTAGCTACAGAGAGGCACTGGCCCCCACTTGTAATCCAGTGACCTTCGGACCTCCTTCAGCATTACGATCGCACATCAGGTACCGTGATGCCAACCTTCAGCGGCCTACGAGCGTGCCTGTAGTGGAGTTCACTGACGGGCAGCTAGATGCCTCGCGGCGGTCTCATGCTCTCTCCCTGATAGCCCACTGCCGAGGACCAAGACTACCGTTACAGACTCTTCTTAACCGCCTGCAAAAACTATGGTGCCCCAGGGCCAAGTTCTCCTTGGTAGAGCTGCAGAATAATTTCTTCCTCTGCTCATTCTCTGATGAGAAAGATTTCACCAGAGTTCATATGGGGTCGCCATGGAAAATAGCTGGCCAACAGATCATCCCGACGAATTAGGTCCCCAATTTCGACCCGTCCAAGGCCTACATTGCCCAACTCCTGCTTTGGGTAATGCTTCCAGGCCTACCTTTAGAATATTGGGACCCGATGCATCTTCGGGACATTCTGGCTCCCATTGGTACTCTCCTTCGTCTGGATGAGGTCACGCTATCTAAAGGTCGTGCAAATCACAAAGCCATGTTTGCAAGAGCCTTGGTCGAGCTCGATAAAACACCCATTGAAGGTGTGTGCATTAGATCCCCGGAAGGGGAATGTTCCAGAAGTTCACTCTGGAGAACGCTCTGCCTCAATGTAAGGTTTGTAGGAAGTTTGTGATCCAAGATTTCTGTCCTATTTGTATTCCACGGTCCTTGGAGAAAGGCAAGGATTTAGCAGTATCACCAAGGGACCCCTCAGGTACGGGACATGAAGTCACGAAATCGCAAGTGCCAATGGCTAACTCTGGATGGACATCAGTCAAACAGAGGGATCAGGGAAAACGGACCCATGCGATTAAGGGCCATCTTCTTCGAACTCCGGCCAGGGGTGAGATGTCCACTGCTAACTCCTTCAGGGTCCTACACCAATCAGACCCTGAGTCGACGATTCTCTCTCCGGGCCCCTATCGTTGCGCCCGAATCCAGGCCGAACTCGCCGAGCCCAGGCCCATCCAGGATAAGCCCATCAGTGAATCAGCAGATGAGTCAGCTAGAGAAGGAACAACACCCCACATGGTCCTCATCAGAAAGATAATCCTATGGCAGATAGAGGCAGAAACAAACATATATCCCCTGGTGCAGATCTCCCAAATCCATATGGCGCTGCAAATCTCATCCATGCAGACGCACAAAACTCCACCTCAACTCTTTCTGCAAACTTGTCAGCAACCCACATGGCCACCGCCCAAAACAACATCTCCCATATAGATACTGGAATTTCCAGTGGAGCCGTCATCATCTCAGAGGCCTCTTCTGCGGATCTCTCTCTCCTGAAGCAGGTGGTTATTCAACACGACCTTTCTCATGCCTCTTCGAAGGTCCTGACAAACTCTGAACTTCCTATACGGCTACACTCCTCCATCCCCTCATCCCGAGATCTGGCTCTGCAATTGCAAATTGTCACACCTGAATCGCACTCCTCAACGCCTTATAACCCACCTTCATCTTGCCATTCAGCTTTACTCCCCGTCTCCCCCATGCCTACTTCCTCTACACCATCCAATTCGATTATCGCTTCCGATGGCCCCACCCCACTGCAGCAACTGTCGGAAGTAGGTGGGATCAATTATCCAGAAGGCTATAACCCAATCCAAGATGCAATCCATCATTCTCATCAATCATGTACAGTAATATAACCTATCTAGAAGATAGAAATCAACAACTACATGCAACAAAATAATCTACCACAAGATGAGAAGCAGATTATACCTTTGGAGCTCGGTAGTGTTCTAATTGAGGAGAAGACAATCAACTAGAACAAGAACTCTTCTTGAAGCAATTAGAGATCTCCAAGACCTTGTTGTCTTCCACGCTATGACCCTCTATCAGATCTCTTTTCTCAAGAAGATGTGTGGGATCTCCAAGAGAAAACCCTACTAGAAACTCTAAGGAACTAGAAGGCAACTTGAAGAGAGAAGAGGAGAAGAAGAATTGTGCAACACTTGCACTAGAGGCTCTTGGGCGTGGATTGTGTGTTGGACGTCCAAGGGGTGTTTCCCCTTATATAGTCCTCACTACAACAATTTTGCCTTTTTGCGATGCCAAAAAAGCGTCGCAAATAATATAAAAAGCGTCGCAATAAGTAATTGCGACGCAAAAAACTAAGCGTCGCAAAGGGGTTGCAAATAATGAGGTCACAGAAAGATTAGCTACGCTAAAGACTGCAGCGTGGCAATTAGAGAGAGTATTTGCGACGGTTTTAAAGCGTTGCTAATTACGTAGCAATTGTGACGTATTATAAACGTCGCAAATAATGATTTATTTGCAACAGTAAAATTGCGTCACCAATAATTCATATTTGCAACGTATTATAAACGTCGTAAATAATGATTTATTTGCAACGGTAAAATTGCGTCACCAATAATTTATATTTGCGACGATTCTAAAAAGTCGTTAATAAATTATTAAAGGCGACGCTCATATAAAGTTGCAAATAATTTTTTTTTGCGACGCTTATGTGGTGTGGTAAATAATATTTATCTTGTTACATTTGATTATTTGCAATGCAATAAAAGCGCCGCAACTAATAATTTCTCAAAAAAAAATATTTTTTAATATTTCTAAAATAGATATATTTTTCCTGATTTTATACCCAATCAATACAAATATAATCTCATCATCCATTCACAAGTCATCCATTCACAAATCTTTAATGCAAAGTCACCATTAGGTCATCACATCATATATTTCTAAGTTGCAATGCAGGTATGAAAATAACACTCCATCGATGTAAAAACATAAACTAAATTAATTCATTAAATTTGAGTGCAACGAATCAGTTGTCCTCATCACAAATTCTTACTGAATGATATTGATAAAATTCTGTTAAACATAAATCTATATAATAGTTGGTCTCAATATAACATAGAAACAATAATTGAAATGCGGTCTTCAATATGTATCACAGAGAGACGACAAGCAATTTCCACGATAAAATATAGCATCCTCAAATTGATCCGCACTGTCCAAATCGGTCCAAAAATGTTGCTTGTTCTTATTTTCTCTTCATCTCCCATTTCAATCTGTAATAAATAAAACAAGATAGATGTTAAAATCTATAAAGAAAATCTATAAAAACACAACTATATTTGCCATTATAACTAGTCATATTAACATCACCAAGGATGAGAAGCAAGTGAAATTGCCAACACTAGATGTGTAAGTGATGAGATCATTTCTAAGTACCATGTGAAGGAAAAACCAACTAAGCATTGTGTATTGCCCCATATATGGTGATAAGGAAACACCAAAAACGAAAAGAAAAGAAAGAAAAGAATTCATAGCATACAGAAGGGGAATATACATTATCATGAAATGATACTTCATTAATCATTGAAAAATTAAAAAAAAATTGTGTTATAAAATTACTTATAAAGACTGAAATAACTAGTATAATTCTTGCTAAAAAAACCTTCAATAATCATTAAAAAACCGAAAATCTGCGTTCTAAATATACTTAATCAAGATTAAAGAAAACTCTCCACACCAAAAATCTGCATTTCTATGCTTGGTTTTTGTTTGACAGAACTCCTTGAAAGCTTCAACACATTCAACCTGAGGTGCAAACATCCATATTTAATTTACAAATGATTGAGCTGAGTGCAACATCCTACAAATCACCATTATGGCATACAATAATAATTTTCTTTATCTAAAAGTAAAAATTAATGTACATAAAGGCACGCTACAACACCACCAAAAATAAATAAAGGAATAAAGGAATTACATGATATGGCATTGAAAAGTCCATAGATTGCATATTAAAGTATGTCAATCAACGTGTCACGATGAAGCATGGACTACACTTTGACTAAAACACATATGCAGCAGAATCAAACCAAAGAACGTCAAATAATAACTTATCATTTACTGATAGCACTCATTTCCACAATATGAAACCACAATAAGAAGAAATGCAATTATCGAATGAAAATGGTAATAACTAATTTGGAAAAGAAATGGTTTTTTTTACCCTTGTTAGGAGTAAACTACTCACAATTAATTATGTTCAAACATTTATCTCCAATAACATTCTAGCATTATTTCTCAAAAGAATTGTCTTTAACAATGAATCATATATCTGTTATAGTCACCACATGGAGAGACCATGCACTAATTCATGAGTAAATCCCCACATTGAACATTGGATGTTTTCTCTAATTATTAAGCTGAATGATAAATTAGACATCTGTTACCTGTCAGGATCACCGCCATATTCAAAAGTATTATTGCATACAAAAGAGATTCCTCGATAAGCATCCTTCACCATATCACGGTGAGGAAAGTTCCTAGACAGAAATTAAAAAATCATATATTAATGAATGTGTTGTGCTTAGTGTATACATATATAAGATTGGACTACAACATGGTTGAACCCGAATAGATAGAAAACACCTGTCTAAATGCATGCCATTGTGATGCCTTTTTCTACTAACTCTTGCCCCAAAAGAGCACCCCATGCTTTATACCTACACTTCCAACATCTTATATCACTTTAGCATCCAAATGAGGAGGTTCAAAGCAATGTTAAGAATGTTATCAAATGTATCATTCTTGGGTTACTAAGTCACTTTACAAACTTAAAATAGTTTTTCCTCAATTTGCAAGTGGGGAAATTCCAAGGTTGTAAAATTTAAAGTCCTCCCCAGAAATTCTGCCACTCAAAGTTGTGGAAAGCCATTTCCATTCCACTTATCAATCAAACAAATCCCAAGCTTTTGAATATAGAGAAATGAAACATTACCTACTTGAGCTCCCGTTCATATGAGAATGTGAACTCTCCTCCGAAACCAGATCAAGTTTATCGATCTGAACCATAATCAGTTCCGTTTGTACATTCGAGATGTAAGGAAGCTGAAATGAACAATCAAAACAAAAACCCATCACCACATTTCCATAGAAAACTCTCCGCACTTGCCACAATTCCTTCTCTACCTAATCAAATATCCAACCAAAATATCAGAGAAACAATTCTAAAAATTACCTTCCTCTTTCCATCGTAGGCAAATGTTCGTATGAAATCAACACTTGCCAAACCAGCAGTCACTACGTCAATAATTGGCAGTTTGGCTTAGTATATTTGATATAAGCTAAGAAATGTAAATGCATTGGACCCAATCAAGGGTAGATTACCTGAGTACTATCAAATTGAGAACGGGAATCAACTGTGGAACCCTCGGGCTTCATTTTCCTTTTCTTTGCATTAATCGATTGTCCTGGAATCTCATCCTTTGAAATGGGGAGGCTCTCCTCTTGATTGGTTGCTTCATGATTAGCCTCCTTGCATCCTCCAAGTGGAGCCATAGTATCAGCATAACTACCACTTTCAAGGCATTGAAAAATATTAAAGAAGCTTGATCCTGCACAATACATAATCATATCTGCAATATACGATTAACAAAATGAAGTAGTGCACTGATACTTATGTACAATCCTGGGTTCATTGTTTCATATATTATTTCCGTTTTCCTGCTTTTCAATAATAAAATGTTAGAAAAGAATGTACAAAGTGAATATTTTCATTTATTAGAGATGTTCTAAATAAGAAAATAATACTGTTAAAAGGATATTAGTATGAAAAAGTATTATGTTATGGGCAGGATACTCATACCTTATGAAAGAAGGATTGTGCACATCCATAAATAGCAGTTGAACCCATCTTTGGCTTTAGTTGTTGAATGGGAACCATGCTTAGGTGAGAATAGAGGAGAGGTTTTTAAAAAATGAATCAATCTAAAGCAATCGAAACATCTGTATTCCAAATTAACGGCCTAATTTTTTTTCTCAACAAGCTCACCCAAAGATATCATCTTGACATCTTTAGGTGTGTGGAGGCTCTCTCTTAAGCAATCAAAACTTGTGTGGTATAGAATACTCCTACTCAGAAGAAGAAATCCTTAGAAAAGAAGTCTTTTCCAATCCCAGTATCATTGAGGGAGAAGATCCACATCCTTGTTCATTGTTCTCTTCAAAAGGCTATACAGCTTAGAGAAATTTGTTAGTGTCTGAGTGACTTCAATTCCTTCCTTCTTAATCCCATTATAATCCAAGGAATTACAACCCACATTTTTTTGTTCATTGTTTCTTGTCAAAACCAGTTCCTGACCCTGTTTTTATCTTGGAACTTTTGAAAGGATTGGGAATTGGTTTCTTTTCAATTATCTGAAGAAATCTGTTTCTTGTGCTCCACAATCATCATGGCTACATCCTTTAGGCCCATCTTTCTCAGTTCCTCTCCTCCTCTGCTCAGTCCTGCTCAAATTACTAGAACAAGGTCCTACAGCCAGCGGAGGAAAACAGGAAGGGGGTCTAGGTTTGTTCCAGAAGTTTTCCATGTGAATCTTTACACAGGAAAGCCAGCTACCTAATCCAGCAACCCATGTCAAGAAACGTGCCCACATGATTTAGTTGGAGTTCATGTGTCACGGAATACCCCATCTGCAGGTGCCTTTCATGGGCTAGAGTATGTCCTTCGATCTAAATGAGTTACAGAATCTGAAGAGCCACTAACCAAAGCATTTTATACATGAATGTGCACCAAAATAATGGGACACTCAAAGCCAAATAATTCCCATTCTTTATGGGTAGTTTGGATGTGGGGGCAATTCTGGGGTCCATGAAACTCTTGGTTGCACAAATGAAGACTAATGCATTTGGATAACTTCAGGTACCCAAGTCACAGAAGTTTTTATTCTGTCATAACTAATTACAAATCACAGAAGTTTACGCATAATCCATTTTAGAATTTCATAACTCAACACCCTGTGGGATTACAATAGACATAGATTCCATAGCAGGATATCATGCAATTCAAAGTCCTAAAACTAGGAAAAGTAGAACAGATCACTTTCCTTCACTATAATATTTGCTGCAGCATCTTTATATCTACAGAATGATTAAATGCTGCAACATTAACCATGATACAAGGCAACAAACCTCAATAAAAATAAATAGGAGGAAAAGCAGAATCAACAACATTATTTGAAAATGTCACTGGACAAAAATTCTTCTATACACACAGCAGCTGGAAAATGAAGAAACAGATTAAAAAAACTATTGAGTTTTCATTCCATCTTCCTGGACTATTTTTCACTGATACCTAAACATCCATCTTTCATGAATTGACCCAAGTTGTAGAGTGACAAGCCATCAAAAGTTCCCACAGCTGGTGAAGAAGGGCACCTAATTTTATAATTTTATTTCTCTTTTTTCTTTTCTTAAAATTTCACCAGCACAATGAGAAGGGCACTTCAATTGAAGACCATTTCCTTCTCCCCACCCATTTTCCACCAGCTCTTTCCACTTCCTTAAAAAAGTGCTCATTTGGCAGTCATTTTTGTTTGCTTCCATTGTACGTGGCTAAAAGTTGGGCCACAGAAAAAGACAAAGCTGTGTGTGCCTAAGATATATGTGCTAAGATACTATTAGAAGAAAAAAATAAAAAAAGATACGTATACCTAAGATAGATTTGCGGAGTTACAAGGATAAAATAAGTGCAAAAGAGAAAATTACTGGTGGAACCATTAAAAGAGAAAAACAAAGAACGAAGTTCCAGATGGTTAGTACATGTACTACAAATAACATCCCCTACGTGAATTGTTGAGTCTCACAAATTCAAACTAATAAGAGCTGCAAATTGCAAAAGAGTAGTAACAAAAAAGAGCATGATCAGTGTCAGAAAACAATCACTCAATTATATTATTTTGAACAAGTGGAAATTAAGTTCCACTTGCAAAGCAGATTAAAAGAAGAAAATTTCCAAAAGTAGAAATAAAAATATTCGTTGCAAAGGGAGGAAACGAGCCCTTATTGAAGCTGATTCAAGAAACACCATAGAATGGGCCCAAGGCACAGCTTTACCACCTTGAAAATTGGCAGACAGAAAAATGAGAGCAGACTTCTACGATCCAATGTGGACACTTACTTTGCTCACATCCCAAGACAATGGAATCCCAGGGAAGATTCATTGGCAAAAGGAGTGTTTAAATCAAAGCTAATATCAGGATGCCCATTGTATTTGAAGATGGGTGTGTCTTTTTTACCGTTCCCTTTTTTTTTCCACATCCTAGATGTGATCTCTTGTTTAACTTGGGTGGTCCACTAACAAGTTGGACTGCATTTCCTGTAAAGATTCCATTTCAGTTAATATCTCTCCTTTGTCGCTTCTAAGGGAAAAGAAAAATCCTGTTCATGTTACATAAGAATTGATTATTTTGAACATACAAAGAGTTTAGAGCCTGATCTGTCCAAGATTGGCACTGACCAGTCATCCAGCTATGATGCCTAGATACAGGATGTATATGGCATGGTTATTGTCATGAAATACTGCAGAGATTTGGATTTAATGTATACAATTGAAGCACCAATTACAAGATACAATTCTTAGCTTGAAGTGTCCAGGTATCATAGTGAATCCAGTAGAGTTCGCGGAGAAATTAAGTGAAAAGAAAAATCTGTTTACTGGTCCTTCGGACCTTAAAAGATTTAAAATGCCACCTATTTTATCTAATCATACTTTCACATGGATGATCAGAATCTCTAATCACTTATGATGTTCATATCAATGGACAAGCAGTGAGAAAGCTAATATTTCTCTGCCTATCTGCCTCCCTTCACAAGAACTTGCCCAAGGAGCATGAAAATTATGCAAGATCTTAAATAAATTCCTTGTGTGATTTTTTATTTTACTGTGCTGGATCATTTATAGGAATTTTGTTGAGGAACTCTGTTTCTTTATTTACTTTGAACAAATGATTTTTCTTTTAAGAAGTGATAGGAATGACATATTTATAAGTATGGCAAAATCAAGTGAAGGTTGCAAAGCAAAGATGAGTGTAAATATGAAATTAACATACATTTCTCAAATAAACAAGCAAACAGGGAAAATCCGCTGTCCAAACAAAAGCCCTTTTCTTAACATTTATGCGAGTGAGAGCCTGTATATACATTTCTGTATTTTCTCATGTGGAGCACATATGTCAACAATCCTTTCAAATGTAAGGGTTGTGTATTCAATGTAGAAATGCAGGTAGCTACTCAATGGCTTTAGTTCTTTTCATGTCATTGTTATTTTTCATAATGTCTTAGTTTAATAACTTCTGATGATGTTAGATTAACACTTTTTTCATTGATGGTGATGGTGATGGTGATGATAAGTAGTGCCTTGTGGTCTCTGTGTGATGAGACTTGCATAGATTTTTTTTACTTTGAATTACAAAGCTGACCTGTGTCGATCTGATAATTCGTTCACAGTAATAACTGCATTGGATCTTCTTGCAAAGTTTTGCACTAGTCCAACTCTCAACTTACTAAATGAAAAGCCTGGGAGCAACAGAGAAGCCAATGATTGCCAATAAACATGATTTTTCTAAGTTATTGTTATATCAAAACCAATGTCCATCATAAAGGCTACCCATTCCCCTGGATACATTAACTAAGACCACTCATTTCGCCAAACATTGGTTTTCAGATGATATTGAATGAAAGAACAGAAGATACATTAGAATTAAGGCTAATACAGCATGGGTTTAACAAGAATGTGGGATAGAGATAGAAAAAAACAAAAGGAAACTTGGGAGAAGAAGTTTAATTACTCGTCTTTTCTGCAAATGCACCCCGTCACTTTTTGCTTATTTGACATTCTATCCTAGTTTAATCAACTCCCCAAATCAAGCAAACGCAAACTCCAAACAGTAAATTAGAAATAACCCATAAAACCCCACAACAATACAATATAAAGAAAAACCCATTTTCCAAACTCCCTTCCCAAGCCAAATCAAGTAAACACAAACTCCAAACTGTAAATTAGAAATCACCCATAAAACCCCGCAACGATACAAGCAAAACAAAACAGAAATAAAGCATGAGACACAAACAAATCATGGAAACAACAAAAGCTTCATATCAAGAAGAAACAACCTTGATTTAAGAACTCAACCTAAAGTGAGTGAAGAAGGGAAGCAACTTACCCAAAATCCTTGGAGAAAGATACCGTGGATCAAGCCAGAGAGGTGCAGTGGAGATCGGGTTCGGCTGGGATCAAAGTTTGATCGCAGCAGAAGCATGAGTTTCTGGTTCAGCTTCTGCGAGTCTCGATTTCACAGAGAAGAAGAGAAGGCCACTACCTATTTCTGGGTTGCGGAAAGAAGGACTAGGATGGATTTTTGCGATATGTGAGAGAGGGAGAGAGGGCCACGGTTTTGTAGAAACCTCAGAAAACAGGATTGCCATTGCTTTGCAGAAACCGGAGAAAACGGGTTGCCTCGTTTCGTCATCGCCCTAGTCGTCGGAGAAGGAAAAGGAAGCGAAGACACGGTCTTGAAAAGGACGAAAGGGGTTTTGTGACAAGTTGATTGTCGCCAGAGAAGAAACGAAGCAGTGATAGGTTGCTGCCACAGTTGTCACTAATCGCCGAGATCAGAGAAGAAGAAGCAGGAGGACCGGACTCTCTCAGATCTGTGAGAGGGATTTTTGAGACAGAGAGATAGAGATAAACACTGGAGCTAGGGAGGGAGTTTAGGGTATACGATGGGGAATTTTTATTATAACTTTTAACGGGGGCCACAAATGGCCACTGCAACAACCACAGCAAATAACTTTTACCGACGTCCAGCGAATAATGGACACTATAAATACATTTTACTCTCGAAAGTACTTTTAAGAGATTTTGCAAACGCGGTCTTACTTGCATCGGTAAAAGCAGTAAGTAATTTTCTATGGCTGTGTTTGGTCAAAACAATTACTGATAGCGATTGAGGTTATGTAGAAGTTTTTGCTGTTGTTGATTGTAAAAGTTGTTGCTGATTATAAAGCTGGGGGACCGAGATTATGGAATATCAGCGATTTGAGGCTCTAGAAGCTGTCTATGTAGCTTGTTGTTGTCTTGTATTTGTGTTTGGTCAATCGCTGTACCAATCGCTAATCGTTGTACCAATCATCAGGAAGTTGCTACAGCCAAACGCACCATATGACTTTTGCACTGTCGGAAAAGATAAGTTTGTCATAAATGGGGCTTTGTCAACGCAACTCATGCGTTGGCAATGGTGCGAATAAAAACTCAGAGTTTTTCCAACGCACACCTGTGCGTCGCCAGTAGGTAAGATAATTGACAACGCATTATTGCATCGCCATTAAAAAAACACACGTCGGTAAAACTTTTCCTCTCTTTTTGAGGGAATTTTTTTGTTGGCGCCAATGTGGTTTCCACAGCTTTTGCCAACTCGGTCTTACTTGCATCAGTAACAGTAGCATTTTTTGTGACTTTTGCCAACGCAATCCAAATATGCGTTGGAAATAAGACTTATACCAACACAAATTTTCACTGCGTCAGTAAATAGTGTCGGGAAAGGTGCAGTTTGTTTTAGTGACGCTATAAAATAATGTCACTAATAAAACTATTATCTACGACGCATTTAAATCCACGTCGCAAAAAAACTCACTATCTGCGACGCAACATGTATGCTGTCGCAACTAAATATTATTTGTGACGTCAAAATTGCGTCCCAAATAAATGTATCATTTTTTTTTTCCATAATGGTGGATGAGGGAAGAAATTAGTTAATTTCTTAGCTTAAAATTTTTATGACACCATATGATGGAGGTCGCTAATAATAATTATCTGCGACGCAAAGACATCAGCATCGGGGATAAGATATTATGTGCGATGCAAAAAGGAAACTGTTGCAAAAAACCTTAACTTTTCTATGACCTAGCTCAGACTAAAAATTATTTGCGACGCGGGAATTGCGTTGCAAATAGAGACAATTATTTACGACAGATGATTGTGTCGCAAATGACTATCTGGCGTCGCGAATAATTTTACCGCCATTTGGCGCCAATGATTTTTTGACGCATTTATTTGCGACGCACTACATTCATTGCTGAAAGTATCTATTTGCGACGCATGGAGTCGTGTGTCGCAAATACTTAACTTGTTGCGACGGGTCTAATTTTATGTTGCAAAAAAATTATTTTTTGCGACGGTTTGGGTTGCGTCGCAAATATTTTCGTCGCTGAAAATCCGATTTGTTGTAGTGCCTCATGCAACCTCCTTTTCTTACTTCAATTACTAATTACATAAGTGATGGAACGCGCTCTAGGCCCCGGGCGCTACCGGGCGTCGGCGGACGTGGGAGTCCGTTTGGTCCGACCCTTTCGCCCCCGGAGGGCGGAGCGTGCATCAACGCTTTTGGGTGTTTGGGTGGGTGTGCCAGATTTTCTATTTTACTTGGAATTGCAAGTGATGATCCGGAGATCAATCTTCGCAAGTAAAAAAGGAAATCAACTTCTTTTCAAGTTTCCATTGCATATATATTTAAGAAAAGAGAGTTTTTTGATTTTGCCGTAAAAGGCGATTTTTTGGCATTTATAGCCGATTTTTGGCGTTTATAGCCGATTTACAATTCTCATCAATAATGAAAGACAAGAGTTGTGGTTTTTTGTCTCTTTAAAAAAAATACGAAATACAATGAAAAGCGAGAAAGGAAAAATCTAACTTTTCAGGAGATTGTGGGAGGGACCCGTTTAGATTGACGGTCGCGAGTCATGTATGGACTCCGCCATCATCCATGCAAATGAGAACGTCGGATGCTTTGGATTCGCTTGGCTTGGCTATATCCTCAGATTTTTAGAGAACAAAGACCGAGAGAAGGTCTTATGTTCAATAAAAAGCCGAGTAGAAGGGCTGAAGAGCCATGTCTAGCCATGTTGGATAGAAGGAGAGGTGGAACTTTGGGGGGGTGGCCCCCCAAGGGACTTCAATCACCTTGTAGTGTTGGTTGCTGCAGCAGAGTTTCTTCGTTCGCAAAGTGTCTGGATTTTCAGAGGCTTCAGATCTTCAGGCAATTTTCTGAGAATTTTTCTTGATCCTGAGAATTTTTCTTCATCCTGAAAACTTTGGAGGTGACTCCTATTTATAGGCCTTTAGGTAGCCTTTAGGAGTGATTTATGAGCCTTTATGGTAATAAAGCTCATTAAGGGAGGAGTTACAAGTTTAATTGTCTCCTGCTTTGTAACTCCTGCCCCTTGGATTTCATTGGCCGGAGGAGAGTCATGGGCATTTAATCGCCTTTAATCTCCATTATGTTAGGAGTTTCATGGCTTGAATGCCATGATTGTTTGGACTTGTAACTCCTGAACAGAGGCTTCTGATTGGGCCGTCCAAGATAATGGGTTAATGACTGCATTAACTTGCCATAAACGGGCCAATTGATAGCATTAAGTGGCCGCCTTAGTAGCTGAAGAGTCGCGGGCCATGTTGCGTCTTTTGGAATCCCCTTTGCGATGATTATCGATGGATCCTTATGTAAATCAACATCAGATGATCATGTAGTTTCAGACATTGGTTGATACCAGCGGGCCGGCAGCATCTGTCCAGTTGATTTCACGATCGGGTGGGCAGAAAGTGCACTTTTTTGGTTGTTCGGCTGGCGATCAATGGAGTTTTTGAAGTTCTGGAAAGGAGTCCTGTGATCTTGATGAATATCAGTGAATTTGGAGCCTCAAAAGCCTGAATATGGAAAAATCACAGGGACAGAACAACTCGTCTCGTGAAAACGGACGAAACGGGGGGTCCCGGGGCGAAATCGGCGCCCCGGACCTCCCAGGGTCGCAGACTGGGGGGAAAATCCCTTCCCGGGGCCCGTTTTGGCCGTTTCTCGTCGTTTTTCGCTTCCATTTTTTTTGCTTGTTTTCTCTGACATTTCTCCACATTATTTGGCTTGATTTCCCTCTGAAAAACCTGATGAGAATCCTTGCAAATTGGTTTGCAAAGTTTCTGATTTTTCGGGAAAAGCCGAACGCAGAACTGCTGATTTTCCGCCAGAAGCTGAAACAGGATCAAACGATGTCGGAATGGCCTGAAATTTGAGGTGAAGCTTCTTGAGCATTAAATAAGACCAACCATGGGCTTTCGTTTGAGTTTTGAATCCGTTTGGGGTCATGCAAACGCTTGCCTTTGATTTCACCGCGAGGGAAATGTCGAGCTTTGACTTTCGGTCAAACGATGTCCGATTGACCTGAAATTCTACGGGTGACTCCCTTATCAGTAGATAAGACCAACCATAGGATTTTGTTTGAGTTTTGAAGCCATTTGGAGTCATGCAAACGCTTGCCTTTGATTCCATCGCGAGGGAAATGTCGAGCTTTGACTTTTGGTCAAACGATGTTCGATTGACCTGAAATTCGACGGGTGACTCCCTCATCAGTAGATAAGACCAACCATAGGATTTTGTTTGAGTTTTGAAGCCATTTGGAGTCATGCAAACGCTTGCCTTTGATTCCATCGCGAGGGAAATGTCGAGCTTTGACTTTTGGTCAAACGATGTCCGATTGACCTGAAATTCGACGGGTGACTCCCTCATCAGTAGATAAGACCAACCATAGGATTTCGTTTGAGTTTTGAAGCCATTTGGAGTCATGCAAACGCTTGCCTTTGATTTCACCGCGAGGGAAATGCCGAGCTTTGACTTTTGGTCAAACAATGTTCGATTGACCTGAAATTCGACGGGTGACTCCCTCATCAGTAGATAAGACCAACCATAGGCTTTCGTTTGAGTTTTGAAGCCATTTGGAGTCTTGCAAACGCTTGCCTTTGATTTCACCGCGAGGGAAATGTCGAGCTTTGACTTTTGGTCAAACGATGTCCGATTGATCTGAAATTCGACGGGTGACTCCCTCATCAGTAGATAAGACCAACCATAGGCTTTCGTTTGAGTTTTGAAGCCATTTGGAGTCATGCAAACGCTTGCCTTTATTTCACCGTGAAGGAAATGCCGAGCTTTGACTTTCGGTCAAACGATGTCTGTTTGACCTGAAATTCGACGTGTGACTCCCTCATCAGTAGATAAGACCAACCACAGGCTTTCGTTTGAGTTTTGAAGCCATTTGGAGTCATGCAAATGCTTGCCTTTGATTTCACTACGAGGGAAATGCCGAGCTTTGACTTTTGGTCAAACGATGTCCGATTGACCTGAAATTCGACGTGTGACTCCCTCATCAGTAGATAAGACCAACCACAGGCTTTCGTTTGAGTTTTGAAGCCATTTGGAGTCATGCAAATGCTTGCCTTTATTTCACCGCAAGGGAAATGTCGAGCTTTGACTTCTGGTCAAACGATGTCCGATTGACTTGAAATTCGACGAGGAGCCTATTGGAGTCATTTTGATATGATCCACAAGCTCCGAATTGGGTGCCATGGTCCCGGGGTGCTCTGTCGCTGGTAGGCTTGATTTAGCCGTTGGAGAGTTGATGATGGGTCAAACGTTGCTGGTTTGACTTGAGACTTGACGTGGAGCCCTTTGGACATATTTTGAGAACATCCATAGGCCCCGATCGAAGATTTGGTGTCTCCGATTCTGCCGCCGCCGGGAGCGCTTGTTTAGCTGTTGGAGAAGTGAAGCTAGGCCAAATGATGTCGGATGCTTTGGATTTGCTTGGCTTGGCTATATCCTCAGATTTTTAGAGAACAAAGACCGAGAGAAGGTCTTATGTTCAATAAAAAGCCGAGTAGAAGGGCTGAAGAGCCATGTCTAGCCATGTTGGATAGAAGGAGAGGTGGAACTTTGGGGGGGTGGCCCCCCAAGGGACTTCAATCACCTTGTAGTGTTGGTTGCTGCAGCAGAGTTTCTTCGTTCGCAAAGTGTCTGGATTTTCAGAGGCTTCAGATCTTCAGGCAATTTTCTGAGAATTTTTCTTGATCCTGAGAATTTTTCTTCATCCTGAGAATTTTTCTTCATCCTGAAAACTTTGGAGGTGACTCCTATTTATAGGCCTTTAGGTAGCCTTTAGGAGTGATTTATGAGCCTTTATGGTAATAAAGCTCATTAAGGGAGGAGTTACAAGTTTAATTGTCTCCTGCTTTGTAACTCCTGCCCCTTGGATTTCATTGGCCGGAGGAGAGTCATGGGCATTTAATCGCCTTTAATCTCCATTATGTTAGGAGTTTCATGGCTTGAATGCCATGATTGTTTGGACTTGTAACTCCTGAACAGAGGCTTCTGATTGGGCCGTCCAAGATAATGGGTTAATGACTGCATTAACTTGCCATAAACGGGCCAATTGATAGCATTAAGTGGCCGCCTTAGTAGCTGAAGAGTCGCGGGCCATGTTGCGTCTTTTGGAATCCCCTTTGCGATGATTATCGATGGATCCTTATGTAAATCAACATCAGATGATCATGTAGTTTCAGACATTGGTTGATACCAGCGGGCCGACAGCATCTGTCCAGTTGATTTCACGATCGGGTGGGCAGAAAGTGCACTTTTTTGGTTGTTCGGCTGGCGATCAATGAAGTTTTTGAAGTTCTGGAAAGGAGTCCTGTGATCTTGATGAATATTAGTGAATTTGGAGCCTCAAAAGCCTGAATCTGGAAAAATCACAGGGACAGAACAACTCGTCTCGCGAAAACGGACAAAACGGGGGGTCCCGGGGCGAAATCGGCGCCCCGGACCTCCCAGGGTCGCAGGGGTCTGCGACCCTGGGGGGAAAATCCCTTCCCGGGGCCCCTTTTTGGCCGTTTCTCATCGTTTTTCGCTTCCGTTTTTTTTGCTTGTTTTCTCTGACATTTCTCCACATTATTTGGCTTGATTTCCCTCTGAAAAACCTGATGAGAATCCTTGCAAATTGGTTTGTAAAGTTTCTGATTTTCCGGGAAAAGCCGAACGCAGAACTGCTGATTTTCCGCCAAAAGCTGAAACAGGATCAAACGATGTCGGAATGACCTGAAATTTGAGGTGAATCTTCTTGAGCATTAAATAAGACCAACCATGGGCTTTCATTTGAGTTTTGAAGCCGTTTGGGGTCATGCAAACGCTTGCCTTTGATTTCACCGCGAGGGAAATGTCGAGCTTTGACTTTTGGTCTAACGATGTCCGATTGACCTGAAATTCGACGGGTGACTCCCTCATCAGTAGATAAGACCAACCATAGGCTTTCGAATTGGGTGCCATGGTCCCGGGGTGCTCTGCCGCTGGTAGGCTTGATTCAGCCGTTGGAGAGTTGATGATGGGTCAAACGTTGCTGGTTTGACTTGAGACTTGACGTGGAGCCCTTTGGACATATTTTGAGAACATCCATAGGCCCCGATCGAAGACTTGACGTGGAGCCCTTTGGACATATTTTGAGAACATCCATAGGCCCCGATCGAAGACTTGACGTGGAGCGCTTGTTTAGCTGTTGGAGAAGTGAAGCTAGGCCAAATGATGTCGGAATGGCCCGAAACTTCATGTGTACCTCTCTTTTGGTTGTTTTGAATGACCTTGCAGTTTTTGTTTGATTCTGACAAGATCTGATGCTTGAAGTGGCGCCTGCCTTTTTTTGGTAGGATGCGGCTCCATGTAGCTTTTGGTGTAAAGAAGCAAAGTGACATTTTTGGTGTCAACAAATGCCCCCTCGAGGTACAGCGACGATATAGCTTTTGCAGTCGATGTGCCTCGAAGAGAATCTTGAAGAAGAGCTTCTGACTTGACCAAGAGTCTTCGAGCATTTTTTTTTTTTTTTTTTTTGATGGAGTAGCCTTTTGAGCTTCCAGGGGATTTGTATGGTAGTGATAGGAATCATGTACCATCTTGAGGCAAAGTATTGAAGATGACATCAGGGATGCGGATTTGGATTTTTGTTTTGACCTTGAGTCCTAACAGGCTGTATGTGGCAAGTTAGGGGGTCGGGTTTGGTTTTGACCGTGTGACCCAACAGGCTGTATGTGGAATGTTGGGGGGTCAGGTTTTGGTTTTTGGTTTTGGTCTTGTGACCTAACAAGCTGTATGTGGAATGTTAGGGGACCGGTTTGATTTTTGGTGAAATGTCAATTTCAAGGTTTGGCTCAATTTGGCTCATGAGGTGAGATGGTTAGGTTTCTTGGAAGCTCATGGGGCCTGGAATTCTTGTATGGTATGGTCCAATCAACTCAAAAGAGGCATGGAACCATTTTTTTTTTTTTTTTTTTATTTTTATTTTTTGCTCTTGGTAAGAGGAATTTTGACTAAAAGCCACTTTTAGTGCCTAGGTGGTCAGACCTGGCTCATATGGGCTAACCCATGGGACCTTAAGCTTTGAAGATGGCTTAGATCTCATATGGTGTCATTTTGTAAAGAATATCTAAAAATATTTCCTTTGGATGGAGAATATTTAAAAATATCCTTACTTTGAGAGATTTTCTCAAGTTTCCTTGATTTTGGGAAAGATTCTCTCAAAATATCTTTATTTGGGAGAGAATATCTATCATTCCCTTTCTTTTTGGAGAGGATTTCTCAAGGAATCTTTGTTTTGGGAGAAAATATCCCAAGTTTCCTTTTCTTTTGGGAAGGTTGCTAATTTTTTAGCACCTACCTTCTTACTTTTCTCCTCTTTCCTCTTTTGGTCTTGCTTTCTTCTATAAAAGCAAGGGAGGTGGGATCTCTTGCTCCTATTGCTTTCTTTTTGCAAAAGTCTTCAAGAGTTGCTCCAAGATCAAGAATTCTCCTTCTTTAAGAGTCTTCAAGTTCTTCTTCTTCTCCATCCATGGCTTCAAGTAAGTTACCTTTTTTTTTTTTTTTTTCTTTTACAAGAAATCCATGTAGAAGTAGGATGGGGAAAAAGAAAGTGTTTCTTTTCTTTTCTTTTCTTTTTTCTTTCTTTTTCTTTTCTCTTTTTTTTTTCTTTTTTTTTTCTTTTTCTTTTCTTTTTTTTTCTTTTTGCATTTTTTTTTGGTGGGCCGTACGGCCCACAGGCCAGCCCCCTTTTTTTTTTCTTCTCTCTCTCTTTTTTTTTTTTTTTTTTTGATCTTTCTCCCTCTTTTTTTTTTAGAAAGTTTTCTTTCTTCTTTTTTTTCTCATCATGACAATGCATCCTTTTTTTTTTTTTTTTTTTTTGTTGCATATCAAGATGTTCATACATGCTTTTGTTTTTGTAACAATTGATAGCATGATGTGATGACATACCTGAAAACCTTTGTAAAGTTAGGAACTTGGAGCTCGCAGCAATGTTGAGCCTTTCCTGATTTTGCGGAGTTTTTCAAGGTTTCGAAAGTTTGGAGTTTTGGAGCTCGCAGTGATGTTGAGCCTATCTCCAAGCTTTCTATTTCTGTCGGGGTACTTCTTTTTCTTTGGAATTGCCCCGAGGTCATGCCGAAATTTCGCCAGAATTTTTTTTAGCAAAATTTCGTCATTTTGATGATAATTCTTTCCTCCTTTTTTTTTTGACCTTTTGCAGGTGGTCCTTCCAGAACAGACAAGGGTAAAGAACCTATCACAAGCGTACCTCGTCGATCTGCGCAATCTTCTAATCCGGCCGTCCAGCAGGCCTGGGAGAAGGTGCAATACGTCGAGCAGCACCTCGAGGAGTGTGACTCCCTCAATAGAGAGGAGGCGCGGCAGGCACTGATTGCTCGCAAAGGAGAGGATTTCTATAAAATCATGGTAAGCAGCCGTGCCTGGGTGATAGAGGATCAGAGGGTGTTGCCCAAGCCTACCTTCTTCTTTGGTGATGCAGCCCCAGCCGATATGACGTATCGAAGGAGATGCTTCCAGTTTTCTTACACAGTTGATGGTGTGAAGAAAACTGTTGCCACTCGATCGATTTTTGATCGTACTATCTCGATCATGAGTCTCTCTCCCACGTGCCTGAAGAGGGAAGATCCTCCAAGATGGGTGAGGAGGACCAACGTGGTCAAGACCGGGGTTTTCATTGGCAGTTCTCCTGGACATATGGAGAAGTCGCCTGCTGACATGGACATCTTGATGCCGGCCAGCAACTACCAGGGCGCAGATTATCCATCGGTTGATTTGAAACCGATGGGCCTTGGCATCTTCAGTGGTGACGGCAGCAACTGGGTGAAGCCTTTTCGACTCCGCGGCCGCTTCAGTGCTGACTCCGAGTGGAAGTCTTGCACTGACCATATCTTGTTTGTTGGGGGCGCCAGAAGACAAACCAAGGGGCTCTGAAATGAATGCAGAATCTCCAACTGGTATTACTTTTTCCGCTTTCTTTTCTTTTTTGTCTGTGACTTGATTTGCTAACACACATTTTTTTTTTTTGTATCAGCTGATTTATCACAGGATTCCGACGACTTTGAACCATCGATGGACGCCAGTGTTGACGATACTTCCGAAGAGTTCATGGAGAAGGAAAGCATTCCGCCAATTGTCGAAGAAGGTACTTTCATAGTAATAACCCTGATAGTGATTTTTTAACAGGATCGTATTCATACCTTTTTGTGTTTGGCAGATTTTGAAGTGACAGAAGAGAGTCCATCGCTTCCTTTAGAGCCAGAGCCAGGGATGCCAGAAGTTGACCCAGTAATTGGGACTCCTCCAGCCAATTCTGACGCGGCAGAGGCAAGACCTCATGTTGAGATTCCTTCTCCAGCGGCCCCGATTGGAAAGTGTTCTGTTGTTACTCTTCCGATGGGACTTGACTTGGGCAGCCAATCCACAGAGAAGGGTGATTCTTCATCTGGCCCATCTCTTCAATATGCGAAGATGGTGGTGATGCGGGTTTTGAGCTCTTGGATTGAGACCCGCTTTTCTGGACACTTGGATGTTGCACGTAGCAAGATTCCGCATGTGAAGGAGATTCTCAAAGATGCTGAGGAAGATATTGGTCTGGATGTTACAGACGCCCGGGTGATCGTTGATAGGATCATTGCATTAGGCGACAGGTGGTTTGAGACCATCAGCTATCCTGATGACCAGTTCTTCCAAGAGATGTTCATGAACCCTGCTGAGAAGGCTCAATCGGAATTGAAAGAGACTGCACAGGGCAGGAAGCAGCTGGTTCGGGAGAGGAACCGAGCGGAGTTAGACATCATCAGGCTGCAGTATGACCTTAACATCCTTGATGGAGAGGTTGAGGAGGCAAGGAAGCATCTCGAACACTTAAAAGCCCAAGTCTCCAGTACGTGGACCGCTATAACAGAGGCTCGTGACAGGGAGAGTGCTTTGATTTGCCAAGTTGCAGAGGCCGATCAGATTCTCAATAGGAAGGCTAGAGAGAATGAACGATGGCAGACTGCTCGGGATAATCTTCCTGGTGTAGCAGAAGGGATAGAGCCTTCTCCAGCTACTCATGGCAGATTCTTGAAGAAGCGTGCCTTGGAGACTCTGACGGATGAAGCCAGGAGTTTGCTTGAAGAGCTGAAAGCTTGGCTGGAGAGCATTTTTTGCTGAGGCCCTGTTTTTTTTTTTTTCTAACAGAAACTCTTTCTCTCTTTTTATATACCACATGTATTTTTTTTTTTGGTATACATTTTTGTAGTGCTTGTGAACACTTTTCTTTTCTTCTTTTTTTTTGGTACCACATGTATTTTTTGGTACTCTTTTTTTTTTGTTTTTTTGTTTTTTTTGTTTTCCCTACGCTCACTCAAATATTGTGATTAAAGTGATTGCTAAATGGGATGTGATCAAAAGTTTGTCATTTTGTGAGAAATCTTTTGACAAATGATTGTTTTGGCATGGGAGCCAGTTTTTTAGACATGTTTTGGCATGGGAGCCAGATTTTTCTTGCGGCATGAAAGCCAATTTTTGGGTGGCATCTATAGCCGGATTTGGGTTTATGGCATGAGAGCCAAAATTTTGAGGTGGCGTGGAAGCCGATTTTGGTGGCATGAGAGCCAAATTTTGGGATGGCATGAGAGCCAAATTTTTTTTTTTTTGAGATGGCATGAAAGCCGAATTTTGAGGTGGCATAAAAGCCAATTTTGGTGGCGTGAAAGCCAAATTTTGGGATGGCATGAAAGCCGATTTTTGTTTTTGGTGTAAGAACCAGATTTTGTTTTTGGCATGAAAGTCGGATTTTTTGAAAACCGAATTTTGTTTTGTTGGCATGGAAGCCGAATTTTGATTTTTGGCATGAAAGCCGGATTTTTGGCATGGAAGCTGGGTTTTTTGGCGTGAAAGCCAGGTTTTTGGTTTTCAAAAATGCAAGTATCGACTAAAAGTCGCCTCCCTGCTGAATGGTATTGCAAGTATCGATGGAATGTCGCCTCCTTGCTCATTCGGTTGCGAGTATCGATGGAATGTCGCCTCATAGCGGATTTGGGTGCAAGTATCGACTAAGCGTCGCTTCCCTGCTTTTTTCTTCAAAAATTTTGTTTTGTGGGTATCGATGGAATGTTGCTTCCCCACGATTTTTGAATTTTGAGGTTTTTTCGAACCTTTGTTTTGTTTTTGTTTGTTTTGAAATTTGGGCTGTGGATATCAACTGGAACGTTGCGTCTCCACGATTTTTGAAATTTTGGGGTTTTGGAAGTATCGAATGGGGTTCGCATCCTTCCGATTTTGGGTTTTGCAAGTATCGACTGAACGTCGCTTCCCTGCGGTTTTTGAAAAACCATTTTTTGTTTAAAGACACGAGGGTCGTAAATTTTGACTCAAAACCATTTTGGTGGTAAAAGTCGGGGTGGACTAGGGCTGAAATCCCTAGGTCCTGATTTTGTTTCAAACCATGAATTTTGGGTTCAAGGATCGAAAATTTTGGTCAAGTTTGGGAAGAGGCTCCTAAACTTGGATTTTTGGATTTGCTTTTTTTTTTTTGAACAATGAAACGATGAAAGAAACATTGTTTTGAGGGTTTTTTTTAGAAATTTCAACAAGAGGATGAAAATTCCAAAAGGAGTGGGTTTGACGAGCAGATACCTAGGAATAGGCTTTGGCCGTGCAGGCGTCGCTCTGACCGGATGGAAGAAGCCTTCAAGGGTAGTACCGCTTTAAGAACTTTCCATTGATGGGCAGCATACATCTGTCACCCTCCATGTTTAAAAGGGCGTATGCGCCGTTGGAGAAGGCTTTGTCGATGACGAAAGGTCCCTCCCATTTTGGTTCAAATTTGCCTTTGGATTTGTGAGTAAAAACCATAGGTCTTTTTACTGTAAGAACCAAGTCTCCCTTTTTGTAGGCGCGTTGCCTGACCTTCTTGTCAAAAGATCCTGCCATGCGTGCTTGGTAGAGTTCGATGCTTTGTAGAGCTTCGAGCCGTCTCTCGTCGAGATTGTCCAGCTCATGGAGTCGCAACTTTACATTGCTTTCTTGAGTCATGTCATTTTGTAGAGATACCCTTAGAGAAGGAATTTGTACCTCTAAGGGCACGACAGCTTCACATCCATAGACCAAGGAGAATGGTGTGCTATGGGTTGGTCCTCGAACAGTAGTTCGATAGGCCCACAAGGCTTTAGGAAGCTTGTCGCCCCAGTCTCTTTTGTGACTAGAGACTATCTTTTTGAGGATTTTGCAGAGTGTCTTGTTGAAAGCTTCTGCTAGTCCGTTTGCTGCCGGATTGTATGGAGTTGAGGGACAACTTTGGATTTTGTATTTGTCGCAGAACCTGTAGAATCGGTGATCGCGGAACTGTGGTCCGTTATCATGGATGAATCTTTTAGGTATGCCGAAGCGACAAATGATGTTGGTGCGCAAGAACTGAAGGACTGATGAGGTCTTCATTTCACTAAGCGCGAATGCTTCTGACCACTTGGAGAAATAATCCGTGGCGGCGAAGATGAAGCGATGTCCTTTGCTTGAAAGGGGAGAAATAGGACATATGATGTCCATACCCCAGGCTTCAAAGGGCCATGAGATTGCAGTAGGATGGAGCCATTCTAGAGGCCTGTGAATATAGTCTCCGTGAACTTGGCATTGTTGGCAGCGTTTAGCGAATTGCATTGCATCGGCCACCATGGTAGGCCAATAATAACCTAGCCTTTTTATCTGATCGTAGAGCTTAGGGCCAGCCTGATGGGCTCCACAAAGACCAGCATGGACTTCTTTGAGTGTTTCTTTAGCTTCTTGTTGTGACAAGCAGCGTAGAAGTACTCCGTTGTAGGCTTTCCTATAAAGCATTTTTGAAGGAATATCCAAATGAAAGTTTGGGGCTCGTCTTTGGATGCTTACCCGTTCTTTTGGATCTTCAGGTAGGATCCCGAACATAGTGTAATCAATGAATGGATCCCTCCAGTCGCCGACCGAAGTTTGAAGGATAGAAATCCGACTTCCAACCACCCTGTGGCATTCAGCAACTGCTTGATGTGTGTTGAGAGGAGGGAGGATTCTTCTTCCGCACACTGTAATTTGCATGTTTTCCCCTTCCTGGATTGCCATAGATGCGGCAAGTCCAGCCAGGGCATCTGCACGAATGTTTTCACCTCTGAGGATGTGGGTGATGTGACAGATGTCAAACTTCTGCAAAAGTGATTGTGCCTTGTTGTAGTAAGGCAACAAATCAGGCTCTCTGACTTCAAATTTTTGATTCATCTGATTGACGATCAGTTGAGAGTCTCCGAAGACTTCCAGTATGGTGATACCGGATTCAATGGCAAGTTCCAATCCTAGAATCAGGGCTTGGTATTCCGCTGCATTGTTTGTGCATGGTTCCAGTAGCGAGAAGGCGTGTGGAATCATGTATTTGTCGGGGCTAACAAAGAGAATGCCAACTCCCGAGACCGGCTCTCTTTTCTCGTTTGTTCTGGTTGCACCATCGAAGTACATGTGCCAGGAAGCATTTGGTGGGAAGGCCTCCACATTGTAGACGGATTCGTCTGGGAGATCATCTCTTAGTGGAGAATCTTCAGGCAACGGATGCTCCGCGAGAAAGTCTGCTAAAGCTTGGCCTTTGATTGCTTTTTGTGGTATATACCTAATATCAAATTGTGATAGAAGGATAGACCATTTTGCCAGTCTTGCATTGAGAGAACCTGCTTTCGTGACAAGGACCTTTAAGAGGTTGATCCTTGAGACCAGATAAACTGTGTTGGAAAGCAGATAGTGACGTAGCTTTTGTATGGCGAACATCACTGCAAGGCATTCTTTTTCGACTGGGGAGTAGCGATGCTCTGCACCTACCAGCATACGGCTGAGGTAGTATAGAGCCGCTTCTTTTCTTCCATCATTTTCTTGTGCCAGCAGAGCGCCCAGAGAATGGTCGAGGGCTCTTGTGTACAAGATGAAAGGTTTTCCGGTGGTAGGTGCTGCTAACACTGGAGGTTTGGTCAGGTATGACTTGATATCTTGAAATGCGGTTTCACAGTCAGCATCCCAGACAAAGTCTACACCTTTCTTCATCAATCGGGAGAATGGACGACATTTTCCCGAAAGGTTGGAGATAAACCGTCTGATATAGGCCAATCTCCCTTGGAGCCCTTTTAATTCTCTCAAGGTTCTTGGAGAGGGCATTTCTAGAATAGCCTTGACTTTGATGGGGTCAAGTTCTATTCCATCTTTCAGAACAAGGAATCCGAGGAACTTACCCGACGAGACGCCGAAGAAGCATTTTAGGGGATTCATCCGCAGTTTGTATTTGCGAAGTCGGAGGAATACTTCTCGAAGATCTTTGAGATGGTCTTCTTTTCTTTTGCTTTTGACGACGAGGTCATCAATGTAACATTCAACCGTCTTGTGCTGCATATCTTGGAATATCTTCATCATAGCCCTCTGATATGTAGCGCCAGCATTTTTCAGACCAAATGGCATGACAGTGTAGCAATACACGCCAAATGGGGTCCGAAATGAAGTATGCTTTTCGTCTTCAGGATGCATCTTTATCTGATTGTAGCCAGAGAAGCCATCCATGAATGTCATTTGCTCGAATCCACAGGTATTGTCAATCATAACCTCTGGTATCGGGAGCGGGAATTCATCTTTGGGGCAGGCGTTATTCAGGTCTCTATAGTCAATACACACCCTGATCTGCCCATTTTTCTTTGTCAAGGGGACAATGTTGGCCAACCATTCAGGATGCTGTTCCTCACGGATGAAGCCGACGCTTTTGAGTTTCTGAACTTCTTGTTCAATTTTATCCATCACATCTGGACGGAATCTTCTTTGGCCTTGTTTAACAGGCTTGATATTTTTTTGAAGATTGAGTTTGTGGACTGCTATTTTCGGATCTAAACCGGGCATTTCAGCATAGGACCATGCAAAGCAATCAACGAACTCACGAAGAAAAGTGATATACTCGAGTAACTCATCATCCTTTATATTCTTGCTTATGAATACAGGACGCGAGTTATTTGGTGTTCCCAAGTCTATCTTTTGAACAGGATCCTCTGTTGGAAGATTCGAGGGTGGTTCCTCCATAATGTTTTCGGAGGCCTCCAGCTCAACGAAACCTTCTGGTGTTTCAACAGCATTTCCTTTCCATGGGTCTTCTTGATCAGCAACCTTCTCAAGGCTCGCTATGAGATAGTCCCAATCGCCTGCTGTTACCGGGTCGAAGTAAGGTACTTCTGCTGTAGACGAGGGTTCTTCTGGGTCAGAATCCTGCATGTCTGTTGTGAGAACCCGACCCCTAATCTCTTGGATTAGTGTCGTTTTATTTGTGGATTAGTTCTTTTAGTGGGATTAGTAGTTGTTGGGTTGATTTTGTGAGCTAGAATGGTTTTTCTTCTAGTTTTGGGCTTTTGAGTGCTTTGGTAGCTTGTGGGGCCCTTTGGGGGTTCCCTTTTTGGCTTTGCTTTTCTTGTGAGATTTTCCCGATTTGTTTCGTATCGTGTTTTTGGCCCGTTGCATTCATCTTGAGGAATCCTACAACTTTCATGTTGATCTCGTATCCATTTGAGAACCCAAAACCCGATTTCTTGGCCTTGAGGGCAAAACAGTCTTTTCACACCAAATCTGTACCCAAAACTCAATATTCTCGAAATCCGTGAAATATATACTTTTTGGAAACTAGATATTTCGACGATCATTTCTTCCTTCTTCGTCGAATCCATCCGAGGTCCCGAATTAGATGATTTCAGCCACCCAAGTTCTTTAAGTTGTGGGACCCCTTCTCACTTGCTATAAGAGAACCCACCTCCCTTCTTCCCCATCTTCATTTCCAGCACAAATCAGCAACTATTGAGCCTAGGGTTCCTTGTGCTCTCTTCTTCTTCTTGCTTCTTCATCTCCAAGCCACACCAATAGTTCACCAAACTCGAAATGGAGACCGTCTTCTTCTTCCTCGTCTTGCAAGCTTTCCATTGGTACCATTTGTGAAGAGAACCCTCCATCACAAGACTTTCCTTGAGCTTACCATTTCCATTAGAGGACCTTGCAAGTAAGTGTTCTTCTTCATCTTCTAGATATGTGTCCTTCTAGCCTTAGAGAAGCTCCACCTTGAGTATTGAAAGGTTTCATTGTCATTTCATGGTTTAACCCATTTTAGGGTTGTTTTGGGGGTTTTTGTAGAGATTGTGGATCTTGAGCTTGAAAGGTGATTAGGAGCTTGATTTGCTTGATTAGAGTCAAAGGCAAGTGGATGAATGGATTGTTTTGCTTATTAACATGTTTTGTGATAAAAATCTTGATTTCATTGATGGTTTTGGTAATTTTAATAGTTGTTTTTGATATGATAAATATTGATTATGAGATGTGCTTATTGATGAGTTATTCTTTCTTGTTAAGCTCTTGAAAGTGCATGCATCCTATTGTCAAAATTTCAAATGGTTTCACATGAATGAGTTTTCTCCACTTTGAGTTTTATTGTGGATGGAATGGATGGAAAGGATGGAAATGGAGGAACTTGGAATGAGGAGCTCTTTAGCTCATTTTAATGTCTTGGAAACATGTGATTAAGTCCCCTTGTTTATAGTTTTATGTGATTGATTATATGTTGGAAGGAAAGGAAAGAAAAATGAAGAAAATCCAAGTCCCGGACCTGCACTGCGCCCAGGACCGATCGATCGGACGTGCAGACCGATCGATCGGTCTGTCAGTAACTGTAAGGGTTTTTGGACCGATCGATCGGGCCCTGTGTAGAAATTTTGACCGATCGATCGGTCCCTGTTCAGAAAATTTTGGCCGATCGATCGAACCGAAGGATTTTGAGAATTTTATTTTTTTTCCTTAGTGCTAGGTGGGACCTTGGCTACCCTTTTTGGACTAATTGGACTATGGGTGAGATGTCTTGTGCCGACGCTTCTCACGGTTAGTTTAGTGGCATCGAAGTTCAATCCGTTTCAATCTTGAACGGGATGGAATGACGCGATAACTCCTTTATATCCAAATATAAGTCTTTTGCCTTGGTTATCGCGAATTCCATTCCTTTCGATGACTGAATAGGTTGGTCGATGTTTCCGAATTAACGTCATGCCTAGGATGGACCGTCTATAACCTTGATTTTCCTAGTATGGAATCTAGTACTACCCACAAGCTCATTTTAAGTTGTGAAAATAGTAAAAGTGCATAAGGAGCCCGGAATGTCTTCAAACTCAAGGAGTACCAAGTAATTATCATAATCGACATACGGGACCCCTATTAACTTAAGTAGATCTTGCAATCAATATTTTTCCCGAAATGGTATAGTGCATTATATTTCCTCATTTCCCGAGATTTGCATCACATGATATGAAATGAAAGTGTGCCCTTGAGCACCCCGTTTTACCCGTTTATTTATTGTACTTGATTTACTTGTTTCCCCGAAAGCATTGGAGTTACTTTAGTAACAGTTGTTGTCCCGAAATGTATTGCCCGATATGATATGACAGTGTGCCCTTGAGCACCCCCGTTTACCCGTTTATTTACGTGCCCTTGAGCACCCCTGTTTACCCGTTTATTTACTGTACTTGATTACTTGATATGTCTCGATTGGTTTTATCCTATGAGTCGGCATCACTAAGCTTGGATACCTTGCCAGTCTGATCCACTGACTTGGAAATCCCTCTCCCGTCCCGCCAGCTGCAGTTTGGATCCCGATACCCGGTTATTGCCGTGGTCCCGTCCCGATACCCGGTTCGCTACCGTGGTCCCGTTCCCGTGTATTTATTATTGTATATATGATTTACGTTGAGTCTCCTCACCTTGTGTGACTGAGACCAACGTCCCGCTCTTGTCACTTCGGTGATAGAGGACTTAGCTTCTTGTGATTGCCATCTTGCCAGTTCCCGATTCCTTGGACACCCGACATGGTTTATATTGCTTACTTGTTTTCAGTTAAATGATTCATTGCTTTCATGAAAGTTGTTATTTAGATAAGTGTTAATGCTCTCTATTGTAAATCCAGTCACTATTATATTGTTTTATGTCCTTTGCACACGTACATGTTTTACAGGAATGCCGGTTGGGCGAATAACCGTGCTTTTACATATGTTTCAAACGATAAATGATTTTGCTAGATTTATATGATTTCACATGTTTTAAAGGAATACCCGAATTGTTAAATATCCGTGCTTTGTTTTAAATGACATTTGACTTGTGAGATTCCCATGTTTATACATGCTTTAAATGATTACCCGATTTCTAAATATCCATGCTTTGAAATATGTTTCAGATGACATTTGTTTGCAAGATCCCTACGTTTATACCTGTTTTAAATGAATACCCAAATTGTTAAATACCCATGCTTTGAAATAGGTTTCAAATGACACTTGTTTTGCCAGATTCCTATGTTTATACCTATTTTACATGATAACCGATTTATTAAATATCCGTATTTCTACATAGGTTTCAAATGGACATTGGTTTTGCTAGACTGTTAGGATACCTGATTTGTTGTATACTCGTGTTTTACTTGAGTTTCAAATGAACGTTTGTTTTGTCAAACCACTATATTTATACATGTTTAGACGAATACCCGATTGTCAAATATCTATGATTATAGATGATGTAAATGAATACATGTTTTATTAGATGTTCATGTTTTACCCGTGCTTGAAATGAATACAAGTTTTACCCGAGATTCCCGACTTTGCACCCATTTAATTATATGCAGTACTGATCGATTAGCATGATTTATTATATGTTTTATTCTTTAGTATAATTGTGATCTTTTCATCCACCTGCCAGACCGTCGTGTCTGACCCACTACTTTTGGTACTCAGGTTCAGATTTCTTCGCCCCGAGTTGAGTGTTTTGTTGGCTTTGGAGCCATGCCTTGCAGGTTGTTTTGTCGGCTATGTCATGTAGACATTGAGTCTGACATCGGAGCTACGTTACATTTGGGTAGTAGTTTATAGCTTATTGTTGTATGGCTTTTATTAGCCTTTTTCTTGGGATTCTTAATTAATGTACATTGATAATTGTAACTTGAATATATTTGGGAATGTAATATCCTGTTACTGTCAGCTCTGTAATTCATTGTGATGTTTACTCCAGTCTGATATGATTCCTGATATAATAGCTATGGGCTAAAGGTTGAGTGCGACGCGGAATCCGATGGCCACGGACTTCGGGTCGCAACGCCACAAATGCTTCCGCAAAAATATTCAGAATGTGTTGTCTTCACACACGCGGATCTTGGGAGAAAAATACATTTATCCTTAATCCCATCTCCCGCCCCCGAGGTTTCGGTAAGGGGGCGTGACATCTGTATCATCGGACAATTCCTCCATATCATTGGAGAAATCAAACCAATTGGAGGGGCTTCCCGGATCTTTGTCTGGTGACTCTTCAAAGAGATACCCAGAGAGATCGATGTCTTCATGGACTGGAGCTATTGGGGCTTGGTCAACAAACTGACTTCTAAACCTTTGAGTTAGCTGTTTCAGAGGGGCGTCAGGATCGAACCCTAACCCATATGAAGACTTTTCTATATAGCCATAGAGTCTCCAATTTTCCAGCTGGTGTTTGGTCAGAACGGGCTCCAGTGGTGTGAGAATACCATGGCCTTCCCCCAAGCCAACTAGGTTTTGAGCATCATATCCCATCTTCTTCATGATAGCTTGTGCCACAGGACTATACAGAGACAGTAGAGGCATACCTTTGTTTTGGAAAGGTTCAAGCAGGGAGTTTGATGAAGCAACACTCGATCTATGGAAGAAGATCGGTTTTTCTTTAGATGATATTGCCGGAACAACAAAGGAAGCAGATGCAGGATCTTCTACATCAGCAGGTGTCTCTATTAGAGTAAGAGCGGGCTGAACTTGTTGAGTATCAGTTTGGCTTGACGAAGTATCGTCTTCTGGCTCTGAATCCGAATCTGTATTTTGTTTGATGGACAGATAAGAGACAACAAATTTGCCCCCAGACTTTTGTTTTACCTTCTTCCCTTTAGTTGTAATGACCAAAGGTTTTGGAGTCTTGAGGGAGACTACGAAAGGAGATTGACTACTCTCTTCGGGTTTTCCAGAGGGTTTATTTTCTTCCGGTGATTTTTGAGGAGCCTTGCCTTTATCTTTAAGGAGATTTTTGGCGGAAGACGTCATTTCCTCTGTTTCTTTTTCTCCTTCATACATCTGAGAGTCTGCAAAGTGGACTTCTTTCCCTTTGAAAGGTTTTCTATCCGCAAAGACTCGATGTATCATGCCATTGTTGCTGATGAACTTGATGCATTGATGTAGTGTTGAAGGAACAATTCCATTCTCGTGTATCCAGGGGCGTCCGAGAAGGATGTTGTAGCATGACGGGGTTTTTATTGCATACACAGTGACTTTAGAGATAAGATCACCGATTTGCAGTTTGAACCTGATTTTACCGATGGGCCTTTGAGAATTGCCATCGTATCCAAAGATAGATACAGATGTGTGGCTCAGCTTGCTGGGCGGAATGCCCAACTCTTCGAGTGCCGAAGTGGAGATAAGATTCAGTGCAGAACCCGGGTCAATCTGAATTCTGCGCACCGGCATTTCCTTAATATATCCTGTAAAGTACAGGGGTCGGTTGTGCTTTGTCTCACCAAGCAGGAGATCTTCCTTTGTGAAGGCGATAGTCGCACTGGTTATCTTTTGAACCGAGAGACATCTACTGCAAGATCCCTCAATTTTCTTCTCTTCTCCTTTTGAGGAAATTTCTGCATTTTTGACCTGATAGTCCATTTCAATTTGGAAGACTTGCGGGGCATGTTTGTCAACATCCTCATTCAGTTTTTGCAATTCTGAAATGAGATTATCACGAGTGCGTGGAGACATTCGTAACAAATCTATGATGTGCAATCGTGCAGGTATGTGTTTGAAGTGCTCAACCAAGTCATACTTGAAAGCCTCCTTGGGGCCTACGCGTTCATCATTATTGCCACTGGGGGCTGTTATAACATCTTTCCCAGCAGGGTTTACATAAGTAAAGGAAGATGTATTGTAATTTTTATGGTAGTCCCGACCAGAACGGGTGCCTCTACCAACTTCGAGAGCTTCTTGAGAAGAATCTTCATTTGGAAGACTGTCTTCAAGAGGCTGTCGTACTTCTTCCACTGGGGGTGTTCCTGCAGCTAAGCTAGTATCCTCAGTGATTGCGTTGCATGGAGCATTTTCCGGGAGCAAGTCCTGAACAGCTTCCTGCAACTTTTCTTCTTCGTCGACCCCTTCATCATCCCCAGCCGGGTTTTCTTTATGACGATCAATCGGAAGGGAAGTGAATTCTGAAGTCACAGTCTCAGGTGAAGAAACCTGAGAGGGTGTTATCTTCGTGTAGTTCTCGTGAGACGAGGTAGCTTCAGAAGATATATTGCTTGGCGTCGCCGGAGTATAACTGATATCATCAGACGAGGCCTCGGAAGAGCTATGATCCTGAATTATAACATTACAGGTAGCTCGAGTGGGAGATGTTGCCTGCTCGGAGTCGGACTCTTCCTCGGATGTAAGAGGATCATCAATCCAACAATTTTCTCCATTTTCAGGAGTTAGGGGAGAAGGTACCTGAGGGTCTTCAGGGATTCCTGGCTCCGGATTGGGAGGAAGCTCGTTGACGCGGTCGCGCTCTTGTTCGAGAGCTAGACGCTGCAAGATCCTCGCATATTCTGCAAGACCAGGCATGGGAGCCAGGTTTTCTTCTTCATCATCTCCTTGTGGCTCAACATGGTTGATTTCCACAGGATCAACGACGGGTGCTGGAATGACAACATTTTCTTGTACAGCCACTTGGTCATCTTCATCATCAGACCAGGATCCTTGTGGCCGTAAGGGGTCATACCAGATTACTGGCATAAGATAAGTATCAGGGACCCACTCTTCATCAAAGAGGTATTCTCCTGTCTCAAGGGATTCTTCCCACTTGTCAGTGCTGTCGAATCCGTCGTTGGTATCGCTGGACTCATACCTTCTTTTGTGGCTGAGGAGTTGACTTGGTCTGCACATTGAGGACCTCTTTCTTCTTTGGTTTAGAGGTTGCAATAGCGATTGGCTCCTTCTTTGATGACTTCTGACTGTTGAGGTCTTTGATCACCGTTTCAGCCTCCATAGAAGCTTCTAAGAGTTCTCCCAAGTTCTTTGATTTGTTGCCGATGATCATGGAGCGGATTCTGGCTCTCATGTTATTTCGGCAGATGTCGACCAGCGACGCTTGTGGCAGCACATCGGAGCATTTGTACGCCATGGCTTTCCACTTGTGAATGAAGTCGTATGTAGACTCATTCTCCCCCTGTTTCAGGCTGCAGAGCTGAGCCATAGTAACAGGATGATCCTCACCTTTAAAGTGAGTCAAGAAGCGTGTCTCCAGCATGGTCCAATTCTGAATGGAGTTCTCTGGAAGTGTGGAGTACCAATCAAAGGCCGTACCTTTTAGGGTGCTTGCAAAGAGGCGAATCTTGAGTGCATCTTGATCCGCAATAGCTCCTGTCAGGATCTTGAAGTGGATGACATGCTGTCTGGCTGAACCTTTCCCCGTATACGTTTGGAGAATAGGTTGCTTGGATTTTGTAGGGAACGGGATCGAGTCCATCCACAAGGGATATGGTGGCTTGATCCCATGCTCCTTTAGCGTATCCTCTTCTTTTGCTTTGGCGAGGATATCGTCAACGTCCTTTTTGGTAAGGGCGCGTGACTCACTATTTTCCGCATTTTCTTCGTCGCCTTGATGGCTCGGAGGAGCTTCATTGTTTGGCGGACGTTGGATAGTGAGAAGGAGGTTTTCCATTAGGGCCTCTATTCTCTGCTGTCCTTGTTCCAGTTGCTGGATGCGTGCAGCTACGTCATCATGTAGCGGAGGTTGCTCAGCATTTGTGACCAAGACGTTCACTCTTCGAGAGTCGAAAGAGGATACAGTCTTGGTGACTGAGCTAGAGCTCATTCTTTTAGATGAAGAGCTCGAAGAGTGATCACTCCGATGTCCTTGGCTTGAAGGAGCGGGAGAGTTTTCTTTATGTCTTCGTGTCCGGGAGACGTTGCGGGTCACCGGACGCCTGACATGGATTTTTGTTGCTGACTTCTGGCGTCTTCTGGTTTTGCCAACCGTATGGACAGCAGCAATTTGGTTGGGTCTTTCTTTTTCAACCCATTTTTGGGAAACTTGGAGCGTAGGAGGTTGAGTCCTCCGTTTCTCTAGTCTCTTTTGTCGGTATGACGCGCGGCGGCTTGCTCGACGAGCGAGTTGAGCTTCGGTCAGCTCTGGCTGGGCTTTGACGATGAAGGATGTACTCCCTCGGGCGCAGCAGCCGAGCTTGTCTTCTTTGTAGTTAGGCAAGGACAGGATGCGGACCCGGTCCTTCGCCTGTTGCAGCGAGGCTTTGAATTGTGCAAGCTCGGCCCCTGTAGAGATGAAGGGTCGAACTGCAGTTTTGCAGGCCTTAGCAGACGCTTGGGGAGGCCTGGTGATGTAGGATTTGATTTTTGGCTTGTACGAACAAGCTGGTTGATGCTGAATTGACCTGGGAGTCAGGTCAGAGATGGGTTTCTCCTCTTTCATGTAGAAGAGAGGGTAGAACCGGTTTTCTTTGAGCGGGGCCAGGTATGCTGGCTTGGCAGATGCTCGGGACCTCCTTTGTTTCGGTGAAGGCCCTGGGGACCAAGTCTTGGGACGGACCTGGCTGTTTGCGGGCTGAGGCTTCGCGGGGGTCGCCTTTGGTGTCACGGCGGTGACACATTGAGAGGCGATTTTCTGCTTCTTAGCGGGAGCAGCCTGTTCTTCAGGAAGTGGGAATGGTCCCAACGTCCCAAAGAAAATAGTCCGGGGAGTCGAGGTCGACCTGGAGTTTGGTGAATTGTTGGTGGTGTTGACGCTGTGGCAACTAGCAGTGCGCTTATGAGTGCGCACATTCTGCTTCTGTTGAAGCATCTGCTGGTGCTTTTTCTCGTCGAAGATGATGGTCAAGGAAGCTGCCATTGTTAGTAAACTTCAGAAACAAGACCAGATCCATTAGTAATCACAAGAAAATAATGATTATAAATGGAAAAAAAAAGGCAATCTATGGGTTTGCCTTTTTCAGATCGCTCAAGGGATATGACCCAGGCGACGTGAGGAAGGCAAAAGCCATAGAGGGCACAATTGTTCTGATTGCAAGTATGGTGAGCCCCAAAATGAGCGTCCCAGTGACTGCTAGAAGCAATTGTAAACCTAAATTCGACTTATCGCGAAGCAGGGCTTGCTCGAGATAAGAAGAATATAAGGTTGGAGTTTTACAAATGCGCCGGTCGCGAATACAGTAGACCCTGAAAGGGCGTACTAGCACCGCTAGACACAAATGCTGGAGATCGCATCCATGAGATGGGATCCTCTGGTTTTGAAATGTCAAAATGGATTCATCAAGGAGAGCATGTGGTATCCCAATCCAAAGACGGGCTCAACAATTTCCGCGAGCACCAGTACCCCGGAAGGAACCACAATTTCTCGGATCCGAATCCAAAATGATGAGAGTTTTTTTTTTTTGAAAGGCCAAGATCAGGTCCATCAAAGAGAGCAAATGATGTTCCAATCTGAACACGGGCTCAGCGGATAATCGTGAGCGCCAGTGCTCAGAAAGGAAGAGACCAAAATTTCTCAGATCTGAACCTAAAAATGACAAAAGCTTTTTTTTTTTTTTTTTTTTTTTTTGAAAAGTTTAGTTTTGTTTTTATTTATTTATTTTATTTAAAAGACAAGGGAGCACACATAGGCTTCCTAACCCGGTCTTATGAAATCACAATTGATAGAATTGCCCCCAGGTAAGGGTAGGATTACTTAATGAACCCGTTTGGAGGACCCTTGCCTCGAACAGTCAGGCTGTCTCCACACTCTGGACAAGGCTTTTCTTGAATCAACCGAGATCAAAGAACGCAGTTGGTTTGGCCTTAGCGGTCTATGTCTTTCTTTGTTTTTTTTTACTAGACTCATTGAAGAGAAACAATGATCCAAAACCTTAGTCGAACAGGCTCAACATTTCTGCAAGCGCGATGAACGATAGGATAGGATCAAAACTTCTCAATTTTGAATCCAAGGCAAAGAAGTTTGCTTTTTTTTTTTTTTTTTTTTTTTTTTGAAATCTCTAACAGACTCATCGAAGAGAAACAATGGCCCAATCCCTGATCCAAGCTGGTCTCAGCGGATAATTGCGAGCGCCAATGCCCAGAAAGGAAAGGATCAAAGTTTCTCAATTTTGAATCCAAAACGAGAAATCTGAATTTTTTTTTTTTTTGAAAAGAGAAAGAATGGAAATAGATTGAAAGAATTTGAAATTTCCAAAAAATCCCATCTCATGCGAAATCCAACATAGGCCACCAGCCAAAAAGTAGCCAAGGAATTCGGAAAAGAAACCTAAGCAAAGATATAATATGCGAATATTTCAATTCCAAGCATCCGGTGTTCTCAAGTAAACGGGTCCCACCGGGTGTGCCAACTTGATGGAACGCGCTCCAGGCCCCGGGCGCTACCGGGCGTCGGCGGACGTGGGAGTCCGTTTGGTCCGACCCTTTCGCCCCCGGAGGGCGGAGCGTGCATCAACGCTTTTGGGTGTTTGGGTGGGTGTGCCAGATTTTCTATTTTACTTGGAATTGCAAGTGATGATCCGGAGATCAATCTTCGCAAGTAAAAAAGGAAATCAACTTATTTTCAAGTTTCCATTGCATATATATTTAAGAAAAGAGACAGTTTTTTGATTTTGCCGTAAAAGGCGATTTTTTGGCATTTATAGCCGATTTTTGGCGTTTATAGCCGATTTACAATTCTCATCAATAATGAAAGACAAGAGTTGTGGTTTTTTGTCTCTTTAAAAAAAATACGAAATACAATGAAAAGCGAGAAAGGAAAAATCTAACTTTTCAGGAGATTGTGGGAGGGACCCGTTTAGATTGACGGTCGTGAGTCATGTATGGACTCCGCCATCATCCATGCAAATGAGAACGTCGGATGCTTTGGATTTGCTTGGCTTGGCTATATCCTCAGATTTTTAGAGAACAAAGACCGAGAGAATGTCTTATGTTCAATAAAAAGCCGAGTAGAAGGGCTGAAGAGCCATGTCTAGCCATGTTGGATAGAAGGAGAGGTGGAACTTTGGGGGGGTGGCCCCCCAAGGGACTTCAATCACCTTGTAGTGTTGGTTGCTGCAGCAGAGTTTCTTCGTTCGCAAAGTGTCTGGATTTTCAGAGGCTTCAGATCTTCAGGCAATTTTCTGAGAATTTTTCTTGATCCTGAGAATTTTTCTTCATCCTGAGAATTTTTCTTCATCCTGAAAACTTTGGAGGTGACTCCTATTTATAGGCCTTTAGGTAGCCTTTAGGAGTGATTTATGAGCCTTTATGGTAATAAAGCTCATTAAGGGAGGAGTTACAAGTTTAATTGTCTCCTGCTTTGTAACTCCTGCCCCTTGGATTTCATTGGCCGGAGGAGAGTCATGGGCATTTAATCGCCTTTAATCTCCATTATGTTAGGAGTTTCATGGCTTGAATGCCATGATTGTTTGGACTTGTAACTCCTGAACAGAGGCTTCTGATTGGGCCGTCCAAGATAATGGGTTAATGACTGCATTAACTTGCCATAAACGGGCCAATTGATAGCATTAAGTGGCCGCCTTAGTAGCTGAAGAGTCGCGGGCCATGTTGCGTCTTTTGGAATCCCCTTTGCGATGATTATCGATGGATCCTTATGTAAATCAACATCAGATGATCATGTAGTTTCAGACATTGGTTGATACCAGCGGGCCGGCAGCATCTGTCCAGTTGATTTCACGATCGGGTGGGCAGAAAGTGCACTTTTTTGGTTGTTCGGCTGGCGATCAATGGAGTTTTTGAAGTTCTGGAAAGGAGTCATGTGATCTTGATGAATATCAGTGAATTTGGAGCCTCAAAAGCCTGAATATGGAAAAATCACAGGGACAGAACAACTCGTCTCGTGAAAACGGACGAAACGGGGGGTCCCGGGGCGAAATCGGCGCCCCGGACCTCCCAGGGTCGCAGACTGGGGGGAAAATCCCTTCCCGGGGCCCGTTTTTGGCCGTTTCTCGTCGTTTTTCGCTTCCGTTTTTTTTGCTTGTTTTCTCTGACATTTCTCCACATTATTTGGCTTGATTTCCCTCTAAAAAACCTGATGAGAATCCTTGCAAATTGGTTTGCAAAGTTTCTGATTTTTCGGGAAAAGCCGAACGCAGAACTGCTGATTTTCCGCCAGAAGCTGAAACAGGATCAAACGATGTCGGAATGACCTGAAATTTGAGGTGAAGCTTCTTGAGCATTAAATAAGACCAACCATGGGCTTTCGTTTGAGTTTTGAATCCGTTTGGGGTCATGCAAACGCTTGCCTTTGATTTCACCGCGAGGGAAATGTCGAGCTTTGACTTTCGGTCAAACGATGTCCGATTGACCTGAAATTCTACGGGTGACTCCCTCATCAGTAGATAAGACCAACCATAGGATTTTGTTTGAGTTTTGAAGCCATTTGGAGTCATGCAAACGCTTGCCTTTGATTCCATCGCGAGGGAAATGTCGAGCTTTGACTTTTGGTCAAACGATGTCCGATTGACCTGAAATTCGACGGGTGACTCCCTCATCAGTAGATAAGACCAACCATAGGATTTCGTTTGAGTTTTGAAGCCATTTGGAGTCATGCAAACGCTTGCCTTTGATTTCACCGCGAGGGAAATGCCGAGCTTTGACTTTTGGTCAAACAATGTTCGATTGACCTGAAATTCGACGGGTGACTCCCTCATCAGTAGATAAGACCAACCATAGGCTTTCGTTTGAGTTTTGAAGCCATTTGGAGTCTTGCAAACGCTTGCCTTTGATTTCACCGCGAGGGAAATGCCGAGCTTTGACTTTTGGTCAAACGATGTCCGATTGACCTGAAATTCGACGGGTGACTCCCTCATCAGTAGATAAGACCAACCATAGGCTTTCGTTTGAGTTTTGAAGCCATTTGGAGTCATGCAAACGCTTGCCTTTATTTCACCGCGAAGGAAATGCCGAGCTTTGACTTTCGGTCAAACGATGTCTGTTTGACCTGAAATTCGACGTGTGACTCCCTCATCAGTAGATAAGACCAACCACAGGCTTTCGTTTGAGTTTTGAAGCCATTTGGAGTCATGCAAATGCTTGCCTTTGATTTCACTACGAGGGAAATGCCGAGCTTTGACTTTTGGTCAAACGATGTCCGATTGACCTGAAATTCGACGTGTGACTCCCTCATCAGTAGATAAGACCAACCACAGGCTTTCGTTTGAGTTTTGAAGCCATTTGGAGTCATGCAAATGCTTGCCTTTATTTCACCGCAAGGGAAATGTCGAGCTTTGACTTCTGGTCAAACAATGTCCGATTGACTTGAAATTCAACGAGGAGCCTATTGGAGTCATTTTGATATGATCCACAAGCTCCGAATTGGGTGCCATGGTCCCGGGGTGCTCTGTCGCTGGTAGGCTTGATTCAGCCGTTGGAGAGTTAATGATGGGTCAAACGTTGCTGGTTTGACTTGAGACTTGACGTGGAGCCCTTTGGACATATTTTGAGAACATCCATAGGCCCCGATCGAAGATTTGGTGTCTCCGATTCTGCCGCCGCCGGGAGCGCTTGTTTAGCTGTTGGAGAAGTGAAGCTAGGCCAAATGATGTCGGAATGGCCCGAAACTTCATGTGTACCTCTCTTTTGGTTGTTTTGAATGACCTTGCAGTTTTTGTTTGATTCTGACAAGATCTGATGCTTGAAGTGGCGCCTGCCTTTTTTTGGTAGGATGCGGCTCCATGTAGCTTTTGGTGTAAAGAGGCAAAGTGACATTTTTGGTGTCAACAATAAGTAGTCTCACTTTCATACAAATTAGTAACTTCTCATGCTACTATGACCACTATTAGAAGTCTCACTTCAAATAGAAATAGTAAGTTTCTAATTCCTTCCTATTAGAGTTTAAGTAAGAATATAATCTTTCTGATACTTGGGCTAGCGTGAGGACCACCAGGGATTACTTAGAAAGCTGGCTCCAACTGGGACACGCGACCCCACATCTCATGTGCAATCTAGTCCCACAGTTAATTGCAAATAACATCACTATATAAATGCAATTGCACTCTAGTCTTAGGAATAAATTACAATGAAGACCCTAAACTTCCACAGTACCACAAGTAGGCCCTTCGATCAATATCCATGGATCAATTAGAATAAATCTGTCTCATCCAATCTTTAGATCCACATCTTATTATCCTTGAGTCCCAATTAATTGCAGTGATCATCAGTACCATCCAATTAACTCTTAATCGAAATGGGTGCGCACTTACTAATGATAAATCCATTAATTGGCACAAGAGGATAATGTAGATAGATTCCATCTTGATCATTGTATGTTCCCACAGTCCTACTACCACGTACCCAAGACACCAAGGTGTTGACCTATAGTTGGCCTCACTCATTGGTGACTCAAAGCAAATGAATAGATAGAAACTTGAGTTCATCAATGTCTCAGGATTGACACCCTATTGCTAGGGAATTATGAGAGCAGTCTTTAAATCGAGATAATATTTTATAAGGTGCTTCTCATGGTCCTTCAATACATCCAATGTACCAGCACCGTGATCCAGAATCTTCCATTCTAATGATCGAGACAAATCACACTATCTCATAGTGATCAAAGTGTTGTAACCTTATCAGATGAGATGCCCGGTCTCATCACTAGTTGTGAAGATATTTTAAGTATAAGATTTGTGACACATGTCTCCCGTATGTGGATCTCATCCATATATATATCACATCTAATATACTAATGGGACTTGGTTCATCTCATGAACCATTATGTCATATATATTGGACATGTGCATTAAGTAATAAAACACCATTCATCTCATAAAAGGAAAGCATGATTTTATTGATAAATTAAGAAGGTAATCAATTTATTACTTCCCGTCTCCCCCATGCCTACTTCCTCTACACCATCCAATTCGATTACCACTTCCAATGGCCCCACCCCACTGCAGCAACCACCAGAACAACTTCGAACTACCTTGGGTATGTCTGTTCCCCCCTTAACTATGGCAGATGGGAGCGTCCTTCCCTTGGAGTCTGGCGAGTTGTCTCCTCGACCAATTTTTCATGATATGGGGATCGGACATTACCTTGGGTCTCCACCCAATACCATTCATGTGGCCATATCAACAACTGATTTGGATTGCTGTACCCCTTCCATTTGCCTCTATTCCCCATCCATTCCAGCTGGAGTCTCCCAGGGCACTGACACCTCCCTTTTCCCTCAACGTGTCACCACAGGTTCCACTGAGCTGTTTCCCAACTCTGCGTCCCTCGCCGGTGGAACAAACTGCTTCGAACTTCATCTCGCCCGGCGAAAATTTCCTTCAAAGGACGAGAGTAGCAGATCTAGAGGAGGCTCTCCCAATTCACTGGACAGACGACTGGATAGAGTTGGGTTTCACAGAAAATCCGCACTTTGCCTCCACTCAGTGACGGAACCCATCTTCAAACCCAAAAAGAAACAACCACAGATCTCGATTGTCGTGCGTGGGCTTCATATTTCCTCACTTGAAAATCTCCACAAGGCACTTTTCCAAAAATAAGTATGGAACTCCAACTCTCTACTAATTTTAATGTTGCTGAAAATCCTCAGTTCGAATGTTAGAGGGGCTGCTAGAGCTGTTGTGCTAGCACGTATTAAAGAAATGGTCTTGCACCATGCCATGCGCATTTTAATTATGCTGGAAACAAAATATCGCAGTGACAGATCGGACAAAACGATCTCCTTTATTAAGAATATTTACCCATCTGCAGATCTAATGTTTGGGATAGGTTCGGCGGGTGGGATTTGGGATTTTTGGGACCCTAGTGTGGTTTGTCTGACCCCTTTATTCTCTATGGACCAACATTTGTCTTTTCTTGCTAAACCGTCATGTGGACATTCTAGTTCCTTTTTCCTTTCTGCAGTTTATGCTTCACCATGTAGAAATCAGAGGAAACAACTTTGGGATTCTTTACAGCTTTTTGCTTCTTCCCACGTCACCAGACTAGACCCCTGGCTGCTCATGGGTGATTTCAATAGCTTGCTGGGGCCCCATGAAAAATCAAGAGGCCGGTGGGACCCGGGACTGGCTCGCCAGAGGGACTTCAGAGAGTTCTTGGACTCCACTAATCTCTCTGACCTTGGCTTTGTCGGCATCCCTTATACTTGGACCAATAACAGAGCTCCTCCAAACAGAATCTTGGAACGCCTAGACCACAGTTTGGGCAATGATGAATGGACTCGTATCTTTGGGGACTGCTCTCTCCATCACCTACCTCGAATTGGTTATGACCACTGCCCCCTGCTGTTGTCAGATGTTGGAAGACAACGATCTCCCCACTCTAATTTCCGTTTCGAAAATATGTGATTGCTTCAACCCGGTTCTCACTCGGTTTTAGAAAAGGCTTGGCTAGCTTCTTCCAGATCTAACACCTCCTTGTCGTCTAAAACTCTCTGCTCTCAAAGGGAGATTGCAATATTGGAAATCTAGGTTCTTTGGTTCCATTCACAGAGACCTCTCCAGGCTAAAAAGAAGGATTAACGGGATTCACAAGAGTCACCACTATACGACTAGCTCTTTCCTTCACTCTCTGGAACCCTCCTCCCTTCAACGAGACTATTCCCTAAAACAACTTCAAATAGAAACTTTTTGGAAACAGCGGTCCAGAGTGAAATGGCTTCTTGAAGGGGATAAAAATACTAAATTTTTCCACAAAGTTTCTAAAGCCAACTCCAGGAAAAATCATATCCACTAACGCTATTTTGGCTCAGCCCTTGTAAGGATTTAGTTGGCTAATTCATAGGAGTTTGGACAAAACTGGGTTTCCTTAAAATCATGTATTGAGTTTAGGAAAGGACTGCAAGAGTTCTAAAAAGGAAGTATTCTACAGAGTCCAGAATTGAACTGGTCGCTCGAGCGACCATCCATCCGCTCGAGCGGACCAAGCAGAAGATCAATCGCTCGATTTTTCAATTTGTACGCTCGAACGATCAAGGTTCTGGAATGAAGTTTCAGAGTTCGCACGACATCCCCTCGAGCGAACCTCTCACAGAGAGTTGTTCGTTCGAACGCATTTTAATAGTCGCTCGACCAACCAACCAGTGCGCTGTTCATCTGTTTCCAGAGAGCGGGTCGCTCGAGCGAACCCTGTGACCGCTCGAGCGAACCTTGGAATTCTATTTCAAGAAGAACTTCTCTTTCTAATTTCTCTGAAGGAAGTTACCTGTTTGAAAAAGCCTTGGTTGCATGAAATTTCTCCTATAAGTAGGCTATTCATCTCTCCTCTATACACAACTCTGAATTAGAAGAAATCTATGAGTGTGAGAGTTTGAGAGATCCATTCTTCTACCCCAAGGCTGTCAATACAGAAGCTATGCTGATGATTCAAGTCTTGGTTTAATTCCACCACTTCTCTTGAAGACTCCATTGTACAAGCGCGGTGAAGGTGCACGGCGAGTTGTTGGCAAGTTCTTTGCAGTCCTTAGGTTGAGTCAGTAACTGGGAAAATGGTTGTGAGTTTTCTTGTAACTTTCAAATTTATAGTGCTTGGTTGTCTGTTGGCCTAGACGATAAGGCCCGTGGTTTTTTCCCGAGTAGGGTTTTCCACGTAAAAATCCTGTGTCATTATCTCTCTTGTGGTGTGATTGTTTTAAACAGGATTAGGGTTAATTATTAGTTAATCACTTGTTAATTGATATTCATCTGAGATCGTATAAGTGGGACCTCTGCCTGTGTTAAGGCAAGTTAAGTGGTTTTTCAGCCCTCAGTCTTCGAAATTTGAAAAGCTATTTTCTCGATCGATAGAAACTCAGCTCCAGGTCCGGATGGATTTAATGCTGCCTTCTATCAATCCTACTGGCACTTACTATCCACAGACACTTGCCATATGGTCCGTGAGTTCTTCAGCTCAGGAGTTTTGGAAGAAGGCTCTAATGACACAAATCTCATTCTAATCCCTAAAAAAGAAGGCGCTTGTAAGTTGGAAGAGTTCAGACTCATTAGCTTGTGTAATGTTTTCTAAAATTCTGGTTAATTGCCTTCGCCCTCTTCTTTTAAAATGTATCTCGGAGTTGCAAGGTGTTTTCCTCCCACGGAAACGAGCTGTTGAAAACATTCTTGTGGCCAAAGAAGTCTTACACATGATGAGTAAATCCTCTCGCAAGAAAAAATTCTGTGTTCTCAAGCTGTATATTTAGAAGGCCTACGACCAAATCTCATGGCCTTTCCTCAACGCATGCCTCCATAGGATGGGCTTTTCCGAGATTGTGGTGCAACGTCTTCTCTCGTGTGTTACCTCTGTGAAATACCGTGCCAGGATCAATGGACATGCCTCAGAAGTAATATGGCCCTCTAGAGGTTTGCGGCAAGGGGACCCCCTATGTGAGGCCCCACCCTTGGTGGGCCCTCTAATTGCTATTTTATAGGCTAATTAATACTAATCTATGCTAATTATTGCTAATTATTGCTAATTACTATTTAATTTGGGCTAATTAGGGGTTAATTAGGGTGATTAGTTAGATTCTTCTAGTTTGTAGTTAGATTAGATTAGTGGAGTTAGTATTTTAATTAGTAAGGAGTTTTGGTTAATCCTAGGCTAATTTGTGTGGGGTAGGCCTAGTTAGTGGTTTTAATTAATTAGAGTGGGTTTATGTTAATGGTGCTCCTCTCTAGAAGATTCCTACCAAAAGACCAGCCTACCCCTAACCCTAACCCTAATTGCATGGAACCCTAAAGGGTATTACTGTCATTAATCACCCCTCCCTAATCTATAAATAGGCTCTTATCCCAAGAACCCTAAGCCATGAGCCAGCCCCCTTCCCAAGAACAATTCCAGCCCAGCCACTGTTCACTGCAATCTCCTCTTCTCCTCTCCCTCATTCCTCTCCTACGTATGAGCTGAAAATTTCAACTGTTACTGTTGCTGGGAAATCCCCTTGGAGCTACTGCTGCAGCTACTACTCTTCTTTCCATTTCGTTTCTCTCTTTTCCTCTCTCATTTCCCCTCATTCCAGCCCTGTTACTGAGCTGGAAGCCACCATTTCAGTGCTGAGATTTCTCCCTAATAGCAGCAGCTGCTACTTCACCTTATTCTTCCTCTCTCATTCACCTGAACTACTGTGACTGCTGGAAATTCTACTTGGAGCTGCTGCAGTCACTACTCCATCTTCTTCCCTTCTCATTTCCACTCTTCCAAGCCACTGCTGCTGTTGCTGTCTGTGCTGGGAGGATTAATAGGAGCTGCAACTATTACTGTATCTTCTCCCTTTCTCATTTTCCTCTTCCCCCAAGCTACTGGTTGTGCTGGGATTTCCCTGGGTGCTGCTGCTGCTACTGCTGAATCATCATCTTCTTCTTCTTCTCCACTGCTGAGTTGGGATTCCCTCTTATATTGCTCTGTTCCTCTCTACAGACCTTCCCTCAATTTCTAAAAGGCAAGTGCACCTACTGTTAGCATAGAATGTGTGTGTTTTCCTTTGATTTCAGTAGCTTCAATTCACAAATGTTGTTAATTAGTCTTAGTTATCACCTGGAGCCTCTGTTATTGTGTATTGGATGAAATGGCATTGATGGATGGGGGTTTCACCCCCCATTTGGAAGATCAATGGGTCCAAATGAGGTTAATTGATGGGCATTAGAGCTATTTAATGTTTGGAGATGATTTGGTAAAGTTTGGGACTGATTGGAGGTGGTTTGGATGAAAAATGAGTCAAAACGGAAATCTGCAAAAATCAGTTTTCGTGCTCCCAGTCGACCGGCAGGTTCGACCTGCAGTGTTCCCGGTCGACCGGGACCTGCAGGCCGATCTTTTCTTTTTTCTGCAGGTCTGAGATCTCTAGTGTTCCCGGTCGACCTAGAACACTGTATTTTTGGGAAAAACTGGCCCTCAGCCATTTTCATGCAGAAAATTCATTTCAGTTAGCCAAGTTGACTTGGCCTTGTCCAAGTTAACCTGGAACACACTGTTTATGCAAGAATTGACTGAAAGTTGGTTTTTCACCCGAAACTCAGACTCTTTACACCCAAATCAACCTGATACTTAGGATTTACATTTAGAAAGTGTTTAAAGCTGGGACATCAACCTTTCTAGGGATTTTGGTGTATGCGGTCAATCACCTAGGCCAGGTGTTTGACCGGACACGCTGGAAACCTTTAGAAACGAATTAAGTCTTCCAGGAAGCCTGATTCAGGTTAGTCAGTGCACTCGGTTGGTCCACCAGGCCAGGAACTCAACCGAGCTCACTACACCTCAGGTTCACCTGGGAAACCCTGATTTTTCCAGTTTTCAACATTTAGGAGTTGTGATTAGTTGTGGGGCCCATTGACCATCCAAATGAGCGTTTATCGATGTTCTAAGCCCGAGTCAACGGTGTGGCTCAACCTTGACTCGCGGGGACCACTGATTAGTGTTTTGGTTATTAATCTAAGATGATTCGACCTCTAAGAGTTGTCAAAGATGCCCGTAACCACCTAAGCACCAAACACGGTATTTTATGGCATTAATGACTTCGTTTAGAGATCGAATTACCGGAGATGGACCTGAACCTAACGTGGCCCATTACCTAGGATTGGACCGTTGCTTTTCCCTGTTGATTCTCTCGTTGGAGTTCATACTTCACTTCTTTTATATGCTGTCATTCTTAGATCTTTGGAGTAGCTGTTAACTATTAATTTACATAATTGGAGGACCTAAACCTAGGATATCTTAGAGGTGACCCGATAGACTGATTTGGAGATCACTGACCCGTGTCTATGTCTAGGCGGGCCCTTATTGGGCCTAAGTGTGGGATGTGTACCTTTAGATGGAAGAGGTAGTTTTTATTGGACTATTAAGTGATAATGGATTAAAATGAACTGATTATGGATGGTTGCCTCGTTTGGACAGATTTAGACCAGGCCATGTGCTGTTGGGCCTTGGTATGGATCCAACGAGTGGGCTTGGACCTTGAATGAAATCCATAGACTGAATTGGTGTTTGTAGACCTCATAGAGGTGTGGATAGGACCTTGTTCACGCAAGGCAAAGCCTAGACAGACACAGACCCTTAGAGTTATTCGTGAGTCGGCATGAACATTCACTCGGTTGATTTAAGCTCAGCCTGTGGACTGATCATCCCCGGTAGGAGCTAGTTGTGTGTTGAGAAGCTATCATGATGAGCTGTGTGGTTAAGACGGACGGTGTGATACCGTGTCCGGTCTTGAGTGATGAGATGATGAGTTGATGTGATGTTTTGCGGGATTAGTAATTCCCAGCACTAGTGAGATTTCCCCGCCGCAACTGTGTTCAGTATGGGAGGGCCGCGGCATAATATCCCGCGGTATTCCAGCTCGTGTGAATGTGCCGTTTTGTTGTAGTAGTTTAGATGTATTCTATTTATCCTGATTCCTTATGATTAAAATGCACAACTGCCTAGTTCCTTTCCTTGTTATTCATTTAATTTATTTACCTGTCTCTATTTCCTTTGATATATATGTTCTATGTTAGTAGTATGCTGTAACTTGCCAGATCTTTTAGATCTGACCCTTCATTGGTGCTTAGGCCTTGACCCAGAGATCCCTGATGATGCACTAGCGCTTGTAGAGGCGCCGATCGCTGGAGAGTTCGCATGGGGCCCGGCCGACACGGATGTCGAGCCGGAGGGCGGAGACGACTTACATGGGTTTTGAGAGTCCTCTTTATTTTGGGTTTGAGAGGAAATTTTGTAGTGAGTTGGGTAGAATTAAATATGTATAAACTTTGATTAACACTGAATCTTTTAATTAGACTACTGTTCTGCTCACACTTAATATATATCGATACCTATTGCTTCCGCATTGTTTAAATTGTTATGCTTCCGCAAGTTTTAACCATTGAGTATTATGTTGGTCAAAAAGTTTTAAATTGGACCTCACTGCGGCCTACAATCTTGGAAGTTCTCGGATTTTCCGGGAAGTAGCGCGCCAACTTCGGGTATCCGAATGATTATATCGGTATCCGGAATTGGGGCGTTACACCCTATCCCCTTACCTTTTCATTATATGTGGAGAAGCTCTGGCCAGATCAATCTGCACTCTTTCTGCTTGATGCCCAGCCATGTTTCCGACCATTGCCCTCAAAGGCGATAGGATTCCGCTTCTGTAATATGTAGATGACACTCCCATGTTCATCCGAGCTAACCATAAAAGTGCTGCTACTGTGAAATCAATGTTGAACAAATATGGTGAGGAAGCAGGACAATGGCTTAACCTCTCCAAGCCCAGCCTAACTTTTAGTGTTAATACATCACACAGTGATGTAAATATGGTGAAAGGAGTGCTGGGCATCAACAATGTCTCCCCATCTTTCCTTTACCTCGGAGTCAATATTGGCCTGGGAAGTGAGGCGTCCAAACCAGGGATAACTATCCTCTCTAGGATGTCCAAAAGAGTTCACCACTGGTGGGGAAGAGCTTTATCCATTGCTGGGAGACATACTATGCTGCAATCTGTACTTACAGCCATCCCACACTACTGGTCTAGTTCTCAACCTCTTTCTAAAACTCACTTAAATCAGATCACTTCCACCCAAAAAGCATTCCTTTGGTCAGGTGTCCGAGATGGCAAGGTCTACTGTCCAGTAAATTGGTCCACTGTGACCCTCCCCCGCATTAATGGTGGCTTGGGCATCAGGGATGCCTCCATTGAAAACAAAGCCAGTCTTTCTCATGTAGTCTGGCATCTGATATCTCAACCTTCTTCCTGGTGGACCAAACTTTTGGCCCAACGGTATTTGCGATCACAGTCCCTGGAATCATGCACACTAAAACAAGGTGACTCAAAAATTTGGAAAGCTCTCTTTCTTCACAAAAGTGTCATCTACTCGGATCTGAGGTGGGTTATAGGCAGAGGAATAGTACTCCATGCCCTCACAGACATCTGGGTGCCAAACCTGGATAAATTAGAGGCACATTTACTCTATTCGAGCAACACAGTTGCCACGTCCGTGGTTCTTAGCCTTCCCAATCTGCAGCTGCTGAAGGTGGCATATCTGACAATGGCTTCTTCATCTGGGACATCTTGGAATGAAACATTGCTCCATACTTTATGGCCAGCCCAGGTAGTTCAAGCCATTTTACATATCCCTCTAGGCTCCAGAGACCTACCTTGCTGGAAGACAGACCCAGCTGGCTCATGTCATTTCAGGTCTCTTTATCAACACCTCTTCCCTCGCCCAATGGGCCCTGTTCTTCCTTGGAAAACCTTGTGGCAGCTGAAACTCTCTCAAAAACTGAAAATTTTCTGCTGGTGCATTCTCCTGAATAGATTGCCCACAAGAGCTCGTCTCTGCAAATGGGGTACTGGCATCCCTCCAATCTGTCCACTCTGCAGAAATTTTCCTGAAATAGAGGATCACATCTTCATAGCCTGCTTCTTTACCAAATTGATTTAGGATATGCTACCTAACTTCTACAGGAAGCCTCCTCCTTCCCCCTCCCTCTCCTACTGGTTCTGGCACTTGGCCTTAGAATCAGATCCCACTGTGGGGACAGTGATCTGCTGGTATATATGGAAGTCAAGGAATAATTATATATTTGAATATTTCCTGGTGAACCCCCTGTCTATCATACAAAAAGCTGCTAACTATCTTCTTAAACGCCAAATATCTCATGTGTATGCAGGTTTAGGTAGATCCTTGGCACCTTCTCCAGACTGGTGGATCCCTCCCCCTCCGGAATGGGTTAAGCTTAACTTTGATGGATCTTTTAACCCAGCCACAGGCAGATCCGGCATCGGTGGTCTAATCCGTGACCCTTATGGCAACATGCTCATGGCCTTCACAGCTGAAGTACTTGCTAACTCCCCTTTACAGTCTGAACTCTTGGCGCTTCAAAGAGGAATCGTCCATCTCAGAGAGCTGGCTGCATCCAACGTCCAGATTAAGGGGGATTGTCTTGTCATCATTTCCAATATCCAAAAATCAGAGAACCTTGCCTGGGATCTCATGCCTCTATGGTAAGAGACCGTGACCATGCTGGCATCTCTCTCAACATGGTCCATTCACTGCTGCAAGAGGTCTGCAAACTCAGTTGCAGATTTGCTTGCCAAACTAATCCTTGATGGTGTCCCAGAGGGACAAACCTCTCTTCCACCTCACGTTAGGGAGGCCTTGAATGCTGATAAACGGAGAGCTGCCCAATACACCCAATCCTTTTTCTATCAATCCACGGACTACAACAGCTCTATAATCGTAGCGGAGACTCTCACTTCCTCCGTTACAAGCAATGACCACAGTGGGGCTGGCTCACCCAATCCGATTGATCATGGATCTTACACCTAATAGCCGATATTGGCCCTGTCGGAACGCGGCCATGACTTTTGGTTTCATCATTTCTGTGCTCCTCACTCTTCCTTTTGTTTACCTTTGGTGCTATGTTGATCTTTACTATGTTTTTTGGAGGGCTCGCCCCCAAATGATGTCTATCTTGCTCTTTATCTAAATAAATTTCTCCCATATCGCAAAAAAAAAGAAGAACTTAACAATGAAATAAACAAACTCAGTTTCATTTAAAAACATTAATAACTACATGAGTTGGACATCTTCACATTTATCCATGAGTCTCGTGTCCATGAGATATTATTTTGAGAGGATTTGCTTGAGAAGTCTCAAAATATTGGGATTCTGCATTGCATAAACTTTAAGGGGAATACTACATGCCCCTCTCTAGCATGGAGGTTGCTGCTTTAAAAGAAAGGGAAAATTAAAAAATTAAAAAAATATTGCTAGGAAGTAATTTTAATGAATAAGTAGTTCTTACTCCTCTCTACATTATGCGAGAGAGAATCAAAATGCAAGGATTCCTTAAGTATTACTAAAAAACTACAAACTAATGCAAGGTGGATGTCGTTGGATCAGGTGGCAACCTCTATAGCATCAAAATCAACCTTGTGAGGCCCCACCCCTTGTGGGCCCTCAATTTGAATTTGTATACTATATTTTAGCCTATGAGTATTTATATATATACTAATTATTGGGTTAGTAAGGGTAGTTATGTATTTTCCTAAGTTTTAGTTAGATTAGTCTAGTTGTGTTATTTATAGAGTTAATAAGGAGTCTTTTATAATTTCTAGAGTTAGTTAGTGAGTTAGATGCCCTAACTAGATATTAGTAATTATTATAGGGGGGTATCCACTAGAGAATCTTCTAGAACCCTACCCAAAGACCAAAATGCCCTCTACCCTAACCCTAATCCTATACAAACTAAAAGGGTATTTTAGTCCCTAGCCCAAACCCCCAACTTATAAATACTACACCTTCCCATTCCATAAGTTGGCTACTGTTCTTCTCTCTCTCTCTCTTCCCTCAAATTCCCTCCAATTCTCTCTCTCTCTAGAAATCTAAGAAGAGGAAGAAGAAGAAGGCCCACGATCTCAGCTACAACTTCTATCCCTCTCTCTCTATCTTGATCATCTCTTATCCCTCTTATAGCCAAGGTAAGAACCCTCTTGTAATTCAATTTCATTAGAATCCCTCTTTCTTTCTCTAGATTCTTCTTCCTTATAGAAATTCGCTATGGATGTGGGAATAGGAGTAGAGATCTCTTCTAGATCTGAGTTTTGGGTTGATTTTGTGATTGAGAAGACCATAGGAGCTGGGATTTTCTTATATTGGCTTGGTTCTCTCTTTTCTCTCTCTACAACCATGCATTTCAATCAAGGCAAGTACAATATACATATTTAGCATAGAATGTGTGTTTTCTTTTATATTGATTCTGTAATTTCAATTCAATTATTGTACATGTGTTAGATCTACCTTTGAGCTTAGTTTTGATGGATTTTGGCCGTTGATGGATGAGATCTGTCATTTGGAAGATCAATGGCCCGTTGGTGATGGATGGTAGAGCATTGAAGTGCATTTTAAGTTTTATGTTGATTTGTGATGTTTGGGCGAGATTGGAGGAGTTTTGATGAAAAATTTGATTGTAGGAGATGAAATCTAGAAATCTGGGATTTCTGCAGGATACGTGTACTCGGTCGACCGACCTGCAGTCGGGTCGACCGAGCACACTAAAATCCAGAAAAGTCAAGTCCTAGTTAACATCTGTAGGTTTCACGGGCCCAGTGTACTCGGTCGACCGAGCACACAGGCCCTACAAAAATTAACTGGGGGTTGGATTTTCCCTCAGACCCAGACACCCTGTGTCCTCGGTTGACCGAGCTCTACTCCGAGTCGACCGAGCACACAGGATCTATAATGGAAATGCTTGAGAGCTGGGACACCTTTTTTCCAGGATTTCTGTGTATGCGGTCGACCGCCCAGCCCGTCCAGGCCAGGAGGTCGACTGGACACACAGAGAATCCCTGAGATCAGATCATGCCTTCCAGGTGCTTGGCCCCATTTTCCCAGTGTACTCGGTCGACCGACCAGGCCAGGAGGTCGACCGAGCACACTGCACACAGGGTCGACTTGGGACTCAACATCCTGACAGCCCAGTGTACTCGGTCGACTGAGCCCTGTGCCATGTCGACCGAGGACACTGTGAACAGTGATTTCCTAGTTTTCACATTCTAAGGTTGTGATCGTTTGTGGGGCCCATTGACCATCTAAATGGACTTCTATTGATGTGCTAAGCCTGAGTCATTGGTGTGGCTCAGCCTTGACTCATGGGGACCACCAAATAAGGTCTTGGATGTATAATCTACAATGATTCGATCTTTAAACGTTATCAATGATGCCCCTAACTTCAGGAGCACCAAACACAGTATCCATTGGCATCTGAGACTCCATTTAGAGATCAAATTATCTGAGATGAACCCGGACCCGAACGTGGCCATTACCTAGGTTGGATTATTGATATTTCTCTACTAATTCTCATACTTGAAGTTCATACTTCACTTATCTTATTACTGTCACTCTTATGTGCTTACTATAGCTTATAATTGTTAATTAAATGGAAATGGATGGCCTGAACCTAGGACTGCTTAGAGGTGACCTGGTGACGTGATTGGGTGAACACTGATCCCTGTCTGTGGCTAGGCGGGCCCTTTTATAGCCTAAGTATGGATGTGTTAAACCCTTAGAATGGAGAGGTAGATTGTATTAGACTTATAACTCATTGTGGATGAGAATGAACTGGTTATCATTGGATATAGACTTATTACCTCGTTTGGACTGTTTTAGACTAGGCCATGTGTTTAATGGGCCTTGCTATGGATCCAACGACTGGGCTTGGACTTGGATTGTAATCCATGGACTGAATTGATAATTGAATCTCTTAGAGACCTTGTTAGGACCTTGTTCACGCAATGCAAAGCCTAGACATACACAAACCTTTAGACTTTCTTCGTGTCGGCATAGACATTCACTCAGTTGATTTAAGCTCAGCTTTTGGACTGATCATCACTGGTAGGAGTTAATTCTGAGTGTTGAGTGAGCTATCATGAAGAGTTGTATTTTTAGACGAACGGTGTGATGCCGAGTCCAGTCTCCCCGAGTGATGAGTGTGGTGAGTCTGATGAGTATGATTTGCGGGGCTAGTTATTCCCCAGCACTAGTGAGATTCCCTACCGCGACTGTGTTCAGTATGGGTGGGTCGCGGCATAATACCCCGCGGTATCCAGCTCGTGTGAATGTGCCATATTGTATTAGACTAGATCTTATATTTGTCCTGATTCTATATGTTTATCTTGCTCAATTGCCTAGATCATGTATTTTGATATTCTCTTTAAGTGTGTAACTGTCTTTACTCCTTTTGATACATATATCCTATGTTACTTGTATACTGTGACTTGCTAGGTCATTAGATCCGACCCCTTTCTTGGTGCTTAGGTCTTGACCCCGAGTACGAGGACGATGCGTATGCACTCTTAGAGGCACCCGTAACAGGAGACTATGGATGGGGACCGGCCGACCAAGAGGTCGAGCCGGAGGTTGGAGAGCCAATACCTGGGGTTTGAGCGTCTATCCTTGTTTGGGTTTTTGAGCGATTACTGTAGTGAGCTGGGTGGCAATCAAATATGTAATTAAATCTTTGATCTTATCAATTGACACTTTTAGGCTGGACTTCAGTCCCGTATGCATTTGATATATCATGATACCTATTGCTTCTACTTCACTTCTTACACTTCTGCAATTTAACCATTGATATTATATTGTTCAAAAGTTTTAAATCGAATCTCACTGCGGACCTACGATCTTGGAAGTTCTCGGATTTTCCGGGAAGTAGCGCGCCAACTTCGATACCTTGACGATTTTCTCGGTATATGGAATTGGGGCGTTACATTTTATGGTATTAGAAAGGGCAAGTCTCTAGGGAATAGAACACACTAGAAACATTAGGACGTGGTAAGGATTTCTGTGACGGGATACGTGCAAGGACGATAGATTGGCTAGAACCATTGTAGTCCTAAGTGTTGGACTCGAACTGACACAATTCCCTTCTCTTGACAGATGTCAGCAGATAAGGCCCCACCAGCAGATCCAGCAGTCGGCGGATAGCCCGACTATGAGCGTCGATTTCAGCAGTTCCTTCAGGCTTTCCTGGTCTCACAGGAGGCTCAGGATTCAGCTCACTAGCAGCAGGCAGAGGACTTCGCACAGTTCTAAGTGCAGGTCCTAGACATTATTGAGAGGGTGGCGCAACTTGGTCCAGTAGGCGCACCTATTAGGGAGGCAGACCAGAATGTTATATTTGAGACGTTTCTCAAGAGAGTACCGCCAGAGTTTACTGGCGCAGATGACCCCATGGTTGCGGACGACTGGATTGTCCGAATGGAGAAAATCTTTAGGGTCTTCGAGTGTTCTGGATGCCAGAGGGGACAGTTGGTAGCGTATATGTTTCGTGGCGTGGCTGAGGACTGGTGGAGGACCATGGAGCGACCTTACGAGGTGATAAGAGACGAGGTGGCTTGGACTGCTTTCAAGACAGATTTCCTCAGGAAGTTTATTCCCGCTCATGTCAGAGAGCGTAAGCTTAGGGAGTTCCAAACTCTTGTACAGGGCAGTATGACTGTCTATCATTACGAGCTCCGTTTCACTCAGTTGTCCCGTTTCGCAGAGGCACTGCTTACATCCGAGGCCGAGACGGTTCGGCGGTTTGTCGACGGATTGAGGGAGGAGATCTAGCTGGCTATGTCTTGTATCGAGCTACCTACCTACGAGGAGACCCTGAGGAGAGCTTATTGGGCAGAGGAACATCTTCAACAGCTGGAGGCCACTCATTAGCAGAAACGGTTCCGGACGGCCCCAATCAGGCAGCAACCCGTGATCCCATAGCGACAGCCATTCTAGAGGCAGAGGCCATCAGGCCAGGTGGGGCGGTATCATCATCATCAGCAGCAGTACCGAGGGCCTAGATTATGCTTCGACTGTGGGGAGCAAGGGCATAAATCTAGGCATTGCCCACTCCACGAGCAGCAGCCCCCGATGCTTCAGCTTCTAGCACCTCCGAGAGCTCTAGCTCTAGCGGCTCAGCCAGCGCGTCAGGTTGCACTAGCACCTCAGCCGCAGTACCGTGTACAACAGCAGGCACACACACTTGAGCAACCCCGAGGACAGCAACACCATCGAGGACGTCATCAGAGGCACCATAGCCGGCAGCGCCAGCAACAGAGACCCCAGGCTGCAGGTCGAGCTTTCGCACTCACACACGAGGACGCCGAGGCTGCATGCAACGTGGTGGAAGGTACTCTTTCTATTAGTGATCATCTTGCTAGGGTATTGCTTGATCCAGGAGCGACACATTCGTATGTGTCATTAGCTTTTGCTTTAGTCCTTGGTCGGGTAGGAGAGGAAATGCTTTGTATGTTAGTTGTGTCTACACCAATGGGTAGGTGTATGGTGTGTCAAACTTACCACCCCAGATGTCGAGTGCAGTTTGGGGAGTACATTTTGCTTACAGATCTGATCGTGCTACCCATGCATGACTTCGACGTCATTTTGGGGATGGATTGGTTGGCTAGATACCTAGCGGTGATGGATTGCTTTCGAGAAGACAGTCCGACTCTCCATTGACGGATCAGATGACACGATCGAGTTTGTAGGCGAGAGGAGATCGCCTAACACCCGGATGATTTCGGCATTGAAGGCTGGGAGTTTGATGAAATCAGGTTGCGAAGGCTACATCGCGTTCATCTCGGAGGATAAGCCGACCAGAGGAGTAGAGGAGATCCCAGTTGTCTACGAGTTTTCTGATGTGTTTCCCGACGAGATCCCGGGATTACCACCTGTCAGAGAGATCGACTTCACCGTTGAGCTTGCACCAGCCACAACACCGATTTCCAGAGGTCCTTATCGTATGGCTCTGACAGAGCTACGAGAGTTGAAGACCCAGTTGGAAGAGTTGCTAGACAAAGGCTTCATCAGGCCGAGCATGTCACCGTGGGGTGAACCAGTACTTTTTGTGAAGAAGAATGATGGATCAATGAGGATGTGCATCGACTACCGACAATTGAACCAGGCGACAGTGAAGAACAAGTATCCTCTTCCGCGGATCGACGAGCTCTTCGACCAGCTTCAGGGTGGTCAGTACTTTTCGAAGATAGATTTGAGATCGGGATACCATCAGCTGCGAGTCAGAGAATAGGATGTGCATAAGACATCGTTCCGTATGCGCTATGGGCACTACGAGTTCCTTGTGATGCCATTCGGGTTGACGAATGCACCAGCAGTGTTCATGTCCCTGATGAACAAGATCTTAGCTCCGTACCTCGACAGCTTCACAGCTGTGTTCATCGACGATGTGTTGGTCTACTCCAAGTACAGAGAGGAGCACGAGCAGCATTTGAGGATGTCTCTACAGTTCTTACGCGACAACCAGTTGTACGCAAAGCTTAGCAAGTGCGAGTTTTGGTTGGAACAAGTAGTTTTCCTCGGGCATATCATCTCCAAGGACGGACTAGCAGTGGACCCATAAAAAATAGAAGCAATGGTGAATTGGAGAAGACTGATGAATACCACGGAGATTCGGAGTTTCCATGGCTTAGCAGGTTACTATCGTAGATTCGTCAAGAGCTTCTCCACAATTTCAGCGCCGTTGACCAAACTGACGCGGAAGGATGTACCGTTTGTATGAACTGATGCTTCCGAGAACACCTTCCAAGAACTGAAGGAGAGATTGACGACAACACCGATCTTGTCTTTACCTACCGGTAACGAGGGATTCGTAGTCTTCACCGACGCTTCAGGGACATGTCTTGGTTGTGTTTTGATGCAGGAAAGGAAGGTCATTGCCTATGGATCATGCCAATTAAAAGAACATGAGAAGAAGTACGCTACGCATGACTTAGAGCTAGCAGTGGTCGTTTTTGCATTGAAGTTATGGCGACACTATCTCTATGGGGAGAAATTCGAAGTGCATTCAGACCATCGCAGCTTGCAGTACTTGTTCACTCAGAACGACCTTAACAACCGGCAGAGGAGATGGATGGAGTACATCAAGGATTACGACCTCCCTATCAAATACCACCCAAGTAAGGCGAATGTCGTAGCAGATGCTTTGAGCAGAAAGATCGCCCTCGTCAGTTTTCTAGCAGCAGAGGGTGTGTGGACCGATGTCTTTAGTGGCTTAGATGTCCAATTTCAGCCGCTCAGTGAGAGGGTCATGCTTGCTACCATGTCCGCATGGGAACCTGAGTTACTAGGAAAGGTAAAGGACAGTCAACGCAACGATCCAAAGCTTGTTAGAGTGATCTAGCAGATTGACCAGAGGCCAGAGTTTAAATTGATTGGTGGAGTGCTCTACTATCAGGACAGATTGTGCGTGCCAGATTTTCGAGAGCTGAAGGACAAGATCCTATCAGATGCGCATCATAGCAGATATTCGATTCACCCCGGCAGCACCAAGATGTACCAGAACCTGAGGAGCTACTACTAGTAGAACAACATGAAGAAAGAGATCGCACGCTATGTCTCTAGGTGCTTGACGTGTTAGCAAATAAAGACCGAACATCAGAAGCCGTCAGGACTACTTCACCAGCTCGACATACCCTAGTGGAAGTGGGAGCATATTACCATGGACTTCATCACAGAACTTCCAGCCACCAGGAGATGCCACGACGGCATTTGGGTGATCGTGGATCGACTGACTAAGTCAGCTCACTTCTTGCCACTTTTGATGAAAGCAAGACTCGACGTCCTTGCTAAGTTGTATGTGGACAGGATTGGTTCATTGCATGGAGTTCCAGCTTCGATTGTTTCGGACAAAGACCCGCGTTTCACTTCTCATTTTTCGGAGAGTCTACAGCAGGCCTTGGGCACCAAGTTGAGTTTCAGCACCTCTTATCATCCTCAGACAGATGGGCAGACCGAGCGCACCAACCAGACACTAGAGGACATGTTGAGAGCTTGTGTCTTGGATATAAAGAGAACTAGGAAGATTCCTTGCCGCTTTGTGAGTTTGCCTACAACAACAGTTACTGTTCGAGCATCAAGATGGCACCGTTCGAGGCTCTGTACGGAAGGAGATGCAGGACCCAAGTCTGTTGGGAAGAAGTTGGTGACAGGAGTTTCCATGGGCTATCCATAGTCAATGACACTAGCGAGAAGGTTCAGCAGATAGTTAAGAACCTGAAGATTAGCCGCAGCCAACAGAAGAGTTATGCAGATAACCGGCGCAGACCGCTCGAGTTTCAGAAGGGAGACAAAGTATTCTTGAAGGTTTCCCCAGCCAGAGGTACCCTTAGGTTTGGCGAGAAGGGTAAGCTAGCGTGGAGATACGTCGGGCCGTTTAAGATCAGGTCAAGGATCGGAGACGTTGCTTACAAGCTTCAGCTACCGCCAGAGTTATCAGGAGTGCACGATGTATTTCATGTCTCTATGCTAAAGAAGTATGTAGAGGATCCTACGCATGTTCTATACTACCAGTCACTCGATATTCAGCCTGATGCTTCGTACGTTGCCAGACTAGTTGCTGTCATCGACACCAAGGAACAGGTGCTCCGGACCCGAACCAATCATTGGGTGAAGGTTCAGTGGGAGCATCACACTCCAGAAGAGGCTAAGTGGGAGCTACGCGACTAGGTGGAGAAGGACTATCCACATCTCCTACCTCGGTATGTTCTAACTTTATTTTTACATTTGGTGACCAAATGTTCTAAAGGAGGGAGTGATGTGGGGCCCCACCCCTTATGGGCCCTCAATTTGAATTTGTATACTATATTTTAGCCTATGAGTATTTATATATATACTAATTATTGGGTTAGTAAGGGTAGTTATGTATTTTCCTAAGTTTTAGTTAGATTAGTCTAGTTGTGTTATTTATAGAATTAATAAGGAGTCTTTTATAATTTCTAGAGTGAGTTAGTGAGTTAGAGGCCCTAACTAGATATTAGTAATTACTATAGGGGGTATCCACTAGAGAATCTTTTAGAACCCTACCCAAAGACCAAAATGCCCTCTACCCTAACCCTAATCCTATACAAACTAAAAGGGTATTTTAGTCCCTAGCCCAAGCCTCCAACTTATAAATACTACACCTTCCCATACCATAAGTTGGCTACTGTTCTTCTCTCTCTTCCCTCAAATTCCCTCCAATTCTCTCTCTCTAGAAATCTAAGAAGAGGAAGAAGAAGAAGGCCCACGTTCTCAGCTGCAACTTCTATGCCTCTCCCTCTATCTTGATCATCTCTTATCCCTCTTCTAGCCAAGGTAAGAACCCTCTTGTAATTCAATTTCATTAGAATCCCTCTTTCTTTCTCTAGATTCTTCTTCCTTATAGAAATTCTCTATGGATGTGGGAATAGGAGTAGAGTCTCTTTTAGATCTGAGTTTTGGGCTGATTTTGTGATTGAGAAGACCATAGGAGCTGGGATTTTCTTATATTGGCTTGGTTCTCTCTTTTCTCTCTCTATAACCTTGCATTTCAATCAAGGCAAGTACAATATACATATTTAGCACAGAATGTGTGTTTTCTTTTACATTGATTTTGTAATTCCAATTCAATTATTGTACCTGTGTTAGATCTACCTTTGAGCTTAGTTTTGATGGATTTTGGCCATTGATAGATGAGATCTCTCATTTAAAAGATCAATGGCCCGTTAGTGATGGATGGTGGAGCATTGAAGTGCTTTTTAAGTTTTACGTTGATTAGTGATGTTTAGGCGAGATTGGAGGAGTTTTAATAAAAAATTGGATTGTAGGAGATGAAATCCAGAAATCTGGGATTTCTACAGGATACGTGTACTCGGTCGACCGACCTGCAGTCGGGTCGACCGAGCACACTAAAATCCAAAAAAGTCAAGTCCCCGTTAACATCTTCAGGTTTCACAGGCCCAGTGTACTCGGTCGACCGAGCACACAAGCCCTGCAGAAATTAACTATGAGTTGGATTCTCCCTCAGACCCAGACACCCTGTGTCCTGGGTCGATCGAGCCCTGCTCTGGGTCGACCGAGCACACAGGATCTGTAATGGAAATGCTTGAGAGCTGGGACATCATTTTTCCAGGATTTCTGTGTATGCGGTCGACCGCCCAGGCCAGGAGGTCGACCGGACACACAGAGAATCCCTGAGATCAGATCATGCCTTCCAGGTGCTTGGCCCCATTTTCTCTACTGATTCTCATAGTTGAAGTTCATACTTCACTTATCTTATTACTGTCACTCTTATGTCCTTACTATAGCTTGTAACTGTTAATTAAATGGAAATGGACGACCTGAACCTAGGACTGCTTAGAGATGACCTGGTGATGTGATTGGGTGAACACTGACCCGTGTCTGTGGCTAGGCGGGCCCTTTTATGGCCTAAGTATGGATGTGTTAAACCCTTAGAATGGAGAGGTAGATTGTATTAGACTTATAACTCATTGTGGATTAGAATGAACTGGTTATCATTGGATATAGACTTGTTACCTCGTTTGGACGGTTTAAGACCAGCCATCTGTTTGATGGGCCTTGGTATGGATCCAACGAGTGGGCTTGGACTTGGATTGTAATCCATGGACTGAATTGATAATTGAATCTCTTAGAGATCTTTTTAGAGCTGTTCAAGCAAGGCAAAGCCTAGACAGACACAGACCTTTAGAGTTTCTTCGTGTCGGCATAGACATTCACTCAGTTGATTTAAGCTCGGCCTTTGGACTGTTCATCACTGGTAGGAGCTAATTTTGAGTGTTGAGTGAGCTATCATGATGAGTTGTATTTTTAGACGGACGGTGTGATGCCGAGTCCAGTCTCCCCGAGTGATGAGTGTGGTGAGACTGATGAGTATGATTTGCGTGGCTAGTTATTTCCCAGCACTAGTGAGATTCCCCACCGCGACTGTGTTCAGTATAGGAGGGCCACATCATAATATCCCGCGGTATCCAGCTCGTGTGAATGTGCCATATTGTATTAGACTAGATCTTATATTTGTCCTGATTCTTTATGCTTATCTTGCTCAATTGCCTAGATCATGTATCTTGATATTCTCTTTAACTGTGTAACTATCTTTACTCCTTTTGATACATATATCCTATGTTACTTGTATACTGTGACTTGTCAGGTCATTAGATCTGACCCCTTTCTTAATGCTTAGGTCTTGACCTCGAGTACGAGGATGATGTGTTTGCACTCATAGATGCACCTGTAGTAGGAGACTACGGATGGGGATCGGCCGACCAAGAGGTCGAGCCGGAGGTTGGAGAGCCAGTACATGGGATTTGAGCGTCTATCCTTGTTTGGGTTTTTTAGCGATTACTGTAGTGAGCTGGGTGGCAATCAAATATGTAATTAAATCTTTGATCTTATCAATTGACACTTTTAGACTGGACTTCAGTCCTGTATACATTTGATATATCATGATACCTATTGCTTCTGCTTCACTTCTTACACTTCTACAATTTAACCGTTGATATTATATTGTTCAAAAGTTTTAAATCAGATCTCACTACGGACCTACGATCTTGGAAGTTCTCGGATTTTCCAGGAAGTAGCGCACCAACTTCGATACCTTGACGATTTTCTCGGTATACGAAATTGGGGCGTTACAAACCTCCTATATTTTATGGTATTCCTGCAAAGAGACAAAGTTAGTAAAAGTCATAAAACTAATTCATATCGGAACCTATAAAAATCATTCTCCACCTATGACACCCCACCCCCCCATGGATTGTGCAATCTCAGCCTTTCATTTTTTAAGTCCGACAACATGATGTTAAATCAGTTGGATATGGGTGGAAAGATTACCATGTAAGAGACCACAACTAGGTTACAGAACCAGTTGCTTACAGTGCCACAATTATGGAACTCAGCAGCAGTCTCAGCTCAGTGACAGCACCAGCGTAGAAGAGACTGTAGCTCGATTACAGAACCAGCTATACAAAGCACCCAGTTATGGAACTTGGCCAAAATCTCGGCTCGGTTACAGAACTAGTCGACCTAGTCACGAGACCAAACGAGCAACAAGCCAGTTTATGGAACTCGGCGGCTATCCTAGTTCGGTTATGGAACCAACTATGCAGTTGAAGAACCTGATCGCTTCCTTTGAAAGTCTAGTTCGGTTGCAGAACCAGCTAAAGTCTTCTATCTCTAAGGCACAAGTACTTCTTAAAGTTATTTAAACATAAGTGCAATTGGAGTTCCGGTTCTTGAACCAAGTTCGATTTGCCTAAGTCACTTCTAGTTAAGGAACCAAAGTCATTATTGCCCAATAGTCACTCAGTTCCGGTTACTGAATCGAACTCAACTACTTGGTAAAAAATCAGGCGTATGTGCTAAGAGCCCAATTGTGGAAAAAAAGTCAAGAACACACATTTTATTATCAGAAGAAATGAGAAGGCAAGTATGGAGAAAGGATTACATTTCATTGATGAAGAGAATTGTTACAAAGTCTTTACACTTTAGTTACAAGAAAGAGAAAGAAAAAAGGTACATAAAAAAAGTGCTTCAAGAATCAGTAGCCTCCACGTTGACATCAAAAGGCTCAGTCGCGGTGGCTTGGGGAGAAACCTCAGGCGGAGTCGGAACAGCTTCCGCAGCAGCTTCGGCAATGGGGATAGAACTCGGCTCAGGCTCGGGGCGAGTAAACTTGGGCAGGCTTTGATAGACAGGATGATCCTCTGCGATCCCTACCTTCTTTAGTGCAGCTCGGCACTCGAGCTCAAACAATGCCATGCTGATATTCTCGACTTGGGCCTCGTACTCTTTTGTAGCCACATCCACCCCGTCCTGGAAAGATGTCTCAACATCAGCTTGGAGCGAGGCTTGAAGATCGTCTTTCTCCTTGTGCGCCATTTCGAGCTTGGCATCCCGTTTTACCAGCTCGGCCTACAGTGCGAGAATCCACTTAGCCTTGACCGCAGCTATACCTTTCAGCTCATGGGTCTCGGCTTTCACATTACTGAGCTCTGTCCCCTGACTGTTTATTTTCTCCTCCGCCGCCTTCAGCTGCTGGCTACTCCCCTCCAAGGCCGCAGCAAGTTTCTTCTTCTCTGCCGCCAGCTTTCGACCTTGGAACCGCTTTCACGGGCCCTCTCCAGGACCACCTGAACCCTCTGTGCAAACTGAGAAGGGGAACAAGTGTCAGAAGAAAAGCTAGTAAGAACGTAAGATACTCAGATCTGTGATAAAAACTTACCGAGAAGACCGACTGCAGAGACAAAGCAAGCTGCGTCACATCGTCCGTTCCCTTATGCCTCTACAAATCGAGTGGCAGGGCACACGGGTTGGCGAGAGCGGCAACGACTGAAGGACTGCTGGATAGACGTTCTTCCACCGTCATGGGCCTCCCACGGCCTTTCTCTGATGAGCCCTCACCCCGATGCCTTTTCTCCCTCGGGGCGAGGGTCCATAGCCTCTCAGGGAGGGTGCTGCCGTGCTCTCTAGCCGCAACCCTCAGACCGCGACCTCTTCTCAGCCCGGCCTCCTTCTCTTGGGGTCTCGGTGGGGCGCTGCCAGTTGGACTAGCATCAGCAACAGCAGTTCCAATAGCAGCACCAGCAGCAGGAGCCCCAGCGCTCCCCAAGACCATAGAGGTAGAGGGAGTTCGACCTCCAAAAAGTCTCGCCCCTAGGTCGTTCACCTTCACAACCGGGTGCCTTTTCTCTATCTCCTCTCCCCTTTCTTCTTCACAGTTGGAGGGGGACGAGTAGCTCTCAACGAGTTGGGCCAAATCAACAGCCCGTGAGCTGGTGGGCGCGAGCTCCTTCCTCTTGATATAAGTGTGGTACCTCGGCTCATATCCGAGCAAGGACCAGGTAGCTCGCCCGTTGTGGCCTTGATACTTGCGCACGAGTCTCAGCCAGCTGTCCTCAGCTCGCAACTTCCTCTTGCTGATCTCTGCATGACAGAAGATAACATCAGCTCGACAGAACAAATGAAGGAAGAAAACGACAACACTCTGAGCTTGGTAATTACTTGGAGGAACCCCGAAGTGTCGAGGAATCCTGTACAATTTCTCTGCCTCGGTCTCGTCCTTGCCGAACTCCCAGTTGCCAGAGACGAGCAGACGATTGTCCCCGACATGTCTGTTTGAGTCCTCCAAATTATGGACGAAGGGCTCCAACTTCGGTTTCCCTCGGAGATAATAACTATGACCGTCCCCGGCGGCCTTGCAGAGGTCATATACGTCTTCGATGTCATGGACACCGAGGTTTATGCCCAATATCTTGTTGAGCTCGGCGACGCCCATTATGACCTTGTAGCCATTGGGCATCAACTGGCATGGACCGAGGTGCCATGTCGCCAAGCAGGCCCTAAGTAGAGGGTGGATGGGGAACCTAACCCTTCCCTTTATTATGGAGACTAATGGGAATGGCATCCAACCATCCAGGAAGGAGTAACCCTCGAAAAGGTCCTCCAGGTTATCCAGCTTTGTTAGGACGTTCTATGAGATCCCATACATCTCCCTGAAACCAGCCATGGCCTCCGCAAACTCCTATAAGATCCCATTCTTCTACAGATGGTGATACCAGAAAGGGCAGAAGTAGAAACCCTAAACCCTAGAGCAAAACCCCTAAAACAGAAAAAGGCGGTGCACAAAAGACAGGGACAGGGAGGAAGACTCATAGAAAGGAGACAATCTCCGGACTTTGGTTCGCTAAAGTCAGAGTTCCAGCAGGGCTCCAGCAGGGTTTCCTTCTCTCTTGCAGCAAAGCTCTCTCTGATGAATGCCAAAAGTGAAGAGACGAAGGAGGAAAAGCCCTATTTATAGACGGGATGGCGCCCGTTCAAATTCTTGAAGGCACGCATTGCTTCGCTTTCGCCGAACCACCAACCAGATGGAGACATGTGGCACTACCAGTTCATCTCGCAAAAAGATTCAGACACTCTATTTATTACCTTGGGAAGGCAAAACATCAGCGTGCTATTTATTACCTCGGGCTGATGAAGCCTCACCAACCTAATATTTATCACCTCGGACAGACGAAGCATCACCGACATGTTATTTATTGTCTCGGGCAGGCAAACAGACTTCATGATAAAGATTAGATGTCATCAGCCAACGCCGAGATGAAATTCAAATCGATACCTCAGATCTCTCAAAACACGATACTCAGCTCTCGACCTCAAAAAGTTAGAGAACTCCAAGAGGTCGCGGCTAGGGGCCAATTGTGTGGGGTGTTTTCCTAAGAGTAGGATTACGCTAGTCTCGGTAACAGTACCAGCTCAGGTCATCCCGATCTCGGTATCCAAGTTCGGCCAAAGTGCCAAGACTCATCTAGCTTGGTAATGGTACCAGCTAGACATCTCATCTTAGCAAGGCAAACAGTGCCAGCTTTCGCCGAGCTTGAGCCAGCCTCAGTAAGATTACCGACTGGGCTCATCTCGGTCTCGGTATAAGGCACTTCGACAATAGTGCCAGGATGCATCCAAATCTGGTTTCAGTATCATCTTCAGCTTGGTCCTTCTACAAAGATGAGTACTAAACCATGATTGTACTTCTACAAAGTTATGGCTATGTTACAGAACGTGCTGACAAACAAGACAGGCGCCGGATAATGATCAGGTGTCGTCTTGATCAATCACATCGACATTAATACAAGAGGTCATCTCTTGATTCTACCAAACGGTATCTCCACCTACCCCCACTAAGGGAGCGCCAGGTGAAAACCTTTACATATACAAGGGTAAGAATCCCTTTGGAGGCATGTTTTTTACAACGTCATGCAATACTAGCATACTTGCCTCTCATCTCCATCATTTGTTCAGTGATAGCACTAACTCAGGCATCAGAGAGCCTTCGGCTAATGACAGCCAGGGTCTCCGATCTCTATTTCTCCTTCCCTTTCAAGTTCTTAGGTGATCTATCTCCCCCAAAGAAGCTTAAACAGCAAATCATGAGTCTCACACTCACCTAATCTGAGTTCGTAACTTCTAGGCACTCACAGCATACTTCCAAGGAAAATGACGGCCTCGCACAAGTGTGCCCACAAATTTCGTGGACCCACACAATGGTGTTCATGTGATTTGAGCATTTAGAATTGCATGAGAGAGGGAAAAAACATAATTCCATATAACTGAAATAAAATCCCTTTCATACAACCCCATTAAATATACTAAAAGATGCATACATATAATGTATATTATACATAAAATGATTACCTTCTATTCAAGGAAATATAACATAAAAGCTATGCAAATGATAAAAAAAACTGTCGTGGGCCCGGATTCTTAAAATCCAACAATCCAACCAGTCCAACCACACTGTTAAAATCATAGGCCAAATGAAAAAAAATCTTCTTCACAAAATGCATGTTCACTTGCAAATCAGGATCATCAAGATGCCCCACCGCCTTGGAGCTTAACAATCAACACCTTATCTTCATGGACCTATCGAAGAGAGAGAGAGGGGCATACTAAGAAGTTGATGTTACTGGGAATTGTGTTTTAGTCAATGGAATAATAGATGCAAATGGTATGATATGATGTTGTGAATTAAAGATATCCCAAATTATAAGGAAAATGAATAGATATCCCAAGTTATAAGGAAACCAGGATGATAATGGATTCTTTTGAATTTTCAAACGAATTCTTTGAAGGGGATTTCCGTGAGAGGTTTCAAAATTTAGGGATGCAACGTGTCAATGCGAGAAAGGAAGGGGGAGTGCCACGTGTCATTCCTGGTGAAGAGGGCTGCTGCTATTATATATACTAGCGCTTCAGGGCCCGTGCCCAACGCGAGCCTTAAAATAAATTCATCGAAGGAAAACCCAATATAAATTGAAAGTAGTTATCTAGAAAACAAATGAACTTAATTTAAAATAGTTACATATAAATATCAAAAAGTAGTCATAGCTGATCGCGGCTCCAAGTGCAAAGTTTCGATTACAGTAATAAAACTGATGATACCAGGTCGATCCACAGGGAGCTTTAGAAATAAGGCTTTCCAACTTTGTCACCTACCCAAAATAAAATATAATTTTAGCCTAAAATCTAAAAAATTAGATTCATCATTCCTACTTTAAATTAAAATTAAATAAATTTTAAAAAAAATTCCTAAATCAGAAAACCAAATAAATCACAAGTTGCTACAAAAGAACACACAAATTAGAGACAATCCAAAAGTAAAACCTACCAAAAATAAAACTAAGAAGCTAAATTAGAAACAAAATAAACGTAAGTTAAAAACCAAATCAATTAGAACATGCTCAACAAAGATTAGTAACAAATCAAATCATACAAAAATAAACCAACTTACTTTCTAAAATTAGCATAAAAACCTTACTAAATTGGTTTCCTAAATTAGAAACTAGGTTAGGCAATTAAGGTTACTATATTTCCTAAGTTAGTGAACTGAGTTAATTAACTCCCTAAACTTAAGGACTTCCTAAATAAATAAAGACTTTCAAATCATAACAAATTTAGAAAGCATTAAGTCAATCATACTTTATGTTAGAATTTCCAAATCTTAAGAAACTTCCTAACTTAAAATCTTCAATTAACAAAAATTTGGAAGATATTTTATTTCTGAAAATTATCTAAATAATCTAAAACAAAAAATTAGAAACTAATCATAAAGTTAGAAAGTTAGAAATGCAATGTATACCATAAGATGTTAGAAAATTCTAACTCTAGAAAACTAATATGGAGGGCTGTTTTTATGCATGATTTTTTCTAATCTAATGCGAACTAAAACTGAGTTTAATGGCTGGGTTTTGAACTACAATGATGCATGAATCAAATAAAAAAAATGGAAGTGGAAAATGATTTAAAACTAATGAGATATGAGTGTATGACCATGACTTAAAAAAAAAAAAAAAGACTGCAGAAATTCTTCACACAGGTGGGTCTGACCAGCCATGTTTGAGTCACCGGTTCACCATCTTTCCAAGATTATTTTTGCTTGAGATTCTGGGGTTTGAAAGTACACTAATCAAACTTTAATTTCCCCAAGTTTCATCGAAAAATAATGTGTTTTGATTAGGTTTCTAATCGCAAACTTTTCACACAGAATTTGACCTGAAATTCCTGCAACAATGTGCGGAATTGTGCACTTTATGTTGGGATCTGAATTTCCAAAAAATATTTGGCCGAGATTATTGACTCAAATCTCTGATTTTTCATGCTTAAAAACTCCGATTCCAGCAATTTAAACATATCTAAACTCCACCAATGTGAATATGCATGCAATGCTAATTAGTTCCAACCATAAAAAAATTCACATAAACGTATGAAAGCATAATAAGAAAAGAAAACAACAAGTGCTTGAATTTAAATGTGCAGTGCAAAAAAAAAAAAATTAAATGTGTGGCATTAACAAGAAATTAAATGTGTGGATTTTTCAATAAATGTAAATGTGTTGGACTTACAATAAAAATAAATATGTTATAAGTGTGCTCTTTTTTTTTTATTCTCAAACTGGGTTCATAATTACTTATTTCTTGCCCTTAGGATCTTGAGTTGTCAATTCGGCCAAGAACAACAAGAAAGAAAACACAATTCAAGCATTAATCACATAAGAAAAAGAATAATTAAAAAGAATCACACTTTTACTAATATGCAATGTTTTTACATAAAAGATGGAGAATTAAAATTCCAGAAAAAACAATTACATAATAGGATTGGAACCTCTCCAGTTGAAGCACCAAGTTGGGACAAGCCTTCTTGAAGAGAGATGAGCTATGGTAGAGAAAGGAGATGGGTACAATGGTGGAGGAATTACTCTAGTGAGGGGGCTTTTTCCTTCATAAAAGGTAGTGGACGTCCAAGGCCTTCTTTAAATAGGGTATGGGCTACCCTATTCTTTCTCCCTAGTCCCTACTTTGTTGCAAGAATTTTCTTCACTTAGTAAGTCTTCTCCTTTCTTTTCTCCATTCTATCTTCATGCACTTGTCATATTTCCTTCTTTAGCAAATCTTCCTTTGACTTGACATTTATGAGAGTACATGAGGTGGCAAACTCCAAGTTGAAATCAAGAGAAGATTGAATGCCCAATATGTGTAGATTCTTTCCACTTTTCTCTTTGGAAATCTTCTTTCTTGATTTGGCCCTTCATGGATTTTCTTTGATTATCTTGAATTATCTTCCAAATGAACTTGGGATTTTGTGCAAAGAAAGTGGACCCCCCCTCTTGGACTCCCCACATGTGTGACCTACACATGTGCATGTGTGGGACCCTTTTTTCTCATTTCCTGCAAGCTAAAAAAAATGAATTTCATGTGAAAAGACAAATTTATCCTTAATTCACAATTGCATGATTGCGGGCCCATATCTCTCACGAAATGAATGAATGCACCTGATGATTAATTAATTTCTTGAGAAAACACATTTAAAGAATCTTTCCAAAAATAAAATTAAAAAAAGTGGCAAGTTTCATGATTTGATCCAAAAATGATGGTTTTTTAGAAAAATATACAGGAATGTACTACAATGGATAAAAAATGCATAAAATCATGATATGACACTAAATGAGGCTCTCTTGGCTTGATAAGTCCTTAAACTTACCAAAAATAACCATGAAAATGTGCATTTTTAAGGACTTATCACACACCCTAACCAGCGTTTTGCTAGTTTCTAGCAAAAACTGTGAATAAAATGAGGAATTCACAATGACATAATCTATCCTAAAACTAATGAAATGCAATAAAATTTGAAATGAATGCAACACCACTGTCGCCGGCACTATGCAGTATGCCCTTAAACCCCTAGGTTCCCCCTAGTGGACGAGTTGTGCCTTATGAGGGTTTGCAGCGAATTTTCCCACAAAATTCTATGTGCTTTTTTTTAAATCAATAAAGAATCCTAGTAGAAACCTAAAAATAAACAAAGGAACTTTTTCAAAAGAAGATTTACAAACCCAGGATATTCTCTATTCTTGGAATTTTCAAAGCAAAGGCAAATTTGAAAATCGGTTCACAAATCCCATCCTTTGGTCCAAAATTCTCGAAATCATGCTAAATTGATCTTGCACGATGAAATAGTGCGTATACGTAAAAACACATAAGCTTCAAATGATCCGCCAAGATTCCCGTGAAAACAATTTTCAATCCAAAATTCTGGACCACCTAACCTTAGCAAAGAAAAACAATATTCCTCTCAACGCAACCATGACGGCTTTCACACTACTGTTCTTCAAAGGCCGTAACAAAAAAAATTTAATTTTTTTCTTTGTTTTTTTTAATTTTTTTTCAAGGAACTCCTTTTTCTCTTTTCTTTTTCTTTTTTTTTCCTCAGTCCCCAGCAGTAGGCAACCCTTTTCATGTGCCTGAATTAATTTGCTAGCTCTATAGCCGACAAAACCAGATGAACCAGGAAACTGTAAAACTAAGGATCGGTTTTCCATCATATTTTTAATCCAATCGTCAAAGAAAAACCGAAATCGTGCGTGGCTTGGCATTCAAAAACTTTGAAAACATATATAGACTGTGTAAAAGTGAGGGATCAAAATTCAGCCTTTTTCAAAAATCCTTTCCATAAACAAAATAGAAAACCATTGTTTTCTTTTTTGCCCAAAGAACCAAAAATTTCAAAGTTCAAGGTATCTTTGTTTCATAAAATTTTTTTCAAAATTTCCTCTTTTTATTCCAAAACCCTAAAAACAACAAAAATAACAATTTTCTTTCTTTTTTTCTTCTTTTTTTTTTAAATTCTAAGAAATCAACCAAAAATAGTGTAAAACTTTTATCTAGAGATGGACAAGTGTGCTTGTTCTGACCCCCAACCTAGCATGAACATCGTCCACGATGTGTGAATGAATGAGATGCAGTGAGGCATATGAGACATGAGGAGCATAAAGTAATAGAGGGTCAAGTGTAGAAAGCACCTAGCCTATGTTCGCGCTGCTCCCTGCCTAAGGTTAGACAATGTAACAGAAAATAACAAAAAAAAAACCTAAACTACTAATTATACATATTGTACACAGTAATGGGCCACTGTCAAATCTAGGGCTGACTAATCCTAGTAGACATGATCAACAAGAGGAATTTCTTCCTCATCAGCTGGTGTAATTTCCAAGAATGACTTCAATCTTTGGCCAATGACTTTGAACGTCTGGCCATCCTTAGGATCATAAATCTTAACAGCACCGTATGGAAATACTTCTTTTACAATGAATGGTCTAGTCCAATGGGAGCTAAGCTAGCCAGGAAATAAATGAAGCCTAGAATTATAAAGGAGGACCTTCTGCTCAGGGTGAAAGAATTTTCACAGAATGTTTTTATCATGAAAGATCTTGGTCCTCTCTTTAGAGATTCTTGAGTTTACATAGGCTTCCCCACACAACTCATCCAATTCATTTAATTGCAGTTTCCTCTTGTTCCCAACTTTATCCATATCAAAGTTAAACTGCTTAATGACCCAATAAGCTTTGTGTTCTAGTTCCACCAGGAGGTGTCATGCTTTCCCATAGATGAGCAAGTAGGAAGACATTCCGATTGGAGTCTTAAAAGCAGTCTCGTAAGTCCATAAAGCATCATTCAATCTCATTGACCAATCTTTCCGATTAAGGCTTACTGTAGTCTCCAATATTCTTTTAATTTCTCGATTCGACACTTCCACTTTCCCACTGGTCTGTGGGTGATAAGGGGTAGATACTTTATGGGTGATCCCATACTGTTTCATCATGGCTTCAAATGCCCCATTGCAAAAGTGCAAACCCCCATCATTGATGATGGCTCGTGGAGTACCAAAATGAGAAAAAATATTTTCTTTCAGAAATTTCTGGACTGTTTTAGAATCATTCTGCCGGCAGGGAATAGCCTCTATCCACTTGGACACATAGTGTCGCGACCCTGGACCGGGTCACCGAGGTCCTAATCTGGGATCAAGACTAAAGATGTACCACATCAGTTTAATGCCATACATTTATTTAATTTCCCACAGTGTCCGCGGTGGGGATATCACAATAACATAAATATTTCTATTAAGTGCGGAAGCGTGTAGCAAATCGAATTGATAATTTCAATTCTAGTCACAAGATAAGATCATATATATAAACCAAGTATCAGAATGAGCAATGATCATTAGTGCTTTCCCAAAAGAAAAGTTAAAGTTTATACAAAAGATCATTTAGTTACATTCCCAAAACTAGAGGCCAACAAAGGCCAATATAAACAAAAAACCAATCCCCAAAAGAATGGTTAAACGTTCCCAAAATGTTTGTCTCTCAAAGCAATCAAATGTCTAAATGACATCATCAGCATGCCACTCAACTAGGAGCTGCAGTTCGCCGACTGTGTCCTCAAGCTCCGCCTCGGGGTAGACAATGTCTGGACCTAAGTACCAAAGAGTGGGTCAAACACGACGGTTTGGCAAATGGATGAAAAGACATAACAATGTAATAATAAATGAATTTACCTTCAAAAGCATTTAAACCTGTTTAAATAATAATTTCTATAAAAGAGATAAATCATTTATTCAAATACAAGTATACGTTGTAAAACATGTAAAGGTAACCAAGGAAACGGGAAACTAGCAAGATGGCAACCACACAAAGCTAAGTCCTCTATCACCGAAGTGACAGAGCAATATCAAGGCGTTGATCTCAGTCACACGAGGTGAGGAGAAACAACGGAATATATACATATACATATAATATACAGGACATGACCACGGTAGCGAGCCGGGCATTGGGAACCACGGTAGCAATCCGGGGTATCGGGACAAGACCACGGTAATAACCGGGTAGCGGAATCCAAACTACAGCTGGCGGGACAAGAGGGGGATCTCCAAGTCGGTGGATCAGACCAACAGGGTTATCCAAGCTTAGTGGTGTCGACTCATAGGTCAAATGACAAGATTAAAACATGTAAGAAATACATCAAGTGCAAGTACATAAATAAATGGGACAGGGGTACTCAAAGGCACAACTGTCATATCAATCCAGGCATGCTTATCGGGACTAGCAAAATGCTAGAATTTCAATTTCAATATGTCCGGGAATGGAAAAGAAATTCGGGAATGATGAAATACAAATGAACTTTTGAAATCTCAAGACAAGTATTGGGGTTCAAGATTTGTTTAAGGTGAATAGGGGTCCCGTATGTCAATTTAATACAACTTGGTACTCTTTAAGTTTGGGGACATTCCGGGCTCCTTATAAACCTTAGGATTCTCAAAACTTCAAATGAAATATTCGTAAAGTGGTTTCTTTCTCAAATGGCCTCATACATTGCCTAGTAAATCTCCGTGACATAGAGGGGTTCTCAATGAATATTCCTAAAACATTTAAACAATTCATCACTGTCCCAAACATAGCCCTTGACCGACAGAGGACATCACTCGAGCGAACCGGAGAGTTTGATCGAGCAAGGAGCTCTCTAGAGTGGTTGTCTGGGTGGGTTCGCTCGAGCGAAGTTGAGGTCGCTCGAGTGAATTCATCCGGCGTCAGGTTGGCTCGAGCGACAGTTCAGTTCGCTCGAACTAACCACTCTCTGGAACGAGTTCTGGGAGGGTCCGCTCAAGCGATAAAGGGCCCGCTCGAGCGAACTGTCCTCTGGAATGATTCGAACCCTTTTCTGGACACTTCGCTCAAGCGAAGTGTCATGTTCTACTCCTTTAAACAAATGAAGAGTTCCAAACCTCCATCCAAATCAACATTAAATCTCCTACAACATCCATTCCATCTTCCTCCAACAATGTCACATCTAAATACAAAGAAAGAAGGGAAGGAAACCACTACACATAAGAGTACATTTGAGATAAAACAAGAGAAAATTGAATGCAATGATCCAAACATTTCTATGACAATAAATGCACTATCAAGACTCTTTCATGAACATTTATTTCAAGTCAATGCATTAAATAGGCATGAGTGGAAAACAACACAATCAAACACATTTCTTATAAAATCATTGAAAGCGCATAAAAATCAATTCATCCACTTGCCTTTGGTCCAAGCTAAACAACAATAAGCTCTAACACTCCTCTAAGCCAAGAAACCAAGCTATGAACCAAAAAATCCCCAAAAGCAAACCCTAAATGGGCCAAAACAAGAAATAGAAAGGGAAACCTAATAATAATGAAAAAGGAACCTCTTCAAGGTCAAAGAAACACAAATCTAAGAGATGGGGAAGATTGCTTACAAGGGAGTTCTTCAAATGGCAAGAGTTATCTCAAGGAGAGTCTCAATGTTGGTAGATTTCTCTTCTAATGGCATCCATAGAAAGCTTGCAAGGTGGGGAAGAAGAAAATGAAATCCATTTCTTGATTGGTGCAAGGTTGGTAGTGGATTTGGTGATGGAAAGCAAGAGAAGAAGGGAGAAAAGGAAAACCCTAGTTTGAGAAGATTGGAGTTGAGCTAGAAAAGAGGGAAAGGGAGAGAAGGGTTCTCTTTATATAGGCAAGTGAGATGGGTCCCACTACAAGAATTATTCAAGGGCTGAAATCATGTTTATCGGGGCCTCGAACGAGTTCGACGAAGAAGAGAAAAGTGATCGCCGAAATATCTAGTTTCCAAAAAGTATATGTTTTACGGGTTTCGGGGATACCAAATTTTTGGGTACAGATTTAGTGCACAATGACTATTTCGCCCTCAATGCTAAGAAAGTCGGGTTTCGGGATCTTGAACGGGCACGGGATCAACATAAAAGTTATAGGGATTAACGAGACAAGTAAAACAGGATTAAAATAATAAACACAAGAATCTCAGATAATCCCCCAAGTAAACGTAAAGTCATAAAGGAACCCTCAAAGGGCCCCACTAGTCACAAAGGCACTCAAAATTTCCCAAAGCTATTTCAAAATCTATTCTATTCCCCACTTAACCAAAATCCACTAATCACACTTAGAACTAAAACTCAACTTAATTAACACTAATCGAGGTCACTCGGGATGGGGTCTTACACATAGTCCATAGCCACTAAGATATAGATATAACTAAAGCTCAGAGGAAATGAACCCATAAAATCAGTGCCCCATACATTAAAAGGCTTAACTACCAGAATGGGATTCAGTGGCACATGTTTCTTTTGGGAATTGTGCTTAACTTCTGGTAGCGATCATAGGCTTTGCAACATTTGTAAACATCCTTATACAATGTGGGCCAATAGAAACCACTTTGAAGAAAGCTTAAGGGAATCTCCATCTTGTTATTGAAGCTTCTTTCTTCCTATTCTATGTTTTGACTCTTTAGGGTTTTATTTTGGGATTTTCCTTGTAGCTTGGACATTTGATTTAAAGGGCTTGTTAGAGCTTGATTTGCTTACTAGAGACCAAGGCAAGTGGATGAATGATTTTTCCTAAGCTTTCATTGACTTTGGATATTTTTCATTAATGCATATTTATTGCTTTGTTTTGAAATGAATGCTCATGATAGAGTATTAATGGTACATTTATGGTCCAAGAGATGTGTTGGTTCATAGCATTTAATTCCTCTTGTTTTGTCTCAAATATATATCTTATGTGAAATGGTTTCCTTCTTTCTTTCCTTGTATTGAATGTGATATGGATGGAGAAGAATGGGATGGATGTGGTGAAAGATTTGATGTTATTTGAATGGAGTTTTAGATTCCTCACCTGATGTATAAAAGTGGCTAAAAAGGGATTGTAGGAGGAAGAGGTAGAGAGGAGCTGAACTGGTCCGGAATCAGTTTCTGGACAGTTCGCTCGAGCGAACAAGACACTTCGCTCGAGCGACCTGTCCAGAGAAGGGTTCGGAGCATTCCAGTAGCTTGATCGCTCGAGCGTACCCTTAGTCACTCGAGCGGACATTCCAGAGAGTTGTTCGTTCGAACGCACTCAAAACTTCGCTCGACCCAATGAGTTCGTTCGAGCAACCTCAACTTCGCTCGAGCGAACCCACCCGACAGCCATTCAGAGAGCTACTCGCTCGAGCGAACCCTCCAGTCCGCTCGAGCGATGAGCCTTGTGGGTCAAGGCTATGTTTGGGACCATGTTTAACTATTTCAACGTATTGGGACTATTCTTTGGGAACCCCTCTATGTCAAGGAGATTTGCTAAGCAATGTATGAGGCCATTGTTGAAATATCACGAAAATGTCATTTGAGGTTTTGAAAATTTGGAGTGTATAAGGAGTCCGGAATGTCCCCAAACTCAAAGAGTACCAGATTGCTAGTAGACTGACATACGGAGTCCCTATTCACTTCAAATAGATATTTTACCCGAAATGTCAATTGTTTATTGTACTTTATCGATCCCGAGGTTTATACGACGTGCCTTGTTTTCCCGAAAGCATTGAATTACACTTGATATAGCTACTTGTCTTGAAGTGCATTGCACCACATGAAATGATAGTGTGCCCTTGAGCACCGCCGTCTTGCCCGTGTATTTATTGTACTTGATTAATTGCATATGTCTCGATTGTATTTGACCTATGAGTCGGCACCACTAAGCTTGGATAACCCTGTTGGTCTAATCCACCGACTTGGAGATCTCCCTTTTGTCCCGCAAGCTGCAGTTTGGATCCCGCTACTTGGTTATTACCGTGGTTTTGTCCCGATGCCGCAGAGTGCTACTGTCGTCCCCGATGCCCGGCTCGCTACCGTGGTCATGTATAGTATATGTATATGTATATGTATTTATAAGATCCATTGTTTCTCCTCACCTCGGGTGACTGAGATCAGTGCCTAGTTATTGCTCTATTGCTTTAGTGATAGAGGACTTAGCTTCGTGTGGTTGCCATCTTGCTTGTTTCCCGTCTCCTTGGTTACCTTTACATGTTTTATGATGCATACTCGTATTTGAGTAAATGTTTTACCTTGCTTATAGAAATTGTCATTTCAACAGGTTTAAATGTTTTCGAAGGTAAATTTAATTACTATCATATTGTCATTGTATTTTACCCATTTGTCAAACCGTCGTGTTTGACCTACTCTTTGGTACTCAGGTCCCGTTGTTGGTTATCCCGAGGAGGAGCACGAGGAGGCGGTCGTAGAACAGCAACAGTTAGTTGAGTGGCGTGCTGATTAAGTCATGTAGACGTTTGGTTGCTATGAGAGACCTTATATATTTTGGGAAATTGTTTAACCATTCTTTGGATTGGTATTTTGTCTATATTGGCCTTTGTTGGCCTCTATTTTTGGGGAAATGTAATTAAATGATATTTGTATAAACTTTAACTTACTTTTGGGTAACATGCTTATGATCATTGCTCATTCTGATACGGTACCATACTTGTGTTATTGTCTTTATGATTTGAGATGGATTGGATATTTGATTTGCTACACGCTTCCGCACTTAATAGAAATGTTCATTTATGGTTGTGATAATCCTCACCGCGGACACCTGTGGGAAATTAAATAAATGTATGGAATCATTAAACCGACGTGGTAACATCATCATCAATCATTAAATGTCCCGATCTCGGATCAGTCACGTGGGGGCCCGGTCCGGGGTCGCGACACATGGTGTTCTTGGGTTTCTTGGTGTAGGTTGGAGCAGCTGAGATTAGGAGTTTCTTGGAGTGATTGTGTTTCTTTTGGATTTGAGGCAAGTGAATAAGTTGATAGGAATGCATGCATTTGAGATGGGTATTTTTTTTAAGTTTGATGTGAAAGCAACCTCTATTTCATTTGAGTTGTTTCTCGATTTATACATTGCTCATTGCTTAAAGTTTGTTATGCAAAAGAGTATGCTAGGTTTCTGCAAGGTTTTATACCTATTATAGTTGGGATAGTCCTGGTTCTAATGGCCTTATAAGAATGTAAACAGGATTGTTGGAAATCCTGCAACTTCACTCATATTGAGTTCCCATTTTTGTTGCTATTGATGTGGGGAATGAGGCATGATTAATGTGGTTGAATGGGCTGATTGAATGTTGATAGAAGTATAGAAAGTTGTAGTTGGATGATGGAAATGCAAAGGAATGGAAAGGAGGAGGGAAATTCAAAAACAAAAACAAGAGGAAGAAGAAAACAGTGCAGGAAAAACCTGCACTGAACTGGGGGTGCGGAGCTCAATCCGCTCAACGGGCCTGGCAGCAGCCCAGCCAGTGAGCAAGGCCGCTCGAGCGGGCCTGGCCCCTATTTCTAGCCCATCTCAGGCCCGTTTTCCAGCCATATCAGGCCCATTCCAGGGCTGTTTTCTGCCCATTTTCTGGGCTGTTATCCAGCGCAATTTCAACCCCTTTTTCCAGCCCATTTCCCCCATTATTGGAAGCCCATTTAAACCCATTAGAGCATAGCAGTATGAGATGTATACCTTGAATCGAATTACCCTAAATCGTGAAATTTAAATGGGAAATATGATGGAGTTGTTTGATGTTAGAATTATCGGGAAATTTAATTAAGTCTTAATACACACTTTATATCATTAATTGTCGGAGATCTTCAGTGGCACCAAGCTCCGGATATATTATCGACATTAAGGGACTAAGTGTATGTCAAGACGACCCGTGGTAGGCCATTAAACCACTATACATTAATTCATTCCAAGTTAAGAAAATTTGTATATTTTCTACAAATTATTTTAAAATAGATTTGAGTGGTTTGCCACATTCGGAAACATCGGTAAGGCTACTCATCTGATTCGTTCGAATTTGTCAGTATGTATTTGTCTGGAGTAGTTCCTTTTATCGATTTTGGAAATGTATTACTATGATTTGATTTGTATTGATTCAGGTTATGTTTTGAATGGCACCACTAAGCTTAGGTCACCTAGTTAGGCTGATCACCTGGCTTGGGATCTTTAAATTAATTTCCAACTGCAATTTGGATTCTGTCTGTTATTCCGGTCCCACGGGTAGTGGCCACGGTTCTAATCCGGTCCCACGGGTAGTGGCCATTGTAAGACCCCGACCCGAGTGAACCCGATTAGTGCTAATTAAGTCGTGTGTTAGTTCTAAGCTTGATTAGTGATTTTGGCCAAGTTGGGTTTGGATTAGCTTTTGAAATAGTTTTTGGGGAATTTTGATTGTCTTGTGTTAGTGGGACCCTTTGGGGATTCCTTTTTATTACATTGCATATGTTTGAGGATTTATCGGAGGTTTTTGCATTCATGGTTTTAATCCCGTTTTATTCGTATTGATAGTCCCTACAACTTTCATGTTGATCCCGTCCCCGTTTGAGATCCTGAAACCCGATTTCATAGCCTTGAGGGCAAAACAGTCATTGCACACTAAATCTGTACCCAAAACTTGATATTCCCGAAACCCGCGAAACATATACTTTTTGGAAACTAGATATTTCGACGATCACTTTTCTCTTCTTCGTTGAATTCATTAGAAGCCCCGAAAGCCATGTTTTCAGCCCAATTAGATTGTTAGTGGTGGAGCCCACTCCCCATTTGTTTATAAGGAGACCCTTTCCCTTCCATTCCCTTTTTCCAGCACAAGCATAAGCTAGGGTTTTCCCCTTTCTCTTCTTCTTCTTGTTTCTCCATCCTCAATCCACTCCCAAGCTTGCACCAATAGGAGATTAGAGACCATCATCTTCTTCATCTCCTTGAGAGCTCTCTCTTGATAGTCTTTTGGAGGAAACCTCCCATTCCAAGATCTTCTTTGAGCTTACTATTGCCATTAGAGAACCTTGCAACTTGGACCTTGGATTTGAAGAACTTGTTAGAGCTTGATTTACTTGATTAGAAGACCCAAGGCAAGTGGATGATATGATCTTTTTAGAGTTTTCAATGTTTTGATGAGAACTGTGGTTGGTTTTATTAAATTTCATTCATGCGTATTTATTGTCTTGCTTTGAAATAAATGCTCATGAAGAGTCTTGTTAGTACATTTATGGTCATGGAGAAGTGTTGGTTCATAGCATTTAATCCCCCTTGTTTTGTCTCAAATATGTTTATTATGTGAAATGGTTTCCTTCTTTCTTTCCTTGTATTGAATGTGATATGGAGGGAGGAGAATGGGATGGATGTGGTGAAGGATTTGATATAGTTTGAAGGAAGTATTAAACTCCTCATTTGATGTATAAAAGTGGCTGAAAAGGGATTGTAAAAGGAGGAGATAGAGAAGAGTTGAACTGGTCCGGAATCAGTTCCTGGACAGTTCGCTCGAGCGACCATGACACTTCGCTCGAGCGACCTGTCCAGAAAAGGGTCCGGAGCATTCCAGTAGCTTGGTCGCTCGAGCGGACATCCCATAACTCATTCCAGAGAGTTGTTCGTTCGAACGCATTTAAATATTCGCTCGACCCAATGTGTTCGCTCGAGCGACGTCAACTTCGCTCGAGCGAACCCACCCAGACAACCATTCCAGAGAGCCATTCGCTCGAGCGAACTCTCCAGTCCGCTCGAGCGATGGGCCCCGTTGGGCAAGGCTATGTCTGGGACAATGATTAACTATTTCAACATTAGGACTATTCTTTGGGAACCTCTCTAGGTCAGGAGGATTTGTTAAGCATTGTATGAGGCCATTTGAGGAAGAAACCATATCACAAATATTTCAATTGAAGTTTTGAAAAATTCAAAGTGTATAAGGAGCCCGGAATGTCCCCAAACTCAAAGAGTACCAAATCATCTTTAGATTGACATACGGGGTACCCTATCCACTTTAAACGAATTTCGAACCCGATACTTTACCGAAGTTCCAATTGTTTATTGTACCTTATCGATCCCGAGATTTATACTACATGCCTTGTTTTCCCAAAAGCATTGATGTACATCTGAAATGGTTGCTTGACTTGAAGTGCATTGCACCACATGAAATGATAGTGTGCCCTTGAGCACCCCCGTCTTGCCCGTGTATTTATTGTACTTGATTAATTGCATATGTCTCGATTATATTTGACCTATGAGTCGGCACCACTAAGCTTGGATAACCTTGTTGGTCTGATCGACCGACTTGGAGATCCCCCTCTTGTCCCGCCAGCTGCAGTTTGGATCCCGCTACCCAGTCATTACCGTGGTCTTGTCCCGATGCCGCAGATTGCTACTGTGGTCCCCGATGCCCGGCTCGCTACCGTGGTCATGTATAGTATATGTATATGTATTTAAAAGATCCGCTGTTTCTCTTCACCTCGAGTGACTGAGATCAGTGCCTAGTTATTGCTCTATCTCCTTAGTGATAGAGGACTTAGCTTCGTGTGGTTGCCATCTTGATTGTTTCCCGTTTCCTTGGTCACCTGACATGTTTTACATTGCATCCTTTTAATTGAATAAATGTTCTATCTCGTTCATAGAAATTGTTATCTAAACAGGTTTACATGTTTTGAAGGTAAATTCATTTATTATCATATTATCATTGTGTTTATCCATTTTGCCAAACCGTCGTGTTTGACCTACGCTTTGGTACTCAGGTCCCGTTGTTGGCTATCCCGAGGAGGAGTACGAGGAGGCGGTCGTAGAACCGCAACAATTAGTTGAGTGGCGTGCTGATGACGTCATGTAGACGTTAGTTTGCTATGAGAGACCTTATATTTTGGGAAACCATTTAACCATTCTTTGGATTGGTATTTTGTTATATTGGCCTTGTGGGCCTCTATTTTTGGGAAATGTAATTAAATGATATTTGTATAAACTTTAATTTACTTTGGGTAACACGTTATAGATCATTGCTCACTCTGATACAATATTTCATACTTGATGTTATCTTCTTGACCAAGGATGGTTTGACTATTTGAATTGCTACACGCTTCCGCACTTAAAAGAAATATTCATTTATGGTTGTGATATCCTCACCGCGGACACCTGTGGGAAATTAAATAAATGTATGTTATTAATAGACCGATATGGATCATCTCATCTCATCATCCCGATCCTGGTCCCTCGGATTCCCGGTCCGGGGTCGCGACAGCCATGGTTCTAATCCGGTCCCACGGGTAGTGGCAACGGTTTCTGTCTGCTCTTGTTACTTCGGTAATAGGAGAATATAGCTAAATGTGGATTGCCAGTATTTTTACTCAGTTTTGTTATATTCCTTTAAGTTACCAATGATTTGGAAATGGTTTCTCTTTTTCATAGATATCCATTGTTAGTCTTTCAAACATCTTATAAATGTTATGTTATTATTACTTCTCCTTTATTTGTTTATTTGCTTGTCAAACTGTCGTGTCTGATACTCTCTTGTTTGGTGCCAGATATCGACCACGCTCCCTTTGAGGCGGAGCGAGAGGAGGAAACGGGTGAGCCGGTTGGACGAGAGTGGCAGCCCAACGATGTCATCTAGACGTCGGGTTGGGTCATGAGTTCGAATCACTTCTTGGGAAAAGATGTTATTTTGGGAAACTTGATTGTAGCCTTTATTGGCTTTTATTTTGTTTATGATGGGATTGGAAAACTTAAACTTCTTTTGATGTTGTCACTTTAACTAATTTTGGGCTTGCTATGATATATTTCTCATTATGATGCACAGGTTTGATTGTCCATTTTATTTAATTGATTGGACTAAGTGTTTGCTACATCGCTTCCGCACATCATTGAATATTGTGAATATGATTTATGATATCATAATGGATCGATTTTTGGATACTCACCGCGGAAACCTGTGCAAAACTAGTGCGAGGTGGGCGAAATTTTCTAACCCGTCGCGCCACGTCCCCCGGATTAAGGACTTGATTATCAGGGCCTCGGTCTGGGGGCGTGACAGGCTTGGTATTAGAGTGAGAAATGTTTCAGGCAATTAAAAGAAACTAAAACATAGGGTCGTGGAGAGGATCCGTTAGAATGTCCGTTAGTTGGTATCGATTGGAATTTGGGGTGTGTTTTATTTATCATGTTTTGTTGTACTAACAAATGGTTTTGCAGCACTATGTCTCGCCGCAGAGATACATCCAATGCAAACCCTTCAGGCAATGGAATGGAGGGTCCAATGTCAAATCAGTTTCAACAGCTTATGCAAATGATGGTGGACCAACAGCAGAAAGCAAATGAAAACCAAGCAAGATAGCAAGAACAGATGGCCAAAAAGGATGAAGAACTAACTCAAGTTCAGAGGCAATTATTAGAAGTTTTGGGAAGGAGGTCAGACCCCGTGCAACCTCAAAATGCTGGACCTCAAATTATCATCCAAAATAGGGAACTTGACCCTAATGTTTTATTTGAGAGGTTTCGAAAAAGAGGCCCGAAAGAATTCACAGGGGGAGAAGATCCTCTACAGGCTGATGATTGGCTTTCTCATATAGAAAACATCTTTGATCTCTTCAGATGTACATGCAGGTAGCAGGTCCATTTGGCAGCTTCTATGTTACAGGATTGGCAGACATTTGGTGGAAGACGATTAAGGATGGCTATCAACACATTGAGAATGATATTGCTTGGACCACCTTCAAGCAACAATTCAGTGAGAAGTAGGTACCTCCTCACATCCAGAGGCAAAAGGCAGTTGAGTTTCAGCTACTCAAGCAGGAAGACACGACAGTCCTTGAATATCTTACAAAATTCGAGAGATTGTCCCGGTACGCACCAGAGCTCGTGGACACAAAGCAGAAGAAGATTACTAAGTTCTTAGAGGGACTAAACCCTATCATTCTTAGGGATGCTTCCGGTGTTGTACCTCCTGCTACCTTCCAAGAGGCCATCAAGAGAGCATATAAGTTTGAGGACATCAATAACCAGATCATCAAGGATGCACAGAGGAAGAGACAACAGCATGGTCAGAAATCTAACCAGGGCAAGAGGCCAAGACATCAGCAGCAGCAGAATAATCAGAGACAAGGTGGGTGTGAACATTGTGGAAAGAATCACCCTTCTCAACAATGCTACAGAGTCACTGGTGATCAATGCTATAGGTGTGGTAGCACAGATCACCAGATGAGGGATTGCCCAAATAATAGGAACCAAGGCAATAGGGCTCCACAACAGCCCAGGCAAGCACCCCAACAGAATCAACAAGTGGTCTAGAACCAACTAAAGCAGCCACAACAACAGAACTAGCAGCATCAACCTCGTCAACAACCCCAGAATCAAAATGCCCGTCCTCAGCAACAACCTAGGAATGCACCTCAAGGAAGACCGAATCAAAATCGGAACAAACCACATAATCAAGGTTGTTTAAATCACCTTAATCAAATGGATGCGGATGCAGCAGGAAACGTTGTTGAAGGTACACTCTTTGTCTATGGAGTAGAAGCTAAGATATTGTTTGATCCTGGATCCACCCATTCTTTCTTGTCTCCTATGTTTGCTAAATTGATTAATGTGCCTGTTAGCGAACTAGACTTTATTCTAACTATCACAACACCAATAGGGAAACAAGTTGTTTGTAGTACTTATCACCCTAGTGCACAGTTAAGATAGGAGATGTTACTTTTCCAGCAAACCTCATTCTGTTGGACATGCATGACTTCGATGTTATATTAGGGATGGATTGGTTAGCAGGTCACCATGCCACTATGGATTGTTTTAACAAAATGATATCTCTCTCATTGGATGGAATGCACTCCGGAGTAAAGTTTCAGGGAGAGAAAAAGATATCACGGGCTAGTTTTATATCATCTTTGTTAGCAGCCAAACTATTAAGAAGTGGATGGGAGGGATTCATAGCGTTTATCACGGAGGATAAACAATCCCAAGGGATGGAGGAAATCCCCGTTGTATGTGAATTTCCAGATGTATTTTCGGAAGAAATTCTAGGTTTGTCACTTGTTAGGTTTGAGCAAATGACATTCATGGATGGTTTCTCTGGCTACAATCAGATAAAGATGCATCCTGAAGATGAAAAACACACAGCATTTCGGACCCCGTTTGGCGTGTATTGCTACACTGTCATGCCATTCGGTCTGAAGAATGCCGGCGCTACATATCAGAGGGCTATGATGAAGATATTCCAAGATATGCAGCACAAGACGGTCGAATGTTATGTCGATGACCTCGCCGTCAAAAGCAAAAGAAAAGAAGACCATCTCAAAGATCTTCGAGAAGTCTTCCTCCGACTTCGCAAACACAAACTGCGAATGAATCCCCTCAAATGCTTCTTCGGTGTTTCATCGGGTAAGTTTCTCGGATTCATAGTACGGAAAGCTGGCATAGAGCTTGACCCCACCAAAGTCAAGGCTATCCTAGAAATGCCATCTCCAAGAACCCTAAGACAATTAAAAGGGCTCCAAGGAAGATTGGCATACATTCGACAGTTCATCTCCAACCTATCAGGGAAGTGTCGTCCATTCTCTCGGTTAATGAAGAAAGGTGTTCATTTTGTCTGGGATGCTGAATGTGAAGCCGCGTTCCAGGACATCAAGTCATACCTGACTAAACCTCCAGTGTTGGCTGCCCCCACAACTGGAAAACCATTCCTCTTGTACACAAGAGCCTTTGACTGTTCTTTAGGCGCTCTACTCGCACAAAAGAATGACGAGGGAAAAGAAACTGCTCTATATTACCTTAGCCGCATGTTGGTAGGTGCAGAGCATCGCTACTCTCCAGTCGAAAAAGAATGCTTGGCAGTGATGTTCGTCGTACAAAAACTGCGTCACTACCTGCTATCCAACACAGTGTACCTGATTTCGAGGATCAACCTCCTAAAGGTCCTTGTCACAAAAGCAGGTTCTCTCAATGCCCGACTGGCAAAATGGTCCATCCTCTTGTCACAATTTGACATTAGGTATGTACCAAAAAAATCAATCAAAGGCCAAGCTCTAGCAGACTTCCTCACGGAGCATCCATTGCCTAAAGATTCTCCACTCAGGGATGACCTCCCAGACGAATCGGTCTACAGTGTGGAGACTTCCTTATCAAATGCTTCCTGCCACATGTACTTCGATGGCGCAACCAGGACAAATGAAAAGGAAAATCAAATATCGGGAATTGGCATTCTCTTTGTTAGTCCCGACAAATACATGATTCCACACGCATTCTCACTACTGGAACCATGTTCAAATAATGCAGCTGAGTACCAAGCCCTCATCGTAGGATTGGAGCTCGCCCTTGAATCCGGCATCACTACGCTAGAAGCTTTTGGAGACTCTCAACTGATCGTCAACCAGATGAATCAGAAATTTGAAGTCAGAAAGCCCGATCTGTTGCCTTACTACAACAAGGCACAATCGCTTCGACAAAAGTTCGACATCTGTCACATCACCCACATCCTCAGAGGTGAAAACATTCTTGCAGATGCCCTGGCTGGACTTGTTGCGTCTATGGCAATCCAAGAAGGGGAAAACATGCAAGTTACAGTGTGTCAAAAGTGGATTCTCCCTCCTCTCAACACACATCAAGCAGTTGCTGAATGCCACCAAGTGGTTGGAAGTCGGATCTCCGTCCTTAAACCTCTGATCAGCGACTGGAGAGATCCGTTCATTGATTACATAATGTTCGGAATCCTACCTGAAGATCCAAAAGAACGGGTAAGCATCCAAAGACGAGCCCCAAACTTTCATTTGGATATTCCTTCAAAAATGCTTTATAGGAAATCCTACAATGGAGTACTTCTACACTGCTTGTCACAATAAGAGGCTGAGGAAACACTCAAAGAAGTACATGCTGGTCTTTGTGGAGCCCATCAGGCTGGGCCTAAGCTCTACGATCAGATAAAAAGGTTAGCTTATTATTGGCCTACCATGGTGGCTGATGCAATGCAATTTGCTAAGCGCTGCCAACAATGCCAAGTTCATGGAGATTATGTCCACATGCCTCCGGAATGGCTACATCCTACAGCAATCTCATGGCCTTTTGAAGCCTGGGGTATGGACATCATAGGTCCTATCTCCCCTCCATCAAGCAAAGGTCATCGCTTCATCTTCGCCGCTACGGATTATTTCTCCAAGTGGTCAGAAGCATTCTCGCTTAGTGAAATGAAGACCTCATCAGTCCTTCAGTTCTTGCGCACCAACATCATTTGTCGCTTCGGCATACCTAAAAGATTCGTCCATGATAACGGACCACAGTTCCGCAATCACCGATTCTACAGGTTCTGCGACAAATACAAAATCCAAAGTTGTCCTTCAACTCCGTACAATCCTGCAGCGAATGGACTAGCAGAGGCTTTCAACAAAATGCTCTGCAAAATCCTCAAGAAAATGGTCTCTAGTCACAAAAGAGATTGGAGCGACAAACTGCCTGAAGCTTTGTGGGCCTATCGAACTACCGTTCGAGGACCAACCCATAGCACACCATTCTCCTTGGTCTATGGATGTGAAGCTGTTGTCCCTTTGGAAGTTCAAATTCCTTCTTTAAGGGTATCTCTGCAAAATGACATGACGCAAGAAAGTAATGTCAAATTGAGACTCCAAGAGCTGGATAACCTCGATGAGAGACGGCTCGAAGCTCTGCAAAGCATTGAACTCTACCAAGCACGCATGGCAGGATCTTTTGACAAGAAGGTCAGCCAACGTGCCTACAAAAAGGGAGATTTGGTTCTTACAGTAAAAAGACCAATGGTTTTTGCCAACAAATCCAAAGGCAAATTTGAACCAAAATGGGAGGGACCTTTCGCCATCGACAAAGTCTTCTCCAACGGCGCATACGCTCTTCTAAACATGGAGGGTGACAGATGTATGCTGCCCATCAACGAAAAGTTCTTGAAGCGGTATTACCCTTGAAGGCTTCTTCCATCGGGTCAAAGCGACGCTTGCACAGCCAAAGCCTATTCCTAGGTATCTGCTCGTCAAACCCACTCCTTTTGGAATTTTCATCCTCTTGTTGAAAATTCTAAAAAAAAACCCTCAAAACAATGTTTCTTTCATCGTTTCATTGTTAAAAAAAAAGCAAATCCAAAAATCCAAGTTTAGGAGCCTCTTCCCAAACTTGACCAAAATTTTCGATCCTTGAACCCAAAATTCATGGTTTGAAACAAAATCAGGACCTAGGGATTTCAGCCCTAGTCCACCCCGGCTTTTACCACCAAAATGGTTTTGAGTCAAAATTTACGACCCTCATGTCTCTAAACAAAAAATGGTTTTTCAAAAACCGCAGGGAAGCGACGTTCAGTCGATACTTGCAAAACCCAAAATCGGAAGGATGCGACACCCATTCGATACTTCCAAAACCCCAAAATTTCAAAAATCGTGGAGACGCAACGTTCCAGTTGATATCCACAACCCAAATTTCAAAACAAACAAAAAACAAAACAAAGGTTCGAAAAAACCTCAAAATTCAAAAATCGTGGGGAAGCGACATTCCATCGATACCCACAAAACAAAATTTTTGAAGAAAAAAAGCAGGGAAGCGACGCTTAGTCGATACTTGCACCCAAATCCGCGGGGAGGCGACATTCCATTGATACTCGTAACCGAATGAGCAAGGAGGCGACATTCCATCGATACTTGCAATACCATTCAGCAGGGAGGTGACTTTTAGTCGATACTTGCATTTTTGAAAACCAAAAACCTGGCTTTCACGCCAAAAAACCCGGCTTCCACGCCAAAAATCCGGCTTTTACGCCAAAAAACGAAAAACCTGGCTTTCACGCCAAAAACTCGGCTTTTATGCCAGAAATCAAAATTCGGCTTCCATGCCAACAAAACAAAACTCGGTTTTCAAAAAAAAAATCTGGCTTTCATGCCAAAAACAAAAAATCTGGCTTCCATGCCAAAAAGAAATTTCGGCTTTCATGCCAAAAACAAAATCTGGTTCTTACACCAAAAAAAAAACCGGCTCTCATGCCACAAACCAAATCTTGGCTCTCATGCCACAAAAAATCTTTGGCTCCCATGCCATCCCAAAATTTGGCTTTCACGCCACCAAAATCGGCTTTCATGCCACCTCAAAATTTCAGCTTCCACGCCATCCAAAATTTTGGCTCTCATGCCATAAACCCAAATTTCGGCTTTCATGCCATCTCAAAATTCGGCTTTCATGCCATCTCAAAAAAAATTTTTTTGGCTCTCATGCCATCCCAAAATTTGGCTTTCACGCCACTAAAATCGGCTTTTATGCCACCTCAAAATTTCGGCTTCCTCGCCATCCAAAATTTTGGTTTTCATGCCATAAACCCAAATTTCGGCTTTCAAACCACACAAAAAAAAAAGAAAAACCTGCCTTTTGCCGCAAAATCTGGCTTTCATGCCAAAACAACCCTTTTGACAAAAGATTCTCACAAAATGACAACCTTTTGATCAAAATTCTCAAATAAACATTCTCATCCAACCTTTGCTTATTTTCATCAAAAAGAATTTAACTAAAAGGTACACAGAGTACCAAAAAAATGTTTTACATAGAGGTACCAAAAACAAAGGGAAGAGAGAAAAGAAGAAAAGAGTTTGTTATAAATCAAGAGCTTAGTCTAGCATGGTCTTCAACCAAAGATCCAGCTCCTCAAGCAGACTCTTGGCCTTAGCCTCTAAAGCTTCCAGGCCACGCTTCTTCAAGATCTTGCCATAAAATACGGCAGAACGCCGTGACCCATCTTCGGCACGAGGAAGCTCTTCCCAGAGAATTTGCCACTGCTCATACTCCTGAGTCTTTCTCTGGAGGCTGCTACCGGCTTCTTCAACTTGGCGAATCAGAGTTCCCTCTTTAGCATGGGCTTCTACAATGGCAGTCCATTTGGCAGCACTTTGTTCTTGCAATTACTCAAGGCGCTGCCTAGCTTCTGTGACCTCCCTATCAAGACGGCGCAGGTCCTGTGTTAGCTCGATGATAGCCAACTCGGTAACGTTCCTCTCCCGAACGAATTGCTTCCGAGCCCGTGAGATCTCATCCATTTCAGATTTGATCTTACCGGATGGCTGCAAAAACATCTCATTGAAGAAGTCACCGCTTGGGAAATTCTTGGTCTCAGTCCATTTGTTGCCTAAAGCAATGACTTCATCAACAAAGGCCTTGGCACTTGCAATGTCCAGACCGACCTCTGCACTGTTAGCAAGGATATCCTGTACATGCTTGACCATGCCAAAACCAGCTTCCAAATGGCCAGAAGAGAGAGTTTCAACCCATGAGCTCAGTACACTCTTCAACACCTTCTTTGCATATTGAAGGGATGATCCTGATGGAGATTCATCACGCTCTGTTGGCTGACTGCCCATGTCAGGCCGTGGTGGAGAAGAAATCAAAAGGCTCTTTCCAATCGGAGCCACTGAAGAAGCAATATCACCACAAAGTCCCGCCTCTGCCGTGACGGGACTGGTAGAAGAAGCCCCTACTTCTGGATCGGCTGCTGGCATCTCCTGCTCTGGCCCTGAGGAAGACGAAGGAACTTCTCCTGTTGCTTCACAACCTGCTGGAAAAAACACAAGAAAAGGTATGAATATGATCTTGTCAAAAAAAAAATTCAATGTCAAGATTATCACTATGAAATACCTTCTTCCATGATGGGTGGAGTACTTTCTGTCTCCATTTGCTCATCTGAGGCATCGTCAAAAGCCATATCCATAGATGGCTCGAAGTCGGAACCCTCTGGCAAGTCAGCTGACAAAAAAAAAAAAAAATTCATCCTAATACCAGGTGGAGATTCTGGGTCCTCCCCAGAGTCCCTCAACTCTTCTTCAGATGCCGCAACTGGATCCATCACCCCTTCATCGACAGGAACCTCGGGCATCACCAAGTTTTCATCTTCTGCAAAAGAAAGAAAACAGCAGGTCAAAAAAAATCTCTTATAAAAAAAAGGAAGCGGAAATGGAAAAGAAGGAGAATCATACCATCATCGGCGGTCTCTTCTTCACGACTCCTCTTCTCTGGAGGCTCATCAGCATCTCCTAATATCTCCTCAGCAATGGTAGGAGGAACTTCCAGATCAGGAGAGTCTTCGTGGCGTCTCTTAGTGCGACGCTGTCCTCTCCTCCTCTTTTTTCTACAAGCCGGTTTACTTGAAGTACCTACCTCACTGTCAAAGTCAGGACTTCCATTTGGCTCCTCACCAGACGGCCCGCTCCTACCAGTGGACCCTATGGAAGCCTTCATTTGCTCCGCTTACATCCAAGCGTCGATCTCGGCTTCCTCCTCCTCGAGCTGTCTCAAGACCTCAACAGGTATCTCTTGTGCGGCTCCGGATCTGATGACATCCTGTTCCTCGAGAAAGCCTATCCTATGCTTCTCTCCAGAAAGGAAGAACAAAACTTCCTCTCGACGGACGCCATCTGATCTACCAAGACCCTTCCCAGGAGATTGCTTGACATTCAGCTCCTTCTTGGAAAGCCCTCGGTACACAGCAAAGCTCTCCACGAACCACTTCGTGAAGCCAGCAGTCCGGAAAGTGGGCAACTCAGGATAGGAAATCATGGCAGTAGTGTCCTCCGCACTATAGAAAGCCCATGCATTTCTCCCGTCCTGCAAACCTCCAAAACGCTTCACCATGCTCGAAGGCGCTCCAACAACGCCTTGAGAGAAGCCTAAATGCAACGCAAAACGCGAAGGGACATACGGCTGGATGTCAACAAAAAGATGTCTGCGGTACACCATCGTGCCAACACGTATGTTTAAAAGCCACCTCTTCACTGTGTTAGTCAAAGAATAGTGTCTTCCCGATCCTGCCATCGTGGAATCACTGGAGACACCAAAATCAAAAGCCTTCTTCCGCAAATCCGGAGAAAGCTTCACTGAAGATTGCCCAATCTCGACATCCCTGAATCGTCGGATTCTCAAGCGGGCAGACAAAAGTGAATCGGAAATGGCTTTTCCCCTAGCCAACCGAATCATGAAAGGGTCATCATCCTGTGCGGCGCCTAAACGGTGAAAGCCAGGACAGTGGTACACATACCACGAATAGAAAATATGGGCTGAAAATACTCTGTTCATGGGGAGCCCAAGCCGGACCAAGAAAGCAGCAGCCTGAAGTTTGGTACAAAAATAGGAGTAAAGAGCCGGCACCAAAGCTAGCTGCTCTCCAAACGCCATCTGACAAGCCGGAAAAATACAATGCGGCCTGATGTGCGTCCCATCTCCTCTAGCAAAGACAGCCTCACCTAGCCAGTAAGTGAGGTACATAGCGAGATCTTTTCGCAACGCGATGTCGGAACAAATGGCGTTTGTGCTTGCGAAGAATTCCTTCAGATTTTCTCGCATAACGGAGATCTTCTTCGAAGCCAGATTCTTCTCAGAAGATTCTCCACTGCCAAAGAAGTTGGGAGATAAAGAGCCAAAATTCTTCCAACTGCTGCACCGGACTTTCGGGCCCCTTCTCCTTCAAAAAATCGTAGAAGGCAACGATCTGAACGTACAAAAGCCTGAACTCCTCAGACTGCTCCTCAAGGACGTTGTCGATCGGCATAAATTCCTCATAGAGTTTGCCGAGGATGGGCAGCCCGGTAATGACACTTAGCTCCTTCAAAGAAAAACCAATCTCACCATTCGTAACAATGAAGGTGTTGGTTTGTGGAAGGAAGGACTCCAGCATGGCCATAAAAGCTTCATCGGAGAAAATCACGGTTTGCCTAAAAGCGCGAACCGCATCAAAAATCTTGGCCTCCTTCAGAATGGCACCACCAATCTGCAGGATATGATCAGTCCACGACTCCCAGCTCGAGTCAACACTGAAACGGCCACGAAGTCAAAAAGGCTTCACCCAATTGCTACCATCACCCCTGAAAATGCCAAGGCCCACCGGTCTCAAATCAACCGATGGATGATCAGGTCCTTGGTAGCCGCTGGCCGGCATCAACATGTCCAGACGGACATGCGACTTCTCTGCATAACCAGAAGGACCGCCAACAAGAACCCCGGTCTTGACCACATTGGTCCTCTTCACCCAGCTTGGAGGATCTTCTCTCTTAGAGCATGTGGGAGAAAGACTCATGATCGAAATAGTACGATCAGAAATCGATCGGGTAGAAATGGTTCTCTCCTCACCATCAGTTGTGTAAGAGAACTGAAAGCATCTCCTTTGGCATGACGAGTCATCAGGGGCTGCATCACCAAAGAAAAAGGTAGGCTTGGGCACAACGCTCTGATTGCTTGCCATAATCTTGTAAAACTCCTCATCCTTGAGAGCGATCAGTCGCTGTCTCATCTCATCTCGGTTGAGCGAGTCACACTCTTCCAAGTTTCTCTCCACATATTGGACCTTCTCCCAGGCCTGCTGAACGGCCGCGTTGGAAGATCTGGCAGATCGACGAGGTGCATCGGTAACGGGCTCCTTACCCTTGTTCGTTCTGGAGGAACTACCTGCAAAGATTGAAAGAAAGAAATCAATCAACAGAATGACAGAATTTTGCTAAAAAAAATCCTAGCGAAATTTTGGCAAAACTCCGGGGCAATTCCGAAGAAAAGGGAATCACCCCGAAAAGAAAGGAAGCCTGAAGATGAGCTCAACATCGCTGCGAGCTCATGATCAGTGAAAGATTCTCAAAGAAGACTCGAACTCAAACATTGCTGCGAGATCAAGACAGTCTTCTCAAATTTCCGCAAGAATCGGAAAAGAGCTCAACATTGCTGCGAGCTTCAAATCCCAAAACTTGCAAAAAGCTCCTCGAAACCCCCGCAAGACTAAAGAAAGAGCTCAACATTGCTGCGAGCTTCAAATCTCAAGACTTACAAAAGATTTCCAGGTGTGCATCATCATCATGCTCCCAATTCAATTTACCAAAAATCAAGCATAAAAGAAAATCATCATGCACTAGATGCTAGGAAAACCTTGATAAAATTTGACCAATTCCAACCCAATTTGGTCAAAATCAAACTTTGTCTAAGTCAAAATTTATGTTGGCTTAGCATAGAAATTCTAGCCTTCTATCTTGATGCATAAAAAAAAAAAAAAGTATGTGCATGAACATCTTGGATTGCATAAACCTCATTATCATGGTGAGCAAAAAAAGTAGAGAGAGAAAACCTCATTAAAAAAAAAACAAGAAAAAAAAAGAAGAAAAAAAAAACGTGTGAAAAAAAAGGGAAACACGTAAAAAAAGAAAAGGAAAAGAAGAAAAAGAAAAAAAAAAGGAGAGAAAAGAAACATTTTTCTACTTTCACATGCAATTTCTTGTTGAGAAAGAAAAACTCACTTGAAGCCATGGAGAAAAAGAAGAAGAACTTGAAGGTCTTTGAAGAAGAGAAGATCTTGGAGCACTCTTGAAGGTTTTTGCAAAAAGAAAAGCAATAGGAGCAAGAGATCCCACCCCTTTGCTTTTATAGAAGAAAGCAAACCAAAAGAGGAAAGAGGAGAAAAGTAAGGAGGCAAGTGCTAAAAATTAGCAACCTTCCCAAAAGAAAAGGAAACTTGGGATATTCTCTCCCAAAACAAAGATTCTTTGAGAAATTCTCTCCCAAAGAAAGATATTTTGAGAGAATCTCTCCCAAAATCAAGGAAACTTGAGAAAATCTCTCAAAGTAAGGATATTTTTAGATATTCTCCACCCAAAGGAGATATCTTTAGATATTCTTTACAAAAATGACACCATATGAGATCTAAGCCATCTTTCAAAGCTTAAGGTCCCATGGGTTAGCCGATATGAGCCAGGTTTGACCACCTAGGCACTAAAAGTGGCTTTTAGTCAAAATTTCTCTTACCAAGAGCATACAAAAATGGTCCCATGCCTCCTTTGAGTTGATTGGACCATACCATACAAAAATCCAAGCTTCATGAGTTTCCAAAAATCCAAACCATCCCACCTCATGAACCAAATTAAGCCAAAATCTTGAAATTGACATTCCACAAAAGCCCAAACCACTCCAATGGACCCAAAATTGTCCCGAAGAGTGAACCAAAAAACAAAACCATGGTCCCCTAACTTGCCACATACAGCTTGTTAGGTCACAAGACCAAAACCAAAAATCAAAACCCGGCCCCCTAACTTGCCACATACAGCCTGTTAGGTCACAAGGTCAAAACCAAAACCAAAAACCTGACCCCCTAACCTGCCACATACAGCTTGTTAGGTCACAAGGTCAAAATCAAAACCAAAAAACCAAAACCAAATCCAAATCCAAATGTCATTCTCAAAATCTTGCCTTGAGATGGTACGTGATCCCTCTCACTACAATAAAATCCCCTGGAAGCACAAAAGGCTACTCCATCAAAAAAAAAATGCTCAAAGACTCTTGGTCAAGTCAGAAGCTCTTCTTCAAGATTCTCTTCGAGGCACATCGACTGCAAAAGCTATATCGTCGCTGTACCTCGAGGGGGCATTTGTTGACACCAAAATGTCACTTTGCCTCTTCATACCAAAAGCTACATCGAGCCGCATCCTACCAAAAATAGGCAGGCGCCACTTCAAGCATCAGATCTTGTCAGAATCAAACAAAAACTGCAAGGTCATTCAAAACAACCAAAAGAGAGGTACACATGAAGTTTCGGGCCATTCCGACATCATTTGGCCTAGCTTCACTTCTCCAACAGCTAAGCAGTAGCTCCCGGCAGCAACAGTGTCGAAGACCCCAAATCTTCGATCAGAGCCTACGGATGGTCTCAAAATACCTCCGAAAGGCTACATGTCAAGTTTCAAGTCAAACCGACACCGTTTGACCCTCCATCAACTCTCGAGCAGAAAAATCAAGCCCTTAGGTAGCGAGAACCACCGAGGTCGTCACTCATCAAACAGAGCACATAGGCGGCTTCTGCATACCTCAAAAGGGCTGCGCATCAAATTTCAGGTCATTCTGACAACGTTTGACCCACTTTCGATGCTCGGGAACAAAATCAAAGCCTACCGGCGGCGGAGCACCCCGGGACCATGGAACCCAATTCGGAGCTTGTGGATCATCTCAAAATGACTCTAGTAGGCTCCCCATCAAATTTCAGGTCAATCGGACATCGTTTGACCGAAAGTCAAAGCTTGGCATTTCCCTCGTGGTAAAATAAAGGCAAGCGTTTGCATGACTCCAAATGGCTTCAAAACTCAAATGAAAGCCTATGGTTGGTCTTATCTACTGGTGGGGGAGTCACACGTCGAATTTCAGGTCAATCGGACATCGTTTGACCAGAAGTCAAAGCTCGGCATTTCCCTCGCGGTGAAATAAAGACAAGCGTTTGCATGACTCCAAATGGCTTCAAAACTCAAACAAAAGCCTATGGTTGGTCCTATCTACTGATGAGGAAGCTACCCATCAAATTTCAGGTCAATCGGACATCGTTTGACTGAAAGTCAAAGCTCGGCATTTCCCTCGCAGTGAAATCAAAGTCAAGCGTTTGCGGGACCCAAAATGGCTTCAAAACCTGAACAAAAGCCTATGGTTGGTCTCGTCTACTGCTCAAGAAGCTACACGTCGAATTTCAGGTCATTCCGACATCGTTTGACTAGTTTCGACGCTTGACAAAAAAATCGGCAGTTCTCCACAACAAAGTCTTCGGCTTTTCAGAAAATGGGAGACTTTGCGATCCGATTTGCACGGCTTCTCATCAGGTTTTCTTGAGGAAAATCCAGCCAATAAATGAGAGGAAATTCCAAGAAAAATGCAGGAGAAAATAGAAGCGAAAACGGACGAAAAACGGCGAAGAAAAGGCGACCGGAAGACGGCCGACCATGGGGCACAAACCCCATGGTCGCCGGCGACCATGGAGGTCCGGGCCGCCGGATTTCGCCCAAAATGCCCGTTTTTCGGGTACTTTTCGCGTTTCGAGAATTCCGGCCCCTGTGATTTTCTGAAAATCTGATTTTTGGTGCTTGGAATCAGCTGATCTTCGCCAACATCTCAGATCTACCATCAAAAGCATGTGATCATCATCGCACGCCTCAAAATCACCAAACGGCTAACCAAGAAAGCACACTTTCTGCCCGCCCGATCGCGAAATCGACTGGATAGATGTTGCTGGCCCACTGACATCAACCAATGTTTGAAATTGGATCACCATCCGACATCAAATGGTATGTGGGTCCATTGGTGATCATCGCAAGAAGAATCCCAAAGGATGCGGCATGGCCCGCGACTCTTCAAGCGCCCAGGCAATCAATTAATGAAGTTAAATGACCCGTTTATGGCAAGTTAATGCGGTCATTAACTCATTATTTTGAACGGCCCAATCAGAAGCAAGCAAATGGGAGTTACAAGTCCAAGTAATCATGACATTAAAATCATGAAACTCCCATCATCATGGAGATTAAAGGCGATTAAATGCCCATCACTCTCCATCGGCCAATCAAATTCAAGGAAAAAGGAGTTACAAAACAAGTAAATAAAAACTTGTAACTCCTCCCATCATGAGCATTAATACCATAAATGCTCATAAACTCTCCTAAATGGCTACCAAATGCCTATAAATAGGAGGCCATTCCAAGGGAAACAGGTCCAGAAAAATCGCCAGAAAATCATTCACAAATCCTCGGAGGAATCTCTACAACTCTGCTCCTTCAAGAAAACTCTACTGCAACAAGCACTACAAGGTGATCAAAGCTCCTTGGGGGGGCCACCCCCCCAAAGGCCACCTCTCCTTCTATCCAACATGGCTAGATGCGGCTTTTCAGTCCGTCTACTCTCTTTTTTATTGGATATAGGACCTTCCCTTGGTCTTTATCCTCTAAAAAACTGAGGTTTGAGCCAAGCCAAAGAATCAAAGCACTATGTTCTCATCTGAAGGACGATGGCGGAGCCCATACATGACTCGCGATCGTCGATCTGAACGAGCCTTCCCACAATCGCAGGAGAAGTTAGATTCCTTTTTCTTACTTTTCTGTTGTAAATTGTATCTTTTTAAGAGACAAAAAAATCACAATTCTTGTCTTTTCATTTTGATGAGATTTGTAAATCGCCTTTTACGGCAAAATCGCCTTCAACGACACCAAACCGCCTTCTACGGCACAAAAACGCCTTTCACGGCATTCAAAAATTGTCTCTTTCATTAAAGTATATTTGCAATGGAAAACTAGAAAAAAGTTTCATTTCCCTTTTTACTTGTGAAGGTGAATCTCCGGATCACCATTTCTAAATTCCAAGTATAAAAGAGAAATTGGCATACCCGTACAAAAAAAACTGATGCCCGTTTTTCCTTTCTTTCCCTCCATCGTACCCCGTCAGCCCCGGGGCGGAGGCAGCTTTGGAAAAAGAGAAAAGCCGGGACCATCATTATTATTACTTCTCCTTTATTTGTTTTTTTGCTTGCCAGACCGTCATGTTTGATACTCTCTTGTTTGGTGCCAGATCTCGACCCCGCTCCCTTTGAGGCGGAGCGAGAGGAGGAAGCGGGTGAGCCGGTTGGATGAGAGTGGCAGCCCAACGATGTCATCTAGACGTCGGGTTGGGTCATGAGTTCGAATCACTTCTTGGAAAAATATGTTATTTTGGGAAACTTGTTTGTAGCCTTTATTGGCTGTTATTTTGTTTATGCTTAAACTACTTTTGATGTTGTCACTTTAACTAATTTTGGGCTTGCTATGATATATTTCTCATTATGATGCGCAGGTTCGATTGTCCATTTTATTTAATTGATTGGACTAAGTGTTTGCTACATCGCTTCCGCACATCGTTGAATATTGTGAATATGATTTATGATATCATAATGGATCGATTTTTGGATCCTTACCGCGGAAACTTGTGGGAAACTAGCGCGAGGTGGACAAAATTTTCTAACCCGTCGCACCGCTTACCCTGAATTAAGGACTTGATTATCAAGGTCTCGGTCTGGGGGCGTGACAGATGGGAACCGGATCTCAAGTCAATCTTCGAAAAGTATGAAGCACCTTGCAATTGATCATACAATTCATTTATCCTTGGCAATGGGTATTTGTTCTTGATGGTCACTTGATTCAATCTTCAATAATCTATAAACATTCTCATCGAACCATCCTTCTTCCTGACAAACAAGACTGGAGCTCCCCATGGTGAAATACTCGGTCTCATAAAACCTTTGTCTAACAATTCTTGCAACTGAGTCTTCAATTCTCCCAATTCTCCCAGAGCCATTCTATATGGAGCAATAGATATCGGAGCGGTCCCTGGCAACAACTCAATAGTGAAATCGATCTCTCTGGTGGGTGGTAAACCTGGAATCTCCTTCGGAAAAACATCCGGGATTTCCCAAACAATTAGGATCTCCTCCACCCCTTGGGACCGTTTATCCTCCGTGATAAACGCCAAATAGGCTTCACATCCACTTCTCAAAAGTCTATCAGCCTTCAACGCTGAGACAAACCCTGCCCGAGGATTCCTCCTCTCTCCCTGAAACAACACCCCTGCTGGTGTCTCATCTAACTTGAAAGTAAGGGTCTTATGGAAACAATCCATTGTGGCATGGTATCCTGCCAGCCAATCCATCCTTAGGATGACATCATAATCATACATCTCCAATGAAATGAGATCTGCGGTAAAGACCACTTCTCCTATCTGGACTGTGCAACTAGGATAAAAGGTTCTACAGATAACTTGTTTACCTACTGGGGTTGCCACAGTCAAAATGAACTCAAGTTCTCTAGCATGCATATCAATCAACTCAGAAAATTTATGAGATATGAATGAATGTGTAGAGCCAGGGTCAAATAAAATCTTAGCTTTAATCCCACAAACAAGGAGTGTACCTTCCACAACATTGTCTGCTGCCTCTGCATCAGCTCTATTAATAGCATAGATTTGTCTTCGATGCTATGGCCTATTCTGAGCTTGTTGTGGCCTGCCTTGTTGTGCATTCCTATTCTGTTGCGGTGCACGCTGATTTTGGTTATGTCAGTGCTAATAACGGGCCTGCTGCTGTCTATGCTGTTGTTGCTATGGTGCTTGTTGCTGGAGTGGCCTTGCTTGATTTTGGACAACCATTGCATTATGTACTGGTGCTGGAAGCTGTGGTCCCTGTTGTTGCTGATTCTGTCTATTTTGCCTTGGACAATCTCTCATCTGATGGGCCATGGAACCACATCTGAAACATGCCCCTGTGAGTGTACGGCACTGTGCACTCTCATGGTTCTTCCCATAGTGGGTACAAACCAATGGATTCTGTGCATTCTGCTCTGGCATCTGCCTCTTGTTCTGCTGATTTCTCTGGTGCTGGTGGTTCTGTTGGTTAGCTGGACCCTTTCCCTGAACTCTGAGGATCTTGTTATGGAAGTTCTCAAACTTATAGGCCCTCTTGACGACTTTTTCGAAAGTGGTCGGTGGTACTACCCCGGTAGCATCCCTCTCAATGAAAGGGTTAAGTCCCTCTAGGAACTTAGCAATCTTCTTGTCCACCGTGTCCACTAGTTCTGGAGCATATCTAGACAATCTCTCGAACTTTGTGAGGTATTCGAGGACTGTCATGTTCCCTTGAACAAGCTACTGGAATTCCACTGCTTTCTTTCTCTTGATGTGAGTGGGTACATATTTATCATGGAACTACCTCTTGAAGTTTGCCCAAACCTCTGCATCAGCCATAGTCCTGTATTCCTCCCTAACCGTCTTCCACCATCTGTCCGCTGTACCGCTAAAGAGAGATGATGCTAGTTTTACTCTTTCTCCTCTGGTGCATTGGAAAATCTCAAAGATGTTCTCCGTATGGTCCAACCAATCATATGCCGCTAATGGATCCTCTGTGCCTAGGAATTCGTTTGGAGCTCTCTTCCGAAACCGTTCAAACAAAGCGTTCGGGTCATGTTGCCTCTGATTGATGACAATAGCAGGTTGAGGTTGAACTGGCTCAGGCCTCCTCTGTAACACTTCTAACAATTGCCTTTGCATCTCTGCCAATTCTCTAGCATGGTCTCCATCTTTCTTAAGCATCTGTTCTTGTAGCCTAGTTTGATTCTCATTGGCCTGACGTTGTTGGTCAAGCATTGGTTACATCATCTGTTGGAATTGATTGGGCATGACGTTTTCGACTAGGTCTTAATCAACCGGCCCTGTATGATCACTATTGCTTACAGAAGGGTTGTCGTTTATCGGTCGCTTACGAGGTGGCATGATGCTGTAAAACAAGTTGTTAGCACATAATAATCAAATAAAGGGTCACACATTGCTCACACGATTATAGCTAACGAAGCGTCTAATAAATCATCGCCATGTCCTTAGGATTTCTAGTTTCTTTTAATTGCTTGAAACATGTCTCGCTCTGATACCAGTCTGTTGCGACCCGGGACCGGGCCCACGAGACTGATCCGGGATCGGGACACTGATGGTGGTGTGAGGTGTAGTACACATTATTTAATTTCCCACAGGTGTTCGCGGTGAGGATATCACAACTATAAATGAATATTTCTTTTAAGTGCGGAAGCGTGTACCAAATCAAATAGTCAAACCATCCCCAGTCATAAAGATAATATCACAAGTATAAAATACTGTATCAGAATGACCAATGATCATTAGCATGTTTCCCAAGAGTAAGTTAAAGTTTATACAAAAGATCATTTAGTTACATTCCCCAAAAATAGAGGCCAACAAAGGCCAATATAAACAAAGCAATAACCTAAAAGAATGGTTAAACAGTTTCCCAAAATGTTGTGTCCCTCGTAGCATCCAGATATCTAAATGACGTCATCAGCATGCCACTCAACTAAGGGTTGCGGTTCACCGACCGCCTCCTCCAGCTCCTCCTCAAGGTAATCGGCAACGGGACCTGAGTACCAAAAAAAATGGGTCAGACACGACGGTCTGGCAAGAGGGTGAAAAGACCTAACAATAAAACATAACAAATACATTTACCTTTATAAGCTTTTAAACCTGTTAGAACAATAATTTTCATAAAAGAAATGAATCATTTATTGAAAACGTGAGTGCAGCATAAAGCATATACTGGTAACCAAGGAAGTCGGGAAACCAGCAAGATGGCAACTACACGAAGCTAAGTCCTCTATCACTAAAGTGACAAAGCAAGAACTAGGCACTGATCTCAATCACTCAAGGTGAGGAGAAACAGTGGATCTTATTAATACATATACATATACTATACATGACCACGGTAACGAGCCGGGCATCGGGAACCACAGTAGCAATCTGCGGCATCGGGACAAGACCACGGTAATACCCGGGTAGTGGGATCCAAACTGCAGCTAGCGGGACAAGAGGGGGATCTCCAAATTAGTGGATTAGACTGACAAGGTTATCCAAGCTTAGTGGTGCCGATTCATAGGTCAAATAACAAATCGAGACATGTGTAAATAATCAAGTACAAGTAAATAAACGGGCGGGGCAAGAATGCTCAAAGCATAATTCTCATTCATGTGGTGCAATGCACTTTAAGACAAGTAACTGTTACAAGTGTAACTTCAATGCTTTCGGGAAAACAAGTCATGTAATGCAAATCTCGGAAATAAGGAAATGCAATGAACTATTACAATTTCGGTTAAAATATCGGTTTCAAGATTTATTTAGGGTGAATAGGGGTCCCATATGTCGATTGTAATAATGACTTGGTACTCCTTGAGTTTGAAGACATTCCGGGCTCCTTATACACTTTGGGATTTCCAAAACTTTAAGTGAGCTTATAGATAGTACTAGACAGTGCGATTAAAAATCAAAACTATAAACAAACCAACCCTAAGCACAATGTTAATCGTGAAGCATCGTACGACCTACTCAGTCATCGAAATGGATAGGATTCGCGATACCCAAGGAAATAGACTTCGCGTATAGATATAAAGAAGGTATCGCGTTGTCCTGTACCGTTCAAGATTGAAATAGATTGGATTCCGATGCAACCGAACTAACCGTGAAGAACGTCGGCTCAAGACATCCTCACATATAGTCAAATGAGTCCAAAAAGGGTGGCCAATGTCCCACCTAAGCCCATCTGAAAATAGGGTAAAAATCCCTTCCATGAAGGATTTCTCAGTTGGCCCGGTCGACTTGGTCAAGGCCTGATCGACCCCATACACAGCAGCCCCGGTCGACCTGAGAAGGTTAGGTCGACCTGGTCCCTATGTGCCCGGTCGACCGAGCCCATGGCCGGTCGACCGGCAGTTGTAATTGAAAATGGGAGAATAGTGTTTTGGTCAGGTTCTCTGGAACCTGACCCTGTGTCGCCGGTCGACCGAGCCCCCGTGCGGTCGACTGCGTGAACTGCGGAACAGAACCCAGGTTCTGTTATGTAGTGAGCTGGGCCTTTTCCCTTATTTCCTCCTTTTCAACACTCATATAACCAACACAAGACTAGAGATAAAGAAAGCTATAAACCAATGTTTCCAAGGCATTAAATGAGCTAGCAAGATGCATTATGAGCATTTATTTCAACAATGCGAATCATTAAGAAGCATGAGTAAATCATTAATATTTCACCAAATCATTTAAAACTCAAAACACCTAATCATCCACTTGCCTTAGGTCCAAGCTAGCAAAACCAAGCCTCTAATCACCTCTTAAGCTCAATTCCAAGCTACAAGCAAAAACCTCCAAAACAAACCCTAAAATGGGTCAAACAATGAATGAAGAAGATAGAACTCACAATAATGAAAATGGAGCTTCTCAAGGATTAGAAGAACACAAATCTAGAAGATGGAGAAGATTGCTTACTTGGATGGCCTTCAAATGGAAAGAGTTAACTCAAAGAAGATCTTGAAATGAGGGGTTTCCTTCACAAATGGTATCAATAGGTAGTCTTCAAGATGAGGAAGAGAATGGTGGAGTCTATTTTGATGTTGGTGCAAGCTTAGTGGAAGATTGAGATGGAGAGAGCAAGAAGAAGAAGAAAAAGTTTCCAAAGCAAACCCTAGGTTCTCTTTTGTGGTGGAAAAGGGAAATGGAAGATGGGTTTCTCTTTATATAAGCAATGAGAACGGGTCCCACTACTTAAGAACTCTTTGGGCTGAAATCATGTCTTTCGGGACTTCAAATGAATTCGACGAAGAAGGAAGAAATGATCGCCGAAATATCTAAATTCCAAAAGGTATATGTTTCGGGGGTTTCGAGGATATCAAATTTTGGGTACAGGTTTAGTGTAAAAAGACTGTTTCGCCCTCAAGGCTAGGAAATCGGGTTTCGGGGTCTCGAATGGGAACGGGATCAACATGAAAGTTGTAAGGATCAACAAGATAAATGAAACGGGATAAGAACACAAATCAAAACAATTCCGGAAAATCCTCTAAGCAACGCAAAATCGAAAAGGGAACCCCCAAAGGGCCCCACTAGTCACCAAAACACTCGAAATTCCCCAAAACTATAACAAAAGCTATTCCAAACCCAACTTAGCCAAAATCACTAATCAAGCTACATGACTTGAATGCCTGATCAAAACGGATGTTCCAACTTTGGGATGCATGCTTCAGTCCATAAATAGACTTCTGCAGCATGCAAACCTTTTGCTCTTGGTTTTTAGCTACAAAACTGTCTGGCTGCACCATATAGATGTCTTCGTCAAGATGGCCGTTGAGAAACGCCGTCTTAACATCCATTTGTCAAATCTCGTAATCGAGATGAGCCGCAATGGATAAAAGTATCCGGTTGGACTTGAGCATTGCTACCGGCGAGAAGGTTTCCTTATAATCGATACCCTCTTTCTGAGTATATCCTTTCGCAACAAGCATGGCCTTAAAGGTCTCCACTCTACCATCTGGTTCTCTCTTTCTCTTGTAGACCCACTTGCACCCAATAAGTTTAATATTGGCAGGCAAGTCCACAAGTGTCCAGACCTGATTGGAGTACATAGACTCCATCTCAGCTTTCATAGCATCTTGCCAACGTCCCGAATCTATGTCATTAATTGCTTCATCATAGTTATAAGGATCTTGTTCCGGTTCTTCCAGAATTGCCTCGTAAGATTCTCCCAAGAACGAGAACCTGTCAGGGGCTCTGACAATCCTCCCACTACGATGAGGCACTGGTGTAACTATTGGGTCCGGTAAGGGCGATTCTTCCTCAAGTTCGGTCATACTTGGATTTGGAATTGTTTGCTCTTGAATTTCTTCCAAGATCACCTTTTCTAAAGATTTCATGTCCATCATATAATCTTCCTCCAGAAAAACTGCATTAGTGCTCACCAGCACTTTCTGCTCTCTGGAATTATAGAATAACCAACCTTTAGTTCCTTTAGGATATCCTACAAACGTGCACACTTCCGACTTTGTTTCCAACTTATCCATCTTAACCTTTAGCACATGTGCCAGACAACCTCAAATGTGTAAATGTTGTAGACTAGGCTTTCGCTCGGACCATAACTCCTAGGGAGTCTTAGGTACAGACTTAGATGGTACGAGGTTTAGTATGTACATTGCAGTATCAAAGGCGTATCCCCAAAAGGATATAGGTAATCCTGAGAAACTTAGATAGACCTAATCATATCTAAAAGAGTCTGGTTCCTTCTTTCCGCTACTCAATTCTGTTGAGGCATACCAGGAGCAGACAACTGGGATAAAATCCCATTTTCTGATAAACATCCCATAAAATCAGCAGAGAGATATTCCCCTCCTCGATCTGATCGAAGAGTCTTGATACTCTTACCTAATTGCTTTTCCGCTTTCACTCGAAACTCTTTAAACTTTTCAAAAGCCTCGGACTTGCGGTGCATAAGGTATATGTATCCATATCTTGAGTAATCATCTGTGAAAGCGATGAAATACTCATATCCTCCTCTGGCCTTGACATTAATGGGTCCACACACATCAGTATGCACTAATTCCAATAAATCTTTGGCCCTATTGCCCTTAGATGAAAAGGGTCTTTCTGTCATTTTGCCTTCCAGACAGGACTCAGAGACAGGCATTGGTTCTACCACCAATGAAGGCAAGATACCATCTTTCACTAGCCTGTCAATCCTGTTTAGGTTTATATGACCTAGCCTCAAGTGCCAAGGTTTTGTTGGATTAGATGAAGGTGACTTCCTCTTTAATGATGGTCTATTAATTGTTTCAGTATCATGTATCTCATACATTGTAGGAGTTAACAAATAAAGCCCATTGGTTACCTTACCAGAACATATAAAAGTACCATTCTTCTTTATGACAACTTCAGTACCAAAAGTAATGGAATAACTTTTATTCACCAAACTAGAAACTGAAATTAAATCCCGCCGTAAAGATGGTACATATAATGTGTCTGACAAAACCAATTTATTGTTTGAAAAACATAAAGTAATAACTCCCATTGAAACAGCCTCTGCCTTATCGTCAGATCCTAGGTTGACAATGATTTCTTCGTCACTAAGCCTCCTGGTTTCCCTAAACCCCTGCAATGAATTACATATGTGATTAGTTGCCCCGGAGTCCACACACCAAGATTCTGAAGTACCAGTTGCAAAACTAACTTCAGAACTAAGTGACTCAATCATACCTGAGGTCTTCTTCTTAGACAGAAACTCTGGACAATTCCTTTTCCAATGTCCTGTCTTACAACAATGGAAACACTTTCCTTTTGACCCTGAACCCTTAGCCTTGGCCACGCCACCATTAGGACCATTCTCCACCTTAAGACCTTTCGAAACTGATTTCTTTTTGCCTTTCCGCCCTTTGCCTTTCGGCTTGGACTTGGCATCTGACTTTTCTGTCACTAGGGCAGTTGGCTTCTTCTTCATAATCCCTTCAGTCACCACCAGCTAGCTAGACAGCTCAGTCAGAGTTAGATTCATCTTATTCATATTGTAATTAACCTTGAAATTGTTGAATGACTCTGGTAGTGACTTAAGGATTATGTCGATCTGCGATTCTGCATCAATCGCAGCTCCCAGTACATCTAACTCATTTAATGAGTCCATCATTTTCAACATGTGTTCCTGTACTGATGTACCTTCAGCCATCTTTGTGCTAATGAGCACCCTCATAGCTGCCTGCCAAGCAGGCCTGCCTTGTTCCGCAAACATCTCCTTTAAGTTTGATATAATATCGTATGCAGTCTTATCGGATTGATGTTGGTGTTGCAAAACACTAGACATGGATACCAGAATGTAACATCTGGCCATCTCATTGTCTTTGGCCCACTTGGTGTAAAGTTCCTTTTCTTCTTCCGGTGCATCCGGGCCAGGCTCATCAAGGAGGGTTTTGGTAAGGACGTATTTATAACCTGAGGCGGTCAAGACAATATCCAGGTTCCGTTTCCAGTCTATATAGTTGGATCCCACCAACTTATTCTGGTTGAGGATGGTCGCAAGTGGATTGAAAGTATTTGAATTCATGCTTGAAATACTGTAGCACACAACCATACATTCAATTAATGAATTTAAATGACATTAGGGTTTAGTATTCTACCAAATTTATATGGAATCCTCATAACCACTAAATTTAGAATACATCGGAATCCCAATCCCCGGGGTATGCCTCCTTGGGGACTGTGGATACCACCTAGATTGGTGTGGATCAAAGTTGGTCAAAATTAGGATTAAGACTAACTATCCATGATCCCATTCATTCATTATTATCTAGGTATCTCATACCAAATAATGAATGATTCTCGATTAGCTTCGGTTTCTAAAATATATGAGGCAAATCCTTGGGGATACTGCATCATTATTTTAGTTAAGTGTGACCCACCAACTAGCATTGTATGATAACCGTTGCGAGCAGCTCCTCCTTGGGGAGTGGGCCCCCGCCCCGTCTCACCAACACTATCCATAGGAGATCCATATCTAGTAACCTGACAAGTAAAACCCCTCCGTGGGGAACGACCATTCTCAAGATGGCGCGATGCCAATACTTTCCTTACAATGGACCTATCGTGGAAAACCATGGGGATTTCTAAATATAAATGCCCCGCTCCCACTTAATATTTTAGAATTAAGGATTTCTTTTTAGGTATATTGGGCCCACAAATATAGACATTAAATCATCTCATGATATGTCCAATAATTGGTTTCAAGTCAAGTTATTTTATGGAAATCTCAGTTTCTTAAATTAGTGTTACCAATGGATCCATCTCATGGGCCCACCAACTCTGATTAGAACTCTTTCGAAAATTTAATTTGATTTGACCAATTTTGGTAATTGCTATGTTTGGATCAGATTTGGATACTATCTTAATCAAGCATTCATTCATAAATAGAAAGTGCTAAAATTAGAAACTAGTCAACTCCTCCATATGGCCCAAGCGGAATAGACTTCTTAGACTTTTAGACTATCCAAAACTTTGGGATTCCTCAAACTCTTTGGGCATCTCCAAGATCGTCTTGGTAGTCCCCAAACTCTTTGATTAGGAATCCATCTTCACTTTCCTTCTTCGTCTCGGACATCTCCAGAATTTACAAATTTTGAAAAAATTACATAAATTCCTATGTCTCTATTATGAGACTTACATGGCAATCTAAACATGGAAATAAAAGGGCTATACGGAAATTCACCATGCCTTGCCCTTTCACGGGAAACCAAGGAAACCAAGATGCCCTTTACACTTAGCCTCAAATAAACCAAAAACCATAGAAAGAAAGTAAAAGTCTTGTAGGCCACATGGAGACGACACTATCACTTGCAAGTTAGTATCTCATTCAACAAAGCATCTCATAAAATCAGGTTACCAAACCACAATGGAAAAACAAGATGCCAAAGGTTGCCACCCTTTTAAAACATGCACTTCGCAAAGGGGGTCCGGGGTGTCCCCCGGCGAAAAATTCGGATCAAAGAATAAAGTGATCCTGTGTTCCCGGTCGACCGCCCAGAGGGCTCGGTCGACCAACCCTACAGGTACCCGGTCGACCGAGCACGGGGCCAGGTCGACCTGCATGTCGAAGGCAGAAAATTGGATTTTTTCAATTGGAGTCCAAACACCTCCAAAACACTTTTGAAGGCTCTCAATGGCATCCTATCATCCTTCCATCATCATTAAACCCTTTTGTGACTTTCGAAACATAGATTCACTAATAAACAAAGCAAATTCATAAAAAAATGATCCGTACATAGCCCTTGCTCTATCCTCTTCGCATCTCATGCAAAGATAAGAACAAGTTTGCTGATCTAACATGATTAGAGATGAGGTATGACTCTGATACCAATTGTTCAAAATAGGAGGGCCTAGTGGATAGGTTTCTTAAAACTTTTGACCCACTTGACTCAGGGATCAAGTATTCAGAAGGCTATAAAACCCAATCCAAGATGCATGTCCTCAATCTCAGCCATCATGATCAGTGAATAAACCTATCTAGAAGATAGAACAGCAGCCAACAAGCATCCATAAAAATCTACAACATGCACGGAAGTAGATTATACCTTAAGGCCCCTGCCCGGTTAGTATCTCATTCAACAAAGCATCTCACAAAATCAGGTTACCAAACCACAATAGAAAAACAAGATGCCAAAGGTTGCCACCCTTTTAAAACATGCACTTCGCAAAGGGGGTCCGGGGGTGTCCCCCGGCGGGGGTCGGTCAACTCGTTGGGGCCGCTGCCCCCGGGCCGAAAAATTTGGATCAAAGAATAAAGTGATCCTGTGTTCCCGGTCGACCGACCCTGCAGGTACCCGGTCGACTGAGCACGGGGCCAGGTCGACCTGCATGACGAAGGCAGAAAATTGGGTTTTTTCAATTCGAGTCCAAACACCTCCAAAACACTTTTGAAGGCTCTCAATGGCATCCTATCATCCTTCCATCATCATTAAACCCTTTTGTGACTTTCGAAACCTAGATTCACTAATAAACAAAGCAAATTCATAAAAAATGATCCGTACATAGCCTTTGCTCTATCCTCTTCGCATCTCTTGCAAAGATTAGAGCAAGTTTACTGATCTAACATGATTAGAGATGAGGTATGACTCTAATACCAATTGTTGAAAATAGGTGGGCCTGGTGGATAGGTTTCTTAAAACTTTTGACCCACTTGACTCACGGATCAAGTGTTCAGAAGGCTATAAAACCCAATCCAAGATGCTTGTCCTCAATCTCAGCCATCATGATCAGTAAATAAACCTACCTAGAAGATAGAACAGCAACCAACATGCATCCATAAAAATCTACAACATGCACGGAAGTAGATTATACCTTAAGGCCCCTGCCCGGTTAGTATCTCATTCAACAAAGCATCTCACAAAATCAGGTTACCAAACCACAATGGAAAAACAAGATGCCAAAGGTTGCCACCCTTTTAAAACATGCACTTCGCAAAGGGGGTCCGGGGCTGTCCCCCGGCGGGGGTCGGTCAACTCGGTGGGGCCGCTGCCCCCGGGCCAAAAAATTCGGATCAAAGACTAAAGTGATCCTGTGTTCCCGGTCGACCGCCAAGAGGGCTCGGTCGACCGACCCTACAGGTACCCCGTCGACCGAGCACGGGGCCAGGTCGACCTGCATGACGAAGGCAGAAAATTGGGTTTTTTCAATTCGAGTGCAAACACCTCCAAAACACTTTTGAAGGCACTCAATGGCATCCTATCATCCTTCCATCATCATTAAACCCTTTTGTGACTTTCCAAACATAGATTCACTAATAAACAAAACAAATTCATAAAAAAATAATCTGTACATAGCCCTTGCTCTATCCTCTTCGCATCTCATGCAAAGATTAGAACAAGTTTACTGATCTAACATGATTAGAGATGAGGTATGACTCTGATACCAATTGTTGAAAATAGGTGGGCCTAGTGGATAGGTTTCTTAAAACTTTTGACCAACTTGACTCAGGGATCAAGTATTCAGAAGGCTATAAAACCCAATCCAAGATGCATGTCCTCAATCTCAGCCATCATGATCAGTAAATAAACCTATCTAGAAGATAGAATAGCAGCCAATAAGCATCCATAAATATCTACAACATGCACGGAATAGATTATACCTTAAGGCCCTTACCCGGTTAGTATCTCATTCAACAAAGCATCTCACAAAATTAGGTTAGCAAACCACAATGGAAAAACAAGATGCCAAAGGTTGCCACCCTTTTAAAACATGCAATTCGCAAAGGGCGTCCGGGGGTGTCCACCGGCGGGGGTCGGTCAACTCGCTGGGACCGCGGCCCCCGGGCCAAAAAATTTGGATCAAAGAATGAAGTGATCCTGTGTTCCCGGTCGACCGCCCAGAGGGCTCGGTCGACCGACCATACAGGTTCCCGGTCGACCGAGCACGGGGCCAGGTCGACCTGCATGACGAAGGCAGAAAATTGGGTTTTTTCAATTCGAGTCCAAACACCTCCAAAACATTTTTGAAGGCTCTCAATGGCGTCCTATCATCCTTCCATCATCATTAAACCCTTTTGTGACTTTCCAAACATAGATTCACTAATAAACAAAACAAATTCATAAAAAAATGATCCGTACATAGCCCTTGCTCTATCCTCTTCGCATCTCATGCAAAGATTAGAACAAGTTTACTGATCTAACATGATTAGAGATGAGGTATGACTCTGATACCAATTGTTCAAAATAGGAGGGCCTAGTGGATAGGTTTCTTAAAACTTTTGACCCACTTGACTCAGGGATCAAGTATTCAGAAGGCTATAAAACCCAATCCAAGATGCATGTCCTCAATCTCAGCCATCATGATCAGTAAATAAACCTATCTAGAAGATAGAACAGCAGCCAATAAGCATCCATAAAAATCTACAACATGCACGGAATAGATTATACCTTAAGGCCCTTGCCCGGTTAGTATCTCATTCAACAAAGCATCTCACAAAATCAGGTTACCAAACCACAATAGAAAAACAAGATGCCAAATGTTGCCACCCTTTTAAAACATGCAATTCGCAAAGGGGGTCCGGGGGTGTCCCCCGGCGGGGGTCGGTCAAATCGCTGGGACCGCGGCCCCCGGGCCAAAAAATTTGGATCAAAGGGTGAAGTGATCCTGTGTTCCCGGTCGACCGCCCAGAGGGCTCGGTCGGCCGACCATACAGGTACCCGGTCGACCGAGCACGGGGCCAGGTCGACCTGCATGACGAAGGCAGAAAATTGGGTTTTTTCAATTCGAGTCCAAACACCTCCAAAACACTTTTGAAGGCTCTCAATGGCATCCTATCATCCTTCCATCATCATTAAACCCTTTTGTGACTTTCCAAAGATAGATTCACTAATAAACAAAACAAATTCATAAAAAAATGATCCGTACATAGCCCTTGCTCTATCCTCTTCGCATCTCATGCAAAAGATTAGAACAAGTTTACTGATCTAACATGATTAGAGATGAGGTATGACTCTGATACCAATTGTTCAAAATAGGTGGGCCTAGTGGATAGGTTTCTTAAAACTTTTGACACACTTGACTCAGGGATCAAGTATTCAGAAGGCTATAAAACCCAATCCAAGACGCATGTCCTCAATCTCAGCCATCATGATTAGTAAATAAACCTATCTAGAAGATAGAACAGCAGCCAACAAGCATCCATAAAAATCTACAACATGCACGGAATAGATTATACCTTAAGGCCCCTGCCCGGTTTGTATCTCATTCAACAAAGCATCTCACAAAATCAGGTTACCAAACCACAATGGAAAAACAAGATGCCAAAGGTGAAAGGAAGTGCGATTCAGATCTGAACTCTTGATGAAACAAGGAGTTCTATGGCTGGAATTTAAAACTTTCTACTAGGATCATATTTAGTAAGTAAATCAGCCATCAAAATTGCACTAGAAACACCATGAAATCAAGACCAACTTGTGTGTAATCAAATAAGATACAATGGAGAAGACGTACCTGATGTTCTTGGGCTGAATAAACTCCAAGATCTGAACTTGAAGATCAGATTTACTGCCTTTAAATTCCTGCACACCTTGCTGGAATTTCTTGCAATAGTTTCTTTCTAGTCTTCTTCTCTATTTCTCTTTCTCCAAATCTGATTGGTTAGTGTTGGTGGGAACACAATAGGCTTCCTTCTTCTTGTTTTTCTCTTGATCTAATGAGAGAAAATCAGATCTGAAAGTCTCTTTCTTCAAGAAGAAAAAGAGCAATCTGCAAGGGGGTTTCTTCATGCAATGGACGTCCAAAAGGGAAAGGAGTGGCTGGTCTCCTCTCTCAAAAAATCTCCCACGCCCCAAGCTAGTTTTCTCTCCTCTCCTTCTTAATGTTAATGCACGCCCAAGGAGAAGCTATCAGCTATATATAGAGCTGAAACCCTTTTAGAAGATGTTTCCTTAAAGAACTAGGAAACCAAGAAAGACTTTCTAAAAAAGAAACCAACTCCATGTGGACGTCCAGCCCTCTTCCTTTTTCTGTTTAGTTTCTAAATAGAATTAGAAAGCTACTAAACTTTAGGAAAACTTGCACAAAGAGAACTCCTTCGAAGTAATGGGACCTACACAAACTTGGGACCCACAAACTAGGGACCACTTTGACTAGCCCACACTTACTATGGCCCATGTACCAAATAATTTATCTAGAGTTGTAATTCATGTATGCCATCATGGGCCTATTTGAATTTACACTCAAAATTATTTCTCCACACATTTAAACAATTTAGGAAACCTTGCCAATCTAGGAAAGTGGCTAGAGAAGGGACTAAAAGACATATTTGCCCTTGGCTTCCAAAATGACCAAAATGTCCATGCTAACCCCATAGCAACACTAGGATCATTTTAACCTTAACTCATTCCACTAGAGAGTTATGGTTGCACTCCAGGGACAAATATTAAATGCAAATGAAGCTCATCATAAACTGACGATTGTCTTTGACCTACCAAGTACAATGACCACAATGCCCCTCTATGTAACATCCATAATCAAGTAGGTTAACCGATGTACTATCTACCTTCTTGATTACATCTTAGCCTTAGAACTTCATACCCTTGACTTAATCATCATCCGGATATCATTCTCTTGATCCAGGGAGCGACCCACAAGTTCAATATCCATATGGAACATCCACATACTAAGATCTTAGATTCTGATGATTAATCAGATAATTCTAAGGGGACGATCATTCCATCACACGATGGCATAGATTCCATATTGCATTTGCACGTCCCAACTAATCAAGCCCGAGCACCCAAAACACAGAGCTATTGACCCATGAAAAGAATCTCACCCATAGTGAATTAAAGCACTAGAACTCGACTCCGTCAGTTCATCCACAAATGCTCAAGATTAAGAGCACTGGTCACTCAGTAGCAGGAGATGACTTGATCTCTCTCTGTGATAGTACTAATTTTAGAGATCACACCTTCAATGGTCCTGTTCAATGCATGACACATGCACTAATGAGATAAATCCGGAAAGACCTCCGTGACTAAGGTAAGTCACCCTGAATACAGGAGAGTATCTCATTATAACTTATACCAAGATGAAGTGCCCAACTCCATCTCTCAGTTATGAACAAGTTTATTGTTTCAAGTGTCCATGACTCAGACCTTACTGTGTGTAGCCACTACACACCCAAGTCATTACTAGAAAACAATGGGCCTTACACAACCATACATATACACAAGTAATAAGAGAAAGATGTCATTCTATTAAATAACCAATAAATATCCAGTAACAGAGATGTGAGTGCAGACAGTGGGCTTTAGGGCATACACCAATCCCTATGTTTAGTTATCTTGTGGGCCAGCCATATGTGGAGCCCCTTGTGTGAGGTTTCCAAGTTTAGTTAGGTATCTTTACTTGGAAGGAACAACTCCTATTTGGGTAAGAATTCCTATGATTAAAGCTTACTAAAGTTTAGTGTCTTTAATTAGAAAGTGTTGCACAACTTATGGGGGCTGGTTGCTTATTTAATGGGATTGACATTCCTATTAGAAAGAGGACTAAATGAGGACTTTATAAATATATGAGAGACTGCCCTGGGCGTGCAACACATGATTCATAGGATAGGAATTCTACCCTAGGCGTGAAACCTCAAGGAACTCCTTTGGCCGTCCAAGACAAGAAGGAGAAACTCACGCCCAGCCCTTCTTCTTCTTCATTGGAGAGAGCAGATCAGGTTCTGGTCTTGTTCCAAAAATTGTAGATTCAGAAAACCCTTCTTGGAATCCATATTTTGATCCCACAATCAAAGCTAATCAGATTAAGTAGTGGAATAGAAGAGAAGATCAAAGGAGAAGCTACTGCAGAAAATTCCTGCAACACACATTGCTGGTTGCAGGCTGATATCAGTCCTTTGAAGTCTTTCTTTTCAGAGTTTTGAGGCATTCATATCATCAAGGTAATAGTCCTCTATTATCTCCTTGCTTTAAACACATGTTGATCATGATTTCATGGAGTATTTATGCATGATTCATGGCTGGAAATCAGATTTGTTTCTTGTTTTAAAAACTTGAAAAACTAAATCAGCCATGGAAGTCCTACTTCAGATCTGTAATGCATGAACTTTCAGTGGTATCAGAGCCACACCATGATTAATCATGATCCCATGTTGTGTGGATATCAATTCTAGATCAATCAAGGGCATGGTGGCGCCCTTTAGGATGTTGTTTACTGTATAAATAGTGTGCATGAATTTTTTCCAGGCTGCTGGAATAATTCCAGAATGCTGTTTACTGTATAAATAGTGTGCTGGAATTTTTTCCAGGCTGCTGGAATAATTCCAGAATGCTGTTTATTGCATAAATAGTGTGCAGAAATTTTTTCCAGACTGCTGGAATAATTTCAGCATGCTGTGTAGTGCTGTACAAAGCACTTTGAATGCACTAACCTCTTTGTTTGCAGCCATATAATTGCATCCTTGATGGTTCGCATGTATGTGTGTGGATTTGGATGTTTTTTAATTAGTTGGAAAGTGTACGATTGCGCGTTTAGCAATCATAGGAAGTTGTAATTTTTCCTTGTTTTTATTCCAACTAGTCTTGATGTAAGCTTTCTTGAAAAGCATAGGTATCTCCAATGTAATTTTTTGGTTTTGCTTTTCATGGGTTTGCTTGTATAAATTTATTTATTGTAACAAGCAAGGAGAAGAAAGCTTCAAGATTGCATGGTTGCAAGTAGAAGCGGATTCCATGGTGGTGGAGGCAACGAAGGTTTCCTTGTGCGAAAAGGACTCTTAACCAAGTATCCTAGTTTGATTAGGATTCCTAGTTGGATAAGGATTCCTAATTGGATAAAGATTTGAAGTCCGAAGAGCAGGGAGCCATCAAGGATTGCATTCTTTTATTTGCTTTTATATATGGAATGCATGGTTGAATGCTTTATATAATTGCTATGTTTATCACCTAGTAACATGGCCACCACTAGGTTCTTAAAATTGGCATCTTTCTATATTGGATTGTTTTTAGTTTGGCAAATTGTTTTAAACGGATCTTAGACCAGCACCTTCTATTTGTCTAAGGTTTAAATTTTGGATAGGGTTTAGTTTATCTTGGTACCCTAAGTTTCTAAAAGAGGCCAAACTAAAATCTAATATGTTGCTACCCTAGTGGGCCCATAACCCACTGGTCCCAAGACCTTTACTCAATATGTTTTAAAGCAAAGGTTATTTATTTTTTGAGATGACTTAAGCAATTGAGTCATGAAAATTGTTAACTAAGTTTGCTAGATTTAAACAAGGTTTGAGTAACGATGCTAAGGTCAAAAAAGAGTTTTTTCAAAACCCTAGTGTTAAATAATCAAGTGGGAGAGGGGTTTGGAAAAACCCCACGGCCTTCCATTTTCGGTTCATGCTATCTCAATGGAGTATTAGTGGGAGCGGCCACCCCTTCGGTGGAGTTCTTTACTAAAGATCGCTTTGATGGGTTAGTGGGTGAACTAATGTGAATATTCGTAATGAGGTGTTAGTGGGAGCGGCCATCCCTTCGGTGGAGTTCTTTACTAAAGATCACTTCTATAGAATGTCAATGAAGTGTTGGTGGGAGCGGCCATCCCTTCGGTGGAGCTCTTTACTAAGGTTCACTTCAAGAGTTGATTGAAGTCACTTCCCATCGAAGGACTCAAGTCATAGACATTCTGGGAAATTTCATAAGAGATGGTAATACACTTGACATAAGACGGTAATGACCTCTCCCTAGCAGTTAGAGTTGTTTGTCATATGAGGCCAAACCAATCAGTGATTGGACTATCACTGGATATGCGTATCCAGACAGTGATGATCCAAATAAGCAGACCTTAACTCAATGTGACTGTAGGCTCGGCCATCCCTTCGATGGAGGGTCTATGAGGAGGTTGAGACACTGATACATTATAATTAGGGTTAAATAATGTAAAAAGTCTTGTGCATGTTTTTCCTTTTATTACAAGCACCATATACATGTTACATATATACTGCCTGTCTAATTATAACCTGTTATATATCCAGAGAGATGAGGAAGGATTCTTTTAACCCGTTGATGAGTATTTTGCGTGAGAACAAATTGACTGGCCCAAATTACGTAGACTGGAAAAGAAACCTTAACATAGTACTCACCGCTGAGGAGTACAAGTATGTTTTGTCGGAACCCTGTCCTACGATTGATGATTATTCTACAGATGACCAGCTAGAGGCTGAAAGGAAATGGAAAAAGGCGAATAGCATGGCCAAATGCTACATGCTTGCTTCCATGTCCAACGTGTTGCAAACGCAGCATGAGCAAATGGACACAGCTTCTGATATCATGTTGTCCTTGTCTGAGATGTTCGCAGACAAAAGCAGGCCAGCTAGGCAAGCTGCTTTAAGGACAATCATGAATTCTAGGATGGCTGAGGGAACACCTGTCAGAGAGCACAAGCTCAAAATGATGGATTGTTTCAATGAAGCTGAGATCCTAGGGGCTGAGATTGATGCAGGGAGTCAAACTGATATGATTCTCGAAACTCTGTCGGAGTCTTTCAACCAGTTCAAGCTCAACTTCAACATGAGCAAGATGGACATGACTCTCTCAGAGTTAATGAAAGAACTCCAGGCGGCAGAGGCCATCATGAAGCCTAAAGGCCAAGTTCACTTTTCCCAGTATTCCTCTAAACTGAACCCAAAAGGGAAAAAGTTCAAGAAGAAGCAGGGAAAAGGAAAAGGACAGAAAAAGGGCAATGCTGGGAAGAAGGACAAAGGTACAGGTGAAAAGCCCAAAGGGAAATGCTTCAAGTGCGGCCTCAAAGGTCACTGGAAGAAAGATTGTCCCAAGCTCCTAGGCTCAGATAAGAAAGGTACATCTCTTTCCTACTACATTGAAACCTGTCATGTGGTTGATTCTACTGATTCATGGATAGTAGACTCTGGAGCCACTAATCATATATGCAATTCATTGCAGGGGTTTCAGATAATGAAAAAGCTTGAGAAAGGGGAGTTTGACCTTAGAGTTGGAAATGGAGCAAAGATTTGGGTTGTTGCAGTGGGAGATGTTACTTTACATTTTCCGCATGATAGGATATTAGTTTTAAATAATGTTATCTATGTTCCGGACATAAGGAAGAATTTAATTTCAGTTTCCAGACTTATTGAATTTCATTATTCAGTTTCTTTCCATTCTGGTGTTGATATCAGTAGAAATGGAAATATTATATGTTCCGGTAGAATGCATGACAAAATATTTTATATATATCCTATTGCTCCCACACTGCATAATGTACAACTAGAAAGTTCATATTTCCTCAAGAGGAAGGTATCTTCGACCAATGACACTTATCTTTGGCACTTACGTTTGGGTCATATTAACCTAAAACGGATTCAGAGGTTGGTAGAGGATGGGCTTCTGGGCTCATTAGATCTCGAACCTTTACCTCAGTGTGAATCTTGTCTCATGGGAAAGATGACCAAAAGGTCATTCTCTGGAAAGGGACTGAGGTCAAAGGAGATGTTAGAATTGGTTCACACTGATGTGTGTGGTCCTATGAAGAAACTAGCTCGAGGAGTTTATGAGTATTTCATCACCTTCACTGATGATTACTCTAGGTATGGATATGTGTACCTAATGCGACGCAAGTCTGAAGCGTTTGATAAGTTCAAACAATTCAAGGCTGAGGCGGAGTTACAACTAGGGAAACATATCAAAGCTCTTCGATCTGATCGAGGTGGCGAGTACCTCCTGGGTGAGTTCAAGGAGTACCTCACACAACATGGGATTGTGTCTGCACCGGGTACACCCCAGCAAAATGGTGTAGCAGAGAGAAGAAACCGTACCCTTCTTGATATGGTAAGGTCCATGATGAGTCATGCAACCCTACCCATATTTTTTTGGGGATATGCCCTAGAAGCAGCAGCATACATTTTGAATCTGGTACCTTCTAAATCAGTACCTAGGACACCTCAAGAAATGTGGACAGGTCGAAAACCCAGTTTAAGACATATCCACATTTGGGGTTGTCTAGCCTATGTACTGAATGATAAAGCTACCAAGCTAGAACCCAGATCGGAAATGTGCTACTTCATTGGGTATCCTAAGGGAACGAGAGGAGGCATCTTTTATCATCCAAAGGAGCAAAAGGTACTTATAAGCACTCATGCTAGATACTTGGAGGATGATTGCATGATGCACCAAGAGCTTGGTTGTAAAGAAACACTTGAGGAGATTCTTTCAGAAACTCCTGCAACATCTGTGCCAGATCCTGAGACTGTAGATAATCAAGACATTCCTTTTTACACTCCGCAGCCTCGTCGTAGTGGGAGAATTTCTAGACCACCAGATAGATACCTAGGAGTGTCTTTTATGACAGACTCCGAGGATCTGGTTGAGGATCCTACTCGTTACGATGAAGCAGTAACGGATATAGATGCTGACATGTGGCAGCAAGCGATGAAATCTGAATTGGATTCTCTGTATTCCAATCAAGTCTGGGAACTTGTGGATGCACCTGAAGGGATCAAACCCATAGGGTGCAAGTGGATCTACAAGAGAAAGAGAGGAGTGGATGGGAATGTTGAAACCTTCAAAGCAAGACTGGTGGCGAAAGGATATACTCAGAAAGAGGGTATCGATTATGAGGAAACCTTCTCGCCAGTAGCCATGCTCAAGTCCATAAGGATTCTCTTAGCCATCGCATGTCATTATGACTACGAGATATGGCAGATGGATGTCAAGACAGCTTTTCTAAATGGAAGTCTTGACGAATGCATCTATATGATGCAACCAGAGGGATTCATTGCTGGTGGCCAAGAGAACATGGTCTGTAAGCTTAAGAAGTCTATTTATGGACTTAAGCAAGCATCTAGGGCTTGGAACATCAAGTTTTATCAGGCGGTCAAATCCTTTGGCTTTGATCAAAACATTGATGAACCATGTGTGTATAAGAAAGGGAGTGGAAATGCAGTTGCATTTTTAGTCCTATATGTGGATGACATATTACTCATTGGAAATGATGTTGGGATGTTGTCGTCTGCTAAGGTTTGGTTATCATCTCAATTTCAGATGAAGGATTTGGGTGAGGCGAGCTATGTCTTAGGGATCAAGCTTTTGCAAGATCGCAAGAACAAAATGTTAGCCTTATCCCAATCTTCGTATATTGAGAAGATATTGGTCAAGTATAACATGCATGACTCCAAGAAGGGCTTGCTACCTTCTAGACATGGAGTACCACTATCTCGGAATCAATGTCCGAAAACACCTAAGGAGATAGACAGCATGAGGAGAGTACCATATGCATCAGCTGTTGGAAGCCTCATGTATGCAATGTTGTGTACTAGACCAGATATCTGCTTTGCCGTTGGCATGGTTAGTAGATATCAATCAAACCCTGGACCTATGCACTGGATAGCTGTTAAGCATATATTCAAGTATCTTCGGAGAACGAAAGATTATATGCTAACCTACCGAGCAGATGATCTAACGCCACTGGCGTATACAGACTCTGATTTCCAGTCGGATGTAGATGGCAGAAAGTCTACCTCGGGATACGTCTTTACTCTATCAGGAGGGGCTATATCATGGAGAAGTGTCAAGCAATCTTGTACTGCTGATTCTACCATGGAAGCAGAGTATGTGGCGGCATCGGAAGCTGCGAAGGAAGCAGTATGGCTCAGAAAATTCCTTTTGGAATTGGGAGTAGTTCCTGCAGTGCAAAAACCGATTGTTATGTACTGCAACAATACTGGCGCAGTAGCTAACTGCAAAGAGCCCAGGAATCACAAGAAAGGCAAGTACATTCAGAGAAAGTACCACTTGATCCGGGAATTCGTCCAGGATGGAGAAATAGTGGTAGAGCAGATTGCCTCAGCAAATAACTTAGCTGACCCATTTACTAAGACTCTTATTGAGAAAGTGTTTACTTCACATGTTGAGTCTATGGGAGTTAGGTTAGGTCGTAGTGATCTTTAGTGCAAGTGGGAGATTATTGGGATTGGTGTATGCCCTAAAGCCCACTGACTGCACTCACATCTCTGTTACTGGATATTTATTGGTTATTTAATAGAATGACATCTTTCTCTTATTACTTGTGTATATGTATGGTTGTGTAAGGCCCATTGTTTTCTAGTAATGACTTGGGTGTGTAGTGGCTACACACAGTAAGGTCTGAGTCATGGACACTTGAAACAATAAACTTGTTCATAACTGAGAGATGGAGTTGGGCACTTCATCTTGGTATAAGTTATAATGAGATACTCTCCTGTATTCAGGGTGACCTACCTTAGTCACGGAGGTCTTTCCGGATTTATCTCATTAGTGCATGTGTCGTGCATTGATCAGGACCACTTGTAGGTGTGATCTCTAAAATAGTACTATCACAGAGAGAGATCAAGTCACCTCTTGCTACTGAGTGACCAGTGCTCTTAATCTTGAGCATTTGTGGATGAACTGACGAAGTCAAGTTCTTGTGCTTTAATTCACTATGGGTGAGATCCTGTTCATGGGTCAACAGCTCTGTGTTTTGGGTGCTCGGGCTTGATTAGTTGGGTCGTGCAAATGCAATATGGAATCTATGCCATCGTGTGATGGAATGATCGTCCCCTTAGAATTATCTGATTAATCATCAGAATCTAAGATCTTAGTATATGGATGTTCCATATGGATATTGAACTTGTGGGTCGCTCCCTGGATCAAGAGAATGATATTCGGATGATGATTAAGTCTAGGGTATGAAGTTCTAAGGATCAGATGTAATCAAGAAGGTAGATAGTACATCGGTTAACCTACTTGATTATGGATGTTACATAGAGGGGCATTGTGGTCATTGTACTTGGTAGGTCAAAGACAATCGTCGGTTTATGATGAGCTTAATTTGCATTTAATATTTGTCCCTGGAGTGCAACCATAACTCTCTAGTGGAATGAGTTAAGGTTAAAATGATCCTAGTGTTGCTATGGGGTTAGCATGGACATTTTGGTCATTTTGGAAGCCAAGGGCAAATATGACTTTTGGTCCCTTCTCTAGCCACTTTCCTAGATTGGCAAGGTTTCCTAAATTGTTTAAATGTGTGGAGAAATAATTTTGAGTGTAAATTCAAATAGGCCCATGATGGCATACATGAATTACAACTCTAGATAAATTATTTGGTACATGGGCCATAGTAAGTGTGGGCTAGTCAAAGTGGTCCCTGGTTTGTGGGTCCCAAGTTTGTGTAGGTCCCATTACTTCGAAGGAGTTCTCTTTGTGCAAGTTTTCCTAAAGTTTAGTAGCTTTCTAATTCTATTTAGAAACTAAACAGAAAAAGGAAGAGGGCTGGACGTCCACATGGAGTTGGTTTCTTTTTTAGAAAGTCTTTCTTGGTTTCCTAGTTCTTTAAGGAAACATCTTCTAAAAGGGTTTCAGCTCTATATATAGCTGATAGCTTCTCCTTGGGCGTGAATGAACATTAAGAAGGAGAGGAGAGAAAACTAGCTTGGTGCGTGGGAGATTTTTTTTAGAGAGGAGACCAGCCACTCCTTTCCCTTTTGGACGTCCATTGCATGAAGAAACCCCCTTGCTGATTGCTCTTTTTCTTCTTGAAGAAAGAGACTTTCAGATCTGATCTTCTCTCATTAGATCAAGAGAAAAACAAGAAGAAGGAAGCCTATTGTGTTCCCACCAACACTAACCAATCAGATTTGGAGAAAGAGGAATAGAGAAGAAGACTAGAAGGAAACTATTGCAAGAAATTCCAGCAAGGTGTGCAGGAATTTAAAGGCAGTAGATCTGATCTTCAAGTTCAGATCTTGGAGTTTATTCAGCCCAAGAACATCAGGTATGTCTTCTCCATTGTATCTAATTTGATTACACACAAGTTGGTCTTGTTTTCATGGTGTTTCTAGTGCAATTTTGATGGCTGATTTACTTTCTAAATATGATCCTAGTAAAAAGTTTTAAATTGCAGCCATAGAACTCTTTGTTTCATTAAGAGTTCAGATCTGAATAGCACTTCCTTTCAGTGGTATCAAAGCCACACCAAATCAGGTTACCAAACCACAATGGAAAAACAAGATGCCAAAGGTTGCCACCCTTTTAAAACATGCTATTCTCAAAGGGGGTCCGGGGGTGTCCCCCGGCGGGGGTCGGTCAACTCGCTGGGACCGCTGCCCCCGGGCCAAAAAATTGGGATCAAAGAATTAAGTGATCCTGTGTTCCCGGTCGACCGCCCAGAGGGCTCGGTCGACCGACCCTATAGGTACCCGGTCGACCGAGCACGGAGCCAGGTCGACCGGCATGACGAAGGCAGAAAATTGGGATTTTTCAATTCGAGTCCAAACACCACCAAAACACTTTTGAAGGCTCTCAATGACATCCTATCATCCTTCCATCATCATTAAACCCTTTTGTCACTTTCCAAACATAGATTCACTAATAAACAAAGCAAATTCATAAAAAAATGATCCGTACATAGCCCTCGCTCTATCCTCTTCGCATCTCATGCAAAGATTAGAACAAGTTTAGTGATCTAACATGATTAGAGATGAGGTATGACTCTGATACCAATTGTTGAAAATAGGTGGGCCTGGTTGATAGGTTTCTTAAAACTTTTGACCCACTTGACTCAGGGATCAAGTATTCAGAAGGCTATAAAACCCAATCCACGATGCAAGTCCTCAATCTCAGCCAACATGATCAGTAAATAATCCTATCTAGAAGATAGAACAGCAGCCAACAAGCATCCATAAAAATTTACAACATGCACGGAATAGATTATACCTTAAGGCCCCTGCCCGGTTAGTATCTCATTCAACAAAGCATCTCACAAAATCAGGTTACCAAACCACAATGGAAAAACAAGATGCCAAAGGTTGCCACCCTTTCAAAACATGCACTTCGCAAAGGGGGTCCGGGGGTGTCCCCCGGCGGGTGTCGGTCAACTCGCTGGAGCCGCTGCCCACGGGCCAAAAAATTCGGATCAAAGAATAAAGTGATCCTGTGTTCCCAGTCGACCGACCCTACAGGTATCCGGTCGACCGAGCACGGGGGGCCAGGTCGACCTGCATGACGAAGACAGAAAATTGGGTTTTTTCAATTCGAGTCCAAACACCTCCAAAACACTTTTGAAGGCTCTCAATGGCATCCTATCATCCTTCCATCATCATTAAACCCTTTTGTGACTTTCCAAGCATAGATTCACTAATAAACAAAGCAAATTCATAAAAAAATGATCCGTACATAGCTCTTGCTCTATCCTCTTCGCATCTCATGCAAAGATTAGAACAAGTTTATTGATCTAACATGATTAGAGATGAGGTATGACTCTGATACCAATTGTTGAAAATAGGTGGGCCTGGTTAATAGGTTTCTTAAAACTTTTGACCCACTTGACTCAGGGATCAAGTATTCAGAAGGCTATAAAACCCAATCCAAGATGCATGTCCTCAATCTCAGCCAACATGATCAGTAAATAATCCTATCTAGAAGATAGAACAGCAGCCAACAAGCATCCATAAAAATCTACAACATGCACGGAATAGATTATACCTTAAGGCCCCTGCCCGGTTAGTATCTCATTCAACAAAGCATCTCACAAAATCAAGTTACCAAACCACAATGGAAAAACAAGATGCCAAAGGTTGCCACCCTTTTAAAACATGCACTTCGCAAAGGGGGTCCGGAGGTGTCCCCCGGCGGGTGTCGGTCAACTCGCTGGGGCCGCTGCCCACGGGCCAAAAAATTCGGATCAAAGAATAAAGTGATCCTGTGTTCCCGGTCGACCGACCCTACAGGTACCCGGTCGACCGAGCACGGGGCCAGGTCGACCTGCATGACGAAGGCAGAAAATTGGGTTTTTTCAATTCGAGTCCAAACACCTCCAAAACACTTTTGAATGATCTCAATGGCATCCTATCATCCTTCCATAATCATTAAATCCTTTTGTGATTTTCCAAACATAGATTCACTAATAAACAAAGTAAATTCATAAAAAAATGATTCGTACATAGCCCTTGCTCTATCCTCTTCGCATCTCATGCAAAGATTAGAACAAGTTTATTGATCTAACATGATTAGAGATGAGGTATGACTCTAATACCAATTGTTGAAAATAGGTGGGCCTGGTTGATAGGTTTCTTACAACTTTTGACCCACTTGACTCAGGGATCAAGTATTTAGAAGGCTATAAAACCCAATCCAAGATGCATGTCCTTAATCTCAGCCAACATGATCAGTAAATAATCCTATCTAGAAGATAGAACAGCAGCCAACAAGCATCCATAAAAATCTACATCATGCACAGAATAGATTATACCTTAAGGCCCCTGCCCGGTTAGTATCTCATTCAACAAAGCATCTCACAAAATCAGGTTACCAAACCACAATGAAAAAACAAGATGCCAAAGGTTGCCACCCTTTTAAAACATGCACTTCGCAAAGGGGGTCCGGGGGTGTCCCCCGGCGGGTGTCGGTCACCTCGCTGGGGCCGCTGCCCACGGGCCAAAAAATTCGAATCAAAGAATAAAGTGATCCTGTCTTCCCGGTCGACCGCCCAGAGGGCTCGGTCGACCGAGCACGGGGCCAGGTCGACCTGCATGACGAAGGCAGAAAATTGGGTTTTTTCAATTGGAGTCCAAACACCTCCAAAACACTTTTGAAGGCTCTCAATGGCATCCTATCATCCTTCCATCATCATTAAATCCTTTTGTGATTTTCCAAACATAGATTCACTAATAAACAATGTAAATTCATAAAAAAATGATCCGTACATAGCCCTTGCTCTATCCTCTTCGCATCTCATGCAAAGATTAGAACAAGTTTACTGATCTAACATGATTAGAGATGAGGTATGACTCTGATACCAATTGTTGAAAGTAGGAGGGCCTGGTTGATTGGTTTCTTAAAACTTTTGACCCACTTGACATAGGGATCAAGTATTCAGAAGGCTATAAAACCCAATCCAAGATGCATGTCCTCAACCTCAGCCATCATGATCAGTAAATAAACCTATCTAGAAGATAGAACAGCAGCCAACAAGCATCCATAAAAATCTACAACATGCACGGAAGTAGATTAGACCTTAAGGCCCCTGCCCGGTTAGTATCTCATTCAACAAAGCATCTCACAAAATCAGGTTACCAAACCACACTGGAAAAACAAGATGCCAAAGGTTGCCACCCTTTTAAAACATGCACTTCGCAAAGGGGGTCCGGGGGTGTCCCCCGGCGGGGGTCGGTCAGCTCGTTGGGGCCGCTGCCCCCGGTCTAAAAAATTCGGATCAAAGAATAAAGTGATCCTATGTTCCCGGTCGACCGCCCAGAGGGCTCGGTCGACCGACCCTACAGGAACCCGGTCGACCGAGCACGGGGCCAGGTCGGCCTGCATGACGAAGGCAGAAAATTTGGTTTTTTCAATTCGAGTCCAAACACCTCAAAAACACTTTTGAAGGCTCTCAATGGCATCCTATCATCCTTCCATCATCATTAAACCCTTTTGTGACTTTCCAAACATAGATTCACTAATAAACAAAGCAAATTCATAAAAAAAATGATCCGTACATAGCCCTTGCTCTATCCTCATCGCATCTCATGCAAGGATTAGAACAAGTTTACTGATCTAACATGATTAGAGATGAGGTATGACTCTAATACCAATTGTTGAAAATAGGTGGGCCTGGTGGATAGGTTTCTTAAAACTTTTGACCCACTTGACTCAGGGATCAAGTGTTCAGAAGGCTATAAAACCCAATCCAAGATGCTTGTCCTCAATCTCAGCCATCATGATCAGTAAATAAACCTATCTAGAGGATAGAACAACACCCAACAAGCATCCATAAAAATCTACAACATGCACGGAAGTAGATTATACCTTAGGGCCCCTGCCCGGTTAGTATCTCATTCAACAAAGCATCTCACAAAATCAGGTTACCAAACCACAATGGAAAAACAAGATGCCAAAGGTTGCCACCCTTTTAAAACATGCACTTCACAAAGGGGGTCCGGGGGTGTCCCCCGGCGGGGGTCGGTCAACTCGCTGGGATTGGTGTATGCCCTAAAGCCCACTGACTGCACTCACATCTCTGTTACTGGATATTTATTGGTTATTTAATTGAATGACATCTTTCTCTTATTACTTGTGTATATGTATGGTTGTGTAAGGCCCATTGTTTTCTAGTAATGACTTGGGTGTGTAGTGGCTACACACAGTAAGGTATGAGTCATGGACAGTTGAAACAATAAACTTGGTCATAACTGAGAGATGGAGTTGGGCACTTCATCTTGGTATAAGTTATAATGAGATACTCTCCTGTATTCAGGGTGACTTACCTAAGTCACGGGAGGCTTTTCCGGATTTATCTCATTAGTGCATGTGTCATGCATTGAACAGGACCACTTGTAGGTGTGATCTCTAAGATAGTACTATCACAGAGAGAGATCAATTCACTTCTTGCTAGTGAGTGACCAGTGCTCTTAATCTTGAGCATTTGTGGATGAACTGACGAAGTCAAGTTCTTGTGCTTTAATTCACTATGGGTGAGATCCTGTTCATGGGTCAACAGCTCTGTGTTTTGGGTGCTCGGGCTTGATTAGTTGGGACGTGAAAATGCAATATGGAATCTATGCCATCATGTGATGGAATGATCGTCCCCTTAGAATTATCCGATTAGTCATCAGAATCTAAGATCTTAGTATATGGATATTCCATATGGATATTGAACTTGTGGGTCGCTCCCTGGATCAAGAGAATGATATTCGGATGATGATTAAGTCTAGGGTATGAAGTTCTAAGGATCAGATGTAATCAAGAAGGTAGATAGTACATCGGTTAACCTACTTGATTATGGATGTTACATAGAGGGGCATTGTGGTCATTGTACTTGGTAGGTCAAAGACAATCGTCAGTTTATGATGAGCTTAATTTGCAATTTAATATTTGTCCCTGGAGTGCAACCATAACTCTTTAGTGGAATGAGTTAGGGTTAAAATGATCTTAATGTTGCTATGGGGTTAGCATGGACATTTTGGTCATTTTGGGAGCCAAGGGCAAATATGTCTTCTGGTCCCTCTCCTAGCCACTTTCCTATATTGGCATGGTTTCCTAATTTAATTAAATGGTATGAGGTTGAATTAATTTTGTGGAAGAATGATTTTGAGTTTAAATTCAAATAGGCTTTTGATGGCATACATGAATTTAACTCTAGCTAAATTATTAACTAGTGGGCCATGGTGTGTTTATCTATCTTGTGGGCCAGCCATGTGGGGAGCCCCTTGTGTGAGGTTTCCAAGTTTAACTAGGTATCTTTACTTGGAAGGAAGAACTCCTCTTTGGGTAAGAATTCCTATAATTAAAGATTACTAAATTTTAGTATCTTTAATTAGAAAGTGTTGCACAACTAAGGTGGCTGGTTGCTTATTTTATGGGATGATGATTCCTATTAGAAAGAGAACTCTTAAAGGAATCTAATCTTTATAAATATAAGAGAGACTACCTTGGGCGTGAGATACATGAAACAAGTGCTGGAATAAAAACCCTAGGGCGTGAAACATAGAGAAGCTCCATTGGCCGCCCAAGACAACAAAGAGATTTACACGCCCAGCCCATTGCTGCCTTCTTCTTCTTCATTGGAGAGAGAGATCAGGTCCTGGGCTTTTTCCACAAATTATAGATTCAGAAAACCCTTCTTGGAATCCATATTTTGATCCCACGACCAACACCAATCAGATTGGGTTGTGGAATAGAAGAGAAGATCAAAAGGAAAGTTGCTGCAGTAAATTCCTGCAACATATATAGCTGATTGCAGGCGTGTGATCAGCAGTTTGCAAGTTCAGTTTCAGAGACTTGAAGCATTCATATCATCAAGGTATTAGTCCTCTATCATCTCCTTGCATTATACACATGTTCATCATGATTTCATGGAGTTTTTATGCATGTTTCATGGCTGCCAAATCAGATCTGTTTTAGATTTTAAAAACAGCAATCAGCCATTGAAGTCCAAGTTCAGATCTGTATAGCATGAACTTTCACCTTACAGGTACCCGGTCGACCGAGCACGGGGCCAGGCCGACCTGCATGACGAAGGCAGAAAATTGGGTTTTTTCAATTCGAGTCCAAACACCTCCAAAACACTTTTGAAGGCACTCAATGGCATCCTATCATCCTTCCATCATCATTAAACCCTTTTGTGACTTTTGAAACATAAATTCACTAATAAACAAAGCAAATTCATAAAAAAATGAACCGTACATAGCCCTTGCTCTATCCTCTTCGCATCTCATGCAAAGATTAGAACAAGTTTACTGATCTAACATGATTAGAGATGAGGTATGACTCTGATACCAATTGTTGAAACTAGGTGGGCCTCGTGGATAGGTTTCTTAAAACTTTTGACCCACTTGACTCAGGGATCAAGTATTCAGAAGGCTATAAAACCCAATACAAGATGCATGTCCTCAATCTCAGCCATCATGATCAGTAAATAAACCTATCTAGAAGATAGAACAGTAGCTAACAAGCATCCATAAAAATCTACAACATGCACGGAAGTAGATTATCCCTTAAGGCCCCAGCCCGGTTAGTATCTCATTCAACAAAGCATCTCACAAAATCAGGTTACCAAACCACAATGGAAAAACAAGATGCCAAAGGTTGCCGCCCTTTTAAAACATGCACTTCGCAAAGGGGGTCCAGGGGTGTCCCCCGGCGGGGGTCGGTCAACTCGCTGGGGCCGCTGCCCCCGGGCCAAAAAATTCGGATCAAAGAATAAAGTGATCCTGTGTTCCCGGTCGACCGCACAGAGGGCTCAGTCGACCGACCCTACAGGTACCTGGTCGACCGAGCACAGGGCCAGGTCGACCTGCATGACGAAGGCAGAAAATTGGGTTTTTTCAATTCGAGTCCAAACACCTCCAAAACACTTTTGAAGGATCTCAATGGCATCCTATCATCCTTCCTTCATCATTAAACCCTTTTGTGACTTTCGAAGCATAGATTCACTAATAAACAAAGCAAATTGATAAAAAAATGATCCGTACATAGCCCTTGCTCCATCCTCTTCGCATCTCATGCAAAGATTAGAACAAGTTTACTGATCTAACATGATTAGAGATGAGGTATGACTCTAATATCAATTGTTGAAAATAGGTGGGCCTGGTGGATAGGTTTCCTAAAACTTTTGACCCACTTGACTCAGGGATCAAGTATTCAGAAGGCTATAAAACCCAATCCAAGATGCATGTCCTCAATCTCAGCCATCATGATCAGTAAATAAACCTATCTAGAAGATAGAACAGTAGCCAACAAGCATCCATCAAAATCTAGCACATGCACGGAAGTAGATTATACCTTAAGGCCCCTGCCCGGTTAGTATCTCATTCACCAAAGCATCTCACAAAAACAGGTTACCAAACCACAATGGAAAAACAAGATGCCAAAGGTTGCCACCCTTTTAAAACATGCACTTCGCAAAGGGGGTCCAGGGGTGTCCCCCGGCGGGGGTCGGTCAACTCGCTGGGGCCGCTGCCCCCCGGCCAAAAAATTCGGATCAAAGAATAAAGTGATCCTGTGTTCCCGGTCGACCGCCCAGAGGGCTCGGTCGACCAACCCTACAGGTACCTGGTCGACCGAGCACGGGGCCAGGTCGACCTGCATGACGAAGGCAGAAAATTGGGTTTTTTCAATTCGAGTCCAAACACCTCGAAAACACTTTTGAAGGATCTCAATGGCATCCTATCATCCTTCCATCATCATTAAACCCTTTTGTGACTTTCCAAACATAGATTCACTAATAAACAAAGCAAATTAAAAAAAAAAATGATCCGTAAATAGCCTTTGCTCTATCCACTTCGCATCTCATGCAAAGATTAGAACAAGTTTACTGATCTAACATGATTAGAGATGTGGTATGACTCTGATACCAATTGTTGAAAATAGGTGGGCCTGGTGGATAGGTTTCTTAAAACTTTTGACCCACTAGACTCGGGGATCAAGTATTCAGAAGGCTATAAAACCCAATCCAAGATGCATGTCCTCAATCTCAGCCATCATGATCAGTAAATAAACCTATCTAGAAGATAGAACAGCAACCAAGAAGCATCCATAAAAATCTACAACATGCACGGAAGTAGATTATACCTTAAGGCCCCTGCCCGGTTAGTATCTCATTGAACAAAGCATCTCACAATATCAGTGTCACGCCCCCGAACCGAAACCTCGGGGGCGGGAAATGGGATTAAGCATAAATGTATTTTACTCCTCCCAGGATCCGCGTGTGTGAAGACAACACATTCTGAATATTTTGCGGAAGCATTTGTGGCGTTGCGACCCGAAGTCCGTGGCCATCGGATTCCGCGTCGCACTCAACCTTTAGCACTAAGCTATTATATCCAGAATCATATCATACTGGAGTAAACCATCACCATAAATTACAGAGCTGACAGTAACAGGATATTACATTCCCCAAATATGTTCAAGTTACAATTATCAATGTACATTAATTAAGAATCCCAAGAAAAGGCCAATAAAAGCCATACAACAAAAGCTATAACTACTACCCAAGTGTGACGTAGCTCTGATGTCGAGCTCAATGTCTACATGACATAGCCGACAAACCAACCTGCAAGGCATGGCTCCACAGCCAACAAAAATACTCAACTCGGGGCGAAGAAATCTGAACCTGAGTACCAAAAGTAGTGGGTCAGACACGACGGTCTGGCAGGTGGATGAAAAGATAACAAATATACTGAAGAATAAAACATAAGATAAATCATGATACTCGATCAAATGCTGCATATAATTAAACGGGTGCAAAGTCGGGAATCTCGGGGAAAACCTGTATTCATTCCAAGCATGGGTAAAACATGACTATCTAATAAAACATGTGTTCATTTGAAACTTAAGTAAAAACATAAGTATACAACAAACCAGGCATTCATAGCAGTCTAGCAAAACCAAAGTCCATTTGAAACATATGTGAAAATACGGATATTTAACAAACCGGGTGTTCGTTTAAAACAGGTGTAACCAAAGAAATCTGAGAAGACTAATGTTCATTTAAAGCATATCTCACAGCAGGGATATTTAACAAATCGGATATTCATTTGAAACCGGTATAAACATAGTGATCTGGCAAAACAAGTGTCATTTGAAACATATTTCAAAGCATGGGTATTTAACGATTCGGGTATTCGTTTAACAACAGGTATAAACATAGATATCTGACAAACCAAATGTCCTTTAAAACAAGGCACGGATATTTAACAATTCGGGTATTCCTTTAAAACACGTGTAATCATGTAAATCTAGCAAAATCATTGATCGTATGGAATATATGTAAAAGCATGGTTATTCACCCAACCGGCATTCATTTAAAACATGTGCGGGTACAAAGGACAGAAAACAATATAATAATAACTGAATTTACATTGGAGAATATTAGCACTTGTTTAAATAACAACTTTCATAAAGGAAACAAATCATTTATCGGAAAGCAAGTAAACAATATAAAACATGTCGAGTATCCAAGGAATCGGGAACTGGCAAGATGGCAATCATAAGAAGCTAAGTCCTCTATCACCGAAGTGACAAGAGTATAACGGGACGTTGGCCTCAGTCACACAAGGTGAGGAGACTCAACGTAAATCATATATACAATATAAATATACGGGAACGAGACCACGGTAGCGAACCGGGTATCGGGACGGGACCACGGCAATAACCGGGTATCGGGATCCAAACTGCAACTGGCGGGACGGGAGAGGGATTTCCAAGTCGGTGGATCAAACCGACAAGGTATCCAAGCTTAGTGATGCCGACTCATAGGTCAAATAACAAATCAGGACATATGCAAGTAAATCAAGTACAGTAAATAAACGGGTAAAACGGGGTGCTCAAGGGCACACTGTCGTATCATGTGATGCAATGCACTTCGGGACAAATGACTGTTACTAGAGTAACTCCAATGCTTTTGGGAAAACAAGTCATGTAATGCAAATCTCGGGAAAAGAGGTGAAACAATAAACTATAACAATTTCGGGTAAAAATATCGGTTTCAAGATCTATTTAAGTGAATAGGGGTCCCGTATGTCGATTATAACAATTACTTGGTACTCCTTGAGTTCGAAGACATTCCGGGCTCCTTATGCACTTTTACTACTTTCAAAACTTAAAATGAGCTTATGGGTAGTACTAAATGTTACAATAGCAAGAATCAAGATTATAAACGGTCCATCCTAGGCATGACATTAATCCGGAAACATCAAGCAACCGATTCAGTCATCGAAAGGAATAGAATTAGCGATAACCAAGGAAATAGACTTGTGTTTAGATATAAAGAAGATATCGCGTCGTTCCATCCCGTTCAAGATTGAAATGGATTGAACTTCGATGCCACCGAACCAACCGTGAGGCGTGTCGGCTCAAGACATTCTCACACTTGGTCCAAACAGTCCAAAAAGGGTAGCCAGGGTCCCACCTAGAACCAAGAATTAGTGTCTAAATCAACACCATTCTTTTCTTTCAGTTCCCTAGTCTTAGAGACCTTAGATTAGGGTATAATTGGTCTTAACACTAAGGTATATACCCCTAGGACTCATAGAAAGCCCAAAGGTTTCCAAAAAAAACACAATATTAAATTTCACTGGACTCAAACTGAGTCCTCCGATCGGTCCGATCGATCGGCCGAAATTTCTGTACCAGAAATGCACAGGGTCCGATCGATCGGCCCAAAAAGCCTTACTGTTAAAAGACAGGCCGATCGATCGGCTTGTAGGTCCGATCGATCGGACCTGGGCGTGCAGCAGGTCCGGGACACTGATTTTTCTTCCTTTTTCCTTTCCTTTCCAACACTTAAACCACTAGCATTTCTCTTCCATAATCACTTCAAAACCTCATTAAAACTCCAATGAACAATTAAATTCAAACACCTCTTTAAACGGGTATCAATTTCAAGTCAATGTAACTTATAAACATAACCATGAATAGCCAATCCAACCTCATTCCTTTAAAACCATATGAACAAACTTGACCAAATGAAAGCACATTTTTCCAAGAGATTAACAAGAGAGAAACCACCATTAATATGCAATTTCGAAATCAATAGAAATATGACAAGAAGCATGTGTAGAAACATATATCACATTATCAAGAACAAGTAATAAAACTTAGGATTTTCTCATAAAACTTTGATAACATTGAAACCATCCATTCATCCACTTGCCTTTGACTCTAATCAAGCAAATCAAGCTCCTAATCACCTCTCAAGCTCAAGATCCACAATCTCTACAAAAACCCCCAAAACAAACTCTAAAATGGGTTAAACAATGAAATGACCATGAAACCTTTCAATAATCAAGGTGGAGCTTCTCTAAGGCTAGAAGATTACAAATCTAGAAGATGGGAAGAATCACTTACTTGGAAGGTCCTCTAATGGACAAGGTAAGCTCAAAGGAAGTCTTGTGATGGAGGGTTCTCTTCACAAATGGTATCAATGGAAAGCTTGCAAGATGAGGAAGAAGAAGACGGTCTCCATTTCGAGTTTGGTGCAAGATTGGTGAGGATTTGAGATGGAGAAGCAAGAAGAAGAAGAGGAAACACAAGAGAAAACCCTAGGCTCAGTTGTGTGCGGGAGCAATGGAGAGGAAATGAGCAATGAAGGGGATGGGTTCCTCTTATAAACAAGTGAGGTTTGGGTCCCACAACTTAAAGAACTTGGGTGGCTGAAATCATCTAATTCGGGACCTCGGATGGATTCGACGAAGAAGGAAGAAATGATCGTCGAAATATCTAGTTTCTAAAAAGTGTATGTTTCACGGATTTCGAGAATATCGAGTTTTGGGTACAGATTTGGTGTGAAAAGACTGTTTTGCCCTCAAGGTCAAGAAATCGGGTTTCGGGTTCTCAAATGGATACGAGATCAACATGAAAGTTGTAGGATTCCTCAAGATGAATGCAACGGGCCAAAAACACAATACGAAACAAATCGGGAAAATCTCACAAGTAAAAGCAAAGCCGAAAAGGGAACCCCCAAAGGGCCCCACAAGCTACCAAAGCACTCAAAAGCCCAAAATTAGAAGAAAAACCATTCTAGCTCACAAACTCAACCCAACAAATACTAATCCCACTAAAAGAACTAATCCACAAATAAAACAACACTAATCCAAGAGATTAGGGATCGGGTTCTCACAATCAGGTTACCAAACCACAATGGAAAAACAAGATGCCAAAGGTTGCCACACTTTTAAAACATGCACTTCGCAAAGGGGGTCCGGGGGTGTCCCCCGGCGAGGGTCGGTCAACTCGCTAGGGCCGTTGCCCCCGGGCCAAAAAATTCGGATCAAAGAATAAAGTGATCATGTGTTCCCGGTCGACCACCCAGAGGACTCGGTTGACCGACCCTACAGGTACCCGGTCGACCGAGCACGGGGCCAGGTCGACCTGCATGACGAAGGCAGAAAATTGAGTTTTTTCAATTCGAGTCCAAACACCTCCAAAACACTTTTGAAGGCTCTCAATGGCATCCTATCATCCTTCCATCATCATTAAACCCTTTTGTCACTTTCCAAACATAGATTCACTAATAAACAAAGCAAATTCATAAAAAAAAAATCCGTACATAGCCCTTGCTCTATCCTCTTCGCATGTCATGCAAAGATTAGAACAAGTTTACTGATCTAACATGATTAGAGATGAGGTATGACTCTAATACCAATTGTTGAAAATAGGTGGGCCTAGTGGATAGGTTTCTTAAAACTTTTGACCCACTTGACTCAGGGATCAAGTATTCAGAAGGCTATAAAACTCAATCCAAGACGCATGTCCTCAATCTCAGCCATCATGATCAGTAAATAAACCTATCTAGTGGATCTAACAGCAGCCAACAAGCATCCATAAAAATCTACAACATGCACGGAAGTAGATTATCCCTTAAGGCCCCAGCCCGGTTAGTATCTCATTCAACAAAGCATCTCACAAAATCAGGTTACCAAACCACAATGGAAAAACAAGATGCCAAAGGTTGCCGCCCTTTTAAAACATGCACTTCGCAAAGGGGGTCCAGGGGTGTCCCCCGGCGGGGGTCGGTCAACTCGCTGGGGCCGCTGCCCCCGGGCCAAAAAATTTGGATCAAAGAATAAGGTGATCCTGTGTTCCCGGTCGACCGCCCAGAGGGCTCGGTTAACCAACCCTACAGGTACCCGATCGACCGAGCACAGGGCCAGGTCGACCTGCATGACGAAGGCAGAAAATTCGGTTTTCTCAATTCGAGTCCAAACACCTCCAAAACACTTTTGAAGGCTCTCAATGGCATCCTATCATCCTTCCATCATCATTAAACCCTTTCGTGACTTTCCAAACATAGATTCACTCATAAACAAAGTAAATTCATAAAAAAAAGATCCGTACATAGGCCTTGCTCTATCCTCTTCGCATCTCATGCAAAGATTAGAACAAGTTTACTGATCTAACATGATTAGAGATGAGGTATGACTCTGATACCAATTGTTGAAAATAGGTGGCCCTAGTGGATAGGTTTCTTAAAACTTTTGACCCACTTAACTCAGGGATCAAGTATTCAGAAGGCTATAAAACCCAATCCAAGATGCATGTCCTCAATCTCAGCCATCATGATCAGTAAATAAACCTATCTAGTAGATCGAACAGCAACCAACAAGCATCCATAAAAATCTACAACATGCACGGAAGTAGATTATCCCTTAAGGCCCCAACCCGGTTAGTATCTCATACAACAAAGCATCTCACAAAATCAGGTTACCAAACCACAATGGAAAAACAAGATGCCAAAGGTTGCCGCCCTTTTAAAACATGCACTTCGCAAAGGGGGTCCAGGGGTGTCCCCCGGCGGGGGTCGGTCAACTCGCTGGGGCCGCTGCCCCCGGGCCAAAAAATTTGGATCAAAGAATAAAGTGATCCTATGTTTGACCCTACAGGTACCCGGTCGACCGAGCACGGGGCCAGGTCGACCTGCATAACGAAGGTAGAAAATTGAGTTTTTTCAATTCGAGTCCAAACACCTCAAAAACACTTTTGACGGCTCTCAATGGCATCCTATCATCCTTCCATCATCATTAAACCCTTTTGTGACTTTCCAAACATAGATTCACTAATAAACAAAGCAAATTCATAAAAAAATGATCCGTACATAGCCCTTGCTCTATCCTCATCGCATCTCATGCAAAGATTAGAACAAGTTTACTGATCTAACATGATTAGAGATGAGGTATGACTCTATTACCAATTGTTGAAAATAGGTGGGCCTGGTGGATAGGTTTCTTAAAACTTTTGACCCACTTGACTCCGGGATCAAGTGTTCAGAAGGCTCTAAAACTCAATCCAAGATGCATGTCCTCAATCTCAGCCATCATGATCAGTAAATAAACCTATCTAGAAGATTGAACAGCATCCAACAAGCATCCATAAAAATCTACAACATGCACGGAAGTAGATTATACCTTAAGGCCCCTGCCCGGTTAGTATCTCATTCAACAAAGCATCTCACAAAATCAGGTTACCAAACCACAATGGAAAAACAAGATGCCAAAGGTTGCCACCCTTTTAAAACATGCACTTCGCAAAGGGGGTCCTGGGGTGTCCCCCGTCGGGGGCGGTCAACTCGCTGGGGCCGCTGCCCCTAGGCCAAAAAAATCGGATCGAAGAATAAAGTGATCCTGTGTTCCCGGTCGACCGCCCAGAGGGCTCGGTCGACCGATCCTACAGGTACCCTGTCGACCGAGCACGGGGCCAGGTCGAGCTGCATGACGTAGGCAGAAAATTGGGTTTTTTCAATTCGAGTCCAAACACCTCCAAAACACTTTTGAAGGCTCTTAATGGCATCCTATCATCCTTCCATCATCATTAAACCCTTTTGTGACTTTCCAAACATAGATTCACTAATAACCAAAGCAAGTTCATAAAAAAATGATCCGTACATAGCCCTTGCTCTATCCTCTTCGCATCTCATGCAAAGATTAGAACGAGTTCACTGATCTAACATGATTAGAGATGAGGTATGACTCTGATACCAATTGTTGAAAATAGGTGGGCCTGGTGGATAGGTTTCTTAAAACTTTTGACCCCCTTGACTCAGGGATCAAGTATTCAGAAGGCTATAAAACTCAATCCAAGATGCATGTCCTCAATCTCAGCCATCATGATCCGTAAATAAACCTATCTAGAAGATAGAACAGCAGCCAACAAGCTTCCATAAAAATCTACAACATGCACGGAAGTGGATTATACCTTAAGTGCCCGGTTGTGCTCTAATGGAGAATTTACGTCCTTCTTTGATGATGAAAAACTTTCTCATATCAAACAAGAGTATCCAAGACATTTTGATCTTCCACGCTATAACCCGTATATCAGATCTCTTTTCTCCAGAAGATGGTGGAATCTCCAAGAGAAAACTCTACTAGAAACTCCATGGAACTAGAAGGGAACTAGAAGAGAAAGAGGAGAAGAACTATTATGCAACTCTTGCACTAAGAGGTTTTGGGCGTGGGATACATGTAGTGGATGTCCAAGGGGTGTTTCCCTTTATATAGTCCTCATGCAACCTCCTTTTCTTACTTCTCCATAAGAAGTCTCACTTCCATACAAATTAGTAACTTCTCATGCTTCTATTACCACTATTAGAAGTCTTACTTCAAATAGAAATAGTAAGTTTCTAATTCCTTCCTCTTAGAGTTCAAGTTAGAATAGATTCTTTCTAATAACTTGGGCTAGCGTGGGGACCACTAGGGATTCCTTATAAAGTTGGCTCAAACTGGGACTCACGACCCCACATCTCATGTGCAATCTGGGCCCATAGTTAATTGCAAATAACACTACTATATAAATGTAATTGCACTATAGTTTTAGGAATAAATTACAATGAAGACCCTAAAATCTCCCCATTACCACAAGTACGCCCCTCTATCATTATCCATGGATCAATTGGAATAAATCTGTCCCATCCAATCTTAGATCCACATCTTATTATTCTTGAACCCCAATTAATCACAGTGATCATCAGTACCATCCAATTAATTCTTAATCGAGATGGGTGTGCACTTACTAATGATAAATCCATTAATTGGCACAAGGGGATAATATAGATAGATTCCATCTAGACCATTGGATGTTCCCAGAGTCCTGCTACCACGTAACCAAGACACCGAGGTGTTGACCTACAGTTGGCCTCACTCATTGGTGACTCAAAGCAAATGAATAGATATAAACTTGAGTTCATCAAAGTCTCAGGATTGAGAGCCTATTGCTAGGGAATTATGAGAGCAGTCCTTAAATTGAGACAGTATTCATAGGGTGCTTCTCATGGTCCTTCAATACATCCAATGTACCAGCACTATGACCCAGAATCTTATATTCTGATGATCGAGAAAAATCACACTATCTCATAGTGATCAAGATGATGCAATCTTATCAGATGAGATGCCCAGTCTCATCACTGATTGTGAAGATATTTTTAAGTATAAGATTTGTCACACATGTCTCCTGTATGTGGATCTCATCCATATACATATATCACATCTAATATACTAATGAGACCCGATTCATCTCATGAACCATCATGTCATATGTATTGGTTATGTGCATTAAGTAATAAAATACCATTCATCTCATGAAAGGAAAGCATGATTTTATTGATAAATAAAGAAACTAATCGATTTATTACATCAACTGATGGATTGAGTCCATACAATCTAACAACTACATGCAACAAAATAATCTACAACAAGTAGAGAAGTAGATTATACCTTTGGAGCCCGGTAGTGCTCTAATGGAGGAGAAGATAATTAACTTGATCAAGAACTCTTCTTGAAGCAATTAGAGATCTCCAAGACCTTGTTGTCTTCCACGCTATGACCCTTTATCAGATCTCTTTTCTCAAGAAGATGGGTGAGATCTCCAAGAGAAAACCCTACTAGAAATTCCAAGCAAACTAGAAGAGAGAGAGGAAGAGGAGAGATGTGCAACTCCTGCACTTGAGGAGTCTTGGGCGTGAATACTAGAGTGGGACGTCTGATGGGTTTCTTCCCTTATTTATAGCCTACAAAACTCCTCTTAAGACTCTCTTACTAATTGCATTAGAAGTCACACTTCCACACAAATTAGTAGCTTACTATTACCACTATTAGAAGTCCCACTTCAAATAGAAATAGTAACTTTCTAATTTATTTCTTTTAGATTTCAAGTAAAATTAGTAACTTTCTAATTCTTGGGCTAGCGTGGGGACCACTAGGGATTCCTTAAAAAGCTGGCTCCAATTGGGACTCGCGAACCCACATCTCATGTGCAATCCGGGCCCACAGTTAATTGCAAATAACACCACTATATAAATGCAATTGCACTCCAGTCTTAGGAATAAATTACAATGAAGACTCTAAAATTTCTCAACAATTGGAATAAATTTGTCTCATCCAATCTTAGATCCACATCTTATTATCCTTGAGCCTCAATTGATCACAGTGATCATCAGTACCATCCAATTAACTCTTAATCGAGATGGGTGCGCACTTACTAATGATAAATCCATTAATTGGCACAAGGGGATAATATAGATAGATTCCATCTTGATCATTGGATGTTCCCATAGTCCTACTACCACGTACCCAAGACACCGAGGTGTTGACTTATAATTGGCCTCACTCTTTGGTGACTCAAAGCAAATGAATAGACAGAAACTTGAGCTCATCAAAGTCTCAGGATTGAGAGCCTATTGCTAGGGAATTATGAGAGCAGACTTTAAAATCGAGACAGTATTCATAAGGTATTTCTCATGGTCCTTCAATACATCCAATGTACCAGCACTGTGATCCAGAATCTTACATTCTGATGATCGAGACAAATCACACTATCTTATAGTGATCAAAGTACGGCAACCTTATCAGATGAGATGCTCAGTCTCATCAATGGTTGTGAAGATATTTTTAAGTATAAGATTTGTGACACATATCTCCCATATTTGGATTTCATCCATATACATATATCACATCTAATATACTAATGGGACCAAGTTCATCTCTTGAACCATTATGTCATCTGTATTGGTTATGTGCGTTAAATAATAAAATACCATTCATCTCATGAAAAGAAAGCATGATTTCACTGATAAATAAAGAAATTAATCAATTTATTACATCAACTTATGGATTGAGTCCATACAATCTAACATAACCTTACTAATCAAATCTCTAATCTGAGAGCTATTAGCTATCCTCTTCGGTAAACTGGATTCCTATGACACCAAGTGTAGTACCATGAATATGACAACTCAACAATTTATGAACAATTAAGATTTAACACATGTTATTTCAAATTTGAATGATTGACAGAAGATTAAAAGATGTCAATTAATCATAGACTTGGCACTTCGTGCAATAAGAATACTTCATGTTTTATCGAACCAAAGATCAATTACATACTTTCATTCTAGTTGGCTACTACATAAGCTAATCTTTCCTCCCTTTTAGAGAGAGGGAATCGTTGGGATGTCACTAGGGGCCCGGCCAAAGGTCCTCCTGACTACCTGAGTTCTAGAGTTCTAGTGCTCCAGACTGTCTATTGCGTAGCGACGTTCAATTCTAAACCTGGATTTAACCCTGTTGAGTATCATCCGATCTAAGCTCAGCAATGCCGACTTATTTGATTCAACCAATAAGACTTGAGTAAGACTTTTACATTCAATTCATTTCGAATCGTTTCGATTCTATTCTATTCATTCAATTCATTTCAATCAATCTAGTCATATTTACTCAGTCTGCTATTCACCTCAATGTACGATACATTTGTAAGACAATTGTAATAATAATTGAGAAGTAATTCAAATAATGCATATAAACAATTCTTGAGACATTTGAGGGCAATAAATAAGTAAATAACAGCATGAAAATGCAATTCGATTAATAGAATTAAGGAGATTTACTAGCCAAACCTAAACTAACTACTCACCGTCTTTAACCGTCCATTTTGATGTAGTCATAGGTAATTCGATGCCCGTGCTACATTTTATTGGTGTCACTTTGTGTGTGTGCATGGTACACCGAGATCCCTAAATCAACATGGTAAAGTGCTAGACGAACGGATAGGCACATGAGATGATCTTAGCCCAAGATTTTTCATATGTTACAATTTCCATTAGACTTAGTTAATCGGCTAGGGGTTCTATGTCTAGGGACCTACAAGGTCAATCCTTTCACACCCTAAGATCCTTATTAGTTTAGTATTTGTGTCACAATCTTTCTCAAGGATTGATTATGAAGGTTTTAGTCCATGGGTTACAATCTAGGGTCCAAACGAGGTTTAAAGGCTCTTTTCCCAAAAGAGATAGGACTCGGTTCAATAGTCTACATATCAACTTCCACTCCCAATATCTGATCATTAGGATGTATGGACCATTGGTTTCTACGTTCTGAGAGCTTTCCAATGATAGATTGAACCAAGCCCTCAATGAAACATGAGCTACTTGTCTTGAGTTTTATTTCGTTTTGTGACTTTTCTTTTCTTTGTTTCAAATTAGAAAGGGAGTTAGGCTTCTCTTCGTATAAGGTCGCTGATGTGTTTTAATTTTTATTTTTATTTTTACAGTGAGTCGTTTCTATCCCTTAAAACCTATTGAATTATATTCACATGATGATCAACAGTTCCATCTCTAACCTCTTATTCTAAAAAAGAGTTGATGTATGTTATAAATTAACAATTTACTTGGAGGGACCCAAAACACCTCATCTATCTTCAAGGAAAGGCTTTAAATCTAAATGGCATATGATGTATCCACTGTATTTCTTTTTATTGTTCCATCTCTTCGTAGAAACTAGCAGACTTGACCTGCTAAAGTTGGAGTCCAGTCGAAAGTATAGTCAAATTGATAATCTGCAGTTTTATAAAAAAATAGAAATAAAAACTAAGAACCAGATGAGCTTACTGTTCTAACCAATTACCATGAACATTATATGTTGAATACCAAATCAGATTCTATTAAGAAAAAAAATTAATTATATCTTACCTAAGGACATCAGAATAACAAAACTGAGATGGTTTTAGTCTTAACTTACAAAGAAGAATAACATCCCACACCGACCGTCAAGAATAATGAAGTAATCTAGCTTGTCCTTAAGCGACAGGGATCAACAATGGTGAAACTATGAAATGAACTTTGACGGGTAAGAATTGCAGAGCAACTGTTGATCAATATTAGTATTTAACATGTGCTTTGTTTTATTTTATAAGAAGGAGCACTATCAGGTAAAAAAAGGCAATACATCTCCAAGAGTCAGCATCTTCTTTTGCTTGATACAAAGTGATATATTTTATACCCTTTAAGAAAAGGATAATACAAAGTAATCATAGAAGTTCAGTTAAATAGAAGCTCACAAAAAGAGATAACCATAGGGAAAAAATACTTAAAAATAAAAAACTACAAATACAAATCTACCAAAAGAATTTGACATTCCTCTTAAGAAATACATAAGAATGTAATCCAGGTATTCTAGATCAACTCTTCTACTCTGTTTTGTATAGAGGATGGGAGTGTTGATCAATGTCAGAAAAATTCGAAACGAAAAAAGACAAACTGAATTTGTTGCAGCTCAGCATCAAATATTTATTTTAGTTATTTACTCTTAAAATGATTGCATCATTCACTGACTCTGAAGTTAGTAGTAACGCTAGCATAACAAGTAGTTTCTATGCGATTCTTGTTTTCCCTTTAAGAAAAGGCATGAAGCTTCATTGAAATATATGAAAAGAAGACAAGAACAAGAACAAGAAGAAGCTTGCAATGATGAAAGAAATAAATGTGTTAGAAAATTATCAAAGTTTTTCAATTTAAATCTCTTGAGTATGAGCAAGAATAAATAAATTAATTCATGCCCTTGAAATGACCTTTTATAATAAGAAAATTCACAAAAGTTGTATATTAAGAAACTAAAAATTGTACAAAGCAACAACAATTTTACGACAGCAATCTATAAGACCTACCACTAAATTGCATTTATGGAATTATCTTTAGCAATCACTAATATTGGAAGAGAACTAATATTTAGTAGTAGTTATCACATTATCCAACTTGTGATTATTCTTCCAATAGGGGTATAAATCAAGATCAATACAACATTTATGTTAGATTGAAAACTCAATTATTCTAACTAAATAAAATATAAACATGAAGCAAAAGGGAAAAGAATATTTAATTTTTTTAATGGTAACTTTCATTAAAAGAGAGAAAAAAACAGAAAGAACATAAAATGAGTTTAAATTTGTACCTTTCACTTTCTTATTTATGATATTTTGTCAGTTGCTACTTTTTTCTAAAAAAGAAAAAGAAAAAAACTAAACATAAAGCAATAATGCAAACGAAAAACCTATAGATATGGGATGTGCTTATAAGTTTTGAAGGTTCCAATACCTTTTTCAAATGCCATAATAAATAATATACAACTAAAGGAACATCAAATTACAAATATTTAAGGTAGTGTACAAAAGGTTAAAGGGTTAATATTTAAAAAATAATAACAAAGGGTTACATCCATATAAAGAAAATAATCTAATATATTCTGGAAACCTCTTGGAGCCTCTAATGTTCTTAACTCTCAAATTTCAAATTTCAAATTTCAAATACAAATACCACTCAAGTATCTTTTAGTTCTACCAAAAAATAAAAATAAAAATAAATAAATAAATAGAAACTATTTGCACAATTAGCATTGTTTCAGGTAAAAAAAAAGAGAGAATGTTAATTCTCTCGTGTGTAGTCAATTTGGTATTTGAATTATAACACAACCACGAATTGGCTACCAGCAACAATAACAAAAGTAGTAAGCTAACTAATACATTTTGTCACAACTTTTAAACTAATTTTTAAGCTAATGGCGAAGTATTTAAAGTGCCCACAAGATTGTAAGTATTGAACACCAAAAAGTAGTAAGTAAAACACACTTGATTCCTTTTCTTTTGATCCATTATAAAATACACTATTCATTTTCTTTTTTGTTTTCATCCTGTCTTAGTTCAAGGTTTATTATTGAAGAAGCACATTGCATTTAAGTTTTTCAGAGTTAAAAAGCAGTATGTACACCATGAACCACATAATGGAGTAAATAGTGCATAGTTAAAAAATTTTGTTTTTCCCACCTTGGCTTAGTTTATTAACCGGGGTGGACAAAATAGTGCCAAGAAAGACTAAGAAAACTTTCATGATAAAATCTGAAGTATTTTTCCTTTGACATGATTCTTTAATAGCATCATATCTCACAATTAATTTTACAAAAGGAAAAAAAAGAATAAAAAATTGGAAATTAGTGAACCAAATGATTCAATGAGAACCACGAATGAATGCTGATTGGTCTTATCCCACTCTTGAGGGATTTGGAAGGTGACGATTGAAGAGACATTGGTCTAGAAAGTAAGAATTTAACTACTATAAACTAAAATAGGAAAAATTGTCGCGACCCCGGACCGGGAATCCCAATCCGGGATCGGGACATTAGTGTGTAACGATTATTGATGATGATTACCTACATCCACAACATACAATTTATTTAATTTCCCACAGGTGTCCGCGGTGAGGATATCACAACCTTGCATGAATATTTCTTTTTAGTGCGGAAGCATGTAGCAAATCAAATAGTTGGACTATCTCTAGTCATGCAAGCATTAACATCAAATATCAAAACTGTATCAGAAAGAGCAATGATCTATAGCATGTTTCCCAAAAGTTGTTAAAGTTAGACAAAATATCATTTAGTTACATTCCCCAAAAATTAGAGGCCAACAAAGGCCAATATTACAAAATAACAACCCAAAAGAATGGTTAACAAGTTCTCCCCAAAATGTTACGCCTCGTATAGCAACCCGATGTCTACATGACATCGTCAACGCGCCACTCAACTAGAGGGTGCGGCTCACCTACCGCCTCCTCCGGCTCCTCCTCAAGGAAACCGGCAACGGGACCTGAGTACCAAAGCAAAGGATCAGACACGACGGTCTGGCAAGAGAGTGAGAAGATACAACAACATATAATAGATGGATATCTCGAAAAGCAAGGGAATCTGTTAAAGCAAGAATTCTCATAAAATAGATAAATCATCGGCTAGAAAACATGTAAACAAGATAAAACATATGAGGTAACCAAGGGGATCGGGGATAACAAGGTGGCAATCACATAAAGCTAAGTCCTCTGTCACTAAAGTGACAACAGTATCACGGGATGTTGTTCTCAGTCACACAAGGTGAGGAGAAACAATGCAAATCATATATACAATATAAATATATGGGAACGGGACCATGGTAGCGAACCGGGTATCGGGACGGGACCACGGTAATGACCGGGTATTGGGATCCAAACTGCAGCTGGCGGGACGGGAGAGGGATTTCCAAGTCGGTGGATCAAACCGACAAGGTATCCAAGCTTAGTGATGCCGACTCATAGGATAAATAACACATCGAGACATATGCAAGTAAATAAAGTGCAAGTAAATCAATGAACGGGCAAGAATATTCAATATATAACTTTCATTTCATATCGGGCAATACTCTTCGGGACAAGTCCATGTTACTAGTGTAACCATCAAGCTTTCGGGAAAACAGATTATGTAAAGTAAATCTTGGAAAAGAAGAAATAAAATGAACTATTACAATTCCGGGAAAATATTGATTTCAAGATCTATTTAAGTGAATAGGGGTCCCGTATGTCAATTATTGAAATAATTTGGTACTCCGTGAGTTTGAAGACATTCCGGGCTCCTTATGCACTTTTACTATTTTTAAAACTTAATATGAGCTTATGGATAGTACTAGATGCTATGATAGAAGAATCAAGACTATAACGGTCCATCCTAAGTGTGATGTCAACCCGGAACCATCGAGCAACCTACTCAGTCACCGAAAGGAATTGAATTCGCGATACCCAAGGAAATAGACTTTGCATTTAGGTATGAAGAAGGTATCGTGTTGTTCCATCCCGTTCAAGATTGAAATAGATTGAACTTCGATGCATTCCGAACCAACCATGAAGAGCATCGGCTCAAGACGCTCTCACATATGGTTAAGTGAGTCCAAGGAGGGTAGCCAAGGTCCACAAAAAAATAAATTTCTGTACCAGAAATACACAGGGTCCGATCGATCGGCCCAAAAAGCCTTACAGTTAAAAGTCAGACCGATCGATCGGCCTGTAGGTCCGATCGATCGGCACTGGGCGTGAAGCATGCCCGGGAACTTGATTTTTCTCCTTCTTGTTTCCTTTCCTTCCAACACCTCAACAACCACAAATAACTATGAACAAGGTGACTTAAACACATGATTCCAAGACATTAAATGAGGCTATCAAGATGTGTAAAGATCATTTATTTCAACCATGAAAAAATCAATGAAAGCAATCAATGAAAACATGAAAACCATAAATGCATCACCAAACCATTTCAAACTTAAAAACATCCAAACATTCACTTGCCTCAAGTCCAAGCTAGCCAAAATCAAGCCTCAAATCACTTCAATAGCTCAAAGCCAAGCTACAATCAAAAACCCCCAAAAACAACCCTAAAATGGGTTACACAAAGAATGAAAATGAAAGAACTTCCAATAATGCAAATGTAGCTTCCCTAAGGCTAGAAGATTACAAATCTAGAAGATGAGAGGGATCACTTACTTGCAAGGTCCTCTAATGGACAAGGTAAGCTCAAGGGAAGTCTTGTGATGGAGGGTTCTCTTCACAAATGGTATCAATGGAGAGCTTGCAAGATGAAGAAGAGGTTGGTGATCTCCATTCCTAGATTGATGAGGTCTTGGTGAGGCTTGGAGATGGAGAAGCAAGAAGAAGAAGAAGAAACTTGCTAGAAAAACCCTAGGCTCAGATGTGTGCTGGAACAAAAGAATGGAATGCAATGGAGGGTTGGGTTCCTCTTTGTTAACAAAGGAGTTTGGGTCCCACAACTTAATGGACTTGGGTGGCTGAAATCATCTCTTTCGGTACCTCGGATGAATTCGACGAAGAAGGAAGAAATGATCGTCGAAATTTCTAGTTTCCAAAAAGTATATGTTTCGCGGGTTTCGAGAATATTAAGTTTTGGGTACAGATTTGGTGTGAAATGACTGTTTTGCCCTTAAGGCTATGAAATCGGGTTTCGGGGCCTCGAATGGACGCGGGATCAACATGAAAGTTGTAAGAATCCACAAGATGAATGCAATGGGCCAAAAACATAATTCAAAACACGTCGGGAAAATTTCACTAGAAAATGCAAAGCCGAAAAGGGAACCCCCAAAGGGCCCCACAAGCTATCAATCACTCCAAAAATCCCAAAACTAGAATCAAGGCTATTCCAAACCCAACTAGACCAAAAACACTAATCAAGCTTAGCACTAAAACGCAACTTAATTAGCACTAATCGGGTTCACTCGGGTCGGGGTCTTACAAAAATAAAAAAATAAAATGTCAGATTCTTATACAAATATGGATTATGTTTTTAGCCTTTTGAATATTTGCACCTGTACTGCTTAAAAAAGAGCCCTTCCCCTTCGACTTTATAGAGAACGAAAACAAATTCTGACAGATAATGTAAAGATTTTCCATGCCTCATAGCATCGTCCTTTTAGTTATTATCTACTTTGCTTTTCTCAAACATGACACTTTCTGTTTGAGTTTTCCATTTTCCTATCTCACATAACAAAACAGTATAGAGTTTACATTAAAAAAAAATTAAAGAAGAAGACACAATCAAACGATAATAATTTCAGTAGACACACTTACATGTATGAAAACTCCCTCCATTCCAAAAGAAACTAAGAGTCAATGAAGAATCTGTTAAAACATCATGTTCTTCCTTACACAATTATTCATAGAGGAAAAACCTCATACCCACAAAATTTCCTACATTAGAGATCTTGTAGTATATGAATAAGAAGAATGTTAAAAGAAAATTGAAAAAAGAAGAGGGAAAAAAACAACATTTGAGATATTGATTTGAGATAGATTTAAATCTTATCCACATTTTCCTTTTCTTTTCTCCACTACCTTAAAAAAAACAAAGAAATCGAAAAAAAAATTACTCGATTTATTGGAATGTATTAAAAGAAATTTTATTACGTTTAAAATATCAGCATCTACTCAATATAAAAGATTAAAAAATTATTAGGATCGTGTGTGCGAAGTTTGGTCTGTATCCGAGTTCATTTGGGTATAGTAGGGAGGTAGTTAACAATTTTCCAGAGAATTTAGGGGTCTTTTTTGTAATTTTAGATTTTTGAGATTATGGTACCGTTGGGTAGATATTTTTAATTCCTAAACTTTAGTCTTCTAGATCATCGTGATTCGGATCCTTAAAACCCTTCTAAATCCAAGCCTGGTCCAAAGTCTATTTTAGACAAATTGGAAAATTCTTATTATGTCCCCATCTTTATCCATACAAAAAAAACATGTACATAATAACTATATATATAAGGGTGGGCCCCACAACTTGCATTTTATTGGGAATGTGTATAGTGAAAAAAGTACACATCTTTCTCCTTTTTTAAGACATTTTATTAGAGTAGAAGTTGGGAAATTCTCATTATGTCCCCATCTTTATCCATATCTTTATCCATAATAAATATATATAAAAGTGGGCCCCACAACTTTCATTTTATTGGCTATGTGTGTAGTGAAAAAAGGACATCATCTTTCCCTCTTTTATAAGAGTAGATAGATAGATATTGAGTGAAATGCTACTTCATGGCATCTTGAATTGGTACTTGATGATTTAATGCACTGACTTTTTTGTATCCCCCTTGATCGGTGTGAATTGCTCATTTTTCTAGGGACTTGGCTTTCTGTGTTTGTACTTGTGTGGGGTGTTTTCCTAATAGAAGGATTACGCTAGTCTTGGTAGTAGTATCAGCTCAGCTCATCCCGATCTTGGTATTCAAGTTTGGCTAGAGTGTCAAGATTCATCTAGCTTGGTAATGGTACCAGCTAGACATATCAACTCAGCTCGGCAAACAATGCTAGCTTGCGCCAAGCTTGAGTTAGCCTCGGTAAGAGTATCGACTGGGCTCATCTCGGTCTCGGTATAAGGCACCTCGGCAATGGTGCCAGGATGCATCCGAATCTGGTCTCAGTATCATATTCAGCTCGATCCATCCATAGACATGGGTACTAGGCTATGATTGTACTTCCACAAAGTTACAGCTACGTTACAAAACGTGCTGACAGACAAGACAGGCGTCGGATAATGATCAGGTGTCTTCTTGATCAGTCACATCCACATTAATACGAGAGGTCATCTCTTGATTCGACCAGACAGTATTTCCACCTACCCCTACTAAAGGAGCGCCACGTGAAAACCTCTACATCTACTAGGGTAAGAATCCATTCGGATGTATGTTTTTTACAACATCATGCAATACTAGTATACTTGCCTCTCATTTCCATCCTTTGTTCAGTGATATCACTAACCCAGGCATCGGAGAGCCTTCGGCTGATGGCAATCAGGGTCTCTGATCTCTATTTTTCCTTCCCTCTCAGGTTCTTAGGCGATCTATCTCCTTCAAAGAAGCCCAAACAGCAAATCACAAGTCTCACACTCATCTGATCTGAGTCCGTAATATTTAGGCACTCAGAGTACTGATATGAGTAGGCTATGCATTAATGATGAGTGAAAATTAATTATTTATAGTAAACAATCAACATGTATATTAAATCTGCATTGTTCAGCTCACTTCTGGTGAAGGAGGAGCATATCATCAAATTGAGGATAGGCTATGGTACACTTTACACAATTACTTCAGATTTATTATTTAACTATAGTATTATAGAATGCATCTCTAATCTTCTGTCTCTACGATTTTAACAATTTTGAGTTTTAATCACTCACAGTTGCTTCTCCGTACTGAGCACTGACATCTTAAGCCAACTAATTTCAATTGAGAAATCGGCTTGAATTTTGAATTGAATTTGACTGGCCCATAACCCCACATAACTTGTCTCTCGATTTCCCTACTCTTCCTCTTCCCTCTCATAAAAAGGAAGCAAATGGCTGGTCTTGTCTTCTCAAACGGCTTCGGTTTACATTTCTGTCTGACATTTAAATCCTCATCAACGTCTCTGCCCTAAACTCCTCAAATGGATAAAATAGAAAATAACGTTACCTTTCCTTCAATTCCCCAACTCTTCCTCTCCTCTCACATTCGCTATTCATCGTGGTTAGCAAAAGAAATATGAATCTGCCGATGGTTTACATAGGGAGATGAATCTACATATGGCTTTTACAAGGTAGGAATGATATATCAGTAGATTGCATATTCTGTTTTTCTCTCTGCATCTTTCACCAGGTTTGCTTACAGACTACATGTGGTTGTGATGCAGGTCATTTATTTGGCAGTAACTACTAGATTTGAAGATCATGAATCAAGTATGTTTTTCTTGATCTATTTCTTTTTGAGAATTTTGATTTGAGTGTTTTTTTATTTTTATTTTATTGTAGTGTTTGTTAATGATGGGTTGCTTCGAATTATGCTCTTTGAGGTTCGTACATGCTTAATTGTTTCCAGATTTTTTTTCTAATGGGGCTTGGATTTTGAAAACATGGGCCCAACAGTGAAATGAAGAAGGGCGTTGCACCATAATATAATGCAACCCTAAACTTAGGGCTTGATTATATGCCCTTGCCAGATTTCTTTCAATTCAAGGACACTACTGTTGTGTTTCTTTATCCATTCATGGACACTAATTTTTTTCTTTTTTGATTTTTTATAAAATCTGATTCGTTATCAAAATTCAAAAAGAGTAATCTCCTTTGAGAATTTTCATAACTACTATGGATTTTTAGAACTCAATTTCACAGTATTTTACGTAGGAGCTTGCAGCCTCCATATATACACTGAAGTTTTATATATTTTGTTTATATCCTCTATGGAGCAATTACCATGATTAATACCAAAAGCGTCCTATAACTTAATAATAATTTATTGCAATTTCGTATAAAATAATTATAACTTAATTACATTGCAAACCAAAACTAAAACTACTATCTTTCCTAATATAATAAGCTGTAATGATACCAAAACTGTCATATATAACTTAACAGCACTTTCATATATAATAATTACAACTAAATTACATTGCTAACTCTCTTTCTCATTGACTGACTTCAATTACTTTTGGTTTTTTTGGCAATGAGTCGAGTGGGATATTTTCTAAGACCAACTCTCTTTCTCACTACCATTGCATTTAAGTTTAACTGCATGTATTTATTTTCTTTTTTGTTTATCATTTTTTTTGGGAGTTTATTTTTCTTTATGTTAGTTTTTTTGGAAGTTCCTGTGTTTCTCATTGACATTGGCGTTTCACACTTCTTAACCTTAGATCTGCAAGATACTTTATTCTTACTTCTCTCTCCATTTTACAGCTTACAAGTGCAAGATATACGGATTACTGTCATAACCACTAATCAAATTAGCTTTTTCATTGATTTTCCGGTGCATATGGAGAACCTCATGGAAGCCTTACTATGGATTAGATGACTCTATTGAACCCACCATGAGTGAGCCACTAATTCATTACACTTTTCAAACTTATATCTCAAGTCAACTAAAAGAATGGATCTTCACGGAAGGAATGCATGAAAAATATGACAAATTGTGTTGGCCAATGTAAGTGCCTAAATCTTACGGACTTGATTAGGTGAATACGAAGCTCGTAATATGTTGTTAAGCTTTTTTGGGGAAGATGGATCACCTTAAAACCTGAAAGGGAAAGAGAAATAGAGATCAGAGACCCTGGCAAGTATGCTTGTATTGTGTTGCATGGCAAGGTGTTATCTTGCATACCTCAAAAGGGGTTCTTACCCTTGTATATAAGTGGAAGTTTCACCTAGCGCTCCCTTAGTGGGGTAGGTGGAGATATTGTCCGGTCAGATCATGAGATGATTTCTCATATCATTGCGGATGTGATCGTCTGATAAAGACAGCCCCTCATCATTATCCGGCGCCCATCTTGTCTGTCAGCACGTTCTGTAATGTAGCCGTAGCTTTATGGAAGTACAATAATGGTTTAGTACTCATCTCTATGGACGTACCGAGCTGAAGATGATACCGAGACCAAATTTGGAAGCATCCTGACAATGTTGCCGAGGTGCCTTATGCTGAGACCGAGGTGAGCCTAGCCGGTACTCTTACCGAGGCTAGCCCAACTTAGTGCTAGCTGGCACTGTTGCCGAGCTGGATGTGTTTTGGCACTATTGTTGAGCTTGGACACTGAGATCGGGGGAAGCTGAGTTGGTACTGTTACAGAGATTAGCGTAATCCTACTCTTACGAAAACGCCCCACACAATTGCCCCCTAGCTCGTGACCTCTTAGAGTTCTCTAGCTTTTTAAGGTCCGGAGCTAAGTATCGTGTCAAGAGAGTCTTGGATTTCAATTTGAATTACATCTCGGTGTTGGCTGATGACGTCATGATCTTTATCATGAAGTCTGTTTGTTTGCCCGAGACAATAAATATCTCGTCGGTGTCGCTTCATCTGCCCGAGCTGATAAATAGCACGCTGATGTTGCTTCGCCTGCCCAAGGCAATTAATAGAGCGTCTGAATCACAGCGGGGGGTGAACTGGCTGTACCATGTGTCTCCATCTAGTTGGTCGTTCAGCAAATTCGAAGCGATGCGTACTTTTCAGAATTCGAATGGGAGTCATTCTTTCTATAAATAGGGTTTTTCCTTCTTCGTTTCATTACTTTGGCATTCATCAGAGAGAGTTACTGTTGCAAGAGAGAAGAAACCCTGCCGGAGCTCTATCTCAGCGAATCTGAGTCCAGAGTTCCTCTTTTTCTTCCTTCTGTGAGTCTTTTTCCTCATCTATTTCCTTTGCATACCTTCTATTTTCTATTAGGGGTTCTGCCTTTGGGTTTAGAGTTTCTGCCCCTTGCTCTTTTCCAACTTCGTCATTCTTAGGAGAATGGGATCATATAGGAATTGGCTGGACACCCCTAAGGCCATGGCTGGGTTCAGGGAGATGTATGGAATTCCAGACAGTGTCCAGACCAAACTAGACAACCCGAGGAACCTTTTCGAGGGTTATTCTTTCCGCGATGGCTAGATGCCATTTCCTCTAGTTTCAATAATTGAGGGAGGGGTTAGGTTTCTCGTCCACCCTCTTTTTAGAGCCTGCTTGGCGACATGAAACCTTGGCCCCTGTCAGCTGATGCCCAACAGCTACAAAGTAATAATGGGTACCGTCGAGCTCAATAAGATTTTGGGCATTAACCTCGGTGTCCATGACATCGAGGATGTATGATGTTTGCAAGTTCGCGGGAGACGGTCACAGCTACTACCTCCGGGGGAAGCCGAAACTGGAGCCCTTTGTCTATGACCTGGAAGACTCGAACAGACGCGCCGAAGATGATCGTTTGCTCGTCTCCGGTACCTAGGAGTTCGGCGGGGCTGTGAGAACCCGACCCCTAATCTCTTGGATTAGTGTTGTTTTATTTGTGGATTAGTTTCTCCTAGTGGGATTAGTAGTTGTTGGGTTGAGTTTGTGAGCTAGAATGAGTTTTCTTCTAGTTTTGGGCTTTTGAGTGCTTTGGTAGCTTGTGGGGCCCTTTGGGGGTTCCCTTTTCGGCTTTGCTTTTCTTGTGAGATTTTCCCGATTTGTTTCGTATCGTATTTTTGGCCCGTTGCATTCATCTTGAGGAATCCTACAACTTCCATGTTGATCTCGTATCCATTTGAGAACCCGAAAACCGATTTCTTGGCCTTGAGGGCAAAACAGTCTTTTCACACCAAATCTGTACCCAAAACTCGATATTCCCAAAACCCGCGAAACATATACTTTTTGGAAACTAGATATTTCGACGATCATTTCTTTCTTCTTCGTCGAATCCATCCGAGGTCCCGAATTAGATGATTTCAGCCACCCAAGTTATTAAGTTGTGGGACCCCTTCTCACTTGCTATAAGAGAACCCACCTCCCTTCTTCCCCATCTTCATTTCCAGCACAAATCAGCAACTATTGAGCCTAGGGTTCCTTGTGCTCTCTTCTTCTTCTTGCTTCTTCATCTCCAAGGCACACCAATAGTTCACCAAACTCGAAATGGAGACCGTCTTCTTCTTCCTCATCTTGCAAGCTTTCCATTGGTACCATTTGTGAAGAGAACCCTCCATCACAAGACTTCCATTGAGCTTGTTCTTCTCATTTGAAGGTCATCCAAGTAAGTGATTCTTCCCATCTTCTAGAATTGTAATCTACTAGCCTTAGAGAAGCTCCACCTTGATTATTGAAAGGTTTCATTGTCATTTCATTGTTTAACCCATTTTAGGGTTGTTTTGGGGGTTTTTGTAGAGATTGTGGATCTTGAGCTTGAGAGGTGATTAGGAGCTTGATTTGCTTGATTAGAGTCAAAGGCAAGTGGTTGATTGGATCGTTTTGATTATTAACATGTTTTGGTGAAAATCTTGATTTCATTGATGGTTTTGGTAATTTTAATAGTTGTTTTTTATATGATAAATATTGATTATGAGATGTGCTTATTGATGAGTTATTCTTTCTTGTTAAGCTCTTGAAAGTGCATGCATCCTATTGTCAAGAATTTCAAATGGTTTCACATGAATGAGTTTTCTCCACTTTGAGTTTTATTGTGAATGGAATAGATGGAAAGGGGGAAGACTTGAAATGAGGAGCTCTTTAGCTCATTCTAATACCTTGGAAACATGTATTAAGTATCCTTGTATCTAGTTCTATGTGATTGATTATATGTTGGAAGGAAAGGAAAGAAAAGGAGAAAAAAATCAGTTCCCGGACCTGCACTGCGCCCAGGTCCGATCGATCGGACGTTCAGACCGATCGATCGGACTGACTTTTAACTGTAAGGCCTTTTCAGCCGATCGATCGACCGATCGATCGGACCCTGTACAGAAATTCAGACCGATTGATCGGACCGAAGAGGACTCAGTTTGAGTCCAGTGGGTTTTTGATACTATTTCTTTTGTGGACCTTGGCTACCCCTTTTGGACTGTCTGGACTATGTGTGAGATGTCTTGAGCCGACACTCCTCACGGTTGATTCGATTGCATCGAAGTCCAATCAATTTCAATCTTGAATGGGATGGAATGACGCGATATCTTACTAATATCTAAACACAAGTCTTTTTCCTTGGTTATCGCAAATTCTATTCCTTTCAATGACTGAATAGGTCGGTCGATGTTTCCGGATTAATGTCATGCCTAGGATGGACCGTTTCTAATCTTGATTTTTTCTATAGTAATATCTAGTTTTACCCATAAGCTCCATTTAAGTTTTGAAAATAGTAAAAGTGCATAAGGAGCCCGGAATGTCTTCAAACTCAAGGAGTACCAAGTAATGACTATAATTGACATACGGGACCCCTATTCACTTAAATAGATCTTGAAATTAATATTTTTCCCGAAATGTGTTATAATTCATTGCTTCATCTCATTTCCAAGATTTGTATTACATGACTTGCTTTCCCGAAAACGTGGAGTTACTTTAGTAACAGTTATTGTCCCGAAATGCATTGCCCGAGATGAAATGACAGTGTGCCCTTGAGCACCCCCGTTTACCCGTTTATTTACTGTACATGATTTACTTGCATATGTCTCGATTGGTTTTGACCTATGAGTCGGCATCACTAAGCTTGGATACCTTGTCGGTTTGATCCACCGACTTGGAAATCCCTCTCCCGTCCCGCCAGCTGCAGTTTGGATCCCGATACCCGGTTATTGCCGTGGTCCCGTCCCGATACCCGGTTCGCTACCGTGGTCCCGTTCTCGTGTATTTATTATTGTATATATGATTTACGTTGAGTCTCCTCACCTTGTGTGACCGAGACCAACGTCCCGCTCTTGTCACTTCGGTGATAGAGGACTTAGCTTCTTGTGATTGCCATCTTGCCAGTTCCCGATTCCTTGGACACCCGACATGGTTTATATTGCTTACTTGTTTTCAGTTAAATGATTCATTGCTTTTATGAAAGTGGTTATTTAGATAAGTGTTAATGCTCTCTATTGTAAATCCAGTCACTATTATATTGTTTTATGTCCTTTGCACACGTACATGTTTTACATGAATGCCGGTTGGGTGGATACCCGTGCTTTTACACATGTTTCTAACGATCGATGGTTTTTGCTAGAGTTATATGATTACACATGTTTTAAAATGAATACCCGAGTTATTAAATGTCCATGCTTTGGAATGCGTTTTAAACGACACTCGTTTTGTTAGATCCCGATGTTTATACATATTTTAAGTGAATACCCGAATTGTTAAATATCCGTGCCTTATTTTAAATGACATTTGGCTGGTGAGATTCCTATGTTTATACCGTCTTAAATGATTACCCGATTTGTCAAATATCCATGGTTTGAAATATGTTTTAGATGACACTTGTTTTGCCAGATTCCTATGTTTATACCTATTTTACATGATACTCGATTGGTTTAAATATCCATACCTTGGAATAGGTTTAAACGAACATTAGTCTTGTCAGATTTCTTGGGTTACACTTGTTTTAAATGAACACCCGGTTTGTTAAATATCCGTATTTTCACATATGTTTCAAATGGACCTTGGTTTTGCTAGACTGTTATGGATACCTGATTTGTTGTATACTTGTGTTTTACTTGAGTTTCAAATGAACGTTTGTTTTGTCAAACCACTATATTTATACATGTTTTAGACGAACACCCCATTGTCAAATATCTATGATTATAGATGATGTAACCGAACACATGTTTTATTAGATATTCATGTTTTACCCGTGCTTGAAATGAATACAGGTTTTTCCCCGAGATTCCCGACTTTGTACCCGTTTAATTATATGTAGCATTTGATCGAATAGCATGATGTATCTTATGTTTTATTCTTCAGTATATTTGTTATCTTTTCATCCACCTGCCAGACCGTCGTGTCTGACCCACTACTTTTGGTACTCAGGTTCAGATTTATTCGCCCCGAGTTGAGTGTTTTGTTGGCTTTGGAGCCATGCCTTGCAGGTTGTTTTGTCGGCTATGTCATGTAGACATTGAGTCTGACATCGGAGCTACGTCACATTTGGGTAGTAGTTTATAGCTTATTGTTGTATGGCTTTTGTTAGCCCTTTTCCTTGGGATTCTTAATTAATGTACATTGATAATTGTAACTTGAACATATTCGGGAATGTAATATCCTGTTACTGTCAGCTCTGTAAATTATTGTGATGATTACTCCAGTCTGATATGATTCATGATATAATAGCTATGGGCTAAAGGTTGAGTGCGACGCGGAATCCGATGGCCACGGACTTCGGGTCGCAACGCCACAAATGCTTCCGCAAAATATTCAGAATGTGTTGTCTTCACACACGCGGATCTTGGGAGAAGAAAAATACAAATTATTCCTTAATCCCATCTCCCGCCCCCGAGGTTTCGGTTCGGGGGCGTGACAGGGGCAGAGACCGAGGCGGAGAGGTTGTATAAGATCCCTCGTCACTTTGTGGTTCCCCCAAGTAAATACTGACCTCTTCAGAATGCTTTTGTTTTCTTCCTTTCTTGTCTTGCAGAGCTGACGCTTTCTCTTATCGTGCAGAGGCCAGCCAGAGGAAGCAGGGGGACGAGCACACCGGCTGGAAGAGAAACAACAGCTGGTTGAAACTTGTGCATGAGTATCAAGGCCACCACGGGCGAGTTGCTTGGTCCTTGCTAGGATATGAGCTGAGGTACCACACATATATTAAGAGGAAGGAGCCTGCGCTTGCCCTAACCGACGTCGAGCGTCGAAGAGCTTCAGACGTCAAGGCATCAAAATCACCCTCCGGCTCGGAGACCGCCGACCTGTCCCAGCCTACTCGTTCCCCTCCAACCGAAAAGAAGAAAGGGGATAGGAGATGGAGCGATGACTCCTTGTACTGAAGGTCAAAGACCTAGGGGCTAAGTTTTTTGGAGGCCAAGCTTCCTCCGCTTCCACGTCCGCTGCTGCCAATCCCACTCCCACCTCTGCGGCCTTGGGTAGCGCCGAGGCTCCTTTTTCTACTGCTTCGGGTGCAGCTCAGCAGCACTCCACCGAGATCGTAAGGGAATGAGGTCGGGTGGAGAAGGCCAAGCCATGGGAGCTCAGCAGCGCTCCGTCGAGGAGGCAAGGGAGAGGGCTCCAAGGGAAAAGAGAACCAGGGGCGAGGGCTCAGCAGAGAAGGGCCCTGGTCGAGCCCCGACTTCTCAGCCTGCGGGGCCGACCCTGTGGAGGCCAAGCCTCCAGCTCAGGCCTGGGAGGGCCATGATGGTGGAAGACCGTCTATCCAGTGGCCCTCTCATCGTCGCTGCTCTCGCCAATGCATGTGCTCTTCCTCTTGACATGTAGAGGCACAAGGGAGCAGATGACACGTCACTGCTGGTTTTTTCTTTGCAGTCGGCCTTCTCGGTAAGTCTTCATCCTAGATCTGTGGTGTTTGATCTCATCGATGCCTTTCTTCTGACGCTTGTTTCTTTTCTCAGATTGCACAGAGGGTTCATGTGGTCCTGGACAGGACCCATGAAAACAATTCCAAGGCCGAAAAAAGCTGGAAGCAGAGAAGAAAAAACTGGTGACGGCCTTGGAGGGGAGTAGCCAGGAGCTGAAAACGACGGAGGAGAATATCAGTAGCCAGGAGGTAGAGCTCGAGTTCTCAGTAAATGAGATTTGCAATCTGAAGGTAAAGACCCACGAGGTGAAGGGTGCGGCCATGGCTAAGGCGAAGCGGGCACTCGAACTTGAGGCCGAGCTGGCGAAACAGAATGTCGAGCTCAAACTGGTGCATAAATAGAAAGCCGAAATCCAAGCCTCAGTCCAAGCTAAACTCGACGCTGCTTTCCAGGACAGGGTGGATGCGGCGACCAAAGAATACGAGGCCCAAGTAGAGAATATAAGCTTGGCTTTGTTCGAGCTTGGGTGCCGGGCTGCATTGAAGAAGGCAGGGATCCCTGAGGATCACCCTGTTTATAAGAACCTGCCCGAGTTTTCTCGCCCCGAGCCCGAGCCGAGTCTTGTCCCCACTTCTGAGGTCGCACCAGAGCTTGTCTCGACTCCTCCGTCGGAGGTTGCTCCCCAAGCTGCTGCGACTGACCCTTTAAATGTCAATGCAGAGGCCACTGCTGCTTGAAACTTTTTGATTTATTTTTTTTCTCTTTTGTAATAGTGGAAACAGTGTACCGAATTTTGTAACTATTTTTTTCTATCAATGAATACAATGTCTTTTTCATACTTGCTTTCGGTTTTTCTATTGAAAATAACATGTATGCGCTTGACCTCTGTTCCATAACTGGGCCCGTGGCATAAATGTCTAGTCCTTTGACCAAGTAATTGAGTTAGGTTCAGTAACCGAAACTGAGTAACCATTGGGCAAATGACTTCGGTTCCATAACTAGAAGTGACTTAGCCTAATCGAATTCGGTTAAACAACCAGAGTTCAATCTGATCTTAAGTTCTTTAACTCAAGAAGTACCTGTATTTTGCTGACAGAAAAACCTTAGTTAGTTCTGTAACGGAACTTAGTCTTCAGAAGTAGCCAATGAGTTCTTCAACTGCACAGTTGGTTCCGCAACCGAACTAGGAGAGCCGTCGAGTTCCATAACGTGGCGTGTTGTACGTTTGGTCCCGTGACCGAACTAACTGGTTCCGTAATTGAGCTGAGATTTTCGTCAAGTTCCGTAACTTGGCACTGTATAGTTGGTTTTGTAACTGAGTTGAGACCATCGAGTTCTGTAACAAGGTGTTGTACATAGCTGCTTCCATAGCCGAGCTGAGATTTTCACCGAGTTCCGTAACTTGGCGTTTTGTATAGCTGGTTTCATAACTGAGTTGAAAACACCGAGTTCTGTAGCAAGGTGTGCCTTAAACTGTTTTAAGGCCTTTCTTCACCTCTCTAATGCTCTGTAGCAGTTAGGTAGGTAGGTAATTACCGAGTTTCACAACTTGGCAAGAAATGGAGTTGCCGTGAATGGTGTCGTCCGAGCCGTGGCTAGTGCTATCACTGAGACCACTGCCTGAGTTGTCACGATTGGAATTGTCTGAGTTGTGGCCGGTGCTATTACTGAGGCCATTGCCGGAGCTTTGTATGTTAAGGCTGGTGCCGCCACCGAGGCCTAATGTTGAAGCTATGCAACTGAGGCTGGTGCTGCCACCGAGGCCATTGCTGAAGCTTTGTAAGTTGAGGCTGGTGCTGCCACCGAGGCCTAATGCTGAAGCTATGCAGCCGATGCTAGTGCTGCCACCGAGGCCATTGCCGAAGCTTATGGTTGAAGAGGCCGAACTGAGGCTGGTGCTGCCACCGAGGCCGCAGCTAAAGCTTCTACCAAGTTTGTGCTTCTACCTAGCCGGTGTTGCCATTGAGCTGGGACTAGATGATGAAGACTTTGTATGGCAAGTCAATGAACTGTTTCCGAGATTACTATTTCTTTTCTGGAGGATTTATCCTGTTAAAGGCCGAGGCTCTCTCGAGCTTGAGTTCGAGCCTCGTCTCCTTGTTCGATAAACTGATTCTCCCTGGCGATCAGTGCCTTCACCGTGACCATGGGGAACCGAGCTAGGTCCATTCGAAGCTCGTTGCATGGCAGGAGAGCTTGTTTGAAGGATGTGAGGGTCTCTTTGTCAGTGGCGTCCTCCACTTTGCTGTAGACGGTGTAGAACCTCATGGTGAACTAACTAGTGTTTTTAGTTCGCCTCATTCTGATCGCCATGAGGTCGTCGTTTGTTTTTGGGATGACTTTGGACGCCTGGAACCTTTCCATGAAGGAGTTTCGGAGTTGCCACTAGCTCAAAGTCGATCCTTCTGGGAGCGCGCAAAACCTCCTTAGGGGAAGGTCGTCCAAACTGGAAGAGAAGACTCTACAGTTTGGCTAACCGACGGTGCCCCATACCGACACCCGCTAGGTGAAATGCCAGATTTGTGCCGTAGGGTCTAAGTCTCCGTCATAAAGGACGAAACCCAGGCGGACATTTGAGTCAGTGGATCAACTCATCTTGTTCCTAGATGACAAGGTTTCGGGCCCTTGTATCCACAAGAAATGGATCTTCGTCATTATCACTATCGTGGTCCACTTGGTGGAGGGAATGACGAGACTTGGTTGTTGCTGGAGTTTTGCTCTGCGGGGGAGGCTTCAACAGGGTAACATTGCTGGGGGTACTCCAATAGAGGAACATTTTGCTAGGGAGGTGCTGTCACCCCTCTTGATGATGAACCTGGCTGAGTTACAGGTCCTTCTACGCCCGCCGCACAGACTTTCCCTGGATCTCCTTTGACGTGGGATCGTTGGTGATAGTGATGGGGCTTTGAAGATCCTTCGCCGTTTTTGGAGGCATGGCATTTTTATCGGTTTTTCCCACAGACGGCGCCAATTGTAAGTGCCTAAATCTTACGGACTTGAATAGGTGAATACGAAACTCGTAATATGCCGTTAAGCTTCTTTGGGGAAGATGGATCGCCTTAAAACCTAAAAGGGAAGGAGAAATAGAGATCAGAGACCCTGGTTGTCGTTAGCCGAAGGCTCTCCGATGCTTGAGTTAGTGCTATCACTGAACAAAGGATGGAGAAGAAAGGTATGTATGCTTGTATTGTGTCGCATGGCAAGGTGTTATCTTGCATACCTCAAAAGGAGTTCTTACCCTTGTATATAAGTGAACGTTTCACCTAGCGCTCCCTTAGTGGGGGTAGGTGGAGATATTGTCCGGTTAGATCATGAGATGACTTCTCGTATCATTGCGGATGTGATCGTTTGATAAAGACGACCCCTCATCATTATCTGGCGCCCATCTTGTTCGTCAGCACGTTCTGCAACGTAGCCGTAGATTTATGGAAGTACAATCATGGTTTAGTACTCATCTCTGTGGGCGTACCAAGCTGAAGATGATACCGAGACCAGATTTGGACGCATCCTGACACTGTTGCCAATGTGCCTTATGCCAAGACCGAGGTGAGCCTAGTCGGTACTCATACCGAGGCTAGCCCAAGCTTGGTGCTAGCTGGTACTATTGCCGAGCTGGATGTGTCTTGGCACTATTGCCGAGCTTGGACACCGAGATCGGGATAAGTTGAGTCGGTACGTACTATTACCGAGATTAGCATAATCCTGCTCTTAGGACAACGCCGCACACAACCGCTATTTTCCATTACACTTTCAAACTTATAACATTTGAAATATTCTTGTTTTTATTTTCTAATTTTTAAATAAATCAATTAGTATGTAATAGTGCCAATCAGATTGTGTTAAATCAAAGGGAGTACTGTTGAATGTTCCTGTCTCTAGACTTCAAAGGTAATACAATGGATTATTCTCTTAATCTTACTAATGATTTCTTATTTTAGGCCTTCAAATTAAAGGTGTAGTACTAATTTTTAAGTTTTTTTTAACTAATACAAAATTCTTATGATGTAGTTAATATTATGAATTACATTGCTCGTGCTAAGCACAGGGCATTTTGCTAGGGGTAAAGTGGAAGCATTATGTAAAGTGGTTCTTGGATTTTGATCTCCAATTTGGTTTCCTTAATGACATAAGGAGATCAAATTGATATACGATTAATCAGTCTCAATCCTTTTACATAATTAATCATTTTCAATTTCAATTATAACAACAATTATCTGTACATGTAAACCCCATAACAGAAATTTACCTAGATACCAAGCTTGCCTTTGGTATATATGAAAATATGATGCCTCATGACAATATATAAATTTTTTTAATAATCAAATCATTTTAATAAGAGATGGTTAATTGGATTGCGATATTAGTCTTGTGTGATTTTCAGATGAACAAATATTATGATCTTGCAACTAACTTTTATGAATTTGGTTGCAGTGATTACTATATGGGTGATTAGAGATAGATTTTCTCCTTTTTTTGGAAAAACTAAAGGTCTTCTTATACAAGTATAAAGGCAAATTAACTTGCAATTGGATATGCACATCATGGCTCTAAGGCTTATTGCTAATCACATGGCTGAAGTAAGAGTTTGAATTTTACCTTTTTTTTATTTCTATTTTTTTGGTGGAAGTTGGAGTTACTTCAAGAAAGCATATCAAGCATCATGAAGATTTTCTTCCTTTATAAATAAGGTTAAATCCTGGAATGAAGGTTTAAGAAAAAATGTGACCCGACCCGCATATGATCCGCATAACCCAATCAACATACAATACGGGGTCGGTCTTGGGTTAGGTTTTTCTGACCCGCAGAAAAACGTGCTGCGCTAGGGTTGACCCGCCCGACCTGCATGACCCGTGTATAGAACACAATCAACAATAACAATTGCATCCATTGCCAAGATCCTTCCTTTCTTTATTTTTCTATCCTACAATTGCAAGGGAGAAGGAGGAGGAGAAGTTGACTTAATGAGATGGTGTAATTGGATTACACCAAAATAAATAAATTAGTTGTTCCACAATATCTTTTTGTAGACTCGATATCAACTAATCAGTTGCAGAATAGATTGTGTTCACAATTTAAGTGGGTTGAAAGCTCACCTATAGTTTGCTTGGATGAATGAAGCAAAAGAAGATGAAAGGCAGCATTGCAAAAGAGCAATGGACATGGCAATCGTGTGTATATGATGATAAAGAAGCCCATAAAGACGTCGGAGTCCTGTCATACACAGAGAGAGGAGAGACGTTTTGCCTGCCGTTCCTAAGAGAGGAGATGTGCAAGTCGTATCTTTTGATGGAAGGAAGTCGTAGCATTTCTGGAAATGAAGATGAAGAGGAGAGGAGTTAAAGTGTCATTGATGGGAGGAAGTCACGGCATATGCACGTATTCGCGTTACAGAAATGAAGAGGAAAAAACTCAAAGGCCTATTTCAGTAGTGGTTTGGAGATGGAAGGTCCATAAATGGTTTAACCATTTAATTGAGTCAAGATCGATGCACGGTCAAAATCAATTGGAGATAATTGGAACTTATTTCAATTTCAAATTAGTTCGCTTCATTTACATTTTTAGAACATTGACCCCTATAAATATTGTTGTTATTATTTTCATAGTTATGCATTGGATTTTAAGCATAGGTAATCAAACTTTTGAAATAACTATTTTATATGATTTCTTATATAGTCATGAGTTTTCTTTGATAACCATTTTACAATAAAGCTAAACCCAAATGAAATATAATATATGGGATTTGATTAACAAAAATAATAATTTTCATAATTCATAAGAAAATGACAACATTATTGAAAAAAGACAAACTCGTGACAACAGCGTGAAACTAAAGAGGAGGCGGGAGACTTTCAATGTAACTCATGTCCTACCATGCACGCTTGCTAAGGAGAAAGGGTGGAGTCTGATTTATTTTATTTATTTATTTATTTTGTGTGTGAGTGGCTTTAACTTTTATAAATTGCAATATAAAAGGAGTGGAACACCACGATAGACCCCATCTATTATCGAAAGAAAGATAGTTCGTCTCCAGGAGAGTAAGCATATTACTTAGCTTAACAACTTCATTATCTTGCAAATTATGGCAAAAATGCAAATCCCAAATAACATAACCTCCTAAGAGTTAATAATTCTCAGCTATGAAAGCATAAGGATGCATATCCGAAAGGTAAAGAGAAAGAAGGATACAAATTCTTCAAACTAGATTGACCACACCATTCATCATGCCAAAATCTGTCTCCCATCATGAACCTTATATATGACCCAATGATCAAAATCACCTTTAACAGAAACCAAAGACTTCCAAATACCCGAGGCCTTATAATGAAGATTTGGAACATACCACCCCTCCCCTTTGCACCTTATACTTCTCCACAATAATCTGTCTCCATAACCCTTGGACTGAATTATCCAACCTCCACAACCATTTACTAATCAATGATTTATACATATGCTCAATAGATCGAATACCCAACCCACCATGAGCAATAGGTTTGCAAACAACCTCCCATTTCACCAAATGAAACTTTCTCTTATCAATGTGATTTTCTCTTATCAATGTGATCATTCCAAAGAAAATCCCATTGAAGCTTCTCTATTCTTATAACCACACTTCTAGGAAATCTGAAGTAAGACAAAAAAATATATAGGAATGCTCGAAAGAACTGACTTGATAAGAGCAACACGTCCTCCCAAAGATAAGTGCCTCCCCTTTCATGTAGATAGCCTTTTCTCAAGCCTTTTCCACAACCGGATCCCATAAATGTTTCTTCGGTATTCCCAAATAGAAAGGCAAGCCCAGATACTTCGTTGGAAGCCACCCTACTCTGTATCCAAAACCAACAGCCATCAACTGAACATGAGTGTCCTCCATGCAGATTCCAATAAGCGCACATTTTCCATATACAGTTAATCTTAAGACCTGATAACATCTAAAACGATCATAAAATATTTCTCATAGCAACAACCTGCTCCATTGAAAACATCACTAAATATAATTGTATCATCTGCAAATTGCAAATGTTTTACCTCATGAATAGAAGTACTTGTAGAAAACCCTTTTATCATCCTATGTGTTTTTGCTCTCTCCATTAAAATATTAAAAGCTTCGGCTACTAAAACAAAAGTCATAGGAGAAAGAGGATCTCCTTGCCTTAATCCACGAGAACTTTTAAAATAACCCTGAGGAGAACCATTGATCAATATAGAAAAATAGGCTGATGAAACACAGTTATTAATCCAATTGCTCCACTTCTTCCCAAACCCCATCCGGCCCATCACATATTGTAAAAATCCTCAGTCTACCATAGTGTAAGCCTTCTCAAAATCCAACTTGAAAATCAAACTTGGACGATGTTGCTTAAAACGAGAATTAACACATTCATGGGCAATAAGCACAGTATCTAAAATCTGACGACCTTTGACAGAAGCCTCTTGAAAGTTTGAAATAACCTTTGGAAGAACTCTCCTAAGCCAATTAGCCAAAACCTTTGCCAAAATCTCATACAGGCTACCAATCAAACTGATCGGTCTGAAATCCCTAAGCAAGATGGCATCTTCTTTCTTAGGGTTCAATGCTATGAACGAAGCACCTAACTCCTTTGCTATTGCACCATTAGAATGAAATTCATTAAAGAATACAAACAATTCATCCTCTAACAAACTCCAAAACTATAGAAAAAATGCGATGGGAAAACTATCTAGGCCCAGCGCATGATCACCATCCATCCCAAACACAGCTGATTTAATTTCTTCTTTAAAGAAAGAAGCCTCGAGAGAAGACACACTCTGAAAAAAGAGACATTTGAAAGTAGCACCATCAAACCGAGGTCAAACTCTTCTTTCATTCGTATAAAGTTGTTGAAAAAAGTGAATAATCTCTCTTTCTATATCTGATTTAGTCTCCCAAATTCTTCCTCTAGAATCAGTAACAGTGATTGTTGGCATTTGTGATGGGGCCCACTTGTGTTTACATGTGGGTGGACCCCACTCAAAAAGATACACCCCTCACAACGAGTGTCATGGTGTTATGGATAAGAATGGCCTGAGTTTTATCAAACTCTCTATCTCTTTATCATATCTACATTCAAATTCCAATTAAGAGAGATTGATCTAATACTTTATCCTAATTATCTCTCAATTCGAATTTGAATAAAGAGCTTATCACCCATTAGCCAAAGGGCTATATATATATAGACATGAGAGATATCAGTTGGAATTACTTTCAACAATTCATCTTCTTTCCACTAGATCTACAATTCTCCATTATCATTTTCTACATTTAGGGTGTCCATCCTTGCCCTTGGATCTTAAAGAGTGAATCATACGTGACAGATCTCTGATAGACAGTCACAAATCTCCACACCAGTGTCTTATTCAAGCCGACGCTGTCCTTATCGCATTTGTAGCAGCTAGCTCTTACAGATCCGTGCTTCCACTGCATCTACGACTATCATTGGTATTAGGGCTTTTATTGGTGCGCTCACGCGAAGATTGGATTCATTTTGGTTACGAATCAGGTAACCCGAAATCTTGGCAATAATATTAGATCGTGTGAAAAATTGGATGTTCATTTTTGCATGATGTAATCCCATAGTATATTTTTTATGAGAAAATATTAAAAAGTCACAAATCCATGGTGCGCCGTTGTGGATAGTGTAAGCATGTGGGCCACTGTTCCTAGCTGAACATGAGACAAAGATGCCCTTCTCCGGGGCTACAAATGCACCTAGTGCAATTGGGTTCGCATAGAAGGAGTCTTCTGGGAACTGAAAGAGCACCTAGGGCCAATGTACAAGTCCGAGAAGGGGGGGGGGGTGGGGATGGGGGGGGGGGGGGGGGGAGAATAGGACTACGAAATTTCATACCCACTTTTTCATTTATTAAACAAGATGACAAAGAAACTAAGTGATGTGAAGACAAGGTGTGCATAAAATAATGCTCAAAACTATATCAAGACATTGAGACAAGCAACATGAGGAGATGTACACAAATTTATAGTGGTTCGGACCATATGTCCTACATCCACTCACAAGGGTCACAAAAGTCCCTTGGTTCCACTATGATGAATCAAAACTACACAAGTAATGACATCAATCACATACACAAGGTAATTTTGGTAACGAGGTTCGATCACACAGATCTAATCCCCCACATACATTTTAGAGTGGATGAATCACACATATTCACACCACTATCATAAAATACACAAGTTGTAGATGTTGATGAGAAGAAGAACACTTGCCCTTGATGATGACTGGAAGTGTTCAATGAAGCTTCACCTGTAGTTGTAGCTTTAACCTCTTGAAGCAAGCTTGGTGTTGACGTTGATCCATCATTGTGTTGCACAACCAAGGTTTAAGAGGTTAGGGTTCTAGGGTAGCATGAATCTATTCTATTTGAGAATCAACCTAGAAGCCTTTCTTCCATTCACACTTATATTGAGGCTAAAGATAGCTCATACATTTTCTAGATAAGGTACAAGTGTGTTTGGAAGAGGGTTTAAGAGCTTAGAAAGGATAAGAAGAAATAGGACATGAAAGCTCTCAATACTGTGCTCTTCCCAGTGCAAAACGAACTCCAGAAATATATAGTAAAGTTCCCAACGGCTAGTTATGGCAGCTAGCCTCTTGGCAGTTTGGCTAGCCTCATTTCAATTGTTCTAAGGTAACGGCTATATTTTCTAATTCGGTCAGCTCGCGGTTAGCCGTCGGAGGCCTTGGCGGCTAGCCGTGAAGTGACCGCTGGGTGACCGAATTCACAACCCAGAAACATGATGCATACTGGAAAAGTAACCGTGAAATTCGGTTGCTTGGCGGTTAGCCACAAGGTAACCGCAGGGTGGCCGAACTCCCTTAACAACAGAGGGTTTGCATTTTGGAAATGTAACCCGATAACTCGGTTACCTGGCGGTTAGCCGCCAGCACACATGGCGGTTAACCGAATGGTAACCGCTGGGTGACTGAACCAAATTTATCAGAAAGCTGCATACTGGAATTGAAATTAAGGGATTTCAGTTACCTGGCTGGCGGTTAGCCGCTTCTTGCAAAGAGGCTAGCCGCCAGGTGACCGAAAGGTCACCGAACCTCTTATTTCTAGATAGAACTGAATGAGAATAAAAGAGTTTGAGAACAAGATTTAAACCAAGGCTACCAAGGGTCCTAGGGTCCAGAGAAGAAATGGATTTGGGTCCGAAATACCTGAGATGGTTGGCACACACAATGAGATTATCTTGACGAATCCGGGGCCATCCAAAAGCTAGAAGAATCTCTTAAAATAGATCTTCCTTGACACACTTCGAGAGAAAAGGCCTCCGGAACACATTGGCACGGAATTGACAATATAAAAACATCGATCACAGAACTGTGACACTAACAGGAACCCCAGGGACAATGACATGAGATCAACACCATCGGCAATTGCCCGATCCATGCCGGCTAACACTTCAGTTGATGCTAACTCAAAACTGTCTGTGAAAAGCAAGACTTTGTACATAACAACCCTGGCCATGGGTGCAATGCCGATGGCAGTGCCTGGGGTATAGCTAAAGTAGTCCATGGGAGAATCATAGTCGTCGATTGTAGAGATATTTAGGCTGTGTTCTTTGAGCCCTTTGCTGAAAGAGCGAGCTCCAATAAGCTTCTGGTTGCAGTTGGAAGAGTTGAACTCAATGCCTGCCTCACACGCACCCTTCCATCTTGCCGGCACATCTGAGTAATTTTTGGATTTGAGTCTATTTTCAATAAGATTTATTCCCTTAAAAGGGACCTAATAGTGTGGCCGCTGGACACATGTATGGTTTGAGGACCGTACATTATTGCAGATGTTTTTAGTTTGTTCTAAATGCCCATTATGCCGTTATGTGTATATTTGTTGTGTATTATGCAAAGGACATGCACACCAGGTCGATTCTGTTTTATAGATGGAATTTTTTTAGTTTGTCTTCTTGTTGAACATGTGAGTTCTGGACCTACTTGCTATAATCTTGGACATTTTTTTATATAGAATGAACTATATTGGAGACAGTAAGATGGCCTGACAACAGTTGGCCAATCAGGACTTGGTTCTGGATATGTATGCATATACAATTAAAAAAAAATTTGTCATTTGTTGTACTCTTTTTGCATCTTTATAATTGCATAAGCTTAAAAGTATTGAATTGCATGATGATATCAAATCACCAATGTAATTACGATAATTATTTTTGACTGCCCCCAATTAGCCCTAGGCATGAAGGGTTTTCACTACAATGTCCTAATTCTAGGAATGATTTGAGTGTAAAAAGGGCAATCGATATGTATGTGTGCGTTGCCAATGTTGTGCATTCATTGATCATCATATTTTTTTTTATCTTAATTTCTTTTTCAGTGATGGCTTCCAAAAATATCATTGCTGATCTTAGTAAGGGAGATAAGTTAGATGGTAATAACTATGATAAGTGGTACCTAGACCATGATTTACTTGTTCGATGAACAAGAGGTCACGTATACCTTGGAATCAATTAAGACCCGACCCGAATTAGCAAATGATGCTGCACCCATGCCTGCATTGAATGATTTTGAGAAATGGGATAAAGATAATCGGATTGCTCGCAACATTATGTTGAGTAGTATGCATTTTGAATTTGTTTCCACTTATAAAACTTACGGTACAGCTAAAGAGATGTGGGATGCCTTGAAAGAAGAATATGGTGAAATTACTGCTGATAAGACCCGTGTAATAACCATGGAATTCGATGTGTATAGGATGGCCCCAGGTGTAAACATCAGGGACCACCTCCGTAAAATGAGTCAAATGATTGCAGATCTTGCAAGGGAAGGAAATGTACTAACTAAGGACCAAAGGATCATTGCAGTCCTGCGATCTTTACCAGATTCTTGGTGCACGATAAAAAAATTTTGACCCACTCTGAGGCAATCAAAACTTTAAAGGATCTGTGTCGCCATCTCCAGCTCGAAGCCAAAAAATTCAAGTAGAGATCGTTGGACAAGCACTATTTGTAAAACAACAGCTTGTATCAAGGTCAAGGACTAAGGTGACCAAACGTAAACGTAAGTTTCAAGATGGGGCAGACCGCCAGAAAAAGCCTAAACAAGACCAGAATGCACCCAAATAAGACCAAAAAAAGCATCAGAAGCGTAACAAGCCCAGAGACTTAGCCAAAACTAAATGCTATAAATGTTAGGAACTTGGCCACATCGCTAAAACTTGCCCAAAGTGAAATACGGTAAACACCCGAACTTTGTCACTCTCTTTGGTTTAATCTGAAGCACTTTATGTGGATGAAAGTTCTAGTGAATGGATAATTGATTCAGGGGCAACTAAGCACGTGACAAAGGATATGAGTGGTTTTCGGGAGTTCCAGTCAATAGATGTCGATTGCAACAAGTTCTACATGGGAAATAATTCTTCAGAAGACGTATTGGGAATTAGTGATTATTTTCTTCCAACGTCTATAGGAAAAACTATGGTGCTCCATGAGATGCTTTTTGTACCTGGCATGAGGTGGAATCTCCTCTCAGTTTGTCGGCTCGCGAGGGACAGTTTTGATTTTCGTTTTACTAGGAGAGAGTTTTCATTAGAAAAAACAGTTATATTTATGCATGGGGTTTTATTGTAGGAGACCTATATGTTTTGAATTTCAATAATTCTATGGTTGGATTTTCTGATTTATTTATGATGCATGACACAAGTTCCGAATCTATGAAGTGGCAAGCTCGATTGGGCCACATAGGAAAAGATCAAATGATCCGATTGGCTAGGGAAGGACTACTTGGATCTCTCACAGAAGTACAGTTGCCCACGTGTGAATCTTATGTGATAGGCAAAGCAACAAGAAAACCTTTTTCAAAGGCGGAAAGATCCAAGCCACCCTTGAAATCATCCACTTTGACATTCGTGGACCAATGAACGTGGCTAATAGACAAGGAACTCGATATTTTATTACTTTCATTGATGATTACTCTCGTTATGGTCGTGTGTTTTTTATTTCCCAAAAAAAGGAGGCATTTCATTTTTTCAAAATTTTTACAAAAGAAGTTCAAAATAAGTTTCACAAAAACATCAAGACCCTTAGGACCGATCGAGGTGGAGAATACACTTCAGAGATTTTTAAAAGTTTTTGCATGGAAAATGGAATTTCTCGTCAACTAACTATGGCCTACACCCACAACAAAACGGAGTTGCGGTAAGACGAAATAAGACCCTATTAGACATGGTTAGATCAATGATGGCTCATGCAAATTTACCTGTCTCCTTTTGGGGAGAAGTTTTATCAACTGCAACATATATATTAAATAGAGTATCTTCTAAGTCTATTCCAAAGACTCCATATGAGTCGTGAACCAGTAGAAAACCTTCCTTGTGGGACCTACGCCTGTGGGGTTCTTTAGGGCATTTCCTTATCCTACAATTTAATAAATTGGATCGCAAGACAATTCCAAGTATCTTTGTGAGATACTTTGAATTGTCAAAAGGATATGTTTTAGTCCATGAGGATGTCAATGTTAGATTAATTGTAAAAGAATCTCGTGACGTAGATTTCTTTGAGTTTCAATATATTGAAAAGAAGAAGACAAGGGTGTCCATTGAACTATTTGAAATGAATGACTTCTCCTACCAAGGGGAGCCAACACCACTTCCTAGTCTTAGTGGGAGAGATCCTATGGAGTCACAGGCAAGTGGGAGTGATCATGATGCCCTTCGTCGTTCTTCTCGTGGATTAATTCCAAAGAAGTATTTTAAAATTGAGGGAACTTCTTATGCATACATTGTAATTGCCGAGGACGAACCACGTTCTTATAAAAAAGCAATGGAATCGGTAAACTCGAAGGAATGGATGCTCGCGATGAATGATGAGATCAACTTTATCCATAAGAACCATGTATGGGATCTTGTGGATCTTCCCAGGATAGGAAAGTCATTACAAATAAATGGGTTTTGAAAATTAAGCGAAAAGCTGACGGTTCCATTGGCAAATTTAAAGCTAGGCTTGTGGCGAAGGGGTTCACATAGAAAGAAGGTGTGGATTATGAAGAAACTTTCTCCCCTGTGGTGAGATTTTCTTTTGTCCGCATGATCTTATCTATTATGGCCCACATGGATTTAGAACTAGACCAGATGGATGGTAAGACCGCTTTTTTAAACGGTGATCTTGAGGAGGAAACATACATGAAACAACCGATAGAATATGTGGAAAAAAGCCATGAGGATAAAGTTTGTAAACTCCATAAATCTATCAATGGACATAAATAATCCTCGAGACAATGGTACAAAAAGTTCCATAATACAATCATGTCAAATGGTTTCTCCATGTGTTATGAAGATCATTGTGTTTATATTAAGTGATCTAAACATAAATTTGTGTTGTTATCTCTTTATGTTGATGATATTCTTTTGGCTTGCAATGATATTGGATTTGTAATTGAGACCAAAGCTTGGTTGTCAACTGTTTTTGAAATGAAAGATTTGAGTGAGACTGAGTTCATTTTGGGGGTTAAAATTTCATGGAATCGTACAAAACACATTCTTTGCCTATCCCAAACAACTTACATTGAGAAGATTTTAGAGAAATTTAAAATGGTTAATGTTGGTCCCGTTGAGAACTCGATTGATAAGGGTTGCGAAGTAAGTATAATGCAATGTCCTCAAACCGATGCTGAAATAGAAAGAAGGGCTTCCATACCCTATGCCAGTGTTGTAAGAAGTTTAATATATGTTATGTTGTGCACTCGCCCCGATATTTGTTATGTGGTTGGGTTGGTTAGTCGATTTCAAAGTAACCCAGGTATTGCTCATTGGAATGTCGTCAAACGAATCTTCCGATATTTAAAGGGCACAAAAGATATGATGCTTTGCTATCACGGTGGTGGCTTGAGTTTATTAGCATACAGTGACTCATCCTTTTCGGATGGTCCCGACAACGACAAATCCACATCGAGATATGTGTTCTTACTGGGCGGGGGCGGGGGTGGCATTTCATGATCCAGTAAGAAGTAGGAGTGTACAGTCATGTCGACCACGGAGGCCGAATATGTTGCTTCAGCACTGGTAGCCATGGAGGCCATATGGATTTGCCATTTTCTGTTGGATTTAGGACTAGTATCCATTGCCCGTAATCCCATCCATTGAGAACAGATAGTACAACTGCTATATGCTTGGAAAAAGACCCCTAGCTTCATCAGAGTGCAAAACATATGAAACCAAAAGAGAAGCAAAAGAGATAGCAATATCTCATGTGCCATCTTTGGAAATGATTGCTGACCCGATGTCCAAACCTTTGGCGCGAGAACTATTCGTTATTCATGTAAGGCATATGGGAATGCAATATATGAAATCCTTTTATTCAGTGGGAGTGTATTGGACTTATTTTAATAAAAGTTTTTGGTTATATGCGTGTTATATTCTTTTTATTCATGTATGTGCATATACTTTACATTGGCAACATGCACAATAAGCATGTGTATTAGATGCACATGTGGCACCAAACATGTGAGGTCATCCACTCGCACGGATAAAGACCACCCTTGATGTCTTAGTGACTGATAGGATGAGGTGCATGCATTTGTATGATATGCTGATTAGGCCAGTGTAGATCTTATTGGTGCGTACAGATGTATGGAATGCTGACTCAGTCTTGTGTGCATTGGGGGTGATGTGGATCATAAGACTGAATGAGACTTAGCATTAGTCGTCGGACAAACCACACCCTAATAAGTCTGATAGCCTATTTTAAAGCCAAGTGCGATTGTGTTTATGACGATCTGCTTGTGCAGTAGTGAATCGTATGCTAATGCATTTTCACACTGCGACGCGTGTCTATAGACATGCGTGTTTATGGACCTACCTACAAGCAATAGGATAATACCGTAGAATCATGTTTGTTGTGCGAGAGTTAGTCCCGTAGGTGACTCTTGAGCTTGGAGTTGATTATTGTGTGAACCAATTCCTGAGGCTCTTGGGCCCTTATACCAGCCTCTACGTTGGAAAGATGAGATCAATGATGCTACTTTAGCTGCGGTTCTGCCACGGTGACATAGGAGCCTACAAGCCGCTATCCTAGGAAAGCCACTTGGTTGATTCTGACCCTCGTAAGTCCATGAGAAGACCCCTTGACATCACACTCTAGTTTATACGTGCCTACAATACTTATTAGCCCGGGCTATATCTAGTTTTTGAAAATTTTAAGACAATTTTTTGTTAAATATATATATATATGTATAAATATGTTATCTATATTACTAAAAGGATGTACTCTTCATCACATGAAGACACTTGTCTTCCCTTACATGAAGACACATGTCTGCCTTCATCAACCCACATGTCGTGTAATGCACTCTCTCGACTCTCCACTCTCCTCCAAACAAACTTTTGCATAACTTCCTCAAAAAAATCTCTCCACTCTCCACCAAACAAACTTCTGCATAAAATGTTTGCAGGAAACATCTTCCATGAAATCAATCTCCGAAGGATATTGGTCCCACATGGATGATCCGATCTCATCATCTGGTCCATTCTTCGAGCCGGACATGGTGGGGCGACCTTAGATATGTAGACCCTTAAGAGCTGAGCCCCGTTTGGTCCACTATCCAGCAACCCAAAGGGGCTAACGGCCTTGAGAATGAAAAAGGGTTTTTCCTTCTTTTTTTTTTAGGACCATGGGGCCATGTGGGTCATTGATTTCAGATCTGGACCATAGATCATGAGAAGGGGGCCTGGGGGACTTTATTGGTGGGGTCTGATCTGGGTTATGATCAGTGGAGCCCACATTTTTTTTGGCAACTTTTAGCACTCGTGCGAGGAGTCCTGTATAGGGACTTCCTATTATAGAACGTTGCAAATGGGAAAGAAGAGATAAAGGGTTTTTTCGGTGGTCTGAGGGAGTATTGGAAATTGTAGATCTTTTGCCCTGAGCACCTTTTTTTCTTTAATCGACACAGTTTTTCTTTTCCTTATGTTTTATTGAAGAATTTAATCGCCTCTTTTATTGGTTGTTGTAGAATTTATTAGTTATTATAAATATTATCTATATCTCTAAGGGAATGTATTCTCCCTTCAAATGATATCAAATGAGAAATAATTGTAGGATTTATTAGTTATTATAAATATTATCTATATCTCTAAGGGAATGTATTCTCCCTTCAAATGATATCAAATGAGTACATCAACATTATTTTATTTGTGAATTATTAAATAAATGACATTTGCACATATAGTTACAATTGATATAAATCGATGAGAAAATGTCAATGGCTCTGCACAAGTTATGAAAGAGTCTTTCTTTCTTTTGTGAAAAGAAATTAATCAAGTGGTTGGATCACAAGCAATCGGGTCACTGGTTGCTATAACTAACAATAATGATACACCAAATTGGATCGTGAAACTGGGTCACTTTTGACCCAGGGTAAATGATTAGTGTTTGGTTGGAGAAAAATGAGGAGGGCATCACTGATTTACCCTGGCCAATAAAAAACACGGAAATAGCAGGAAATAGTGATTAGTCACAATCCTATTCGGGTCAATCAGGTGAAAATAGGGATCATCCTAAGTTATTAGGATGAGGGTAATATTTGATTGATCATCCTTTATTATATGACCATCAGGGTCACATATTAACTGATGATTTATCCTTGATGGGGTCAATCATCTTAAGGAGGGATATTATTTCCTCCCTGACTGACTAAATCAACTAATTAAGATGATTAGCTAGAAATGATTTACGGACTTGATAAATGATCATCTTATTTTGTAGCAAAATAAGTGGATGAACTGTTACAACGTCAAATCATTTTGTTGAATGATCATTTTGGGATAAATGTCATTCTGGAAACTCATACAGACAAAAAAAGTCAAATAATCACTTTGAAAAGAAATAAGCCAATTATTTCTATAATCATTTATGATCATTTTGCCCGTCATAATTAATAATTTACAGAATGATCATTTTATAAATGATCATATATGGTTATATTGGAAATTATCATTGACCAAATAATGGTTGAATAATAAAAAACACGGAGATAGCGGGAGCCGGTGATTAGTCACAATCCTATTCGGGTCAATCAGTTGATAATAGGGATCATCCTAAGCTATTAGGATGAGGGTAATATTCGACTGATCATCCTATATTATATGACCATCAGGATCATATATTAACTAATGATTCATCCTTGATGGGGTCAATCATCTTAGGGGGGGGGGTATTATTTCCCCCCCGACCGACTAAATCAGCTAATTAAGATGATTAGTTAGAAATGATTTACGGACTTGATAAATGATCATCTTATTTTGTAGCAAAATAAATGGATGAACTGTTACGACGTCAAATCATTTTGTTGAATGATCATTTTGGGATAAATGTCATTATGGAAACAAAAACATAAAAAATAAGTCAAATAATCACTATGAAAAGAAATAAGCCAATTATTTCTATAATCATTTACGATCATTTTGCCCGTCATAATTAATAATCATAATTAACAATTTACAGAATGATCATTTTATAAATTATCATATATCATTATATTGGTAATTATCATTGACCAAATAATGGTTGAATAATCATAATAACCATTATTTGTGGACCGATAACAAATTGGTAATAAGCGTATATACATAGTAAAAAAACTAGCTTATAATGATAAATTAATCAAGTAGTTGGGTCACTAGCAACCGGGTCACTGGTTGCTATAACTGTCCATAACAATACACCAAATTGGACTGTGAAACTGGGTCACTTTTGACCCAATTGGTGAAGATAGGGGCTTGATGGCCAAGGAACATATTGACGATGGGGGATTGTGGGACCCCATGGCCCACTAGATGAAGCATCGAGACCACAAACCCTAAGGAGGATTCCTGGTCGAACAAGGAGAACCTGGACCCAAGTGAGGTGGGCCTTGTTTGGAACATTATCCACTAGATTTTCATGTTTCTGGCATGAATTTAACGAAAACAGGTAGAAGGTCCACAACTGTTGTGGGAACCACTACCTAAGTCAATCAGGGTTTTGAGACCCACATCTTGAAGATGCCCAAGGACGACCTGAATGGTGGTGGTCCCATTTGGCCCGGGCCTCATCTGCCCAAATATCTAGAAGCTTCAATTTTATTAACCATAAGCCTTACATTCTTTTAATATTGTTGAGACTGTGGGGCCAATAAAGATGTCTGATGGTGAATCCAATCCATTAAGAGTAAGCCTATTCCCAGGCGACATTAGACATTAGGTCTGATCATGGTTTGCTCCAGTGGGACCCACTGGATTTTACATTAATAGGTTTAAACATAAACCGTTTGGTTGTTTTATGTTTATTTTATGTTCTGTAGTTTAAGATTAGTTCTGAAAAGGGTTTCATAATTGAGAAAAACCTGGATTTTGGTGTAGAAATATTAAATAACTTCTTACTTTGATGAAGTGAAGTTTTGAGAATTATGGTTAACTGTGATTAGTTATGATTAATTGTGATTAATTATGATTAACTGTGATTAATCCTTTAAACTGTGAGCAATTAACTTTATGTTTATAATAAATTGTGGGCCACCCCTATATCACTCAATATTATTACGATAAGAAAGAGAGAAAGAGAAAGAAAGAAAGACCCTGGAAATAAGTAAAATACCTCCCCCTAGCAATACAATAGATTAAGGGGAAAAAAGAAAGAAAGAAAGGAACGGAACGCAACCCCTAGGATAGAATCATGAGTGCCAAGAAAATCATAATGGAAGGTGTCTCCTCTCATTGAAACAACCTCACATTTCCACGGGTGGATTGTCTATTAAGGAATCATTTGTATGTGTGACAATTGATTCCTCAACTATGGATTGTGGGTGGCTTTTAGGTTTTTTTTATATATAATTTCATATGTGTGATAGTTTTTTTTTTCTCTGCGATTCCTCACCTGAGACCTACAATTGATTCCTTAATATACTAATCTCATGATATCCTATTGGAAGCAGAAGTGGGCCACATGCATAGTGAGATACACTAAAATTTATCATTTTTAGAATTAAATGTATCATTTTTAAACAATTACTATATCACTTATTGAGATGGTTTTGGCTTTGACGAACGGTGAGATGGTGTTGCCACGCTAAAAAAAAAACGCCACCTCAACTTTCTTCCTTCCTACTTTCCATTTAAATTGATTCTCAACCCCTAAAATCTCTCTTCTATAATTATCTTCTCCAAAACCATTAATCTTTGAGGGATGGATAAGGGGATGAGATAATCTAGTGGAGTTGACAAAAAAAAAAAAAGCCTCGACACACTTGCTCCCATCCTATCCTAAATTTTAGGATTAGTGATAATCCAAGCTTAATGACAAATTATCTCAATGTCGTTTCATCTTTTCCGTTTCTAGCATACTGATCAAACCCTCATCTAAGATCTAATCTCTCCATCCTAAATCTCCCCATTATGGTTTCCATAAACCTACATAGAAATGTGTGCGCCCCCACACATTTCTATTATGGAAAAATGGAAGCTTAGATTTTATGTGGCTGTTGTAAATGTTTTCTATAAATTTTATTGGAATGGATTGTGCGAGGTCCACCTCGCACGGGTCCACCACCTACTAGGTCACCCATAGGTTCTCCTTCAGATCCACGGATCAGATGGGTCATCGGGGGGGCCACCTGGGTCCCAATATCAACGCAAGAAATTAAATCTCCCAAATAATGACTTAAACTTAAAAGAAATAATAATAAATTCCCAATTATTAACTGTTTCCTAAAATACGTCCTCTCATTCTCTCTGATCAGACGATGGATGGTGGGCAAAACAGGGCCCACCTCGTACGGGTCCATAACCTAATGGGTCGCCGGTGGCTCCTCCTTCGGATCCACGGATCGGATGGGTCATCGGGTGGCCCACCTGGGTCCCGATATCAACGAAAGAAACTGAATGGCTCAAACAATGACTGAAACTTAAAAAAAATTCCGATTCTTAACTGCTTCCTTAAATACGTCCTCCCTCTCTCTGATCAGACGCTACATGGTGGGCCTTGTATGGGTCCACCACCAATGGGTCGTCGGTGCGTCCTCCTTTTGGATCCACGGATCGGATGGATCATCCGGTGGCCCACCTAAATCCCGATATCAAAGCAAGAAACTGAATGACCCAAACAATGACTGAAACTTATAAAAAAATCATGCTTCTTAACTACTTCCTAAAACACGTACTCTCCCTCTCTCTGATTAGACGCTGGATGGTGGGCCAAACAGGGCCCACCTCGCACGGATCGGATGGGTCATCCAGTGGCTCACCTGGGTCCCGGTATCAATGCAAGAAAATCAAGCGGAACAGCTGTATGGCCCAAACAATGACTGAAACTTAAAAAGAAATCTCACTTCTCAATTGCTTCCCAAAATAAGTCCTCTCCCTCTCTCTGATCAGACGCTGGATGGTGGGCCAAACAGGGCCCAACTCGCACGGGTCCACCACATAATGGTTCTCCGGTGGGTCCTCATTCAGATCCACGGATCGGATGGGTCATCCGGTGGCCCACCTGGGTCACGGTATCAATGCAAGAAATTGAATGGCCCAAACAATGACTAAAACTATTTAAAAAAAAACAGACTTCTTAACTACTTCCTAAAACACATACTCTCCCTCTCTCTGATCAGACGCTGGATGGTGGGCCAAATAGGGTCAAGGTGGACTGTGCATAGCACGGGGTGTTTCTAGTTTTATAAAAAGAAATGTTTCTAAAGTTTTTTTTTTGCTCGATAAGTTGAATAAGCACATATGTTGGTTGAACACGACTCAAGGATATGAGTTAATATTGGATATTAACTCATATCCAATCCGGTGTGCTCATGCAGTGTCTAGGGCAGGCTGATGTGTCGGTGAGTTGGTGTATTCAAATTAGATGGTGACTTAGTTTACATTCTCTCCATGAATAGGCATCGTGGAGGTCCCACTCTTCAGGTCCATTTTTACTTAGTAGAATTTTATGATGGAAATTAGTGATCTAATGGGATGAATCTTGTTCGGTACGAGTGGGAGATGTTGACATTTGTGATGGGGCCCACTTGTGTTTACATGTAGGTGGACCCCACTCACAAATATACACCCCTCACAAGGAGTCTCATGGTAACATGGATAAGAATAGTCTGAGTTTTATCCAACTATCTATCTTTTATCATATCTACATTCAAATTCAAATTGAGAGAGATTTATTTAATACTTTATCCTAATCATCTGTCAATTTGAATTTGAATAAAGATCTTATCACCCATTTATTGGAAATAGGTGGGCCTCGTTGATAGATTTTCAAAACTTTTGACTCACTTGACTCAGGGATCAAGTACCCATAATACCATAAACACCATCCAGAAGGCTATAAAACCAAATCCAGGATCCATGTCCTCAATCTCAGCCATCATGATCAGTAAATAAACCTATCAAGAAGACAGAACAGCAGCCAACAAGTATCCATAAAAATCTACAACATGCAAGGAATTAGATTATACCTTTGGAGCTCGATTGTGCTCTAATGGAGAAGTTGCGTCTTTGTTTGCTGATGAAGCTCTTTCACTTATCAAATAAGAATCTCCAAGACCTATTGATCTTCCACGCTATGACCCGTTTATTAGCTCTCTTTTCTCAAGAAGATGGGTGGGATCTCCAAGAGAAAACTCCACTAGAAACTCCAAGGAACTAGAAGAGAACTAGAAGAGAGAGAAGGGAAGGAGATTTGTGCAACTCTTGCATTAAAGAACCTTGGGCGTGAAACAACATTATTGGACGTTCAAGAGGGGTGTTAGTCCTCTATTTAAAGTCCTCAAGTCTCCTCTTGTTCCTCTCTTACTAATTGTATTAGAAGTCTGTCTTCCACACTAATTAGTAACTTACTATTACCACTATTAGAAGTCTCACTTCAAATAGAAATAGTAACTTTCTAATTCCTTCATTTTAGAGTTAAAGTAGAATTAGCATCTTTCTAATATCTTGAGCTAGCGTGGGGACCACTAGGGATTCCTTAGAAAGCTGGCTGTAACTGGGACACCGCGACCCCACATCTCATGTGCAATCCGGGCCCACAGTTAATTGCAAATAACACCACTATATAAATGCAATTGAACTCCAGTCTTAGGAATAAATTATAATGAAGACCCTAAACTTCCACATTACCACAAGTAGGCCCCTCCATCATTATCCATGGATCAATTGGAATAAATTTGTCCCATCCAATCTTAGATCCACATCTTATTATCCTTGAGCCCCAATTAATCACAGTGATCATCAGTACCATCCAATTAACTCTTAATCGAGATAGGTGCACACTTACTAATGATAAATCCATTAATTGGCACAAGGGGATAATATAGATGGATTCCATCTTGACCATGGGATGTTCCCACAGTCCTACTACCACGTAACCAAGACACTGAGGTGTTGGCCTCACTCATTGGTTACTCAAAGCAAATGAATAGATAGAAACTTGAGTTCATCAATGTCTCAGAATTGAGAGCCTATTGCTAGGGAATTATGAGAACAAACCTTAAAATCGAGACAGTATTCATAAGGTGCTTCTCATGGTCTTTCAATACATTCAATGTACCAACACTATGATCCAGAATCTTTCATTCTGATGATCGAGGACAAATCACACTCTCACATAGTGATCAAAGTACTGCAACCTTATCAGATAAGATGCCCAGTCTCAGCATTGGTTGTGAAGATATTTTTAAGCATAAGATTTGTGACACATGTCTCCCGTATGTGGATCTCATCCATATACATATATCACATCTAATATACTAATTGGACCCGGTTCATCTCATGAACCATTATGTCATATGTATTGGTTATGTGCATTAAGTAATAAAACATCATTCATCTCATGAAAGGAAAGCATGATTTTATTGATAAATAAAGAAATTAATCAATTTATTACATCAACTGATGGATTGAGACCATACAATCTAACACCATTAGCCAAAGGGCTCTATATATAGACATGAGAGATATCAGTTGGAATTACTTTCAAAAATTCATCTTCCTTCCGCTAGATCTACAATTCTCTATCATCATCTTCTACATCCAGGGTATCTATCATTACCCTTGGATCTTAAAGAGTGAATCATACGTGACTGATATCTTGTAGACAGCCACAGATCTCCACACCAGTGTCTGATTCAAACCGACGTTGTCCTTATCGCATTTTGTCGCGACCCCGGACCGGGCCCGAAGGAATAATCCGGGATCGGGACACTAATGATGATGATAATAGTGTGGTGTGAGAATGGTTAATGATGTACATTTATTTAATTTCCCACAGGTGTCCGCGGTGAGGATTATCACAACCATATATAAACATTTCTATTAAGTGCGGAAGCGTGTAGCAAATCAAATTAATAATTCAAGTCATGCCACAAGATAATAATGCATGTATAACCAAGTATCAGAATGAGCAATGATCATTAGCATGTTACCCAAAAGTAAGGCTAAAGTTTAAACAAAAGATCATTTAGTTACATTCCTAAAAAATAGAGGCCAACAAAGGCCAATACATCTTAAAATATAATCCCAAAAGAATGAGTTATCCACAACTCCCAAAATGAATCGCATCTCGAGACAACCGAATGTCTAAATGACATCATCGGCGCGCCACTCAACTAACTGTTGCGGTTCTCCGACCGCCTCCTCGTGCTCCACCTCGGGATAACCAACAAAGGGACCTGAGTACCAAAGAGTGTGTCAAACACGACGGTTTGGTAAATGGGTAAAATACAATGACAATATGATAATAAATGAATTTACCTTCAAAAGCATTTAAACCTGTTTAAATAACAATTTCTATAAACGAGATAAAACATTTATTCAAATACAAGTATGCATTATAAAACATGTACAGGTAACCAAGGAAACGGGGAAACGAGCAAGATCGCAACCACACGAAGCTAAGTCCTCTATCACTAAAGTGACAGAGCAATAACTAGGCACTGATCTTAGTCACTCGAGGTGAGGAGAAACAGTGGATCTTATAAATACATATACATATACTATACATGACCACGGTAGCGAGCCGGGCATCGGGAACTACAGCAGCAATCTGCGGCATCGGGATAAGACCACGGTAATAACCGGGTAGTGGGATCTAAATTGCAGCTGGCGGGACAAGAGGGGGATCTCCAAGTCGGTGGATCAGACCAACATGGTTATCCAAGCTTAGTGGTGCCAACTAATAGGTCAAATAACAAATCGAGACATATGCAAGTAAATCAAGTACAATAAATAAATTGGGAGGACATGGGTGCTCAAGGAAACACTGTCGTTTCATGTCGTGCAATGCACTTCAAGACAAGTAACTATCATAAGTGTAATTCAATGTTTTTGGGAAAACAAGGCATGTAGTATAAATCTCGGGATCGATAAAGTACAATAAACAATTGAAATCTCAGGTAAAGTATCGGGTTCAAGATTTATTTGAAGTGAATAGGGATCCCGTATGTCGATCAAATAATAATTTGGTACTCTTTGAGTTTGGGGACATTCCGGGCTCCTTATACACTTTGAATCTTCAAAACATCGGATGACATCTTCGTGATATGGTTTCTTTCTCAGATGGCCTCATACAATGCCTAGTGAATCTCCTTTGACCGACAAATCTGAGCGAGGAGCTCTCCGGAAGGGTTGTCTGGGTAATTTCGGTTACCTTGCGGACAGATGGCGGTTAGCCGCCGTTGGATTCGGTGGTTAGCCACTGGCTGACCGCGGTTGGCCTAACAGAAAGACATGTTACTAGAATTGTAACCGAAATGGTTCGGTTGGCTGGCGGTTAGCCGCCGATGGGTTCGGCGGTTAGCCGCTTGCTAACCGTGAGGCTAACCGTGTTTTCAGGAGGAAAATGTTGCTCTCTGGAAAAGTAACTGCGACTGTTCGGCTAGCTGGCGGCCATGCCTCTAGTAACGGCAAAGGATCAACAAAGCTTGGCCACCATCATCTATTAGATTGTATGGTCTCAATCCATCAGTTGATGTAATAAATTGATTAATTTCTTTATTTATCAATATAATCATGCTTTCCTTTCATGAGATGAATGGTGATTTATTACTTAATGCACATTACCAATACGTATGACATAATGGTTCATGAGATGAACCGGGTCCCATTAGTATATTAGATGTGATATATGTATATGGATGAGATCCACATACGGGAGATATGTGTCACAAATCTTATACTTAAAATATCTTCACAACCAGTGATGAGATTGGGCATCTCATCTGACAATGTTGCAGCACTTTGATCACTATGAGATAGTGTGATTTGTCTCGATCATCAGAATGTAAGATTCTGGATCATAGTGCTGGTACATTGGATGTATTGAAGGACCATGAGAAGCACCTTATGAAATACTGTCTCGATTTAAGGACTGCTCTCATAATTCCCTAGCAATAGGCTCTCAATCCTAAGACATTGATGAACTCAAGTTTCTGTCTATTCATTTGCTTTGAGTCACCAATGAGTGAGGCCAACTGTAGGTCAACACCTCGGTGTCTTGGGTATGTGGTAGTAGGACTGTGGGAACATGCAATGATCAAGATGGAATCTATCTATATTATCCCTTTGTGCCAATTAATGGATTTATCATTGGTAAGTGCGCACCCATTCCAATTAAGAGTTAATTGGAGCGGTACCAAATTATCACTATAATTAATTGGGGCTCAAGGATAATAAGATGTGGATCTAAGATTGGATGGGACAGATTTATTCCAATTGATCCATGGATAATGATAGAGGGGCCTACTTGTGGTAATTGGGAAGTTTAGTGTCTTCATTGTAATTTATTCCTAAGACTGGAGTGCAATTGCATTTATATAGTGGAGTTATTTGCAATTAACTATGGGCCCGGATTGCACATGAGATGTGGGATCGCGTGTGGCAGTTGAAGCCAGCTTTCTAAGGAATCCCTAGTGGTCCCCACGCTAGCCCAAGATATTAGAAAGATACTAATTATAGTAGAACTCTAAAAGGAAATAGAAAGTTACTATTTCTATTTGAAGTGAGACTACTAATAGTGGTAATAGTAAGTTACTAATTATTAATGGAAGAGAGACTTCTATTTTAATTAGTAAAAGAGGAAGTTACTAATCATATTTGAAGTAAGACTTCTAATTGTGATTTAGTAAGTAACTAATTGTTTTGGAAGTAAGACTTCTAATTGTGATTTAGTAAGTAACTAATTGTTTTGGAAGTAAGACTTCTATTTCAATTAGTAAGAGGAGGTTGCTTGAGTGCTATAAATAAGAGGAGAAGTGCCTTGGACGTCACTATGCATTATTCCATCTTGGAATTCACGCCCAAGATCCCTAGTGCAAGAGTTGCACACCTCTCCTCCTCTCCCTCTTATAGTTTCCTCTAGGGTTTTTCTTTTGGAGATTCCACCATCTCCTTGAGAAAACAGAATCTGATACGGGTCATAGCGTGGAAGATCAAAAAGTGTTGGAGATTCTGATTTGATTAGTGAAGGTGTTCATCATCAAAGAAAGAACTCAAATTCTCCATTAGAGCACTACAAAGCTCCAAAGGTATATTTACATCCTTGTATGTTGTGGATTTCGTGGTTGCATGTTTAGGTGTTGTTTTCTATCTTCTAGATAGGATATATTGTTGTACATGGTTTATGAGTTTGAGGGATTACATCTTGGATTGGGTTAGTTGCCTTCTAGATAATTGATCCCTGCATCAAGTGGGTCAAAAGTTTTTGAAACCTGTCTGGAAGGCCCACCTATTTTCCAACATCATCGACGACCCCCTGTCGAACTAGTTCCAGGGGAAGTTTGATGGGATAGGCATGGAACGATCTGTAACTCAGACAGGTTCGTCGGCAAAGGGGGTGACAACACCTCTTCAACAAAGCGCTCCTCCACTGGAGCACACCCAATAGAGTGTTGTCTTGCTGGAGACTCCCCTACGGAGCGAAAGTTCCAACAGCAGCCGGGTCTCGTCATTTCCTCCACCAAGTGGGTCGTAACAATGATAATGATGAAGATCCGTACCTTGTTGATACCAATGCCCGCAGCCGCGGCCCTTGCATCTTTCAATCAAGCTTCACTGCTAGCTAGCAAGCTTCGAAAGAACCTCCTTCGGATCCCCATAGTCACTGTGAAAGCACTGATCGATAGGGTGAACCAAGACAAAGCTAGAGCTCAAGCTCACAAGAATTTTAAATCCCTGGCGGGACCCCTCCCTCAGAAAAGAGAATGGAAACGGTTCCTTGACTCGCCATACCAATCTTAATCCTCAAGTCCTGGTTCGGTGATAGCACTAGCCACAGCTCGGACAGCTCCAACCGCGACGCTTCGGCAGTGGCCTCGGCAACATCACCACCCACGACTTAGGTAGAAGCGCAACCCAACAGGAGTTTCAGCTACGACTTCGGTGACAGCACCAAACCACTGCTTAGCTCCTTCACCTGCTAGCTCCAGCAGCGGCCTTGGTGATAGCACTAGTTGCTGCTCGGACAATCTCGACCTTGATAGCTCCAACAATGGCCTCGGTGATAGCACTAGCCTTAGCTCGGACGGTTCCGGTCTTCAGAGCTTTAGCAGTAGCCTCGGTGACAGCACTAGCCTCTGTTACACAGCTATAACGTCAGGCCTCGGTGACAGCACTAACCTTGACTTTCAGAGCTCCGGCAAAGGTCTCAGCTCGGTGACAGCACCAGCATGGAAGAGACCACAACTCAGTTACAGAACCAGCTACAACGTATCGCAGTTATGGGACTCGACAAAAGTCTCAGCTCGGTGACAGCACCAGAATGGAAGAGACCACAACTCGGTTACGAAATCAGCTGCACAGCGTCGCAGTTATGGAACTTAACAAAAGTCTCAGCCCGGTGACAGCACCAGCGTAGGAGACTACAGCTCGGTTACAGAACCAGCTGCAAATCATCGTAGTTATGGAACTCGACAAAGGTCTCAGCTCGGTGACAACACCAGCATAGAAGAGACCCAGTTGGGTTACGGAACCAGCTACACAGCGCCCAGTTGTGGAACTCGGCCAAATTCTCGGCTCGGTTACAGAACCAGCCGACCTGGTCACGAGACCAAACAAGCAACACGCCAAGTTATGGAACTCGACGGCTATCCTAGTTCGGTTATGGAACCAGCTATGCAGTTGAAGGACCTGATCACCTCCTATCAGAAACTAGTTCGGTTGCGGAACCAGCTATGAGTTTTCTACCTCTAAAGGTGCAGGTACCTCTCAAAGTTATTTAAACTTCAGCGCGATTTGAATTCCGGTTGTTAAACCAAGGTCAACTAGCCTAAATTACTTCTGGTTAAGGAACTAAAGTTATTTCTTATCCAATAGTCACTCAGTTTCGGTTATTGAACCGAACTCAACTACTTGGTCAAAATTCGGGCGTTCATGCTAAAAGCCCAGTTATGGAACGAAAGTCAAGCACACACATTGTTATAAGAGGAAAAGAGATGGCAAGTATGGTTGTGAAAAATCTCTTCATTAATAAGGGGATCATTACAGAAATCACTTCTTTGCATGAGAAAGAAAAAGAAAAAGTACAAAACTTCAAGATTCAGTAGCCTCGACGTTAACGTCGAAAGGCTCGGTCCTAGTGGCCTGGGGAGCATCCTCAGGCGGAACAACTTCCACAGCAGCGTCTGCAGTAGAGGCAGAACTCGGCTCAGTCCTGGGGCGAGTGAACTTTGGCAGGTCCTGATGGACATGATGATCATCTGGGGTCCCTGCCTTTTTCGATGCAGCTCGGCACCCGAGCTCGAACAACTCCGAGCAGATGTTCTCAACTTGGGCTTCGTACTCTTTAGTAGCCACATCCACTCCATCCTGAAAATATCTCTCGATCTCAACATCGAGCGAGGCTTGGAGTGCGGCTTTCTCCTTGTGCACCATTTCGAGCTCGGCATCCCGCTTTGCCAGCTCAACCTCAAGTGCGAGAATCTTCTTTTCTTTTACCGTGGCCACGCCTTTCAGCTCATAGGTCTCGGCCTTCACATTGCTAAGCTCTTGGAGCGCAAGCGCCGTTTCTGCCTCCTTTTTGCTTATTTTCTCCTCCACCGCCTTCAGCTCACGGCTACTCCCCTCCAAGGCTGCAGCGAGTTTCTTCTTCTCAGCTTCAAGCTTCTCGGCCTTGGAACCACTTTCGCGAGCCCTCTCCAGGACCACCTAAATCCTCTGCGTAGTCTGAACAAAGAAACAAAGTCAAAAGAAAGCTAACAGAAGCAAATACTACTGAAAGATCTGAATCGGACACTTACCGAGAAGATTGACTGCAGAGACACAGACATCAATGTCACATCATTCGATCCCTTGTGCCTCTGCATGTCTAGTGGCAAGGCGCATGTGCTGGAGAGAGCAGCAGCGACCGATGGACTGCTGGGTAGACGGTTTTCCACCATCATGGGCCTCCCAGGCCCAAGCTTGAGGCTCGGCCTCCACAGACCCGCCCCCGTAGGCTGAGGGACCAAGGCCTGGCCAGGGCCTTTTTCCAATGAGCCCTCGTCCTAGTGCCTCTTCTCCCTTAGGGCCTTCTCCTTAGCTCCTTCAGCAAGTTGCTGCCGAGCTCCCGACCCGCGGCCCTCAGACATTGCCTCTTCTCAAATTGGCGTCCCTCTCTTTGGGCCTCGGCGGAACGCTGCCGAGCTGCACCAGCGGAAACGTCAGTTTCAGCAGCAGTACCGGGGGCAATAGGAACACTGCCAGTAGCAGCAGTAGAACCCTCGGTGCCTCCCGAGACTGCTGAGGAAGAGGGAGTTCGAGCTCCCAATATTTTCACCCCCAGGTCGTTCACCTTCAAAACATGTCACCTTTTCTCCATCTCCTCTCCCTTCTCTTCTTCATGGTTGGAGGGAGATGAATAGCTCTCAATGAGCTGGGCCAAATCGATAGCCTCCGAGCTGGCGGGCACGAGCTCCTTCCTCTTGATGTACGTGTGGTACCTCAGCTCGTATCCGAGCAAGGACCAGGCAGCTTGCCCATTGTGGCCGTGATACTCACGCACGAGTTTCAGCCAGCTGTCGTTCCGCTTCCAGCCAGTTCGCTCAGCTCGCTGCTTCCTCTGATTGGTTTCTGCATGAATGAATATAACATCAACTCAGCAAGACAACATAAAGAAAAGATAACACTCTGAGCTCGGTAATTACTTGGAGGAACCCCGGAGTGTCGAGGAATCCTGAACAACTTCTCCGCCTCGGTCTCATCCTGGCCAAATTTCCAGTTGCCAGAGACGAGCAGACGATCGTCCCCAGCGAGCCTATTTGGGTCCTCTAGATCATGGATGAAGAGCTCCATCTTCAGCTTCCCGCGGAGATAATAGTTGTGACTGTCCCCGGCGGTCTTGCACAGGTCATATACATCCTCGATGTCATGGACACCGAGATTTATGCCTAGTATCTTATTCAGCTCGGCAACGCCCATTATGACTTTGAAGCCATTGGGCATCAGCTGGCATGGCCGAGGTGCCATGTCGCCAAGCCATTGGGCATCAGCAGGCTCTGAGCGGAGGGTGGACGGGGAACCTAACCCCTCCCTCTATTACTGAAATTAACGGGAATGGTATTCAGCCATCCCGAAAGGATCGACCCTCAAAGAGGTCTTTCGGGTCATCCAGTTTCATTGGGACATCCTTTAGGATCCCATAGATTTCCCTGAAGCAGGCCATAGCCTCAGGGGTCTCCGCCCAACTCCTATAAGATCCCATTCCTCTAACAAATGGCGACAATGGAAAAGGAGCAAATACAAAAACCCTAAACCCTAGAGCAGAGCCCCTAATAGAGAAAGGCAGTTGAAAAGACAGGAATAGGGAGGAAAAACTCAAAGATAAGGGGACCAACTTCGGGCTCTGGTTCGCTAAGGCAGACTTCCAGCAAAAGCTCCAGCAAAGTCTCCGACAGAGTACTCTTCTCTCTTGTAGCAGCGCTTTCCCTGATGAAATGCCAAAGTTAAAGAGACGACGGAGGAAAAAGCCCTATTTATAGATGGTATGGTGCCCGTTCCAAATCCTGAAGGCACTCGTCGCTTTGATTTCGTTGAATGACCAACCAGATGGAGGCACGTGCACTGCCAGTTAATCTTGCACAAAGATTCAGACGCTACATCTATTGCCTTGGGAAGGCGAAACATCAGCATGCAATTTATTGCCTCGGGCTGATAAATCGTCACCTACCTAATATTTATCGTCTCGGAAAGTCGAAGCGTCACCGGCGAGATATTTATAGTCCTAGAAAGGAGGGCAGACTTCATGATAAAGATCAGATGTCCCCAGCCAAACACCGGGATGAATTTCAAAAATTGATACCTCAGATCCTCTCAACACAATACTTAGCTCCCGACCTCAAAAAGTTAGAAAACTCCAAGAAGTCGTGAGCTGGGGGGCAATTGTGTGGGGTGTTTTCCTAAGAGTAGGATTAAGTTGGTCTCGGTAGTGGTACCAGCTCAGCGCATCCCGATCTCGGTATCCAAGTTTGGCCACAGCACCAAGATCCACCTAGTTTGGTGACAGTACCAGCTAGACATCCCTCCTCAACTCGGCAGATAGTGTCAGCTTGCGCCAAGCTTGAGCCAGTCTCGGTAAGAGTACCAACTGGGCTCATCTCGGTCTCGGTATATGGCACCTCGGCAATAGTGTCAGGATGCATCTGAACCTGGCCTCAGTACCATCCTTAGTTCGGTCCGTCCACAGGGATGGGTACTAGGCCATCATTGTACTCTAATGAAATTACAGCTAAGTTGCAGAACATGCTGACAGACAAGATAGGCGCCGGATAGTGGTCAGGTGTCTCCTTGATCAATCACATCCACGTTAATGTCAGGGGTCATCTCTTGATTCGACTTGACGGTTTCTCCACCTACCCTCACTAAGGGTGCGCCAGGTGAAATCTCTACATATAGAGGGATGCCAATCCCTTCTAAGGTATGAAAGAACATGCTAATGTACGCATTATTATGTTGAATATTACACGTTGCATAGCGTTATAGAACGCCTTGCATAAGGGCATACTTGCCTCTCATCTCCATCCTTTGTTCAGTGATGGCACTAACTCAAGCATCAGAGAGCCTTCGGCTGACGGTAGCCAGGGTCTCTGATATCTATTTCTTCTTGCCTTTCAGGTCCTAAGGCGATCCTTCCTCCCCAAAGAAGCTTAAACAACGAATCACCAGTCTCACACTAATCTAAACTGAGTCCTGAACTTTTAGGCACTGACAATAGCTCTCTTCAAAACAGAATTCATACCATGAACATTCCAAGTAAAGAGCTTCATAATCCAATTAACTGCATACCTGAGTCTTTCTGATCTACCTTTCGATCATAATTAATAAAAGAAGCCAGTTTATTAATTCCCTTTGGGTCTTCGATTTTTTTCTAGTTTTATTGAACCCATGTTGCTTACAATTCCCCTTCTCATGAAACAAGATCTCATGAAAGAAACTCCTAACTTCTTTTATTCGACCATCCATAGTAATACCCGAAATCTGGGCTATATCAAACGTCTTTTCTTCAATAATCTTATTAGTATTCTCTTCTCCACAATCCTGAGTAATCTTCATTAAGAATAGCAACCGCATTTGTATCTTCCACTAGCACCATCGCCCAATCTTGATTACTAATATTATCATCATTCTGATTTTCTTCCACCAGTGAATTAACATCAATTGAAGATGAGTTAGCCCGTCACTTCAAGCAATTGTAGTGAAGATCATGACCCCCTTAATTGCAATCCCCCTTTTCCGCCTCCTGATGAGATTCGTGACTTCCAGGGCTCATTCGCAAACCAAAATGAGTATCGTGATGAGCCTCTTGACGAGTTTCATCATCTTTGGCTCCTCCCAAAAGCCCATCAACAACAACAACATTATGATCCTGACACGACCCGAGCCCAAGATTAGAATTAATCCAAGTAAACCCTGAGTCACATCGCATACTTACTCTCGTGAACTTCAATCACATAAAACTCACAATGGATAACAGTTACATATTATGCGAAATATAAACAAATATACATTGTTCATGTATAAACAAAACTTATTTACACCTTGTATGATACTAATCACTTGCATATTTAAATACAATGCAAGGATCAAAAGTGTGAAACGTTCCAACTATTTCCTCGAAGTTTCCATTTAGTGACTTTGTTCTCCAAAAATTTGTTCTTCCAATTCCCATGTGGCTTCATTGGGTTCGTGATGTGCCCAAAGGACTTTAACCCATTTGATTGTCCTTGTACGTAGGACTTGTTCCTTAACATCAATAATTTGAATTGGCTTCTCAACATATGTGGTGTTCGGTTGAACTTGAATCTCATCATAATTGATGATATGAGTAGGATCCGCCACATACTTTTGAAGCATAGATACATGAAACACATTATGGATACCGGAGAGTTGCGATGGAAGTTCTAGACGATAAGCCACATCTCCAATTCTGCTCTTTATCTTGAAAGGTCCGATATATCTTGGTGATAGCTTTCCTTTTTGCCCAAATCAGATTGTACGTTTCATTGGAGAAGTCTTCAAAAATACCCAATCATCAATGGCAAATTCCAAATCACACCGACGATTATCAGCGTAACTTTTTTGCCTTGATCAGGCTACTCTCAATCTATCTTGTACCTTTTGTACTCCAGCTATTTCTGCAATAATAGTAGGACCATTGAAACTTCTTGTTCCAACTTCTTCCCAGCTAACTGGAGTCCTACATCTGCGACCATACAATGCTTCAAACGGTGTCATTTCAATGCTGGAGTGATAACTATTATTGTATGCAAATTCACACAACGCGAGATGTTCATCCCAATCACTTCCAAAGTCCATAAAACTGGCACGAAGCAAATCCTCCATTGTCTGAATTGTCCGTTCAGATTGTACATTTGTCTGTGGATGATATGCAATACTAAATCGAAGTCTAGTATCCGTTGAATTTTGGAGTGACTGCCAAAATGTGGAAACAAACCGACTGTCTCAATCTGACACAATCGAAACTGGTGTTCCATGCAATTTAGTCACTTCCCTCACAAACAACTTAAACATTTCATTGAATCCCATATCCTTTCTGAATGGAAGAAAATGCGCAGACTTCGTAAGATGATCCACAATCACCGATACAATATCATGTTGTCTTCTGGTCATTGGTAAACTAGATACAAAGTCCATAGTCAAGTGTTCCCACTTCCATCTAGGAATATGCAAAGGATGAAGTAATCCAGATGGTTTTCTATGCTCAAACTTCACATGCTGACAGATCAAGCACGAAGATACATAGCCTGCTATCTCCCGCTTCATATTCTTCCACCAAAACCTGTCCTTGAGATTTCTTTACATTTTAGTACTTCCTGGATGCATAGAATATCGGGTGTGATGAGCTTCAAACATCACTGCTTGTTTCAAATCTTCTTGTGCTGGTATACACAATCTGTCTTTGAAATAGAGAACTCCTTCAACCAACAGAAAATCTGGTCTAGCTGTAATGTTATCCCTGATTTTCACCAGTTCAAGATCTTCGAATTGTCTTTCCTTGATCTACTTGATAAGAATTGATTCAAACACTAACATTGCTACAACCATAATTCTATTGTCCACTAATTCAATGGACACATCCAAATCTCTGAATTCTTCAATCAAATGCCATCCACCCACCAGCGATGCCAAGTTAGCAGATTTGCGACTCAAAGCATCAGTTACTACATTACCTTTTCCAGGTACATAGGTGAACAGAAAATCATAATCTTTGATCAGGTCTAACCAACGGCGTTGCCTTAGATTAATGTCCTTCTGAGTAAACAAATACTGAAGGCTTCTGTAATCACAGTGAACTTCAAAAGTTTCTCCATACAGATAGTGCGTCCATTGCTTCAAAGCAAATACAACTGCCGCGAGCTCTAAATCATGAGTAGCATAATTCTTCTCATGTTCTTTTAACTGACGCAAACCATAGGCAATAACCTTGCTATTCTGCATTAGCACACATCTCAATCCTATACCGGAAGCATCAAAATAGATTACAAATCCCCCTCTGCCATTAGGTAATGACAAGATTGGGGCTGAGATTAAGCTTTGTTTCAACATTTGAAAACTAGACTCACATTCTTCATCCCATACAAATGGAATGTTCTTCCGAGTCAGTTTTGTCAATGGTGCTGCAATTTTAGAGAAGTCTTTCACAAATCTTCTGTAATATCCAACCAATCCTAAGAAGCTCCTCACTTCTGGAACATTCTTCGGACTTTGCTACTTAGTAATGGCTTCAACTATAGTTGGATCCACAGCTAATCCTTCTCTAGTAATTATGTGACCCAGAAATGCCACCTACTATAACAAAAAATCACACTTCTCTAGCATTGCAAACAACTAATTGTCTCTTAATAATTGCAATGCTGTTCTCAGATGGTGTGAATGTTCTTGCTGGTCTAGACTTTGAATATGCCAGGATGTCATCAATGAAGATCACAACAAGCTGGTCTAGACAAGCAACAAAAACTCTATTCATCAAAGCCATAAACACTGTAGGTGCATTCGTTAATCCAAAAGGCATAACCGATCTGGTTCCTCCAGGAGGACTAGTTGAGTGGAAATGAGACGATAACATTTAATATGAATTTTTAGAGAACAAAGTCACTAAATGGAAACTTTGAGGAAATAGTTGGAACGTTTCACACTTTTGATCCTTGCATTGTATTTAAATATGCAAGTGATTAGCTTCATACATGGTGTAAATAAGTTTTGTTTATACATGAACAATGTATATTTGTTTATATTCCGCATAATATGTAATTGTTATCCCTTGTGAATTTTAAGTGATTGAAGTTCACGGGAGTAAGTATGCGACGCGACTCGGGGTTACTCGGATTAATTCTAATCTTGGGCTCGGGTTGTGTGCATATCCGACGAAATACGCATAAATCCATATTTACATCAAAGTCCTTAACTCCACTAATTCGGATCTAAATTCGGTTCTACTAAGCTAAACACTTCCAAACTTGTTCATTATGCTTAATTCCTTTATTTGTGACTAATCTAAGCCACATTAGTCGTTAATCATCATTAAATTAATTAATCATACTTAATTCATGTTAATCTCAATTAACTAGAGTTAATCTTAATTAGCAACATATTTCTGTTTCTTATTCTGAAATTTGTCTCCTTTCTTAAACCAAGAGCTACCACTCCTCATAGGACCAGCACTTGCCTCTAGCTCTTCTCTATGAACTTCTTCAGCAGTACATGCTTTGTCTTCTGCATCATCAAAATGTATAGGTTGTTGACCTGCCAAGACCATCTTCTTATAAGATGGGTTCAAAACATTCATGAACCTCTTTATCTTCTTTTCTTCAGTATCTATTAATTCCTTGGCATACTTAGACAGTTTTATGAAGGTGTGCACATATACTGTCACAGTCATTTGTCCCTATTTCAAATTCAAAAATTCTAATTCTTTTCTTTACCTCACATGCTCTGGAACAAAGTTCCTCTCAAACTGTTTCCTAAAAGTCTCCCAAAGAGTGGCTGGTGGTGCTTCAATTGCTGTATTCTTAACACCCTTCCACCAATCTTTTGCTACATCACGTAACATAGAAGAAGCAAGCAACACCCGTTGCTTTGGAGTACACACAATTGTATCAAAGACATCTTCAATGTGTTGTATCCACTCATCTGCTACTAATGCATCTTCCTTACCATGAAACTCAATGGCTCCTTGCTTCCTAAATTGTTCATAAAGAACATTAGGATCTTTTTCTTTAGACTGTACTACCACCTGAGTTCCAACACTAGGTGGTGGTTGAACCGGTGGCACTTGAGGAACTTGCAGCTGAGCCTGCATTTGAGTTTGCATCTGAGCCTGTACTTGTAACATGGCATTGATTTGAGCTTGCAAAATTCATACTAAATGTGATTTACTTTCACTATATGTGATATACATGTGATGGAAGTATAAAGATATCTATCTTATCTTCCTATGTTATTTTCATAATGGCATCTGGCTCAGGAAGCGGAGGTAACGAGAATGATAATCCTGATTATGTGGTTAGTGGGAATGAAGGTCCTATACCCACACCTCCTACTCCAAATAGTGATGCTAAATTTTCTGCTATTTTAGAGCGGATGGCTACAATAAGTATGACTCAACCCGAGCCCAAGATTAGAATTAATCCGAGTAAACCCCGAGTCGCGTCGCATACTTACTCCCGTGAACTTCAAACACATAAAATTCACAAGGGATAAGAATTACATATTATGCGGAATATAAAACAAATATACATTGTTCATGTACAAACAAAACTTATTTACACCATGTATGAAACTAATCACTTACATATTTAAATACAATGCAAGGATCAAAAGTGTGAAACGTTCCAACTATTTCCTCAAAGTTTCCATTTAGCTGTCCATGCTGGTCCTTCTGAGGCCAGAGCGCCAGCGGAGACAACCAATCTGGTTCCTCCAGGAGGACTAGTTGAGTGGAAATGAGACGATAAGATTTAATATGAATTTTTAGAGAACAAAGTCACTAAATGGAAACTTGGAGGAAATAGTTGGAACGTTTCACACTTTTGATCCTTGCATTGTGTTAGACCCCGACCCAGACCACTTCGATTAGTGTGTGATTAGTATGTGTTTAGTCCTAAGTGGGTTTAGTTGTCGTTGGGTTAGAAGTAATTAGTTTAGTCTTGGACATAGCTTTGGGAATTTTGAGGACGTTTAGTGTTAGTGAGACACACTCAGGAAGGCCTGAGTGCACGTGTAAGCTTGGGAGGATCGTATCGGTTTCCGTGTGAGTGTTACAACTCTTGTCTTAAGCCCATTCATGTTTGAAGCCCAAAAACCCAAGTTCTAGCCCAAAGAGGGTAAAATTGTCTTTTATGCACAAATCTGGACACAATTTTTGAGATCTCAAAACCATGTCAAAAATATACTTTTTGGAAACTAGATATTTCGAGGATCGTTTTATCCTTCTTCGTCGAAGTCATCCGAGGCCCACAAGATCATGTTTTGGCCATTTCAAGTTCATGTTAATTGGGGCCCATTGTCATCACTTAATCCCCCTCTCCCTCTCTTTTCATTAATTTCCCCCAAATCTCTGCAATTGTTCTTGACCTAGGGCTGAAAACCCTTCTTTCTTTTCCATCGTCCTCACCTTGCATGATCTAGCTAGAAGACTCCAAAGAAGATTCCAAGGCTACCATCTTCTTCCTCTCATCTCAAGCTTCCTATTGATATCTTCTTCTTGAAAGCTAAAGTTGGGAAAGCTCTCCATTTGTTTCATTCCTCTTGTGTGACCATTTCTAGGTAAGAGCTTCAACCCATATATTTCATGGAGTTATTTTGGTTCCTTAGGATCTTGTTTTCATTGGAAAAACCCTTTTTGTGAAAACGGGTTCTTTGTTTTCATTTTTGTTGAGTTTTGAGTGGGTTTCTCTTGGGTTTTCTTGTAGTGTTGGAATATCTTGAGTGAAGTGCTTGAGAAGGATTGATTAGCATTTGGGCAAGGCAAGTAATCTTTATAGGTTCATTGATGCATGTGTATTTTGATTAAATTGCTATCTTAGAAATTGTGCATATGAATTTTTTTATAAATCTCATGATATTGTTTTCATTGGATTAAATGTGTGAAATGGTGGAAATGAACCCTTGGTGAGCATGAAGGCTCAAGGGATTGTATGTGATTTATGGATGAGAAGGAGGAGAAAAATGTAGTGGAAGATGTGCAAGAAAAAGGTATTTTCTGCACTCTGCGAGCACAGGCAGAAGCTTGTTCGCTCGAGCGACCCTTGGCTCCGCTCGAGCGACCAAGCCTCTGTTTGGTCCGAGCGCAGACAGAGAGCTGTCCGCTCGAGCGACCTTATGGTCCGCTCGAGCGAACTGCTCTCTGTATAATCTGGAGTAAGACAGAGAGCTGTCCGTTCGAGCGCACTTATTATCTGCTCGAGCGAACTGTCTCGCTCGAGCGAAGTGTCATCACCTTATAAAGTCCGCTCGAGCGAACATGCCAGATTCAGGAGAAAAATTATTTCGTTGTGTATTTTCTTGAAGGTTGAAAAACTAGGCTATGTTAAGGGTTTTGACTTGACATTGTGTAAATGGAACTTCGAAATGCAACCCAACTTCGGGGACACCAATTCTTGTATATTCCGACATTGGGGTCCCAATTACACAAAGGTCAATTAGTAGCCTTAACACATGCTTGTCAGATTTCGTAATTGAATTCCGTTTTGGTACGATAAGTACCATCGTGTACTCGTTTTGGATTTCAAGTATAAGCTTGTTTTGAAGATTTGTTTCAAGAAAAAAAGGGATCACTTCCTAAGCGTGTTATGCATATTAATTATGCCTTTTGCTAGTCGTGTTCGTCGTATTTTGATAAGTGACTTCCCCCTTTTTATCTCGACAAGTTTTGATAGTGTTTCGCGTGTTTTGTGCATTCATGAATTAAGTGAACACCACTGAGCTTGGAGTGCCCTTTCAATTTGATCCACTGTCTGGGGGTCCTTAAACATGTGGACTGTCTGCAGACTGGTCGTGTATTTATTACACATCGTGCGTGTCCGGTTCCGCGGCCGGAAATCCCCTTATGTGGGAATCGTGTCGTGATTATATTATGTATATCGTGCTTGTCGTGCATGCTTGCTCTTTTCATTATATAAATGATAGAGAAAGGATGGGCTCTTTGTGGATTGTAACTATTCATGATATTATATTTACTCATGCTAGTTTGTTTTAGTATTCCAACTTTATTATGTACTCTCAAAGTTGTACCTCAGCTATTGTAGTATTTCAAATTAAGGATTTGCTTACATGTTTTTTAAAACGGTTATTGTTTCATGCTTGCACCTAAATTGATTACATGCCAAACCGTTGTGTTTGACCCTTGTTTGTTGGTGCCCAGGTGCAGGAGACGCTGCCTTTGAGGAGGAGCGTCAGGAGGAGGCTCTTTAGCCACCCCCAGTGAGAGAGTGGCAGCCCGACAATGTCATCTAGACGTCGGGCGGGTTTCTTGAGTTCGTCATTTTGTCTTGGGGTTTCCTTTAGTATTTTGAGAAGTGTATTGGCCTCTGTTGGCCTCTTATGGGTTGTAACTAAAACTTAACTTACTTTGTGTAGTCTTATAACTTGAATTATGTTGGGAATGCCATGTTAGCTTCTTTCTTTGATACTATGTCTTGTTATTATTTTGTTATAGCACCTAAACATTTATTGGTGCTTATCTCGATGTGTTTTGCTACTCGCTTCCGCAAACTTAATCGTGTTAGTCAGATTCCGCGTGTCTTTGGGAATCCTCACCACGGGAACCTGTGGGAAAGTATATCTCCAATGCACAATTGACAACACGTCGCGGGCCCGGGGTTTCCGTTCCGGGGTCGCGACACATTGTATTTAAATATGCAAGTGATTAGTTTCATACATGGTGTAAATAAGTTTTGTTTATACATGAATAATGTATATTTGTTTATATTCCGCATAATATGTAATTGTTATCCCTTGTGAATTTTATGTGATTGAAGTTCACGAGAGTAAGTATGTGACGCGACTCGAGGTTTACTCTGATTAATTCTAATCTTGGGTAATCCACCGTCTGAAAATGGGTTCTGACCTCATCTCAACTCTTTTAAATAGAACTTTTACATTCAGCCCCCATATATTTTACACACTTTATATTTAAGTCAAATTAAGACTTATTTAATTCATTTAAAGTCAAATCAAAATGTGTATGTTATAAAAATCGTTGTACTCATCAAGGAATAGAAAGGTACGGCTGACAGTTGAGACTTCAGGCCTCTACAAAACAAACTACACAGCTAGCAGATACAAGGAGGATGCACGGTGGATTACTTTTGGTAGTAGGAAAGGACAAGTGAGAAGAGAGGAATTGGAATTGGAATTGGAGAGGTCAAGAAATTAGACTTATTTTTATCTCAAACAACTTGTTGAGATTCGTTTTGAATTGTTACAAGGTGTTAGGGTTTCAATTGGGTGGTTTTGTACCAAATCAAGCTTAAGAAGAGAAGGGTTTTTGTACCAAACTTCAAGTAAATGCAAGTATAATCAGTTATTAATGATTGAATGTTAATTGATGTAGTTTCCATTTGATTCATGAAAGTTAGATTCATAAACCATATTGTATATTGATGTGGAGTTTATTTAAATGAATGGAGTGGTTGTATGGTTCACTTAAATGATGTATTAGAAGTGGTATTTTTCAAGAGAAATGGAATTTGAATAGGGAACAAGAGGTTCCATGAATTATTTGCAGGTTGTGAATGAATCTGTAATGAAAGAGAGAATGGCTCAGAATTCCGAAATGGAATTCTGAAGCGTTCGCTCGAGCGAACATAGAGTCCGCTCGAGCGAACCGTCTTCTTTGTGTATCCGCTAAGTGAACCTGAGAAACAACCAGAAACATTTGCTTCAGGTCCGCTCGAGTGGATACCTCACAAAAAGTTGATCGTTCAAGCAACCGATATCGCTCTCTCAAGCGATGACAGACAGTAATCAGGCAGTATCAGGTTCGCTCGAGCAAATACAGACAGAAGACGGTTCGCTCGAGCGGACTCTATGTTCGCTCGAGCGAACGCTTCAAAATTCCATTTCTGAACCATTCTCTCTTTCATTACAGATTCATTCACAGCCCACTACAAGAAAGTTGGCTTATAGTGGTGACTTTTTTTGCCGCGGTCTAATTTTCACCACTAAAAACCCACATTTAGGGGAAAATATTTGATGTTGCCACTGAAGGCATTATAATGCCCACATTTAGTGGCAACTTATATGTTGTAGCTAAATCTCTCCACTAATTCCTTGGCGGGAATTTTTGGCGCCATGGGATTTTGGAGGGAAAGAGATTTAGTGGCAAGTCTTAATTTATCGCCACTAATGGTGTACGGTTTTAGTGACAACTTTTTATGATCGCCACTAATTTCTTAGATTCTTACATTTAGCCGCAGTATATTTTTTGCCACTGTATGTTCTATTTTTTGTGGCTCGTTTATATTGCCACTAAAGATATATCACAAGAAAGTTAGCTTTTAATGGCAACACGTTTTGCCATAATTTAATTTTCGCCACTAAAAACTCACCTTTAGTGGCGAAGCTGGATGTTGACACTAAAAGTATAATGTGATCACATTTAATGACAACTTATATGTTGTAGCTATAGGTCATTTTGGAGGAGAAGGAGATTTAGTGGCGAGTTTAGTGGTAACTTTTTATTTTCGTGGCTAAATGCTTAGTTGTCGTGTTTTCGCCACCTTTTGCGGTGACTTTCTATTGCCACTAAAAATATATTATATGAAAGCCAGCTTTTAGTGGCGACACTTCTAGCCACAAAGTTATTTTTGCCACAAAAGACTCACTTTAGTGAAGGTTGTTAGAATCACACGATCACTGAGAGGGGGGGGGGGTGAATCAGTGATGTCTCAATACTTATAATCCCAATACAAGTAAGTCCAAATAATCACAGCAATAAAACAATAAGCAAGCAACCACAGGAACACAAGATTTTAACGTGGTTCACCCAAAGGCTACGTCCACGGTGCAACGACTACCCGGACACCAATCCGAGGCTAGTCTCAGAATGTATTGCACTGATTGATTTTGAAGCTTCAACTTCAAGGAGCACCCACCCCTGATTCAGATAGCACCCACTATCTAGGAAGCAACAACTCCCTTTACAATTCGTCTGCACCAACAGACGGGATCACCAAACCCCAATATCAAGCACCCACTTGATGTTTTACAATGATTAGAGAAGAACTCTTTATAGAAATTCCTTTCTACAATGTCTCACTCTCAATCCCATACATTCAGATTTTAATAACTATGAATTGAGAGACACTTATCTAAAGCACTGCTGATGAAGAACCATCTTCTTGATGCAGAGTTTCTTCTTGACTTGCTGTAGAGGAATCACAGCAGTATCTCCTTGCAAACTTCTCTTGAGAATGACTAATCTTGCATAAGATAGAGAAGAACTCTTCTGTCCTGAACTTCAGATCAATGGAATAGTTGCTGTGGAGAAGAAACACATATCTCTCTTGATAATTTCCTCACTTAATTGCTAGGAGAGATACTTCCCATCCTTCCTTTCACGAGTCTCATCATCTCTTAAATAAGATTAGGTCTTCTTAAACATAGATTACCATCGAGACAAGAGAAGGTCGTTCAGATCCTAAAAATTCTCAGCCCACGTGCTCGAGCGCACATACACGTGCTCGAGCGCGCGAGAATGCTATCTGGAAATTGCACTAGTTCTGGCTGTGCGCGCTCGAGCACAGTTACACACGCTCGAGCACGCGAGGCTGCTGTCTGGAATTTGCACTAGTTCTGGCTGTGCGCGCTCGAGCACAGTTACACGCGCTCGAGCACGCGAGACTGCTGTCTGGAAATTGTAAAATCGCGTTCTAGCGCGTGAAACCTCTGTCTTCATGGCCTCTGTCTTGTTTGCAATGTTTGTGACAATGTGTTGACAATAATTCCAATAATTCCAACACATAATCATGCTTAACAACTTCATCAATTTTCTCAAAGCATCTCAAATTCCAACAATCTCCCCCTTTAGAATTGTTGGCAACACTTGGAACATGCTGACCTTCACGATGCTTGCAAGCAAGTTTCTGCTTCTGAAGTGTCTTCATGACAAACCTTACTTCAATAATCCATACCACAGTCTCCCCCTGTCTTCATGCAAATGGCTCCAATTTTCTACTTCTGAAGTGTCTTCATGCTTTATTCATTCTCTCCCCCTTTGACAACAAATCCAAAGGGACTGTTTAAAGGAGCAAAGAAAAATTAGAATTTGCTCCCCCTTGCTAGAAGGTCCTCTAATTCTTGGGAGAGTGAGTAACTCCCAATTTCTTACGAAGATACTCGAAGACTTCCTTTCGTAGAGGCTTTGTGAAGATATCAGCCACTTGTTCAGTGGTTGGAACATATTCCAATTTTACCTCACCATCAGCAACCTTTTCTTTGAGGAAGTGATAGCGTATGGCAACGTGCTTTGTGCGGGAGTGCTGAACAGGGTTCTTGGAGATATGAATAGCACTTGTGTTGTCACATAAGATTGGCGCAGGATCTTTCGTCTGAACACCAAGATCTGAGAGCATTTAACTCATCCACAGGACTTGGGTACAACAAGTTGCTGCTGCTATGTACTCTGCTTCCGCTGTAGAAAGAGATACCGAATCCTGCTTTTTACTGTGCCAAGCCAACAAGTTTTCACCGAGGAAGAATGCACCTCCGCTTGTGCTTTTGCGGTCATCTACACATCCTGCCCAATCGGCGTCAGAATATGCAACAAGAATGAAGGATTTACTTTTGGGATACCATATACCAAGTTCCATAGTACCCTTAAGCTATCGAAATATCCTCTTCACAGCTGTAAGGTGTGCCTCCGTTGGTGATGCCTGAAATCTCGCCACCATACATATGGCCTGTAGAATGTTCGGTCTTGTAGCCGTCAAATAAAGCAAACTTCCTACCATGGATCGATAAGTTGAGTGATCAATTGATGGAGACTTATCATCTTTGCTTAGCTTTGTGTTCATAGACATAGGTGTGCTTACTGGTTTGCTGTCCTCCATAGTGAAACGCTTCAGCATTTCCTTGATGTATTTCACTTGAGATATGAAGATACCATGCTTCAGTTGTTGTACTTGCAAACCAAGAAAGAACCTCAGCTCTCCAAGCATTGACATCTCAAATTCATTCTTCATCTCTTCAGCAAAATTTCTGCACAATTCCTCGTCATTACCGCCAAAGATTATGTCATCGACATAAACTATGACAACTAGTTGGTTACCTTGTTCTGCTTTGACATAGAGATTGCTATCAACCAGTCCTTTGCCCAAACCAATTTTGTGAAGATAGTTGTCCAGCCTTGCATACCAGGCCCTCGGTGCCTGTTTAAGTCCATAAAGAGCCTTGTTCAACTTGTACACCAAGTCTGGACTGTTACTGATGAGAAAACCATCCGGTTGTTCAATGTAAACCTCTTCCTCAAGTAGCCCATTCAAGAAAGCCGACTTCACATCCATTTGAAAAACTTTGAACTCTTTGTATGCAGCCAATGCAAGAAACATTCGAATAGCTTCCAGACGAGCCACCGGTGCAAAAGTCTCTTCAAAATCTATGCCTTCAATTTGAGCATAGCCTTTACAAACTAACCTTGCTTTGTTTCTCACAACTTGCCCATCTTCATTCAGCTTATTTCTAAAGACCCATTTAGTACCTATGACATTCTTATCAACAGGTCTAGGGACTAAGTCCCAAGTGGAGTTCTTCTCTATTTGCTCTAACTCCTCATGGATAGCTTTTAACCAATTTTCATCAAGACTTGCTTCAGCCACTGTCTTGGGTTCGATCATTGATACTAGTGAAAAAGTGTTAGCCACACTATGCCTAGTTTGAACACCAGCCTTAGGATTTCCAATTATTTGGTCCTTAGGGTGTTGTTCAACCCAAGTACTGTGCTTTCTAGGAGTAGCATTTTCTGAGTCCTCCTTTGATTTCTCAGAATCATTAGGTTCAGCCATTTCATCATTGATCTCGCTCAAGTCCTCATAAACTGGACTGTCATTATGAGTAGCATTCATTGGTTCATAATTTTCATCTACTCGAATATCAATACTCTATGATTTTTCTGGTCCTTTTGTTAAGACACCTATATGCCTTGCTAGTGGAGGAGTAACCCAGAAATATACCTTCATCAGCCCTTTCTTCAAATTTTCCCGGATTTTGTTCAAGTCGCTTGATGAAGCACTTGCTGCCGAATATTTTGAAGTGCTTGACTGAAGCTGCCCTTCCAAAACATAGCTCGTATGGCGTCTTGTCTCCAAATCGCCTGATCATGCAGCGATTTTGTATATACACAGCTGTATGGACTGCTTCCTTCCAATATATGTCAGCCAGTTTGCTCTCAACCAGCATAGTGCGTGCCATTTCCTGCACGGTGCGGTTCTTGCGTTCAACGACTCCATTCTGTTGTGGAGTTCTAGGAGCTGAGTACTGTCGTTGAATACCATGATTCTCGCAGAACTTGGTGAATTCTTCAGATGTGAATTCGCCTCCACGGTCAGACCTTAACGTCTTGATATTCTTCCCTAGCATGTTTTCAACCTGTGCTTTAAACACTTTGAACTGATCAAGTGCTTGATGTTTATGTTTTAAAAATAAAATCCATGTCATTCTAGTATAGTCATCAATGCATAACATGAAATACTTATCTCCGTTGGTGCTTTGAGTCCTCATTGGTCCACATAGATCTGTGTGGACAAGCTCTAGGGGTTTGCTTGAGTAATGCTCCTTTGTTTTGAACACAACTCGAGTTTGCTTACCCTTTTGACATGAGTCACAAATTGTGTTAGAGGGCTTGCTAATTTCTGGAATTCCTCTAACTGCTTTTGTAGAACATAACTTGAACATGCTGTTGAAGTTGATATGACCCAAACGCTTGTGCCATAACCAGCTCTCTTCCGCTTGGCTCATCAAGCAAGTTTTCTCCGACCCATCAGACAAGGTGTAGAGATTACCTGTTGTTCTTGACCCTGTAGCCAGTGTTTTGCCATTGCTGCACTTCTTGATAGCAAACCCATTCTTCGTGAAGATTACCTCATGTCCTTTGTCACAGATCTGACTTACACTTAGGAGGTTGTGTCTAAGTCCAGACACGTACAATGCTTCTTCAGAACTGATCTTGCCTTCTTTCAGCTGAACAACGCCTTTGCCACAGATTTTGGCGCCGTCGTTGTTGCCGAATTTTACAGAGCCACCCTCAAACTGTTGTAGCTTTGTGAACTTGGCTTTGTCACCAGTCATTTGACTTGAACAGCCACTGTCAAGGATCCATGGTGCAGCCTTCTTTTGAGCATTGAAAGTGGTTTGCACAATGAGGGATTCCTTGACTTTTGCAGCAGTTTTCTTTATTTTCCAAGCCTTGACAAGGTTGTGCTCCTTTTCAATCTGAAATTGGTTAGCAATATGCAACCTACAGTCCCTAGCCAAGTGACCAAAATTATAACACTTATGGCACTCAATGTTTTGGCTATTTAAGACTGAGAAAAGGTTCCTAGTTACAATCCTACTAGGTTTAACACGAAGTTTACATTCAGCAATTTTATGGCCAAACTCATTACAATGATAACAGTAACCATAAAATCTGAATCTTCTTTGTGGTTGGTTAGACTTCATTACCTTCCTCACATGAGTGAACTCTTTCCTAGGCTGGACGGTGGGCTTCACAACCTTAGCAGGTGTAGCTGTTTGCTTCACAAACTTGGGTGGTGCAGTAATTTGTTTAGAGGGTGCGGCTCTAGAAGTTTCCCAGGCATCAAAACCTAGACCAAACTTGATGTTGGCAGATCTTTGAATCTTCAACAATTAAGTTAATTTCCTTGATCCATTGATCGCTTTGAGTTCTTTGAGCCTTTGATTTGTTTCTATGTTCTCAGCCCTTGCTCTAAGGATTTCATTCTCAAGTTTTACAACCTCCTCAGTTTTAGCACTGACTTGGTTTTCTAGAACTTCAATGGTTCTTTTAAACTCTTCAACTTGAGTTTTTAAAGAAATTACAGAACTTTCAGCATCATGGAGGAGTTTCAGATTTTTCTTACTTGTTTTTCGTTCCAAACTTAACTCCTTAAGTGCCGCAATAAGTTCTTCTTCGAGGTTGACCTCAGCCTCATCATCATCAGCCTCCAGATCTTCATCCTCTTCAACAGTGACCATGAAGAGTGCTTCGTTCGACTCAGCTGAGTCGTCATCGTCTGAACTTTCAGACACTTCGTTGGTGTAATGGCTAATGAAGCTTTTATTCTTTCATGTTTTGCTGAACCTCTGCTTTCTCTGACTCTTATCAGCAGAAGAGTCCTCTTCATCATTGTCCTTGAACGGACACTTCGTAGCAAAGTGGCCAACACCGCCACAATTGAAGCACTTGAAAGGTAACTTTCCCTTGTACTTTTCGTTGCTGCCTTTCTTCAATCTTCTGACGAATTGAGCCTCAAGCTCATCATCAGAATCATCACCTAGATCAGCATCCTTTACCTTCTTTATTACCTTGAAGGCCGTCTCTCTGTCAGATGAAGATGTCTTGCCTATGCGCATCTCATAGGCAGTCAACGAACCATGAAGCTCATCCATGGAGAAAGCATTCAGGTCTTTTGCTTCTTCTATCGCAGACACTTTGGAGTCAAACCGAGGCTGAAGAGATCTAAGTACCTTTTTGACAATAATTGGCTCCTTGATCTCCTCGCCCAGCCCACGGATGGAGTTAGTCACTTCATTGACTCGCAGCATGTAAGTATCAATGTTCTCATCTTCCTCCATGTGAAGAGATTCAAATTGAGAGCGATGAGTCTGAAGTTTTGCTTCCTTGATCTTCTCATCACCCTCATGTATACTCTGCAGTTTGTCCCAGATCTCTTTGGCCGTCTTGCACGTCATAACTTTGACTAGCTCGCTGTCCACAAGACCGCTGAGGAGAGCGTTCTGTGCCTTGGAATCGTTGTCTGCTAGCTTCTTTGTCGCCGCATCAGTGGGTGTGATAGCAGCATTGTAGCCGACTCTAACAGCCTCCCAAACATCATAGCCAAGAGACTTAATGAAAGCCTGCATCCTTAGCTTCCAGAAGGAATAGTTAGTACCATCAAACAATGGTGCCTTCATATTCCCTGTATTGGATCCCATGTGATTCATCTAAAGATCACCCTCAGCGTGTTAATGCTTATCAAAGGAACCCGCTCTGATACCAATTGTTAGAATCACACGATCACTGAGAGGGGGGGGGGGTGAATCAGTGATGTCTCAATACTTATAATCCCAATACAAGTAAGTCCAAATAATCACAGCCATAAAACAGTAAGCAAGCAACCACAGGAACACAAGATTTTAACGTGGTTCACCCAAAGGCTACGTCCACGGTGCAACGACTACCCGGACACCAATCCGAGGCTAGTCTCAGAATGTATTGCACTGATTGATTCTGAAGCTTCAACTTCAAGGAGCACCCACCCCTGATTCAGATAGCACCCACTATCTAGGAAGCAACAACTCCCTTTACAATTCGTCTGCACCAACAGACGGGATCGCCAAACCCCAATATCAAGCACCCGCTTGATGTTTTACAATGATTAGAGAAGAACCCTTTACAGAAATTCCTTTCTACAATGTCTCACTCTCAATCCCATACATTCAGATTTTAATAACTATGAATTGAGAGACACTTATCTAAAGCACTGTTGATGAAGAACCATCTTCTTGATGCATAGTTTCTTCTTGACTTGCTGTAGAGGAATCACAGCAGTATCTCCTTGCAAACTTCTCTTGAGAATGACTAATCTTGCGTAAGACAGAGAAGAACTCTTCTGTCCTGAACTTCAGATCATGGAATAGTTGCTGTGGAGAAGAAACACATATCTCTCTTAATAATTTCCTCACTTAATTACTAGGAGAGATACTTCTCATCCTTCCTTTCACGAGTCTCACCATCTCTTAAATAAGATTAGGTCTTCTTAAACATAGATTACCATCAAGAAAAGAGAAGGTCGTTCAGATCCTAAAAATTCTTAGCCCACGCGCTCGAGCGCACCTACACGTGCTCGAGCGCGCGAGACTGCTGTCTGGAAATTGCACTAGTTTTGGCTATGCGCGCTCGAGCACAGTTACACGCGCTCGAGCATGCGAGGCTGCTGTCTGGAATTTGCACTAGTTCTGGCTGTGCGCGCTCGTGCACAGCTCGACCACGCGAGACTGCTGTTTGGAAATTGTAAAATCGCGTTCTAGCGCGTGAAACCTCTGTCTTCATGGCCTCTGTCTTGTTTGCAATGTTTGTGACAATGTGTTGACAATAATTCCAATAATTCCAACACATAATCATGCTTAACAACTTCATCAATTTTCTCAAAGCATCTCAAATTCCAACAAAGGTATTATAGTTATCACATTTAGTGGCAACTTATATGTTGTGGCTAAAGGTCATTTTGGAGGGGAAAGAGAATTAGTGGCGAGTTTTAATCTTTTACCCCTAATGTGGTCCAGGAGTCTAGGAGTTTAGCAACAACCTTTTTTTCATAGCTAATTTCTTTTGTGTCTTACTTTTAGCTAAACCCTTTTATGGGGCATATCAAATTTTACTTTGAATGGAGTGGGTTCCACTGCACGACTGATCACACACTATCAAAGATGTCAACAAAGTCTTCTAGCCTAAGCTACGAGTCTTAAAATCAAGTTGGGTTGAGATTTGAGCTAAAAAATATACTGATGAGCAAGATTGAGGGTGTCAATAGACTACGCATGTGATTGAAATACGACCTGAGCTCCATTATGAATCAACCATCTTTCTTACACTAAGGCATGGATGAGAATCATAGTATTGGTCGATCCCAATGAATGACACCATTACGGTATTAACCACGTAACGTTCTTTATCCGGCGCAGTCATTGTGGCGTAAAATGTTTTTACCCCAAAAAAAATTGAGAAAATATCCAAAGTAATCCATAACATTATAAAATGCTAGAGAATGATGTTGATTTCCATTAGTAACAACTATAAAGTAAAATATTGGCCCCTAAATCATACCAGCCGGTATCACCATTTAATCTTTATCAATTTAATATGCTCATATTATAAATTTTTTCTAGCCTTCTGTTTAATTTACAAACCAATTATGTAGCCCACATGCATTGACTACAAGAACACTAGCTACTCGAACATTTTCTTAATAATTTATTGACATTTTTTAAAATAATAAATATGACATTGAACCAATCTCCTATAGGAATAAAATCTATTTGAGACCTTATTATGGATGCATTTGTTATGAGTGGTTTAGTTTTTTTATAAGTGAGTTCTATTACAGGAGTGTAGGTCAAGAAAAAAATTTGATACCCGATGGGATTTTCATTAGATTGACTACTATAATGCATTTGAGTTTTACCTTTTATATTTTTAATTCAGGTTACTTAATAAGTAGGCTCACTATAAAATCTTTCAAATAAAAAAAATAACTTGGGTCCATTAGATAAAAAGGGGGATCCTCTAAGGACTTGGTCCTACCATCATATATATTTTTTATTCAGATGGTTTAAAAGTGATAAACTTGATGGACCTGATTTTAGTTTGATTAAAATTTGCTTAGGGCCAATATCAAGGGGAGGCATTTATTTTTAGTGACTTATGTTTTTATGAATAGGCCCATAGGGTAAAGTATTTCTATTAAAAAAATAACTACGGTTCACTAAAATAAGGGTGAATTCTAAAGCAATTTGGTCTCGTACTCCTACCATCATACAACTTTTATTAGTCAATTAATCGATCCTGCCCAAACCCATTCCTTCCCGCCATCAATTTTGTTCTCTACAAAACACTCTCGGTCTCCATCTCTCTCTCAATTCCGAAACTGCAAAAGGGGAAAACTCTCTCGGTCTCGGTCTCGATCTCAGTCTCTGTCTCTGTTTGATCTAAAGCTGCAGTGCCCGGGTATCCTTCCCAGCAGATCCGAACCCTCTCTTTATCTCGGTAACCCTCCCTGTATAACTTTGTTTTTGTTTTTGTAAACCCCTTTCTATCTCAGTAACCCTCTCTCCCATTCTCTTTGAATTTGGATTCTCTCCAACATCAACACAAAAGAATTGAGGATCTGCTTAAAAAATTGTAACATCTTTCTTGTTCTATTTGTGAGCGTTTCGGGTTTGTTTTTTAGAACTTTTCTCACTTGGGGATTTACACTTGTTTGGGTTTTTCTCTTTAATAGGGTTTGATATGGAACTTGTGTTATTGGATAATTGAATTTTGATTTCATTGGTTTAAGGTGTCGTTAATTGTAATCTGATATTTGATATTATGCCCCTTCCTGATACAGTTTAGAATTGCTTAATTGGGATTATGTTAAACCCATTCTATTCAGTTGCATTAAATATTGGATCTATGTTGCAAGTCTCTAATTCTTGGACCTTTTTGTTTCTCCTTCATTTAAGATCTATATTGCCATTTTCTTTCTTATTTATGTTTAGGATTAATGTGAGCATAGTTACCAACCAAGAAAAATAGGTTGGAAAAGACACAAAAAATACATGCGGGAATCATATCATTTTATAGTCCAAATAAATGAATGAAAATACAAAAGCAAAGCGAGTAGAAAAATTGCTTTTTCCAGAGTTGAGACCGAGGATTGATTAGTTTTATTTCTTCTGGTTTAACTAGATTAACTTACCTTTTATATTTTGCAGAGGTGGTCAAACTCTGAGATTTAAGGTTCTATATCTACCATAAATACCACATCCAATGCTTATCTTTTCTAGGCAAAGTGAAGCTACAATCCAATTACTAAAATGGATAACATGGATAAATAAATACATGTGATATTGTTTTTTTTTTCTTCTCATATGGTGCCAAAAGAGGTGTTTACTACAGGGTTGAGCTGATTGTATGTGATAGATCATGCACCTAACAGATAAGTAAAATTGCTAAAGTTTTGAACTTATATTCATCATTGTTTAAACTTATGATTCAATTTTCATTACGAGTATAGATGGTCACATGACACCAGATCTAATGGAATTTGATATTGTAACCTTGCTTAATCAACACAACCATTTACATGCTCTATGATACCAAGTAACATTAAAATGGTTGTTGTTTGACATAGTTTATGTCTTGAACTTTTATGTTTTGCCAATTCAGTATGGTGTATTTGTACTCATTGTTTTGCACATCTGGATGAAGAGCAGTTTTTGTCCAGGATGAGTATTTGCTAAACATCCTTTTAAACACATTTGAGAACTAGATTTTCTAATCTTGTTCTCTTTGTATTTTATATGATTTGACTTGTGGTAAGATGTTGGCTCCTGTTATTTCCTAATCTTGTCGTAGGTTTGCACACTGAAACACTTCCTTCCAAGGTGATGACCAAGTTGCTTAATCCATCATGAATGATCCAACCAATCTCTGCATTCTTGTTAAATAGGTTAGTGCATCAAAAGCATGCTTAAGGGTGGCAGTTAGACATGGGTTCCAATGTTCCATCGGAATTGAGTGTGACTGATAGGATAATTCCTGAACATTTATGCTCCTTTTGCTCTGCCTTTTTGTTCCAGTTATTGCTGCCTTGAGCTCTGTTCCCATGTTATCCTCCAGGCTACTCTCCTCTCTCGGCATCCTCTTCGGTTCAGCTCAGTCCAGCAGTTGTTATTCTCTTCCCTGAGAACAACTCAACTGCATTGGCCTCTTCTGTTCAGTCCTGCTCTGGTAGTGGTGGCCTCTTCTGTAAAACTTCACCACTTCATAACCAGGAGTGACACCATCGGGCTTGGATTTTGAAAAGTCTATAACATCTCTGGGAGATGTATTTGTTCCTAGTCTAAAATGACCAATAGCTTGTATAATATCGGCTGCACACCTTTCAGATGCATGAATTATTTTAGGATTGTCTTTGGCATTCTCTGCATGCCACTGCAATAGTTCTTCTTGGGCATTGCTGACCTGCAAATTTAGAGATGGAAGGCATAAAAGTCACAGGTACATGTGGCTTATTACAACAGCAACATAAATATGATGTTTAGATTTTTAGAGAGAGAAAGAGAGAGATATCACAAGCAACAAACGAGCCACTAACCATGACACCATGGACTTCAGGAATAGTAAATAGTTCGGCGTCATTGCCAGAATCTCCACAAACAAGAGTATTTATTGGTAGTTTTCCATCAGATTTGAATTTTCTAAACAAGTATGAAAGAGCTTGTCTTTTGCCAGCACCTTGAGGTAATACGTCCAAAGCCGTTCCTCCACTGTAAATTATTTTCACATCTAACTGACCAAAAATTAGGCAGAGAATAATAAGAAACCATACCTAGGCAAATATATTGCAAAGGATGTAATGTTAAGCACAGATGCTTCACAATTTCAATAAGTGATCTTCTGGTCCAAGTAATAATCATACCCCTAGTTTCTCCAAACGCCCTGAAAGATCTTTAATCTCCTCTTGAGCATGCTCCTTCTTTACATAAAAGCTAACCTTGTGTGGTCACTGCTCTGTCTCTGACTGCAGGAACCTCATCATTGCTAAATAAGTAAACATAAAACAAACCTCGGTATTGTTTAAGGTCAATAATTCATTTCATGAACAAGAGAAAAATTACACAGAGAATAGTAAATAATTTACAGAATTTTGGTCTAGGCATCAAGATTCAAATGAAGAGAATGATAACTGGCATCCAGAAACTTAACCTGAAAAGTAAGCTGGGGAAACATTGTTGTTTCTTCAGTTACAACATTTCTATCCCTATTGTTGCTACCCCTAAATGCACTCGAGAGCTTTTTTCTTCTTCTTTCATTTTTTGATTTCCTGTTCTTCCTTTTCTGGTTCCAGCTATTTTGTTTCCAGATGGGTTTAGCCTTTCTGTTTTTAGAGGTGGCCTTTTGTTCTGTTTGCTGCCTCTTGGTTGTATTTTTTCTCCTCTCTCTAATACAAGTTCACCATTCAGCAAAAAAAAAAATAGTCATTGTAGCGAGTCATTGTAGCAGAAAGGCATCTACATTGATTTTGTTAGGGTTTTTATAGATTGCAATTTGATGGATGCATTATCATTCTAGCATCATGTGATTTACACACTTGCATTGGTTTTTTAAATAAACTTGAAATCTAGTTTTATACATGCATTGGTTTTTAGATTTGGAAAAGTTTGTGTTATATGCATGTTTTGGTTCTAAACTTGGATGCATTGGTTTTAGAACCCAAAACTCTTTTGAAAACCTAATTCCTTGTGCATTATATTTGGAAAATCATCTTGTGAATTTAGGTTTGAGTTTTGCATACATTCATCACAAAAAGAATCATTTGTGTATGCAATTTCATTTGAAAAGAGTTTTCAAGAAATCAAGCAAGCCTTTGTTTTAAAAGTTTTGAAACTTTTTAGGCTTTTTATGTCATGTTTTAAAAACCTTTAGAATCTTTAAAACATGTTTTCCAAGCTTGATTTAGTGGCCAAAAAGTTCCCCCAAGCAAAACTGTGAAAAATGCATTTTTTGGGAATTTTGGTGCTGCGGGGTTAACCATGGGGTTAACCGGGGTGGTCAACCCGCAGTGTAGCCGGTTAACCGGCCATGTTAGCCCGGTTAACCGGCCATAGTGCAGGATGACCCAAAACACAACGGCTCTTTTTATGACCGTTGTGCTTGGCCGGTTAACCTGCCTGTTATGGCCGGTTGACCGGGTAAACTAGTCGTTGGGCTGTTTTGGCTATAAAAATGAGTTCTTTCCCTTGCCAAAAGTTGGGATTTTTAAGCCCCTCCTTGAGAGGTATTGAGGCATATCAAAAGGGAAAAGAACCAAGGGATGAAGGGGAAGATTAGGAAAGCTAAAGCTTGGATTAATGAAGTTAAACCACCAAGTAGGCTCTTCCTTTCTTAATCATATGTTTTCATGCTTTGTTTTATTTTTGGTAAATCATTTCTAGCATGTTAAACTATGTTTGTGTTGTGTCCTTAACATGTTTTATGTTTTGAGTTGATTTATTGTTTTGGATACAACACCATATGATTCAATCCAAGTAGTACTTAACTTTGGTAAATCTAAGTAGATCATGTTAATGGAAAAACCTTTGGAATTATATGTAACATGATCCATATACTTGGTTGAATCTTTGGTTGTTGTTTTCCATCATAAGAACATCTCTTTCAAAACTAACTTATGTTTTGGATTCAACTTCTTTACAAATCATATGTTTTCATGTTTTGCTTTATCATTGGTAAATCTTAGTAACATGTTAATCTATGATTTGTTGTATCCTTAGCATGTTCTATATTTTGAATAGATCTATTGTTTTGGATACATCACCATTGATTCATCAAAGTAGTACTTTATCTTTGGTAAATCTAAGTAGATCATGTTAATGAAATATGTAACATGATTCATATACTTTGTTGAATCTTTGGTTGTTGTTTTCCATCATAAGAAAATCTCTTTCAAATGTATCTTATGTTTTGGATTCAACATCATTACAAATCATATGTGTATTATTGTTTTAATGTTTCACAACTTGCCTTACTTTGATTGGTAAATCATTTTCAAGTTGTCTTTATAATTACATATGATTTGTCCCCTAATTTCAATCAAATCTATTTTTATGTTTTGAGCTACATTGATGATTTGATTGACATCCCTATGCATCACATGTTTAGAGCTAATCCATTTCATACAACTTGTGTAACTTTGACATCATTAACAAGTTGTTACTTTTAACATGTGATTGCATTACATCCTCAATCATAAATGTTTTATGAGCTAACATTTTCAAAAGCCTTAGGCATACATTTATGAACTTTCATTTTCAAAATGATTGAGGACCACACACACACACTTCATTTGTTTTCATCTTTGCATTCATAGTGTGAGTGTGTATTAGTTTTTCACTTCCATATCCGCCTAATTAAGAGGCATTGTAATGAGCTTAATAGAATCTCCATCAAGTGTATGTAAGACACTAACTTAGTGAGATAACCAACCTTGTGGTTGGAGAGGTTATTGCTTAGCCTATAAAAGCATATTGTATAGGTTGATGTTAAGCCTTGAAAAACATCAATGTAAGGTTATTGCTTAGCCTTGGAAAGCATATTGTAAAGGTTATTGCTTAGCCTATTGAAAAGCATAAATAGTGGAAATCCGGTGGGGTGTTGGATCACAAGCCGGTAGTGGATGTAGGCATTGAGGCCGAACCACTATAAATACTTGTGTGATGGTGCTTGCTTTGTGGTGATTGTTTTCTTTAAGCTTCCGCATTTTGTTTGATAATCATCACTTGTGACTAGTTTGTTTTAAAGAAGTTAAAATTGTTAAAATTGGTCATAAAAGAAGCTCACCCTATTCACCCCCCCTCTAGGGTTCGGATCCCCATGGACTTACAGATTTTTCTTTAGGGTCCATAACCAATGGCTGAAGGAACTTTTTATGCTTGGGCTAGTAATGGTTGCCTGGTTTTTACTCCAGATTTGAATAGTGATGGATCATTTGAGAAATAAATGTTCAGCATTCTTAATTTCTGTGTTAAAAAAGAATGGTAGAGATTGAAACCTTACTTTTCGTTATTTCAATAGCTACTTCCTATTAAGTGCTTGTTATCTACTCAATTAGCACTTAACAGTATTCACTATAGTCATTACTGGAATAGGTCAACTTGACCCAATACAGGCCTGATTTGTTGCCATCTGCAATGGTGAGACCTTGTCTTGTGCACTGTTTAAAAACTCAAAAGAAAGCCCACATGAGGCAGGTTGATTACAACTTCGTTGAGAGTTGATTGACTTGACCTAGACTCTGTCCAACTCTGCAAGACCAGTGCAAAAATTTGTTACCAAGTTATGTTTTTATACCGGAAATCTTCATTTATAACTCTTTGAATGAAACTCTCATTCAGAATCTAGTTTTGGGCTTACAAACAACGATCTTATGTTTTCATAATGAAATCATTTTACGGGGCATTACAATCACAACTGTTCAATGCTATTTATGAACACCTAGTTGTTGTTGTTGTTGTTTCCTTTTCTTTTTGTATGTATTAAATGACTAGTTTATACCCTTGAAAAAGTTGTCAAATGCTATTGGTGTAAGACCCCAACCCGAGTGAACCCGATTAGTGTTGATTAAGTTGTGTGTTAGTCTTAAACGTGATTAGTAGTCTTTGACTAGGTTGGGTTTGGAATAGCTTTTGATATAGTTTTAGGGAATTTTGATTGCTTGTGATTAGTGGGGCCTTTGGGGGTTCCTTCTTTATGACCTTGCATGCGCTTGAGGATTTATCGGAGATTTTTGCATTCATTGTTTTAATCCCGTTTTAATTGTATTGTTAACCCCTACAACTTTCATGTTGATCCCGTACCCGTTCGAGACCCCGAAACCCGATTTCATAGCATTGAGGGCAAAACAGTCATTGTACACTAAATCTGTACCCAAAACTTGATATCCCCGAAACCCACGAAACTTATACATTTTCGAAATTAGATATTTCGGCGATCATTTCTTCCTTCTTCGTCAAATTCATCTGAGATCCCGAAAGACATGATTTCAGCCCAAAGGGTGTCTTAAGTAGTGGGACCCATTCCCATTTGCTTATATAAAGAGAACCCATCTTCCTCATTTCCCTTTTTCCAGCAAAACGAGAACCTAGGGTTTGCTTTGGCAACTTTTCTTCTTCTTCTTGCTCTCTCCATCTCAATCTCATACCAAACTTGCACCAACATCAAAATGGAGGTCATCATTCTCTTCCTCATCTTGAAGGCTATCTTTTGATATCATTTATTGAGAAACCTATCAACTTTGAGACTTCCTTTGAGCTCACCTTGCCCATTTGGAGAACCTACAATTAAACAACCTTCCCCATCTCCTAGATTTGTGTTTCTTTGATCTTGAAGAGGTCCCATTTTCATTATGGTAAGGTTTCCCTTTCTATTTCGTTGTTTGACCATTTTAGGGTTTGTTTTTGGGGATTTTGTTCATAGCTTGGATCTTTGGATTGGAAGAGTATAAGAGTTTGTTTTCCTTGATTAGAAGACCCAAGGCAAGTGGATGAGTTAATATTATGAGCTTTCAATGGTTTTCATGAGGAATGTGGTTGACTTGTCATCTTTATTCATATTTATTGGTTTGCATTGATTTTTGAAATAAATGCTTTGAATGAACCGTGCTAAGTCATTTAATGTTTTGGAAACATATTGGCTATGGTACTTGTTGTCCTTTGGATAAATCTTAAATGAATGCTTGTGATTTGGTTTCTCTTTCCTCTTGTAGTTGTTGTGGTTAAGAAGGAGGTGATGAAATGAACACACATTGGGTTTTTGGAGAAGTGTAGATAGATGCATTGGAGGAGCTCTTAGCTCAGTTTTATTGCAGGGATTAAATGGAAGTGAGGAGAATGGTTTTGAGGAGGAAAAAGGGCTCAAATCTGAACACAGTGGGTGTTTTCGCACTTGGCGGTCAGCCAGCGGTCACCTGTCGGCTAGCCCTGGTGACTGGCGGCTAACCGCCAGCTGGCCGAATAGTCGCGGTTACTTTTCGAGAGAGCAACATTTTCCTCCTAAAGACACGGTCAGCCTCACGGTTAGCAAGCGGCTAACCGCCTAACCCATCAGCTGCTAGCCGCCAACCAACCGATCCATTTCGGTTACTTCTCTAGAGAGCAACATTTTCCTCCTGAAGGCACGGTCAGCCTCACAGGTGGCAAGCGGCTAACCGCCTAACCCAGCGGCGGCTAACCGCCAGCCAACCGAACCATTTCGGTTACATTTCCAGTAACCTGTTTTTCTGTCAGGCCAACCGCGGTCAGCCAGCGGCTAACCGCCATCTGACCGCTAGGTAACCAAAATCACCCAGACAACCATTCCAGAGAGCGATGAGCTTTGTCGGTCAAAGACTATGTTTGGGGCAATGATGAACTATTCAAACGTTTTGGGACTATTCATTTAGAACCCCTCTATGTCAAGGAGATTTACTAAGCAATGTATGAGGCCATTTGAGAAAGAAACCATATCACAAAGATGTCATTCGAAGTTTTGAAAATTCAAAATGTTAAGGTGCCCGAGATATCCCCAAACTCAAAGAGTACCAAATTATTATTAGATCGACATACGGGATCCCTATTCATTTCAAATAAATTTTGAACTCAATACTTTACTCGAAATTTCAATTGTTTATTATACTTTATCGATCACGAGATCTATACTACATGCCTTGTTTTCCCAAAAGCATCGAAGTACACTTACAGTGGTTACTTGTCTTGAAGTGCATTGCACCACATGAAACGACAGTGTGCCCTTGAGCACCCCGTCCTGCCCGGTTGTTTATTTGTACTTGATTTACTTGCACATGTCTCGATTTGTTATTTCACTTATTAGTCGGCACCACTAAGCTTGGATAACCCTGTTGGTCTGATCCACCGACTTGGAGATCCCCCTCTTGTCCCGCCAGCTACAGTTTGGATCCCGCTACCCGGTTATTACCGTGGTCTTGTTCCGATGCCGCAGATTGCTACTGTGGTTCCCATGCTCGGCTCGCTACCGTGGTCATGTATAGTATATGTTAAACCCCGACCCAGACCAATTCGATTAGTGTGCGATTAGTGTGTGTTTAGTCCTAAGTGAGTTTAGTGGTTGTTGGGTTAGAAATGATTAGTTTAGTCTTGGACATAGCTTTGGGAAATTTGAGAACGTTTAGTATTAATTAGACACACTCAGGAAGGCCTGAGTGCACGTGTAAGCTTGGGAAGATCGTATCGGTTTTCGTGTGAGTGTGATTTTTATTTCATTTGAATGATCTTTTTATGTGTTACAACTTTCGTTTTAAGCCCATTCGTGTTCGAAGCCCAAAAACCCATGTTTTGGCCCAAAGAGGGTAAAATTGCCTTTTATGCACAAATCTGGACACAATTTTCGAGATCTCAAAACCATATCAAAAATATACTTTTTGGAAACTAGATATTTCGACGATCATTTTATCCTTCTTCGTCGAAGTCATCCGAGGCCCGCAAGATCGTGTTTGAGTCACTTCAAGATTCAAGTCAATGGGACCCATTTCATAGCTTAAGTCCCTTCTCCCTCTCATTTCATTCATTCCCCCATTCTCTGCAATTTTTCTGAAGTTAGGGCAAGGAAACCCTTTCTCTCTTCTTCTCCATTCCCTTGCATGCTTTGGTTAGAGAACTCCAAATAGAATTCCAAGCTCTTCACCTTCTTCCTTCCCTTGCAAGCTCTCTATCCATACAAGTTCTTGGAGCTTCTTTTGGGACAAGCTCTACATTTCCTCTCTTCTTTCTTGTTTGGCCATTGTTAGGTAAGAGCTTCAATCCTTGTATTTCATGAAGTCTTTTGGTTCCTTGAAGAGCATGTTTTCCATGTTTGCAAACCCTTTGGTAAAATGGTTCCTTGTTTTCAAGATTTAGTGATTTGTGTGGTTTTTCTCTTGGGTTCTTGTAGTGTGGGATTTAGCTTGAGGAAGTGCCTGAAGAAGAGTATTGTTAGCTTTGGTCAAGGCAAGTGATCTCTATAGGAATGATGCATGTGTATTTGGATTTCATTGTATTTTAGAAATTGTGCATTTATCTTGTTTATAAGCTCCATGGTTATGTTTTCTTTTGATTTGGATGTGAAATGGTGATAAATGAACCCTTGGTGAGCATGAAGGCTCAAGGGATGATATGTGGTTGATGGATGAGAAGAAGGAGAAGAATGTAGTGAAAGATGTGCAAAGGAAAGGAGATTTCTGCACTCAGCGAGCTCAGGCAGCAGCCTGTTCGCTCGAGCGACCCCTGGGTCCGCTCGAGCGAACAAGCCACTGTCTGCTATGGAACGAGGCAGAGAGTCGTTCGATCGAACGCATTTTATTGTCCGCTCGAGCCAACATTCGCTCGAGCGAACTGTCTACGCCTTGTAAGGTCCGCTCGAGCGAACTGTCTCGCTCGAGCGAAGTGTCATCAACGTGGCAGGTCCGCTCGAGCGAACCTGCCAGATTCAGGAAGATGAGTTTTTTTCCATTTTGTGTATTTTCTTGAGGGTTGAAAACTAGACTATGTTAAGGGTTTTAACTTGACATTGTGTAAATGGAACTTCGAAATGAAACCCAACTTCGGGGACACCAATTCTTGTATTTTCTGACGTTTGGGGTTTCAATTACACAAAGGTCCATTAGTAGCCTTAGCACATGCTTGTCAAATTTTGTATTTGAACTTCCGTCTTGATACGATGAGTATAAACGTGTACTTGTTTTGAGTTTCAAATATAATCTTGTTTTGAAGTTTTGTTTCAAGAAAAAGGGGATCACTTCCTAAGCGTGTTATGCATAATTATTATGCCTCTTGCTAGTCGTGTTCGTCGTGTTTTGATAAGTGATTTCCCTCTTTTTATCTCAACATGCTTTGATCGTGCTTCACGTGTTTTGTGCATTCATGAATTAAGTAAACACCACTGAGCTTAGACTGCCCTTTCGGTTTGATCCACTGTCTGGGGGTCTTTAAACATGTGGACTGTCTGCAGACTAGTCGTGTATTTATTACACATCGTGCGTGTCCGGTTCCGCGGCCGAAATTCCCGTCTTTGTGGGAAATCATGTCGTGCTTATATTATGTATATCGTGCTTGTCGTGCGTGCTTGCTCTTTTCATTATATAAATGATAGAGAAAGGATGGGCTCTTTGTGGATTGTAACTATTCATGATATATTATGTACTCATGCTAGTTTGTTTTGGTATCTCAGCTTTGTTCGTATTCTTGAAAATGTATCTCAGCTTTGATAGCACTTCATACCAAAGATTTGCTTACATGTTTCCTCTAAATGTTATTGTTCATGTTCATGCCTACATTGATTACCTGCCAAACCGTCGTGTTTGACCCTTGTTTATTGGTGCCCAGGTGCAGGAGACGTTGCCTTTGAGGAGGAGCGTCAGGAGGAGGCTTGTGAGCCAACTCCCGTGAGAGAGTGGCAGCCCGACGATGTCATTTAGACGTCGGTCTGGTTCTCGAGTTTCGTCACCTTTAGTCTTGGGGTTTCTTTTGGTTATTTTGAGATTGTATTGACCTTTATTGGTCTCTTATGGGTTGTACTAAACTTAACTTACTTTCGTGTTAAACTTATAACTTGAACTATGTTTGGGAATGCCATGATAACTCTTTTCTTTGATGCTATGTCTTGTTATTAAATGTTATAGTACTTAAATATTTGGTTGTGCTTATCGTGATGTGTTTTGCTACACGCTTCCGAAATCGTGTACGTGTGAGTCAGATTCCGCGTGTCTTTGGGAATCCTCACCGCGGGAACCTGTGGGAAAACAAAATCTTCAATAGTAATCATCACCAACCAACGTCGCGGGCCCGGGGATCCGTTCCGGGGTCGCGACAGGACTGGTATCAGAGTCAGACATGTTTCAGGCACTTAAAAGAAACTAGAAAGGTCTTAGGAACGTGGCGAGGATTCGTGAGTTCGATAGATTCGTTCGTATAGGATCTTAGAAACCCTTGTACCATGATTATTGTGTTCTAACTCTTTGTTTTACAGCAATATGCCTCCAAGAAAAGCTCCAAATCATCATGCTTCAGGCAGTAACCAGAATGAGTCAGATGCATCTGAGACACCTACAGCCACACAGTTTCAAGAACTTATGCAAGCCATGATAGCACAGCAAAGGCAAGCTAATGAGAACCAAGCCAGATTTCAAGAGCAGTTAGCTAAGAAGGATGATGAAATGGCACAAGTTCAGAGACAGTTGTTGGAAGTCCTCCAGAACAGGAATGTAGCACCACCTGCAGGTCCACAGATTGTGATACAGAATAGGGATCCTGACCCTAATGCTCTATTTGAGAAGTTTAGGAAGAGAGCACCTAAAGAATTTTCGGGCAATGAGGACCCACTAGTGGCAGATGACTGGCTAGTCAATACGGAGAAGATCTTTGATGTCTTCATGTGCACGGGTATACAGAAGGTCAACCTCACAGCTTCATTATTTTATGGGCTCGCAGATAGGTGTTGGCAAACAGTCAAGGACCCATATGCAGTGATGGCTGACGATGAGGCATGGACAGCTTTCAAGATACAGTTTCAAGACAAGTACATCCCCTCTCATGTCAAGAGGCAGAAGGCTATTGAGTTTCAGCAACTCAAGCAGGGTAGCATGACGGTTTTGGACTATGTCACCAAGTTTGAGAGACTAGCTAGATATGCTACCGAGTTGATTGATACAGAAAGGAAGAAAATAACAAAGTTTTTGGAAGGGTTGAATCCGATCATCATGAGAGATGTTATAGGGGTAGTACCTCCAGCTACCTATGATGAGGCAGTCAAGCGGGCATATACATTTGAGGATATTAATAACATGATTGTTCAGGATAGGAAGCAGCAATATCAACAGCAGAATCAGAGGCAGCAGCAGGGCAAGAAACCAAGGCAAGAGCAAGGCCATGTGAGGCAGGGTTGTGGACATTATGGCAAGAATCATGAGACACACGAATGTCGTAAGGCTATGGGAGCCTGTTTCAAGTGTGGGGCTATGAATCATTCAATCAAGGATTGCCCATTACTTCAGACTCAAGGGAACAGGAACCAGCAGCAGAGACAAGTAGCTCCTCAGAATCAAGCACCAGTGCAAAATCAGATGAGACCACCTCAGCAGCAACAGGCTAGGCCACCGGTGCCGAATCAGAATGCTCGTCCTCCACAGCAGAACAGACAGGGCCAAGGAAGGCAGAACCAAGTACCGAACAGACTACAGATGCATGGACGGTTATACTATCTCAACCGTGCAGACGCTGAAGCTGCAGGAGACGTGGTAGAAGGTAAACTTCTTGTTTGTGGGGTAGAAGCCCAGATTTTGTTTGATCCTGGATCCACACATTCCTTTGCATCTCCTAGTTTTGCTAAGTTGATTGATGCACCATGTAGTGAATTGGATTACATTCTAATAGTGACCACTCCAGTAGGGAAACAAGTTGTGTGTAGAAACCATTACCCTAGTTGTACAGTTTTATTAGGAGATGTTAATCTACCGGCCAACCTCATAGTTTTGGACATGCATGATTTTGATGTCATTTTAGGCATGGATTGGTTAGAAGCATATCATGCCACCATGGATTGTTTTAGTAAGACCATCACATTCAGATTCCAAGGACCACAGGCAGAGTTGATATTTCAGGGAAACAGGGGGAAATCTCAGGCAGGGTTTATTTCAGTGTTGAAGGCAAGCAGATTAGTGCAGAGTGGGTGTCAGGCATTTATTGCGTTTATCACGGAGGATAAATAGTCCCAAGGGGTGGAGGATATCCCCATTGTGTGTGAATTTCCGGATGTTTTTCCAGAAGAAATCCCGGGTTTACCACCAATTAGAGAAGTTGAGTTTACAATTGAGCTCCTTCCAGGGACAGCTCCGATCTCGATTGCACCATATAGGATGGCTCCAGCAGAAATGGGTGAGCTAAAGCTCCAGTTGCAGGAATTGTTAAGCAAAGGTTTCATTAGGCCAAGTGTTTCACCGTGGGGAGCACCGGTGTTATTTGTGAAGAAGAAGGATGGAAGCTTGAGAATGTGCATAGACTACAGGAAGTTGAACCATGTGACAGTGAAGAACAAGTATCCTTTGCCAAGGATAGATGAATTGTTTGACCAATTGCAAGGAGCAGCCTATTTTTCCAAGATAGACTTGAGGTCAGGGTACCATCAGTTGAGAGTTAGAGACTCAGATGTTCAGAAGACAGCCTTTAGAACAAGATATGGGCACTATGAGTTCTTAGTGATGCCCTTTGGGTTGACGAATGCACCAGCAGTCTTTATGGCTTTGATGAACAAGGTCTTTGCACCATATTTGGATCACTCCACGGTAGTGTTTATTGATGATGTTCTGGTATATTCTAAGAGTAAGAAGGAGCATGAAGAACATTTGAGGACAGCGTTGCAGCTCTTGAGAGACAACCAGTTATATGCAAAACTCAGTAAGTGTGAATTCTGGTTAGAGCAAGTTGCTTTTCTAGGCCACATCATCTCCAGAGAAGGTTTAGCAGTTGATCCAGCGAAGATAGAGGCAGTTGTTAGTTGGGTGAGGCCAAGCAGTGTGACATAAATTAGAAGCTTCTTGGGGTTAGCAGGCTACTACAGAAGATTTGTCCAAGGTTTTTCGTCCATCGCAGCCCCTTTGACAAAATTGACTAGGAAGAATGTCCCATTTGTGTGGACCGATCAGTGTGAAACCAGTTTCCAAGAGTTGAAGGGAAGGTTAACCACAGCCCCGATTCTTACATTACCCTCGAGCAATGGCGGATTTATTGTTTATACAGATGCTTCGAATGTGGGACTGGGTTGTGTATTGATGCAAGATGGCAAGGTGATTGCCTATGGCTCGAGGCAGTTGAAGGACCATGAGAAGAATTATGCGACTCACGACTTGGAGTTGGCAGCAGTTGTTTTCGCATTGAAGATGTGGAGACACTACCTCTACGGAGAGAAGTTTGAGGTCCATTCAGATCACAGAAGTTTGCAATATTTGTTCTCTCAGAAGGATTTGAACATGAGGCAGAGGAGGTGGATGGAATATATCAAAGATTATGACTTTCCAATCAAGTATCATCCAGGCAAAGTGAATGTGGTAGCTGATGCTTTGAGTAGGAAATCAGTGGCTATGGCCAATTTGAGAGGAATGGGTGTCTTACAGCAGTTCGAAGAGTTGGGTGTAGAGGTACAAACCCTGAGATTGGGTGCAATGTTAGCAAATATGACAGTTTCAGAACCAACCTTCATCCAGAAGATTAAGGAAAATCAGTTGCAAGACCCAGACTTGGCCAAGATAGTAGATGTTATTGCAGAACGCCCCGATTTCAAGATGGTGAATGGGATATTGTATTTCCGTGACCGGTTGTGTGTGCCGAATGTGGATGATTTGAAGAGTGAAATAATGAACGAAGCTCACAATACGAGATATTCTATGCATCCGGGTAGCACGAAGATGTACCACAATTTGAAGAATAGATTTTGGTGGAACAACATGAAGAGAGAGATAGCAGCTTTTGTGTCTCGTTGTCTAACTTGTCAGTTGATCAAGGCAGAGCATCAGAAGCCTCCAGGTTTGTTACAGCCTTTGGAAATTCCGGAGTGGAAATGGGAGCACATTACCATGGATTTCGTCTCCGGTTTGCCTAATACTAAGAAGGGAAATAATGCAATTTGGATCATTGTGGATCGTCTGACAAAGTCTGCTCACTTCATTCCGATGAAGACCGGGAATATGATGCATATGGCACCACTTGCGAAGTTATTTGTTGATGAGATTGTTAGTAAGCATGGTCAACCCGTCTCCATTACTTCAGATAGAGACAGTAGATTTGTTTCAAAGTTTTGGAAAACTCTTCATGAGTCGATGGGTACCAAGCTCCAGTTCAGCACAGCTTATCATCCTCAGACCGATGGTCAGTCAGAAAGGACGATACAGACTCTCGAAGACATGTTGCGTGCTTGTGTATTGGATTTCAAGATTCAGTGGGATGAGTGCCTACCTCTTTGTGAATTTGCTTATAATAATAGTTACCACTCGAGCATTGGTATGGCACCTTTCGAGGCACTCTATGGTAGAAGATGCAGAACTCCAGTTTGCTGGGAAGAAGTCGGTGAACGTAGTTTCCATGGACCGACGATCGTTGGAGAGACAAGTGACAAGGTCAAGTTAATTCAGGAACGGTTGAAAATAGTCCGAAGTAGGCAAAAGAGTTATGCAGATACTCGCCGAAGAGAATTGCAGTTTCAAGTGGGTGACAAGGTGTTTTTGAAAGTCTCACCAACTAGGGGAACTTTGAGATTTGGACAGAAGGGCAAGTTGTCCAGGAGATTTATTGGTCCGTATGAGATTTTGAGCAAGATTGGAGATGTTGCTTATAGACTTGCGTTACCGCCGGAATTCTCCAGGGTACACAATGTTTTTCATGTTTCTATGCTCAAGAAGTATGTCTCTAGTCCTGCACACATTCTACAACATGAGCCTTTAGAGATTCGGGAAGATGCCTCGTATGTGGAAAGACCGATCAAGATCATTGACACCAAAGAGCAAGAATTGAGAAACCGGACTATTCATTGGGTCAAGGTACTTTGGGAAAATCACGAGCCAGAGGAAGCCACCTGGGAATTGAGAGAGCAAGTGCAGAGGAAGTATCCACAGCTTTTACCCGAGGTAATTGTTTGATTTATTTGGTGGACCAAATATCCTAAGGGGTGGAGGATGTTAAACCCCGACCCAGACCAATTCGATTAGTGTGCGATTAGTGTGTGTTTAGTCCTAAGTAAGTTTAGTGGTTGTTGGGTTAGAAATGATTAGTTTAGTCTTGGACATAACTTTGGGAAATTTGAGAACGTTTAGTATTAATTAGACACACTCAGGAAGGCTTGAGTGCACGTGTAAGCTTGGGAAGATCGTATCGGTTTTCGTGTGAGTGTGATTTTTATTTCATTTGAATGATCTTTTTATGTGTTACAACTTTCGTTTTAAGCCCATTCGTGTTCGAAGCCCAAAAACCCATGTTTTGGCCCAAAGAGGGTAAAATTACCTTTTATGCACAAATCTGGACACAATTTTCGAGATCTCAAAACCATATCAAAAATATACTTTTTGGAAACTAGATATTTCGACGATCATTTTATCCTTCTTCGTCGAAGTCATCCGAGGCCCGCAAGATCGTGTTTGAGTCACTTCAAGATTCAAGTCAATGGGACCCATTTCCATAGCTTAAGTCCCTTCTCCCTCTCATTTCATTCATTCCCCCATTCTCTGCAATTTTTCTGAAGTTAGGGCAAGGAAACCCTTTCTCTCTTCTTCTCCATTCCCTTGCATGCTTTGGTTAGAGAACTCCAAATAGAATTCCAAGCTCTTCACCTTCTTCCTTCCCTTGCAAGCTCTCTATCCATACAAGTTCTTGGAGCTTCTTTTGGGACAAGCTCTACATTTCCTCTCTTCTTTCTTGTTTGGCCATTGTTAGGTAAGAGCTTCAATCCTTGTATTTCATGAAGTCTTTTGGTTCCTTGAAGAGCATGTTTTCCATGTTTGCAAACCCTTTGGTAAAATGGTTCCTTGTTTTCAAGATTTAGTGATTTGTGTGGTTTTTCTCTTGGGTTCTTGTAGTGTGGGATTTAGCTTGAGGAAGTGCCTGAAGAAGAGTATTGTTAGCTTTGGTCAAGGCAAGTGATCTCTATAGGAATGATGCATGTGTATTTGGATTTCATTGTATTTTAGAAATTGTGCATTTATCTTGTTTATAAGCTCCATGGTTATGTTTTCTTTTGATTTGGATGTGAAATGGTGATAAATGAACCCTTGGTGAGCATGAAGGCTCAAGGGATGATATGTGGTTGATGGATGAGAAGAAGGAGAAGAATGTAGTGAAAGATGTGCAAAGGAAAGGAGATTTCTGCACTCAGCGAGCTCAGGCAGCAGCCTGTTCGCTCGAGCGACCCCTGGGTCCGCTCGAGCGAACAAGCCACTGTCTGCTATGGAACGAGGCAGAGAGTCGTTCGTTCGAACGCATTTTATTGTCCGCTCGAGCCAACATTCGCTCGAGCGAACTGTCTACGCCTTGTAAGGTCCGCTCGAGCGAACTGTCTCGCTCGAGCGAAGTGTCATCAACGTGGCAGGTCCGCTCGAGCGAACCTGCCAAATTCAGGAAGATGAGTTTTTTTCCATTTTGTGTATTTTCTTGAGGGTTGAAAACTAGACTATGTTAAGGGTTTTAACTTGACATTGTGTAAATGGAACTTCGAAATGAAACCCAACTTCGGGGACACCAATTCTTGTATTTTCTGACGTTTGGGGTTTCAATTACACAAAGGTCCATTAGTAGCCTTTGCACATGCTTGTCAGATTTTGTATTTGAACTTCCGTCTTGATACGATGAGTATAAACGTGTACTTGTTTGGAGTTTCAAGTATAATCTTGTTTTGAAGTTTTGTTTCAAGAAAAAGGGGATCACTTCCTAAGCGTGTTATGCATAATTATTATGCCTCTTGCTAGTCGTGTTCGTCGTGTTTTGATAAGTGATTTCCCCCTTTTTATCTCGACATGCTTTGATCGTGCTTCACGTGTTTTGTGCATTCATGAATTAAGTAAACACCACTGAGCTTAGACTGCCCTTTCGGTTTGATCCACTGTCTGGGGGTCTTTAAACATGTGGACTGTCTGCAGACTAGTCGTGTATTTATTACACATCGTGCGTGTCCGGTTCCGCGGCCGGAATTCCCGTCTTTGTGGGAAATCGTGTCGTGCTTATATTATGTATATCGTGCTTGTCGTGCGTGCTTGCTCTTTTTATTATATAAATGATAGAGAAAGGATGGGCTCTTTGTGGATTGTAACTATTCATGATATATTATGTACTCATGCTAGTTTGTTTTGGTATCTCAGCTTTGTTCGTATTCTTGAAAATGTATCTCAGCTTTGATAGCACTTCATACCAAAGATTTGCTTACATGTTTCCTCTAAATGTTATTGTTCATGTTCATGCCTACATTGATTACCTGCCAAACCGTCGTGTTTGACCCTTGTTTATTGGTTCCCAGGTGCAGGAGACGTTGCCTTTGAGGAGGAGCGTCAGGAGGAGGCTTGTGAGCCAACTCCCGTGAGAGAGTGGCAGCCCGACGATGTCATTTAGACGTCGGTCTGGTTCTCGAGTTTCGTCACCTTTAGTCTTGGGGTTTCTTTTGGTTATTTTGAGATTGTATTGACCTTTATTGGTCTCTTATGGGTTGTACTAAACTTAACTTACTTTCGTGTTAAACTTATAACTTGAACTATGTTTGGGAATGCCATGATAACTCTTTTCTTTGATGCTATGTCTTGTTATTAAATATTATAGCACTTAAATATTTGGTTGTGCTTATCGTGATGTGTTTTGCTACACACTTCCGAAATCGTGTACGTGTGAGTCAGATTCCGCGTGTCTTTGGGAATCCTCACCGCGGGAACCTGTGGGAAAACAAAATCTTCAATAGTAATCATCACCAACCAACGTCGCGGGCCCGGGGATCCGTTCCGGGGTCGCGACAGTATATGTATATGTATTTATAAGATCCCCTGTTTCTCCTCACCTCGAGTGACTGAGATCAACGCCTAGTTATTGCGCTGTCACTTTAGTGACAAAGGACTTTGCTTTGTGTGGTTACCATCTTGCTTGTTTCCCGTTTCCTTGGTTACCTATACATGTTTTATAATGCACACTTGTATTTGAATAAATGTTTTATCTCGTTTATAGAAATTTTTATTTAAACAGGTTTAAATGCTTTTAAAGGTAAATTCATTTATTATCATATTGTCATTGTATTTTACCCATTTGTCAAACCGTCGTGTTTGACCCATTCTTTGGTACTCAGGTCCCGTTGTTGGTTATCCCGAGGAGGAGCACGGGGAGGCGGTCGGAGAACCGTGACAGTTAGTTGAGTGGCGTGTTGATGATGTCATTTAGACATTGGATAGCTAGAAAGAGATAACATTTTGGGAAAAGTTTTAACCATTCTTTTGGGGATTGGTATTTTGTTTATATTGGCCTTTGTTTTTTGGAATGTAATTAAATGATCTTTGTATAAACTCTAACTTACCTTTGGGTAACATGCTAATGATCATTGCTCATTCTGATACAGTACTATACTTGTGTTATTATCTTTATGATTAGAGATGGATTGAATATTTGATTTGCTACACGCTTCCGCAATTAATAGAAATGTTCATATATGGTTGTGGTGTCCGCGGTGGCAAATTAAATAAATGTATGGCATTAAACCGATGTGGTACATCATCATTAGTCCCGATCCCGAATTAGTCCTTCGGGCCCGGTCAGGGGTCGCGACAATTAGGCTAGACCTTTAAATTTTCTTCACTTCTTAGACTCAACTTATAATTCTAATTCTTAATTGCAGGAGAAAAGCAATGTTGTCTTACTAGTTAGAGTCAAACTATAATGTGGTTGGGTGCTGTGTTTTGGGAATTTTGGTTTGTTCCAGTTCTCAGGTTGTTGTTCTCTGTGATCGATGTGCAGCTCCACATGGTGGAAGTGTTGGTTATTCTGGTTTATGAACTTCATTTGCTGATTGTTTGTCTTTTTTTTTTTTTTTTGCAGAATGGTAAATTTGTATTAAAGAAAAGAGGGGGCAAAATGCCCCAAAGAAACAGGGAAAAACCAGCAGATGGAGGCTAACAAAATGCCAACCACAGAGCCAGCCGACCAAGGGAGATCACTATACAAAAAGGGCCAGACGCCAAAGAAAAGACCAAGAAGGGACAGACCGAACCTCAAAGAGAACCACAACAGCCTGCACAGAGCAAAACACCAAAGCCAGACAAAACAGAACACCTTAAACAGCAACCAAACAGAGCTACTTCAGCTGCAAAAAACCAGGGAGGCAAAGCCACTGCCAACAACTCAGCACACCTTGCACCAACCAAGCTGAGTAGAGGAAAGAGTAGCCACCAGTAGAACTGAGCAGGAACTCACACTAGACCCAAGCCACACAGGACAGGATGAGATGCTTATCCTTGCATCAAGCTGGCAAGCACTTTCAACTGATCCTGGAGAATTTGTTGATTGTTTGCTTTTTTATGATGTTTGCAATACTATTTTTACCTTCCCAAAATATCTTGAGAAAAATGTTCAATTCTGATTGGAGGCGTGGTTCTATTCAGCAGACTTTTCAATAAAATTAATTGTGAAAATTCCTATGGAATGCACATCCATAGTTTATAAAACTCAACCGATGGAAGGACACAGAGTCAAGTAACTCAGATGAATGTGTTTAGGATTTTTGCAAAGTCAATTTGACTTGGTGACATTCAAATTGAATTATGGAATACATTTTTTGTACCCCAGCTAAAGGGACTGGGACCCGATTGATCCCTTGAGTGAGAGAAGTGCACCTCGATGAGGTGAAGAGCCCTTGGGTAAGGAAGGGTGGCATGTCCAGGGTCCATCCCTAGGTAACCAAGTGAGAATTGATGCATCTTACCACTGGGGTAAGATGCCATTCTCAATTCTGGTGTATTGGGGTAAGATGCCATTCTCAATTATGTTTGTGATGCTTTATTTACTCTCTTTTTCCATGAATGTTTAAATGTGTAGCTGGTTATGGATCCTTAGAGTGTGGGACTTAACTTTTTCATGTTATTGATGTATGTGGGACATTATGTTTGTGATGCTTTATTTACTTTTTTCTTCCTCTATGTTTTTGACTGCTGATCAAAGAAGGAGAAGGAAAGAAAAAACAAAGATGGGCACTTTCCTCACTCTTTGGTTTGTAACTATGCAACAATGAAAGACTAATTTTCTTATAAGTATTTCATTTAATCAAATTGTTAGAGGGAAATAAAGGTAGATGAACAATTTGATTTTTGTCTGACTGGGTTCAAACACTACTGTACTGGTCTTCATTTAGCTTTCACTGGACTGTGCTAAGGTCTGTATTTATATGGTCCCAATTCAAGTTTCATGTGGCAGAGTCATTCAAGTTTCATGTGGCAAAGTCCATTCATACCAATATATACCCATTTTTTTGTTAGGAATTTTGTATATTGCAATTTGATGGATGCATTATCATATTAGCATCATTTGAATTTACACACATGCATTGATTTAGAAAAACTTGAAATCTTGATTTATACATGCATTGTTTTTAAGATTTTTTTTTTAGGAATTTTGTATATTGCAATTTGATGGATGCATTATCATATTAGCATCATTTGAATTTACACACATGCATTGATTTAGAAAAACTTGGAATCTTGATTTATACATGCATTGTTTTTAAGACTTGTAAAAGTATTGATTTATGCATGTTTTGTTTTTAAATTTGGATGCATTTGTTTTAGAAAAGAGTTTTATCAAATCAAGCAAGCCATTGGATTTGAAGTTTCGAATCATTTTAGGCTTTTTGTGTTTCATGTTTTTAAACATCTTACTTTGATTTAAAACATGTTTTCAAGCTTGATTTAATGGCCAAAAAATCCCCTCCTAGAAAAACCTTCAAATATGCAATTTTTGGGAATTTTTGGTCCCAGGGGGTCGACCTCCAGGACCCGGTCGACCGGCCACACAGCAGGTTGACCGGGTAAAGTGCCATTGCCCTTTTTCAAACGGTCAATTTTATGACCGTTGTGAAGGCCAGGTCGACCGGGGATAGGGCAGGTCGACCGGGGGCACGCAGGAACTCATTTTTTGAGTATAAATACAAGTTCATTCCTTTGAAAATGTTTTTGAAAGAAAGAGGAACCAAGAGCCTCTTGAGGTGCTTTGAGACAAAGAAAAAGGGGATGAACTAAGAGAGATCAAGGGGTTATAAGTGAAGCTAAAGCTTGGATCAATGAAGTTAAATCACTAAGTAAGCTTTACTTTTTATTAATCATATGTTATATGCTTTGTTTAAATTATTGGTAAATTAATTTTAGCATTACAACTATGATGTGTTGAATTCATTCTTCTCTCAATCTTTGATCTAATTAAGATTGGATTCTTCACTTTGATTTCAATTCAAGTTGTTTTAAAATCTTCCTTAATCATGCTTAGCCAAAAACTTTGTTTTCTTTTATAGCATGATTCTTTTACTTGATTGAATCTTCATTTGTTGTTTTCATTCATTTGAACTTTAGTTAAATTTTTTTAGTTTTGAAAACAACATTGCACATGCATCACATGTTCTAAGTTAACAAATTTCATACAACTTGTGAGCTCTTGATTTTCATGTCATTAACAAGTTGATATTCATACATGTGATTTGCATCAAACTTCAATCAAATCTTTTATGAGCCTTAAACTTTGAATTGCTTTAAGCAATATATTAATTGAGCTTTGTTTTTAACTTGATTGAAGTTATCACACACACACATCATGAGCAAACATCTTTGCATTCATTTAGTGTGTGTGTGAGTTAGTTATTCACTTTCATATCCGCCTATTTAAGAGGCATTTTAATTGTGCTTAAATTGTATCTCTTAGAGTGTTCTTTTGTGAAGACACCTTCTTTGAGAAATCATTTTTGTGTAAAGGTTATTACTTAGCCTAAGAAAAGCATTGTGTAAAGGTTATTGCTTAGCCTAGAAAAGCATCTTGTAAAGGTTGTTGTTTAGCCTAGAAAAACAACATTGTAAAGGTTATTGCTTAGCCTATTGAAAAGCTTAGTTAGTGGAAATCCGGTGGGGTAATTGGATCACAAGCCGGTAGTGGATGTAAGCATTGAGGCCGAACCACTATAAACCGTTGTGTTGTGGTGCATGCTTGTGGTGATTGTTTATATTAGCTTCCGCATCTTGTTTGATTAATCATCACTTATGACTAGTTTATGTTAAGAAGTTAAAATTGGTTAGAATTGGTCATATTTGTAGCACACCCTATTCACCCCCCCCCCCCCCCCCTCTAGGGTTAGGATCCCAGGACTTTCAATTGGTATCAGAGCCTCGTGCTCTATCTTTTAGGATCAATAGTTTTTGAAACTCTTGATTAGGTGTAAAAACCTAGAGTCAAAACCCTAGTGTTGTGCTTTTATGAAAATCATTAGAATGGACTCCACTATGCTAGATTTTGTAGATTCTTCTAGACCCCTCCTTCTTCCTTCTATTGGAGATTCAAACTCTCAAATTAATGAATCTCAATTTGATTTAAAAGAAGAAGAAAATGAATATGATGAAGATGATCTTCAACAAGCTTATGAAGAATTATATACATTAACATTAAAGCTTGATAAGAAAAACAAAAAGTTAAAAGAAGAATCAAAAAGGCTAAACAAAGAATTAGTCTCTTCTAAAGATGAACTTAGAGAAAAAGAAGAAGTAATAAATTGTGTAGACTCTAAGTTTATGATCTCTTTGCATAACCTATATATTGTTCAAGATGAACTAAAAGAATTAAAGATGGGTTGTGATAATATCAATAAGGAAAATTTAAATATAAGCGATCAATTAAAAAGGCAAGATGAAGACATTAACAATTTAGAATCCAAGTTAAACATTTCTAAGGAAAATTTATCTAATTCTCAAAATAAGATAAAAGCTCTAGAACTTGGATCTAATGTTGTTAATGAACTTAAACATGAACTAAAACTTGCCAATGAAGAGCTAAGTAACTATAAGGAAATTGAAAATGAACTATTTAAAGTTAAAAATGAAAATTCAATCCTTATAACCAAAGTCACTCAACTTGAAGGATATAAACAAAAGTATGAGTGCAAGTTTACCCAAAGTGAAGAGAGACTTGAAAAATTATTTAAATTGGGTAAATCTCATGGAGATAGGACGTGTCTTGGTTTTGATAGGAATATTTCACATGACCCTAAATTCACCAACACATTTGTGAAAGGTGAGTCCTCTTTCTCTAGCACTCTTTCTCCTTTGCCCAAATCCAAATGTATTTATTGTGGCATTGAAGGGCATTTTAGGTTTGAGTGCAAACTAAGAAGAAGCCATGTGTCTAAACCCATCTTTGAACCCAAAAAGGTAGAATCTAAATCTATGAAGGGTAAGACACTAAAAATCAAAGAAGACTCCAAAAAGATTAAACAAGTTAAATCATTTAAAATGGAGTCTCCAAAGATATATTCTAAAAAGGTTAAACAAGTTAAACCAAGTTTAAAAGAATCTATGAACAAAAAGCTTCTCAACCTATCTCCCTTATATCAACCCATGAAAGAACTTTTGAAGAAAGTAACAAAGTTAAATTTAAAATTCAAAAGTCAAATGAAGGGAGAATATAAGAAGAAAAGAAAAATGAACAAATCCCCTAAGAAACAAACTCACCAACTTCAAAAGACTAATCACCAATCTAAGCTAAATTTAGTAAAATCTAAATATCATGGTGATAAGTCCAAATTGAAAATTTATCAAGTCAAATCTCCTATAGTTGGTGGGACTTTCAAATTAGACCTCAAAGATCAACCATCTCAAGACCTTAGGTGGATTCCTAAAGTTAGATACTTAGACAAACCTTAAGGCCTTGAACCTTTTTGACCAACCTATTATTTATAGTTAAATCTTTTTGTTGGTCATGTTGCATTTGCATTTTGTTTCTATATAGTTACATTTGTTAAAATGCATTGTTTCTTTATGATCAATTGATTTTTTCTTCATATACATCTCTAGTTACATTTCATGGTTTTCAAAATCATTTGATTATAATTTCATCATGTTAGATTTGCTTTTTGCACACATTGAGTTACATATCTCTTGCATTGCATTTCTATACATGTTCAATTGATTGTGATTTCAAAAGCTTTCTAGCTAGGATAGTCATGATCGATTGTTGTTTTAAGTCATTTGCATGTTTGATTATTTAGTTATATTCTTTTTATATGCAAATGTCATTTGGTTCCATATATGGTTGTGATATTAGTTATATTTGTAGAAACCATACTAGAACTCAAATCCATCCTCTATGCCTTCTAGTCATTTCTTTTTGGATGGTTATGATGTTGATTCATGTGAATTCTCTAATTGATTTCATCCTTATACATGTTTCAACATCATAGTAGTGATCTTAATAATATGAACCTCTTTGAAATCCATTCCTCGTATATCTATATGTTTGAAGGATATCTTAGTTGTTGAATTCATATGATTTTGACACTTTAAAAATTGCATGCATTTCCAAGTTATATCCTTTTGCATTGCAATTTACCTTGTTCATCACTATGCTCATTAGTAATATCATTAAAAGTGATGAATACCCTTTTATGATGCTTGATGGAATTTTGTGTTTGTCACATCCTTGCTATTGATCATGTTGTCAAATTCAATTGGTTTCATTTGGTATAATTTTCCATTGATTTCATATCCAATTGATGTCTTATCTTGTGTATGTGATAGACCTTGTGAACATTGGATTGAACTTGATAGTTATATGTTTACATTCCATGTCACATTTCATTAGCATCATAATTTTCATGTTTGCCACCTCTCTTGCTCATATAGGTATATCTCTTGACCACCATATTTATGTGTTCATAATCTTGGTTGGTTTTTAGTTGAGGTTGGCTTCATGTTTGAATTTCATTTCACTCATATTGCACATGATAGTCATATTTTTTGATTGAATGAAATGATTTCAAAACTTTCATAACATATGATTTTCATAGTTAAATTAATTGATGCTATGTTTAGTAAACCCCATAATATCATGGATAGCTCTAATTTGGATTTATCTTAATAGTTATATCCTTTATAACTCCATTTTAGAGTAATTGTATTAATAGAATTATCCTTGAATCTCAATTGGTATTCTTTGTTTTTCCAATTGGTATCCATGATTGCTTTTCTCATTGGCCTTACTCTCTTTTGGTAATTTGATCATATTGAGCTCTATAGTTAAACTTGTCTAATCCTTTCCTTGAAGTTGACCCTCAATTGGTTAAACCATCTTCTTCTTGAACCAAATAGTTATATCTTTGTCAAAAGTTTAACAAAAGGAGAGAATGGATTGAGGGGGAGTGTAAACCTTCATAGGAAGTATTAGTTTTGATCAAATTGACCATTGGATTGGCTTTGAACCCTTAGAGATAACTTCCATACATGATAACCTGTTATGTATTTCATTTTTTATTTCTTTTGTTAACAGGTGCTTCTAAAAGGTATTTTCCTTGTTTCATGTGTGTAGGTACCTTTGCAATTTAATGGCAAAGGGGGAGAGAGCATTCAAGTTCTCTAAAGGGGAAGAGAATGTCCAAGCTTCCTAAGGGGAGATTTTGTATGATCTTCTACAGGGGGAGAGAATGCATATCTTGCCAAAGAGAGAGAGAGGCATGGTCAAAGGGGGAGAGCAATTAGAAGAAAGGATGCTTGGGAGCTAAAAAAGATGCTTGGCTATAGAGAGGAAAAAGAAAAGAAAGCTTGAAGATTGATCAAGTTCCAAGCATCAAGAAGAATGAAGAAAAAGCCCAAAAGCCCAAGAGCCCAAGCTAAGAGAAGAAGCATCCAAGAGATTTCAAGACTTGTCCAGCTTAGGGGGAGCTGAAGACTAAGTGTGTTAATTCAATGTTGAGTAAGTTGCCATCAAATTGCAAAGGGGGAGATTGTTAGGAATTTTGTATATTGCAATTTGATGGATGCATTATCATATTAGCATCATTTGAATTTACACACATGCATTGATTTAGAAAAACTTGAAATCTTGATTTATACATGCATTGTTTTTAAGACTTGTAAAAGTATTGATTTATGCATGTTTTGTTTTTAAACTTGGATGGATTTGTTTTAGAAAAGAGTTTTATCAAATCAAGCAAGCCATTGGATTTAAAGTTTCGAATCATTTTAGGCTTTTTGTGTTTCATGTTTTTAAACGTCTTAGTTTGATTTAAAACATGTTTCCAAGCTTGATTTAATGGCCCAAAAATCCCCTCCTAGAAAAACCTTCAAATATGCAATTTTTGGGAATTTTTGGTCCCAGGGGGTCGACCTGTTGTGTGGCCGGTCGACCGGGGAAAGTGTCGTTGCCCTTTTTCAAACGGTCAATTTTATGACCGTTGTGAAGGCCAGGTCGACCGGGGATTTCACTTTGATTTCAATTCAAGTTGTTTTAAAATCTTCCTTAATCATGCTTAGCCAAAAACTTTATTTTCTTTTATAGCATGATTCTTTTACTTGATTGAATCTTCATTTGTTGTTTTCATTCATTTGAACTTTAGTTAAATTTTTTTAGTTTTGAAAACAACATTGCACATGCATCACATGTTCTAAGTTAACAAATTTCATACAACTTGTGAGCTCTTGATTTTCATGTCATTAACAAGTTGATATTCATACATGTGATTTGCATCAAACTTCAATCAAATCTTTTATGAGCCTTAAACTTTGAATTGCTTTAAGCAATATATTAATTGAGCTTTGTTTTTAACTTGATTGAAGTTATCACACACACACATCATGAGCAAACATCTTTGCATTCATTTAGTGTGTGTGTGAGTTAGTTATTCACTTTCATATCCGCCTATTTAAGAGGCATTTTAATTGTGCTTAAATTGTATCTCTTAGAGTGTTCTTTTGTGAAGACACCTTCTTTGAGAAATCATTTTTGTGTAAAGGTTATTACTTAGCCTAAGAAAAGCATTGTGTAAAGGTTATTGCTTAGCCTAGAAAAGCATCTTGTAAAGGTTGTTGTTTAGCCTAGAAAAACAACATTGTAAAGGTTATTGCTTAGCCTATTGAAAAGCTTAGTTAGTGGAAATCCGGTGGGGTAATTGGATCACAAGCCGGTAGTGGATGTAAGCATTGAGGCCGAACCACTATAAACCGTTGTGTTGTGGTGCATGCTTGTGGTGATTGTTTATATTAGCTTCCGCATCTTGTTTGATTAATCATCACTTATGACTAGTTTATGTTAAGAAGTTAAAATTGGTTAGAATTTGTCATATTTGTAGCACACCCTATTCACCCCCCCCCCCCCCCCTCTAGGGTTAGGATCCCAGGACTTTCATTTTTCAATATACTTTTTTGAGAGTTTGGGAGTTATAGAGTGTCAAATCTTTTATTTCTAAATTCTGGGCACATAAGAATATATGTGTAGGTTTGAGAGGTGCTTTGTTTTGCTCCCCTGTTTAGTTGTGCGAGCTGTGAGGCAGAAGGAATATTCAGAATTAATGCAGATAACAGCCAAGAGGAGTACATCAGAGACCAACTAAACAAGGGAATCATACCACGGAGTGTTGATTTGCATTGTCTAGCAGGTCTGATTAAGGTATTTGTCGAAATTGAAAAACTCCACCCTAGAAACTTATTGATTTATCTTCCAACCATTTATAAATATATGTTCACATATAACAAAATCATTTAATAATTTGTTATAGTTTCTTAAACAGCAGAGTGCTAGTCACCTACAAACATGGTTGAAATAATGGCCCAGTATGCATTGTGTGCTGGCCATAGCCAATATGATAGCTTGATGTGCATTGGCCATGTAAAAAATGTAACTGCCAACCAAAACAGCATATATGTTGGTTCTGTATAAACTTTTGAAGTAATTACTAATGGACCCAAGGTCAAGCTGCGGATCAGGTAGTTGAGCTCAAGCTCGGCTTGTTTATTCCACTCCCCTAGGTTGGATGAGTTGAGATTTTCACTCCAGTTGGATGATTGTAACCATTTATTTAGGGGCCTTGAAAACAGATGGTTAACATTTACATTTTTTCCTTGTTAAATGTGTAAAATTGGTGAGTTCTTTATTGCATGTCAGCCATTGTAAGTTTATGGTTTTTTTTTCATTGGGACATGTTTTTTCATTTCTCATATGGGACACATGCTACTAAATTGTAAAGGGAGTGAGTTTTGTAATTATACATGCATTAAATTTCTTAGTAGAACGACTTTGACATATAAATCTTGGCGATTTTTGTAAATTCTTCCGCATGTGGAAGCAGATGGTCTGAAGGCTTGGCACAGACATTGCACATTAGTAAGATGAAATTGATGCATGTTGATTTAGTTGATATATAGATAAATACTTTGTATTGTCGAACAGAAAAAGAAACCCTATTTAACAACATGAAGAAGGTGGTTGTTTGGTTGGGTTGATGACCTGTGGTAGGTTCTTCCTTCATCTATATTAAATAATGCCCCTAGGATTCCATTTAAATTCTTCCAAGAGCTTCCATGATAATGTGTTAGTGTGGGGTTTTTGCCTACTCTATTCTTGTGGTTCTCCAAGAGCATCCGTGCTTTTACCTTAGTGTTTAGGGGTCTTGGTCTGCTATCATTCCAATGATATGACTAGCCATTGTTCATGTAAATGTGTGCGTGCCTAGAGATATGGATGATTTACTAAGTCGTAAAGAAATTCCTTCATACAAGCATCAAGCATGTGCTTGTGTTAAAAGAACATGTACATTTACAACACATGCAAGTTGTTGTAAAAGAATACAATAATTTACTATGTTCTTGATTTGTAGATCATTCATACAAGACTCTTGTTCTGCGTTGCCACCCCTAAATTCTTTCAAGCAAGTCCAATTAAAAATTTCTTCTTATTTTTGAAATAATATCATAGTTATTTGAATTTGACTCCACTTTTTTAGTGGAGAATTAGATTGCTTAAATGTCTACATGAGAAACGTTTTGTGTTATTTATTTATTTTATTTTTTTTTGAATTGGAAGTCCACATGATACACAATTTGTTTCTTTTTTTGTGGAGAATTATAGAATGGCTCAATGTCACAGAGTTAAAAGAGATAACCAAGCTCCACAGCAACAGCCTCCTCAGGATCAGGCAACATTTCCTGCTCCTCCACAGCAACAGTAGTAACGTCAATGGCAGCAACGTCAGAAACAACAGTAACCACGGCAGCAGCAACAGCAGAATAGGCCTTAGGTTGCAGGTCAAGTTTATGCTGCGAATAGGGAACAAGCTGAAGCTGCAGCTAATGTGGTGGAAGGTATAATTTATGTTGATAATAGACCAGCAGTTGCATTATTTGACCCTGGATCTACTCATTCATTTGTTGCACCTCCATTTGTTTGTGATATGCAAAAACAAATTAGACAGTTATAATATGATTTTACTGTAACTACTCCATTGGGAAGAAAAGTACTATGTGAATTGTATGTACCCCAATGTAGAGTTAAAATTGGAGAGGTGTCAATGCCAGCAGACTTAGTAGTGTTGGCTATGAATGATTTTGATGTGATTTTTGGCATGGATTGGCTTGTGAAGTACAGGGCATGTTTGGATTATTTCCGCAAAATCATTACTTTTAAAGTAGATGAAGCCAATGCTAGCGTATTTTTTAAAGGAACTCAGCAGAAGTTTGATACGAGGCTTGTTTCAGCAATAAAGGCTAAACGTATGATGTGAAGTGGTTGTGAAGGCTACATCGCATTCATCACTGAAAAGAAGCCAATGAAGGAATTAGAAAACATTTCAGTAGTCCGTGAATTTCCAGATGTGTTTCTGAAAGAAGTGTCAGGTCTGCCTCCAGCAAGGGAAGTAGACTTTACTATAGAACTTGTGCCGGGTATCGCACCTATATCTCAGGCACCATATAGAATGGCACCATCAGAATTACATGAGTTGAAGAAGCAAATACAGGATTTGCTCGACAAAGGCTTTATTGAACCTAGTGTCTCACCATGGGGAGCACCTGTATTATTTGTAAAGAAGAAAGATGGCACCCTACGTATGTGTATTGATTATAGGCAACTGAATCAAGTAACAATCAAGAATAAATACCCGTTGCCTAGAATTGATGAGTTGTTTGATCAACTTGAGGGTGCAGCATATTTTTCTAAGATTGATCTCCGATCTGGATATCACCAGATTCGTGTTAGAGATCAGGATGTACAAAAGACAACATTCAGGACCCGATATGGGCATTATGAGTTTCTGGTTATGCCTTTTGGATTAACGAATACACCTGCAGTGTTTATGGCTTTGATGAACAGAGTTTTTGTTGCTTGTCTAGACCAGTTTGTTGTGATCTTCATTGATGACATCATGGTATATTCAAAGTCAGAGCAAGAACATTCACACCATCTGAGAACAGCATTACAATTATTGAGAGACAATCGGTTGTTTGCAAAGCTAGAGAAGTGTGATTTTTGGTTACAACAGGTGGTATTTCTGGGTCACATAATTACTAGAGAAGGATTAGCTATGGATCCAGCTAAAGTTGAAGCCATTACTAAGTGGCAAAGTCTGAAGAATGTTCCAGAAGTAAGAAGCTTCTTAGGATTGGCTGGATATTACAGAAGATTTGTGAAAGACTTCTCTAAAATTGCAGCACCATTGACAAAACTGACTCGGAAGAACATTCCATTTGTATGGGATGAAGAATGTGAGTCTAGTTTTCAAATGTTGAAACAGAGATTAATCTCAGCCCCAATCTTGTCATTACCCGTTGGTAGAGGAGGATTTATAATCTATTCTGATGCTTCCGGTATAGGATTAGGATGTGTGCTAATGCAGAATAGCAAGGTTATTGCCTATGGTTCGCGTTAGTTAAAAGAACATGAGAAGAATTATGCTACTCATGATTTAGAGCTCGCGGCAGCTGTATTGTCCATTCACCTATGTACCTGGAAAAGGTAATATAGTAGCTGATGCTTTGAGTCACAAATCTGCTAACTTGGAATCGCTTGTGGGTGGATGGCATTTGATTGAAGAATTCAGAGATTTGGATGTGTACAGTGAATTAGTGGACAATAGAATTATGGTTACAGCAATGTCAGTGTTTGAACCAATTCTTATCAAACAGATCAAGGAAAGACAGTTCGAAAATCTTGAATTGGTGAAAATCAGGGATAACATTGCAACCATGCCAGATTTTGTGTTGGTTGAAGGAGTTCTCTATCTCAGAGACAGATTGTGTATACCAGCACAAGAAGATTTGAAACAAGCAGTGATGTTTGAAGCTCATCACACCCGGTATTCTATGCATCCAGGAAGTACTAAAATGTATAGAAATCTCAATGATAGGTTTTGGTGGAATAATATGAAGTGGGAGATAGCAGGCTATGTATCTTCGTGCTTGACCTGTCAGCATGTGAAGTTTGAGCATAGAAAACCGCCTGGATTACTTCATCCTTTGCATATTCCTAGATGGAAGTGGGAACACTTGACTATTGATAGGGGCCCGGCCTTTTGTCCTCTCCTTCCCACCCCGGGGGCTGCCGGGGTCTGTCGGAGGAGGAAGCGAGTCATCAATATTTTTTGTACGAGTATGCCAGATTTTCTATTCTACTTGGAATTTGAAGTGGTGATCCGGAGATTCACCTTCACAAGTAGAAAGGAAATCAATTCTTCTTTCTAACTTTCCATTGCACATATATTTTAAGAAAGAGACACGAATTTTTTTTAAATGCCGTGAGTGGCGATTTTTGTTTTCCGTGGAAGGCGTTTTTGTGCCGTAGAAGGCGATTTACTAATCTCATCAATAATGAAAGACAAGAAATGTGATTTTTTGTCTCATTACAAAGAATAAAAAATACAATAGAAAAGTGAGAAAATGAATCTGACTTCTTAGGAGATTGTAGGGACTCGTTCAGATCGACGGTCACAAGTCATGTGTGGACTTCGCCATCATCCTTTAGATGAGAACACTTGATGCTTTGATTCTTTGGCTTGGCTTGGACCTCAGTTTTTTAGAGGATAAAGACCAAGGGGAGGTCCTATATCCGATAAAAAACTGAGTAAATGGGCTGAAGAGCCGCGTTTAGGCCGTGTTGGATAGGAGTGAGGACTTTGGGGGGTGGCCCCCCAAGGGACTTCCATCACCTTGTGGTGTTTCTGCAGCAGAGTAGCATGATTTCTTCAGAGTTTTTCTTTCTTGCTTGTGTGTATGGATCTGTGTGTGTGTGTATCTGTATCTCTTGGAATGACCCATTTTTATAGGTTGTTGGTAGCCATGGTGTGATTTATGGGATTGATGGCCCATGATGAGAGAATTGATGGTATTGATGCTCCATGATGGGAGGAGTTACAAGTTTTAATTCTTTGTTTTTGTAACTCCGTTTTCCTTGAATATGATTGGCCGATGGAGAATGATGGGCATTTAATCACCCTTAATCTCCATGATGAGGGGAGTTTCATGGTTTTAATACCATGATTGCTTGGATTTGTAACTCTCATTTGCTTGATTTTGATTGGGCCGTCCAAAATAATGGGTTAATGACCGTATTAAGTTGTCATAAAACGGGTCAATTAACTGCATTAAGTGGTCGCCAAGGCATTTGAAGAGTTGCGGGTCGTGCCGTGTCTTTTTGAATTCTTCTTGTGACGATCGCAGATGGATCCACATGTTGTTTGATGTCGGTTGGCGATTTAACTTCAGACATTGGTTGATATCAGTGGGCCAGTGACATCTGTCTTGTCGATTTCTTGATCGGTCGGATAGAAAGTGTATTTTTTTTGTCAGCCGGTTGGCGATCTTGGAGCGATCAATGATGATTTCATGCTCTTGACGGGGGATCTGAAATGTTGATGAAGATTAGTCGATTTCAAGCATAAAAAATCAGATTTTCGAAAAACCACAGAGGCTGGAATTCCCAAAACGCGAAAAGAGTCGGAAAACCGGCCACCTGGCGGAAATCCAGCGACCCGGATTTCCAAGGTCACCGCCGGCAACCATGGGGTTTTTTCCCCTTCCGGTTGCCGTTTCTCGGCCGTTTTTCATTTTTTTTTATTCTTTCTTTCTCCTGTATTTTTCTTGACATTTCTCCTCAGTTATTGGCTTGATTCTTCTGTAGAAAACTTGATGAGAAGCCACGTAAATCAAAGCACAAAGTTTCCTATTTTTTGGAAGAGTCGAAGGCTTTGTTGTTAGGAATTTTGTAGATTGCAATTTGATGGATGCATTATCATTCAAGCATCATTTGATTTACACACATATGCATTGATTTATAAAAACTTGAAATCTTGATTTACACATGCATTGTTTTTAAGATATTGATTTATGCATGCTTTGTTTTTAAACTTGGATGCATTTTAATTTGAAAAGAGTTTTAGAAATCAAGCAAGCCTATGAGTTTTAAATCTTTCAAATCTTTTTAGGCTTTTTGTGTTTCATGTTTTTTTAACCCTCTTAGTGTGATTTAAAACATGATTCCATGCTCGGTTTAATGGCCCAAAAATCCCCACAAAGAAATACTTTGAAAAAATGCTTGTTAGGGATTTTGGTCCCCCAGGCTCGGTCGACCGGCCCAACAGGGGACCTAGTCGACCGAGCCCATGCAGGTCGACTGGGTAAAGAGCCGTTAGCCCTTTTACAAACGGTCTGTTTTTTTACCGTTGTGAATGCCAGGTCGACCGGGGAAGAGCCGTTGAGCACTTTTTGGCTATAAATACTAGTGCATTCCTTTCCCAAAAGTTAGCAATTTTTAAGGCCCTCCTTGAGAGGTTTTGAGGCCAATGAAAGGGGAATGAGCTAAGAGATGAAAGGGGTCATTAGGAAAGCTAAAGCTTGGATTAATGAAGTTAAATCTCTAAGTAAGCTTTACTTTTTCTAATCATATGTTTTCATGCTTTGCTTTATTTTTGGTAAATCTTTTGTAGCATGATAAACTATGATTTGTTGTGTCCTTAACATGTTTATGTTTTGAATTGATCTATTGTTTTGGATGCATCACCTTGATTCAATCCAAGTAGTACTTTAATTGGTAAATCTAATTAGTAGATCATGTTAATGAAAGAATCTTTGAAATTATATGTAACATGATTCCTATACTTGGTTGAATCTATGGTTGTTGTTTCTCATCATAAGAAAAGCACTTTCAAATATATCTTATGTTTTGGATTCAACATCTTTACAAATCATATGTAACTTTGTTTTAAAGTTTCACAACTTGCTTTGCTTTGATAAGTATATCATATTCAAGTTGAGTTTTTAGTTACATATGATTTGTCCCCTAATTTCAATCAAATCTATTTTTATGTTTTGAGCTACATTGTTAATTTGATTGACATCCCTATGCATCACATGTTTTGTACTTAGAATTTCACAACTTGTTTAGGATACAAATGTATATCTTTTACAAGTTATTTTAACATGTGACTTGCATTCTTTCCTCAATCATAAATGTTTTTATGAGCTAAAACTTTCAAAAGCCTTAGGCATACATTTATGAGCTTTCATTTTAAAAATGATTGAGGACATCATACATACACATTGAGCATTCATCTTTGCATTCATAGTGTGTGTGTATGAATTAGATTTTCACTTTCATATCTGCCTATTGTAGAGGCAAATGTAATGAGCTAAATTGAATCTCCATCTAGTTTATTATATACACAACTTAGAGAGATAACCAACCTATTGGTTGAAGAGGTTATTGCTTAGCCTAAGAAAAGCATAATGTATAGGTTGATGTTGAGCCTTGAAAAACATCATTGTAAAGGTTATTGCTTAGCCTATTGAAAAGCATAAATAGTGAAAATCCGGTGGGGTGTTGAATCACAAGCCGGTAGTGGATGTAGGCATTGAGGCCGAACCACTATAAATCCTTGTGTGATGGTGAATGCTTTGTGGTGATTGTTTATGTAAGCTTCCGCATTTATTTACTTAATCACCACTTATGACTAGTTTAATTTAAAGAAGTTAAAATTGGTCATAATTGGAGCTCACCCTATTCACCCCCCCTCTAGGGTTCGGATCCCCGGACTTTCATTTGTAACCGATTTTCTGTCAAGAGTCAAAACTAGGTCAAACGTTGTCGGAATGACCTGAAATTTGAGGTGAAGCCTCCTGAGTAGTAGATACGACCAGCCATGGGCTTTTATCTGATTTTTGAAGCCGCGTGGGGTCCCGTCTCCACTAGACTTGATTTGACCGCGACGAAGATGCCGCGCTTTGATGTACAGTCAACCGATATCCGATTGACTTGAGATTTGATAGGGAGCCTATTTGAGTCATTTTGAGACGATCCATTAGCTCCGATTCGGATGTCATGGTCTAGGGAAGCTCCGCTGTCGGTAGCCTTGATTTTATTTCGGAGCATCAAAGTTGGGTCAAACGTTATCGGAATGACCTGAAGTTTGACATGCAGCCCTTTAGAAGCATGTTGAAGCCACCTATGTGCTCTGTTTGATGAGTGATGGCCTTGGTGATTCTCGCTGCCGAGAGCCTTGATTTTACTACTCGAGGGTTGATGGAGGGTCAAACGTTGTCGGTTTGACTTAAAATTTGGCATAGAGCCTTTTGGAGGTATTTTGAGACCATTTGTAGGCTCTGATCAAAGTTTTGATGTCTTTGACGCCGTCGCCGCCAAAAGCGCCTGTTTGGCTGTCGGAGGAGTGAAGTTAGGCCAAATGATGTCAGAATGGCCTGAAACTTGATGTAGAGCCTCCTAGTGGCATCTTGGGGCCACCTGTGTGCTCTATTTTGTGTGTTAGGGTCTCTGGCTTCACCGCCGCGGGAGCTCCTGCTCAGCTGTTGGAGGAGAGAAGTGGGTCAAATGATGTTGGAATGGCCCGAAACTTCATGTGTACCCCTCTTTTGGCTGTCTTGAAGGGTCTTGTAGTTTTTGTTTGATTCTGACAAGATCTAATGCTTGAAGTAGCATTGCCTGCTTATAATAGGATGCGGCTTCATGTGGCTTCTTGATGTTGAGGAGGTAAGGAGTCAGATTTTTGGATTTTGGATTTTCCGTTTTGACCTTGTGAACCTAAGGGTTGTATGTGGCACATTAGGCGGTCAAGAAGATTTTTTATTTTTGACCTTGTAACCTAGCAAGTTGCATGTGGTAGGTTAGGGGGTCGAGGTTTGATTTTTTATTTTGACCTTGTGACCCAACAAGCTGTATGTGGCAAATTTGGGTGTCAGATTTGGTTTTGACCTTGTGACCTAACAAGCTGTATGTGGCGAGCTAGGGGTTCCGGAATTTTTTTTTTTCTTTAGCCTTATGACCTAACAAGCTGAATGTGGCAAGTTAGGGAACCAGAGTTTGGTTTTTTATGGAATGTCAATTTCAAGATTTTGACTTAATTTGGTTCATGAGGTTGGATGGTTTGGATTTTTGGAAGCTCAAACTCATGAGGCTTTTTTTTTTTTGAATGGTTCAATCAACTCAAAAGAGGCATGGAACCATTTTGTATGCTCTTGGTAAAGGAGGTTTTTTATAGGAAGCCCCTTTTAGTGCCTAGGTGGTCAAACCTGGCTCATGTGGGCTAACCCATGGGATATTAAGCTTTAAAAGATGGCTTAGATCTCATATGATGTCATCTTGTAAAGAATATTTAAAAATATCTCTTGTGGGTAGAGAATATCTAAAAATATCCTTAGTTGGAGAGAATCTTTCATGTTTCCTTGATTTTGGGAGAGATTTTCTCCAAGTATCTTTCCTTGGGAGTAAATATTTCTCATTCCCTTTCTTTTTGGAGAGAATTTCTCAAAGAATCTTCTCTTTAGGAGAGAATATCTCAAATCTCATTTCTTTAGGGAAAGTTGCTAATTTTTAGCACTTGCCTCCTTGGTTTTCTCCTTGTTTCCTCTTTTGGCTTGCTCTCCTCTATAAAAGCAAAGGAGGTTGGATCTCTTGTCCTTATTGCTTTCTTTTTGCAAAAGCCTTCAAGAGTGCACCAAGATCAAGAACTTCTCCCCTTCTTCAAGAATCTTCAAGTTCTTTCTTTTTCTTCATCCATGGCTTCAAGTAAGTTTTCTTTCTTCACAAGAAACTCCACGTAGAAGTAAAAGAATTTGTTTCTTTTCTTTTCCTTTTCTTCTTTTCTCTTTCTTTTTCTTTTCCACGTGTTTTCTCTCTTGTTTTTTCTTTCTTACACATGCTATTTTTTTTTCTTTTTTTTTTTGCTCATGTTTTCTCTTTTTTTTTGCACTTTTTTTCTGTACGGACTTGTCCGTACAGCCGCGTGGCTATGAGCCACGGCCTGTCAGCCAATTTTTTTGTTTTTTGAAGAGAGTTCTTTCTTTTCTCTCTCTCTCTCTTTTATTTGTTTTTTTTTTTTGCTTTCCCTCTTTTGCTCACCATGATAATGAGGTTTATCCAATCCAAGATGTTCCTGCATTTTTTTTTATGCATCAAGATAGAAGGCTTGAATCCCTAGGTCAAGTCAACATGAATTTTGACTTGGACAAAATTTGATTGGTTTTGACTAAGTTTGGTTGGAATTGGTCAAATTTTGGTTAAAGTTTTCCTAGGATCTAATGCATGATGATTTTCTTTGATGCATGATTTTTAGTAAATTAATTGGGAAGCATGATGATGCATACCTGGAAATCTTTTGCAAGTTTTGAGATTTGGAGCTCGCAGCAATGTTGAGCCCTTTCTTAATCTTGCGGGATTTTTAGGAGCTTTGCAAGTTTTGGAGTTTGGAGCTCGCAGCAATGTTGAGCCCTTCTTCAAACTTGTGGAGATTTGATAAGACTGGGTTGCTCTGGCAGCAATGTTTGAGTTCAAACCTTCTTTGAAAATGCTTCATTGACTATGAGCTTGCAGTGGTGTTGAACTCATCTTCAAGCTTCCTATCTTTTTTTGGGGTGTTTCCCTTTTCTTCAGAATTGCCCAAGAACCATGCCAAAATTTCGCTAGAATTTTTTAGAAAAATTCTGTCATTTTGGTGATGATTGATCTTTTCTTTTCCATCCTTTGCTGGTAGTTCCTCTAGAATGAACAAGGGCAAAGAGCTTGTTACTGATGCACCTCGCCGATCTACCAGGGCTCCTAATGTGGCCGTACAGCAAGCCTGGGAGAAGGTCCAGTTTGTGGAGAGAAACTTGGAAGAGTGTGACTCCTCAACCGTGATGAGATGAGACAGCAATTAATCGCTCTCAAGGATGAGGAGTTTTATAAGATTATGGTAAGCAATCGTCCTTGGGTCATGGACGATCAGAGCATTGTGCCCAAGCCTGCCTTCTTCTTTGGTGAAGCAGTCCCTGGCGACTTGACATACCAAAGGAGATGTTTTCAGTTCTCTTACACGGCAGATGGTGAGGAGAAAACTATTTCTACCCAATCAACCTTTGATCGCACTGTTTCGATCATGAGCCTTTCTCCTACATGCCCTAAGAGGGAAGATCCTCCGAGCTGGGTGAAGAGGACTAATGTGATCAAGACTGGGGTTTTTGTTGGCGGCCCTTCCGGTTATGCAGTGAAGTCGCCTATCCGCATGGACATGTTGATGCCAACCAGTGGCTACTGTCGCGACCCCGGACCGGGGATCCGAAGGACGGATCCGGGATCGGGACAATTGCATCCCAAATGATACATCTGTTTAATAATAACAACATACATTTATTCAATTTCCCACAGGTGTCCGCGGTGAGGATATCACAACCATCAATGAACATTTCTATTAAGTGCGGAAGCGTGTAGCAAATCAAATCGTAAACCATCCTTGGTCATCAAGATAATAACACAAGTCTAAAGTACTGTATCAGAATGAGCAATGATCTATAGCATGTTACCCAAAGTAAATTGAAGTTTATACAAACAACATTTAATTACATTTTCCCAAAAATAGAGGCCCACAAGGCCAATATGACAAAATACCAATCCAAAGAATGGTTAAAAGTTTCCCAAAAATATTAAGTCTCTCATAGCCACCAAACGTCTACATGACGTCATCAGCACGCCACTCAACTAACTGTTGCGGTTCTACGACCGCCTCCTCGTGCTCCTCCTCGGGGTAACCAACAACGGGACCTGAGTACCAAAGAGTAGGTCAAACACGACGGTTTGGCAAATGGAGGAAAACACAGTAACAATATGAAAATAAATGAATTTACCTTCAAAACATGTAAACCTGTTTAAATAACAATTTCTATGAATGAGATAAAACATTTATTCAATTACAAGGATGCAATGTAAAACATGTAAGGTGACCAAGGAAACGGGAAACAATCAAGATGGCAACCACACGAAGCTAAGTCCTTTATCACTAAAGCAATAGAGCAATAACTAGGCACTGGTCTCAGTCACTCAAGGTGAGGAGAAACAATGGATCTCATATAAATACATATACATATACAATACTATACATGACCACGGTAGCGAGCCGGGCATCAGGGACCACAGTAGCAATCTGTGGCATCGGGACAAGACCACGGTAATGACCGGGTAGCGGGATCCAAACTGCAGCTGGCAGGACAAGAGGGGGATCTCCAAGTCGGTGGATCAGACTAACATGGTTATCCAAGCTTAGTGGTGCCGACACATAGGTCAAATACAATCGAGACATATGCAAGTAAATCGAGTACAAATACATAAACAAACGGGCAAGACGGGGGTGCTCAAGGGCACATTGTCATATCATGTGGTGCAACACACTTCAAGACAAGTAACTATTTCAAGTGTAATTCAATACTTTCGGGAAAACAAGGCATGTAGTATAAATCTCGGGATCGATAAAGTACCATAAACAATCGAAATTTCGGGTAAAGCATCGGTTCAAGATTTATTTGAAGTGAATAGGGATCCCGTATGTCAATCTAATAATAATTTGGTACTCTTGAGTTTGGGGACATTCCGGGCTCCTTATACACTTTGAATTTTCAGAACTTCGAATGACATCCTTGTGATATGGTTTCTTTTCTCGGATGGCCTCATGCAATGCCTAGTGAATCTCTTTTGATCGACAAAGCTCAGCGCTCGAGCGAACCGGAGAGTTCGTTCGAGCGAGGAGCTCTCCGAAACCTGGGGAATTTCGGTCAGCTGGCGGTCAGCTGCCACTGGGATGGGCGGCTAGCCGCTGGCTGACCGCGGTTGGGCTGCAGAAATGCAGCTTACTGGAAAGCTAACCGCCAAGTGCGGTTAGCTGGCGGTTAGCCGCCGATGGGTTCGGCGGTTAGCTAGCGGAGCTGACCGAGTTTTCAGGTGGAGAAGTGTGCTCTCTGGAAAAGCAACCGTGACATTTCGGCTAGCTGGCGGTTAGCCGCCAGTCATCAGGCGGCTAGCCGCCGGGTGACCGCAGGCTGACCGCCAGGTGCGGGAAACACCCACTGTGATCGTATTTGAGCCCTTTCTCCTCCTCAAAACCATTCTCCCCACTTCCACTTAGTCCCTGCAATATAACCGAGCTAGGGGCTCCTCCAATGCATCTATTTATACTTCCCCAAATCTCCAATATGTGTTCATTCATCATTTTCACTCTTCCACATCAAGTCCAATATAAAGGAAGGAGGAAGGAAACCATTTCACATAATATACATATTTGAGACAAAATAAGAGGAATTAAATGCTATAAACCAACACATCTCTTGGACCATAAATGTACCATTAATACTATATCATGAGCATTCATTTCAAAACAAGGCAATAAATATGCATTAATGGAAAATATCCAAAGTCAATGAAAGCTTAGGAAAATCATGCATCCACTTGCCTTGGGTCTTCTAACAATGCAATCAAGCTCTAAAACTCTTCCAAGCAAGGAATCCAAGCTATGAACAAAAATCCCCAAAAACAAACCCTAAAAGAGTCAAACAATGAAATAGAAAGGGAAACTTTGCAATAATGAAGATGGAGCTCCTCTAGGGCTAGAAGAATACAAATCTATAAGAATGGAAGGATTACTTACTTGTAGGTTCTACAAATGGCAAGGTTTAGTTCAATGAAGATCTCAAAGTTGGTGGGTTCTTCTACAAATGGTATCAAAAGGAAGCTTGCAAGGTGGGGAGGAGAATGATAACTCCCATTTCTTGATTGATGCAAGCTTGGTGTGGATTGGAGGTGGAGAGAGCAAGAGGAAGAAGAAAAGTTGCCAAAAGCAAACCCTAGGTTCTTTTGTGCTGGAAAAAGGAAATGGAAAGGGAAAAGTTTCCTTATAAACAAGTGGGGAGTGGGCTCCACCACTAGAAATCTAATTGGGCTGAAATCATCTCTTTTGGGACCTCGGATGAATTCGACGAAGAAGGAAGAAATGATCGTCGAAATATCTAGTTTCCAAAACGTATATGTTTTGCGGGTTTCGGGAATATCAAGTTTTGGGTACAGATTTTGTGTGCAATGACTGTTTTGCCCTTAAGGCTATGAAATCGGGTTTCGGGATCTCAAACGGGGACGGGATCAACATGAAAGTTGTAGAGCTTATCAATACGAATAAAACGAGATTAAAACAATGAATGCAAAAATCTCCGATAAATCCTCAAACATATGCAATGTCATGAAAAGGAACCCCCAAAGGGCCCTACTAACCCAAAGCAATCAAAATTCCCCAAAACTAGTACAAAAGCTATTCCAAACTCAACTTAGCCAAAAAAACTAATCATGCTTAGAACTAATACGCCACTTAATTAGTACTAATCGGGTTCTCTCGGGTCGGGGTCTTACAGCTACCAAGGTTCTGACCATCCATCGGTTGATTTGAGACTGGTGGGCCTTGGCATTTTCCAGGGTGACGGCAGCAACTGGGTGAAGCCTTTTCGACTTCGTGGCCATTTCAGCGCTGACTCAAGCTGGGATCATGGACTGATCACATCCTACAGGTTGGCGGGGCCATTCTGAAGGAGGCTGAGATCTTTGATGTGGTTCGCGTTTTTCGGCAAACCGTGATTTTCTCCGATGAAGCCTTCATGGCCATGTTGGAGTCATTCCTTCCATAAACCAACACCTTCATTGTCACGAATGGTGAGATTGATTTTACTTTGAAGGAATTTAGCACCATCACCGGGCTACCTGTCCTCGGCAAACTTTATGAGGAGTTCATGCCTATTGACAGCGTCCTTGAGGAGCAGTCTGAGGAGTTCGGATTTTTATATTTTCATCTTGTCGCCTTCTATGATTTTTTAAGGAGAAGGAGGGCTCGAAAGTCAGGTCCAGCAGTTGGAGGAGTTTTGGTTCTTTGTTCCCCAACTTCTTTGACAGTAGAGAGTCTTCTAATAGCACGACCCGGGAAGACTCCAGGTTCGAAGAAGACTTCTGTCACGCGAGGAGACTTGAAGGACTTCTTCATGACCACAGATACCATTTATTCTGACATTGTGCTGCGGAGGGATCTCGTTGTTTACCTCACTTATTGGTTGAGTGAGGTTGTTTTTGTTGGAAGAGATGGAATGCACATTAGGCCGCATTGTATCTTTCCGGCTTGTCAGATGGCATTTGGAGAGCGGCTTGCTTTGGTGCCTGCTCTTTACTCCTATTTGTGTATCGAACTGCAGGTTGTCGTTTTTCTTGTTCGGCTTGGGCTCCCTATGAATAGGGTATTTTCAGCCCATATATTTTATTCGTGGTATGTATTCCACTATCCTGGCTACCATCGATTAGGAGTTGCACAGGATGATGACTCTTTCATAATTAGATTGGCTAGAGGGACAAACATTTTCGAATCTTTTTTGTCTGCCCGTTTGAGGATCCGACTGTTCAGGGACGGCGAGATTGGGCAATCTTCAGTGAAACTTTCTCCAGGTTGGCGGAAGAAGGCTTTTGATTTTGGTGTCTCCCGTGATTCCACCAGGGCAGGGTCGGGATGACACTATTCTTTGACAAACGCAGGAAAGAGGTGGCTTTTCAACATACGCGTTGGTATGATGGTATACCGTAGACATCTTTTTGTTGATATCCAGTCGTATGTCCCCTCGCGTTTTACGCTGCAGTTGGGCTTCTCTCAAGGCATTGTTGGAGCACCTTCAAACATGGTGAAGCGTTTCGGAGGTTTGCAGGATGGAAGGAATGCATGGGCTTTTTACAATGCGGATGACACTACCGCCATGATTTCCTATCCTGAGTTGCCTACTTTCCGGACAGTTCGCTTTACGAAATGGTTCGTAGAGAGCTTTTTGGTGTACCGGGGCTTTCCAAGAAGGAGCTCGATGTGAAGCAAATCTTCTGGGAAGGGTCTCGGTAGATCAGATGGAGTCCGACGAGAGGAAGTTCTGACTTTCCTTTCTGGAGAGAAGCACAAGATAGGCTTTCTCGGTGAACAGGACATCATCAGATCAGGAGTTGTACAAGAGATACCTGGTGAGGTCTTGAAACAGTTAGAAGAGGAGGAGGTCTAGATCGACACTTGGATACAAGTGGAACGAACAAAGGCTTCCTTGGAGTCTACTGGAAGGAGCAGACCATCCGGTGAGGAGTCAAGCGAAGGTCCTGACTTTGATGATGGGGCGGGTACTTCAAGCAAATCGGCCCATAGAAGTAAGAGGAAGAGAGGGCAATGCCGTAATAAGAGGCGGCACGAAGACTCTCCTGATCCAAAAGTCCCTCTCACCATTGCTGAAGAGATGTCAGGGGACGCTGATGAGCCTCCGGAAAAGAGGAGCCGAGAGGAAGAGACTGTTAATGAAGGTATGATTCCTCCTCTTTCCTTTTTCGTTTCTTTCATTGAGATTTTCTTTTCTTTTTTATTTTATTTCTCTCCCTTTTTCAGTGGGAGATGATTATTTGGTGATGCCTGTGGTTCCGGCTGATGAAGCAGTAACGAATCCGATTGCGGCATTTGAAGAAGAACCGAGGGACTCTGGAGTGATTCCAGAATCTTCACCTAGTATGACTTCTTTGTGTTTTCTTTCTTTTTTTGTTTGTGTTGTCATTTGCTAACATGTTGCTTGTTTTCTTGTCAGCTGACTTGCCATAAGATTCTAACGATTTTGAGCCATCCATGGACGCGACCTTTGACGATGCTTCGGATGAACTCATGGAGGCAAAAAGTATCCCACCGATCGTCGAAGAAGGTATTTGTAGCAATAACCCTGATGATAATGATTTTTTTAACAGGATCATATTCATACCTTTTTTTTTTTTGTTTTCTTTTGCTAGCAGGTTGTGAAGTAACAGGAGAAGTTCCTCTGTCTTTTTCAGGGCCAAAGCAGGGGATGCTTGCAGTTGATCCAGGAGTAGGGACTTCTTCTTCTAGTTTCAATGTGGCAGGGGTGAATTCTTCTGAGGAGATTCCTTCGCCAGTGTCTCCAATTAGAAAGAGTCTGATGATCACTCCTCCAACAGGGCATGACACGGGCAGTCGACCAATGGAGAGGGGCGAGCCTTCATCCGGGCCATCTCTTCAGTATGCGAAGAAAGTGTTGAAGAGCGTCTTAAGCTTCTGGGTCGAAACTCTTTCTTCTGGCCATTTGGAAGCTAGCTTTGGCATGATCAAGCATGTACAGGACATCCTTGCTGATAGCGAAGAGGTCGGTCTGGACATTGCAAGTGCGAAGACTTTTGTTGATGAAGTCATTACTCCGGGCAACAAGTGGAATGAGACCAGGAGCTTCCCAAGCGGTGACTTTTTTAATGAGATGTTTTTGAAGCCTTTTGGCGATGTCAAGTTTGAACTGAACGAGATCTCACGGACTCGGAAGCAATTTGTTCGAGAGAAGAATGTCACCGAGTTGGCCATCATTGAACTAACAGAAGACCTGCACCGTCTTGATAGGGAGGTCGTTGAGACCAGCCAGCGCCTCGAGCTATTGGAGGAACAAACTGCTGCCAAATGGACTGCTATTGTGGAAGCTCATGCTAGAGAGGGGACTCTGATTCGCCAGGTGGAGGAGGCTGACAGCAATCTCCGGAGGAAGACTCAGGAGTACGAGCAATGGCAGATTCTTTGGGAAGAACTTCCCCATGCTGCAGATGGGTGGCGGCGTTCTGCCGCATTTTATGGAAAGATTTTTAAGAAGCATTGCCTGGAAACTTTAAAGGCTAAGGCCAAGAGTCTGCTTGAAGAGTTGAATTTTTGGTTGAATACCATGTTAGACCGAGCTCCTGATTTTTGTAACAAACTCTTTTTCTTCTCTTTTTGGTACCTCCATGTAAAAAACATTTTTGGTACTTTATATACCTTTTACTCAAATTCTTTTTTATGAAAATAAGCAAAAGTTGGAGAATGTTTGTTTGAAAGTTTGACCAAAAGGTTATCATTTTGTGAAAATCTCTTGCCAAAGGGTTGTTTTTGGGCATGAAAGCCAGATTTTGTGGCGAAAGCCTGGTTTTTTATAGCTTTAAAGTTAGATTTTGAGATGGCGTGGGAGCCAAATTTTGTGGCGTAAAAGCCAAAATTTGTTTGTGGCATGGAAGGCAATGTTTTTGAGATGGCATTGAAAGTCCAGAACTGAACCCTAGAGGGGGGGGGTGAATAGGGTACACTCAAATACAATGCCCAATTCTTCTTTAAACCAATATCAATTATGTTTTGAAGATCTAATACCAAGTAAAGAACCAATGAATATAATCAAAGTTGACATTGATAGGAAAAGAATAAATTTAAGGGTATCATCCACACAATACCATAACAAGGAAATTTATAGTGGTTCGGCCAATCATGCCTACATCCACTCCCGGTATTTCTACCGGTGTTCCACTATCAATTTTAAGGTTTAGGCTAACCTCCAACCTTACAACCACAAATGCTTTTTACTCAATGCTAAGCATTAACCTATACAATCTCATATGCTTTTCAATAGGCTGAGCATAAACCTTTACAACAAGATTTTTAATCTGAAAAACTATGCCTAAACAAGCATACAATGAGATGCAAGTGAATACAATTAAATGCCTCTTAACATAGGCTGATATGAAAGATGCAATCAAACTAAGGCATATGCATGATAAATACAAAGATCAATAAATGATACATATGCCTTCAAACTACTTCTATCTCTTTTGAAATTCAATGCTCATAAATGATGTAAATGAGAGATAGAGTAACTACACATGTCTTTTGAAATAATGACAAACTTGTTTTCAGAAAGTTTGAAATGAAACAAGCAAGTTTGAAAGAAACATTAAATGTCTAAACATGTGAGATTACTAATCAAATGATGAAGTTAAAATGATAAACATATTTCAAAATCAAAGCATGTTTAAACACTCAACATTTGAACACGTTGAACACTTTAATCATGCCATTTGAAGAAATCAAAGATTTGAAAGCAAGCATGAATAAAATAAGATAAGAGGAGCAAACCCATTGAAGAATCAAAGGTTTGTCATGATGATTTGCCCTCCTAGCTTCCCTCTAGCGTAGCATAAAATGTTCCATCTTCCTTGGCCCTCAAAAGTCTCAAAAGTGTTGGCACAAAAACCAAGAAATGATTCTTTTTATAAGAAATTCGTCTCCAACGGATCTATTGTCGGTCGACCGACAAATGGAGTTCGGTTGACCGAACTCAACGGTCATAATCCAATGGCTATATTTTTTGAAATTTGCGGACCGTTGTAAAGTTGTCGATTCACCGAACAGTAGTTCGGTCGACCTACTGTGCGGTGAACTGACAGCTGACCGACATTCCCTGATACACAGATTTTACATTCTGGATCCGGAACCGACAGCTGACTAAACATAGGTCGGCTGACCGAACTTTCCCTATTTTTAAATGACTCAAAAAATGATTTTAAAAGGAAAGTTTGGTCTTAGAGAACTAAGCTAGACTAAAGACTAACATGTTTGATAAAAAGAGTTTTCTTTTAATTTAAAATAGCAAATCAAAACATGTTTGAGCAAAAACCTTTGATGCTAAGCTAAATATAATGTAAGAAGATTCCAATAAAGAAGTATGAGAGATCAAGCTTATGAAAATGATTGTATCCAATCTAATTGCAAACTAATGAAAACCCTAACAATCTCCCCCTTTGCAATTTGATGGCAACTCTGAAGCTTGACTCTATCTTCTTCCTTCAATGAAACTTGGACATCTTCTTCTTTGGACCTTATGGAGCTTTGGATATTAGGGAGCATTTGGATTTTCTTTACGAGAGCAATGAAGCAAACATCTATATCTTTGCTCCCCCTCAACTTGTGCCAAGAAGCTTTCTCTCCACCAGTTAGAAGACCGTAGCTCTTCTCCCCCTCAAACAAAGCCAGAGAAGAAATGATATTTGCCAATTCGTCTATATCTCTTCCCCTTTGACATCTAATTGCAAAGAATGTTGCCCAAAAAAAAAAAAAAAGACAAACCTTGTTAGTAGCACCTGTTTATAATATATGATAAAAGTGATATTTAGGTACAGGTGTTTTGAACCACAAGGAATTAGTGATCAGGGCAAGGGCCAATGCCCAATTCATATCTCAAATTGATAAAACGTTCATTTCCAAGGGGTTTTGTAAAGAAATCAGCCAATTGAGCATCAGTGGGGAAAGAAAAGTAACTCTATTATGCCTTGATCAGCATGGTCACACAGAAAATGATATCGAATGTCAATATGCTTGGTACGTGAATGTTGGACAGGATTTTTGGAGATACTAATGGCACTGGAGTTATCACACATGATAGGCATACATTGTTGTGGAACATTATAATCTAAAAGAGTTTGTTTCATCCACAACAATTGAGCATAAGAACTTCTTGCAGCTATGTATTCAGCTTCTACAGTAGATAAAGATACTGAATTCTGTTTTTTACTGTGCCAAGCAACTAAACAATTTCCTATGAAATAGCAGCAGCCACTAGTGCTCTTTCTATCATCTATGGATCCTGCCCAATCAGCATCACTGTATCCAATCAATTGTAATGCTGAATCACTAGGATACCAAATAACATAATTAGTAGTCCCATGAATATATTTGATGATACGTTTGACAGCTTTGAGGTGAGATTCACGAGGATCAGATTGATACCTAGCACATATCCCAACACTAAAAGAAAGGTCCGATCTGCTAGCAGTAAGGTAAAGTAAGCTTCCTATCATGCTTCTTTAGAGTTTTTTGTCAACCCTTTTGCCTTGTGGGTCATTTGAAAGTTTAGACGTAGATCCCATGGGGTTACAACTAGTCTTAGAGTTTCCTAAGCCGAACTTCTTGACAATTTCTAAGGCAAATTTGGACTGACTAAGGAAAATACCCTTTTCAGTCTGATTAACCTGAAGTCCAAGAAGAAATTGCAGGGGACTGACCAAACTCATCTCAAATGTGAAACTTATTAACTCTGGAAATCCTTGAGCAAGTTTATCTGAAGTTGATCCAAAGACTATATCATCAACATAAATTTGAGCAACAAGAATGTCTTGATCAATCTTTTTAATAAAGAGAGTCTTGTCAACCTTTCCACAATTAAACTCATTTTCAATCAAATGGTTAGTGAGCTTTTTATACCACGCCCTTGGTGCTTGTTTTAAACCATAAAGAGCTTTCTTGAGCTTATACACATATTCAGGGTGATGGGGATCTTCAAAGCCTTCTGGTTGAGTTACATACACATCTTCCTCAATTTCACCATTTAGGAAGGCACTCTTAACATCCATTTGAAATAATTTGATTCCCATACTACTAGCATATACTAATAATATTCGTATGGATTCCAAACGAGCTACTGGAGCAAAGGTTTCTTCAAAGTCAATTCCTTTTATTTGAGCATATCCTTTTTGGCAACTAATCTTGCCTTGTTCCTTATAACATTTCCAGATTCATCTGACTTGTTCTTATAAATTCACTTTGTCCCTATTGGATTTTTCTCGTTAGGTAGAGGAACAAGATCCCAAAACATCGTTCTTCTTAAATTGAGTTAGTTTTTCCTGCATTGCCTCCATACATTCGAATTTAGATTTAGCCTCAGAGAAATTCTTGGGCTCGATTTGAGAAACAAAAGAGTAATGAGCACATAAATTTTGAACTTGTCTCCGAGTCATAACCCCACTTTAATTGATGTTTCCAATTACATTATCCAATGGATGATTCTTCATTAATTTGGTTGGTATAATAGATGTAGCTGGAAGGACATTTTCTTTTTCTTTTGGAATAGATGGTTCAATGATAATTTCAGCTTCATCGTCGTCTTATAAAGTTTTTCCAAGTTGATTTGACTCATCAATAACAACATGAGCTGATTCTATTATGGTTATGGTTCTATGATTGAATACTCTATATGCCTTACTTTTATTAGAGTATCCTAGAAAAATTCCTTCATCAGACTTAAGCTCAAATTTCTCCAATTGCTCTCTATCTCTTAAAATGTAACATTTGCTGCCAAATACTTTTAAATACCCCAAATTAGGCTTTCTTCCAAAGTAAAGTTCTTAGGGGGTTTTCTTGGTATTTTTTGTTAGATAAACTCTATTTATAAGATAACAGGCAATATTAACAGCTTCAACCCATAGATTGTGAGAGAGATGTTTTTCATTGATTAAGGTCCTAGCCATTTCTTGAATCACTCTATTTCTCCTTTCAGCCACTCCATTTTGTTGAGGTGTTTTTGGAGCAGAGAATTGGTGATCAATGCCATGCTTATCACAAAATTTGGCAAATTTTTCATTTTCAAACTCACCTCCATGATCACTTCTAATCTTACGAATTTTGCTATCTTTTTCAACTTGAATCTTGTTGTAAATTCTAATGATATTTTCTACGGCATCGATTTAGCATGAAGAAACGCAATCCATCCAAACCGAGAATAATCGTCTACCATAACCAAAGTAAATTTCTTTCCTCCAATACTCTGCACAAGTGCAGGCCCTATTAAGTCCATATGGGTTAATTCAAGAGGACGCGAAGAAGAAATATCCTTTAAACCTTTGAAGCTTTTCTTGATTTGTTTCCCTAGTTGACAGGCCTTACAGATATCAGATTTTTCATCACTCAACTTAGGAATTCCTCTCACAATTTCATTTTTTGATAAGATTCTCATAAGTTTGCAGCTTATGTGACCCATCCTTTGATGCCATAAGTAATTTTCTTGATCTTTTGTTATCAAGCACCTGGACTCATTTTCATCATGTTCTTCTATGATATAGATGTTTCCTTTAGTTCTAGAACCAGTGAGAATGACTTGATTGGATTTATCATCAACAACTTTGCAGATTGACTATAAAAAAATAACTTTGTTTCCTTTGTCACATAGTTGACTTATGCTAAGAAGATTATGCTTCAATCCTTCCACTAGAAAAACATCATTTAAGTTGGACATTTGATCTCCTTTCACACATCCTTTGCCAATGATTTGAGCTTTACTGTTATCTCCAAAAGATACATTTCCTCCATCATAATCCACAATAGAGCTGAATCTAGATCGGTCTCCTGTCATGTGTTTGGAAAAACCACTATCTAAGAACCAGGTAGGATTTTCTTTAGCTTTCAAGGCAGTTTGAACTAAAAGACTCTTAAAAGTTCTATCTTTAATAGTCCAACTAGACAAAGAAGATTTAGGAGGGATGATCATGGGAATAAACTTAAAAAGCACTCTAGTGGGATTTTCTAAGGACAATCTAATTTTGTATGGACAATTAGGAACTAAATGCCCACTACAATTGCAAAAATGGTAGGTCCATCTAGAGGTATAGTTTTTCTCATCCATAGGTTTATAAGGGGTCCTAGTAAAATTTTGAAAGTTATTTTTGTCTTTCCTAGAGGAAACCTCAAAACCTAACCCGTTCTTGTCTCCAAAAATTTTATGCATACCCAACATTTGGTAAAACTTGTCATTACCTAATGTGAATTTATCAACAACAAATTTACCTTTAGTGAGCTTCATTTGAAGGGATTTAGTCTCAAGTTGACTAGATTCAAGTTTGGGTTGTAAATTATGAATTTCCTTTTGAGCATGAGCTAGATTTTCATTTAATGTAGTCATCTTGTGTTCTAAAGTTCTTTCATCTTTCATAATAATCACAAGCCTTTTGGTTTCTTCTGTTAAGATTTTATTTTTCTTAATCAAGACGTCCCAATTTTCATATAGTTCATCATAGGCTTGTTAATTTCATCATTTGGTTGCTCTTTCCCTAATGTTTCATCTATTAGACTATTATGCTCATTGTCTTCTTCAATAGATGTAAAGAGAAGCCAATTAGGGGAATTTTCATCTTCATCATTTTGGGATTCATTGTGGTCACCACCTTCATCTTCTTCATCCCAAGTTATGTTTAAAACTTTCTTACCTTTCCTATCTCCCTTTTCAGATTCTTTGGGGGAAGAGCAATTTTGAGCAATGTGTCCAAACCCCTTGCAATTGTAACATTGAACATCCTTCTTAAGGGATCCTTTGGAATTTCTTTGGAATCTAGGACTTTTATTTTCATCTGAATTTCTATTACTCTTGTTGTTTCTAAAGAATTTTTTAAATTTTTTAACAAATAAGGCACTGTCATCATCACTTTCATTTTCCTTTAATTGAGATGAAAATGCTACTCATTTCTTTTTACTGGGAACTTCTAGATCTAGTTCATAGGTAAGAAGATTTCCTTTTAGCTCTTCTAGTTTGATTTTGTCAACATTTTTGCTTTCTGCTATGGCTACTATTTTGGGTTTGAACCTTTTCGGAAGAGATCTTAAGATTTTCCTCATAACCTTGGACTCATCCATTTTCTCTCCTAGACCTATAAGAGAGTTGACAATCTCCATGAATTTTGAATAGAATTCATCAAATGTTTCCTCCTCGAGCATCTTGACATCTTCAAATTTAGATGTCAACATTTGAATTTTAGCTATCTTAACTTGATCCGTTCCTTCATGAGTAGTCTCTAAGGTACCCCAAACTTCCTAAGCCGTTTTGCAATTGACTACTCTATTAAACTCTTCTTGAGACAAGGCACAATACAAAGAATTCTTTGCCTTAGCATTTAAATTAGCCCTATCCTTTTCTCCTTGGGTCCATTCTCTCTTAGGCTTTGGTTTAATAGAGATGACATATCCTTCTGTGTCTTGCTCAGTGATAGTAGGAGGATGATAGCCTTCTTCTATAATACTCCACACATCTAAGTTTCGGGATTCTAAGAGCACTTGCATTCTAATTTTCCAGTAGCGATAATGTGTTCCATTAAACAAGTGTGGTCTATTTGTTGCATTACCTTCTCCCAAATGAGTTTGCATAATGACAACTAATGAAAACACACTCTATGATTCTCTTTGTTAGATTGTATGGTCTCAATCCATCAGTTGATGTAATAAATTGATTAATTTCTTTATTTATCAATATAATCATGCTTTCCTTTCATGAGATGAATGGTGATTTATTACTTAACGCACAAGACCAATACATATGACATAATGGTTCATGGATGAACCGGGTCCCATTAGTATATTAGATGTGATATATGTATATGGATGAGATCCACATACGGGAGATATGTGTCACAAATCTTATACTTAAAATATCTTCACAACCAGTGATGAGACTGGGCATCTCATCTGACAAGGTTGTAGCACTTTGATCACTATGAGATAGTGTGATCTGTCTCGATCATCAGAATGTAAGATTCTGGATCATAATATTTGTACATTGGATGTATTGAAGAACCATGAGAAGCACCTTATGAAATACTGTCTCGATTTAAGGATTGCTCTCATAATTCCCTAGCAATAGGCTCTCAATCCTGAGACATTGATGAACTCAAGTTTCTGTCTATTCATTTGCTTTGAGTCACCAATGAGTGAGGCCAACTGTAGGTCAACACCTCGGTGTCTTGGGTACGTGGTAGTAGGACTGTGGGAACATGCAATGATCAAGATGGAATCTATCTACATTATCTTTTTGTGCCAATTCATGGATTTGTCATTAGTAAGTGTGCACCCATCTCGATTAAGAGTTAATTGGATGGTACTGATGATCACTGTAATTAATTGGAGCTCAAGGATAATAAGATGTGGATCTAAGATTGGATGGGACAGATTTATTCCAATTGATCCATGGATAATGATAGAGGGGCCTAATTAGACGAAGGACTTCTAATAGTGGTAATATTAAGCTACTAATTTGTGTGGAAGTGTGACTTCTAATACAAATTAGTAAGAGAGATAAGAGAGGAGACTTGAGGGCTATTTAAAGGGGAATACACCCCTTGGATGTCCAGCCATAAGAGTGCACGCCCAACCCTCTTTATTTGTGCAAGTGTTGCACAATTTTCTTCTCTTCTCTCTCTTCTAGTTGCCTTCTAGTTCCTTAGAGTTTCTAGCAGGGTTTTCTCTTCGAGATCCCACACATCTTCTTGAGAAAAGAGATCTGATAGAGGGTCATAGTGTGGAAGACAACAAGGTCTTGGAGATCTCTAATTGCTTCAAGAAGAGTTCTTGTTCTAGTTGGTTCTCTTCTCCTCGATTAGAGCACTACCGGGCTCCAAAGGTATAATATGCTTCTCTACTTGTTGTAGATTATTTTGTTACATGTAGTTGTTGATTTCTATCTTCTAGATAGGTTATATTGTTGTACATGATTGATGAGAATGAGGGATTGCATCCTGGATAGTTAATCCTTCTGGATAGTTAATCCTTAAGTCAAGTGAGTCAAAAAGTTTTGAAAACCTATCCACGAGGCCCACCTACTTCCAACAATTGGTATCAGAGTCATACCTCATCTCTAAACATTTTAGATCAGCGATCTAGATCTAATCTTTGCATGAGATGCGAAGAGGATAGACCTAGGGCTAGGTAAGGATCAGTTATGATTGGGTTTGTTTACTTTATGTAGTAAATCCATGTTTGGATAGTCACAAAAGGGTTTAATTATGATGGAAGGATGGTAGGGTGTCATTGAGAGCCTTCAAAAGAGTTTTGGAGGTGGTTGGACTCGAATTGAGAAAACCCAATTTTCTGCCTGTTCAGGCGGGTCGACCTGGCCTCGTGCTCGGTCCACCGGGTGCTTGTAGGGCCAGTCGACCAAGCCCTATGGTCGGTCGACCGAGAACACAGGATCACTTTATTATTTGATCCGGATTTTTTGGTCCGGGTGCGCTGCCCCCTGGGCCCCCGCAAGTTGACCGGGCAGCTCGAACCCCTGCGGGGGACACCCCCGGACCCCCTCTGCGAAGTGCATGTATTAAAAGGGTGGCAACCTTTGGCATCTTGTGTTTCCATTGTGGTTTGGTAACCTAGTTTTGTGAGATGCTTTGTTGTATGAGATATTAACTTGCAGGTAATAATGTCCTCTCCATATGGCCCACAAGTCTTTTACTTTCTTTTTATGGTTATTGGTTTATTTGAGGCTAAGTGTAAAGGGCAACATGGTTTCCTTGGTTTCCCGTGAAAGGGCAAGGCATGGTGAATTTCCCTATAGCCCTTTTATTTCCATGTTTAGATTACCATGTAAGTCTCATATTTGAGGCATAGGAATTTATGTAATTTTTCTAAATTTGTAAATTCTGGCAATGTCTGAGACGAGGAAGGAAAGTAAAGTTGGACTCCTAATCAAAGAGTTTGAAGATTACCAAAAGCCTTTTTGGTGATGCCCAAAGAGTTTCAAGAATCCCAAAGTTTTGGAAAGTCTAGAAGTCCAAGAAATCTATTCCGCTTGGGCCATGTGGAGGGGAGGACTACTTTCTAATTTTAGCACTTTCTATTTATAGATGACTGCTTGATTTAGATAGTATCCAAATCTGATCCAAACGTAGCAATTTCCAAAATTGGTCAAGCCAAATTAATTTTTGGAAAGAGTTCTAATTAGAGTTGATGGGCCCATGAGATGGATCCATTGTAACACTAATTTAGCAACTAGACTTTCCTTAAAATAACTTGACTTGGAACCAATCATTGGTCATATCATGAGATGATTTGATGTGTATATATGTGGGCCCATGTACCTTAAGGGAAATCCTCAATTCTAAAATATTAAGTGGGAGCGGGGCATTTATATTTAGAAATCCCCATGGTTTTCCACCATACGTCCATTGTAAGGAAAGTATTAACCTCGCGCCATCTTGAGAATGGTCGTTCCCCATGGAGGGCTTTTACTTGTTTGGTTACTAGATATAGATCTCCTATGGATAGTGTTGGTGAGACGGGGCGGGGGCCCACTCCCCAAGGAGGAGCTGCTCGCAACGGTTGTCATGCAATGCTAGTTGGTGGGTCACACTTAACTAAAATAATGATGTAGTATCCCCAAGGATTTGCCTCATTTATTTTAGAAACCGAAGCTAATCGGGAGTCATTCATTATTTGGTATGAGATACCTAGATAATAATGAATGAAGGGGATCATGGAAAGTTAGTCTTAATCCTACTTTTGACCAACTTTGATCCGCACCAATCTAGGTGGTATTCGCACTCCCCAAGGAGGCATACCTCGGAGATTGGGATTTTGATGTATTCTGAATTTAGTGGTTATGAGGATTCCCACATCAATTTGGTAGACTACTAAACCCTAATGTCATTTAAATTCATTAATTGAATGTATGGTTATGTGCTATAGTTTTTCAAGCATGAATTCAAATACTTTCAATCCACTTGCGACCATCCTCAACCAGAATAAATTGGTGGGATCCAACTATGTAGACTGGAAATGGAACCTGGATATTGTCCTAATTGCTTCAGGATATAAATATATCCTTACCAAAACCCCCCTTGATGAGCCTGGCCCGGATGCACCGGAAGAAGAAAAGGAACTTTACACCCAATGGGCCAAAGATGATGAGATGGCCAGATGTTACATTCTAGTATCCTTGTCTAGTGTTTTGCAACACCAACATCAATCCTATAAGACTGCATATGATATTATATCGAACTTAAAGGAGATGTTTGCGGAACAGGGCAGGCCTGCTAGACAGGCTGCTATGAGGGTGCTTATAAGCACCAAGATGGCTGAAGGCAGACCAGTACAGGACCATATGTTGAAAATGATGGACTCATTAAATGAGTTAAATGTACTGGGGGCTGCGATTGATGCAGAATCGCAGATCGACATAATCCTTGAGTCACTACCATAGTCATTCAACAATTTCAAGTTTAATTACAATATGAATAAGATGAATCTGACTCTGGCTGAGCTGTCAGCAAGCTGGTGGTGACTGAAGGAATTATGAAGAATAAGCCAACTGCCCTAGTGACAGAAAAGTCAGATGCCAAGTCCAAGCCGAAAGGCAAAGGGCGGAAAGGCAAAAAAGAAATCAGTTCCAAAAGGTCCTAAGGTGGAAAATGGTTTTAATGGTGGCGTGACCAAGGCTAAGGGTTCAAGGTCAAAAGGAAAATGTTTCCATTATGGTAAGACAGGACATTGGAAAAGGAATTGTCCAGAATATCTGTTTAAGAAGAAGAGCTCAAGTATGATTGAGTCACTTATTTCTGAAGTTAGTTTTGCAACTGGTACTTCAAAATCTTGGTGTATGGACTCCAGGGCAACTGATCACATATGTAATTCGTTGCAGGGGTTCACGGAAACCAGGAGGTTAAGTGACGGAGAAATCATTGTCAACCTAGGATCTGATGCTAAGGCAAAGGCTGATTCAGTGAGAGTTATTATTGTTAGATAGTATGGTCTCAATACCAGTATATGATGAATAGATTGATTAATTTCTTTATTTATCAATATAATCATGCTTTCCTTTCATGAGATGAATGGTGATTTATTACTTAATGCACATGACCAATATATATGACATAATGGTTCATGAGATGAACCGGGTTCCATTAGTATATTAGATGTGATATATGTATATGGATGAGATCCACATACGGGAGATATGTGTCACAAATCTTATACTTAAAATATATTCACAATCAGTGATGAGATTGGGCATCTCATCTAACAAGGTTGTAGCACTTTGATCACTATGAGATAGTGTGATTTGTCTCGATCATCAGAATGTAAGATTCTAGATCATAGTGCTGGTACATTGGATGTATTGAAGGACCATGAGAAGCACCTTATGAAATACTGTCTCGATTTAAGGACTGCTCTCATAATTCCCTAGCAATAGGCTCTCAATCCTGAGACATTGATGAACTCAAGTTTCTGTCTATTCATTTGCTTTGAGTCATCAATGAGTGAGGCCAACTGTAGGTCAACACCTCGGTGTCTTGGGTACGTGGTAGTAGGACTGTGGGAACATGCAATGATCAAGATGGAATCTATCTTCATTATCCCCTTGTGCCAATTAATGGATTTATCATTGGTAAGTGCGCACCCATTTCGATTAAGAGTTAATTGGATCGGTACCAAATGATCACTATAATTAATTGGGGCTCAAGGATAATAAGATGTGGATCTAAGATTGGATGGGACAGATTTATTCCAATTGATCCATGGATAATGATAGAGGGGCCTACTTGTGGTAATTGGGAAGTTTAGGGTCTTCATTGAAATATATTCCTAAGACTGGAGTGCAATTGCATTTATATAGTAGAGTTATTTGCAATTAACTGTGGGCCCGGATTGCACATGAGATGTGGGGTCGCGTGTCCCAGTTGGAGCCAGCTTTCTAAGGAATCCCTAGTGGTCCCCACGCTAGCCCAATATATTAGAAAGATACTAATTATAGTAGAACTCTAAAAGGAAATAGAAAGTTACTATTTCTATTTGAAGTGAGACTTCTAATAGTGGTAATAGTAAGTTACTAATTATTAATGGAAGTAGGACTTCTATTTTAATTAGTAAAAGAGGAGGTTACTAGTCATATTTGAAGTAAGACTTCTAATTGTGATTTAGTAAGCAACTAATTGTAGTGGAAGTAAGACTTCTATTTCAATTAGTAAGAGGAGGTGGCTTCAATGCTATAAAAGGAGAAGAAGAGAGCCTTGGACGTCCCTAATGTTACTCCACATAGGGATTCACGCCTAGCCCATTTAAGTGTGCAAGAGTTGCACTCCTCTCTTCCTCTCCCTCTTCTAGTTCTCTTCTAGTTTCCTTTAGGGTTTTTCTCTTGGAGATCCCACCATCTTCTTTAGAAAAGAGAATCTGATACGGGACATAGCGTGGAAGATCAAAGGGTGTTGGAGATCTTAATTTGATTAGTGAAGGTGTTCATCATCAAAGAAAGAGATCAACTTCTCCATTAGAGCACTACAAAGCTCCAAAGGTACTATCTACATCCTTGTATGTTGTGGATTTCATGGTTGCTTGTTTATGTGCTATTTTCTATCTTCTAGATAGGTTTTATTGTTGTACATGGTTTATGAGTTTGAGGGATTACATCCTGGATTGGATTTGTTGCCTTATAGATAGTTGATCCCTGCATCAAGTGGGTCAAAAGTTCTTGAAACCTATCTGAATGGCCCACCTAGTTTCCAACAATTGGTATCAGAGCCATACCTCATCTCTAATCATGTTAGATCAGCAAGCTTGCTCCAATCTTTGCATGAGATGCGAAGAAGATGAAGCAAGGGCTATATAAGGATCAGTTATGATTGGGTTTGTTTACTTTATATAGTAAATTCATGTTTGGATAGTCACAAAAGGGTTTAATTATGATGGAATGATGGTAGGATGCCATTAAGAGCCTTCAAAAGTGTTTTGGAGGTGTTTGGACTCGAGTTAGAAAAACCCAAATTTCTGCCTTTGTAAGGCGGGTCGACCTGGCCTCGTGCTCGGTCGACCGGGTGCCTGTAGGGTCGGTCGACCGAGCCCTCTGGCCGGTCGACCGGAAACGCAGGATCACTTCATTATGTGATCCGGATTTTTTGGTCCGGGGGCGCAGCCCCCGAGCCCCTAGCCGGGGGGGCCAGCCCCCGAACCCCAGCAGGGGGCGCTGCCCCCTGGGCCCCCGCGAGCTGACCGATCAGCTCGACCACCGTCGGGGAACAACCCCGGACCCCCTCTGCGAAGTGCATGTATTAAAGGGGTGGTTACTTTTGGCATCTTGTTTTTCCATTATGGTTTGGTAACCTGGTTTTGTGAGATGCTTTGTTGTATGAGATACTAACTTGCAGATGATCATGTCCTCTCCATATGGCCCACAAGTCTTTTGCTTTCTATTTATGGTTAATGGTTTGTTTAAGGCTAATTGTAAAGGGCGTCATGGTGTCCTTGGTTTCCCGTGAAAGGGCAAGGCATGATGAATTTCCCTATTGCCTTTTTATTTCCATGTTTAGATTACCATGTAAGTCTCATAATCGAGGCATAGGAATTTATGTAATTTTTATAAATTTGTAAATTCTGGCGATGTCCGAGACGAAGAAAGAAAGCGATGTTGGACTCCTAATCAAAGAATTTGAAGATTACCAAAAGAGTTTTGGAGTTTCCCAAAGAGTTTGAGGAATTCCAAAGTTTTGGAAAGTCTAGAAGTCCAAGAAGTCTATTCCGCTAGGGCCATGTGGAGGAGAGGACTAGTTTCTATTTTTTAGCACTTTCTATTTATGGATGAATGCTTAATTTAGAATGTTTCCAAATCTGATCCAAACATAGCAAGTTACTAAAATTGGTCAAATCAAATTAATTTTTGGAAAGAATTCTAATTAGTGTTGATGACCAATGAGATGGACACATTGGTAACACTAATTTAGAAACTGGACTTTCCTTAAAATAACTTGACTTGGAAAACCAATCTTAGATCATATCATGAGATGATTTGATGTTCATATGTATACATGTGGGCCCTAATACCTTACAACGAAATCCTCAATTCTAAAATATTAAGTGGGAGCGGGGCATTTATATTTAGAAATCCCCATGGTTTTCCACCATAGGTCCATTGTAAGGAAAGTATTAACCTCGCGCCATCTTGAGAATGGTTGTTCCCCACGGAGGGCTTTTACTTGTCTGGTTACTAGATATGGATCTCCTATGGATAGTGTTGGTGAGACGGGGCGGGGGCCCACTCCCCAAGGAGGAGCTGCTCGCAACGGTTGTCATGCAATGCTAGTTGGTGGGTCACACTTAACTAAAATAATGATATAGTATGTAAGACCCCGACCCGAGTGAACCCGATTAGTACTAATTAAGTTGCGTGTTAGTTCTAAGCTTGATTAGTGATTTTGGCTAAGTTGGATTTAGAATATAGCTTTTGATATAGTTCTGGGGAGTTTTGGTTGTCTTGTGATTAGTGGGACCCTTTTTGGGGTTTTCCTTTTTATGGCATGGCATGTGCTCGAGGATTCATCGGAGATTTTTGCATTCATGGTTTTAATCCCGTTTTATTGGTATTGTTATTCCCTATGACTTTCATGTTGATCCCGTTTTTATTTGAGATCCCAAAACCCGATTTCGTAGCCTTGAGGGCAAAACAGTCATTGCACACACAATCTGTACCCCAAACTTGATATTCCCGAAACCCGCGAAACATACACTTTTTGGAAACTAGATATTTCGACGATCATTTCTTCCTTCTTCGTCGAATTCATCCGAGATCCCGAAAGAGATGATTTCAGCCATCCAAGTTCCTTTAGTAGTGGGACCCAATTCATTTGTTAACAAAGGGCGGGAAACCACTATCCTATTCATTTCATTCTTCTTGTTCCAGCACAACTATTGAACCTAGGGTTTTTTTTGTAACTTCTTCTTCTTCTTCTTCTTGCTTCTCCATCTCCAACCCACACCAAGATTTGCATCAACCAAGAAATGGAACTCACCACCTTCTTCCTCATCTAGCAAGCTTCATTTTGATACCTTTTGTAGAGGAATCCATCAACCTAGAGACCTCCCTTGAGCTAGCTCTCTTCATTTGAAGGTCATCCAAGTAAGTAACCCTCCCCATCTCCTAGATTGGTGTTCCTCTAGCTCTTGGTAAGCACCATTTGCATTATTGAAAGTTCTATCCTTTTCATTCTTTATTTGACCCATTTTAGGGTTCGTTTTGGGGATTTTTTATTGTAGCTTGGAAGTGAGCTTAAGAAGTGTTTAGAGGCTTGGTTTTTGGCTAGCTTGGACCTAAGGCAAGTGAATGATTGGGGTGTTTTTGGGTTTTACATGGTTTGGTGAAACATTAATGATCTTCTCATGTTTTTATTGATTTTTATTGTTGAAATAAATGTTCTTGATGGAGTATTAAAGGATGCATTTATGGTCATAAAGATATGTTAGCTCATAGCATTTAATTCTTCTTGTTTGGTTCCAAATGTATCTTATGTGAAATGGTGTCCTTCTTCTTCCCTTCTTATATTGAATGTGTTATTGATGGAGGAGAGAATGGGATGAATGTGATGAAAGGATTTGATGTAGTTTGATTGAAGTATTAGGCTCCTCATTTGATGTAGAAAAGGGGCTAAAAGGGACTTGTATAAGGAAGGGATAGAGGGGTGTTGAACTGGTCCGGAATCAGTTCCTGGACAGTTCGCTCGAGTGACCATGACACTTCACTCGAGCGACCTGTCCAGAAAAGGGTTCGGAGCATTCCAGTAGCTGGGTCGCTCGAGCGGACATCCCAGAACTCATTCCAGAGAGTTGTTCGTTCGAACGTATTTAAATATTCGCTCAACCCAATGAGTTCGTTCGAGCGACCTCAACTTCGCTCGAGCGAACCCACCCAGACAGCCATTCCAGAGAGCGACTCGCTCGAGCAAACTCTCCAGTCCGCTCGGCGAGGGACCCCATTGGGCAAGGCTATGTTTGGGACGATGTTTAACTATTTCATTGTTTGGGTCTATTCTCTGGGAATCCCTTGATGGCAAGGAGATTTGCTAAACAATGTATGAGGCCATTCGTGGAAAGAAACCATATCACAAAGATTTCATTCGAAGTTTTGAAACTTCAAGGTGCATAAGGAGCCCGGAATGTCTTCTAACTAGAGGAGTACCAAGTCTTTATTATAATCGATATACGGGACCCCTATACACTAAATAGATCTTGAAACCAATGTCTTACCCGAAATTGTTATAGTTCATTGTTTCACTTCATTCCAAGATTTATATTATATGATTTGTTTTCCCGAAGGCATGATAGTTACACTAGTAACATGGACTTGTCCCGAAGAGTATTGCCCGACATGAAATGAAAGTTATGCATTTGAGTATTCTTGCCCCGTTCATTTATTTACTTGGACTTGATGTATTTCGCATATGTCTCGATTTGTTGTTTAACCTATGAGTCGGCATCACTAAGCTTGGATACCTTGTCGGTTTGATCCACCGACTTGGAGATCCCTTTCCCGTCCCGCCAGCTGCAGTTTGGATCCCGATACCCGGTCTATTACCGTGGTCCCGTCCCGATACCCGGTTCGCTACCGTGGTCTCGTCCCGTATATTTATATTGTATATATGATTTGCGTTGAATCTCCTCACCTTGTGTGACTGAGATCAACGTCCCGTTATACTGTTGTCACTTTAGTGACAGAGGACTTAGCTTTATGTGATTGCCATCTTGTTAGTTCCCGATTCCTTGGATACTTTATGTGTTTTATCTTGTTTACTTGTTTTCTAGCAAATGATTTATCTACTTTATGAGAGTTCTTGTTTAAACAGATTTCTATGCCTTTCAAGATATTTCCTTTATTATATGTTGGTATATCTTTCACTCTCTTGCCAGACCGTCGTGTCTGACCCATTTGCTTTGGTACTCAGGTCCCGTTGCCGGCTACCTTGAGGAGGAGCCGGAGGAGGCGGTAGGTGAGCCACAACCTCTAGTCGAGTGGCGTGCCGACGATGTCATGTAGACATCGGGTTGCTAAGAGAGGCGTAACATTTTGAGGGGATCTATTTAACCATTCTTATGGATTACTGTTTGTTTATATTGGCCTTTGTTGGCCTCTAATTTTGGGGATTGTAACTAAATGATCTGTTGTTTAAAGTTTAACTAGTTTTGGGAAACATGCTATAGAACGTTCCTCATTCGGATACAGTTTTTGATACTTGATGTTAATGCTTCGATGACTAGAGATAGTCTGACTATTTGATTTGCTACATGCTTCCGCACTTAATAGGAATGTTCATTTATGGTTGTGATATCCTCACCACGGACACCTATGGGAAATTAAGTAAGTGTATGTTATCATTTAAACAGATGTGATGGGGATCATCATCATCATCACCACTAATAATGTCCCGACTCCGGATCAGTTCCTTCGGGGGCCCAGTCCGGGGTCGCGACAGACTGGTATCAGAGCGAGACGTGTTTCAAGCAATTAAAAGAAACTAGAAATCCTAAGGACGTGGCGAGGATTCGTTAGATCTTTCGATAGCTAGTATCGTGTGAGCAATGTGTGACCCATTATATTATTATGTGCTAACAATTTGTTTTCCAACATCATGCCTCCCCGTAAGAGAACAGTGAATGGCATTCCTTCTGGAAGTAACAGTGATCACACCGGACCGGTAGAAGAGGATATGGTTGAGAACAACCCACCAAATCAGTTCCAGATATTGATGCAAGCAATGCTTGACCAGCAACGTCAAGCCAATGAGAACCAAGCTAGATTGCAAGAACTGATGCTCAAGAGAGAAGAAGACCATGCTAGGGAAATAGCAGAGATGCAAAGGCAATTGCTTGAGGTCTTACAGAGAAGACAAGAACAGGTTCAACCCCAACCCGCAATCGTTATCAATCAAAGGCAACATGACCCTAATGCCTTGTTTGAATGGTTTCGGAAGAGAGCTCCGAAGGAATTTCTTGGGGAGGAAGATCCTTTGGCTGCAGATGACTGGTTAGAACATACAGAGAACATCTTCGAGATTTTCCAGTGTACAGGAGGAGAAAGGGTAAAGCTATCCTCATCCCTTTTCAGCGGTGCAGCAGACAGATGGTGGAAAACGGTTAGGGAAGAATACAGGAACATGGCTGATGCAGAGGTGTGGGCAAATTTTAAGAGACAATTCCATGATAAATATGTACCTGCCCATATCAAGAGACAAAAGGCTATAGAGTTTCAGCAGCTGGTGCAGGGGAGTATGACAGTCTTAGAATATCTCACCAAGTTTGAGAGACTGTCCAGATATGACCCGGAGTTGGTAGATACGGTGGAGAAGAAAATTGCTAAGTTCTTTGAGGGACTCAACCCTTTCATTGAGAGGGATGCCACCGGAGTAGTACCACCTGCTACTTTCGATGAGGCAGTCAAGAGGGCCTACAAGTTTGAGAACTTCCACAACAAGATCCTTAGAGTGCAAGGCAAGAGTCCAGCTCAGCCGCAGAATTATCAACATCAGAGAAACCATCAGAATAAGAGGCAAAGGACAGGACCAAATGTGCAGAATCCAGTGGTTTGCATCCACTGTGGGAAGAACCATGCTAGTGCGGAATGTCGTACCATCACGGGAGCGTGCTTCAGGTGTGGGTCGATGGACCATCGGATGAGGGATTGCCCTAGGCCAAACAGATAGAATCAACAGCAGCAGCAAGGGCCACAACGTCCACCACCACCACCACAGAATGCATTGGTTGTCCAAAACTAGGCAAGGCCACTTCAGCAGCAAGCACCACAGCAACAGCAGTTTAGACAGCAGCAGGTCCGTCAGCAACAGGGACATCAGCGTGCACCGCAGCAGAATAGGAATGCACCACATGGCAGGCCACAACAAGCTCAGAACAGGCCACGGCTTCGAGGACAAATCTACGGGGTCAATAGAGTTGATGCAGAGGCAGCGGGAAATGTAGTGGAAGGTACACTTCTTATTTGTGGGATTAAAGCTATGATTTTGTTTGACCCTGGCTCTACACATTCTTTCATCTCCCATAAATTTTCTATGTTGATTGATATGCATGCTAGAGAACTTGAGTTCATTTTGACTGTGGCAACCCCAGTAGGTAAACAAGTTATTTGTAGAACCTTTTACCCTAGTTGCACAGTTCAGATATGAGAAGTGGTTTTAACCGCAGATCTCATTTCTTTGGAGATGTTTGATTATGATGTCATCCTAGGGATGGATTGGCTGGCAGGGTACCATGCCATAATGGATTGTTTCCATAAGACCCTTACCTTCAAGTTGGTTGAGACAACAGCAGGAGTGTCGTTTCAGTGAGAGAGGAGGAATCCTCGTACAGGGTTTCTTTCAGCGTTGAAGGCTGGCAGACTTTTGAGAAGTGGGTGTGAAGCTTATTTAGTGTTTATCACGGAGGATAAACAGTCCCAAGGGATGGAGGAGATCCCAATTGTTTGGGAGTTCCCGGATGTTTTTCCGGAGGAGATTCCAGGTTTGCCACCCATGAGAGAGATTGATTTCACCATTGAGTTGCTACCAGGGACTGCTCCGATATCTATTGCACCTTATAGAATGGCTCCAGCAGAGTTGGGAGAGTTAAAGACTCAGTTACAAGAATTGTTGGACAAAGGTTTTGTGAGACCGAGTGTTTCACCATGGGGAGCTCCAGTTTTGTTTGTTAAGAAGAAGGATGGTTCGATGAGAATGTGTATAGATTACAGAAGATTGAACCAAGTGACCATCAAGAACAAGTACCCATTGCCAAGAATAGATGAATTGTTTGATCAATTGCAAGGTGCATCATACTTTTCGAAGATTGACTTGAGATCCGGTTACCATCAACTGAGAGTTAGAGAAGCAGATGTGTTGAAAAAGCTTTCCGTACAAGATATGGCCACTATGAGTTCCTAGTGATGCCATTTGGATTGACAAATGCACCGGCAGTGTTCATGGCTTTGATGAACAAGATATTTGCAGAGTATCTAGATCAGTTTGTTCTAGTATTCATAGATGACATTTTGGTGTACTCCAAGACCAAGGAAGAGCATGTAGAGCACTTGAGGATAGCATTGCAACTCTTGAGAGAGAACTAGTTGTATGCGAAGCTTAACAAGTGTGCATTTTGGCTAGACCAAGTAGCATTCTTGGGGCACATTATCTTCAAAGAAGGATTATCAGTGGATCCGTCCAAGATTGAAGCAGTTATGAGTTGGGAAAGACCGAAGAATGCAACGGAGATCAGAAGTTTTCTGGGTTTGGCAAGCTATTACAGGAGGTTTGTGCAGGGATTTTCGTCGATTGCGTCACCATTGACAAAGTTGACAAGGAAGAATGCACCATATTTGTGGACAGACCAGTGTGAAGAGAGTTTCCAAGAGCTAAATAAGAGATTGACTACAGCACCAGTCCTTACTTTGCCATCCGGAAGCGGCGGTTTCACCATTTTTACCGATGCCTCAAATGTTGGACTTGGTTGTGTGTTGATGCAAGAAGGAAAAGTGATTGCTTATGGATCTCGACAGTTGAAAGACCACGAGAAGAACTATGCCACCCATGATCTGGAGTTAGCAGCGGTTGTGTTCGCGTTGAAAATGTGGAGACATTATCTCTATGGAGAGCAGTTCGAAGTCCACTCCGACCACCGCAGCTTACAATATCTGTTTTCACAGAAGGATTTGAACATGAGGCAGAGAAGATGGATGGAATATATCAAGGACTATGATTTTCCAATCAAGTACCACCCGGGGAAAGCTAATGTAGTTGCCGATGCCTTGAGCAGAAAATCAGTGGGCTTGGCTAACCTTAGTGGCACTTGTATTTTTGAGCAGTTTGAAGAATTGAGTATAGACCTACAGCCACTAAGGAAGGGTGTACTATTAGCTAACATGTCAGTGTCAGAACCTTCTTTCATTCAGAAGATCAAGGATAGTCAGTTGCAAGATCCAGAGTTGGCCAAGATTTCTGAGCATATAGCAGAACGTCCTGACTTTCGTATTGTTGATGGAGTCTTGTACTACCGTGACCGTCTGTGTGTGCCTTACATCGAAGAATTGAGAAATGATATCATGGCCGAAGCTCCATGCATCCCGGCAGCACAAAGATGTATCAAACTTGAGGGGCAGATTTTGGTGGAACAATATGAAGAGGGAGATTGCAGCGTTTGTCTCCCGTTGCATGACCTGTCAGTTGATTAAGGCAGAGCATCAGAGGCCTCCAGGGTTGTTACTACCATTAGAGATCCCGGAATGGAAATGGGAGCACATTACCATGGACTTTATTTCGGGATTACCGAGGACTAGCAGAGGCAACGATGCGATATGGGTCATTGTGGACCGTCTCACCAAGTCAGCGCATTTCCTTACTATGAAGACAGGGAAGAATATGCACATGCTACCTTTGGCAGAGTTGTTTGTCAACGAGATTGTCAGTCGTCATGGGCAGCCAGTTTCTATCACTTCCGACAGAGACAGCAGATTCGTCTCGAGGTTCTGGAAGACATTGCATGAGTCTATGGGTACGAGATTACAGTTCAGCACAGCGTATCACCCTCAGACAGATGGCCAGTCAGAGAGAACGATTCAGACTCTTGAAGATATGCTCTGTGCTTGTGTGTTAGATTTCAAGACTCAATGGGATGAGACTCTACCGTTGTGTGAGTTTGCTTACAACAACAGTTACCATTCGAGCATTGGGATGGCTCCTTTTGAGGCATTGTATGGCAGAAGGTGTAGGACACCTGTATGTTGGGAAGAAGTCGGCACTCGCAGTTTCCATGGACCGACTATCGTTAGTGAGACCAGCGACAAGATCAAGTTGATTCAAGAACGTCTGAAAGTGTCCAGGAGTAGGCAGAAGAGCTATGCAGATTCCCACCACAGAGATTTGCAGTTCAAGGAAAGAGATAAGGTTTTCTTGAAAGTGTCACCTACAAGGGGAACATTGAGATTTGGACAGAAGGGCAAGCTATCACGGAGATACATTGGACCCTATGACATTGTGAGCAAGATCGGTGATGTGGCTTACAGATTAGCCTTACCACCTGAGCTATCCGGCGTACACAACGTCTTCATGTGTCCATGCTGAAGAAGTATGTCCATGATCCATCCCATGTGCTCCGGCATGAGCCATTGGAGATCAGACAGGATGCTACCTATGTTGAGAAGCCCGTTCAGATCATCGATACGAAAGAACAAGAGTTGAGGACACGGACTATTCAGTGGGTAAAGGTACTGTGGGAGAATCATGGACCGGAAGAGGCAACGTGGGAATTACGAGATCAAGTGCAGAAGATGTAAGACCCCGACCCGAGTGAACCCGATTAGTGCTAATTAAGTTGCGTGTTAGTGCTAAGCTTGATTAGTGATTTCTGGTTCATTTGGGTTTGGATTAGCTTTGATTATGGTTTCGGGCTAATTCGATTGTCTTGATTTGCTTTGGTAGCTTGTGGGGCCCTTTGGGGGTTCCCTTTTCGGCTTTGTATTTTCTCGAGGAATTTCCCGATTTATTGTGGATTATGTTTTTGGCCCGTTGCATGCATCTTGTAGATCTCAACAACTTTCATATTAATCCCGTATTCATTCGAGATCTCAAAACCCGATTTTCATAGCCTAGAATGCAAAACAGTCATTGCACACCAAGTCTGTACCCAAAACTCGATATCCCCAAAACCCGCGAAACATGTACTTTTTGGAAACTAGATATTTCGACGATCATTTCTTCCTTCTTCGTCGAACCCATCCGAGGTCCCGAAGTAGATGATTTCAGCTAATATAGTTCCTTAAGTTGTGGGACCCAAGCTCCCTTTGTTAACAAAAGAGAACCCATCTCTTCTTTCTCATTCACTCTCCATTCTTGTTCCAGCACAACTGAGCCTAGGGTTTGCTCTTGTGCTTTTCTTCTTCTTCTTCTTGTTTCTTCATCCCCAAGCCACACCTAGGGCTCATCAATCAAACATTGGAGATCACCAATCACTCCCTCATCTCTCAAGCTTTCCATTGGTACCATTTGTGAGGAGAACCCTCCATTCCAAGACCTTCATTGAGCTTACCATTGCCATTAGAGGACCTTCAAGGTAAGTAATCATTCTCATCTTCTAGATTTGTTGTCTCCTAGGCCATGAGGTACTACATTTGCATTATTGTTGGTTTGTTCATTGTCATTCCTTGTGTAACCCATTTTAGGGTTGTTTTGGGGATTGTTGATTTGTAGCTTGGCTTTGAGCAATAGAGGTGATAAAAGGCTTGATTTCAACTAGCTTGGACTAGAGGCAAGTGAATGTTTGGATGTTTTTAAGTTTCAAATGGTTTGGTGAAGTATTTATGATTTCCATACTTTCATTTAATGAGGTTTGTTTGAAATAAATGCTCATAACGTATCTTGATAGTCCCATTCTATGTTTTGTAAACATGTTGGTAGGGCATTTATTGTCCTTGTGATAGCTTAGATGAATGTTTGTGAAATGGTTTACTTCTTTTTTTTTCTTTGCATTGGACTTGACATGGAAGAAGTGATGGAGGGCACTCATAATGGGGATTTGGAGAAGTGTAAAGAGGTGCATTGGGGGAGCTATTAGCTCATTGTTAATTTAAGGACTTGGTGGATGTGAGGAAGATGGTTTTGGGGAGGAAAATGACCCAAAACTGAACACAGTGAGCAATTCCGCAACTGGCGGTCAGCTCACGGTTAGCTAGCGGCTAACCGCCGAATGCATCGGCGGCTAACCGCCAGCCAACCGCCATTCACGGTGACTTTTCTAGAGAGCTCCATTTTCCCCCTTCAAATACGATCAGACTCAGGGTTAGCCAGCGGCTAACCGCCGAACACATCGGCGGCTAACCGCTAGCCAACCGCCCGCTCTCGGTTACCTTTCCAGAGAGCATCAGATATCCCACTTGAAACTCGGTCAGCTCCACGGTTACCCAGCGGCTAACCGCCGAATGCATCGGCGGCTAACCGCCAGGTAACCGCATTTGACGGTCAACTTTCCAGTAAGCTGCATTTCTGCAGCTTAGCCGCGGTCAGCTGCACGGTCAGCCAGCGGCTAGCCGCCTGCCCAACGACGGCTAACCGCTAGGTGACCGCCAGGTGACCGAAATTCCCCAGATTTCGAAAAGCTCCCCGCTCGAACGTTGAGCTTTGTCAATCGAAGGGGATTCACTAGGCATTGCTTGATGCCATCCGAGAAAGAAACCACATCACAAATATGTCATTCGAAATTTTGAAAAAAAATCGTAGGAGTGCATAAGGAGCCCGGAATGTCTCAAAACTCAAAGAGTACCAAGTAAGGGCTATAATAGACATACGGGACCCCTATTCACTTAATTGGATTTCTAAATTGATATTTTACCCGAATTTCATTATAGTGTATTGTTTCACCTCATTCCTAGGAATTTCATCGCATGACTTGTTTTCTCGAAAGCTTTGGAGCTACAATAGTAACAGTGAATTGCCCCGAAATGTATTGCCCGATATGGAAAGACAGTGTGCCCTTGAGCACCCCCGTTTTACCGTTTATTTACTGTACTTGGATACTTGATATGCCTCGATTGGTTTTATCCTATGAGTCGGCATCACTAAGCTTGGATACCTTGTCAGTCTGATCCACTGACTTGGAAATCCCTCTCCCGTCCCGCCAGCTGCAGTTTGGATCCTGATACCCGGTCATTACCGTGGTCCCGTCCCGATACCCGGTTCGCTACCGTGGTCCCGTTCCCGTATATTTATATTGTATATATGTTTACGTTGCTTCTCCTCACTTTGTGTGACTGAGATCAACGTCCCGTGATACTGTTGTCACTTTAGTGACAGAGGACTTAGCTTTATGTGATTGCCACCTTGTTAGTTCCCGAATCCTTGGATACATGATATGTTTTATATTGTTTACTTGTTCATCGCAAATGATTTATCTATTTTATGAGAGTTCTTGCTTAACTCAGATTTATACGCTTTGCCAGAGATTTTCTTGTATTAGATATTGTTGTATCCTTGCTTTCTCTTGCCAGACCGTCGTGTCTGACCCTTTACTTTGGTACTCAGGTCCCGTTGTCGGCTTCCTTGAGGAGGAGCCGGAGGAGGCGGTAGGCGCGCTGCAACCTCTAGTCGAGTGGCGTGCTGACGATGTCATGTAGACATCAGATTGCTTTGAGAAGCGTAACATTTTGAGGGGAACTATTTAACCATTCTTTTGGGTTGTTGTTTTGTGTACATTGGCCTTTGTTGGCCTCTATTTTTGGGAATGTAATTAAATGATATTTTGTCTAACTTTAACAACCATTGGGAAACATGCTATAAATCATTGCTCATTCTGATACAGTATTTTAGTCTGGTGTTATTGTTTTTATGACCAAGGATGGTTTCACTATTTGATTTGCTACATGCTTCCGCATTTAACAGAAATATTCAATTATGGTTATGATATCCTCACCGCGGACACCTGTGGGAAATTAAATAAATCATATGGTATTATTAAGCAGTTGTGGATCATCCTAACATCAATATTAGTCCCGATCCCGGATCTCTCGGTCCGGGGTCGCGACAGAAGAAGTACCCACATCTTCTACCAGAGGTGAGTCTTATGTTTCATTTGGAGGACCAAATGCCCTAAGGGGTGGAGGATGTAAGACCCCGACCCGAGTGAACCCGATTAGTATTAATTAAGTTGCGTGTTAGTTCTAAGCTTGATTAGTGATTTTGGCTAAGTTGGATTTGGAATAGCTTTTGATATAGTTCTGGGGAGTTTTGGTTGTCTTGTGATTAGTGGGAACCTTTTTGGGGTTTTCCTTTTTATGGCATGGCATGTGCTCGAGGATTCATCGGAGATTTTTGCATTCATGGTTTTAATCCCGTTTTATTGGTATTGTTATTCCCTACAACTTTCATGTTGATCCCGTTTTTATTTGAGATCCCGAAACCCGATTTCGTAGCCTTGAGGGCAAAACAGTCATTGCACACGCAATCTGTACCCCAAACTTGATATTCCCGAAACCCGTGAAACATATACTTTTTGGAAACTAGATATTTCGACGATCATTTCTTCCTTCTTCGTCAAATTCATCCGAGATCCCGAAAGAGATGATTTCAGCCATCCAAGTTCCTTTAGTAGTGGGACCCAATTCATTTGTTAACAAAGGGGGGGAAACCACTATCCTATTCATTTCATTCTTCTTGTTCCAGCACAACTATTGAACCTAGGGTTTTTCTTGCAACTTCTTCTTCTTCTTCTTGCTTCTCCATCTCCAACCCACACCAAGATTTGCATCAACTAAGAAATGGAACTCACCACCTTCTTCCTCATCTAGCAAGCTTCATTTTGATACCTTTTGTAGAGGAATCCATCAACCTAGAGACCTCCCTTGAGCTAGCTCTCTTCATTTGAAGGTCATCCAAGTAAGTAACCCTCCCCATCTCCTAGATTGGTGTTCCTCTAGCTCTTGGTAAGCACCATTTGCATTATTGAAAGTTCTATCCTTTTCATTCTTTGTTTGACCCATTTTAGGGTTCGTTTTGGGGATTTTTTATTGTAGCTTGGAAGTGAGCTTAAGAAGTGTTTAGAGGCTTGATTTTTGGCTAGCTTGGACCTAAGGCAAGTGAATGATTGGGGTGTTTTTGGGTTTTACATGGTTTGGTGAAACATTAATGATCTTCTCATGTTTTTATTGATTTTCATTGTTGAAATAAATGTTCTTGATGGAGTATTAAAGGATGCATTTATGGTCATAAAGATATGTTAGCTCATAGCATTTAATTCTTCTTGTTTGGTTCCAAATGTATCTTATGTGAAATGGTGTCCATCTTCTTCCCTTCTTATATTGAATGTGTTATTGATGGAGGAGAGAATGGGATGAATGTGATGAAAGGATTTGATGTAGTTTGATTGAAGTATTAGGCTCCTCATTTGATGTAGAAAAGGGGCTAAAAGGGACTTGTAGAAGGAAGGGATAGAGGGGTGCTGAACTGGTCCGGAATCAGTTCCTGGACAGTTCGTTCGAGCGACCATGACACTTCGCTCGAGCGACCTGTCCAGAAAAGGGTTCGGGGCATTCCAGTAGCTGGGTCGCTCGAGCGCACCCTTGGTCGCTCGAGCGGACATCCCAGAACTCATTCCAGAGAGTTGTTCGTTCGAACGCATTTAAATATTCGCTCGACCCAATGAGTTCGTTCGAGCGACCTCAACTTTGCTCGAGCGAACCCACCCAGACAGCCATTCCACAGAGCGACTCGCTCGAGCAAACTCTCCAGTCCGCTCGGCGAGGGGCCCCATTGGGCAAGGCTATGTTTGGGATGATGTTTAACTATTTCATTGTTTGGGTCTATTCTCTGGGAACCCCTCGATGGCAAGGAGATTTGCTAAACAATGTATGAGGCCATTCGTGGAAAGAAACCATATCACAAAGATTTCATTCGAAGTTTTGAAACTTCAAGGTGCATAAGGAGCCCGGAATGTCTTCTAACTCGAGGAGTACCAAGTCTTCATTATAATCGACATACGGGACCCCTATACACTAAATAGATCTTGAAACCAGTGTCTTACCCGAAATTGTTATAGTTCATTGTTTCACTTCATTCCAAGATTTATATTATATGATTTGTTTTCCCGAAGGCATGATAGTTACACTAGTAACATGGACTTGTCCCGAAGAGTATTGCCCGACATGAAATGAAAGTTATGCATTTGAGTATTCTTGCCCCGTTCATTTATTTACTTGGACTTGATGTATTTCGCATATGTCTCGATTTGTTGTTTAACCTATGAGTCGGCATCACTAAGATTGGATACCTTGTCGGTTTGATCCACCGACTTGGAGATCCCTTTCCCGTCCCACCAGCTGCAGTTTGGATCCCGATACCCGGTCTATTACCGTGGTCCTGTCCCGATACCCGGTTCGCTATCGTGGTCCTGTCTCGTATATTTATATTGTATATATGATTTGCGTTGAATCTCCTCACCTTGTGTGACTGAGATCAACGTCCCGTTATACTGTTGTCACTTTAGTGACAGAGGACTTAGCTTTATGTGATTGCCATCTTGTTAGTTCCCGATTCCTTGGATACTTTATGTGTTTTATCTTGTTTACTTGTTTTCTAGCAAATGATTTATCTACTTTATGAGAGTTCTTGTTTAAACAGATTTCTATGCTTTTCAAGATATTTTTTTTATTATATGCTGTTATATCTTTCACTCTCTTGTCAGACCATCGTGTCTGACCCATTTGCTTTGGTACTCAAGTCCCATTGCCGGCTACCTTGAGGAGGAGCCGGAGGAGGCGGTAGGTGAGCCGCAACCTCTAGTCGAGTGACGTGCCGACGATGTCATGTAGACATCGGGTTGCTAAGAGAGGCGTAACATTTTGAGGGGATCTATTTAACGATTCTTATGGATTACTATTTTGTTTATATTGGCCTTTGTTGGCCTCTAATTTTGGGGATTGTAACTAAATGATCTGTTGTTTAAAGTTTAACTAGTTTTGGGAAACATGCTATAGAACGTTGCTCATTCTGATACAGTTTTTGATACTTGATGTTAATGCTTCGATGACTAGAGATAGTCTGACTATTTGATTTGCTACATGCTTCTACACTTAATAGGAATGTTCATTTATGGTTGTGATATCCTCACCGCGGACACCTGTGGGAAATTAAATAAGTGTATGTTATCATTTAAACAAATGTGATGGGGATCATCATCATCATCACCACTAATAATGTCCCGACTCCGGATCAGTTCCTTCGGAGGCGCGGTCCGGGCTCGCGACATAGTATCCCCAAGGATTTGCCTCATGTATTTTAGAAACCGAAGATAATCGGGAGTCATTCATTATTTGGTATGAGATACCTAGATAATAATGAATGAAGGGGATCATGGAAAGTTAGTCTTAATCCTAATTTTGACCAACTTTGATCCGCACCAATCTAGGTGGTATTCGCACTCCCCAAGGAGGCATACCCCGAGGATTGGGATTCCGATGTATTCTGAATTTAGTGGTTATGAGGATTCCACATATATTTGGTAGAATACTAAACCCTAATGTCATTTAAATTCATTAATTGAATGTGTGGTTATGTGCTACAGTTTTTAAGCATGAATTCAAATACTTTCAATCCACTTATGACCATCCTCAACCAGAATAAGTTGATGGAATCCAACTTTATAGACTGGAAAAGGACCCTGGATATTATCCTGACAGCTTCAGGATGCAGATATGTCCTTACCATACCCTCCCTTCTTGAGCCTGAGCTTCATGCACCTCAGTATGAAAAGGACCTTTACACCGAATGGACAAAAGACAATGAGGTAGCCAGATGTTTTATACTGGCATCCATGTCTAGTGTTTTACAACACCAACATCAATCCTATAAATCAGCATATGATATTATATCGAACTTAAAGGAGATGTTTGCGGACCAGGTTAGACCTGCTAGGCAAGCTGCTGTGAAGGTGCTGATAAACACTAAGATGGCTGAGGGAACCCCAGTACAAAAACATTTGTTGAAAATGAGTCTCGCACTAAATGAGTTAGATGTACTGGGTGTTACGATTGATAAAGAATCGCAGATCGACATGATCCTTCAGTCACTACCGGATTCTTTCAATCATTTCGAGATCAATTATAATAAATTGGAAATGACCATAGCTGAGCTGTCTCGCCAGCTGGTAGTGACCGAGGAAATCATGAAGAAAAAGCAAAATTCCCTCATGACAGAAAAGTCATTTGCTAGGACCAAGCCGAAAGGCAAAGACCGAGATAGCAAGAAGAAATCAGTCATCAAGGGTCCTAAGGTGGAGAATGGTTCTACTTGTAGTATGGCCAAGGCTAAGGGAACGGGAGTAAAAAGAAAGTGTTTCTATTGTGGTAAGACAGGACATTGGAAAAGGAATTGTCCAGAATATTTGTCTAAGAAGAAGACCTCAGGTATGATTGAGTCACTTATTTCTGAAGTTAATTTTGCAACTGGTACTTCAGAATCTTGGTGTATGGACTCCATGGCAACTGATCACATATGTAATTCGTTGCAGGGGTTCAGGGAAACCAGGAGGTTCAGTGACGGAGAAATCATTGTCAACCTAGGATCTGATGCTAAGGCAGAGGATGTTTCAGTGGGAGTAATTACATTATGTTTTACAAATGATAAATTGGTTTTGTCAGACACGTTATATGTACCGTCTTTACGGCAGAATTTAATTTTCAGTTTCTAGTTTGGTGAATAAGAGTTACTCTATTACTCTTGGTACTGAAATTGTCATAAAGAGATACGGTGCTATTATGTATTCTGACAAGGTAATCAATGGAATTCATTTGTTAATCCCACAATGTATGAGATACATGATACTGAAACAATTAATAGGCCATCATTTAAAGAGAAGGTCACCTTCATCTAATCCAACAAAACTTTGGCACTTGAGGCTAGGTCATATAAACCTAAATAGGATTGACAGGCTAATGAAAGATGGTATCTTGCCTTCATTGGTGGTAGAACCAATGCCTGTCTGCGAGTCCCGTCTGGAAGGTAAAAATGACCAAAAGGCCCTTTTTCATCAAAGGGCAATGCGGCCAAAGATTTGTTGGAATTAGTGTCTACTGATGCGTGTGGACCCATTAATGTCAGAGTAGTGGGAGGATATCTCTCCGTTGATTTTATGGGATACTTATCAAAAAATGGGATTTTATCCCAGTTGTCTGCTCCTGGTATGCCTCAACAGAACGGAGTAGCAGAAAGAAGGAACCAGACTCTTTTAGATATGATCAGGTCTATACTAAGTTTTTTAGGATTACCTATATCCTTTTAGGGATACGCCTTAGATACTGTGATGTACATACTAAACCTCGTACCATCTAAGTCTATACCTAAGACTCCCCGGGAGTTGTGGATCGGGCGAAAGCCTACTCTACAACATTTATACATTCGGGGTTGTCCGGCACATGTGCTAAAGGTTAAGACGGATCAGTTGGAAGCGAAGTCGGAAGTATGCACGTTTGTAGGATATCCTAAAGGAACTAAAGGTTGGTTATTCTATAATCCCAAAGAGCAGAAAGTGCTGGTGAGCACTAATGCAGTTTTTATGGAGGAAGATTATATGATAGACCGGAAACCTTTAGAAAAGGTGATCTTGGAAGAAATTCAAGAGCAAACAATTCCAAATCCTAGTATGACCGAACCTAAGGAAGAAGCGCCCTTACCTAACCCAGTAATTACACCAGTGCCTTGTCATAGTGGGAGCATAGTCAGGCCCCCTGGCAGGTTCTCTTTCTTGGGAGAGTCTTACGAGGCAGTCCCGGAAGAACCGGAACAAGGTCCCTGTACCTATGATGAAGAAATTAATGACAAAGATTCGGGACGTTGGTAAGATGCTATGAAAACTGAGATGGAGTCTATGTACTCTAATCAGGTCTGGACACTTGTGGACTTACCTGCCAATATCAACTTATTGGGTGCAAGTGAGTCTACAAGAGAAACAGAGGATCAAATGGAAGAGTTGAGACCTTTAAAGGCCAGGCTTGTTGCGAAATGATATACTCAGAAAGAAGATATCGATTATGAGGAAACCTTCTCGCCGGTAGCCATGCTCAAGTCCATCAGGATACTCTTATCCATTGCGGCTCATCTCGATCATGAGATTTGGCAAATGGATGTCAAGACGGCGTTTCTCAACGGCCATCTTGAGGAAGACATCTATATGATGCAGTCAGACGGTTTTATAGTTAAACAACCAAAAGCAAAGAGTTTGCAAGCTGCAGAAGTCCATTTATGGACTGAAACAGGTATCCCGAACCTAGAACATTCGTTTTGACTAAGTAATCAAGTCAGTTGATTTTTGTCAAAATCCGGATAAGTCATGGGTGTACATGAAAAGTAAAGGAGGCAGGGTAATTTTTCTAGTCGACGACATCCTTCTCCTAGAGAGTGGTATATGGATGTTGTCAACAGTAAAAGGTTTAGTTGGCTAAGACTTTTGATATGAAGGACATGGGAGAAGCCAGTCGCATCCTAGGGATCAAACTCCATTGAGACCGAATAAATAGGATGATAGGCTTATCCCAATATGCATACATAGATAAGGTACTCGTACGGTTTATTATGCAAGACTCCAAGAAGGGTATTACACCTTTCAGGCATGGAGTGCACCTTTCCAAGAATCAGTGTCCCAAGACACCTGAGGAAAAGGAGCAGATGAGGTCCATACCATACGCTTCGAGTGTTGGTAGCCTCATGTATGTTATGCTATATACTATACCAGATATCTGTCATGCATTGGGCTTAGTCAGCAGATATCAGTCTAACCCAGGTCCTAACCATTGGACTGCTGTAAGATGTGTTCTAAAATCCTTGAGAAGGACTAGAGATTACATGTTGTTTTATGGCAATAATGAGTTGATTCCAGTCGGTTACACATATTCTGACTTCATGTCAGATAAGGATTCCAAGATATCAACTTCTGGGTATGTGTTTATGCTATAGCTGCTTGAGAAGCAACTAATGAAGCAGATTGGCTCAAAAGATTCCTTAAGGAACTTGGAGTGGTATTTTTGGCAAGACAGCCGCTCATAGTTTACTGTGATAACAACAGGGCTGTAAGACCCCGACCCGAGTGAACCCGATTAGTACTAATTAAGTTGCGTGTTAGCACTAAGCTTGATTAGTGATTTTGGCTAAGTTGGTTTGGAATAGCTTTTGTTATAGTTTTGGAGTAGTTTTGGGCTACTTTGAATGCTTTGGTAACTAGTAGGGCCCTTTGGGGGTTCATTTTCATGACTTTGCATGTGCTCGAGGATTTATCGGAGATTTTTGTATTCACGGTTTTAATCTCGTTTTATTAGTATTATTATTCCATACAACTTTCATGTTGATCCCGTGTCCATTTGAGATCCCGAAACCCGATTTCATAGCCTTGAGGGCAAAACAGTCATTGCACACAAAATCTGTACCCAAAACTTGATATTCCCGAAACCCACGAAACATACACTTTTTGGAAACTAGATATTTCGACGATCATTTCTTCCTTCTTCGTCGAATCCATCCGAGGTCCCGAAAGAGATGATTCCAGCCAAACTACCTTCTTTAGTTGTGGGACCCAACCCCATTTGTTAACAAAGGGGAACTCAACCCTTCATTCATTCCATTTCTTTTTCCAGCACAAGAGAGAAAACCTAGGGTTTTGTGAGCAACTCTTTCTTCTTCTTGCTTCTTCATCCTCAATCCACTCCCAAGCTTGCACCAATAGGAGAGTTGAGGTCATCTTCTTCTTCACCTCCTTGAGAGCTTCCTCTTGATAGTTTGGTGGAGAAATCCTCACATTCCAAGACTTCCTTTGAGCTTACCATTGCCATTAGAGGACCTTGCAAGTAAGTAATCACTTTCATCTTCTAGATTTGTTGTCTCCTAGCCTTTGATGAGCTCCATGTGCATTATGGTTAGTTCTTTCAATTTCATTCTTTGTGTAACCCATTTAGGGTTGTTTTGGGGGTTTTTTATTGTAGCTTGGAAGTGAGCTTGAGAAGTGAATAGAGGCTTGATTTTTGGCTAGCTTGGACCTAAGGCAAGTGAATGATTGGGTGTTTTAAGTTTTAAATGGTTGGTGAAGCATTTATGGATTTTCATGTTTTCATTAATATGTTTATGGTTGAAATAAATGTTCTTGATGGAGTATTAAAGTATGCATTTATGGTCATAAAGACATGTTAGCTCATAGCAATTAATGTTTTCTTGTTTTGCCTTGAATATGTATATTGTGTGAAATGGTTTCCTTCTCCTCTTTGCTTGTATGGAATGTGATATGGATGGAGGAGAATGTGATGGATGTGGTTGGAGATTTGAGGTCATTTGGATGGAGATTTATACTCCTCATTTGGTGTATGAAAGTAGTGAAGAAGGGGTTGTAGAAAGGAAGAGTTATTGTGGAGTTGAACTGGTCCGAATGCAGGTTCTGGACAGTTCGCTCGAGCGACCATGACACTTCGCTCGAGCGACCTGTCCAGGAAAGGGTTCGGAGCATTCCAGTAGCTTGGTCGCTCGAGCGGACCCTTGGTCGCTAGAGCAGACATCCCAGAACTCATTCCAGAGAGTTGTTCGTTCGAACACATTTAAATATTCGCTCGACCCAATGAGTTCGTTCTAGCGACCTCAACTTCGCTCGAGCGAACCCACCTAGACAACCATTCCAGCCAGCGACTCGCTCGAGCGAACCCTCCAGTCCGCTCGAGCGATATGGTTCGTCTGGCATAGGCTATGTTTGGGACAATGTTCAACTGTTTCAATGGTTGGGTCTATTCTCTGGGAACCCCTCTATGTCAAGGAGATTTATTAAGCATTGTATGAGGCCATTTGAGGAAGAAACCATATCACAAAGACTTCATTCGAAGTTTTGAAACTTCAAGGTGCATAAGGAGCCCGGAATGTCTTCAAACTCGAAGAGTACCAAGTCTTTATTTTAATTGACATACGGGACCCCTATTCACTTAAATAGATCTTGAAACCAGTATTTTACCCGAGATTGTTGTAGTTCAGTGTTTCATTTCATTCCAAGACTATACTATATGATTTGTTTTCCCGAAAGCATGATAGTTACACTAGTAACAATTATTTGTCCCGAGATGTATTACCCGACTTGAAATGACAATGTGCCCTTGAGCACCCCCGTCTTGCTCGTTTATTTATTGTACTTGATTTACTTGCATATGTCTCGATTTGTCATTTGACCTATGAGTCGGCATCACTGAGCTTGGATACCTTGTCGGTTTAATCCACCGACTTGGAGATCCCTCTACCGTCCCGCCAGCTGCAGTTTGGATCCCGATACCCGGTCTATTACCGTGGTCCCGTCCCGATACCCGGTTCGCTACCGTGGTCCCGTCCCGTATATTTATATTGTATATATGATTTGCGTTGAATCTCCTCACCTTGTGTGACTGAGATCAACTTCCCGTTATACTGTTGTCACTTTCGTGACAGAGGACTTAGCTTTATGTGATTGCCATCTTGTTAGTTCCCGATTCCTTGGTTACCTGATATGTTTTATCTTATTTACCTATTTTCTAACCAATGATTTATCTACTCTATGAGAGTTCTTGTGGAAACAGATTTCTATGCTTTTCAAGGTATCTCCTTTATTATTATATGTTGCGGTATCTTTCATTCTCTTGCCAGACTGTCGTGTCTGACCCATTTGCTTTGGTACTCAGGTCCCGTTGCCGGCTACCTTGAGGAGGAGCCGGAGGAGGTGGTAGGTGAACCGCAACCTCTAGTCGAGTGGCGTGCCGACGATGTCATGTAGACATCAGGTTGCTATGAGAAGCGTAACATTTTGGGGAAAGGCTATTTAATCATTCTTGGATTATTGTTTTGTTCATATTGGCCTTTGTTGGCCTCTAATTTTGGGGAATGTAAATAAGTGATCTTTTGTTAAACTTTAACTACTCTTGGGAAACATGCTATAGTTCATTGCTCATTCTGATACAGTAATTTATACTTGATGTTAATGCTTTCATGACTAAAGATAGTCTGACTATTTGATTTGCTACATGCTTCCACACTTAACAGAAATATTCATTGATGGTTGTGATATCCTCACCGCGGACACCTGTGGGAAATTAAATAAATGTATGTGGTTATCTATTCATCATCTCATCATCACCAACACTAATGTCCCGATCTCGGATCAGTCGCGTGGGGCCCGGTCCAGTGTCGCGACAAGGGCAGTCGATAATCCAAGGAACCCAGGAGCCAAAAACATGTACAGAGGTAGTTACACATGGTCGGAGAGATTGTGCGGAGAGGTGATACTGCTATCACCTAAATAGACTCTGCAAACAATCTGGGAGATCCCTTTACTAAGCCTTTGACTACCAAAGTCTTTGAGCAACATGTAGATGGGATGGGCATGAGATGCAACCCTGACTGGCATTGAGCCCAAGTGGGAGATTGTTAGATAGTATGGTCTCAATACCAATATATGATGAATAGATTGATTAATTTCTTTATTTATCAATATAATCATGCTTTCCTTTCATGAGATGAATGGTGATTTATTACTTAATGCACATGACCAATATATATGACATAATGGTTCATGAGATTAACCGGGTCTCATTAGTATATTATATGTGATATATGTATATGGATGAGATCCACATACGGGAGATATGTGTCACAAATCTTATACTTAAAATATCTTCACAATCAGTGATGAGATTGTGCATCTCATCTGACAAGGTTGTAGCACTTTGATCACTATGAGATAGTGTGATTTGTCTCGATCATCAGAATGTAAGATTCTGGATCATAGTGCTGGTACATTGGATGTATTGAAGGACCATGAGAATCACCTTATGAAATACTGTCTCGATTTAAGGATTGCTCTCATAATTCCCTAGCAATAGGCTCTCAATCCTGAGACATTGATGAACTCAAGTTTCTGTCTATTCATTTGCTTTGAGTCACCAATGAGTGAGGCCAACTGTAGGTCAACACCTCGGTATCTTGGGTACGTGGTAGTAGGACTGTGGGAACATGCAATGATCAAGATGGAATCTATCTTCATTCCTTGTGCCAATTAATGGATTTATCATTGGTAAGTGCGCACCCATTCCGATTAAGAGTTAATTGGATCGGTACCAAATGATCACTATAATTAATTGGGGCTGAAGGATAATAAGATGTGGATCTAAGATTGGATGGGACAGATTTATTCCAATTGATCCATGGATAATGATAGAGGGGCCTACTTGTGGGAATTGGGAAGTTTAGGGTCTTCATTGAAATATATTCCTAAGACTGGAGTGCAATTGCATTTATATAGTGGAGTTATTTGCAATTAACTGTGGGCCCGGATTGTACATGAGATGTGGGGTCGCGTGTCCCAGTTGGAGCCAGCTTTCTAAGGAATCCCTAGTGGTCCCCACGCTAGCCCAATATATTAGAAAGATACTAATTATAGTAGAACTCTAAAAGGAAATAGAAAGTTACTATTTCTATTTGAAGTGAGACTTCTAATAGTGGTAATAGTAAGTTACTAATTATTAATGGAAGTAGGACTTCTATTTTAATTAGTAAAAGAGGAGGTTACTAGTCATATTTGAAGTAAGACTTCTAATTGTGATTTAGTAAGCAACTAATTGTAGTGGAAGTAAGACTTCTATTTCAATTAGTAAGAGGAGGTGGTTTCAATGCTATAAAAGGAGAAGAAGAGAGCCTTGGACGTCCCTAATGTTACTCCACATAGGGATTCACGCCTAGCCCATTTAAGTGTGCAAGAGTTGCACTCCTCTTTTCCTCTCCCTCTTCTAGTTCTCTTCTAGTTTCCTTTAGGGTTTTTCTCTTGGAGATCCCACCATCTTCTTGAGAAAAGAGAATCTGATACGGGACATAGCGTGGAAGATCAAAGGGTGTTAGAGATCTTAATTTGATTAGTGAAGGTGTTCATCATCAAAGAAAGAGATTAACTTCTCCATTAGAGCACTACAAAGCTCCAAAGGTATTATCTACATCCTTGTATGTTGTGGATTTCGTGGTTGCTTGTTTATGTGCTATTTTCTATCTTCTAGATAGGTTTTATTGCTGTACATGGTTTATGAGTTTGAGGGATTACATCCTGGATTGGATTTGTTGCCTTATAGATAGTTGATCCCTGCATCAAGTGGGTCAAAAGTTCTTAAAACCTATCTGAATGGCCCACCTAGTTTCCAACAATTACATTATGTTTTTCAAATAATAAATTGGTTTTGTCAGACACGTTATATGTACCTTCTTTACGGCAGAATTTAATTTCATTTTTTAGTTTGGTGAATAAAAGTTATTCCATTACTTTTGGTACTGAAGTTGTCATAAAGAGGAATGGTACTTTTATATGTTCTGGCAAGGTAACTAATGGGCTTTATTTGTTAACTCCTACAATGTATGAGATACATGATACTTAAACAATTAATAGACCGTCATTAAAAAGGAAGTCACCTTCATCTAATCCAACAAAACTTTGGCACTTGAGGCTAGGTCATATAAACCTAAACAAGATTGATAGGCTAGTGAAAGATGGTATCTTGCCTTCGTTGGTGATAGAACCAATGCCTATCTGCGAGTCCTGTCTAGAAGGCATAATGATCAAAAGACCATTTTCATCTAAGGGCAATAGTGCCAAAGATTTATTGGAATTAGTGCATACTAGTGTGTGTGGACCCATTAATGTCAGGGTCAGAGGAGGATATGAGTATTTCATCACTTTCACAGATGATTACTCAAGATATGGATACATATACCTTATGCACCGCAAGTCCAAGGCTTTTGAAAAGTTCAAAGAGTTTTGAGCGGAAGCGGAAAAGTAATTAGGTAAGAGTATCAAGACTCTTCGATCAGATCAAGAAAGGGAATATCTCTCTGCTGATTTTATGGGATACTTATTAGAAAATGGGATTCTATCCCAGTTGTCTGCTCCTGGTATGCCTCAACAGAATGGAGTAGCAGAAAGAAGGAACATCATCCTTTTAGATATGATTAGGTCTATGCTGAGTTTCTCAGGATTACCTATATCCTTTTGGGGATACGCCTTGGATACTGCAATGTACATACTAAATCTCGTACCATCTAAGTCTGTACCTAAGACTCCCCGGGAGTTGTGGTCCGGGCGAAAGCCTAGTCTACAACATTTACACATTTGGGGTTGTCCGGCACACGTGCTAAAGGTTAAGACGGATAAGTTGGAAACGAAGTCGGAAGTTTGCACGTTTGTAGGATATCCTAAAGGAACTAAAGGTTGGTTATTCTATAATCCCAGAAAGCAGAAAGTACTAGTGAGCACTAATGCGGTTTTTCTGGAGGAAGATTATATGATAGACCGAAAATCTTAAGAAAAGGACATCTTGGAAGAAATTCAAGAGCAAACAATTCCAAATCCAAGTATGACCAAACTTGAGGAAGAACCGCCCTTACCACACCCAGTAGTTACACCAGTGCCTCGTCGTAGTGGGAGAATAGTCAGGCCCCTTGACAGGTTCCCGTTCTTGGGAGAGTCTTACGAGGCAATCCCAGAAGAACTGGAACAAGATCCTTGTAACTATGATGAAGCAATTAATGACATAGATTCGGGATGTTGGCAAGATGCTATGAAAGCTGAGATGGAGTCTATGTACTTTAATCAGGTCTGGACACTTGTGGACTTGCCTGCCAGTATCAAACTTATTGGGTGTAAGTGAGTCTACAAGAGAAACAGAGGACCAGATGGAAGAGTTGAGACCTTTAAAGGTCAGGCTTGTTCCGAAAGGATATACTCATAAAGAAGATTTCAATTATGAGGAAACCTTCTCGCCGGTAGCCATGCTCAAGTCCATCCAGATACTCTTATCCATTTAGGCTCATCTCAATTACGAGTTTTGGCTAATGGATGTCAAGACAGCGTTTCTCAACGGCCATCTTGAGGAAGACATCTATATGGTGCAGCCAGACGGTTTTGTAGCTACAAACCAAGAGCAAAGAGTTTGCAAGATGCAGAAGTCTATTTATGGACTGAAGCAGTCATCCCAAAGCTGGAACATCTGTTTTGAACAGGCAATCAAGTCATTTGATTTTTGTCAAAATTAGATGAGTCATGAGTGTATATGAAAAGTAAAGGAGGTAGGGTAATTTTTTGGGTCGACGACATCCTTCTCTTAGAGAGTGATATAGGGATGTTGTCAACAATGAAACTTTGGTTGGCAAAGACTTTTGATATGAAGGATTTGGGAGAAGCCAACCACATCCTAGGGATCAAACTACATTGAGACCGAAAACATAGGATGATTGGCTTATCCCAAGCTGCATACATAGATAAGGTACCGGTACGATTTGCTATGCAAGACTCCAAGGAAGGTATTATACCTTTCAGGCAAGGAGTGCACCTTTCCAAAGATCAGTGTCCTAAGACACCTGAGGAAAAGGAGTAGATGAGGTCGATACCATACGCTTCAGCTGTTGGTAGCCTCATGTATGCTATGCTATCTACTAGACAGGATATCTGTCATGCAGTGGGCTTAGTCAGCAGATATCAGTTTAATCCAGGACCCGAACATTGGACTGTTGTAAAGTGTATTCTCAAATACTTGAGAAGGACTAGAGATTACATGTTAATTTATAGCAGTGATGAACTGATTCCAGTCGGTTACACAGATTCTGACTTCATGTCAGATAATAATTCCAGGAAATCAACTTCTGGGTATGTGTTTATGTTATAGCTGCTTGAGAAGCAGCTAAAGAAGCAGATTGACTCAAAAGATTCCTTATGGAACTTGGAGTGGTACTTTTGGCAAGACAGCCGCTCACAGTTTACTGTGATAACAGCAGGGTAGTTGATAAGTCCAAGGAACCTAGGAGCCAAAAACATGTACAAAGGTAGTAACACATGGTCAGAGAGATAGTGCAGAGAGCTGATACTGCTATCACCTAGAGAGTTGATACTGCTATCACATAGATAGACTCTGCAGATAATCTGGGAGATCCCTTTACTAAGCTTGTGACTACCAAAGTCTTTGAGCAACATGTATATGGGATAGGCATGAGATGCAACCCTGACTAGCATTGAGCCCAAGTGGGAGATTGTTAGAGTGTATGGTCTCAATCCATCAGTTGATGTAATAAATTGATTAATTTCTTTATTTATCAATATAATCATGCTTTCCTTTCATGAGATGAATGGTGATTTATTACTTAATGCACATGACCAATACATATGACATAATGGTTCATGAGATGAACCGGGTCCCATTAGTATATTAGATGTGATATATGTATATGGATGAGATCCACATACGGGAGATATGTGTCACAAATCTTATACTTAAAATATCTTCACAACCATTGATGAGACTGGGCATCTCATCTGACAAGGTTGCAGCACTTTGATCACTATGAGATAATGTGATCTGTCTCGATCATTAGAATGTAAGATTCTGGATCATAGTACTGGTACATTGGATGTATTGAAGGACCATGAGAAGCACCTTATGAAATACTGTCTCGATTTAAGGATTGCTCTCATAATTCCCTAGCAATAGGCTCTCAATCCTGAGACATTGATGAACTCAAGTTTTTGTCTATTCATTTGCTTTGAGTCACTAATGAGTGAGGCCAACTGTAGGTCAACACCTCGGTGTCTTGGGTACGTGGTAGTAGAACTGTGGGAACATGCAGTGATCAAGATGGAATCTATCTACATTATCCCCTTGTGCCAATTAATGGATTTATCAATAGTAAGTGTGCACTCATCTCGATTAAGAGTTAATTGGATGGTACTGATGATCACTGTAATTAATTGGGGCTCAACGATAATAAAATGTGGATCTAAGATTGGATGGGACAGATTTATTCCAATTGATCCATCGATAATGATAGAGGGGCCTACTTGTGGTAATTGGGAAGTTTAGGGTCTTGATTATAATTTATTCCTAACACTAGAGTGCAATTGCATTTATATAGTGGTGTTATTTGCAATTAACTATGGGCCTGGATTACACATAAGATGTGGGGTCGCGTGTCCCAGTTGGAGCCAGTTTTTTAAGGAATCCCTATTGGTCCCCACGCTAGCCCAAGTATTAGAAAGATTCTATTCTTACTTAAACTCTAAAAGGAAGGAATTAGAAAGTTACTATTTCTATTTGAAGTGTGACTTCTAATAGTGGTAATAGTAAGCTACTAATTTGTGTGGAAGTGTGACTTCTAATACAAATTAGTAAGAGAGATAAGAGAGGAGACTTGGGGGCTATTTAAAGGGGAATACGCCCCTTGGACGTCCAGCCATAAGAGTGCACGCCCAACCCTCTTTATTTGTGCAAGTGTTGCACAATTTTCTTCTCTTCTCTCTCTTCTAGTTGCCTTTTAGTTCCTTAGAATTTCTAGCAAGGTTTTCTCTTCGAGATCCCACACATCTTCTTGAGAAAAGAGATCTGATAGAGGGTCATAGCGTGGAAGACAATAAGGTCTTGAAGATCTCTAATTGCTTCAAGAAGAGTTCTTGTTCCAATTGGTTGTCTTCTCCTCGATTAGAGCACTACCGGGCTCCAAAGGTATAATCTACTTCTCTACTTGTTGTAGATTATTTTGTTGCATGTAGTTGTTGATTTCTATCTTCTAGATAGGTTATATTGCTGTACATGATTGATGAGAATGAAGGATTGCATCCTGGATTGGGTTATAGCCTTCTGGATAGTTGATCCCTGAGTAAAGTGGGTCAAAAAGTTTTAAAAACCTATCCACGAGGCCCACCTACTTCCAATACTCTCAAGGTTAGTTATACCTAGACAAGAGCACCTAGGTTTTGATATCAATTGAAAGTCCAGAACCGAACCCTAGAGGGGGGGGTGAATAGGGTACACTCAAATACAATGCCCAATTCTTCTATAAACCAATATCAATTATGTTTTGAAGATTCATTAACTTGATTATCGATGAAAGATCTAATACTAAGTAAAGAACCAATGAATATAATCAAAGTTGACATTGATAGGAAAAGAATAAATTTAAGTGCATCATCCACACAATCACCATAACAAGGAAATTTACAGTGGTTTGGCCAATCATGCCTACATCCACTCCCGATATTTCTACCGGTGTTCCACTATCAATTTTAAGGTTTAGGCTAACCTCCAACCTTACAACCACAAATGCTTTTTATTCAAGGCTAAGCATTAACCTATACAATCTCATATGCTTTTCAATAGGCTGAGCATAAACCTTTACCACAAAATTTTTAATCTGAAAAACTATGCCTAAACAAGAATACAATGAGATGCAAGTGAATACAATTAAATGCCTCTTAACATAGGCTAATATGAAAAATGCAATCAAACTAAGGCATATGCATGATAAATACAAAGATCAATAAATGATACATATGTCTTCAAACTACTTCTATCTCTTTTGAAATTCAATGCTCATAAATGATGTAAATGAGAGATAGAGTAACTACACATGTCTTTCGAAATAATGACAAACTTGTTTTTAGAAAGTTTGAAATGCAACAAGCAAGTTTGAAAGAAACATTAAATGTCTAAACATGTGAGATTACTAATCAAATGATGAAGTTAAAATGATAAACATATTTTAAAATCAAAGCATGTTTAAACACTCAACATTTGAACACTTTGAACACTTTAATCATGCCATTTGAAGAAATCAAAGATTTGAAAGCAAGCATGAGTAAAATAAGATAAGAGGAGCAAACCCATTGAAGAATCAAAGGTTTGTCATGATGATTTGCCCTCCTAGCTTCCCTCTAGCTTAGCATAAAATGTCCCATCTTCCTTGGCCCACAAAAGTCTCAAAAGTGTTGGCACAAAAACCAAGGAATGATTCTTTTTATAAGAGATTCGTCTCCAACAGATCTATTGTAGGTCGACTGACAAATGGAGTTCGGTCGACATAACTCAACGGTCATAATCCAACGGCTATATTTTTTGAAATTTGCAGACCGTTGTAAAGATGTCGGTTCACCAAACAGCAGTTCGGTCGACCAATAGCTGACCGATAACAGACCGACAAGCTGACCGACATTCCCTGATACACAGATTTTACATTCTGGATCCGGAACCGACAGCTGACCAAACATAGTTCGGCTGACTGAGCTTTCCCTATTTTTTAAAGACTCGAAAAATGATTTTAAAAGGAAAGTTTGGTCTTGGAGAACTAAGCTAGACTAAAGACTAACATGTTTGATAAAAAGAGTTTTCTTTTAATTTAAAATAGCAAATCAAAACATGTTTGAGCAAAAACCTTTGATGCTAAGCTAAATATAATGCAAGAAGATTCCAATAAAGAAGTATGAGAGATCAAGCTTATGAAAATGAATGTATCCAATCTAATTGCAAACTAATGAAAACCCTAACAGGCATGAAAGCCGAATTTTTGAGATGGCACGAAAGTCGGTATTTGAGATGGTATGAAAGGCGAATTTTGAATTGGCATGAGAGTCAGGTTTTGTGGCATAGGAGCTGATTTTTTTTGCCGGCGTGAAAGCCGAAATTTTGGGATCGCATGAGAGCCGAAATTTTGTAGCGTAAAAACCAGATTTTTGTGGCGTAAAAGCCGAATTTGGATTTATAGCATGAGAGCCAAAATTTGGGAGGGCATGGAAACCGGTTTTGTTTGTTTTTTGGCATGGAAGCCAAAATTTGTTTGTTTTTGGCATGGAAGCCAACTTTTTTTGTTTTTTGCGTAGAAGCCAGGTTTTGGTTTTCAAAAATGCAAGTATCGACTAAAAGTCGCCTCCCTGCTGAATGGTATGGCAAGTATCGATGGAATGTCGCCTCCTTGCTCATTCGGTTTGCGATTATAGATGGAATGTCACCTCCTCGTGAATTGGGGTGCAAGTATTGACTGAACGTCGCTTCCTTGCTATATGGTTTTGCAAGTATCGATGGAATGCCGCACCTTGCTCATCCGATTTACAAGTATCGATGGAATGTCGCTTCCTCGCTTTTTTCAAAAATTTTGATTTTGCGGGTATCGACTGAATGTCGCTTCCCCATGATTTTTGAAATTTGAGGTTTTTTGAAAATTTGGGTTGTGGATATCAACTGGAATGTCACGTCGCCACGATTTTTGAAAATTTTCAAGTATCAACAACGTGTCGCTTCCTTATGATTTTGAAATTTTGGAAGTATCGAATGGGTTTCACATCCTTCTGATTTTTGGGCTTTGCGAGTATCGACTGAGCGTCGCTTCCCCGCGGTTTCAAAAAAAACATTTTTTTTTATTTAAAGACACGAGGGTCATAAACTTTGACTCAAAAACATTTTTTGGTTGTAAAAGTCGGGGTGGACTAGGTTGGAAATTCCTGAGTCTTGATTTTTGTTTCAAGCCGTGAATTTTGGGTTAAAGGATCGAAAGTTTTGGTCAAGTCCGGGAAGAGGCTCCTAAACTTGGATTTTTTTTTAGTTTTTTATTTTTTTTTTAACAATGAAACTATGAAAGTGAGCATTGTTTTGAGAGTTTTTTTTTTAGAAATCTCAACATAAGGATGAAAATTTCAAAAGGAGTGGGTTTGACGAGCAAGTACCTGAGAATAGGCTTTGACCGTGCAGGCATTGCTTTGACCCAGTGGCGAAAGTCTTAAAGGGTAGTACCGCTTCAAGAATTTGTTGTTGATGGGCAGCATACTGTTAGGTTTTTGTTTGTTGCTAATTTGATGGATTCACATTCACCTTCACTGTCAAATGATCACACACTCATGCTCTTAGTTTTGACTTTGGAATCTAAGATTCTATCTTGCATTTGCATATGTTTTTCAAATGATTTATTCGTGCATGTTTTTAGAATCCAAATACACTTTTGAAAACCTATTTCTTCATGCATTATTTTGGAAAATCAAATTAGGAATCTAGGTTTGTGATTTGCATATATTCCTCATTTTTAGAATCATTTTATTATGCTTAAATCACACTGGCCTTGAGTTCCAAGTTTCATCTGTGGAATAATGAAAAATCTGCAGGAACTCATCCCAGGCTAGTTTGGTCGGTCGACCGACCCCTGTACCCGGTCGACCGACCAAACTGACTGTTGGGAAAACAGCCAGTGTACCCGGTCGACCGAGCCATGCCCAGGTCGACCAGGTAACTAGCCGTTGGGCCAGGTCAACCCGGGGGTCATGGGGTCGACCGGGCCAACTAGCCGTTGGACTTATTTTTGTATATAAGTCCATTTCATTCCCTTCTTTCAAAGGCTTGATCATTGAATCTTTGGAACCCCATTGAAGCCTAAAGAAGAGGAATAAGCTAAGAGAGCTAGAAGGCTATTGGAAATCAAATGTTTGAGATTTAAAAGGTATATCTTTCTAGTTAATTTTTATTTCCATTCCATTTAAAATCAATGCATGTCTAACTCTTTGTATTTTCATATAAGCATGATTTCTAGCTTTAAAAGAGATGTTTTGCAAACACAATATCACCTAGGAATATTAGATTGTTTTGCAAACATTCTTGTCTAAATCACATGTGTTCTTAGTCGTTAATCTTCTTACAACTTGTTTAGTACTTTCTTTCAAGTTGCTTGAACTTTTCATGTGATTAGCATATAACTTCAATCATCATTTTCTGAGCTTAGATTTTAAAATGCATCAAGCATTCATTTAATAGCTTCATTTTAGAATTTGATTGAAGTAAACATTCATACACTTTGTGCACACACTTTAGCTAGTTGTTGTATATATTTGTACCTTGATTTAAACTTTCATATCAGCCTATTTAAGAGGCAATTCTATTGAGCTTAAATTGTATCTCTTTGAGTGTTTGTGTAGACACTTCCTTAAGAGAAATCTTTCATTTGTAAAGGTTATTGCTTAGCCTAAGAAAAGCACATTATAAAGGTTATTGCTTAGCCTTGGAAAAGCATCTTGTAGAGGTTGTTGTTTAGCCTAGAAAAACAACATTGTAAAGGTTATTGCTTAGCCTATTGAAAAGCATAGATAGTGGAAATCCGGTGGAGTGATTAGATCACAAGCCGGTAGTGGATGTAGGATCTTGTTTGGTAAATCATCACTTGTGACTAGTTTATTTTAAAGAAATTAAACTTGGTCTAAATTGGTAACATATTGTAGCTCACCCTATTCACCCCCCCCCCCCCTCTAGGGTTAGGATCCCAGGACTTTCAATTGGTATCAGAGCCTCGTGCTCTATTTCAAGATCAAGTGCTTGGAACTCTTGATTAGGTGTAAAAACCTAGAGTCAAAACCCTAGTGTTGTGCTTTCATGAAAATCATTAGAATGGATTCCACTTTGATAGATTGTTTAGATTCTTGTGTAGATTCTTTTACACCCCCTCCTTCTTCCTTCTATTGGAGATTCAAACCCTCAAATTAATGAATCTCAATTTGATTTAAAAGAAGAAGAAAATGATTATAATGAAGATGACCTTCAACAAGCCTATGAGGAATTATATACTTTGTCCTTAGAGCTTGATAAGAAAAATAAAAAATTAAGAGAAGAATCTAAAAATCTAAACAAAGAATTAGTTTCTTCAAATATGAACTTAGAGAAAAAGAAGTAGTTATGCAATGCTTAGACTCTAAGTTTATGATCTCTTTGCATAACCTATCAATATTAAAGAAGATCTAAATGAATTAAAGATAGGAAATGATGATCTTAAAAAGGAAAATTCAAAACTAAGAGATCAATTACAAAGGCAAGACAAAAACACTAACAACCTAGAATCCAAGTTGACCATTTCTAAGGAAAATTTATCTAATTCTCAAAATAAGATAAAAACTCTAGAACTTGGATCTAATGTTATTAATGAACTTAAATTTGATTTAAAACTTTCTCATGAAGAACTAATCAAGTATAAGGAAATTGAAAATGAACTATTAAAAGTCAAAAATGAAAATGCTATCCTTATAAACAACGTCACTTAACTTGAAAGTTACAAACAAAAGTTTGAGTGCAAATTTACCCTAGGTGAAGAGAAATTTGAAAAATTATTTAGATTGGGTAAATCACAAAGAGATAGGACGGGTCTTGGATTTTATAAGTATACTTCGCATGGCCCTAAATTCACCAACACTTTTGTGAAAGGTGAGTCCTCTTTCTCTAGCACTCCTTCTTCTATGCCCAAAACAAAATGTCATTCTTGTGGTAAGGAAAAGCATTTCAAATTTGAGTGCAAATTAAGGAAAAGTCATATGTCTAAACCCATCTTTGAACCTAAGAAAATTAAATCTAATTCTATGAAGGGTAAGACTTTGAATTCCAAGGAAGACTCTAAGAAATTCAAACAAGTTAAAACAATTCAAAAAGAGTCATCCAAGATAGACTTTAAAAAGACTAATAGTCAAAATAAATCTATAAAAAAAGAAACTTCTCTCTTTACCTCCTTTAACCTTGGAAATGAAAGAATTCTTGAAAAAGGTTGAAAAGTTAAAATTAAAGTTCAAAAGACAAAAAGCGGGAGGAAAAGCTAAAAGAAATGAGAAGAATAAAAAGAAAATGAAACACCAACTTCCAAAGACTAATCATCAATCTAAAATAGTCAAACCTCAAAGACTTGATGTCAAGTCTAAAAGAATTCAATCCTTATCTCCTTTAGTTGGTGGAAATTCAAAAATAGACTCCAAAGCCCAAGACCTTAGATGGATACCTTAGGTTAGACCTTTAGAAAATTACTAAGGCTTTTTAGATAGATAGGACCAACCTTTTCTCATAGTTATATGTCTAGTTGGTCTTGTATCTAGTTCCTTATACTCTCTTAGTATCTCTTTAGGTTTTAGATTCATTTGGTTGAGTCTTGTTTGTTGAAATTGCATTTTGAATTTAAAAAAGGTACTTTATGATTAAATGCATGATTATGATCAAATTGATTTGAAAAAGCTTCTAAAAGTTATTCATTCTCAATCAATTGATTTTCTTTTCAAATTGTTTATTTTTTGAAATGGATTCATAGTAAAACCATTATTTTGTCAAAATTAAATGTTTTTGAAAATGTCATTTATCTTACAAGTCTTCTTCTCTTTAAAAGGAATTATTTAGAATTGATTTTTTAAAATCTCTTTTCTAAAACTTTTAAGCTTGAGATGAGTCCTAGTAATATGTTGAAAGTTATTCTTCTTGCTACTAGAGGAGCATTCAAAACCTATACCATTCTTGTTATCAAAAATTTTGTTCATACCTAACATTTGATAGAATTTTTCATTTCCCATGGTAAGTTTATCAACAACATGTTTTCCCTTTTTAAGTTTCATTTGTAGAGATTCTGATTCTTGTTGACTAGATTCTAGCAGACATTGTAATTTATGAATTTCTTTTTCAGCTTTAGCTAGATTGTCATTAGAGGTAGTCAACTTAGATTGAGCATTTCTTATCTCATTGTCTTTCAAGATTAATTGATCTTTTAAAACATTTAGATCATTCACAAGCCTTTTAGATTCAATTTTTAAACTTTTATTCTTCTTGGTTATGACTTCACATAGTTCATATAGTTCCTCATAGGCTTGATGAATATCATTTTCACTATTCTCATCACTTACTTCTTCTATTAAAACATTATGATCATTGTTTTCTTCAATGGGAGTACATAGAAGCCAAGAAGTGAAGTTATCATTATCTTCATCATTTTGAAGTTCATTATTGTCACTACTTTCATCTTCATCATCATCCCAAGTTATGTTCAAAACTTTCTTTCCTTTCTTATCTTTCTTTTCAGATTCTTTAGGGGAGGGACAATTTAGAGCGATGTGACCAAATCCTTTACAGTTGTAACATTGCACATCCTTCTTGGTAAAAGATTGTCGCGACCCCGGACCGGGCCCCACGTGACTAATCCGGGATCGGGACTAAGTGAACATCAACAGTTTATTTAAAACATACATACATACATTTATTTATTTAATTCCACACAGGTGTCCGCAGTGAGGATATCACAACCATCAAGGAATATTTCTTTTTAAGTGCGGAAGCATGTAGCAAATCAAATAGACAACTATCTCTAGTCATGCAAGCATTAACATCAAATATCAAAACTGTATCAGAATGAGCAATGATCTATAGCATGTTTCCCAAAAGTTGTTAAAGTTAGACAAAATATCATTTAGTTACATTCCCAAGAATAGGGGCCAACACAGGCCAATAAGAACAAAACAATAACCCAAAAGAATGGTTAATTAGTTCTCCCAAAATTTACGCTTCTCATAGCAGTCTGATGTCTACATGACATCGTCAGCGCGCCACTCAACTAGAGGTTGCGGCTCACCTACCGCCTCCTCTGGCTCCTCCTCAAGGAAACCGGCAACGGGACCTGAGTACCAAAGCAAATGTATCAGACACGACGGTTTGGCAAGAGAGTGAAAAGATACAACAACATATAATAGATGAAATATCTCGAAAAGCAAGGAAATATGTTTAAACGAGAACTCTCATAGAGTAGATAAATCACTTGTTAGAAAACAGGTAAATAATGTAAAATCATATAAGGTAACCAAGGAATCGAGAACTTACAAGATGGCAATCACATAGAGCTAAGTCCTCTGTCACTAAAGTGACAACAGTATCACGGGATGTTGATCTCAGTCACACAAGGTGAGGAGAATCAACGCAAATCATATATACAATATAAATATACGGGACGGGACCACGGTAGCGAACCGGGTATCGGGACGGGACCACGGTTGTCGCGACCCCGGACCGAGAGATCCGAGATCGGGACTAATATTGATGTTAGGATGATCCACAACTGCTTAATAATACCATATGATTTATTTAATTTCCCACAGGTGTCCGCGGTGAGGATATCATAACCATAATTGAATATTTCTGTTAAATGCGGAAGCATGTAGCAAATCAAATAGTCAAACCATCCTTGGTCATAAAAACAATAACACCAGACTAAAATACTGTATCAGAATGAGCAATGATTTATAGCATGTTTCCCAATGGTTGTTAAAGTTAGACAAAATATCATTTAATTACATTCCCAAAAATAGAGGCCAACAAAGGCCAATGTACACAAAACAACAACCCAAAAGAATGGTTAAATAGTTCCCCTCAAAATGTTACGCTTCTCAAAGCAATCTGATGTCTACATGACATCGTCAGCACGCCACTCGACTAGAGGTTGCGGCGCGCCTACCGCCTCCTCCGGCTCCTCCTCAAGGAAGCCGACAACGGGACCTGAGTACCAAAGCAAAGGGCCAGACACGACGGTCTGGCAAGAGAAAGCAAGGATACAACAATATCTAATACAAGAAAATCTCTGGCAAAGCGTATAAATCTGAGTTAAGCAAGAACTCTCATAAAATAGATAAATCATTTGCGATGAACAAGTAAACAATATAAAACATATCAGGTATCCAAGGATTCGGGAACTAACAAGGTGGCAATCACATAGAGCTAAGTCCTCTGTCACTAAAGTGACAACAGTATCACGGGACGTTGATCTCTGTCACACAAGGTGAGGAGAAACAACGTATACATATATACAATATAATTATACGGGAACGGGACCACGGTAGCGAACCGGGTATCGGGACGGGACCACGGTATTAGACTGGGTATCGGGATCCAAACTGCAGCTGGCGGGACGGGAGAGGGATTTCCAAGTCAGTGGATCAGACTGACAAGGTATCCAAGCTTAGTGATGCCGACTCATAGGATAAAACCAATCGAGGCATATCAAGTATTCAAGTACAGTAAATAAACGGTAAAACGGGGGTGCTCAAGGGCACACTGTCTTTCCATATTGGGCAATACATTTCGGGGCAATTCACTGTTACTATTGTAGCTCCAAAGCTTTCGAGAAAACAAGTCATGCGATGAAATTCCTGGGAATGAGGTGAAACAATACACTATAATGAAATTCGGGTAAAATATCAATTTAGAAATCCAATTAAGTGAATAGGGGTCCCGTATGTCTATTATAGCCCTTACTTGGTACTCTTTGAGTTTTGAGACATTCCGGGCTCCTTATGCACTCCTACGATTTTTTCCAAAATTTCGAATGACATATTTGTGATATGGTTTCTTTCTCGGATGGCATCAAGCAATGCCTAGTGAATCCCCTTCGATTGACAAAGCTCAACGCTCGAACGAACGGGAGAGTTCGTTCGAGCGGGGAGCTTTTCGAAATCTGGGGAATTTCGGTTACCTGACGGTCAGCTGGCGGTTAGCCGCCGCTGGGATGGGCGGCTAGCCGCTGGCTGACCGCACAGCTGACCGCGGCTGGGCTGCAGAAATGCAGCTTACTGGAAAGCTGACCGCCAAGTGCGGTTAGCTGGCGGTTAGCCGCCGATGTGTTCGGCGGTTAGCCGCTGGCCAACCGTGGAGCTGATTGAGTTTTGAGGAGAAGAAGTGTGCTCTCTGGAAAAGCCACCGTGACATTTCGGCTAGCTGGCGGTTAGCCGCCAGTCACCAAGCGGCTAGCTGGCGGTTAGCCGCCAGTCACCAAGCGGCTAACCGCCGGGTGACCGCAGGCTGACCGCCAGTGCGGGAATCACCCACTGTGTTCAGATTTTTGAGTCACTTTCCTCCTCAAAACCAACCTCCTCACTTTTACTTAATCCTTAACACAAAACTGAGCTAAAAGCTCCTCCAATGCATCTAATTACACTTCTTCCAAGGCTCCCATAATTGTTCATGCACCACTTCCTTCATCAACATCCCATTCCATACAAAGAAAGAAGGAAACCATTTCACCATAGAGTACTTTGGGTATAAACAAGAGAAGAATTAAATGCCATTCATTACTACACTTATAAGTCATAAATGCAATACCTTGAATGCACTACCAAAGCTCCATTATGAACATTTATGTCAAAGCAATGTAATAAATAGACATGAGTGAAAAACACCAAAAAAAATCATGGAACTTATAAAGATCAAAACATCCACTTGCCTCTAGTCCAAGCTAGTTGAAATCAAGCCTTTTATCACCTCTATTGCTCAAAGCCAAGCTACAAATCAAAAATCCCAAAAACAACCCTAAAATGGGTTACACAAGGAATGACAATGAACAAACCAACAATAATGCAAATGTAGTACCTCATGGCCTAGGAGACAACAAATCTAGAAGATGAGAATGACCACTTACCTTGAAGGTCCTCTAATGGTAATGGTAAGCTCAATGAAGGTCTTGGAATGGAGAGTTCTCCTCACAAATGGTACCAATGGAAAGCTTGAGAGATGAGGGAGTGATTGGTGATCTCCAATGTTTGATTGATGAGCCCTAGGTGTGGCTTGGGGATGAAGAAACAAGAAGAAGAAAAAGAAAAGCACAAGAGCAAACCCTAGGCTCAGTTGTGCTGGAACAAGAATGGAGAGTGAATGAGAAAGAAGAGATGGGTTCTCTTTTGTTAACAAAGGGAGCTTGGGTCCCACAACTTAAGGAACTATATTAGCTGAAATCATCTACTTCGGGACCTCGGATGGGTTCGACGAAGAAGGAAGAAATGATCGTCGAAATATCTAGTTTCCAAAAAGTACATGTTTCGCGGGTTTTGGGGATATCGAGTTTTGGGTACAGACTTGGTGTGCAATGACTGTTTTGCCCTTTAGGCTATGAAAATCGGGTTTCGGGATCTCGAATGAATACGGGATTAACATGAAAGTTGTTGAGATCTACAAGATGCATGCAACGGACCAAAAACATAATCCACAATAAGTCGGGAAATTCCTCGAGAAAATACAAAGCCGAAAAGGGAACCCCCAAAGGGCCCCACAAGCTACCAAAGCAATTCAAGACAATCGAATTAGCCCGAAACCATAATCAAAGCTAATCCAAACCCAACTTAGCCAGAAATCACTAATCAAGCTTAGCACTAACACGCAACTTAATTAGCACTAATCGGGTTCACTCGGGTCGGGGTCTTACAACGGTATTAGACCGGGTATCGGGATCCAAACTGCAGCTGGCGGGACGGGAGAGGGATCTCCAAGTCGGTGGATCAAACCGACAAGGTATCCAAGCTTAGTGATGCCGACTCATAGGTCAAATAACAAATCGGGACATATGCAAGTAAAACAAGTACAATAAATAAACGAGCAAGACGGGGGTGCTCAAGGGCACACTGTCATTTCATGTCGGGCAATACATTTCGGGACAATTAACTGTTACTAGTGTAACTATCATGCTTTCGGGAAAACAAATCATTTAAGTAGACCTGGGAAAATGAAGAAATATAATGAACTATACCATTTCGGGAAAACTGTTGATTTCGAGATCTATTTAAGTGGATAGGGGTCCCGTATGTCGATTATTGAAATGACTTGGTACTCCTTGAGTTTGAAGACATCCCGGGCTCCTTATACACTTTGGATTTTCAAAACTTCGAATGACATCCTTGTGATATGGTTTCTTTCTCGAACGGCCTCATACACTACCTAGTGAATCTCCTTTGATCGACAAAGCTCAGCGCTCGAACGTTCGCTCGAGCGAGGAGCTTTTCGAAACCTGGGGAATTTCGGTTACCTGGCGGTCAGCTGGCGGTTAGCCGCCGCTGGGAGGGGCGGCTAGCCGCTGGCTGACCGCGCAGCTGACCACGGTTGGGCTGCAGAAATGCAGCTTACTGGAAAGCTAACCGCCAAGTGCGGTTAGCTGGAGGTTAGCCGCCGATGGGTTCGGCGGTTAGCCGCTAGCTAACCGTGGAGCGGACCGAGTTTTCAGGTGGAGAAGTGTGCTCTCTGGAAAAGCAACCATGACATTTCGGCTACCTGGCGGTTAGCCGCCGGGTGACCGCAAGCTGACCGTCAGGTGCGGGAATCACCCACTGTGTTCAGATTTGAGCCCTTCTCCTCCTCAAAACCATTCTCCCTACTTCCACTTAATCCCTGTAATAACATTGAGCTAAGAGCTCCTCCAATGCCTCTATCTACACTTCTCCAAAGCCCCATCATATATTCACTCCATCACTTCTTCCATATCAAGTCTAATACAAAGTAAAGAGGAAGGAAACCATTTTACAAACATTCATTTAGGATATACCCAAAAGACAATAAATACTAAACCAACATGTTTACAAAACATTAAATGAGGCTATCAAGATGCAAAAAGGGCATTTATTTCAACCATAAACACATTAATGAAAGCATGAAAATCCATAAATGCTTCACCAAACCATTTGAAACTTAAAACACTTCATCATTCACTTGCCTCGAGTCCAAGCTAGCTATACCAAGCCTCAAGTCACCTCTATAGCTCAAATCCAAGCTACAATCAAAAACCCCCAAAACAACCCTAAAATGGGTTACACAAAGAATGAAAATGATAGAACTTTCAATAATGCAAATGTAGCTTCTCAAGGGTTAGAGGAACACTAATCTAGGAGATGGGGAAGATTACTTACTTGGATGAACTTCAAAAGAAGAGAACTAGTTCAAGGAAGATCTCAAGGTTAGGAGATTTCTCCAAAAATGGTATCAAGATGAAGCTTGCAAGTTGAGGAATATGATGGTGAGTTCCATTTAGATGTTGGTGCAAGATTGGTGAGGATTGGAGAAGGAGAAGCAAGAAGAAGAAAGGAAAGTTGCTAGAAAACCCTAGGTCTCTCTCTTGTGCTGGAAAATGAAAATGGAAAAAGAGGGAAAGGGTCTCCTTTGTTAACAATGAGAGGTTGGGTCCCACAACTTAAGGAACTAGTTTGGCTGAAATCATCTATTTCGGTACCTCGGACGAAGTCGACGAAGAAGGAAGAAATGATCGTCGAAAAATCTAGTTTCCAAAAAGTATGTGTTTCGCAGGTTTCGGGAATATCAAATTTTGGGTACAGATTTTGTGTGCAATGACTGTTTTACCCTCAAGGCTATGAAATCGGGTTTCGGGATCTCAAACGAACACGGGATCAACATGAAAGTTGAATGAAATAACAATAGTAATAAGATAGGATTAGAACCATGAATGGAAAAATCTCCGATAAATCCCCAAACATGTGCAATGTCATGAAAAGGAACCCCCAAAGGGCCCCACTAGTTATCAAAGCATTCCCAGAAGCCCAAAACTAGAATCAAAGCTATTCCAAATCCAACTTAGCCAAAATCACTAATCAAGATTAGTACTAACTCGCAACTTAATTAGCACTAATCGGGTTCACTCGGGTCGGGGTCTTACAAAGATCCCCTTGAGTTCCTTTGAAACTTTTCATTTCTAGAATCCTCAGAATTTTTATAGTTCTTTTTGTTTTTAAAGAAATTCTTAAACTTCTTAGCAAGCAAGATTGTGTTTTCATCATCACTCTCACTCTCATTATCATTTTCTTTATGTTGGGAGCTAAGAGCTACACCTTTCTTCTTGCTAGGGACTTCAAAATCTAATTCATAAGTGAGAAGATTTCCTCTAAGTTCTTCAATTTTGATCTTGTCAACATCTTTACTCTCAGTTATAGCTACAATCTTGGGTTTGAACCTTTTGGGGAGAGATCTTAAGATTTTTCTAACAGCTTTTGATTCATCCATCTTTTCTCCTAGACCTATGAGGGAATTAACAATCTCCATGAATTTTGTATAGAACTCGTCAAAGGTTTCTTCCTCTTGCATTTTGAGTTCTTCATACTTTGTTGTCAACATTTGGATTTTAGCTACCTTGACTTGATTAGTCCCTTCATGAGTGGTCTCTAAGGTATCCCAAACTTCCTTAACAGTATTACCATTAACTACCCTATTGAACTCTTCTTGAGACAAGGCACAATACAAGGCATTTTTAGCTTTAGCATTTAGATTTGTCCTATCTTTCTCTCCTTGAGTCCAGTCTTTCTTAGGCTTAGGCTTGATAGATATAACATGTCCTTCTGAATCTTGTTCAGTGATAGTGGGTTCATGATACCCTTCTTCAATGATATTCCAAACATCTAGACTTGGAGACTCTAGAAAGACTTGCATCCTAATTTTCCAATACCGGTAATGAGAACCATTAAACAAGGGTGGTCTATTAGTGGCATGACCTTCTCCTAATTGGGCTTGCATTGTGACCACAAAAGAAAAAACTCACTCTAAGGATTCTAACTCTAGGTTGTTAGACCTAAACAAGAGCACCTAGGCTCTGATACCAATTGAAAGTCCAAGATCGAATCCTAGAGGGGGCGGTGAATAGGGTGAGCTCAAATAACTAGACCAATTTTAATTTTCTTTGCTTTTAAGTCTCTTATGCTTTGAGGAAGAATAGTAGAATCAAACAAGAGAGCAACATCCATGAAAAGTAAGCAAAAAGACAATTACCATAACACAAGCATTTATAGTGGTTCAGCCAACATGCCTACATCCACTCCCGGTGTTCCTACCGGATTTTCACTAACTCAAAATAAGGTTTAGGTTCACCTTCAACCTTACAAATACATTACTATGCTTTTCAAAGCCTAAGCATAAACCGTTACAACACTATTCATGCTTTTCAAGGCTAAGCACCAACCTTTACAACAAGAAGATTTTCTTTTACGAAAAATGCCTATGAATGCATGGATTAAGAGAACAATGTAAGTTCAAATGATTGCATCTAAAAAGGCTGAATATTAAATGAAATCTCAACTTCTATAAACATGCATATGAATGACAAAGTCTATGAATAATGCATATACTAGAAACCACTCTTTCTTTCTTTTTTAAAAGGATGAAACTTTGAATGATGCAAACATGATAATCAAATGTATGAGAAAGAGTTGTTTGACAAACACATGGTTTTCCAAAAAGATCAAACTTGAATAGCAAAAGTATAACCTTAAGATTAACAAGCTAGATTTGAAAACAAAGATTCATAACTCATGTGAAGGATAAATCATATGTTGATTTCATAAAGCTAAGATATTTCAAAGTTCAAAGCATGTTATGAAAGACAACACTTCAAAAGATAAGCATCTATTTAATCATGCATTGCGGAAAAACAAAGATAAAGAAAGCACACCCATTAGAAGATCAAAGGTTAAATCAATGGAATGGCTTCATAACCCCTTCAATAATGCTCTAGAAAAGTTGTAAGTCCTTGGCCTCAAAAGTCCTTGAAAGTTCAGCAACTTTTTCCAAACAAAAAGCCACTTTTTATAAAAGAAAAAGTTCCCAAAGGCTAGTGCCCGGTTGACCTGGTACAAGGTCGGGTCGACCGGGTACACACAACGGCTATAAAAATGGCCATTGGAGAAGCTAACAGCTCAAAATCCCTGTCGACCTGCAGTGTGCCCGGTCAACCGACCACACAGGCAGGTCAACCTGAAGACTGCCCAGAAATTTTGAATTTTTAGAAACTTGCAACTAAGAGGGCATCTTTCCAGGGGACTTTGAGGCACATCAACCAAGCTTGAACCATGATTAAAAATACTATGATAAGTGAATTTTAAAAGCATGAAACATTCAAACCAAAGAAAAGGATTTGAAAGAGAAAGCATTTGGAAAGCTTGATTAGATTTGAACTTAAGATTTAAACATAAGGAAGATTGAAAAGCTGAACTCAAACCTTCATGAACTTAAGAGACATAACTGATTTGAAAACCATGCATAACATATGATAAAAACAAAGATTATGAATGAGAAATATGCATGAAGATCCTAAGAAAAAGAACATGAAAGAATGAGAGGTCAAGTTATGAAAATGAATGCATCCTATCAAATTACAACAAAATAAAAACTCTAACAACGTTCACCTTCACTGTCAAATGATCACACACTCATGCTCTTAGTTTTGACTTTGGAATCCAAGATTCTATCTTGCATTTGCATATGTTTTTCAAATGATTTATTCGTGCATGTTTTTAGAATCCAAATACACTTTTGAAAACCTATTTCTTCATGCATTATTTTGGAAAATCAAATTAAGAATCTAGGTTTGTGATTTGCATATATTCCTCATTTTTAGAATCATTTTATTATGCTTAAATCACACTGGCCTTGAGTTCCAAGTTTCATCTTTGGAATATTGAAAAATCTGCAGGAACTCATCCCAGGCTAGTTTGGTCGGTCGACCAACCCTGTACCCGGTCGACCGACCAAACTGACTGTTGGGAAAACAGCCAGTGTACCCAGTCGACCGAGCCATGCCCAGGTCGACCAGGTAACTAGCTGTTGGGCCAATATGACCGTTGGGCCAAGTCGACCCGGGGGTCATGGGGTCGACCAGGCCAACTAGCCGTTGGATTGTTTTTTGTATATAAGTCCATTTCATTCCCTTCTTTCAAAAGGCTTGATCATTGAATCTTTGGAACCCCATTGAAGCCTAAAGAAGAGGAATAAGCTAAGAGAGCTAGAAGGCTATTGGAAATCAAATGTTTGAGATGTAAAAGGTATATCTTTCTAGTTAATTTTGATTTCCATTCCATTTAAAATCAATGCATGTTTAACTCTTTGTATTTTCATATATGCATGATTTCTAGCTTTAAAAGAGATGTTTTACAAACACAATATCACCTTTGGAATATTAGATTGTTTTGCAAACATTCTTGTCTAAATCACATGTGTTCTTAGTCGTTAATCTTCTTACAACTTGTTTAGTACTTTCTTTCAAGTTGCTTGAACTTTTCATGTGATTAGCATATAACTTCAATCATCATTTTCTGAGCTTAGATTTTAAAATGCATCAAGCATTCATTTAATAGCTTCATTTTAGACTTTCATTGAAGTAAATATTCATACACTTTGTGCACACACTTTAGCTTGTTGTTGTGTATGTTTGTACCTTGATTTAAACTTTCATATCAGCCTATTTAAGAGGCAATTCTATTGAGCTTAACTTGTATCTCTTTGAGTGTTTGTGCAGACACTTCCTTAAGAGAAATCTTTCATTTGTAAAGGTTATTGCTTAGCCTAAGAAAAGCACATTATAAAGGTTATTGCTTAGCCTTGGAAAAGCATCTTGTAGAGGTTGTTGTTTAGCCTAGAAAAACAACATTGTAAAGGTTATTGCTTAGCCTATTGAAAAGCATAGATAGTGGAAATCCGGTGGGGTGATTAGATCACAAGCCGGTAGTGGATGTAGGCATTGAGGCCAAACCACTATAAATCTTTGTGTAATGGTGTATGCTTGTGGTGATTTCTTTTATTAGCTTCCGCAGCTTGTTTGGTAAATCATCACTTGTGACTAGTTTATTTTAAAGAAATTAAAATTGGTCTAAATTGGTAACATATTGTAGCTCACCCTATTCACCCCCCCCCCCCCCCCCCGGCCCCTCTAGGGTTAGGATCCCAGGACTTTCAATTGGTATCAGAGCCTCGTGCTCTATTTCAAAATCAAGTGTTTGGAACTCTTGATTAGGTGTAAAAACCTAGAGTCAAAACCCTAGTGTTGTGCTTTCATGAAAATCATTAGAATGGATTCCACTTTGATAGATTGTTTAGATTCTTGTGTAGATTCTTCTACACCCCTCCTTCTTTCTTCCATTAGAGATTCAAACCCTCAAATTAATGAATCTCAATTTGATTTAAAAGAAGAAGAAAATGATTATAATGAAGCTGACCTTCAACAAGCCTATGAGGAATTATATACTTTGTCCTTAGAGCTTGATAAGAAAAATAAAAAATTAAGAGAAGAATCAAAAAATCTAAACAAAGAATTAGTTTCTTCAAAATATGAACTTCGAGAAAAAGAAGAAGTTATGCAATGCTTAGACTCTAAGTTTATGATCTCTTTGCATAACCTATCTAATATTAAAGAAGATCTAAATAAATTAAAGATAGGAAATGATGATCTTAAAAAGGAAAATTCAAAACTAAGAGATCAATTACAAAGGCAAGACAAAAACACTAACAACCTAGAATCCAAGTTGACCATTTCTAAGGAAAATTTATCTAATTCTCAAAATAAGATAAAAACTCTAGAACTTGGATCTAATGTTATTAATGAACTTAAATTTGATTTAAAACTTTCTCATGAAGAACTAATCACGTATAAGGAAATTGAAAATGAACTATTAAAAGTCAAAAACGAAAATGCAATCCTTATAAACAACGTCACTCAACTTGAAAGTTACAAACAAAAGTTTGAGTGCAAATTTACCCAAGGTGAAGAGAAATTTGAAAAATTATTTAGATTGGGTAAATCACAAAGAGATAGGACGGGTCTTGGATTTTATAAGTATACTTCGCATGGCCCTAAATTCACCAGCACTTTTGTGAAAGGTGAGTTCTCTTTCTCTAGCACTCCTTCTTCTATGCCCAAAACAAAATGTCATTCTTGTGGTAAGGAAAAGCATTTCAAATTTGAGTGCAAATTAAGGAAAAGTCATATGTCTAAACCCATCTTTGAACCTAAGAAAATTAAATCTAATTCTATGAAGGGTGAGACTTTGAATTCCAAGGAAGTCTCTAAGAAACTCAAACAAGTTAAAACAATTCAAAAAGAGTCATCCAAGATAGACTTTAAAAGGACTAATAGTCAAAATAAATCTATAAAAAAGAAACTTCTCTCTTTATCTCCTTTAACCTTGGAAATGAAAGAATTCTTGAAAAAGGTTGAAAAGTTAAAATTAAAGGTCAAAAGACAAAAAGCGGGAGGAAAAGCTAAAAGAAATGAGAAGAATAAAAAGAAAATGAAACACCAACTTCCAAAGACTAATCATCAATCTAAAATAGTCAAACCTCAAAGATTTGATGTCAAGTCTAAAAGAATTCAATCCTTATCTCCTTTAGTTGGTGGAAATTCAAAATTAGACTCCAAAGCCCAAGACCTTAGATGGACACCTAAGGTTAGACCTTTAGAAAATTACTAAGGCTTTTTAGATAGACAGGACCAACCTTTTCTCATAGTTATATGTCTAGTTGGTCTTGTATCTCGTTCATTATACTCTCTCAATATCTCTTTAGCTTTTAGATTCATTTGGTTAAGTCTTGTTTGTTGAAAATGCATTTTGAATTTAAAAAAGGTACTTTATGATTAAATGCATGATTATGATCAATTTGATTTGAAAAAGCTTAAAAGTTATTCATTCTCAATCAATTGATTTGCTTTTCAAATTGTTTATTTTTTGAAATGGATTCATAGTAAAACCATTATTTTGTCAAAATTAAATGTTTTTGAAAATGTCATTTATCTTACAAGTCTTCTTCTCTTTAAAAGGAATTATTTAGAATTGATTTTGTAAAATCTCTTTTCTAAAACTTCTAGAATTATTTAGAATTGATTTTGTAAAGTCTGTCGTAAAGACGGTAAAGATAATTTGTCAGACAAAACCAATTTATTATTTGAAAAACATAAACTAATAACTCCCACCGAAATAGCGTCTGCCTTAGCGTCAGATCCCAGGTTGACAAAGATTTCTCCATCACTGAGCCTCCTGGTTTCCCTGAAACCCTATAATGGATCACATATGTGATTAGTTGACCCGGAGTCCACACACCAAGATTCTGAAGTACCAGTTGCAAAACTAACTTCAGAAATAAGTGACTCAATCATACCTGAGGTCTTCTTCTTAGACAGATATTCTGGACAATTCCTTTTCCAATGTCATGTCTTACCACAATGGAAACACTTTCCTTTTGACCCTGAACCATTTGCCTTGGCCACGCCACCATTAGGACCATTCTCCACCTTAGGACCTTTTGGAACTGATTTCTTTTTGCCTTTCCGCCCTTTGCCTTTCGGCTTGGACTTGGCATCTAACTTTTCTGTCACTAGGGCAATTGGCTTCTTCTTCATTATCCCTTTAATCACCATCAGCTGGCTAGACAGCTCAGCCAGATTCAGATTCATCTTATTCATATTATAATTAACCTTTAAATTGTTGAATGACTCTGGCAATGACTCAAGGATTATGTCGATCTGCGATTCTGCATCAATCGCAGCTCCCAGTACATCTTACTCATTTAATGAGTCCATCATTTTTAACATGTGTTCATGTACTGATGTACCTTCAGACATCTTGGTGCTATTGAACACCCTCATAGCAGCAGGCCTGCCCTGTTCCGCAAACATCTCCTTTAAGTTTGATAAAATATCATATGCAATCTTATAAGATATGGAATATAGGTGGGCCATTTAGATAGGTTTCAAAAACTTTTGATCCACTTCATGCAGGGATCAACTATCTAGAACGCAACAAAACCCAATCCAGGATGCAATCCCTCAAACTCATAAATTATGTACAGCAATATAATCTATCTAGAAGATAGAAAACAACACCTAAACATGCAACCACGAAATCTACAACATACAAGGATGTAGATTATACCTTTGGAGCTTTGTAGTGCTCTAATGGAGAAGTTGATCTCTTTCTTTGATGAAGAACGCTTTCACTTAATCAAATCAGAATCTCCAACACCCTTTGATCTTCCACGCTATGACCCGTATCAGATTCTCTTTTCTCAAGAAGATGGTGGAATCTCGATGAGAAAACCCTAAAGGAAACTAGAAGAGAACTAGAAGAGGGAAAAGATGTGCAACAACTTGCACAAGAGAGGAAGATGATGATGGGCGTGAATCCCTAGGTGGAATCAATGCATGGGACGTCTAAGCCTCCTCTCTCTCCTTTTATAACACTTAAGCAACCTCCTCTTACTAATTGGAATAGAAGTCTTACTTCCATAACAATTAGTTGCTTACCAAATCACAATTAGAAATCTTATTTCAAATATGATTAGTAACTTCCTCTTTTACTAATTAAAACAGAAGTCTCACTTCCATTAATAATTAGTAACTTACTATTACCACAATTAGAAGTCTCACTTCAAATAGAAATAGTAACTTTCTATTTCCTTTTAGAGTTCTACTATAATTAGTATCTTTCTAATATCTTGGGCTAGCGTGGGGACCACTAGGGATTCCTTAGAAAGCTAGCTCCAACTGGGACACACGACCCCACATCTCATGTGTAATCCGGGCCCAAAGTTAATTGCAAATAACTCTACATATAAATGCAATTGAACTCCAGTCCTAGGAATATATTACAATGAAGACCCTAAACTTTCTCAGTACCACAAGTAGGCCCCTCCATCTATATCCATGGATCAATTGGACCTGTCCACCAAAATAGATCCATATCTTACTATCCTTGAGCCCCAATTAATTATAATGATCATTTGGTACCAATCCAATTAACTCTTAATCGGAATGGGTGCGCACTTACCAATGATAAATCCATTAATTGGCACAAGGGGATATTAAAGATAGATTCCATCTTTACTATTGAATGTTCCCACAGCTCTACTACCACGTACCCAAATCACCGAGGTGTTGACTTACAATTGGCCTCACTCATTGGTGACTCAAAGCAAATGAATAGATAGAAACTTGAGTTCATTAATGTCTCAGGATTATGAGCCTATTACTAGGGACTTATGAGAGCAGACCTTAAAGAAAAGACAGTGTACATAAGGTGCTTCTCATGGTCCTTCAATACATCCAATGTACCAGCACCATGATCCAGAATCTTACATTCTGATGATCGAGACAAATCACACTATCTCATAGTGATCAAAGTGTTGCAACCTTGTCAGATGAGATGCCCAATCTCATCACTGGTTGTGAAGTTATTCAAGTATAAGATTTGCAATACATGTCTCCTATATATGGATCTCATCCACACACATGTATTACATCTAGTATACTTGTGGACTCCGGTTCATCTCATGAACCATTATATCATTTGTATTAGTTATGTGCAAACAAGTAATAAAACACCATTCATCTCATGAAAGGAAAGCAATAATATATATTGATAAATAAACAAATTAATCAATTTATTCATCATATACTGGTATTGAGACAATAAAACTAACAGTTGGTGTTGCAAAACACCAGACATGGATGCCAGAATGTAGCATCTGGCCATCTCATCGTCTTTGGCCCATTGGGTGTAAAGCTCCTTTTCTACTTTCGATGCATCTGGGCCAGGCTCATCAAGGGGAGTTTTGGTAAGGACATATTTATATCCTGAAGCAGTCAGGACAATATCCAGGTCCCGTTTCCAGTCTAGATAGTTGGCTCCCACCAACTTATTCTGGTTGAGGATGGTCGCAAGTGGATTGAAAGTACTTGAATTCATGCTTGAAATATTGTAGCACATAACCATACATTCAATTAATGAATTTAAATGACATTAGGGTTTAGTATTCTAACAAATTTATGTGGGAATCCTCATAACCGCTAAATTTAGAATACATCGGAATCCCAATCCCCGGGGTATGCCTCCTTGGGGAGTGCGAATACCACCTAGATTGGTGCGGATCAACGCTGGTCAAAATAAGGATTAAGACTAACTATCCATGATCCCCTTCATTCATTATTATCTAGGTATCTCATGCCAAATAATGAATGACTCCCGATTATCTTCGATTTCTAAGATTTATGAGGCAAATCCTTGGGGATACTACATCATTATTTTAGTTAAGTGTGACCCACCAACTAGCATTGCATGACAACCGTTGCGGGCAGCTCCTTCTTGGGGAGTGAGCCCCCGCCCCGTATCACCAACACTATCCATAGGAGATCCATATCTAGTAACCAGACAAGTAAAAGCCCTCATGGGGAACGGTTATTTTCAAGATGGTGCGAGGCTAATACTTTCCTTACAATGGACCTATGGTGGAAAACCATGGGGACTTCTAAATATAAATGCCCCGCTCCCACTTAATATTTTAGAATTGAGAATTTTCTTATAGGTTTATGGGCCCACATATATAGACATCAAATCATCTCATGATATGACCAATGATTGGTTCCAAGTTAAGTTATTTTATGGAAAGTCCAGTTTTTTAAATTAGTGTTACCAATGGATCCATCTCATGGGCCCATCAACTCTATTTAGAACTCTTTCCAAAAATTAATTTGATTTGACCAATTTTGGTAATTGCTATGTTTGGATCAGATTTGGAAATATTCTATAAATGCAACCATCCACAAATAGAAAGTGCAAAAATAGAACTAGTCCTCTCCTCCACATGGCCCAAGCGCAACAGACTTCTTGGACTTCTAGACTTTCCAAAACTTTGAAATTCCTCAAACTCTTTCGAGATCTCCAAAACACTTTTGGTAACCTTGAAACTCATTGATTAGGAGTCCAACTTCACTTTCCTTCTTCGTCTCAGACATCACCAGAATTAACAAATTTGAAAAATTACATAAATTCCTATGCCTCAATTATGAGACTTACATGGTAATCTAAATATGAAAATAAAAGGGCTGTAGGGAAATTCACCATGCCTTGCCCTTTCACAGGAAACCAAGGAAACCATGATGCCCTTTACAAGTAGCCCAAAATAACCATCAACCATAAAAGGAAAGTAAAAGACTTGTGGGCCATATGGATAGGGCATTATCACCTACAAGTTAGTATCTCATACAGCAAAGCATCTCACAAAACCAGGTTACCAAACCACAATGGAAAAACAAGATGCCAAAGGTTGCCACTTCTATAAAGTATGCGCTTCGAAATGGGGGTGCGGGGGTGTCCCCCGACTGGGGTAGAGTTGCTCGGTCAGCTCGCGGGGGTGCTGCCCCGGGACCAAAAAATCCGGATCAAAGAACAAAGTGATCCTGTGTGCCCGGTCGACTGGCCAGAGGGCTTGGTCAACCGGCCCTACAGGCACCCGGTCAACCGAGCACGGGGCTAGGTCGACCCGCCTGACGAAGGCAGAAAATTGGTTTTCTCAATTCAAGTCCAAACACCTCCAAAATGCTTCTAAAGGCTCTCAATAGCTTCCTTCCATCCTTCCATCATTATTAAACCCTTTTGTGACTATCCAAACATAGATTCACTAATAAACAAAGCAAATCCATTAAAAACTAATCCGTACATAGCCCTTGCTCTATCCTCTTCGCATCTCATGCAAAGATTAGAACAAGCTTACTGATCTAACATGATAAGAGATGAGGTATGGCTCTGATACCAATAGTTGGAAATAAGTGGGCCTCGTGGATAGGTTTTCAATACTTTTTGACCCACTTGACTTAGGGATCAACTATCCAGAAGGCTATAAAACCCAATCCAAGATCCATGTCCTCAATCTCAGCCATCATGATCAGTAAATAAACCTATCAAGAAGATAGAACTGTTGGAATATAGGTGGGCCTTCCAAACAGGTTTCAAAAACTTTTGACCCACTTAATGCAGGGATCAATTGTCTAGAATGCATTAAACCCAATCCAGGATGCAATTCCTCAAACTCATAGCCATGTACAGCAACAAATATTATCTAGAAGATAGAAAATAGCACATAAACATGAAACCACGAAATCCACAACATACAAGGATGTAGATATACCTTTGGAGCTTTGTTGTGCTCTAATGGAGGATTTGAGTTCTTTACTATGATGATGAACACCTTCACAATCCAATTCAGAATCTTCAACTCCTTTTGATCTTCCATGCTATGACCCATATTAGATCTCTTTTCTCAAGAAGATGGTGGAATCTTCAAGAGAAAACCTAACTAGTAACTCTAAGGAACTTAAGGTGAAAGAGAGGGGAACTTAGAGAAGAAGAGGACTTGTGCAACTCTTGCACAAAGGGGCTGCTCTTGCACTAAGTATTATGCACGACCATGAGGGGTGGATTCCCCTTTTTATAGCCCTCCATAACTCCTCTTTTCCTATTTGAAATAGAAGTTTAACTCCCATTACAAAATAGTAAACTTCTCCCTTGCTAGTTGCCATAGAAGTCTCACTTCCACAACAATTAGTAGCTTTCTCCTTTCTAATTAAAATAGAAGTCCTACTTCCATTAATAATTAGAAGCTTACCATTACCACTATTAGAAGTCTCACTTCAAATAGAAATAGTAACCTTCCTTTTAGAGTTCAAGTAGAATTAGTATCTTTCTAATAAATTGGGCTAGAGTGGGGACCACTAGGGTTTCCTTAGAAAGCTGGCTCCAACTGGGACACGCGACCCCACATCTCATGTGCAATCCGGGCCCACAGTTAATTGCAAATAACTCCACTATATAAATGCAATTGCACTCCAGTCTTAGGAATAAATTACAATGAAGACCCTAAACTTCCACATTGCCACATGTAGGCCCCTCCATCTATATCCATGTATCAAATGGACCTGTCCACCAAATTAGATCCATATCTTATTATCCTTGAGCCCCAATTAATTATAATGATCATTTGGTACCGATCCAATTAACTCTTAACCGGAATGGGTGCGCACTTACCAATGATAAATCCATTAATTGGCAAAAGGGGATATTAAAGATAGATTCCATCTTGACCATTGAATGTTCCCACAGCTCTACTACCACGTACCCAAATCACCGAGGTGTTGACCTACAATTGGCCTCACTCATTGGTGACTCAAAACAAATGCATAGATGGAAACTTGAGTTCATTAATGTCTCAGGATTATGAGCCTATTGATAGGGAATTATGAGAGCAAACTTTAAAATAAAGACAGTGTATATAAGGTGCTTCTCATGGTCCTTCAATACATCCAATGTACCAGCACCATGATCCGGAATCTTACATTCCGATGATCGAGACAAATCACACTATCTCATAGTGATCAAGGTGTTGCAACCTTGTCAGATGAGATGTCCAATCTCATCACTGGTTGTGAAGATATTTGAGTATAAGATTTGCAATACATGTCTCATGTATGTGGATCTCATCCATACATGTTAGACCCCGACCCAGACCAATTCGATTAGTGTGCGATTAGTATGTGTTTAGTTCTAAGTGGGTTTAGTTGTCGTTGGATTAGAAGTAATTAGTTTAGTCTTGGACATAGCTTTGGGAATTTTGAGAACGTTTAGTATTAGTCTGACACACTCAGGAAGGCCTGAGTGCACTTGTAAGCATGGGAAGATCGTGTCGGATTCCGTGTGATTGTGATTTTGATTTCATTCGAGTGATTTTTCTAGAAGTTACAACTTTCGCTTTAAGGCCATTCGTGTTTGAAGCCCAAAAACCCATGTTTTGGCCCAAAGAGGGTAAAATTGTCTTTTATGCACAAATCTGGACACAATTTTCGAGATCTCAAAACCATGTCAAAAATATACTTTTTGGAAACTAGATATTTCGACGATCGTTTTATCCTTCTTCGTCGAAGTCATCCGAGGCCCTCAAAGTCGTGTTTTGGTCACTTCAAGGTTCAACTAGTTGGGGCCCATTCTCATCACTTAACCCCATCTCCCTCTCTTTCCATTCACTTTACCAAATCTCTGCAACTCTCTTGACCTAGGGTTGAAAAACCCCTTTTCCCTTCCCACTTCCTCACCTTACATGAGCTAGCTAGAAGACTCCAAAGAAGATTCCAAGGCTACCATTTTCTTCCCCTCATCTCAAGCTTCCTATTGATATCTTCTTCTTGAAAGCTAAGGTTGAGAAAGCCCTCCATTTGTCTTCATTTCTTTTGCTTGACCTTCTTTAGGTAAGAGCTTCCACTCATATCTTTCATGGAGTTATTTTGGTTCCTCAAGATCATGTTTTTCATGTTTGCAAACCCTTTTGTTAAAATGGGTTCTTTGGTTCCATTTTGAGTAAGTTGTGTGGTTTTCTCTTGGGTTTTCTTGTAGTGTTTGTCACGCCCCCGAAACAGAAACCTCGGGGGCGGGAATTGGGATTAAGGATAAATGTATTTTTCTTCTCCCAAGATCCGCGTGTGTGAAGACAACACATTCTGAATATTTTGCGGAAGCTTTTGTGGCATTGCGACCCGGAGTCCGTGGCCATCGGATTCCGCATCGCACTAAACCATTAGCATATAGCTATCATATCAAGAATCATATCAGACTGGAGTAAACCATCACAATAAATTACAGAGCTGACAGTAACAGGATATTACAATCTCAAATATATTCAAGTTACAATTATCAATGTACATTAATTAAGAATCCCAAGAAAAAGGCTAACAAAAGCCATACAACAAGAAGCTATTAACTACTACCCAGATGTGACGTAACTCCGATGTCAGACTCAATGTCTACATGACATAGCCGACAAAACAACCTGCAAGGCATGGCTCCAAAGCCAACAAAACACTCAACTCGGGGCGAAGAAATCTGAACCTGAGTACCAAAAGTAGTGGGTCAGACACGACGGTCTGGCAGGTGGATGAAAAGATCACAAATATACTAAAGAGTAAAACATATAATAAATCATGCTAATCGATCAAGTACTGCATATAATTAAACGGGTGCAAGGTCGGGAATCTCGGGGAAAACTTGTATTCATTTCAAGCATGGGTAAAACATGAACATCTAATAAAACATGTATTCATTTGCATCATCTAAAATCATAGATATTTGACAATCGGGTATTCGTCTAAAACATGTATAAATATAGTGGTTTGACAAAACAAACGTTCATTTGAAACTTAAGTAAAACACAAGTATACAACAAATCAGGTATCCATAACAGTCTAGCAAAACCAATGTCCATTTGAAACCTATGTAGAAATACGGATGTTTAATAAATCGGTTATCATGTAAAATAGGTATAAACATAGGAATCTGGCAAAACAAGTGTCATTTGAAACCTATTTCAAAGCATGGGTATTTAACAATTCGGGTATTCATTTAAAAACAGGTATAAACGTAGGGATCTTGCAAACAAATGTCATCTGAAACATATTTCAAAGCATGGATATTTAGAAATCGGGTAATCATTTAAAGCATGTATAAACATGGGAATCTCACAAGTCAAATGTCATTTAAAACAAAGCACGGATATTTAACAATTCGGGTATTCCTTTAAAACATGTGAAATCATATAAATCTAGCAAAATCATTTATCGTTTGAAACATATGTAAAAGCACGGGTATTCGCCCAACTGGCGTTCCTGTAAAACATGTACGTGTGCAAAGGACATAAAACAATATAATAGTGACTGGATTTACAATAGAGAGCATTAACACTTATCTAAATAACAACTTTCATAAAAGCAATGAATCATTTAACTGAAAACAAGTAAGCAATATAAACCATGTCGGGTGTCCAAGGAATCGGGAACTGGCAAGATGGCAACCACACGAAGCTAAGTCCTCTATCACTAAAGCGATAGAGCAATAACTAGGCCCTGATCTCAGTCACTCGAGGTGAGGAGAAGCAGGGGATCTCATATCAATACATATACATATACTAGGCCCTGGTCTCAGTCACTCGAGGTGAGGAGAAACAGGGGATCTCATGAATGCATATACATATACTATACGGGACCACGGTAGCGAGCCGGGCATCGGGGACCACAGTAGCAATCTGCGGTATCGGGACAAGGCCACGGTAATAACCGGGTATCGGGACGGGACCACGGTAATAACCGGGTATCGAGATCCAAGCTGCAGCTGGCGGGACAAGATGGGGATCTCCAAGTCGGTTGATCAGACCAACATGGTTATCCAAGCTTAGTGGTGCCGACTCATAGGTTAAAACCAATCGAGACATATGCAAGCAAGTCAAGTACAATAAATAACGGGCAAGACGGGGGTGCTCAAGGGCACACTATCATATCATGTCGGGCAATATATCTCGGGGCAAATAACTGTTACTAGAGTAACTCCAATGCTTTCGGGGAAACAAGTAAATCAAGTACAATAAATAAACGGGTAAAACGGGGTGCTCAAGGGCACACTTTCATTTCATATCATGTGATGCAAATCTCGAGAAATGAGGAACTATAATGCACTATACCATTTCGGGAAGAATATTGATTGCAAGATCTACTTAAGTGAATAGGGGTCCCGTATGTCGATTATGATAATTACTTGGTACTCCTTGAGTTTGAAGACATTCCGGGCTCCTTATGCACTTTTACTATTTTCACAACTTAAAATGAGCTTACGGGTAGTACTAGATTCCATACTAGGAAAAATCAAGGTTATAGACGGTCCATCCTAGGCATGACGTTAATTCGGAAACATCGACCAACCTATTCAGTCATCGAAAGGAATGGAATTCGCGATAACCAAGGCAAAAGACTTATATTTGGATATAAAGGAGTTATCGCGTCATTCCATCCCGTTCAAGATTGAAACGGATTGAACTTCGATGCCACTAAACTAACCGTGAGAAGCGTCGGCACAAGACATCTCACCCATAGTCCAATTAGTCCAAAAAGGGTAGCCAAGGTCCCACCTAGCACTAAGGAAGAAAATAAAAATCTCAAAATCCACCGGACTCAAACTGAGTCTCGGTCCGATCGATCGGCCAAAATTTTCTGAACAGGTACCGATCGATCGGTCGAAATTTCTACACAGGGCCCGATCGATCGGTCCAAAAACCCTTACAGTTACTGACAGACCGATCGATCGGTCTGCACGTCCGATCGATCGGTCCTGGGCGCAGTGCAGGTCCGGGACTTCTGATTTTTCTCTTTTTCTTTCCTTTCCTTCCAACATATAATCAATCACATAAGACTATAAACAAGGGGGCTTAAACACATGTTTCCAAGACATTAAAATGAGCTAAAGAGCTCCTCCTTTCAAGTTCCTCCATTTCCATCCTTTCCATCTATTCCATCCACAATAAAACTCAAAGTGGAGAAAACTCATTCATGTGAAACCATTTGAAATTCTTGACAATAGGATGCATGCACTTTCAAGAGCTTAACAAGAAAGAATAACTCATCAATAAGCACATCTCATAATCAATATTTATCATATCAAAAACAACTATTAAAATTACCAAAACCATCAATGAAATCAAGATTTTTATCACAAAACATGTTAATAAGCAAAACAATCCATTCATCCACTTGCCTTTGACTCTAATCAAGCAAATCAAGCTCCTAATCACCTCTCAAGCTCAAGATCCACAATCTCTACAAAAACCCCCAAAACAACCCTAAAATGGGTTAAACAATGAAATGACAATGAAACCTTTCAATAATCAAGGTGGAGCTTCTCTAAGGCTAGAAGATTACAAATCTAGAAGATGGGAAGAATCACTTACTTGGATGACCTTCAAATGAGAAGAACAAGCTCAAGGAGGGTTTCAATGTTGGTGGATTTCTCTTCTAATGGCATCTATGTAAAGCTTGCAAGGTGGAGAAGAGAATGGTGATCTCCATTTCTTGAGTGATGATCTCTTGGAGTGGCTTGGAGATGAAGAAGCAAGAAGAAGAAGAAGTTGCACAAAGGGGAAAACCCTAGGTTCAGCTGGAACAAGAAAATGGAGAAGGAAGGAGATGGGTTCCCCTTATAAGCAAGTGGGGTTTGGGTCCCACAACTTAAGGGACTAGGGTGGCTGAAATCATCTAATTCGGGACCTCGGATGGATTCGACGAAGAAGGAAGAAATGATCGTCGAAATATCTAGTTTCCAAAAAGTATATGTTTCGCGGGTTTTGGGAATATCGAGTTTTGGGTACAGATTTGGTGTGCAATGACTGTTTTGCCCTCAAGGCCAAGAAATCGGTTTTCGGGTTCTCAAATCGATATGGGATCAACATGAAAGTTGTAGGATTCCTCAAGATGAATGCAACGGGCCAAAAACACGATACGAAACCAATCGGGAAAATCTCACAAGAAAATGCAAAGCCGAAAAGGGAACCCCCAAAGGGCCCCACAAGCTACCAAAGCACTAAAAAACCCAAAACTAGAAGAAAACTCATTCTAGCTCACAAACTCAACCCAACAACTACTAATCCCACTAAAAGAACTAATCCACAAATAAAACAACACTAATCCAAGAGATTAGGGGTCGGGTTCTCACAGTGTTGGCTTAGCTTTTGAGTGAAGTTCTTGGAGAGGATTGTTAGCATTTGGGCAAGGCAAGTAATCTCTATAGGACCATTGTGCATGTGTATTTTAAGCTACATTGTTGTTTTGGAAATTTTGCATATGAATATGTTTACAAGTTTCATGATCTTGTTTTCCTTGGATTGGAGGTTTGAAATTGGGAAAATATGTATTTCATCCCTTGGAGAGCATGTAGGCTTAGGGAGTGCAAGTGGAATGAGGAACAAGAAGAAGGGAAAAAAGAAATGTGAAAATCTGAACTGGGCTGCATTTTTCGTGCAGCTCGGTCAGCCGTCGGTCGGCTGCCGGCTAACCGAAATCCTCATTTCGATTAACCGCGAGCTGACCGAACTCGGTGGTTCCCTTTCCAGAAGCTGGCTTTTCGACAGTGGGTCTCGGTCAGCTGGTCGGTCAGCGAGCGGCTAGCCGCCATACCCCATCTCGGCTAACCGCTGGCCAACCGTGCATTGTCGGTTCCTTTTCCCGAGAGCTATATTTCAGACTGGGTTTCAGCGGTCAGCCCTACGGTCAGCTTGCGACTAACCGCCAAGTCTCAGTTCGGCTAACCATAAGCTAACCGCAGTTAGTTCGGTTCCTTTTCCAGAGGGCTGTGTTGGACCTGGATTTCCAGCGGTCAGCTCGTCGGTCAGTTGGCGGCTAGCCGCTAGACCCTAGTTCGGCTAGCCGACACCTGACCGCGAGGTGACCGAATTTGGCAAATTTCCTGTTTTGAAGAGCCTTTGCAAGAATGAAAAACTAGAACATGTTTAGGGGCCTTTAGCCTGATATTATGCACTCGAAACCCGAGATGTCCTTGAACTTCTAGGGCACCAATTCCGTTTTAATTCCAACATCTGGGCTTCGGCTGCACAACGATCAACCAAAGGTCCTTGCATGAGCTTGATAGGTTTTGTATTCGTACTTTGGTTTTCGATATGATGAATATCATCGTGTACTCGTTTTGAAGTTAAGTACAAGCTAGTTTTGAAGACGTGTTTCAAGAAAAAGGGGATCACTTCCTAAGCGTGTTATGCATATTAATTATGCCCTTGCTAGTCGTGCTCATCGTGTTTTGATAAGTGATTTCCCCCTTTTTATCTCGACAAGTTTTGATAGTGTTTCGCGTGTTTTGTGCATTCATGAATTTAGTAAACACCACTGAGCTTAGACTGCCCTTTCAGTTTGATCCACTGTCTGGGGGTCTTTAAACATGTGGACTGTCTTCAGACTGGTCGTGTATTTATTACACATCGTGCGTGTCCGGTTCCGCTGCAGGAATTCCAGTCTTTGTGGGAAATCGTGTTGTGCTTATATTATGTATATCGTGCTTGTCGTGCGTGCTTGCTCTTTTCATTATATAAATGATAGAGAAAGGATGGGCTCCTTGTGGATTGTAACTGTTCATGATATATTATGTACTCATGCTAGTTTGTTTTAGTATCTCAGCTCAGTTATCTATTTCTACAAATGTACCTCAGTCATTATAGTGTTTTAAATCAAGGATTTGCTTATATGTTTTCTTAAACATTATTGTTCATGCATGCTCCTAAATTGATTACCTGCCAAACCGTTGTGTTTGACCCTTGTTTGTTGGTGCCCAGGTGCAGGAGACGTTACCTTTGAGGAGGAGCGTCAGGAGGAGGCTTGTGAGCCAACCCCTGTGAGATAGTGGCAGCCCGACGATGTCATCTAGACGTCGGGCGGGTTTTCGAGTCTCGTCATCGTTGTCATAGGGTTCTTTTGGATTATTTTGAGGAGTGTATTCGCCTTTGTTGGCCTCTTATGGAATTGTAACAAAACTTAACTTACTTTTGAATTAGTCTCATAACTTGAATATTATTGGGAATGCCATGTTAGCTTCTTTCTTGATACTATGCCTTGTGATTATTTTGTCAAAGCACTTAAAGACTTATTGGTGCTTATCTTGATGTGTTTTGCTACACGCTTCCGCATATTTGATCGCGTGAGTCAGATTCCGCGTGTCTTTGGGAATCCTCACCGCGGGAACCTGTGGGAAAGTATATCTCCAAAAATTGAATGTACACAAAACAACGCCGCGGGCCCGGGGATCCGTTCCGGGGTCGCGACAATACACATGTATTACATCTAGTATACTCATGGACTCCGGTTCATCTCATGAGCCTTTATGTATTTCGTATTGGTTATGTGCAAGTATATAAAACACCATTCATCTCATGAAAGGAAAAATATGAATTGTATTGATAAATAAAGAAATTAATCAATTTATTACATCATATACCCTTGGTTTTGAGACCATAAAACTAACAATCTCCCACTTGGGCTCAATGCCAATCAGGATTGCATCTCATGCCCATCCCGTCTTCATGCTGCTCAAAAACCTTGGTGGTCAAAGGCTTAGTAAATGGATCTGTCAGATTGTCCGCAGAGGCTATCTTGGTGGTTGCAATATCACCTCTCTGCACAATCTCTCTGACCAAGTGATATTTCCTCTGTACGTGCTTTTGGCTTTTATGGCTCCTGGGTTCCTTGGACTGGGCGACTGCCCCGCTGCTGTCATAGTAAACTGTGAGCGGCTGTCGTGCCAAAGGTACCACCCCAAGTTCCAAAATGAATCTTTTTAGCCATACTGCTTCCTTAGCTGCTTCACAAGCCGCTACATATTCAGCTTCAGAAGTGGAATCAGCGGTACATTCCTGTTTAATACTCCTCCAGCTGATAGCTCCTCCGCCAAGCATAAACACATAACCAGAGGTAGATTTCCTGGAATCCTTATCTGACATGAAGTCAGAATCTGTGTATCCGACTGGAATCAGCTCATCGCTGCCGTAAATTAACATGTAATCTCTAGTTCTTCTCAAGTACTTGAGGATACATTTTACAGCAGTCCAATGGTCAGGGCCTGGGTTAGACTGATATCTGCTGACTAAGCTCACTGCATGACAGATATCCGGTCTAGTACATAGCATAGCATACATCAGGCTACCAACAGCCGAAGCGTATGGAATTGCTCTCATCTGCTCCTTTTCCTCTGGGGTTTTGGGACCCTGTTCCTTGGAAAGGTGCACTCCATGCCTGAAAGGCGTGATACCCTTCTTGGAGTCTTGCATAGCAAACCGTACCAGTACCTTATCTATGTAAGCAGCTTGAGATAAGCCAATCATCCTATTTTTTCTGTCTCGATGGAGTTTGATCCCTAGGATGTAACTAGCTTCTCCCAAGTCCTTCATATCAAAAGTCTTTGCTAACCAAACTTTTACCGTTGACAACATTCCTATATCTTTCCCAAGGAGAAGGATGTCGTCAACATATAAAACCAGAAAAACTACCCTGTCACCTTCATTTTTCATGTACACACATGACTCATCCGGATTTTGACTAAAACCAAATTATTTGATTGCCCTGTCAAAACGGATGTTCCAGCTTCGGGATGCCTGCTTTAGTCCATAAATGGACTTCTGCAACTTACAAACTCTTTGCTTTTGGTTACTTGTTATAAAACCGTCCGGCTGCATCATATAGATGTCTTCCTCAAGATGGCCGTTGAGAAACGCCGTCTTGACATCCATTTGCCAAATCTCGTAATCGAGATGAGCCGCAATGGATAAGAGTATCCGGATGGACTTGAGCATGGCTACCGGCGAGAAGGTTTCCTCATAATCGATACCCTCTTTCTGAGTATACCCTTTCGCAACAAGCCTGGCTTTAAAGGTCTCAACTCTTCCATCTAGTCCTCTTTTTCTTTTGTAGACCCACTTGCACCCAATAGGTTTGATATTGGCAGGCAAGTCCACAAGTGTCCAGACCTGATTAGAATACATAGACTCCATCTCAGCTTTCATAGCATCTTGCCAATGTCCCGAATCTATGTCATTAATTGCTTCATCATAGTTACAGGGATCCTGTTCCAGTTCTTCCGGGATTGCCTCGTAAGACTCTCCCAAGAACGAAAACCTATCAGGGGGCCTGATTATTCTCCCACTACGACGAGGCACTGGTGTAACTACTGGGTCTGGTAAGGGCGGTTCTTCCTCAAGTTTGGTCATACTTGGATTTGGAATTGATTGTTCTTGAATCTCTTCCAAGATCACCTTTTCTAAAGATTTCCGGTCCATCATATAATCTTCCTCCAGAAAAACCGCATTGGTGCTTACTAGCACTTTCTGCTCTCTGAGATTATAGAATAACCAACCTTTGGTTCCTTTAGGATATTCTACAAAAGTGCATACTTCCGACTTCGTTTTCAACTTATCCGTCTTTACCTTCAGCACGTGTGCCGGACAACCCCAAATGTGTAAATGTTGTAGACTAGGCTTCTGCCCAGACCACAACTCCCGGGGAGTCTTAGGTACTGACTTAGATGGTACGAGGTTTAGTATGTACATCGCAGTATCCAAGGCATATCCCCAAAAGGATATAGGTAATCCTGAGAAACTCAACATAGACCGGATCATATCTAAAAGAGTCCGGTTCCTTCTTTCCGCTACTCCATTCTGTTGAGGCATACCAGGAGCAGACAACTGGGATAGAATCCCATTTTCTGATAAGTGTGCCATAAAGTCACCAGAGAGATATTCCCCTCCTCGATCTGATCAAAGAGTCTTGATACTTTTACCTAATTGCTTTTCCGCTTCCGCTCGAAACTCTTTGAACTTTTCAAAAGCCTCGGACTTACGGTGCATAAGGTATATGTATCCATATCTTGAATAATCATATGTGCAAGTGATGAAGTATTCATATCCTCCTCTGGCCCTAACATTAATGGGCCCATACACATCAGTATGCACTAATTCCAATAAATCTTTGGCCCTATTGCCCTTGGACGAAAAGGGTCTTTTGGTCATTTTTCCTTCTAGACAGGACTCACAGACAGGCATTGATTCTACCACCAATGAAGGCAAGATACCATCTTTCACTAGCCTGTCAATCCTGTTTAGGTTTATATGACCTAGCCTAAAGTGCCAAAGTTTTGTTGGATTAGATGAAGGTGACCTTCTCTTTAATGACGACCTATTTATTATTTCGGTATCATGTATCTCATACATTGTAGGAGTTAACAGATAAACCCATTGGTTACCTTGCCAGAACATATAAAAGCACCGTTTCTCTTTATGACAACTTCAGTACCAAAAGTAATAGAATAACTTTTATTCACCAAACTAGAAACTGAAATTAAATTCTGTCTTAAAGACGGTACATATAGAGTGTCTGACAAAACCAACTTATTATCTTGAAAACATAAAGTAATAACTCCTACTGAGACCGCATCCGCCTTAGCATCAGATCCTAGGTTGACAATGATTTCGCCGTCACTGAGTCTCCTGGTTTCCCAGAACCCCTACAACGAATTACAAATGTGATTAGTTGCCCCGGAGTCCACACACCAAGATTCTGAAGTACCAGTTACAAAACTAACTTCAGTAACAAGTGACTCAATCATACCTAAGGTCTTCTTCTTAGACAGATATTCTGGGCAATTCCTCTTCCAATGTCCTGTCATACCACAATGGAAACACTTTCGTTTTGTCCCTGATCCCTTAGCCTTGCCAACACCACCATTAGGACCATTCTCCGCCTTAGGACCCTTCGGAACTGATTTCTTCTTGCCTTTCCGCCCTTTGCCTTTCGGTTTGGACTTGGCAAATGACTTTTCTGTCATCAGGGCAGTTGGCTTTTTCTTCATAATTCCTTCAGTCACCACCAGCTGGCTAGACAGCTCAGCCAGAGTAAGATTCATTTTATTCATGTTGTAATTGACCTTGAAATTGTTGAATGACTCTGGTAGTGACTCAAGGATTATATCAATCTGCGATTCTGCATCAATCGCAGCCCCCAGTACATCTAACTCATTCAATGAGTCCATCATTTTCAACATATGGTCCTGTACTGGTGTGCCTTCAGCCATCTTGGTGCTTATAAGCACCCTCATAGCAGCCTGTCTAGCAGGCCTGCCCTGTTCCGCAAACATCTCCTTTAAGTTTGATATAATATCATATGCAGTCTTAAAGGATTGATGTTGGTGTTGTAAAACACTAGACATAGATGCTTGTATGTAACATCTGGCCATCTCATCGTCTTTGGCCCACTTGGTGTAAAGTTCCTTTTCTTCCTGTGATGCTTCCGGCAATGGCTCGTCAAGGGGGGGTTTGGTAAGGACATATTTATACCCTAAAGCTGTCAGGACTATATCCAGGTTCCATTTCCAGTCTACATAGTTGGATCCCACTAATTTATTCTGGTTGAGGATGGTCGCAAGTGGATTAAAAGTATTTGAATTCATGCTGGAAATACTGTAGCACATAACCATACATTCAATTAATGAATTTAAATGACATTAGGGTTTAGTATTCTACCAAATTTATATGGAATCCTCATAACCATTAAATTCAGAATACATCGGAATCCCAATTCCCGGGGTATGCCTCCTTGGGGAGTGCGGATACCTCCTAGAATGGTGCGGATCAAAGTTGGTCAAAATTAGGATTAAGACTAACTTTCCATGATCCCCTTCATTCATTATTATCTAGGTATCTCATACCAAATGATGAATGACTCCCGATTAGCTTTGGTTTCTAAAATAGATGAGGCAAATCCTTGGGGATACTACATCATTATTTTAGTTAAGTGTGACCCACCAACTAGCATTGCATGACAACCGTTGCGAGCAGCTCCTCCTTGGGGAGTGGGCCCCCGCCCCGTCTCACCAACACTATCCATAGGAGATCCATATCTAGTAACCAGACAAGTAAAAGCCCTCCGTGGGGAACGGTCATTCTCAAGATGGCGCGAGGCTAATATTTTCCTTACAATGAACCTATGGAGGAAAACCATGGGGATTTCTAAATATAAATGCCCCGCTCCCACTTAATATTTTAGAATTGAGGATTTTCTTGTAAGGTATTAGGGCCCACATGTATAAATATGAATATCAAATCATCTCATGATATGATCTAAGATTGGTTCCAAGTCAAGTTATTTTAAGGAAAGTCCAGTTTCTAAATTAGTGTTACCATTGTGTCCATCTCATGGGCCATCAACACTAATTAGAACTATTTCCAAAAATTAATTTGATTTGAGCAATTTTAGTAACTTGCTATGTTTGGATCAGATCTGGAAATATTCTAAATTAAACATGCATCCATAAATAGAAATTGCAAAAAATAGAAACTAGTCCTCTTCTCCACATGGCCCAAGCGGAATAGACTTCTTGGACTTCTAGACTTTCCAAAACTTCTGGAGTTCATTAAACTCTTTGGGCAACTCCAAAACTCTTTTGGTAATCTTCAAACTCTTTGATTAGGAGTCCAAGATCGCTTTCCTTCTTTGTCTCGGACATCGCCAGAATTTACAAATTTAGAAAAATTACATAAATTCCTATGCCTCAATTATGAGACTTACATGGTAATCTAAACATGGAAATAAAAAGGGCTATAGGGAAATTCATCATGCCTTGCCCTTTCACGGGAAACCAAGGAAACCATGATGCCCTTTACATTTAGCCTTAAATAAACCAATCACCATAAATAGAAAGCAAAAGACTTGTGGGCCATATGGAGAGGACATTATCATCTGCAAGTTAGTATCTCATACAACCATACAAATCACAGAAATAGGCTGCCAAATAATGCTGGAAAAATAGGAAGTAAAAGAAGACCCGAAACTGGAAAAACCAGTTTCTGCAGCATTCTGCGCAGTTGTCCCGGTCGACCGGCCAGGGGGCCCGGTCGACCGGCCTGCAAGTTAGTCGGTCGACCGGACTAACGAATTTCTGCAACTTGGGTTTTCTGTTTCGTGTCCATTCTTCCCCAAATCACTTCCAAAGTGTCCCAATGGCTTCCTATGATCCTTCCATTATTATTAAACCCTTTTGTGACTATCCAAACATGAATCTACTATCAAACCAAGTAAATTCATCAAAACTGATCCTTACATAGCCCTTGCTTCATCTTCTTCGCATCTAATGCAAAGATCAGAGCAAGCTTGCTGTTCTAACATGATTAGAGATGAGGTATGTCTCTGATACCAATTGTTGGAATATAGGTGGGCCTTCCAGACAGGTTTCAAAAACTTTTGACCCACTTAATGCAGGGATCAATTGTCTAGAATGCATTAAACCCAATCCAGGATGCAATTCCTCAAACTCATAGCCATGTACAACAACAAATACTATCTAGAAGATAGAAAATAGCACATAAACATGCAACCACGAAATCCACAACATACAAGGATGTAGATATACCTTTGGAGTTTTGTTGTGCTCTAATGGAGGATTTGAGTTCTTTACTATAATGATGAACACCTTCACAATCCAATTCAGAATCTTCAACTCCTTTTGATCTTCCACGCTATGACCCGTATTAGATCTCTTTTCTCAAGAAGATGGTGGAATCTTCAAGAGAAAACCTAACTAGTAACTCTAAGGAACTTAAGGTGAAAGAGAGGGGAACTTAGAGAAGAAGAGGACTTGTGCAACTCTTGCACAAAGGGGCTGCTCTTGCACTAAGTATTATGCACGACCATGAGGGGTGGATTCCCCTTTTTATAGCCCTCCATAACTCCTCTTTTCCTATTTGAAATAGAAGTTTAACTCCCATTACAAAATAGTAAACTTCTCCCTTGCTAGTTTCCATAGAAGTCTTACTTCCATAACAATTAGTAGCTTTCTCCTTTCTAATTAAAATAGAAGTCCTACTTCCATTAATAATTAGTAGCTTACCATTACCACTATTAGAAGTCTCACTTCAAATAGAAATAGTAACCTTCCTTTTAGAGTTCAAGTAGAATTAGTATCTTTCTAATAAATTGGGCTAGCGTGGGGACCACTAGGGTTTCCTTAGAAAGCTGGCTCCAACTGGGACACACGACCCCACATCTCATGTGCAATCCGGGCCCACAGTTAATTGCAAATAACTCCACTATATAAATGCAATTGCACTCCAGTCTTAGGAATAAATTACAATGAAGACCCTAAACTTCCACATTGCCACAAGTAGGCCCCTCCATCATTATCCATGGATCAATTGGAATAAATCTGTCCCATCCAATCTTAGATCCACATCTAATTATCCTTGAGCCCCAATTAATCACAGTGATCATCAGTATCATCCAATTAACTCTTAATCGAGATGGGTGCACACTTACTAATGATAAATCCATTAATTGGCACAAGGGGATAATATAGATAGATTTCATCTTGACCATTGGATGTTCTCACAGTCCTACTACCACATACCCAAGACACCGAGGTGTTGACTTACAGTTGGCCTCACTCATTGGTGACTCAAAGCAAATGAATAGATAGAAACTTGAGTTCATCAATGTCTTAGGATTGAGAGCCTATTGCTAGGGAATTATGAGGGCAGACCTTAAAATCGAGACAGTATTCATAAGGTGCTTCTCATGGTCCTTCAATACATCCAATGTACCAGCACTATGATCCAGAATCTTTCATTCTGATGATCGAGACAAATCACACTATCACATAGTGATCAAAAAGTGCTACAACCTTATCAGATGAGATGCCCAGTCTCATCACTGGTTGTGAAGATATTTTTAAGTATAAGATTTGTGACACATGTCTCTCGTATGTGGATCTCATCTATATTCATATATCACATCTAATATGCTAATGGGACCCGGTTCATCTCATGAACCATTATGTCATATGTATTGGTCATGTGTATTAAGTAATAAAACACCATTCATCTCATGAAAGGAAAGCATGATTTTATTGATAAATAAAGAAATTAATCAATTTATTACATCTATTGATGGATTAAGACCATACAATCTAACAGTTTTCACCTCTGGGGATGTGGGTGATCTGACAGATGTCAAACTTTTGTCGAAGTGATTGTGCCTTGTTGTAGTAAGGCAACAGATCAGGTTTCCTGACTTCAAATTTCTGATTCATCTTATTGACGATCAATTGAGAGTCCCCAAATGCTTCCAACATGATGATGCCAGATTGAGGGCGAGTTCCAATCCCACAATCAGGGCTTGGTACTCAGCTGCATTGTTTGAACATGGTTCCAATAGCGAGAAAGCGTGTGGAATCATGTATTTTTCGGGACTAACAAAGAGAATGCCAATTCCCGATATTTTCTTTCCTTTTTCATTTATCCTGGTTGTGCCGTCAAAGTACAAGTCCCAGGAAGCATTTGGTAAGGAAGTTTCCACATTGTAGACAGATTTGTTTGGGAGATCATCCCTGAGTGGAGAATCTTTAGGCAATGGGTGCTCTGCAAGAAAGTCTGCTAGAGCTTGGCCTTTGATTGCCTTTTGTGGTACATACTTAATATCGAATTGCGACAGAAGGATGGACCATTTTTCCAATCGTGCATTGAGAAAACCTATTTTTGTGACAAGGACCTTTAAAAAATTAATCCTCGAAATTATGTATACTGTGTTAGACAGCAGATAGTGACGCAACTTTTGTACGGCGAACATCACTGCAAGGCATTCTTTTTTTACTGGAGAGTAGCAATGCTCTGCACCTATGAACATGCGGCTGAGGTAATATAGAGTAGCTTCTTTTCCCTCGTCGTTTTCTTGTGCTAGTAGAGCGCCCAAAGAGTAATCGAGAGCTCTTGTGTACAAGATGAATGGTTTTCCAGTTGTGGGGGCAGCCAACACTAAAGGTTTAGTCAGGTATGTCTTGATGTCTTGAAATGCGGCATCACATTCAACATCCCAAACAAAGTCCACGCCTATCTTCATTAGGCGAGAGAATGGACGGCACTTCCCTGAATGATTGGAGATGAACCGTCGAATGTATGCCAACCTTCCTTGAAGCCCTTTTAGTTCTCTTAGGGTTCTTGGATATGGCATTTCTAGGATAGCCTTGACTTTGGTGGGGTCAAGTTCTATTCCGCCTTTCCAAACTATGAATCCGAGAAACTTACCCGATGAGACACCGAAGAAGCACTTTAGTGGATTCATCCACAGCTTGTGTTTGCGAAGTCAGAGGAAGACTTCACGAAGATCTTTGAGATGGTCTTCTTTTTTTCGGCTTTTGACGGCAAGGTCATCGACATAACATTCGACCATCTTGTGCTGCATATCTTGGAATATCCTCATCATAGCCCTCTGATATGTTGCACCCGCATTTTTCAGACCAAATGGCATGACTGTGTAGCAATACACGCCAAATGGAGTCCGAAATTATGTGTCTTTCATCTTCAGGATACATCTTTATCTGATTGTAGCCAGAGAATCCACCCATGAATGTCATTCGCTCGAATCCGTAGGTTTTGTCGATCATTACCTTTGGTATGGGGAGCAGAAATTCATCTTTAGGGCATGCATTACTCAGGTCTCTATAGTCAATACAGACCCTGATCTGCCCATTTTTCTTTGTCACGGGGATGATGTTGGCCAACCATTTAGGATGATGTTCCTCGCGGATGAAGCCAACACTTTTGAGTTTCTGAACTTCTTGTTCAATTTTGTCCATCACATCAGGACGGAATCTTCTTTGGCCTTGTTTGACAGGCTTGATGTCTTTTTACAGATTGAGTTTGTGGACTTCTATTTTGAGGTCTAAGCCAGGCATTTCAGCGTAAGAACATGCAAAACAATCAACGAACTCACAAAAAAAAGCGATATACTCGGGTAACTCATCATCCTTTATATTCTTACTTATGAATACAGGACGTGGGTTATCAGGTGTCCCTAAGTCTATCTTTTGAACAAGATCTTCTGTTGGAAGGTTTGAAAGTGGTTCCTCCACATTATTTTCGAAGGCTTCCAACTCAACAAGACCTTCTGAAGTTCCAAAGGCATTTACAGACCAAGACTTTGCTTTTGTCCATGGGTCTTCTTGATCGGTACTCTTCTCAAGACTTGCAATGAGATGATCCCAATCACCTGTTGAAACTGGGTCAAAGTAAGGTACTTCTTTTGGAGACGATGGTTCTTCTGGGCCAGAAAACCGCGCGTCTATGTCATCAGACAATTCCTCTTCATCGTCAGAGAAATCATACCAATTGGAAGAGCTTCCCGGATCCTTGACTGGTGACTCTTCAAAGAGTTATCCAGGGAGATCAATGTCTTCATGGACACGAGATGTTGAGGCTTGGTCGACAAAACGACTTTGTAGCCTGTGTGTCAACTGTCTAATGGGAGTGTCAGGATCATACCCCAACCCGTATGAAGACTTGTCTATATGACAATGGAGTTTCCAATCCTTTAGTTGACTTTTAGTTAAGGTGGGTTCTAATGGTGTGAGAATACCACGGCCACCTCCCAAACAGATTGGATTCTGAGCGTCATAGCTCATTTTCTTCATGATAGCTTGTGTCATTTGACTATACAGGAATAGTTTAGGCATACCTTCATTTTGAAAAGGTTTAAGCCAAGAATTTGATGAAGAGGCTTCCGATCTATGGAAGAAGATTGTCTTTTCTTCTGCCGAAGTTGCCGGAACGGCAAAGGAAGCAGACGTAGGGTTTTCTATGTCAGCAGGTGTCTTCAACGGAGTGGGAGCATGCTGAACTTGCTGAGTATCAGCTTGACTTGATGATGTGTCATCTTCTACTCTAAATGCGAATCTGTATCATGCATAATGGACACGAAGGAGACAGCGAACTTGCCCCCTGTCTTTTGTTTTGTCTTCTTTGCTTTGGTGGTGATTACCAAAGGCTTTGAGGATTTGAGAGAAACAACGAAAGGAGAATGACTACTCTCTTCAGATTTGTTAGAAGATTTATTTTCTTTTGATGATTACCGAGGGGCCTTGCCCTTATTGTTCTGGAGATTTTCGGCAAAGGGTATTGTTTCTTCCTCATTTTCTTCTTCTTCATCTTTGTACATCTGAGCATCTACAAAATGGATGTCTTTGCCTTTGAAGGGCTCTTTATCTGCAAACACTCGATGTATTAAGCCGTCGTTGCCAACGAACTTGATGCACTGATGTAGAGTTGAAGGGACGACACCATTCTCATGTATCCAGGGGCGTCCAAGAAGGATATTGTAGCATGAAGGGGTTCTTATTGCGTACGCAGTGATTTCAGAGATAAGATCACTGATTTGAAATTTGAACCTGATTTTGCCAATAGGCCTTTGAGTGCTCCCATCGTATCCAAAGATGGATATAGACGTGTGACTCAGCTTGCTAAGTGGGATGCCCAGCTCTTCAAGTGCCAAAGTAGAGATGAGGTTAAGTGTAGAACCTGGGTCGATCTGGACTCTGTCTATTGGCATTTCTTTGACATACCCTGTGAAGTACAAGGGTCAGTTGTGCTTCGTCTTGCCTAGCAGGAGGTCATCCTTATCGAAGGCAATTGTTGCACTTGTTGCTTTCTAAACCGAGAGGCATTCAATGCTTGATCCCTCAGTTCTCTTCTTTTTTTCCTTCGAGGAAGTACTTGATTTTTTGACCCTATAGTCCATTTCAATTTGTAGGACTTGTGGGGCATGTTTGTCGACATCCGCATTCAGCCTTTGTAGTTCTGAAATGGGACTATCACAAGTTTGTGGAGACATTCGTAATAAGTCAAGGATGTGCAATCGTGCAGGTATGTGTTTGAAGTGCTCAATCAAGTCGTACTTAAAAACCTCCTTCGGGCTTGCATTTTCATTATTGTTGCCACTTAAAGCATTTACAATTTGCTTTCCCGAAGGATTTACATAAGAAGAATAAGGTTGGTTGTAATTTTTGTGGTAATCCCGGCTAGAGCGGGTACCTCTACCAACTTCAAGAGATTCTGGAGAAGGGTCTTCTTTTGGAAGATCACTCTCGGGATCAAGGGGTTGATCCTTATCATTCACTGAAGACGTCTCTATAGCAGTATTGCGTTGCACAGAGCATTTTCCGGGAACAAGTCCTGAATAGCATTCAGCAACTTCTCCTCTTCATTGAGTAATTTATCGGTCCAGATATCACCTATGAGGTCAGGTATCCGGGACCAGTTGACCAAATTTTCATTAAAGAAGACTTCATTGGTAGGAGCTTCTTCGAGATGATCAGTCGGAAGCGGCTTGAGTTCCAACGTCATAGTTTCAGGAGACGAAGGCTGAGAAGATGATATCTCTGTGGAAGTCACCTGAGGAGATGTAGCTCCAGAAGATATGCTACCGAACGTAATCTGAGAATCTGAGGTCCCCGCAGACGAAGCTTCGGAGGCACCATCATCCCGAACTATCGCATTACAAGCAACTCTGTTAGGAGATGCCTCTAGAATGCACTGTTGAGATTCAGACTCGTCTTCAGATGTAAGAGGATCATCAATCCAGCAACTTTCTTCATTTTCCGGGGTTACCGGAGAAGATGTCTGTAAATTTTTTTGAAATTTTCGGTTCTGGATTTTGATTATGACGAAGGTCATTGATGTGATCCTGCTCCCACTCTATGGCAAGACGTTGCAAGATTCTTGCATATTCTTCGAGATCGAGCGTATGGGCCAAATCTTCTTCGTCATCTGTTCCTTGTGGTTCATTAATGTTGGGTTCCACTGGAGCGCTTGCTTGTGCTAGATCAACGACACTTTCTTGAACAGCCTCTTGGTCTTCTTCATCATCAAACCAGGATCCTTGTGGCTATAATGGGTTATACCAGATTACTGGCATAAGATAAGATTCAAGAATCCATTCCTCATCGGAGAGGTATTCTCCTGTTTCAAGGGATTCCTCCCAATCATCGGTATAACTGGCGGTATTACTGGACTCGTACCCATCCATGGAGAATCCAATTACTGAGTTGTAACAGTATGATGCCCCCTGCGTAGTTTCATTTCTGTAATGAGGTGGCATGAAATCACCAAGGGTGAATTTTCTTACCACTTTTGAAGACTTGGGAAGGAATTCCTTTGTTGCCCCTGGTGAAGCAGTAGAAGAGGTATCTGCCTTTTCAGGAACTTCTTGCTTTGATTGAGTCTTCTCCTGCTGTTTGAGCTTATGGAGTTTTTTTTTTTGGCTTGCCTTCGTTGTTGCGCGGTAGGCTTTGTTTTGACGACCTCCCAATTTTCATCTTCCAAGAGATCAGGATGCACCCATATGGGTTGTCCGTCTGATGTTGGAGAAGGAACCAACTCTTGGGACGTGTAAGACCCCATCCCGAGTGACATCGATTAGTGTTAATTAAGTGGTGTTTTAGTTCTAAGCGCGTTTAGTGTTTTTTGGGTAAGTTCGTATTAAAATAGTTTTTTATATAGCTTTGGGGAATTTTAAGTGCCTTTGTGACTAGTGTGGCCCTTTGGGGGTTCCTTTTATGACTTTGCGTTTACTCGGGGATTTATCTGAGATTCTTGTGTTTGATGATTTAATCCCATTTTACTTGTCTTGTTAATCCCAAAAACTTTTATGTTGATTTCGTGCCCGTTCGAGGTTCCGAAACCCGACTTTCCTAACATTGAGGGCGAAACAGTCTTTTCACACTAAATTTGTACCCAAAATTTGGTGTCCCCAAAACCCGCGAAACATATACTTTTTGGAAACTAGATATTTCAACGATCACTTTTCTCTTCTTCATTGAATTCGTTCGAGGCCTAGAGAAACATGATTTCAGCCCATGAATAATTATAGTGGTGGGACCCAACCCCATTTTTGTATATAAGGAGGACTCCTCTCCCTTTTCCCCTTTTCTAGCTCAACACCAATCTTCACCTGGGGTTTTCCTTTTCTTCCTTCTTCTCTTGCTTTCCATCACCAAATCCCTATCAACTTGCATCAATACCTAAATTGTTGTCATCATCTTCTTCCTCACCACTATAGCTCTCCATTGATATCTTTTGAGAGAAAACCTCTCATTCCAAGACTCTATTTGAGCTCACCTTGTTCATTTGGAGAACCTACAAGTAAGCAACCTTCCCCATCTCTTAGATTTGTGTTTCTTTGACCTCTAAGAGGTTCCATTTTCATTATTGTAAGGTTTCCCTTTTTATTTCTTGTTTTGACCCATTTAGGGTTTGTTTTTTGGGATTTTGGTTCATAGCTTGGATTCTTGGCTTGGAGGAGTGTTAGAGCTTGTTATTGATTAGTTTGGACACAAGGCAAGTGGATGATTTGGTTTTTATGAGTTTTCAATGGTCTTATAAGAAATGTGGTTGATTTTATTGTTTTCCCATACATGCTTATTTATTGCTTTGACTTGAAATGAATGCTCATAAAGAGCCTTGATAGTGCATTCATTGTCATAGAAATGTATCAGTTCATGGCATTCAATTTTCTCTTGTTTTATCTCAAATGTGCTATTGTGTGTAGTGGTTCATTCCCTTCTTTCTTTGTATTTGGATGTGATATTGTTGGAGGAAGATGGAATGGATGTTGTAGGAGATTTGATGTTGATTTGGATGGAGTTTTGGAACTCATCATTTGGTGTTTAAAGGAGGTTGTAGAAGGAAGAGAAAGAGAGGAGAAGAACTATCCCGGAACCAATTTCTGGACAGGTCGCTCGAGCGAAGTGTCCAGAAAATGGTTCGTGCCATTCCAATGGGTAGTTCGCTCGAGCGGACCCCTTTGTCGCTCGAGCGAACCCTCCTAGAACTCGTTCCAGAGAGTGGTTAGTTCGAGCGAACTGAACTTTCGCTCGAGCCAACCTGATGCTGGATGAGTTCGCTCGAGCAACCTAAAATTCGCTCGAGCAAACCCTCCCAGAAGACCATTCCAGAGACCACCTCACTCAAGCGAACTCTCCGGTTCGCTCGAGCGATGTGCTCTGTCGGTCAAGGGCCATGTTTGCGACAGTGATGAATTGTTTAAACGTTTTGAGACTATTCATTGTTGACCCCTCTATGTCAGGGAGATTTACTAGGCAATGTTTGAGGCCATTTGAGAACGAAACTACGTCACGAAGATTTCATTTGAAGTTTTAAAAATTCAAAGTGTATAAGGACCCCGGAATGCCCCCGGACTCAAAGAGTACCAAGTCTTACCGATTTAGACATACGGGATCCCTATTCACTTCAAACAAATCTTGAACCAGAAACTTCAATGGTTTATTGTACTTCACTGTTCCAGAGATTTATACTACATGACTTGTTATTCCCGAAAGCAATGAAATTGTATTTGATATAGTAATTAGTCCAGAAATGCATTGCCCGGATTGATACGACAGTTGTGCCTTTGAGCACCCCTGTCCAGCTTGTTTATGGACATGCACTTGATGTATTTTATACATGTTTTGATTTTGTCATTTGACCTATGAGTCGGCACCACTAAGCTTGGATAACCCTGTTGGTTTGATACACCGACTTGGAGATCCCCCTCTTGTTCCGCCAACTGCAGTTTGGATCCTACTACCCGGTTATTACCGTAGTCTTGTCCCGATACCTCGAATTGCTACCGTGGTTCCCGATGCCCGGCTCGCTACCGTGGTCATGTCCCATATATTATATGTATATGTATATATTTCGGTGTTTCTGCTCACCTCGTGTGACTGAGATCAACGCCTTGATATTGCTCTGTCACTTCTGTGATAAAGGACTTAGCTTCGTGTGGTTGTCATCTTGCTCGTTTCCCGATTCCTTGGTTACCTTTTCATGTTTTACAACGCATACATGTATTTGAATAAATGATTTATCTCTTTTATGGAAATTCCTATTTAAACAGGCTTTAAATGCTTTTGAAGGTAAATTCATTTATTATTATATTGTTATGTCTCTGCACCCATTTGCCAAACCGTCGTGTTCGACCCACTCTTTGGTACTTAGGTCCTGACATTGTCTACCCCGAGGCGGAGCTTGAGGACGCGGTCGGTGAACCGCAACGCCTAGTTGAGTGGCATGCTGATGATGTCGTCTAGACATTTGATTGCTAGAGAGAGATAACATTTTGGGAAAACTTTTAACCATTCTTTTGGGGATTGGTATTTTGCTTTTATTGGCCTTTGTTGGCCTCTATTTTTGGGAATGTAACTAAATGATCTTTTGTATAAACTTTAACATTTCTTTTGGGAAAGCACTAATGATCATTGCTCATCCTGATACTTGGTTTATATATATGATTTTATCTTGTGACTAGAATTGAAATTATCAATTTGATTTGCTACACGCTTCTGCACTTAACAAAAATGTACTATGTTGTTGTGATATCCTTACTACGGACACCTGTGGGAAATTAAATAAATGTATACACAACATCTTCAGTCTCGATCCCGGATTAGTCCCGCGGGCCCGGTTTGGGGTCGCGACAAACTAGTATCCGAGCGAGACGTGTTTCAAGCAATTAAAAGAAACTAGAAATCCTAAGGACGTGGCGAGGATTCGTTAGACTTTTTGATTAGCTAGTATCGTGTGAGCAATGTGTGACCCTTTATTTGATTGTTATGTGCTAACAACTTGTTTTGCAGCATCATGCCACCTCGTAAGAGACCGACAAACGGCAACCCCTCCGTAAGTAGCAGTGATCACACAGGACCTGTTGAGGAAGACAGGGTTGGTAACAATATGCCAAATCAGTTCCAACAAATGATGCAGGCAATGCTTGACCAACAGTGTCAGGCCAATGAGAACCAGGCTAGAATGCAAGAGCAAATGCTTAAGAGAGAGGAAGATTACACTAAGGAATTGGTAAAGATGCAGAGGCAACTGTTAGAAGTATTACAAAGAAGGCCCAAACCGGCTCAAGTTCAACCCGCCATCGTCATCAATCAGAGGCAACATGACCCGAACGCCTTGTTTGAGCGGTTTCAGAAGAAAGCTCCAAAGGACTTCCTAGGCATAGAGGATCCATTAGTTGCAAATGATTGGCTAAAGCATACCGAGAACATCTTTGAGATCTTCCAATGCACTGGAGGAGACAGAGTCAAACTTACAACATCTCTCTTTAACGGTGCAGCGGACATATGGTGGAAAACAGTTAGAGATGAATACAGGACTATGGCAGAATAGACAGAATCAGCAGCAGCAAGGGGCACAACGTCCAGCACCACCACAGAACACAATAGTTGTCCAAAATCAGGCAAGGTCACTTCGGCAACAAGCACCACAACAGCAACAGCATAGACCACAGCAGCAATAGCAGCAGGCCCGTTATCAACAGGGACAGAATCAGAATCAGCGTCCCCCACAACAAAACAGAAACATCCAGCAAGGCAGGCCACAACAGGCTAAGAATAGGGTACAACAGCGAGGACAAATCTATGCAGTTAATAGAGCTGGGGCAAAGGCTGCAGGCAATGTCGTGGAAGGTACACTCCTTGTTTGTGGGATTAAAGCTAAGATTTTATTTGACCCTGGCTCTACACTCTCGTTTTTGTCTCATGCATTTTCTAAGTTAATTGATTTGCATGATAGAGAACTTGAGTTCATTTTGACTGTGGTAACCCCAATAGGTAAACAAGTTATTTGTAGAACATTTTACCCTAGTTGCGCAGTTCAGATAGGAGAAGTGGTTTTAACCACAAATCTCATTTTATTGGAGATGTATAATTATGATGTCATCTTAGGGATGGATTGGCTGGCAGGGTATCATGCCACAATGGATTGTTTCCATAAGACCCTTACGTTCAAATTAGATGAGACACCAGCAGGGGTGTTGTTTCAGGGAGAGAGGAGAAATCCTCGTACAGGGTTTGTATCAGCGTTAAAGGCTGATAGACTATTGAAAAGTGGATGTGAAGCATATTTGGCATTTATCACAGAGGATAAACGGTCCAAAGGGGTTGAGGAGATCCCAATTGTTTGGGAATTCCCGGATGTTTTTCCGGAGGAGATTCCAGGATTACCACCCATCAGAGAGATTAACTTCACCATTGAGTTGTTACCAGGGACTGCTCCGATATCTATTGCACCTTATAGTATGGCTCCGGCAGAATTGGGAGAATTGAAGACTTAGTTGCAAGAATTATTAGACAAAGGTTTTGTGAGACCGAGCATTTCACCATGGGGAGCTCCAATCTTGTTTGTCAAGAAGAAGGATGGTTCGATGAGGATGTGCATAGATTACCGAAGATTGAATTAAGTGACCAACAAGGATAAATACCCGTTACCAAGGATAGATGAATTATTTGATCAGTTACAAGGTGCCTTATATTTTTCAAAGATTGACTTGAGATCCGGTTACCATCAGCTAAGAGTCAGAGAATCAGACGTGTTGTAGACAACTTTCCGGACAAGATATGGCCACTATGAGTTCCTAGTTAAGCCATTTGGGTTGACTAATGCACTGGCAGTGTTCATGGCATTGATGAACAAGATATTTGCACAGTATTTGGATCAGTTTGTGGTAGTATTCATAGATGACATTTTGGTGTACTCTAAGACCAAAGAAGAGCATAAAGAGCGCTTGAGGATAGCACTACAACTCTTAAGAGAGAACCAGCTGTATGCGAAGCTCAACAAATGTGAATTTTGGTTGGAGCAAGTAACATTTTTTGGGCACATCATCTCCAAAGAAGGATTATCAATAGATCCGTCCAAGATTGAAGTAGTAGTGAAGTGGGAGAGACCGAAGAATGTGACAGAAATCAGAAGTTTTCTTGGATTGGCAGGATATTACAGGAGGTTTGTGCAGGGATTTTCGTCAATTGCGTCACCTTTGATGAAGTTAACAAGGAAGAACATGCCGTATGTGTGGACAGATCAGTGTGAAACTAGTTTCCAAGAGCTAAATAAGAGATTGACTACGGCACCAGTCCTTACTTTACCATCCGGAAGCGGCGGTTTCACCATTTTTATCAATGCTTCGAATGTTGGACTTGGTTGCGTGTTGATGCAAGAGGGAAAGGTTGTTGCATATGGATCCCGGCAGTTGAAAGATCACGAGAAGAACTATGCCACCCACGATCTTGAATTAGCAGCAGCCGTCTTTGGGTTGAAAATGTGGAGACATTACCTCTATGGAGAGAAGTTCGAAGTCCACTCCGATCACCGCTGCTTGCAGTATTTATTTTCTCAGAAGGAATTGAACATGAGGCAGAGAAGATGGATGGAATATATCAAAAGTTACGATTTTCCAATCAAGTACCACCCGAGGAAAGCTAATGTAGTTGCCGATGCCTTGAGCAAAAAATCAATAGGCTTGGCAAATCTAAGTGGCACTTGTATTTTTGAGCAATTTGAAGAGTTGAATACAGATCTACAGCCACTAAGGAAGGGTGTATTGATAGCAAACATGTCAGTGTCAGAGCCTTCATTCATCCAGAAGATCAAGGATAGTCAGTTGCAAGATCCAGAGTTGGCCAAGATTTCAGAGCATATAGCAGACTGTCCTGATTTTCGTATTGTTGATGGAGTTTTGTACTACCGTGACCGTCTATACGTACCTAATATTGAAGATTTAAGGAATGACATTATGACCGAGGCTCACAGTACGAGGTACTCTATGCATCATGGCAGTACGGAGATGTATCAGAATTTGAAGGGCAGTTTTTGGTGGAACAACATGAAGAGAGAGATTGCAGCGTTTATCTCCCGTTGCAGGACTTGTCAGTTGATTAAGGCAGAACATCAGAAGCCTCCAGGATTGTTACAGCCGTTAGAGATCCCGGAATGGAAATGGGAGCACATTACTATGGACTTTATTTCGGGACTACCGAGGACCAGAAAAGGCAACGATGCGATATGGGTCAATGTGGATCGTCTCACCAAGTCAGCTCATTTTATTCCTATGAGGACAGGGAAGAAGATGCACATGCTACCTTTGGCAGAGTTATTTGTCAACGAGATTGTCAGTCGACATGAACAACCAGTTTCTATCATATCTGACAGAGACAGCAGATTCGTCTCGAGGTCCTAAAAGACACTACATGAGTCTATGGGTACGAAACTACAGTTCAACACGGCTTATCACCTGCAAACAGATGGCTAGTCAGAGAGGACTATTCAAACTCTTGAGGATATGCTCCATGCTTGTGTGTTAGATTTTAAGACTCAATGGGATGAGACCCTACCATTGTGTGAGTTTGCTTACAACAACAGTTACCACTCGAGCATTGGGATGGCGCCTTTTAAGGAATTGTATGGTAGAAGGTGTAGGACACATGTATGTTGGGAAGAGGTCGGAATTCGCAGTTTCCATGGACCGACCATAGTGAGTGAAACCAGCGACAACGTCAAGCTGATTCAAGAACGTTTGAAAGTGGCCCGGAGTAGACAAAAAAGCTATGCAGATTCTCATAGAAGGGATTTACAGTTCAAAGAAGGAGACAAGGTTTTCTTGAAAGTGTCACCTATGAAAGGAACATTGAGATTTGGACAAAAGGGCAAGCATCACAGAGATACATTGGACCGTACGACATTGTGAGCAAGATCGGTGATGTGGCTTATAGATTAGCCTTACCACCCGAGCTATCCGGTGTACAAAACGTCTTCCATGTGTCTATGTTGAAGAAGTACGTCCCCGATCCTTTGCATGTACTCCGACATGAGCCTTTGGAAATTCGAGAGGATGCTACATATATTGAGAAACTCGTTCAGATCATCGATACAAAGGAACAAAAGTTGAGGACTGGGACTATCCAATGGGTGAAAGTACTTTGAGAGAACCATGGACCGGAAGAAGCAACGTGGCAACTACGAGATCAAGTGCAGAGGAAGTATCCACATCTACTACCTGAGGCGAGTTCTATTTCATTTGCTGGACCAAATGCTCTAAGGGGTGGAGGATGTAAGACCCCGTCCCGAGTGACATCGATTAGTGTTAATTAAGTGGTGTTTTAGTTATAAGCGTGTTTAGTGTGTTTTGGGTAAGTTCGGATTAGACTAGTTTTTTATATAGCTTTGGGGAATTTTAAGTGCCTTTGTGACTAGTGGGGCCCTTTGGGGGTTCCTTTTACGACTTTACGTTTACTTGGGGATTTATCTGAGATTCTTGTGTTTGATGATTTAATCCCATTTTACTTGTCTTGTTAATCCGTACAACTTTTATGTTGATTCTGTGCCCGTTCGAGGTCCCAAAACCTGACTTTCCTAACATGAGGGCAAAACAGTCTTTTTACACTAAATATGTACCCAAAATTTGGCATCCCAAAACCCGCGAAACATATACTTTTTGGAAACTAGATATTTCGACGATCACTTTTCTCTTCTTCAACGAATTTGTTCGAGGCCCCGAGAAACATGATTTCAGCCCATGAATAATTCTAGTGGTGGGACCCCACTCCATTTTTGTATATAAGGAGGACTCCTCTCCCTTTTCCCCTTTTCTAGCTCAACTCCAATCTTCACCTAGGGTTTTCCTTTTCTTCCTTCTTCTCTTGCTTTGCATCACCAAATCCCTATCAACTTGCATCAATAGCTAAATGGCTGTCATCATCTTCTTCCTCACCACTATAGCTCTCCATTGATATTTTTTTAGAAAAGAACTCTCATTCCAAGACTCTATTTGAGCTCACCTTGTTCATTTGGAGAACCTATAAGTAAGCAACCTTCCCCATCTCTTAGATTTGTGTTTCTTTGACCTCTAAGAGGTTCCATTTTCATTATTGTAAGGTTTCCCTTTCTATTTCTTATTTTGACCCATTTAGGGTTTGTTTTTGGGGATTTTGGTTCATAGCTTGGATTCTTGGCTTGGAGGAGTATTAGAACTTATTATTGATTAGCTTGGACACTAGGCAAGTGGATGATTTTATTTTTATGAGTTTTCGATGGTCTTATAAGAAATGTGGTTGATTTTATTGTTTTCCCATACATGCTTATTTATTGCTTTGACTTGAAATGAATGCTCATAAAGAGCCTTGATAGTGCATTCATTGTCATACAAATGTATTGGTTCATGGCATTCAATTTTCTTTTGGAATTCTTCTTATGGTGATCGCCGATGGATCCACATGTTGTTTGATGTCGGATGGCGATGTAACTTCAGACATTTGTTGATATCAGTGGGCCGGTGACATCTGTCTTATCGATTTCTCGATCAGTCGGACAGAAAGTGTACTTTTTTGGTCAGCCGGTTGGCGATCTTGGAGCGATCAATGATGATTTCATGCTCTTGACGGCGAATCCAAGATGTTGATGAAGATCAGTCGATTTCAAGCATAAAAAATCAGATTTTCGGAAAACCACAGGGGCTGGAATTCCCGAAACGCAAAAAGAGTAAACAAACGGGCCACCCGGCGAAAATCTGGGGACTCGGATTTCTAGGGTCGCCGGCGACCATGGGCTAGGGTCGTCACCGGAAACCATGGGCCAAGGTTGCCGCATGGGGTTTTTTCCCCTTCCGGTTCCCGTTTCTCGACCGTTTTTCAATTTTTTTATTCTTTTTTTCTCCTGTATTTTTCTTGACATTTCTCCTCATTTATTGGCTTAATTCTTCTGAACAAAACCTGACAAGAAGCCGCGCAAATCGAAGCACACAGTTTCCTATTTTTTGGAAGAGTTGAAGGCTTTGTAGCCGATTTTTTGTCAAGAGTCAAAACTAGGTCAAACGATATCGGAATGACATGAAATTTGAGGTGAAGCCTCATGAGTAGTAGATAGGACCAGCCATGGGATTTAATCTGAGTTTTGAAGCCGCGTGGGGTCCCGTCGTCAGTAGACTTGATTTTACCGCGAGGAAGATGTCACGCTTTGATGTACGGTCAACCGGTATCTGATTGACTTGAAATTTGACAGGGAGCCTATTGGAGTCATTTTGAGACGATCCATTAGCTCCGATTTGGATGTCATGGTCCCGGGAAGCTCCGCCGCCGGTAGCTTTGATTTTGTTTCAAAGCGTCAACGTTGGGTCAAACGTTATCGGAATGACCTGAAATTTGACGTGCAGCCCTTTAGAAGTATGTCGAAGCCACCTATGTGCTCTGTTTGATGAGTGATGGCCTCGGTGATTCTCGCCGCCAGAAGCGTCTATTTGGCTGCCGGAGGAGTGAAGTTAGGCCAAATGATGTTGGAATGGCTTGAAACTTGATGTAGAGCCTCTTATTGGCATCTTGGGGCCAGTTGTGTACTCTATTTTGTGTGTCAGGGTCTCTGGCTTCACCACCGCCGGGAGCGCATGCTCAGCTGTTAAAGGAGTGAAGTTGGGTCAAATGATGTTGGAATGGCCCGAAACTTCATGTGTACCCCTCTTTTGGCTATCTTGAAGGATCTTGCAGTTTTTGTTTGATTCTGACAAGATCTGATGCTTGAAGTAGCATGGCCTGCTTATAGTAGGATGCGGCTTCATGTGGCTTCTTGATGTTGAGGAGGCAATGTGACTTTTTTTGTGTGTCAACAAATGCCCCATCGAGGTACAGCGACGAGTAGCTTTTGGAGTCAATGTGCCTCGAAATGAAACTTGAAGGAGGGTTTCTGACTTGACCAAGAGTCTTTGAGCAGTTTTTTTCTTTAATAGCCTTTTGAGTTTCCAAGGGGATTTTATGGTAGTGAGATTGATCATGTACCATCTCAAGGCAAAGTTTTGAAAATGACATGAGGGAGTCGGATTTTGGATTTTCCTTTTTGACCTTGTGAACCTAAGGGCTGTATGTGGCACATTAGGCAATCAAGAAGATTTTTTGGTCTTTGACCAACCTAACAAGTTGTATGTGGCAAGTTAGGGGGTTGGGGTTTGATTTTGGATTTTGACCTTGTGACCCAACAAGATGTATGTGGCAAATTGGGGGGTCAGATTTGGTTTTTACCTTATGACCTAACAAGTTGTATGTGACGAGCTAGGGAGTCAAGATTTGTTTTTTTTTTTTTTTTTTTTGCCCTAAGACCTAACAAGCTGTATGTGGCAAGTTAGGGGACCAGAGTTTGGTTTTTTGTGGAATGTCAATTTCAAGATTTTGGCTTAATTTGGTTCATGAGGTGGGATGGTTTGGATTTTTGGAAACTCATGAGGCTTTTTTTTTTTTTTTGAATGGTTCAATCAACTCAAAAGAGGCATGGAACCATTTTGTATGCTCTTGGTAAAGGAGCTTTTGATAGGAAACCCCTTTTAGTGCCTAGGTGATTAAACCTGACTCATGTAGGCTAACCCATGAGATCTAAGCTTTAGAAGATGACTTAGATCTCATATGATGTCATCTTGTAAAGAATATTTAAAAATATCTCTTGTGGGTAGAGAATATCTAAAAATATCCTTACTTGGAGAGAATCTCTCATGTTTCCTTGATTTTGGGAGAGATTTTCTCAAAGTATCTTTCCTTGGGAGAGAATATTTCTCATTCCCTTTCTTTTTGGAGAGAATTTCTCAAAGAATTTTCTCTTTAGGAGAGAATATCTCAAATCTCCTTTCTTTTGGGAAAGTTGCTAATTGTTAGCACTTACCCCCTTGGTTTTCTCCTTGTTTCCTCTTTTGGTTTGCTCTCTTCTATAAAAGCAAAGGAGGTTGGATCTCTTGTCCTTATTGCTTTCTTTTTGCAAAAGTCTTTAAGAGTGCTCCAAGATCAAGAACTTCTCATCTTCTTCAAGAATCTTCAAGTTCTTTCTTTTTCTCCATCCATGGCTTCAAGTAAGTTTTCTTTCTTCACAAGAAACTCCATGTAGAAGTAAAAAAATTTCTTTCTTTTCTTTTTTTTCTTCTTTTCTCTTTCCTTTTCTTTTCCACTTTTTTTCACTTTTTTTTTCTTTCTTACACGTGCTGTTTTTTTTTCTTTTTTTTTCTCTGGCTGTACAGACAAGTCCATACGGGCCTGGCCATACAGCCACGTGGCAGTGGGCCACGACCTGTCAGCCAATTTATTTTTTAAGATATTTCTTTCTTTTCTCTCTTCTTCCTTTTTTTTTTTTTTTTTTTTTTTGCTTTCCCTCTTTTGCTCACCATGATAATAAGGTTTATGCAATCCAAGATGTTCATATATTTTTTTTTTTATGTATCAAGATAGAAGGCTAGACTCCCTAGGTCAAGTCAACATGAATTTTGACTTGGACAAAATTTGATTGGTTTTGACCAAGTTTGGTTGGAATTGGTCAAATTTAGGTTAAAGTTTTCCTAGCATCTAATGCATGATGATTTTCTTTGATGCATGATTTTTAGTAAATTAATTGGGAAGCATTATGATGCATGCCTAGAAATCTTTTGCAAGTTTTGAGATTTGGAGCTCACGGCAATGTTGAGCCGTTTCTTAATCTTGCGTGATTTTGAGGAGCTTTGCAAGATTTGGAGTTTGGAGCTCGCAGCAATGTTGAGCCCTTCTTCAAACTTGTAGAGATTTGATAAGACTGGTTTAATCTCGCAGCAATGTTTGAGTTCAAACCTTCTTTGAGAATGTTTCATTGACTATGAGCTTGCAGTGGTGTTGAGCTTATCTTAAAGCTTCCTATCTTTTTTTTTGGGTGTTTCCCTTTTCCTAGGAATTGCCCCGGAACCATGCCAAAATTTTGCTAGAATTTTTTAACAAAATTCTGTCATTTTGGTGATGATTGATCTTTTCTTTTCCATCCTTTGCAGGGAGTTCCTCCAGAATGAACAAGGGCAAATAACCTGTTACTGATGCACCTCGCCGGTCTACTAGGTCTCCTAATGTGGTTGTACAGCAAGCCTGGGAGAAGGTCCAGTTTGTGGAGAGAAACTTGGAAGAGTGCGACTCCCTCAACCGTGATGAGATGAGACAGCGATTAAACGCTCTCAAGGATGAGGAGTTTTATAAGATTATGGTAAGCAATCGTCCTTGGGTCATGGACGATTAGAGCATTGTGCCCAAGCCTACCTTCTTCTTTGGTGACGCAGTCCCTGACGACTTGACATACCAAAGGAGATGTTTTTAGTTCTCTTACACGGCAGATGGTAAGGAGAGAACTATTTCTACCTGGTCGACCTTTGATCTCACTATCTTGATCATGAGCCTTTCTCCTACATGCCCTAAGAGGGAAGATCCTCCGAGCTGGGTGAAGAGGACTAATGTGATCAAGACCGGGGTTTTTGTTGGCGGCCCTTCCGGTTATGCAGAGAAGTCGCATGTCCACATGGACATGTTGATGCCAGCCAGTGGCTACCAAGGTTCTGACCATCCATCGGTTGATTTGAGACCAGTGGGCCTTGGCATTTTCCAGGGTGACGACAGCAATTGGGTGAAGCCTTTTTCACTTCGTTGCTATTTCAGCGCTGACCCAAGCTGGGAGTCATGGACTAATCACATCCTGCAAGTTGGCGAGGCCATTCTGAAGGAGGTCGAGATCTTTGATGTGGTTCGCGCTTTTCGGCAAACCGTGATTCTCTCCGATGAAGCCTTCATGCCCATGTTGGAGTCATTCCTTCCACAAACCAACACCTTCATTGTCACGAATGGTGAGATTGGTTTTACTTTGAAGGAATTGAGCGCCATCACTGGGCTACCTGTCATCGGCAAACTTTATAAGGAGTTCATGCCTATTGACAACATCCTTGAGGAGCAATCTGAGGAGTTCAGGCTTTTATACTTTCAGCTCGTCGCCTTCTACGATTTTTTGAAGGAGAAGGAGGGCTCGAAAGTCTGGTCTAACAGTTGGAGGAGTTTTGGCTCTTTGTTCCCCAACTTCTTTGATAGTAGAGAGTCTTCTGATAGCACGACCTGGGAAGCCAGAGCTAAGACTCCAGGTTTGAAGAAGACTTCTGTCACGCGAGGGTTGATGGAGGGTCAAACGTTGTCGGTTTGACTTGAAATTGGGCATGGTGCTTTTTGGAGGTATTTTGAGACCATCCGTAGGCTCTGATCGAAGTTTTGATGTCTTCGACGCCGTCGCCGCCAAAAGCGCCTGTTTGGCTGCCGAAGGAGTGAAGTTAGGCCAAATGATGTCGGAATGGCCTGAAACTTGATGTAGAGCCTCCTAGTGGCATCTTGGGGCAAGTTGTGTGCTCTGTTTTGTGTGTCAGGGTCTCTGGCTTCACCGCCGCCTGGAGCGTCTGCTCAGCTGTTGGAGGAGTGAAGTTGGGTCAAATGATGTTGGAATGGCCCGAAACTTCATGTGTACCCCTCTTTTGGCTGTCTTGAAGGATCTTGCAGTTTTTGTTTGATTCTGACAAGATCTGATGCTTGAAGTAGCATTGCATGCTTGTAGTAGGATGCGACTTCATGTTGCTTCTTGATATTGAGGAGGCAAGGTGACTTTTTTTTGTGTCAACAGCTATGGACTTTGTATCTGGTTTACGAACGACCACAAGACAACATGAAATTGTATGGGTGATTGTGGATCGTCTTACGAAGTTTGCGCATTTTCTTCCATTCAGAAAGGATATGGGATTCAATGAAATGTCTAAGTTGTTTGTGCGGGAAGTGACTAAATTACATGGAACACCAGTTTCGATTATGTCAGATCGAGACAGTCGGTTTGTTTCCACATTTTGGCAGTCATTCCAGAATTCAATAGGTATTAGACTTCGATTTAGTACTGCATATCATCCACAAACAGATAGACAATATGAACGGACAATTCAGACATTGGAGGATTTGCTTCGTACCAGTGTTATGGACTTTGGAAGTGATTGGGATGAACATCTCGCGTTGTGTGAATTTGCATACAACAATAGTTATCACTTCAGCATTGAAATGGCACCATTTGAAGCATTGTATGCTCGCAGATGTAGGACTCCAGTTAGCTGGGAAAAAGTTGGAACAAGAAGTTTCCACGGTCCTACTATTATTGCAAAAACAGCTGAAAGAGTACAAAAGGTACAAGACAGATTGAGAGTAGCCCGATCAAGGCAGAAAAGTTATACTGATAATTGTCGGCGTGATTTGGAATTTGCCATTGATGATTGGGTAATTTTGAAGACTTCTCCAATGAAAGGTACAATCCGATTTGGGCAAAAAAGAAAGTTATCACCAAGATATATCGGACCTTTCAAGATAAAGAGCAGAATTGGAGATGTGGCTTATCGTCTAGAACTTCCATCGCAACTCTTCGGTATCCATAATGTGTTTCATGTATCATGCTTCAAAAGTATGTGGCAGATCCTACTCATATCATCAATTATGATGAGATTCAAGTTCAACCGAACACTACATATGTTGAGAAGCCAATTCAAATTATTGATACTAAGGAGCAAGTCCTACGTACAAGGACAATCAAATGGGTTAAAGTCTTTTGGGCACATCATGAACCCAATGAAGCCACATGGGAATTGGAAAAACAAATGGCTCGAAAGTATCTAGAGCTAGTCGTTCAAGTAATTTATTTGTTTGTATTTGTTTTTATTTATGTTACATTCGGAGGACCGAATGATTCTAAAAGTCCAGGAGAATGTTACATTTCATTCCGAGTAGATTAACTCTAGTTAATTGAGATTAACATGAATTAAGTATGATTAATCAATTTAATGATGATTAACGACTAATGTGGCTTAGATTAGTCACAAATAAAGGAATTAAGCATAATGAACAAGTTTGGAAGTGTTTAGCTTAGTAGAGTTGAATTTAGATCCGAATTAGTGGAGTTAAGGACTTTGGTGTAAGTATGGATTTATGCATATTTCGTCGGATATGATGAAGATTTATACCAACATTTGTATCTTGATGAGTACAACGATTTTTATAACATACGCGTTTTCATTTGACTTCAAATGAATTAAATAAGTCTTGATTTGACTTAAATTTAAAGTGTGTAAAATATATGGGGGCTGAATGTAAAAGTTCTATTTAAAAAGAGTTGAGATGAGCTCAAAACCCATTTTCAGATGGTGGATTATTCTGAAGCAGCTGAGATAGCTTAGGTTTTCTTCCTCCTTCTTTCTTTGCATTTCTTTTTTCTCTATGAGTTTGGAAGAGAGCTGTACAAGTGGATTAAGAGAGGGAAATTGATGTCTTCACCTCCCCCATCATCTTCTCCATCAACTCTTTCAATTTGTTTGGTGTTAAAGTAAGAGAAACTTCAGTTCTTCTTCATTACAAACTATAAGGTGAGTAAGTTTGAAGATTTCAGGTGTGATTAGGTTCTTTAGACTTATTTTAATCTCAAACAACTTGTTGAAATTCGTTTTGAATTGTTACAAGGTGCTAGGTTTCAATTGGGTGGTTTTGTACCAAATCAAGCTTAACAAGAAAAGGGTTTTTTGTACAAAACTTCAAGTAAAGGCAAGTATAATCAGTTATTAATGATTGAATGTTAATTGATGTAGTTTCCATTTGATTTATGAAAGTTAGATTCATAAACCATATTGTATATTGATGTGGAGTTGATTTAAATGAATGGAGTGATTGTATGGTGATTAAATGATGGATTAGAAGTGGTATTTTTTAAGAGAAATGGAATTGGAATAGGGAACAGGAGGTTCCATGAATTATTTGCAGGTTCTGTAATGAAAGAGAGAATGGTACAGAATTCCGAAATAGAATTCTGAAGCGTTCGCTCAAGCGAACATAGAGTCCACTCGAGCGAACCGTCTTCTATGTGTATCCGCTCGAGCCAACCTGATACCGCCCGATTACTGTCTGTCATTGCTTGAGAGAGCAATATTGGTCGCTTGAACGATCAACTTTCTATGAGGTATCCGCACGAGCGTACCTAGATCCGCTCAAGCGAACCTGAAGCAAATGTTTTGGGTTGTTTCTCGATTAATATTCGATTTTCCATATTTAGTGAATATAGTCAGTAACTAAATTATATTTAGTTAATCAATGATGAAATTTGTTTGACCAAATGGTTAATCAAATATGATTTTAAGGATACTTTGGTTTTTCCAGGAATTATATTTCTAAGTTTGAGACTAAAGTGAATTGTGGATTAACCTAAGTTGATAGAACTTTGGGTTTAATTCCTGTATTGTAAGAGATGAGCCTATTGATTAAATCAAGGCTGTCAGCATTGTCTTTCATCCATGGGTGTTAGTCAAGGAGACTTTAATGTACAAAATACACATAAATTGTGATGTCCATCAGGAATAACACGTACATTAAATAACTAAAGATTATACCTAATTGATTAGTATTACTTGATTGAAATTGATTATTGAATTGTATCCATTAATTTGTCATTAAATAGAATTAAATGTTAACTATGTTGTTCTTGAGTCTAGCACTACATAGTGATTTCAGTAATCTCATTAGAGTTGTTACTGCTGCAGTAGATTATTTGGGAGTGTTCCGGAGCTCCGTGGTGATGTCAGCTGTCCCTGGCCCAGGCACTGATAAATCTCACAATATATGAATCCTTCCGTATGGAAGATGTGAATCCTTCCTTTTTAGGAAGATGTAATTTGAAATGAAATCCTATTGTAGATTGCCAAATATTGAAGACTCTTTTGATTTGGAATTAAATAGTAATTGTATTAGTCTAACATTGGATTAGACAGAATAAATGTGTAATTAGCACGTTTAATTATATAATTGTTTATACATTGCTGAATTGTCAAATTCATAGTGTTATTGATGGCAATATGGAACAGCTGCCCATGCCGGTCCTTCTAAGGCCACAACGCCAGCGGAGACTGTAAGACCCCGACCCGAGTGAACCCGATTAGTACTAATTAAGTTGCGTGTTAGTGCTAAGCTTGATTAGTGATTTTGGCTAAGTTGGGCTTGGATTAGCCTTTGAGATAGTTTTGGAGTAGTTTTGGACTACTTTGAATGCTTTGGTAACTAGTAGGGCCCTTTGGGGGTTCCTTTTCATGACTTTGCATGTGCTCGAGGATTTATTGGAGATTTTTGTATTCATGGTTTTAATCTCGTTTTATTGGTATTGTTATTCCATACAACTTTCATGTGATCCCGTGTTCGTTTGAGATCCCGAAACCCGATTTCATAGCCTTGAGGGCAAAACAGTCATTGCACATAAAATCTGTACCCAAAACTTGATATTCCCGAAACACGCGAAACATACACTTTTTGAAAACTAGATATTTCGACGATCATTTCTTCCTTCTTCGTCGAATTCATCCGAGATCCCGAATGAGATGATTTCAGCCATCCAAGTCCCTTTAGTAGTGGGACCCAATTCATTGTTAACAAAAGGGAAACCATTATCCCATTCATTTCATTCTTCTTGTTCCAACACCACTTTTGAACCTAGGGTTTTCTCTTGCTTTTCTCTTCTTCTTCTTGCTTCCCCATCTCTAATCCACACCAATCTTGCACAACTTGAGAAATGGAACTCATCACCCTCTTCCACATCTAGCAAGCTTCATTTTGATACCTTGTGTAGAGGAATCCATCAACCTTGAGACTCCCTTTGAGATAGCCCTTTTTCATTTGAAGGTCATCCAAGTAAGTAACCCTCCCCATCTCCTAGATTAGTATTCCTTTAGCTCTTGATAAGCTCCATTTGCATTATTGGAAGTTATATCCATTTCATTCTTTGTGTAACCCATTTTAGGGTTTGTTTTGGGGATTTTTTATTGTAGCTTGGAGGTGAACTTGAGAAGTGATTAGAGGCTTGATTTTTGGCTAGCTTGGACATAAGACAAGTGAATGATTGGGTGTTTTAAGTTTAAATGGTTTGGTGAAGTATTTATGGATTTCCATGCTTTCATTAATGTGTTTATTGTTGAAATAAATGTTCTTGATGGAGTATTAAAGGATGCATTTATGGTCTTAGAGAAGTGTTGGTTCATAGCAATTAATGTTTTCATGTTTTGTCTTGAATATGTTTAATGTGTGAAATGGTTTCCTCCCCTCTTTGCTTGTATGGAATGTGATATGGATGGAGGAGAATGGGATGGTTATGGTTGGAAATTTGAGGTCATTCGAATGGAGATTTGTACTCCTTATTTGATGTATGAAAGTGGTTAAGAAGGGTTGTGAAAAGGAAGAGTTAATGTGGAGCTGGACTAGTCCGAAGTCAGGTTCTGGACAGTTCGCTCGAGCGACCATGACACTTCGCTCGAGCGACCTGTCCAGGAAAGGGTTCGGAGCATTCCAGTAGCTTGGTCGCTCGAGCGGACCCCTGGTCGCTCGAGCGGACATCTCAGAACTCATTCTAGAGAGTTGTTCGTTCGAACGCATTTAAATATTCGCTCGACCCAATGAGTTCATTCGAGCGACCTCCACTTCGCTCAAGCGAACCCACCCAGACCACCATTCCAGCGAGCGACTCGCTAGAGCGAACCCTCCAGTCCACTCGAGCGATGCGGTTCGTCTGGCATAGGCTATGTATGGGACAATGTTCAACTGTTTCAATAGTTGGGTCTATTCTCTGGGAACCCCTCTATGTCAAGGAGATTTATTAAGCATTGTGTGAGGCCATTTGAGGAAGAAACCATGTCACAAAGATTTCATTCGAAGTTTTGAAACTTCAAGGTGAATAAGGAGCCCGGAATGTCTTCAAATTCGAAGAGTACCAAGTCTTTATTATAATCGACATACGGGACCCCTATTCACTTAAATAGATCTTGAAACCAGTATTTTACCCGAGATTGTTATAGTTCAGTGTTTCACTTCATTCCAAGATTATATTATATGATTGGTTTTCCCGAAAGCATGATAGTTACACTAGTAACCGTTATTGGTCCCGAAATGTATTGCCCGACATGAAATGATAGCGTGCCCTTGAGCACCCCCGTTTTGCTCGTTATTTATTGTACTTGATTTACTTGCATATGTCTCGATTTGCTATTTGACCTATGAGTCGGCATCACTAAGCTTGGATAACCTTATCGGTTTGATCCACCGACTTGGAGATCCCTCTCCCGTCCCGCCGGCTGCAGTTTGGATCCCGATGCCCGGTCTATTACCGTGGCCCCGTCCCGATACCCGGTTCGCTACCGTGGTCCCGTCCCGTATATTTATATTGTATATATGATTTGCGTTGAGTCTCCTCACCTTGTGTGACTGAGATCAACGTCCCGTTATACTGTTGTCACTTTAGCGACAGATGACTTAGCTTTATGTGATTGCCATCTTGTTAGTTCCCGATCCCTTGGTTACCTTATATGTTTTATCTTATTTGCCCGTATTCTAACAAATGATTCATCTACTTTATGAGAGTTCTTGTATAATCAGATTTCTATGCTTTTCAAGGTATTTCCTTTATTATTACATGTTGTTGTATCTTTTCATTCTCTTGCCAGACCGTCGTGTCTGACCCATTTGCTTTGGTACTCAGGTCCCGTTGCCGGTTTGTTAGATCCCGACCCAGACCAAGTCGATTAGTGTGCGATTAGTATGTGTTTAGTACTAAGTGGGTTTAGTCTTCGTTGGGTTAGAAGTAATTAGTTTAGTCTTGGACATAGCTTTGGGCATTTTGAGAACGTTTAGTATTAGTCAGACACACTCAAGAAGGCCTGAGTGCACGTGTAAGCTTGGGAAGATCGTGTCGGTTTCCGTGTGATTGTGATTTTGATTTCATTCGAATGATTTTTCTAGAAGTTACAACTTTCGCTTTAAGGCCATTCATGTTTGAAGCCCAAAAACCCATGTTTTGGCCCAAAGAGGGTAAAATTGTCTTTTATGCACAAATCTAGACACAATTTTCGAGATCTCAAAACCATGTCAAAAATATACTTTTTGAAAACTAGATATTTCGACGATCGTTTTATCCTTCTTCGTCGAAGTCATCCGAGGCCCTCAAAATCGTGTTTTGGTCACTTCAAGGTTCAGCTAGTTGGGGCCCATTCTCATCACTTAACCCCATCTCCCTCTCTTTCCATTCACTTTACCAAATCTCTGCAACTCTCTTGACCTAGGGTTGAAAAACCCCTTTTCCCTTCCCACTTCCTCACCTTGCATGAGCTAGCTAGAAGACTCCAAAGAAGATTCCAAGGCTACCATTTTCTTCCCCTCGTCTCAAGCTTCCTATTGATATCTTCTTCTTGAAAGCTAAGGTTGAGAAAGCCCTCCATTTGTCTTCATTTCTCTTGTTTGACCTTCTCTAGGTAAGAGCTTCCACTCATATCTTTCATGGAGTTATTTTGGTTCCTCAAGATCATGTTTTTCATGTTTGCAAACCCTTTTGTTAAAATGGGTTCTTTGGTTCCATTTTGAGTAAGTTGTGTGGTTTTCTCTTGGGTTTTCTTGTAGTGTTGGCTTAGCTTTTGAGTGAAGTGCTTGGAGAGGATTGTTAGCATTTGGGCAAGGCAAGTAATCTCTATAGGACCATTGTGCATGTGTATTTTAAGCTACATTGTTGTTTTGGAAATTTTGCATATGAATATGTTTACAAGTTTCATGATCTTGTTTTCCTTGGATTGGAGGTTTGAAATTGGGAAAAATATGTGTTTTATCCCTTGGAGAGCATGTAGGCTCAGGGAGTGCAAGTGGAATGAGGAACAAGAAGAAGGGAAGAAAGAAATGTGAAAATCTGAACTGGGCTGCATTTTTCGTGCAGCTCGGTCAGCCGTCGGTCGGCTGGCGGCTAACCGAAATCCTCATTTCGGTTAACCGCGAGCTGACCGAGCTCGGCGGTTCCCTTTCCAGAAGCTGGCTTTTCGATAGTGGGTCTCGGTCAGCTGGTCGGTCAGCGAGCGGCTAGCCGCCATACCCCATCTCGGCTAACCGCTGGCCAACCGTGCATTGTCGGTTCCTTTTCCCGAGAGCTATATTTCAGACTGGGTTTCAGCGGTCAGCCCTACGATCAGCTTGCGGCTAACCGCCAAGTCTCAGTTCGGCTAACCGTAAGCTAACCGCAGTTAGTTCGGTTCCTTTTCCAGAGGGCTGTGTTGGACCTGGATTTCCAGCGGTCAGCTCGTCGGTCAGCTGGCGGCTAGCCGCTAGACCCTAGTTCGGCTAGCCGACACTTGACCGCGAGGTGACCGAATTTGGCAAATTTCCTGTTTTGAAGAGCCTTTGCAAGAATGAAAAACTAGAACATGTTTAGGGGCCTTTAGCCTGATATTATGCACTCGAAACCCGATATGTCCTTGAACTTCTGGGGCACCAATTCCGTTTTAATTCCAACATCTGGGCTTCGGCTGCACAACGATCAACCAAAGGTCCTTGCATGAGCTTGATAGGCTTTGTATTCGTACTTTGGTTTTCGATATGATGAATATCATCGTGTACTCGTTTTGAAGTTTAAGTATAAGCTCGTTTTGAAGATGTGTTTCAAGAAAAAGGGGATCACTTCCTAAACGTGTTATGCATATTAAATATGCCCTTGCTAGTCGTGTTCATCGTGTTTGATAAGTGATTTCCCCCTTTTTTTATCTCGACAAGTTTTGGTAATATCTCGCGTGTTTTGTGCATTCATGAATCAAGTAAACACCACTGAGCTTAGACTGCCCTTTCAGTTTGATCCACTGTCTGGGGGTCTTTAAACATGTGGACTGTCTGCAGACTGGTCGTGTATTTATTACACATCGTGCGTGTCCGGTTCCGCGGCCGGAATTCCCGTCTTTGTGGGAAATCGTGTCGTGCTTATATTATGTATATCGTGCTTGTCATGCGTGCTTGCTCTTTTCATTATATAAATGATAGAGAAATGATGGGCTCCTTGTGGATTGTAACTGTTCATGATATATTATGTACTCATGCTAGTTTGTTTTAGTATCTCAGCTCAGTTATCTATTTCTACAAATGTACCCCAGTCATTATAGTGTTTTAAATCAAGGATTTGCTTATATGTTTTCTTAAACATTATTGTTCATGCTTGATCCTAAATTAATTACCTGCCAAACCGTTGTGTTTGACCCTTATTTGTTGGTGCCCAGGTGCAGGAGACGTTACCTTTGATGAGGAACGTCAGGAGGAGGCTTGTGAGCCAACCCCTGTGAGAGAGTGGCAGCCCGACGATGTCATCTAGACGTCGGGCGGGTTCTTGAGTCTCGTCATCTTTTTGTGGGGGTTTCTTTTGGATTATTTTGAGGAGTGTATTGGCCCCTGTTGGCCTCTTATGGAATTGTAACAAAACTTAACTTACTTTTGAATTAGTCTCATAACTTGAATATTAATGGGAATGCCATGTTAGCTTCTTTCTTTGATACTATGCATTGTGATTATTTTGTCAAAGCACTTAAAGACTTATTGGTGCTTATCTTGATGTGTTTTGCTACACGCTTCCGCATATTTGATCGTGTGAATCAGATTCCGCGTGTCTTTGGGAATCCTCACCGCGGGAACCTGTGGGAAAGTATATCTCCAAAAATTAAATGTACACAAAACAACGTCGCGGGCCCGGGGATCCGTTCCGGGGTCGCAACACGGTTTCCTTGAGGACGAGCCGGAGGAGGCGGTAGGTGAGCCGCAACCCCTAATCGAGTGGCGTGCTGACGATGTCATGTAGACATCGGGTTGCTACGAGAGGCGTACATTTTGAGGAGAACTATTTAACCATTCATTGGGTTATTGTTTTGTCTATATTGGCCTTTGTTGGCCTCTAATTTTGAGAAATGTAATTAAATGTTAATTGTACAAACTTTATTTTACTTTGGGTAACATGCTATAGAACGTTGCTCATTCTGATACAGTTGTTGATACTTGATGTTAATGCTTTCATGACTAGTGTTAGTCTGACTATTTGATTTGCTACATGCTTCCGCACTTATAAGAAATATTCATTATGGTTGTGATATCCTCACCACGGACACCTGTGGGAAATTAAATGAATAAAATGTATGTTGTTATCATTTAAACAGATGTAATGTGGATCATCACTAATGCCCCGACTCCGGATCGGTTCCTTTGTGGGGGCCCGGTCCGGGGTCGCGACAGAGACGATCGATCCGGTTCCTCCAGGAGGACTAGTTGAGTGGAAATGAGATGATAACATTTAATATGAATTTTTGGAGAACAAAGTCACTAAATGGAAACTTTGAGGAAATAGTTGGAACGTTTCACACTTTGGATCCTTGCATTGTATTTAAATATGCAAGTGATTAGTTTCATACATGGTGTAAACAAGTTTTGTTTATACATGAACAATGTATATTCGTTTATATTCTGCATATTATGTAATTGTTATCCCTTGTGAATTTTATGTGATTGAAGTTCACGGGAGTAAGTATGCGACGCGACTCGGGGTTTACTCGAATTAATTCTAATCATGGGCTCGGGTCGTGTCATACTTATTGTATGGTATTAGAGCAAGTGAAAGAGTTAAGAAATTTTAAAATCCTTAGAAAATGTAAGGACACGGTGAGGAAACGTCAAATTACGAATCAAATCCTAATTTTGGACTTGTGATTTAATCGCTTTCACTAAATGTGATTTACTTTCACTATATGTGATCTACATGTGATGGAAGTATAAAGATATCTATCTTATCTTCCTATGTTATTTTCAAAATGGCATCTGGCTCAGGAAGCGGAGGTAACGGGAATGATAATCCTGATTATGTGGTTAGTGGGAATGAAGGTCCTATACCCACACTTCCTACTCCAAATAGTGATGCTAAATTTACTGCTATTTTAGAGCAGATGACTAAAAGCCATGAGGCGCAATTGAAGATGCAAGCTCAAATCAATGCCATGCTACAAGTACAGGCTTAGATGCAAACTCAGATGCACGCTCAGTTGCAAGTTCCTCAAGTGACAAACACTCTTCAACTTTGCCATAGCCAGATCCATTGATGGTCCTAGTCAAACCCACTACCAAGCTCACTCTAGTTGGGGTGGTTCTAAGGATGAAAATGGCTTGGGCTAGGACTAGGCCATTGAGCTGAACTTGGAGCAGGACCCAAATGAAATGGGTACTTATATAAACCACTCTATAACCTGTATAAATATATAACTAGAAGAAAATCCCATGAAAAACATAGGACAACTCTCATGCATACTAAAAAATAGCAATACCTTATAGTGAGGTCCATTCATGCTCAATCCAAACCCTCCCCAACATCCATAATTGAATCACACAACAAAAGAGCACTTATGAAAATCATTAAACCTTGAGTCCCTAGAGAATGGCTCCTTGCCCGAGTGGTAAGGAGTGGTGGTTCTCATCTGGCTGCTCAAGGCTCGAATCTTGGGTATGCCACCTTTTCCTGCATGTGTGGGCTTCCCTTCTTACTTGTGTGGGCTTTCTTTCCAAGTGTATGGGCTCCTTTCCTACTTGAGTGGGTTGTGTTCCCGCGTATATGTGGGCTCTTACTTGGGTCCCAGCCCCCTTGGTTGGGTTACCGAAAAAACAAAACCTTGAGTCCCTAAGTAAGAGCCATCACGATTACATTAAAAGAAAAAAAAAATTCTGCAAAAGACAATGTGCACAAAATCACTCTTCAACTTCAATGTAGGGTGATGGTTTGTTCCCCACGTCTTGTGTTTGAGTCCTACCCAAGACTTACCAGCGCATGTGTGTTGTAGGGTCATGTACGTGCATGGGAGAATAGTCTTGTTGGGCAGAAATACCATGGGAATATCCATATAATAAAAAAAAGTTCAACATCAGGGGCCTACTCAATTTCATCATGTCTTGTGTTTGAGTCCTACCCAAGACTTACCAGTGCATGTGTGTTGTAGGGTCATGTATGTGCATGGGAGAATAGTCTTGTTGGGTAGAAATACCATGGGAATATCCATATAATAAAAAAAAGTTCAACATCAGGGGCCTACTCAATTTCATCACCAAAGTGAGTTTCATGCACAATTTCGACATGGGGAGATGTCGGATGTGTTTGGCATCATGCCATTTAGATGTTTCCATGTTTCAATGAGATGGGACCGTGAAAATATGTTTGGTAGGTGTAAATCACTGTTCATAATTTTGATCTCAATGGAAGGAATTTCAAATACTTAACCACTAGCATAGGAAAGTTGGAAAGAATTAATAAACAACTTGCTGGCATAACTGTTTTTTACTTATCTCCTACCATTTAAAGAAGCTCATTTGAGAGGACTCCAAATCTTATCGCTCATCCTAGAGGTAGGCTCCATGTTCACAATTTCAAAGAAGGTGCCCCCACTTTCTAAAGGTGGGTCACATGGTCATAATCACAAAAGGTGAGCATACTATGACCTATAAAGGTGGGACCACATTGTAAATTTTATGAATGTGGGCCTCATGTTTTAATTTTTAAAAGTGAGCACCACGTTATAATTTCTAAAGGTGAGTCCCATGTTTACAATCACAGAAAAGGTGACCCTACTTTGTAATTCCTAAAGGTGTGTCACACAGTCACAATCACAAAATGTGGACTCATATTGTACATGCTATGAATGTGGGCCCCATTTTCTAATTTCTAAAGGTAGGCGCCATATTGTAATTTATAAGGTGGGTCCCATATCACAAAAAAGTTGGCCCCGCATTATAATTCCAATAAAGATGGCCCACATCGTAAATCCTATGAATGTGGGCCCTATGTTCTAGTTTTAAAGGTGGGCACCACATAATTCTAAATGTGGGTATATGGTCTCAATCATGAAAGGTGGGCTCCCATTGTAAATCAAGTGAATGCAGGCCACATGCTCTAATTTATAAAGATGAGTACCACATTGTAATTTCTAAAGAATCGTAGGTACCATGCATGACAATAACAAAGTGCCGCAAACAATAAAAGGTGGTTGTGGGTCCCACCTTGTAAATCTTAAGTTCTTTTAATTTTGTTTCTAAAAACAAATTTTTTATAATATTACTAAACAAGTTCCATACAACATATCCTCAACAAAATAATCTAATATATTGTTCCCAAACTAGTTCTTCACAGCATAGCATCAACACAATACGATCTCAACACAACCTAATTTGAGCACATGATTGGGAACTGCACTAGAACAATGCCAAACAATGCCAAACAATCTCTAATCTACATCAAACAATTCCTATTCTATCCTCCCTAAAGCATTTGGGTACATACAGGTCCTGTGAGTATAAATAAAAGTGCATGGACTTGAGCATGGATTCAAATTTAACTCAGGCTAATAAAGTGGACCTGAGCTAAACCGAACACGAGTCAGAATCAGAACAAAAACTGAACCCGAACCCAAAATTTTCAACTTGGGTCCTTCAGGTATGTAGAGAGACACATTCCAGTTCCAATGCTATGTAGGTTGCGGCGGTTCACCGATCCAACCCAACCCATAGTCCATCCCTCTGAGATTAGGGTTAATCGTGGGTCAGGTTATAGCATATCCAGGCCTAGCCCAACAATAAAAACATAGGTCCCTGTATTAGGCTCAAGCCCAACACAAGCTATAAGTGTCACCCTCGAGCTTTCCCCTTTAGTCAATCGAGCTGGGCCGAGCCTGGCTTTTTATCACATATTCGGGCTGCCCAACAGTTTTTTAGACAAATAATCACTAAATTACCTTATCTTTGCCAGGCTGCCCACACTTTGATCTTTCTCTTACTTAAACCTGAGCCCAACCCAAATATTAAATGGGCCCATTTATACATCATAGCTCTTCCCAAAGTGGGTCGGCTCCAGATCAGGCTGGGGTACGGATGCGAATGGGTCCCTGATTCTCTGATTACCCTGAGGTTCCGACATATTAAAATCAGGTTTGGGTCCTTATATAGGCCTACATAGTAAATGGGTCCGGGTCCGGATCCTTTTTTGGACCAGTGACTTAAATAGGTCCAATTCCGGTACTACCTTCGTTCGGACCTATTGACCCGGGAACAGACATATTACTTCAATTTTCGAGAATCTCTCTTAAAAAATAAATTATTTTTCATATCATTCTGTACCTAGACTTGGACCCGGACCGAGACCCACCCTATATATGGTTCTAGGTCTGGTTCCGCATTCTCCTTAAACGGTTCCAGGTCGGGCCACTCTGAACTTGAACCGGAACCGACCCGATTATATCTCAGGTAACCCGCACTCCTATATGAATGAAGAGTCCTGCTACACGGCCCGAGGGCCGTGCCCGGAATGGCCCCCCCCCGCCAAGCCGGGCCGTTTAGACTTTCACATGAATGGACAGTGGGTCTTTATCAATTATGATAAGTCCTAAAAAGCCAGCTATTGGAAATGCTTTTGACCCCACCACACATACCAGGCATTCATGGCGTTGGTGTTTGCAGTTCAGACTTCAGACCTGGAATTGTTACTCTGTCTCTCCTCTTCTCCTTCCCCTTCTCAAAACCTACCCTTCCCTTTCGCTATATCCCACTCAGATACCGTACAATGAAGATATAGAGGAAAACCCCCCTTGTCTTTTCCCAACCATTTCTCATTTTTAAACAGTCTCCTTGTCATTATCCTCTGGTTTGTGTGGACAGAAGACGACATGAGAGAGAGACTATCTCTCAATCTCCTGCTCTTCTATCACCTCATCTTCTTTTTCTGTGAGTATCTCCTTTTTGGGTTTTTCTGTTCTTCTCCTTTTCATGTTTTCTTTAGATTCTGCTGCTGTTTGCCTCACTTGGGTTGTCGTAAAAATGTGAAATTTCAACTGGGTTGTGTCTTTCTTGGAAAATTTGGGTTTTTTTGGAAGTGGGTTTTGGATATTGATGGGTTTCATGCCCTTAAATTGCCCAATTTGATCTGATTTGTAGTTCAGTTGATGATTTTTTCTTCTGATGAAGAAAGTGCATTTTCTCTGAATGTGTAATCACAGCTTCCATTTTCTAGTTCAGGTTGATGGTATCTATGACTGTTTGACATTGTATTGAGATTCTGGCTATGGCAGTACAAATAGAAGAATAATAATGCAAGATTTATACATATGACTTCTTTAATTTCTTGTTTGTTAGTTTGGACTGATTAAGTCACTTCTTCAATGTTTTGAGTTCATTTGGATCTACCCAAAATTTCAATTGAAATGTTTCGGTGGAAGAGATGGTTTTCTACATTCTACCTTGCACATATTTCCATTCTTGCTCAAAAACCAATATTGCTGAATGATTTGAGGTGGCGAAGCAGAGATCAGGATCCTATCTAATGGGACTTCTGCTTCTTGCATGTAACCATAGGAATAGTAGTATGGATGACCATCCATTACACCGAAGCAGTCATCAAACTGCTTGCGGCAAGGATTTCAGACAAGTGCATCCTCAAGAAGTGTTGGTTCCATTTAGTAAAACCCATGTCTTTTCTTTTTTAATTGGCTGGGGAATTTATTGGAAATGAAGAAATAGTGGGATATTAGTTTGTAACTTACAATGCATGTTGACTGTTACATTCAGACTTAAAAGTTTGCAAGGCTGTGAGCTTTACTTTGGATTTGAAGTCTGAATTTTTTTTTTTTTAAATACATAACAAGGTATGAAGTTTCGGTGAGATGTCATGCAGGATGCAAAATATTTTGAAAATGAAGCAATGCAGATCAAATTAAAAGGGAAAATAGCAAGAATCTGTTATGAAAAGATGATCAGGATTTAAGAGTATTGCAGTCTTTAAGAAAAACAAGAAAGGCCCTTGGAAATTCATATTAATAAAAGGTCATTTGTAAAACTTGATCTTACTTGAGAATGTAGAGTTTTGTTCTCTCAGTGCACTTTCTTAACCAAACGTGAATGCCATTAAGCTTTTCTAACTCTTAAATATTGCTCAATCAATCTCAAATCAACTTGATTCCCTTCTGAGCAAGTCCTTGCTTCGTAGAAACCCAAAAAAATGATACCTACGTTGTCCCTACTTTTGATGTGTCCAAGTTTTACCCCTTTTAACATCTCTTCTACTTCTCTTAACAGATGCTAAACTAATTTCCTTGCTTGTAGAGAAATTCATTATTGTCAATTGGTCTTATGTGAATTTCGTTGATACATGTGTTCCTTTTGCGTCTGTTCTTCATTCATCCATTTACTTTTGTTAGAATTTTTATCTTTTTCTTTTCAAGAGGCAATTGGAATGATATTTTCTTTTCCACGTGATAGTAGTTCATGGATCACGAATGACTTTGATCTCCCATATTTCCTTCTTGGGCAGCCAACCTGGTTTCACCTTGTTTACTTTTGATAAATAAATATTCATATAAATAAATTGGATACTATTGAATATCATACTATTATGCGATTTCACTAAAAAGTTCAGGAAAATATACACCCAGTTCCATCTTTTTTTACTATCTTGGGTGGTTGGTGGTCCCACATTTTTTCCTACTCCTTATGGGATGCATTATGTGGGATGGGAATGTTCATGTGATCTCCTTGTAACTCAGCTTCTGAGGTCAATCTACATCTATTTTATCCTTGTCATCGCGTTCTTGAATAGCTTTCCACCCTTCTTCATCAATACTTCTAGAATGTTCTGCCAATGCTTTGTTAAGGCATATGTATATGGATATGGGTATTTTAGTCATTTATACTGATGTAAGTGTTTGAAGATGTAATTTCTACAGCCACTAGTGCCTTTTGACGAAATAGATAGTCCACAGTAGTAATTAGGTTGCATGATCACTTCCTTTTCCTTCTTTGATATGTCATGACCATTTTCTCTCTCTCCTTTTCTTTTCTTCTTCTGCTTCTCTCTTTCTTCCTTTATATTTCTTTCATGTTACAGGTTATCTACTGAATTATTCAGATTACACATTTAACACACCATACCTAAGGTCCCTGTCAGTCTGTTTCAGATGTAAGCTTGTTGTAAGGGACACCCTAATTATGGTGTTCTTTATGCTTTCCGAGGATTTTGAATATTTATTAAGTTGAGTTATGAGGGTCCTAGGATTTAGTTAGAGGGAAATCAATTTCCATTCATCTTGCACGTGCATATTACCTTTTATTTTCTCCAAAAGTTTGCTTGGAATTTTTATGAAATCTTGGAATCAAGACTTAAGTTTCTTGTCCATAGACAGAGTGTGGACCCCTTTTTGTGAAGCTGCAAAATCATCGACTTCTGTAAAGGCTTTGTATACAACAGATTTTTTTTTCAGATCTTGATTGAAGTAGAGCTGGCTTTTGTGACAACATTGCATGGATTTCCGTTGCAAAATAGATAAGTTGTGGAGAGAATGATAGTTGAGCTTCAAGCTAGATTGAATGATACCTGTTAATTGGGCTGCTAGTCGATAACACTAAAGTAGATTCAGACAAGTATGGCTGAAACTAGTTCCAGCCAAGTAGTACTGTGCTGTCAAATCTCCTACGGATTCAGACCAAGTACCTCACAGGATAACCAATCATTTCAGCTAATTAAACCCAATTTGATGAAACTAATTATTTATGGTCACAATCATCAAATTTAACGCTTGATGAAATTCAAAAGATGGGATACATCATATGGAAGACTCCTAAACCAAAGACAAAAGATGGTAATGTTGATGATTAGGAAGCTTAAGACAAACAGTAATGTCATGGCTCCTCCCAGCCATGGAACTAGCATATCTCACACACATGTTTTCTGTGATTTTGAAGGATTGTGGGGTGGTAGTTGCCATGGGCCCCCCAAAAGTTTCAAAACCCCCCCTTTTCTTTACAAGATTTTTATAAATTTCTACATATGCCCCCCCCGCCCCCCACGCCTCCCAAAAAAAAAAGCCCCTATATATTATAAAAACTACATTTTTTTTTATATGTGGCCCTCCCAAAATACGTTTCCCACATAGTGGCCCCCCCACACCCACCCACCACCACCACCACCACCACCACCAATGAAGAATTTCTGGGTCCGCCCCTGGTTGTTGCATCCTATGTGCAGAAGAAAGATTATGCTTGAATTTATTAGTTGCTATAAGAAATGACAGTTCCAATAGAGCTCTATTGGAATTATTATTCTTTTTCTTCGAGGTATGCATGATGAACCAAGTCATTGTCAACCTACCTAACATCTAATGAATCGAAGCAACAGGTGCAGCTACCTCACTTTTTTTTTGGTCTTCCTAAGGGCCTTACTGCCAAATATTAGTATATTAAGTCCATTCCTCTAACTTTAGTGACCCTACTATCTTTAGGAGCAATATTATCTTTTCCTATGGGAGGAATAAAGATGCATCAGCATAACTATGACTGTTGTGGATCCTCAACCAGAGAGATCCGCTTTTGCTTTAGTACCTTATAGAGGCAGTTCACAAGGAAATAAAGATAATGATCATCCATTGACATCTAAGAGAAAGACAAATTGGTGTGTTCCCACCGAGGAAAAACTATACAAACCTAAGGGATGTGCTGGGACTTGATTGGAACCAAAGGCACAAAGTTATATATATATATAAAGGGCAGCCTAGAGCGAAGTCATGTAATATTGTTTTAGTTTTTAATGGCTCTTTTTTTTTTTTTTGTATGACGAGGAACCCGCCGACCCCTTTTGCAGTTGATCATTGGTAAAACCTGTAGAAAACCAACATTAAGAAGTCCAGAAGCCCGTTAGGCCCATTAGGCCCATGTATATAATATCACACGAGTGATATCTAGAAGGACTTGTAGCCAAAATCTGTATAGATGTACCTTCTCTTAGAAAATATTGTAAGCTAATATAGTAGGTAAATGTTTTGTTTACTGTAATTCTCATCAATTGTAGCCTTGATTAAGGCTATTCATGTATATAAAAGTACAAGTTGATCCTCCATTGAGGCACGGCCATTTCTTCCAAAGAGTCTTTTATTCCTTCTTTCTATTTCTCAGCATCTGTAATATGGTATACATCTTTGATACACCTATGAATTGAACAACAAAATCAGTAAGGATGATGGCACTCCTTTGGATGATCCTTCCGTCTTTCGACGGATTGTTGGTAGTTTGCTCTAATTAACTATGACTAGACCGGATAATACTCATGCAGTTCATACTGTTAGCCAGTTTGTTAGCAATCCCCACAAGCCTCACCGTGTTGCTGCATTGCGGATACTCTTAACCATGGTACCTTCTACCCTTTTGGTGCTTCCTTGCACCTATTAGCTTTTGCGAACGCTAACTGGGCTGGCTTCCCAGATTCTCGGAGATCTACCACTGGATGGTATATGTTTCTTGGAGAATCTCTCATTTCCAGGAAGTACACGAAGCAAACCACTGTTTCAAAAACTTCTGCTGAAGCAGAATATTGGGCAATTTCATCCGCTAGTGCTGAAATTATCTGGTTACACCGTCTTCTTTGTGAATTGGGTGTCCTTGTTGGTACTTGTAGAAAATAACTTATCAATATAAGGCCTAGGCCCAACTCAACTAGGCCCATGTATAGTCTTGTATAATATCCCACGTGTGGGATTTGGTCAAATACTGTACAATAGGTTTTTCTCCTCTTGTTTCCTTGTATAGAAGACTAGGATTTATTCCTTACCGCCTATGATTAGGCACAATGAGAATATAAAATAGCATGGTCGATCCTCTCTTGGAATGATCAATTCTTCCAAAACTTCTTTGATCTCTTCTCCATCTCTCTCAGGTTATTCCAATAACCCTTATATGGTATCAGAGCATTTTTCATCTCTTGGATTTATTCTCTCTTTTGAAGAATAATATATCTGGGATCTGTTACAAAGCAAGCTTGTACCAGGCAGATCGTGCATCTACTGTAGATCACCTTTGATCTACAGTGGCCCACCTATGATCGATTAGATTGTCTTGACCACCACTACAGTCAGTGTCGACCACTCTTGGTAGGATTTTTGGAGATTTCTTGAGAGTTTTTCGACACTTGGAGGTTGGTGTTCTAAACTTTTAATCACTTTTGTGATTTTCAGTTTTTTTATGTATTGTTTTGATCACGACCGTCCAGAATTTTGGATCTAAAGTCATATTCAATCATACTTCACCAGCAGGAGGCTGGGTGTCGTTCGATATCGGGACTGAGTCTTGATCTTGATTCCAACCATTCTATGGGGCCCACGCAGTCCAACATAATCAAATTTCAAGGTCGCCTGGGGCCTTTTTTTTTCTGTTTGGAGTTTCTGAACTTCGACAGATCTGAGTTTTCATGAATTTTAGCTTCTAGACGTTGTGTATGCTTCATCTAATCTGAGTTTGCATGTAGATCTGCATCTTTTATGCTTGGTTTAGTTAAATATCACATATAAGAACTTCCTTTTATTGTTGATTGAATGTTCTCTACTATTGGATGTCTCTTGCTTATTTGAGGGCTGATTGATCAAGACGTGGGACTCTGTTCACTTCATTTGCTTGCTAATTTGACTTTTGCAATTCAATCACTGTCTTTGTTGATTTATTAGTCTGCTGCTTTTGGAGACAATGGAAAAATAGGACACTATTGCAATTAAATTCAATGGGAATAATTATATGTCTTGGTCCTTTCATTTAAAGAATTTTGTAGAAGGCCAAGGGTTATTTGGTTATCTTGATGGGTCAACAACCAAACCTCCTACTGCAAGTGCTACTGACTTTAAGGCCTTAGCCACTTGGTCCAAGGAAAATGCTGAAATGGTTACTTGGGTGCTTAACTCTATTAATCCCTCTCTTACCGTGGCTCTTCAAGCCTATACTGCAGCATCTGATATGTGGGCTCATCTCAAGAAGGTCTACCATCAAACTAATAAAGCCTGAAAGTTTCACTTGGATAGTGAAATTGCTAAATATAGTCAAGGGGCTAAATCTGTGCAAGAGTATTTCAATGGTTTTCTCACCTTATGGATTGAATGAGACTCTATGCTGATTCAAACCGTCTCTTCTGGATTTCTGTCTAAAGCTCTTAAATTACAGGAGGAAACTCACATTAGTCAGTTTCTTATAAATCTAAGACCTGAGTTTGAATCTGTTCGTTCTGCTCTCATGAATCAAGAGGTCTTTGCCAATCTTGATACTTGCTTCTAAGAAGTCCTTCAAGAAGAACTTCGACTCACCTCACAGTGTGCCATTCTTGAAGAACCAAAGGCCTTCATTGCACATCTTCTTGCTGATTCTGCTCTTCTGGCAACCCCAAATCAAAAGCCTACTCAATGTTCTGAATGCAAAGGCTTCAGTCATATTGCCAAAAATTGTCTCAAGAAATTGGTTTGCAGATATTGCACACACTCTGGTCATTTTATCGATGATTGTCGCAGCTTACGGCGAAGGAATGAGACACAACAGAAGAAGACTTCTTCCAATCTGCCAAGACAGAATGTTCCAGCTGCATTTCTAGCTCAAGCACCTTCATCTGATATGGGAAGTACTTCTTTTGAGGCTGTATCCATGACCATGGATGAAAATATCGGCCATGGCGGCAGTGGCCGCCACGCTACAATGGAAATATTGGGTATTGAACCCGTAGCGGTCCGTAACGGCCGCTACGATCGATACATTACCATAGCGGCTACTACACTGCGGTCTGGGTTAAAACCCCCCCTCCCTCCCCCTCTCTTCTTGTTTGCTCCACTTAATCACAGTTTGAACAAACAACAGAAAAAGAAGAAAAAAAAAGAGGGAGACAGAGGAAGAAAGGATAAAAGGAAAAAGAAAGAAAGATGAGTAGCAGAAGACATACCTGATGCGTGGCGGCACCAGTAGCATCGCGGCGTCGCAACAGTGCAGCGATAGCGGGCCAGCGGTAGCAGAGCAGCTCCTCCTCCTCCTCCTTCTCCTTCTTCTTTTCCTCTCCCCTCTCCCGCTTTTCTTGATTTTCGTTGACTTCATTGTGGGAAAAGAAATAGGGCATGAAACCCCTGCCCTTTATTTATTTCATTTAAGTGGGCACTTAATGGGCCCTTATGGAAGTTATAAACATAATTTAAATGTACCCCTTCTTTTAGAGGGGGCACTCATGGCACCAAAATCAATTTCATTTCGAGCCTTGTATTATTTCATTAGGGTGCACTTATGGGCCTTTGAAAGTTGTAAATAAAAATTAAATGTGCCCCCTCTTTTAAGAGGAAACTTATGGGCCCCGTGAAAGTTATAAATAAAAATTAAATGTATCCCTCTTTTAGAGGTCACTTATGGGCCCTATGAAAGTTATGAATAAAAATTAAATGGACCCCTCTTTTATTTCATTAGAGGGCACTTATGGGTCCTTTAAAAGGCATAAATAAAGATTAAATGGACCCATCTTTTATTTCATTAGGGCACTTATGGACCCTTTGAAAGGTATGAATAAAAATTAAATGACCCTTTAAGAACAAATAAAAACTAAAGCACTTGATTCCTTTAATCATTGGTGAGGCTAAATATAAAAATGAAAAAGTCATGTCTTAGCCAAATATTACTTAATTAAGATCAATGCCTTAGCCAAATTTCATTCTACCTGAAAATAAAGCTCAATCAAATTTCACTTTAGCTAGATATAAGTTGGCATGACTAAGAAACATGAATACATGTGAAAAAACTAATTATTACTATTATTTTCTATTTATACAGGCTCTCATATATTGAGGGCACTGCTATACCCCCTTTTTTTACTTTTGCAAAAGAAACACATTTTCTTTCATTTTACAATTTTTTGGATTTTCTGAATTTTTTTTAGATTTTTTTGGCGATTTTTTCAAATGTAGCGTAGCGCCCGCTTCGTAGTGGTTTGGCAGCGGGCCGCTACGCCTGCTGCCACCGTTATTTTCATCCTTGTCCATGACTCTTGCCTAGATTCAAGAGCTGATTCAAAACACGGTGACCTTAGCATATGCATCTATGGCCTTTAATGGTGGTCGGTATCAAACTCATTCTCCTATAACATTTCTTGCCTTTCTTTCTTCCTCTATCACCCCATCCACATGGTTTTTAGATTTAGGAGCCTCAAAGAACATGACATTAGTAGAACATAACTTTATATACTCACCCTTACCTTGAAAAGAAAAAATAACCACTGCTAATGGAGATCAATTACTCATTTCTGGGGTTGGTACCATCATCTTTTGGTCATGCCCCTTCATATTCTCACTTACATGTTTTTGGTTGCTTGTGTTTTGTTCATTTGCCACCCACCGAGCGCACTAAGTTATCACCATAGGCTGACAAATGCATCTTTCCTGGCCACAGTAATGAACACAGGGGGTTTCTGAGTTATAATCAGTCCGAAAAACGCATGGGAATATCTTGTAATGTCATCTTCTTGGAACATGTTCTCTTATTTTCCTTGCGTTTGGAAAGTCATCCTATTGCTGTGTCCTATTTGCCACAATTCCCCAAGTCTACTTCTCTATCAACTATTACCAAAGTCTATGTCCGGTGTAACACGGTTCCTCCTATGGTGCCTCCTTCTCCTGATCATCTCTCAGTGCCGCCTACTGCATCTTCAGTTACTAATGACTATTCTAATAGTATCATCCCTTTGCGACGTTCTAGTCGCCCTTCAGTTGCCCCTCACCGCTTTGGATTTCCTACTCTTCTTACTTCTTTAGATAGTGCTCATATACCCACCACATATTCACAGGCCTCAAAGATTGCGTGCTGGTAGAATGCTATGAATGAGGAGTTGCTTGCTCTTGAGGCAAACAAAACATGGGAAGCAGTACCGGCTCCTGAAGGAGCATCTATTATTGGCAGTAAATGGATCTATTCCGTAAAAGTTCACTCTGATGGGAGTCTTGATCGCTACAAAGCCAGACTGGTTGCGCAAGGTTATAAGCAGGAATATGGGATTGACTATGAAGAGACCTTTGCCCCAGTGGCTAAAATGACCACCGTTCACACCATTCTTTGTGTATTCGCGGCCCGCAACTGGCCTCTGTGGCAAATGGATGTAAAAAATGCGTTTCTCCATGGGGAATTGTGAGAGACTGTTTATTTAAAGCCACCTCCAGATTATGCCTGTCCTCCAAAGCATGTTTATAAGTTGCGGAAATCTCTTTATGTGCTAAAGCAGGCTCCCCGAGCTTGGTTTGATAAATTCCGGGCAGCAATTATCCAAGCTGGATTTCGTCAGTCATTCTGATAGTTCCTTATTTCTTAGATGGACACCAAAGGGCTACACATTTCTTTTGGTTTATGTTGATGATATGATTATCAGTGGCAATGATGTTACAGGCTATGATGCACGATACGGCATGGATACGGCAAGGACACGTCGTAGACACGGCAAGTACACGGATTTTACACATAAAAAGTGAAGTATCAGATACGATACGACACGATACATTACCCATTTTGAAGTATCCGTGCATCATAGGTTACAGGCATTACTGGTCTCAAACACCATCTCACTCGCCATTTTAAAAAATGAGGGATCTTGGTCCTCTCACTTATTCCTAGGGCTTGAGTTTGTGCGTAACAAATCCGGCATTAGGGTTCATCAACGTAAGTATGCTACAGATTTGATCACTTCAGCTAGGCTTGATGATGCTAGTATTTTTGATACGCTTGTGGAATTGAACAACAAAATCAATACGGATGGCAGCCCTCTTCTGGATGATCTTTCAGATTGTTGGTAGTTTACTCTACTTAACTATGACTAGGCCGGATATTTCTCATGCGGTTCATATTGTTAGCCAATTTGTTAGCAATCCCCACAAGCCTCACCTTGCTTTGCGAATCTTCCGCTATTTTAAAGGCACTCTTCACCATGGTATCGTTTACCCTTCTAGTGCTTCTCTGCACTTATCAGCTTATGTGGATGCTAATTGGGCTGGCTGCCCAGATACTCGGAGATCTACCACTGGCTGGTGTATGTTTCTCGGGGAATCTCTCATTTCTTGGAAGTGCAAGAAGCAAACAACCCTTTCAAAATCTTCCGCTGAGGCAGAATCGCATTTGTCACTTCATCTGTCAGCATGTTGTTACTGAGAAAATAATGTTGCCTCATGGCTCTACTCATCACCAGTTGGTGGATATTCACGAAAGCACTTCCCAAAACTCATCATAATGATCTTATTAGCAAATTGATGTTTTGTGTCTTCCCACTTCAATTTGAGGGTAGTGTAGAAAATAGCGCATCAATATACGGCCTAGGCCCAACTCAACTAGGCCCATGTATAGTCTCGTATAATATCCCACGTGTGGGATTTTGTCAAATACTGTACAACAGATTTTTCTCCTCTTGTTTCCTTGTACAGAAGATTAGGATTCATTCTTTCTTTAATTTTGATTGTAATCATAGCCTATGATTAGGCACAATGAGATTATAAAACAGCATGGTTGATCCTCTCCTGGAATGACCAATTCTTCCAAAACTTCTTTCTTCTCTTCTCCATTTCTCTCGGGTTATTCTAGTAACCCTTATACTTTTACACCTCTTTATGCGGACAATACTAGTGCCACCAGAATAGTGAACAATCCGGTCTTCCATGAAAGGATGAAGCATATTGAGATTGATTGTGACTTCATCCGTCAACATGTTGTTACTGAGAAGATAATGTTGCCTCATGTCTCTACTCATCATCAACTGCCGGATATATTCACAAAAGCACTTCCCAAAACTCGTCATAATGATCTTACCAGCAAATTGATGTTTCCTTCCTTCCCACATCAATTTGAGGGGGAGTGTAGAAGATTGACATTAAGAAGTCCAGAAGCCCGTTAGGCCCATGTATATAATACCACACGAGTGATATCTAGGACTTGTAGCCAAAATCTGTATAGATGTACCTTCTCTTCTTAGAAAATATTGTAAGCTAATATAGTAGGTAAATATTCTGTTTACTGTAATTCTCATCAATTGTAGCCTTGATTAAGGCCATTCATGTATATACAAATACAAGTCGATCCTCTATTGAGGCACGACCAATTCTTCCAAAGAGTCTTTTCTTCCTCCTTGCTATCTCTGAGGTTCTGTAATAAAACCCCATATACACAACACCACTCACTAGCATTGTGTAGTGTGTATTGGTTAAGGCCCAATATAGTTCGAAGCCAGGACCTCCATCTCATTAATGGACTACAATTTAAGCACCTTACTGGTCGATCGTGCTTTAAAGAGAGCCGGAAGATCTTTGTTAACATACCTCTTCCAAAGAGGATACATCCTCTTTTTTAGTATGTTCTCCTTAGCAGGTGCCTCTGGATCTGCATTTTCTGGTCGTGCATTTAGATTCTAGCATTTCCAATATTCTAAACTTTTTAAGATTTTTTTTTTCAGGATTTGAGGCAAGATCATAGGTACCATAGTGACGGCTATGTATTTTCATGCTGCATCGGCGGTATCGCTTTCGTAGTTTGATTGCAACACGCTCCTCTTTTGAGATTCTAAACCATGATGTTCCCCAATTTCACTGATCTCTATTATCAGTTTTTCTCTTTGTTAGGTTATTTGCTATCCTTGTATCCTTCTTGTTCTTTTAATGGGTGAACTAGAACATTCGTTGTACGTATGGATGATAGACATAGAAAAAGAAGTCAAGTAGAATATCTTTATAGGAAAATAGTCCATCACTTGGCTTTCAAAGAGAAGTCATTTGAAAGGACTGGATCTCTCTTTATACCATCATCATTGTTATTATTCTATTGTCCTATATATCCATAATGTTATATTTAGTTTGTTGTAAACAACCTAAGAAGCTTATCGGAATTATTACAAAGAACATAATACAAGATCATATGAGGTATGATAGCCTTCCTTGTGTGCAATACCACTATGGCCACTGGTGGACCCAGGTATTGGGTATTGTGGGTACTCACCCCCGCGGACCTCGAAAAGGCCCAAGAAGTCCTATGTCCTATGTGATAGATGGCCCATGCCCTATCTAGAAATAAGCCTCTGCCCCATCAAACAGAAAAAGCGTGACGAAAACTACTCTTTTACTCTACACAAACCTTGTGCATTGGTTTGGAAATTGATGATGAACTTCCTATGTGGTACAATGGAGTTATCCATCTCATGGGGTACTAAGTTTTTCATGAGATAACGAAGTTTATTGAGTTTTGTTTTATCAGAGGGTGACATCAAGTATTAGCCACAATTTTTTGCCCTTTTTCTACATGGAGGACTCAAACTCGCACACTCTCTGTCATACATGATACACCCATATCCCTAACCAGCTGACCAACAGCAGTGGACAAAGTATTAGTCACCATCCTGTGTGATGTGAGGACAGGTTACCTTTCATACTTGAAGATCTCATAGTCAAGCTGGGTATGACTGTTGAAACTATGTTACGACAAGAAAATTAATTAAAAAAACCTAAGTGATTATAGAAGAATAAGATTGGGGTTTTAGAGGAGGGGAATCAATTTGGAGGAACCATGAGGATGGCTATTCAACCCTCATTATGATCAGCCCTATCATTAATATTATTCGCTATTACACGATTGCCAAATTTCTCATAATTAAAGATTAGTCCATAATTACTGGAAATGGCAAATAAGTCTTTTATTGCGTCTCAAAACTCCCCTTCGAGCAAGTGCATTGATATATCTGCTATACCCTGCTTGGAATAAACATCAAATTCTGCTTCTTCTTATGACTGCTTTTGTGAGGAAATTTTTCAGCTTGGTTTTCAAAAGCACTTTGAAATCTTGACATAGAAACTCAAGAATCACAAACTTTGACAGGATGTTCCACTAGGGCATTACTAGCCTGTTTCCCTCATACAAAGGACATGATCACATGAATGCTATCTTCAGTTGGTGGGTTTACATAGATCTCTACATGATAATGTTAACTCTATAACTAGAAAACTCCTCTCCTTAAGTTAATCTTGGCTTGAAGACCCAAATCTGAGTTATCCTGTAACTTTCAGATATAAAATTAGGGTTGGGTTTTAGAGGCATTTTAGAGTTTAAGGAAGTGTGAATTTAATGTAAAAGCATAGGAGACATAGAGTTATGATTATAATGTTTTGGACTTGGTTTTGAGGGCTTTTGGGAGGCTTTAGGGATTGATATGGATGGGATTTTGAAGGGTGATGAAATTACAGAAAAAAAAGGAGAAAAAAGGATATGATAAACGGCGAAAATAAGTTGGAATAAGAGAGGAGTGATGAATCATTTTCTCTGATACCAAGTTGAAACTTTGAATCTAAAAAAAAAAAAAAAGAAAAAAAAAAAAAAAAGTAAACACGAGGAGGAAATGTTAACGAAGATCAGAGCTTTAGTTAGTTCAATCCGAGGTCGTATTTTATGGCGGTTGTCCCTTTATTGTGGCCTTTGGAAGATTTGGTTGTAAAGGAATAATAAAATTTCAAAAATAAAAGCAACTCTGCTGATGAGATTGTTCAGTCTATTGTTTGGAATGTTTCAGAGTGGGCAAGTAAGAAGGCAGAATTTGCAGGAGTTTCTTTAGAAGCTTTGAATAGATCTTGGGCAGCCAATTTAATAGGGGAATGCCACTCCAAAATCTTGCATAGAATTAAGTGGAACCGTCCCCCAGCTGGTCTCCTAAAGTTGAATTTTGATGGCAGTTTCTTCAAGCATATCCATTTGGGAGAGATTGGAGGTATTATTCGAGACTCTTCAGGGGTGGTTGTGAAGAATTTTTCTGGTCCAGTGAGTTCGTCAGATTCCAATGGTGCTGAAGTTTATGCTTTACTTGTTGGCTGTCGTGAATTGCATGAGTTGGGAGGCTACAGAGCTATCATTGAAGGTGACTCATTTTCAGCAATTCAATGGGCCTCTGGAAAGTCTACTTTCCCATGGAGATTGGCAGATTTGGTATAGTAGGTGCAAGATATCTCGACTCAATTAGATGCTTCTTTTAATCACATTCCACGTGAAGCTAACACTATGGCGGATGATCTAGCAAGGGATGGAGTTCTTCGGTTACATATTTCTTTTGATGTGTAGTTATTTTTTTTTCTTCTTTCTTTCCTTTAGTCTGGTTCCTATTTTGCTTGGTTCTTTTCTTTAATAAAATTTACCGCTATCAACAAAAAAAAAAAAAGGAGAAAGAATATGTGGAGAACCATGAGAACTGCTCATCCGTCCATCATGAATACCAGCTCTAACAATTTCTATATTCTTCACTGTTATTAGAAATTACCAAAAAAAACCTCTCACCAAAGTTTCTCACAATTACAAATTTGTCCAAAAATACTAGAAAATTACAAATAAGTTCTTAGCTGGTTCTCAAAAATGGACTCTTTATGCCCGAACTTTATGGGAGAGTTTTGAAGTGGTTGATTTTTATGAAGGGCTTTTCTTGGAATTTTCCATATGTACTCTTTTTACCTTATCTTTTTTTTTTTTCCTTTTTTTTTTTCACTTTAGATATGCAATTTTAAAAATTTATTCCTTGTGAAACAAATAGTTAATGATTTAAGTGGCTGAGTAAATTGGTCGAAGTTGGCCCTATCTTTTCTTCTCTCATCTTCATGTTCTTCTCGTCTTTTATATGTTGTTGCTTCAACTTCAAGTATAACCATAGTTCTAAAAATTGCTCGAGTCTTGGCCAACTCAGAATTGAGCAGTGATGAATTGAGGGCCACCCTCCAATACGCATATTTAGATAGGATTTGGCCTAGTCCTATGTGTATCAGCCAAGTCAGCACTGCTCAATCTAGACAGAGGAGCTGTTGGGTGCAACTGTGCTGACTCATACTGGAATTTGGGGTGAGGCTTGGTCGAACTCAGTCTTATGGTTTTGGGTGCAACTCTGTCCAACTTGCCCAGTTCAAATTGGACTTGACTGATATGACTCAACTCAAGGCTCACTGAGCTGCACCGAGTCCTAGTTTTCAAACGTTGACTATAACATTTATCAGCTAATAATGGCTCCCCATTGCTGCTTTGTGCAAACTTTTGCATAAGAAAATGATGCTGTTTATTGTGCACCGCGACAGTTTATAAAATGTCACAAGGGTTCATTTGGTTACATTGCTTTTAAAAGGTCTCCCTTTTCTAACTTTAAGATGACCACGGTTTTCTTTCTTATGGCGTTTCTCTTGATATCTTTCCTGAATATGCTTTTGTTCCAGGTTTATATGAATCCAACTGCGTGCAAATGGATGTTGTTCCTGATTCTGAGAGAAATAGCTTCCCATTACTGTACCAGCATGTGCAATATCAGCAAGGTTCACTTCTAATGGAGGAAAAGACAGATATTCTTTTGCCCGACACCTCCCCAACCAAGGCTCCTCAACCCTTCATTCCTCTTCTAGCACCTTCTCCCCTGACACCTTACACAAACAATACCATGCCAAGGTTATCAGGTGCAAATTTTATGCAGTAAAATCTTCTCATGTGAAGTTGAATAGTATGTAAGAAGCTCCTAAGGTTTTGGATTACTTTTTATCTCCCGAAGTATCAGTTTTTTATCGCTGTAGATGCGCCATATATGTATAATGTCAAGCCATTATCCAAAGGTCAAAAACATGAATCCTGACTTGACTCTCTGTCAAAGTGAGTTGTACAGAGTCAGAATGGTCAATGGATCATCAGTCATCACAAAGACTTGAATGGTTCTTGAATCTTGTATATCATATGTAACCATTGTCCTTGAACTAGCAGATGAATATAAACTATCACACATGCAGACACAAGTCAACTTGGCTGAGTCTTCATTTGGTGAGTTTTGGAACTACTGCTTATCCAGAAGGACGTACCATCGATGGGTCATAGCCGTAAAAGTACATCCAGCTATCTAAACCCTTAAACAAGGGGATTTTATTGGAAAAAGAATGAATGACTATTGGAACTTTGGTTGAGAATTTTCATAATCATCCATTCTTTCTGCCGGACTTCTTTGACTGAATGGGTAGGATTCTCTGATTAGCATGGTTTTTGGACTATGAAGGCACAGTACATGCAGGGTAACACTCTGGATGACCAATTTGGGTCCATGCGCATGCACTAGAGTCGCTGGTAACTTCAGAAGAAAGAAGTGTAAATAACTGTCATTTAGTTTTATTAAGTTCCAATAAAAAATTGAAGTTAATTTGACAAATTCTGTTCTTATGACTTTTCTCAAGACCATAATTTCCATTTTTTTTTTTTTTGGATAATTGAGTATATGTATTATATGAAAAGACAAAAGTCTTGCTGGAAATAAAATAGTATAAAATAAATTCAGGAAGATTAAAAATTAAATGGAGGAGAGAAAGGGAGACGGAGACATGCATTTCAAGAAAGGTGACTTCAGTAATTTTACCACAATATGTGCATGCTATGATTAAATATCAGTTTTTCATTATTTCTAATGAAATAAGAGCTTTTATTTGTCCATTTGTGGATACATTCTTAATATACCAGTACATTTTCCAATATTTCTTGCTTGTAAAGTGTTGCAGAATTTTTGTGATAATTCTAAGAGTTGAGATATTTCATATTTGTTACTTGGCTTTTAATTAGCAGTAATTCAGTATTGCTTTCTGATTTGCAGGTCTTTGTACTTTAAAATTTTCAGCTGCTGATAGTATGATCAGCACCACCGCAGTTGATTGCTTGGCTTCCTTTGCTCCTTTTCTAGCCAATGTAATATGTTGCCCACAATTACAGGCCACTCTGGTGATTCTCATTGGGCAGTCTAGTAAAGATTCTGGGACCCTTGCTTTGGACATGGCCCAAGCAATGCACTGCTTGTCAGATGTTCAGGAGATCCTAAGCAGTCAGGGCGCTAATGAAACCCTACAGACAATATGCTCAGTGTATCCATCAAACCTCACTGAAGCTTCTTGCCCTGTGAAAGATGTTAATGATTTTGAAAGCATTGTTGATTCAACTACCCTTCTGGCTGCATGTGAAAAAGTTGATCCTGTAAATGAGTGTTGCACCCAAATTTGCCAGAATGCTATATCTGAAGCTGCAAGAAAAATTGCCTCAAGAGATGGTCTTTCAGGCATGAATGATGCACATATTTTGCCTGGGTACTCATCTAGGCTTGATGATTGTAAAAGTATTGTCCTTCGATGGCTTGCGAGTAGGATTGATCCACTTCCTGCAAAGCAAGTACTCAGAAGGATTTCTAATTGCAACTTGAATAAATGTAAGTTTGAAAACATCTCAAAATCTGCTTCTAAACTTACTTGTGAGAGGATTACTTTGTTCAAGTGACGGTGGCCTTTCACTGCTTGTTGATCATTTGGAAAGTATCATATTCCAGCAGTATATTATATTCTTGACAAAGCAAAATGGATATGTAAGAATATAAATACATTAGATATATAGTAGCATAGTAATGCTACTTCAGTACAGAAAGGTTCAATTAATGTCTTTTTTTCCTCCCCAAAGCCTGCGCCGGGCTCAGCCGTAAGGCATTCTCCTATTTCCCGATGGATCCTGTGGTTGAGATCATGAAGTTTACTATTATCACCTAATATAGTGAACAAAAGCATTTATTGTCACGATTTGTCAGTGTGTCTAACAGCAGAAGAATTGGATAATATAGGATTCAACTATACTCCCAAATTAGCTGTTTTGTTTTAGTACTCCCAAATTAGCATTTATTGCTTGTTGTAGTACACCAATATAATATAGTGAACAAAAGCATTTATTGCTTGTTTTGTTTTAGTACTCCCAAATTAGCTGGTGGTTTAGTCTTTATTCTGTAAGCTACAGTGGCTAGGATTGGATCTTCTCTCCCTGTCAGTATCTGGGAATTAGGTTAGGTTCTAGTTAGTCAATGGAATTTTATTTATATGCAGGGCTGTTTGCCTATAGAGATCTCGATTTGCTGTTCAATATTTTGAGGAAAAGAATGGCATAAAGTTGTGAAACTTTTCCTTTTGTGTGAAGCATATTGAGTAGTCCTTGTACAGACTTGTGAAGACTTCTTGGTGTGAGTGTAAACCTTTCTGTGCCATGCAAGAATTAGGTCCAAGTTTGGGATATCCGGCCACATCTCTCATAATCCTTTTTTTTTTCATTCAGTCCTAGCATCCATTAATTTACATGTGATCAAATGCCATAGAAAGTTAGATCTGAACCTTTATCTATTGTATACCCTGGATAGTTGCTGAGATTCCATATCCTACATCACAACCGGTAAAGCATCATAAACTGATTCCAGGATCACAACTGTTCCTAAAGTGTGCAACACATCCATAGAATAGGGCTGTTTTCATGAGAAAAGAAGAGTCCAGAACATTCTCAGCTGGAGGCAGTCACACATGAATGGTTGTGGACTCTGATACAAGCATTGGAGGAATGTTTTAGAAAACTCTATGCAGTTTTACGTATGCCCCCACCCCACCCCCACAAACACAAGTGATTTTTTTTACATAGTGGCCCTCCAAAGGAAAATTTCCTAGATCTGCCCCTGGATACAAGCTAGTTTTGGTATGGTCACTATGCTGGTTTGAAATAGTGGTTATTTTTTTGTGCTGTTTTTGGGTTCCAATTATAGATTAATTGCTGTTTGGTTGTTAATATTTGAGGGGCTAATCAGGTGCAAATTTGGTGGTTTGCTTTTACTTTCCGTCTTTCTTTCTGTCTTTTTTCTCAACACAACCCCTTGATTTGCATCTCTTGGCCATCACAGGCTGGGTTTTTCAGGCCCATCTGGCTAGTCTAGAGGAGGTTTGGCAAATTTCGTGGATGATGTGTTCCCCAAATGTTGATGCAGTCCTACTTTAGCTTTTATGTGCTGGGCTCAGTCTTAATTTTTGGGCTTGTCAATTAAACAGTTGCCATTTTGAGGTCTGACAAATAGAAGGACCTGGTGCAAATATGCTTACACTGGATCAAGACCAGACTTCTGGTCAAAATGTGTTGAGTGAGATCATTGAATATTTTGTGGAAATGTGGTAATTATCGTCTATCAAATGATCCAAATTTATAGGCTTGTGGAATCTAGAGGAAAGATTACTACATATTCAAAGACCACTGTGTTGACACTGCCTCTTTTTTTCTTTTTCCTTGTATAAGAGACTTGAAGAATGGCTGTATCTTGATATGAGAAAAACTGGTGGAATGATGTTTAACTTCATAGTGATATTTGGTTAGATCAAAACTTGGAAGTTTTCTGAACTCCTAACATTTATAGGAATCATATATTTCTAAGAACTGTCATGTTTGGAGGTTATGTTGCTTCTAATTGGGTAAAAACTTATATCAGATGAGCGAGATTTTTCTACCTATACTTATTTTCGGTTCTGATCTCCAATGTTGCTCTCCAAGGTACAGACATTTACCAAGTCATGAATCAGTCTTGGCAGACCAGTGAATCTAGATCTGTCTATTTATTTGCATTCAGATTCACAAAACAGTCTTGTTTGATTCATAGACAGATCCTGACAACTCTCAGCACTTTGGATGTATTTATGAATCTCCTTGGGAAGAAGTTACCAATTCGTTTTTCATATATTTGTTGATTAGATCCTGAATCTTCAGCCATCAACAAATCATCATCCAATTGTATGGATTGGTTCTTTAGAACCATATAAATAGATGGTTGACGACAGCTGGTGGCACATTGAGAAGGTGCTTACTATTGCAACCTTGAGGTTCAAGTAACGTTACCGATTAAAAAAAATGGACGGTTAACATTCATGATTGGACCTATCTTATGGAAACAATTGACAATCCCAGTCATTTTGCTTTCTTTATTTTTGGCCCCTTTTTTTTTTATAATGATGACTTTCCGTTTTGCTTGCTGTTATTGACCAGGTATTAATATTGTTGGCTTTGATTTTGCAAGATAATCTATGAATAGTAGGATGTAACAACAGTCATGATGAAATAACTGTAACATTCTACTTTCTGACAAAAGACTTTTAGCTGCAGCAGATATTCAGAGAGTTATTCTTTCAATTGTTCATTCTCTTTTTCTTGTTTATAATGTTCAGTTTGCCCCCTTTTTCCTTTAATTCTCTTTATTTGCTGAAGTTTCCTTGTAAAAGTGACATTTAGACTGGTGTCAGTGACTATATTTTTCCTGTTGCAGTTTGTCCACTCGTTTTCCCTAACACCCAACATGTTGCAAAACGCTGTGGCAATGGGATTAGTAACAAGACAGCTTGTTGCAGTGCCATGGCGAAGTACATATCTCACTTGCAGAAACAGAGTTTCATAACCAACTTGCAAGCTCTGGACTGTGCTGCATTGCTTGGGAGACAGTTGCAGAAAATGAACATCAGTGCGAACTTATATGATCTTTGTCACATAAGCCTAAAGGATTTTTCTCTTCAAGGTCAGTCCTGGTTTATTTCCTTCCAACAAACTCAGATCTGTAAGACTAGCCACTGTTTAAAGCTGCAACTGGTGGGAATTGACTGAGATTGGGCCAAGTGAGACTGTTTGATGGTAGGTGTATGTATTGATGAGGACTGGACCATGAGCATGTGTCTTGGGCCATGTGTTGAACTTGTCTAATACTCAGTCCCAGGCATGGCTCAAAACATAGATGGCCCAGTTGTTATGGAAATTCAGTAATCCTGGATCTGAGTTGGTCACTGATTCAGCTGTTAAATTTCTTAGGCCCAGATTCAACCCCCTGTGAACCTTCAAATTGCATTGTGTGTTATACACCTTATGTTTACTGAAACTGATTGATTATTCTTTTTTTTTTCTTCTTTTTTCATTTTTTCATTTTGGTTTTTCTGTGGTGGAATCTACAACAAACAACACCAGTTGGATCCCAAGGTATTGTTCATATGCTTAACTGCCTTCTTTACGTTTGTAAATAAGTTGTAACTTTCATCTTTTGTTCTTTATAAAGATTGACAATGGCATTTCTTATATTTTCATCCAAATACAAGGCCAATATTTATTAATGGATTGCAGTTAGGTCTACATTATGTGTGCATGTTTGAGTTGTTGTTTGATCTTATATTTTTGAACTTTTGGAGACTGGAGAGGATTTATAGAAGAACAAAAACATAAATAGAGAAGAGAAGAAAGAAAGTGCTGATATGATGATTTTAGGTTCACTAGTCTAAGTGATGGGACAGGACAGACCCATTGCCCCATCGGTTGACCAGCCAATGGGCCTATCCCATCCATATCAACCTATCATTTGGGCCTGGCCCACATATTCTATCGGATTTAGAGTTTTTATTTATATTTTAAGTTGTTTTATATTAGATTTTTTGATCTTGGCCATCAATGTATTTGAATGGTTCAGATTAATTTTAGGTTTATGTTTTCTCCTATTTAAGCGATGTAAAGCCTGCTTGGCTAGAGAGAGTGAAGATTTATGATTAATGAAAAAAATGGAGTACTTTTGGGTGGGTTCCCCAAGTTCTCTCTTTTCTTCGCCAGTGATAGGGAGTTTGGCATGAGGCCTAGATTTTCAAGGTTTCCTTGACCGAACCCCATCCATCTTCCATCTCCATCCCTACCTGTCCTACACCACAATCCGCCATACGCATCAATTGGTATCACCGTATCAGAGCCTCCATCTGGATTCGAAAATCAGCTTGATCAGGTATTTCCTTTTCCGATCGGTCTCCATCTCACCCATCCTGTAACCAAATTGCCATTCCCCTTCATCTCCCCCATCCCCACCAGGCCACCACCCTGACAACCCCACCGATCCTGTTGAACCTTGCCAAACCAAAATCCTACAGCATTCCATCATTGCCTCACCTCTCCAAGTTCAAATCCATCTAGCCGAATCCATCTCAGCCATAACCCCTTTATCCGATCATCATCCAACCCCAAAACCGGTAAGCCGACTGCATGCCAGCGATATCTTCTTGATTAAACACTAAAACCGTCCTCTTCACCTAATCCACAATAGCCAAACATCACTCGGCCCCTCCTCGTCAATACCTAAACCAAAACCAAATTCACTTTCCTAAAACAATTGGAACCCAAAAACCCTAAATGCCAACATCCAAATCCCTAATTCCTGGAACCATAAATTCCAAAACTCCTTAAACCCAAACCGAGACCCTCATCCCTACCTTGTGAATCCAGACCCCACCCCAGTTCGAACCTCAGAACTCTCTCACTTCCTTCTTCGACCTTCAAAGTCCCCCATTCAAAATAAATAAATCTAATGTTCCACAGGCGAACTGAACCCTTCACCGGCCGAGCCTCAGTCGCCCATTCTCCCAACGCACTCCTCTATGAACCCAACTCCCAAACCGGAGATTCCCAAAGCTCATTTGAAAAGAAAAAAAAAGTGAGCTGAGAGAGAGGAGAAAAGAGAAAAGAAGAAGAGAATAAAGGTTGCAGGGCATACCTAGCACCACGAGCGTCCAGCGCTGTTATCAACCACGCCGGAACTCCATCATCATCACCGTCTCTCTTCGCCCTTGGAGTTGTCATCGGCATCAGCAAGCACCGACATTGACCTCCCCCTCTCGTTGAAGCACCAACAAAGAAGCGAGCTCATGTTTTCTTTCTTCTGGTGCATAGAACTCGGGATAGAAGAAGGCAGGCTCACTCAACGCCACTTGTGTTGAGTCCACAAACAATCGGGTCAGGTCCGACCCACGAGAAATGTAACTAAAAAACAAAGGTGGACGAGCCGGGCCCAACTGCACCAAGTCACCGAACAACACCCTGCAAACAACACATGCCCCTCTTGTGACAAGCCGTGCTCGAATTTGGGTCAAGTCAGTTCGACTTAGCCCACACTTCTGAACTGTAGTAGCTTTCTGTTGACACAGCCAGGTCGAAGTGATTTGACCAGTTTTTCAGCCATCCGACTTCAATGCACGATATCTTACCCATTGCCGATCCATCTTCACCTACACACATGGTTACCAGATCTTCGCATCAGGTCAATTTCATTTTTTTTAAGAGTATGAAATTTTTAGTCCTCACATCCACATCAATATGGAATTGCCAGCCAATATGAAATTGCAAGTCTACAATGATATGCAAAGAATCATCTATGCATGTAAATATGGAGATTGGTATTAGAAAAATAAGGACTACTTTGATAAACTCCTTAATTTGAGACAAGGAAAGTTAACAGTTGATGAGTACTCTGTTGAATTTTCAAACCTCCAAGAAGTATATGGGTTAGATGAGAATGAAGAACATGTTATGAAACGTTTTCTCAGAGGTTAAAGGCCAAGTATATAGAATAATATGAGAGAATGCAAGACCATGTATGAAGCATTTTTGGAAGCAATTTGTGTTGAGCACTTGATAAAATGTTGCCGCCTCCGAAAAGCTAAGTTGTAAGAAGGAAAATCTCTGCAGACAATAGAAGCCCATGTCGTGGAACCAATTGTGGAGAATGTCAAGGCTGATATTAAGGAACAAAAACAAGAAATAGATGATTCCACAATAAATTCAAATGAAGTGAACAAACAAAACACTTCCAAAGGATTCTACTTCAGATGAATTGGAAGCAAAAGAAACTGACACGAACATTGAAGAGTTGAGCATGGTTCGCAAAGAGTCTGATCATTTGATAGATCTCATCATAAGCCCACTTTCAGAAAAGCCAATTAAATCATCATATGAAAAAGGCCATTGATCAGGAGATTGCCAAGAAGATCACATGATCGAAGTTCCTCATTGACTTTGTTCTCGGAGATCGACCGTTGAAATTAGAAGATCATATCAGAAGATCATATGCAGATGATTCAACTTTAAGACTTGCAGCAACAATTCATTTGAGCGCACATCCAATTCAAGTCTGGACATAAAAAGTCACAATGACTAAAGTCTACTTGGGATAAAAGATCAACTGAATCTCCAAAGTATGTGAAGAACATGAAGATCAAGAAGCACATTGGGAGGCTGTACCATCAATATTTGATCCTGGAGGACATTTACAGCACTCTAGGTCGAGTTCTCTCCAAGAAGGGGAGTTTTGATGTAGGACAGACCAATGGACCCCATCGGTCGACCAGCCAATGGGCCTAGCCCATCCATCTTGACCTATCATTTTGGGCCCAACCCACATATTCTATCAGAGTTAGAGTTTTTATTTATATTTTAAGTTTTGTATTAGATGTTTTAATCCTGGCCATCAATGCGTTTGGATGATCCAGATTAGTTTTAGGTTTACGTTTACTCCTATTTAAGTGATGTAAAGCCTGCTTGGCTAGAGAGCATGAAGATTTATGATTAATGAAAAAATGGAGTACTTTTGGGCTCCCCGAATTCTCTCCTTTCCTCGCGTGTGATAGAGCCAAGTCATCATCCATTGAATACTAATGTGCTAATCACAGACCTCCACATCTTTTTCTCTTTTTTTTTCACTTTTTGTTTGTTTTTGTTTTTTGTTTTTTTGTTTTTTTGGCTACATCGGGGATTTGAACTCACATTCTTTGATTCTTTCTGCCGTTTGATCACAATGTTTTCCTCACGTGATACCAGTCATTGGAAGAGTAAATGAGTGGGCATCAGAACATATTAACTTTCAGCTGACTGAATAACTAACACCATGACTACAGAAAAATAATTGATTGTGAAGTGAATACTGATGCATTGCATCCATGCCTTGGGATTTCCTTCGTCATTATGGAACAAAACAATGTGGGTAGGGTATATGATCGCTTCTTATTTAGTACCGAATCCCTTTGGTTGATTCTTCCATTTGATCACATTGTTTTCCTAAGGCGATAACAATCGTTAAAATTGCAAATGAGTGGGCATTGAGACATGGTAATTGTCGCTTGACCATATAACTAAAACCATGAAAAACACAAAAAATAAGTGAACATATTTTTATGAAACAAAAGAATGTGGATACAATGAAACATATTTTTATTGTATTGGATACAATAACTAAAGGATTTCGTGAACCGGATCCCAGAAAGAAGTAGTAGATAGAAAATGAAAGAACCTGTTACAAACTAAAGCAGCTGGAAAGTTTGAGAGGATGACACGTGTCCCTCTAACTAAAGTAAATATTACTTGGTAAATCAAAAACATCTATAAGCAAAATTAAAATTAAAATTTATACATAAAAAATAAAAATTCTTTGTAAAAGGGCCGGGCCGTGCTGGGCCGCAACACCCTGGCCCAGCATGGCCTGTGCATTTTGATGAGCCAGGCCGGGCCGCAGCACGTGACTGGCGTGCCGGGCCACCCCCCTAGTCCAATGTTGTGGTTATGGGGGAGGGGCTTTAAAGATAGGGTGGGTTTCTAAGTTGGGAGCGTGATATTATCCATTTTTGGTACGATGATTGAGTAGGGTGGGTCCTCTAATGGGTTTATTTCCTAGATTGTTTAGGGTAGTCTCCAATTAAGATTTAAGAGTCTTCAGTTGAAGAGTCCGCCAGCTTGAGGAATGAGAGTGTGAGTCCCTCTTGAATTTTCTTTCTAATATGTTTATTCCCAGGGATGAAGCTGACATTCGTATTTGGAAGCCTTATCCTTCTAAACAGTTCTCTTCTAGGTCTTTTTATGTGTTATCTAGTGGTTCAATGACTCCAAAGTCTGGATGGGTTTGGCTCTTCCCTGGGTTTAGCCTTCTGTTGGATGCGTATGTACAGGAAATTGCAATAAAGAACCCAACATGGGTTATCATTTGCAAATTGGAATGAATCGTTTAATCCAAATTATTGCTTTTGTTTGTGTATTAATAATTTAATACTAAAGTGGATTTACCAGTAAAAAAAGGAATGATATATAGAATTTACATAATAATAGCAGTTGCATATTTTGTGCTTATGTTTCAAATGATAGCATTTTTTTTTCATAAAAAAATGAAAGAGATAAGCTTCTCTATAGCAAACCTAAAATTGGTTCACAAGAATTACAGTGAAATGCCAATGAATTTATTTTATTTTATTTCGGATACATATACAGGTTAGGTTGTATGTTGCATTCCTGTTTTTGTTTCCTTTGTTTTCCTTCCTTGAGTCTCTTTATTGTGCTTGTGTGGCTTGGTATTCATCTTTTATACTAGGCACGCTATTTCTATACATTTGTTCTAATTATATCCATTCCATAACTGATAAAAATAAGGTAGGTCTGCTGCCTTTTTTCTTCTCAGTTGTGTGGGGATTGTGGTTCGGTCTCGGTCCTCAGCTGGCCTGCATTAAAGGGTAACCGCTTAACTATTAAACAGGCCAAAGGCCCATGATAGGATCCAGTCCAGCATGATATTGTAAGAAACCATATACCAACCCAAAAGCTTAAGCTGATAGGTGGAAGGCCCATACATGTATATTAAGATATGTCAAGCCTATTACTTAGGCGATATGGGATGTGGGACTTCCCAACAGATATATCACACGTGGTTTTGATTGGGTCAAGATTAACACAGCTTTTCATATTCTCTTAATTAGTTAGTTTTCTAACTTAGAATAGCAATTGATGTAATTAGTTGGTTTCCTAACTCAGAGCCTTGATTAAGGCATGTAATACGCTATATATTGATGGGCAATCTCCAAAGGAAGACACTCAATAATATTACAATCTCAGTATTGTATTCTTTCAAGTTCTGTGATCGTGAGTTTGTCATTAACTCCCTTGAATTGTTGCAGATAATGAATCACCAGCTGACATCCTTTTAGTTCCTGACACCTCACCACTATGGCACAAACCTTGGCCTCATTAGAATCAGAAACTGTTAGTGGTTTCTTTTGGTTCATCAAAGCCTTACCAGATCTATCAATTTGGCTTTAGTTTCCTATCACTCCTTAGTCCTCAATCTAACATTTCACTTTTGAGTTTTGACTACTTAGTTCCAATTATTGTTATTGTTATTCTTCTTGTTGTTGTCACTATGGCTGATCCCTTCTGTGTTTATAACAGAGTCAGGATGCCTCCTGCCAAGCTTGCCTTCAGACATAACATTGGACCAATATACTGGAATAGGCTTCATTTGCGATCTTAACGACAATATAGCTGCTCCTTGGCCTTCTACTTCTCAACTAGCCTCGGTATCCTCCTGCAATAAGAGTGAGTACCATATGATTGTTTTCTTCCTACCTGTTTAAGTATTTGAAGAGAATTATAGGTCCTATTAATGCGGGCCATAGTTTTGTGAATCAGACTAATAATTGGACCCACGAGGATGGTGTCCCAAAACTTTTTTTTTTTATTAGAAAATATTTTATACCTCTGCTATTTGAGCCCTTTGGGCTGTTATTTTCTTTCCTTAAAATGTGTAGTTACATAATTGAAGTTAGGATCATTCAATTTAGAAGACTTCTCGTGCAAATGGGAAGGATCCGGACACCAGTCTGACACAGCCTGAAAATCTTCCAGCACTAAATGTCTACACTCGAGATGCTTTTATACCATATTATTCAGTTACAGGTTGTAAATGTAATTAACCATATACCAACCCAAAAGCTTAAGCTGATAGGTGGAAGGCCCATACAGGTATATTAAGCCCAGTCCAACTCAGGACTTAGGCGATGTGGGATGTGGGACTTCCCAACACTCCCCCTCACGTGCAGGCCCAATAGATTTCATGAACGGGCCTGTCACGTGGGCTACACAAGAAAGACGGGATTGGAACCCGCTCTGATACCATGTAATAAACCATATATCAACCCAAAAGCTTAAGTTGATAGGTGGAAGGCCCAAACAGGTATATTAAGCCCTGTCCAACTCAGGACTTGGGCGATGTGGGATGTGGGACTTCCCAACAGTAAACCCTTGCTGAGTTTTATCCAAGTTCAAACTAGACAAATTTACTAGAAATAAAAAATTCTGACAGGCTGGCATGTTCCCAAACAGCCCCCAGTATGTGTTAATCAGTCCCTAAATATTTGAGTGAACAAAATTTTTGATGGCAAAAGGATTAAGACAACTGGGGATTGACAATATCTAACATATCAAATGTTTACCTTTTTGCTTCTTTATATCATTACTTAAACAGACATTAATGGAATCACTGTTTCATCTCAGAATAAAGCAATACATGATAAAGAAACTTAGCAGTTTAACCAACCTGTTGTGAGAAAATAAAATACTGATGGAAGCAGAAAGTTATAATTGAAGCCAGTATAAAGATTGATTAAAAATGACTTCCAAACAAAGGTTGGTTATTCTTGAAATGTAATTTGGGTTAATTGCAAATTTATAATATAAACTAGAAGAATTCTGGAAAAATAAACAGAAAATAGAAAAATTGGTAAAAAGAGAAACAGAAAAGAGGAAAAACTTCACTGATTGTCACATTAAGGTTGGACAACATGATGCTAATTTTTTTTTATATTTAAAGAACAATCATCATCATCATCAAAGCCTGGTCCCATGAATTCTCTTTTTCCATTCCAATTTATCCTAATCCAAATCCTCGGATGGGTTGGACTTTTTCAGAACCAAAGAAGATGTTGGGATGTGTAAACCATGAGCCCAATTGCAGGTCGTGTTTCCATGAGTGTACCACTTTCAAGGAATTTCCCATCAATGGTGGAGACTATAAGAAGAATCTGAGTATTCAAGAGAGACATTTTCACTGAAGTTTTTTGCAGGACCTAAAAATGTGTTTAATCATTGAATGTGCGTCATTTTTTGAAATTAAGTAGTGTCCATTTTCCTGTAATTGGTATTTAAGAATCTCTTATTCCAATCTTACTTTGATGGTGCATCTGTAGTCCAATTATCAAAGAATTTTGAGGTAGTTCTGCAGGAGAGATTAGCCTTCTTTTAGTTTGCAATATTAGGAAGGCATCTGGTGTAAGCTATAGTTTTTATACAGTAATGGCAAACTAACAATATGACGCAAATCTTCTATAATATGTGACGAGCTTGCAATTCACAATCAGAATTTTTGAAAAATAAGAACAGTAATCTACTTACACGCTTAAAGACAAATAAGCTAATTTGGATGAGTGTGGGGTATGTTTTCAGAATCCAATGCTTATACAAGATGTCTGACTTGGCAAATCCCAAGCCATATGATTACTGGATTTGGCATATCTGTTAAATTAGTTTAAATAATATTTATTTATAGACTTGTAAAATTTATACAAAAATAATAATACCAATAATAATAATCTACACATCCCACACTAAACTATTAACTTAAAATCATTATATATTTTAGTTGGATCTCTGAGAACAGAGAAAATGTAATAATGTTCTTATCAACTGCAAAGCAATGTTTAAATTAATACTTGAAGAAGCTTTTTCAGTATTGTCCAACACTTGTCCGTTTTGCTAAATAGAAACTAAAGGGACTTACCTACAATCCAAATTCCACGTGCTATCAAACTCAGATTGAACAACCAGGCCTCGTTCAAAGATAATGACAATAGGTATTTCTCACAATAGCTCAAAAAAATTAAATGATGCTGTATTTGAAGCCCACAGGGTCTGTCTGCGTGCTAAGAAGGGGAAATAATGGATTTAGCATATCTTGTAAGCATGGTTGATAAAAATAAGCTGAATCCCTGAGAAGTAGGATGGAAGCTTAATTAGCTGAAATCTTGTAGAGATGTTTTCTTCTTTTGGAAATTCTTATTTCTCATAAAGAGTTGACGAACAATTTGTTTCATAATCTTCAAGTTTTTTTGCCCTTTTCAAAAAGTCAAAATTTTCTTTAATTTATGAGAACTATGTGACTCGTTTCCTTTTGAAGAAGCCTACCCCTGACATTTCACTAACTTAATAAAACCCTAACCATCCACTTCAATGAGGTGCCTATAATAATTGAATTGAATTGCCCCTAAACTAGTCCCCAGCTACTGTTTAGATTTTTTTTTTTCCAAAGGTAGCTGGGTAATATATTAAATCAAAGGAAGGGATACAAGATAAAACAACAAAGAGGGAAACTGAAAGGTATATGAGCACAGTGCCCGCCAGCCCACCAACAAAAACAAAAAAGAAAAATTGTGTGAAAAGCACAAGCATAGAAAGCTATTCTGGGGCCCATGTCTTAGCCAACAAATCAATCTCGTCATTCCCAGAACAAAGAAGGTGCCTTAACTCCACCTCCATAGCCGAAGTCAGAACTTTGATCTAGTTGACATAAAAACAAAATCTCCAACATATAGCATTACAAGAATCACTTTCCACAATTAAAGGCTTATTGAATGAAGACTTGAAATTCAATGCTTCAAGGATGGCTAAAATATCTGTTTCAATATTTAGAATTTAGAAATATTGATGCTGTAAGGTGACCTTTTTTAAAATATTTACATTACTAACAGCTATTCACACTCTAGTGAATATTTACTCCTGTCTTATAGTGTCATGACTCAGGATAGCACCTCAAACTCACAATATTTTCTTCTATCATAAGAAAGTTGGGAATTTAATTCAAAATTTCAAGATTTTTTTTTAATTTTTTTGAGAGGTACTGATGATATTATTATTAAACAGATGATAATACATACATAACAACACAGGAGTTAGTCTTATAGTGATATTCTCGGGAGTCTCTTGTGTAGTAATATTACATCATATCCTTTTAACTTCCCCTGAATCTGACTTAAAGTAAATGCATTAAAATTGCAGCGGTTAAAATGCCAGCTCTTCCAGCCGCAACAACTTCAGGGAATGGTAAGAATTCTTACTGTTTATTTCATTTATATGTTTTTCTTTATTTTAAGTTCAGTGTCTATAATTCTAACTTCTTTTTGTTAACGCATCCTACGGAGAAAGTTTAAACTTGATGTACTGATGTTGGTAGCTTTATATAACTAATCTAGAGAAACAGTTAGAACATTCCTGTTAGGACGCACTCAGCAAAGATATGTAGTAATGTACATAGTGATCTACATTCATGCACTATCGAGCTAGTGTGTATATATACATACTATGACACTTGGATACTTGTGTTGGGAAGTCCCACATCCCACATCGCCTAAGTAATAGGCTTGACATATCTTAATATACCTGTATGGGCCTTCCACCTATAAGCTTAAGCTTTTGGGTTGGTATATGGTTTATTACATGGTATTAGAGCGGGTTTCGATCCCGGTGTTCTTGTGTAGCCCACGTGACAGGCCCGTCCATGAAATCTGTTGGGCCTGCACGCGAGGGGGAGTGTTGGGAAGTCCCACATCCCACATCGCCTAAGTAATAGGCTTGACATATCTTAATATACTTGTATGGGCCTTCCACCTATAAGCTTAAGCTTTTGGGTTGGTAAATGGTTTATTACAACTTGTACATGCCTGAAGCATCCATGTCAGACCAATATGACACTCATTTTGGTACTTTTTACTGTACTAATACTTCTAGTGTAGAAGTTTAGCATTTCCTACTGTACTGATTCCATTATTTTTATAGAATTCTATTATTTTTTCTGATACCCAGATACTTGTACATGGTTGGAGCATCCATGTCAGACAAATGACACTCATATGGTACTTGCTACTGTACTAATACATCTAGTGTAGAATTTTAGCATATCCTACTAGACTAAGTCCATTTTTTCATATAATTATATTATTTTTTCTTACGTTTTCAAGTAAAAAGTATTTGAAAGGAACGTAAACAATGATAATTTCGTTAATTTCGAAATGTCCAATGGATGCTAGTTTTAGTATTTCATATAAAAACCCTGACGCAGAATATGAGGTTCATGTTATGGATGGGAAACCCATATTTATATCCATCTCTTGGATTTCCGTTAAGTGTAGTCATATCTTCGGTCCCTGTATCCTTGTCCATTTCCTTGTATGTATACATGCTCTTATCTGGAGTCTAGACACTTGGTGTACCAATATTGAAATGCTGTGATACTGATACTGATAATGATAGGTTGTGACTTAGGTGGTTGAAAAGACCATTTCATAAACCTAATATGATTGGACGAGTGAAACTTCAACACCTGCTGTCCTTGTGGTCCCCTATGCATTCCACCCACCATTATTGCCGTCTTTCAGATAAGTAAATTGAAAAATGGCCCCGGGGCCTGGGCCCCAACAAAATTTATTGCACCAGCTTCCCATTGCACTAAGTCAGGACTAGCTCAACTAGACTCATTGATTCCTCTATCTTTGCTTCTTTCTGGGTGCAAACAGCGAAAATTATAGTTTACAAACTTTTCCCAATTCAAAGAATGGGACCCCCTACTTCCGCTTGTATCATCTCATCCTACCTACAAATTGGTCCACAGTTTTGCATGTGTGCTTTGTTCATCTCTGTCCTTGTACATGACATAAGTGATCTACTCAGTCTGTGATGCAGGCCAGACTAATGGGCCCCGTTTGAAAGTTTATTCCAGAAGGCCCAAAGCCCAAGCCCATAAGTAAAGAAATTGAAAGATTTCTATCGCAGTTTCCTATGTTAATAGAGTTCTAGAGTTAGTAGATTTCTTTAATTACTTTGATTAGGTAGTTTCTAATTTCTAAGATTCTTAGAATTAAGAAATTTCTTAGTAGAGATTGATTACTAAAATTATGCTGAGACTATTATATATAGGATGTAATCCATTCTCTTGGGATATACAGAAATTATTTGATAATTTGAGTTTTCTCAAACGTGTGTTTCTCTTTTGTCTGTGGTGTGAGACCAAGACTCCCTATCTAAGCCTTTTGGCTTGAGGAATAGCCCGTTGGCTACCCTCTTTTTCCCTGTGCTGCATCAATTGGTATCAGAGAAGAGATCAGTCTCAAGTTGCCAATCCGATCGCCGGTCTGAGTTCTGTCAAACCCCACACACTTCCTATTTTATTTTATGTCACTCCGTTTTCATCCTTCTATTCTTCCCCATCACAGCTGACTTCACTGCCAACGTCACCGTGAGATCTACCATCGGCCAGCTTCATCGCATCATAGCCACAAGTGCTCGCAGCAGAGCCCATCCCCTTTCTCAGTGAAGACCGAAAAGGAAGGAAGGAACTACCCTTTTACTTCTCCTGCGCACAGAGCACGAGGCGACTGGGTCACGTGTAGTGGACAGCAAACAGGCCATCTTTTGGGTTTGAGTTCGGACCAGGTCGTACCCAATAACAGCAAGTAGGAAAAAAAAAAGAAAAGAAGAAGAGCAAGTCAGCATGTCTACCCGCACCGGAGCCACATTCAAAGGTAAATTCACAGACCGCCAGCGTGATAGCTATATCATGGAGTTAATGGATAGAATGGATAGGGTTGAAGAACGTCTTCGGCACACGCCTCCTCCGGGCAACCAGAACAATGACAACCCAGGACCTTCCACCAACAAAGATGGCAGTAAAGCGCCAGGAGCAAGCAACAAACGGGCAGATGTAGAGAATTTTGTTAATGGTGAATTGCAGGAACCTTGTCAGCAATTTATGGAGCGTATTATGGATGAAATTAATTATGAAGACCATCATGGCCGACGAGATGACATCACCAAGAAGGTACGTGTTGATGTTCCTGATTTCTTTGGACGCATGGATGTGAAAGTCTTCACTGATTGGATTACAGCCCTTGAAGATTATTTTGAATGGTACAATATGGAAGAAGACAAACGCGTCTCCTTTGTCTAGATGAAGATGAAGGGTGCACCACGTGTTTGGTGGCGGAGTATTGATGACAGGAACGCTAATTATGGGAGACGTCCTATCAACACATGGGAGGAGATGAAACAGAAACTTGAGGATAAATATCTACCGGTTGACTATCTTGATTCCCTCTATGATCAATCAGTTGACTATAGACAAGGGACCTCTACTGTCGATGATTTCACAGAAAGGTTTCATGATCTCATGGTGCGCTGCAAAGTGCCTGAAACTGATCGACAGGCTATCACCAGATACAAGAAAGGACTGCGTCAAGAGATTCAAAGGGAATTGACTACTCACCTTTTACAGCATTGAAGAAGTTCATCGATTAGCACTCCGCATCGAAGAACAGTTGCGCTATCCATATTCAAGGCGTTTTGGTGAACCTCTCCAAAGGAGGAACTCCGATACGACTTATCAGCGGGTTGTTCCAGCACAAAACTCAACCCGACAACCTCCTACACAAAATTCCAACAGGCAAGCACCTCCTTAGACTCAATCAAGACCTGCAGATTTTGCCAACAAAGGGAAGAATGTTGTCAACTCTTCACATTCAAAGAAGGACATCGATTGCTTTCGATGCAAAGGCAAAGGACACCATGCTTCTGAATGTCCAGGGTCAAAGAATCTTCACTATGCACATAATGAAGAAGATGCCTATGATTCAAAGCTTGTTGATGAAATTGAAGCTGAAACACCTTATGAAGAGCAGGAACCCCTGCCCGAACAAGAAGATCATTCCTTCTATCAAGCTGAAACCGAGGGTGGGACATTGTTCATTCGCTGTCTCTTCATTACCACCAAAGAAGAAGTTGAAGATTGGAGGCGAACTACCATATTTCGCTCTATGGCAAAATGTCGTGACAGATTGTGCAATCTCATCATAGATGGAGGTAGCGAGATGAATGTGATCTCTCAAGAAGTAATTGACAAGTTGAAGCTTCCAACAGAAAAACACCCAAAGCCTTATAAGGTCTCTTGGGTAAATGATTCAGCAATTCCAGTAACCATGCGGTGCCAGGTAACATTCTGAATTGGTGGTTATGCAGATTCTATTTGGTGTGATATTATCCCCATGAATGTTCCTCATTCTATTGGGAAGGCCTTGGCTTTTTGATAACAAAGTCCAAAGTGATGGAGAAAAAAACACCCATGCTTTTAAGTATAAAGGTCGCAAGGTTACTCTTCTAACACTTAAGCCTCCTATTGCCCCGGCAAAGAAACCACCATCAGTTTCGGCAAAATAAACTACTTCATAGCCAAGTTCTCGCATCCTTTCAATGCGGAATTTTGAAGAAGAAAGTAAAGAGCAAGGAGTTATTTATGCCCTTATCCCACAAGAATTCAAAGAGGCAGAAGATCAACAGGTAGTTTCTACACCACTAGAAATCAAGTCCTTGTTGCATGATTTTAAAGACTTGATTCTAGCAAATCTTCTAAAAGAGCTACTGCCTATGAGGAACATCTAGCATGCTATTGATCTGGTCCTCGCTTCCTAATTTACCTGCTTATCACATGAGCCCTACAGAACACACAGAATTGAAAAGGCAAGTTGAAGAGCTCCTCCAGAAAGGCTACATTCACGAAAGGATGAGTCCTTGTGCGGTACGAGCCCTCTTGACACCGAAGAAAGATGGTTCTTGGAGAATGTGTGTCGACAGCCGAGCAATTAACAAGATCACCATTAAGTACAGGTTTCTAATACCTCGGTTGGATGATATGCTTGATATGATGGCCGAATCTTCTGTCTTCTCCAAAATTGATCTTAGAAGCGGATATCATCAAATCCGTGTTCGCGCAGGCATGGTTCAGAATAGCGGCCACTACCTAGCGTAGCGCCCGCATTATCGGCCGTAGTGGTCAAGGCCGCTACGCTATTTTGAAAATAGCGGCGCTACGGTCTAAAACCTAATAGAGCTAAGTAATTTTAGTTTTAAACACTGTTTTTCCTATTTCTTCTCATCAATAGTCTTTCCTAAAGTTATCTCTACCCTTATATGGTTTCAAATCACTAAAGAAATACAATATTGTTTGCTATACAAGATTCAAAAAAATTTGACCATTTAAAAAATTCACACCGCTACACCACTATGTATCACCGCAACCGCTACATATCACCCGCTACGTAGCGTTTTGGCCACTGACTGCTATGCCTGCTGCAACCGCTATTTTGATCCTTGCGCGCAGGAGATGAATGGAAGACAACTTTCAAAACTAAAGATGGACTATACGAATGGTTAGTCATGCCGTTCGGCTTATCCAATGCTCCCAGCACTTTCATGAGAGTTATGACACAACTTCTACGGCCTTTCCTCGGTAAATTTGTCGTTGTTTATTTCAACGACATCTTGATCTTTAGCAAGTCCAAGGATGCACATCTTGATTACCTCAGGTATGTGATGCATTAATATGAGAAAGTGTACATTCTCAAGTCCCAAAGTTATATTCTTGGGATTTGTTGTCTTGGCCCAAGGAGTAGAAGCTGATCCAGAGAAGATCAATGCAATCGTTAACTGGCCCCTTCCCAAAACTATCATTGAAGTACGGAGTTTCCATGGATTGGCAACTTTTTATAGGAGATTCATTCGAAATTTCAGCACCATTATGACCCCTATAATTGATTGCGTGAAGAAAGGTGACTTCACTTGGACTAAGGCAGCCACTCGTGCTTTTGAACAAATCAAGCAGAAAATGACAGGCACCAGTTTTGAAACTTCCAGATTTTGACAAAGACTTTGAAGTTAGTTGTGATGCTTTGCAAGTTGGTGTTGGCAGAGTCTTAAGTCAAGATGGTCACCCAGTTGCTTACTTTAGCGAGAAATTGAATGACTCTCACAAGAAATATTCACCATATGACTTGAAATATTATGCAGTTGTCCAAGCTCTTCGTCATTGGCGTCATTATTTGATCAGGAAAGAATGTGTTGTATTCCGATCATGAAGCTTTACAGCATCTGAACTCACTAGAAAAAGATGAGTGCTAATCGTGTAAAATGGAGCGCCTATCTGCAGGAATTCACATTTGTATTGCGTCATAAGTTAGGAGCGGAAAATAAGGTCGCAGATACTTTAAGCCGTCGTTCTCACCTGCTCTTGACGATTTCCGTCACAGTCCCAGGCTTCGCAGAAATTCGCAAAGAATATCCTGATGATCATGACTTTGGCCGCATTTATAAAGATCTTCTTAATGGTGAGTTCTCTAACCATCCTAAGTTTTCTATAATTGATGGTTATTTGTTTCGTGGAAATCAGTTGTGTTTGCCAGCTACTTCCATCTGCAAGTTTGTCCTCCGAGAGTTGTATGGAGGTGGATGCAGTGGACATCTAGGGTGAGATAAGACTTTGGCACTTGTGGAAGACCACTTCTTTTGGCCCCGACTGAAGACAGATGTTGCCCGAATTTGTGAACTATTTCGGGTATGCCAGCTAGCCAAGGGACAAAAGAAGAACAGTGGATTGTATCAGCCCCTTCCTATTCCACATGAGCCTTGGCAAGATCTAAGCATGGATTTTGTCTTGGGCTTACCAAAGACTGCAAGAAGAGTAGATTCTTTCTTTCTTTCTTTTTTTTTTTGTGGTGGACAGGTTTTCCAAAATGGCACATTTTATCCCTTGTGCAAACACAGCAGATGCCCGAAAGGTTGCCACTCATTTCTTCAAAGAGATTGTTCGTCTTCATGGTCAAGACTATAGTGTCAGACAGAGATACTAAGTTCATGAGCTTCTTCTGGAAAACTTTATGGCATATGATGAAGACAAAGCTCCAGTACTCCAGTGCCTATCATCCTCAGACTGATGGCCAGACTGAGGTCGTCAATCGCAGCTTGGGTAATCTTCTTCGATGTCTCATCGGAGAACACATTGCCTTATGGGATCTTATTTTACCCATGGCGGAGTTTGCCTATAATAACTCTGTAAACAGATCAACTGGAAGATCGCCATTTGAAGTTGTCACATGAATTTAGCAGCGTCTTCCGATTGACCTGAGTCCTTTACCAGCTGAAGCCAGGCCTAGCCAAGAAGCTAAATAATTTGCTTGGCACATGAAGGACGTTCATGATGAGGTTCGTCAGCAGATTGCCAAAAGCAATGACACTTACACAACACGCAAACACTCACAGGCGCCATGTTGAATTTAATGAAGGAGATATGGTCATGGTACGAATCAAGCCAGAACGGTTCCCCAAAGGCACTTACAAGAAGCTCTATCCCAGAAGTGCAGGTTCGTTCAAGGTTCTGAAGAAAATCAGCTCAAATACCTATGTGCTCGATCTTCCACCAGACATGAATATCAGTTCTACATTCAATGTCGAAGATCTCACAATTTATCATGGGCATAATCAAGATGAATCGTTTGAAGAGCAAGATATCCGGCTTCCCATAGTCCCAGCTCCTCGAGAAGAAATTGAAGATGTCTATGATGACCAGCTAATGTCAACAAAGACTGGCGGATATCAAAAGTTTTTGGTCAAGTGGAAAGGAAAGCCATTTTCTGAAGCTACATGGATCACCGCCACAGATTTTCAGCGACTCAAACCCGGATTTGTACGAGAGGTACCAAGCTGATAATTCGCTGGAGTCGAGTTTGTCCAAGCCGAGGAGAGCTGATGCAGGCCTGACCAATGGGCTCTATTTGAAAGTTTATTCCAGAAGACCTAAAGCCCAAGCCCATAAGTACATAAATTGAAAGATTCTATCGGCAGTTTCCTATGTTAATAGAGTTCTAGAGTTAGTAGATTTCTTTAATTACTTTGATTACGTAGTTTCTAATTTCCAAGATGCTTAGAATTAAGAAACTTCTTAGTAGAGATTGATTACTAAAATTATGCTGAGACTCTATTATATATAGGATGTAATCCCTTCTCTTGGGATATACAGAAATTAATTGATAATTTGAGTTTTCTCAAACGTGTGTTTCTCTTTTGTTTGTGGTGTGAGACCAAGACTCCCTATCTAAGCTGTTTGGCTTAAGGAATAGCCCGTTGGCTACCCTCTTTTTCCCTGCGCTGCATCAATCCGCTCAATTTGCTTTTGTTGGATATACAACCGGGCAAGGGTTTCTTTGTTATGATCCATCCCTCAAGGGAATTCATGTAAAATGGAACACAATTTTCTTTGAAACTCTGTATTTTTTTTCCCTTGAGATTACATTACTCCTCCACCCAACATGTCCATCATGAATATTTATTCTTTCCTCTTCTTCCTTTAACAAATTTGGGTTGCAGAGGGAAGAAGCCTTCCCCATGACACCTACAGACACATCTTCCAACATAGATCAAGGTAATACAATTGAACCCAAATCTGCACTTTAGCGATCTACTTGTCCTTCATCACCACTAGACTAGTTTTGTTTTCTTGTTTTCTCTCTTTGATTCCTTGGATACTGTTTTTGTCCAAAATCTTATTCACAGACCATTGCTCATGATTTGTTGACAAAAAGCTGTAGAAGAAGAATTAGTTGCCCTAGCTACCAATCGTACGTCTAATGTTGTTCTAATGCTGTTCTATGTCTCAAAAAATTAATCCAATTCTAATCAAATATATGGGTGTTCTTGATCAAGATAAAATTTTACGACATATTAGGCCATGATAAAAACCCTTATGGTGGCCCTGGGAAATTAACAAAATAATTGTGTTAACCATGAGGAGACTTTCGCACCTATTGTAAGATTACTACAGTATGAGCAGTGTTTCCGTTGTTGCTTCTGACAGAAATAGACGCATGAGACGAACAAAGTGTTTGGAGAAATTTGTGTGTCCCCTTAGGGTTGCATCCTTCTCATTATATAGGGATTGAATACCCTATTATTAGTATCCTCATACAAATCAACTTCCTAAGTTAATCTAACTTTCTAATCCAATTAGAGTTCCTAAGTTCTAGCTAACTTAATGATACAAGTTCCTAGATTGAACCCCCTCCCCTCAAATTGATGCGGGGGAGTCATAAAGCAACAATTTGGAAATCAAAAACTGATGTCGAGGCCGAGGAAGTCCTTTGGTGAAGATGTCAGCAAACTGAAGGTCGGTAGGGACATGAGGTAAAGAAATGACATCACGTTTCAAATCATCCCGAATAAAGTGACAGTCCACCTCAATATGTTTGGTGCATTCATGAAAGACAGGATTCTCAGTGATCCTGATAGCCCTAGTATTATCCACATGCAATGATGTAGGAGATGGTTGTGCAAATCCGAGTTCTGAAAAAGAAGTCCCCGTAGCCATAAGATTTCTGAACATGCAAAAGATATTGCCCTATATTTCGCCTCTATAGAAGATCGAGAAACACGTTCTTGTTTCTTGCATTTCTAAGAAATTAAAGAATTGCCAAGATACATGCACCAACAAGTAGTAGACCGACGAGTATCCTGAATTCCTGATAGCCTTCCCAGTCAACGTCTGCATAAGCAGTCAACTGAAGCGGATTATCCTTTGGATAATATAAACCACGAGTGACAGTTCCTAACAAATACCGGATAATGCGCTTGACAGCAGTAAGATGAAGGTGTCTAGGAAATGTCATGAATTGGCTCCTAAGATTGACAGCATAGGATATGTCCGGTCGAGTGATGGTGAGATAGACCAGGCTGCCCACCAAGCACCTATAGGTATGTGGATTAGGAAGAAGATCACCATCATCTTTACTTAATTTTAGATTGACCTCTACAGGTGTATCAATTGACAAAGATTCATGCAGATCAGCAAGCTCAAAAAGATCAAATATGTATTTGTGTTGATTAAGGAACAGGCCTTTGGGAGATTGATGCACTTCTAAGCCCAAAAAATAATGTAAAGGGCCCAAATCCTTCATATTGAAATAATCCCGGAGAGAAGCTTGGATAGACTTGATCATACTATCATCAGTGCCAGTGATAATAATATCATCAACATACACAAGAAAAATAGTAATACCAGTAGATGTTGTGTGTATGAACAGAGATGGATCGTAAGGGCTCTGAGTAAAGCCAATTGTGCATAAACACCCCCTAAAAGTTTCAAACCATGCCCGAGGAGCTTGCTTTAGACCATAAAGAGATTTCCGGAGGCGACAGACATAATTTTTAGAGGGAAAGTAACCTAACAGATGTCATTTTTGCCACTAGTGCAAACGTCTCCTCGTAGTCAATGCCATATTCTTGCCCATTTCCTAGTGCCACAAGTTGAGCTTTGTGTCTATCCAAGGAGCCATCATATTTAAGTTTGATGGAGAAGATCCATTTGCAACCGATCGGTTTAACTATTGAAGGACAATCCACAATGTCCCATGTGTGATTATGATCTAAGGCATCTAATTCTGCCCTCATAGCCTGGTTCCAATTATCATGTTGAACTGCCTACAAATAAGAACTGGGTATAGAAACAGAGGAAATGGTTGATATCAAGGAAGTGTGGGTAAATCCATACCTCTCAGGTGATCTAGAAGTTTTGGCGGAGCAACTCAGGATATGAGTATTTGCGGAACCAGTTGTCGACGGAGGATCAGGAGGACGGGCATCTACAGTGGTAGGTTTTTCCCGACGATGATAAAAAAAGTCGGGATGAAACCTGGTAACAGTCGTTTTATTTGAAAACCCTGGTATTAGAGCGGGAGAAGAGGGATGAGGACAATCCAAGTTAGTTTGAAAAAAATACTGGTTTTCAAAGAAAATAACATTGCGAGAAACCTTGATGTGATGACCAATGGGGTCGTAGCAAACAAAACATTTTTGATTAGTGGCATATCCCAAAAAAGCACACCTGTGAGACTGTGCGGTTAATTTTGTTCATTCGGTGGGAGGTAAATTAACGAAGCAAACACATCCAAAGGTATGTAGATGATCAAACACGGGATGATAACCAAACAGTTTAAAATGCGGTGTTAATTGAGCAATGGTACGGGATGGAAGACGGTTTATTAAATGTACTGCAGTGGTGAGAGCTTCAGCCCAAAAATGAGGAGTAACTAATGATTCAATTAGTAGGGTTCGAGTAACATCAAGGAGATGCCTGTTTTTTCGTTCCGTGACTCCATTTTGTTGAGGAGTATACGGACAGGTACATTGAGAAATGATTCCTTTATTCTTTAGAAAAGATTGAAAATCATTGGAAACATACCCCCCCTGAATTTGAGCGCAAAGTTTTAATGCATTTTGAAAATTGGGTTTCAACATAGCTAATGAAAAATTGAAAGGCATTAAGAACATCAGACTTAGAATGCTATAAAAAAAACCCAAGTAAGCTTGCTGTAGTCATCAATGAATGTAACAAGGTATTTGAAATGACCATGGGAAAGTTGAGGGGCAATGCCCCAAACATTGCTGTGAATTAAGTCAAAACACGCAGTGCTCCGTGTGGTGGAGTGAGGAAAAGGTAAAGTTTTACTTTTTTCTAATTTACAAGCATCACATTCAAAAGAAGCAGAATTAAAAGGCACCCTATCCTTCGGTAAACTGAGAGATGTCAAGCTCCAATTGAAATTGGCGAGTAGCATTTCCTTGTTGATAAATCTTTCGTAGTCCCATATCTCACGGGTAGTTTTGCAAGGTTTCAGGTTGAGGATAAAATGCGGTTCAGCAGAGCACAGTAACCAAGTTTTGATTTTAGCATCCTTAGTTTTCCAGGCGGAAATCTTTATGTCATCTTCCTCCGGTTTACTTTCAGACCCATCAATATATCCCCACAGATCTTTTCCTTCTAAGTAAATTTGAAACTAAAAGGCCCAAGAGGTGTAATTTTTGCCATCAAAGTGAACAAGGGCAATTTCAGATTTCTCCATTGCTTGACGGATCAGTCAGAAGGGCAGTAGAAGATGATAGAAGAGACAACCACACACCAAATATCAATTTGGAACAGTGACCAGAACTGTTCCCATAACAGTTTCTTGAGACAGAAGCTGTTCACAGTGCACAGACACGTCCAAACAGGGACTGAGGACCCAGCGATTCGGACTCAGGTCAGGCCTGGACTGTAGGCCCAAATAAGAAGTTGGGCTTAGGGTAAGTGGTCTGCCTTGGGTCTTGTGCAAAAAGGAAATAAAGAGGGTGAACCTCTTACCACTTTCGTCTCTAGAAAAAAGAAAGAGGGATGGGTGATGGCTTAGCGTCGTTGCTTGCTGGAACTGGTTGGCGATGGCTGCTTGCTGGCTGGGCAAAGGACGATGGCTGCGTGCTGGCTCGCCAGCTGCTTGCAAAGGTGCCAGATACTCTTCTAGATCTCTGTCTTCTCTTCTGTGTTTTCTTATTATTATTATTTTTTTTTGGAGATGGGGATGCTTGAACAGAGGGCTATATGATACTGATGGGGAAGTTGGATGATGCTCGGATGAGAAAAATTTGCTGAAAAAATCACAACAATTTCTAAGAAATCCAGTTGACCACTTTGGGCTGGTTCCGCAGAGGTGTTGAAGATGATCTTAGGTGGGCCACACTTGATCTGAGATTATCTAGGATGATTAGAGACACACCGAAGGCTTCCAGACGTGGAAGATGCCAAGGAGGATCAATAGATCATGTAACTTGAATAAACTAGAGCATTAGGGCATATACAGTAGCTATCAACCATAGGCTCTGATACCATGACAGAAATAGTCGCACAAGAAGAACAAAGTGTTTGGAGAAATTCCTGTGTCCCCTTAGGGTTGCATCTTTATCATTATAGGGGATTGAATACCCTATTATTAGTATCCTCATACAAATCAGCTTCCTAAGTTAATCTAACTTTCTAATCCAATTAGAGTTCCTAAGTTATAGCTAACTTAATGATACAAGTTCCTAGATTGACAGCTTCCAAGTGTTGGCTATATTGTAGATGAATGTTAAAAATGCATTTCTCCACAATGATCTAGAAGTAAGAGTTTTCATGAGCCTTCATCTAGGGCCCTAGGCATACATTTTCCTCCTAGTTCTATTTGTGGAGTGTCAACTACAGCATTCTCTTTATGATCTCAGCATGCTCTACAGACTTGGTTTGATAAGTTTTAGACCACAATTATGCATCCTGGTTTCCGAACAAAGTTGTTATGACCATAGTTCTCCCACCCTAAAAGTTGACCAAGAATTCAACCTAGTTGACCAGGCAATGGCGATAACAGGTCACTTGGAATGGTAAAACCCAGCCAGGGCGAGTTCTGGTCTTGACGCAGCTGACCTAGCTGGTCAACCAAGAACTTGGTTGCCTTGTCCTTGACTGAGTCACTTGGAAGCCCTAATGTCACAAGGTTTTCAGAAATGTTTACGAGATTGAACTCAGCACACTAGAAGGTGACATCTACAATCATGATGGATTGTAAAGGATCTCAAGAACTAAATCTTCGCATCCCATTTCACATGCATGTTCCCATTTAGTTTCACGAAACACAACAAAAAAGAAACAGAGAAAGGAAAGAAGAGGTTTTTGGATGTTGCTGGATTCAGAGAACGAATCTAGGTACATAGATTTTTTTTCCTCGCACTTATTTTAACAATTCGTTCTCTCTCTTCCTGCCTCATGCATTCTTGAGCCTTCTCTCTTTTGTTGTTTTCCTTTTTGTCATTAATGGATAAGTATGATATGATTTACATCAACAATTTCTCTATATCTTTTTCTTTCTTTTTTACTATAAAAACTAAATCACTTCCTGATTTTGAATTTCTTTATTTTTTAAATATAATATATAATTATTGGATATTTTACATATTTGACATTATAAATGTTTATATTTATGATATATTTAGAAATTTAAATGTACTGACCCACTTAGTCAAGCCAATGATTCTTCCAGCTATCAAATAATAGAAAAGAGAAGTTTGCATGAAATTGAGTGTCTTCCTTATGGTAGAGACCGCTCATATATAGTATTCCTCTTTTGTTTGTACAGTCTATCTAATCCCCTTAATTGGGGGTGATACAGATGAATACACGTCAATATTCCCTAAGTTAGAGATTTATACAAATCATCATAGTTAACCAGCACTAAAGAGGATTTATTTCATGTTTAATGATGACCCCTCATGTGACTCAAGCCTTTCCACACGTGCCACTTTGATACCAGTCAACTCAATAGTAGCCAAGTCTAGTCAACCCACAAGGTCATAAAACCATGGTTAGGACCACTCTGTTTCTTCAAAACTCGAATGTCTACAAAATATTTTGAATTTCAGAGACGCCAATAACCTCATTGCTAGACACAAGGATATCATCATGTATGAGAACATAGTTATTGTGAACTATTTTCTTAATCTTGTCATTCATAAATATTGCTAAAGGGATCTTCATCAACCAGCATATGTGGACTGAAGACCTCATCACCCTTGGAGAGCTTTCTAATGGCTGACTGATTGATAATCGCTTTGAATTCAGCGTGAAGTATCTATGTGATGATGGTGATCCTATATCTAATCTTACCCTTGATCTGAGACTTGTCCATCTCACCATAACACACCTTGATGCATTCCATGTCTTCATTTTGTCAATGAGCACATGCATCACCCATGACATCTCATATGGTTGTCATCATGTGCATCATTCTCAGTATTCTTGGAATTTTTGGTCGTGGATTATTCTTCCCTTACAATAACTCAGGTCTTAACTCATATTGATGCTTAATTGGGTAGGTTTTCTTATTACCTGGATCCACAATGGACCTTTTTTTTACTATTCCTTTACTTTCCCTGCTTCATTCGGTTATCTGCTTAGGCTGGGTATTTGTCTGCTATGCGGACTAGACTTTTTTTTCCCCTGTTTTTTCTGTGTGTTTTTCTTCTTTTTTTCTACATTTCTACCTTTTTTTGTTGTACTGTAGTCCATCCTGTTGTCAATTATCAATGTCAGTCAAAGAATACCTTCTTTTCCTGTGTGTTAGTAGTATTGTCGAGTTTGTTTTTTGTTTGTCATATGCCAGAAATTTGGAATTCTCGGGAGTTATGTTGACAACATTATTGCTTGTTTAATTGTTTATAAAATACATGTCATATTATGAGTTGACTTTGTAGAATAAATTAAATGTATCAATTTATATTTAAAATTTTAATATATGTTTATAATTTTCTACATGTTTTTGTTTTTTTTTTTTCTGGCACATAACTCCAAAATGTTTTATTGAAACATTTCAATTTGGAGGCCAAAGAAAAACCTGGAGGTCTTAAACAAAATTCTCAACCATGTAGGGACTTACCATGGTTCAGCTGCCGTATTGAAATTATTAATGGAAAAGTTTGGAATATAAATCATTCTTCTGTAGTAACTCTAGCCAACTTATCTAAAAACTTCCATTAGCTAAGCTCTTTGATTTACTATTCAAAAAACAAAGGCTAATCTTTTTTTTTTTTTCCTTCACGTCAGATCAAAATGAAAAATATGTGATGTTGCCTGCGATGGTTGCCTGCTTCATGATTGTTGCCATGCTCTAATAATTAATTCTGGAATGTTTCACTTTCACTCCTGTAATTACAACGCATATGGTGATATCCAAGATGCGGTCTCGTCAGTCCTGGAGCCCTGCATAGTTCTGAAACCTGGTATGTATTTCTGCGTGGTAACCAATTCATGATTCTTGCTGCGTTGTGTAATGTCTTTATTTTTTGTAAAGCAAATTATTCTTCTAGAATGAGGAGGGTATGAATGTGTAAGTATAGGTAGCATCACAGCTGTTGTTAGGGATGCATCCTATTTCAATTCTGTATAAATATTAGCTCTCTAGTGTGTTAAGAGTGAAATCAAATGTATGTGGGGTCCACCTAAAATCTGCACCTTTAAAGTGGGCGGCCCACCCTGTTTTTACATATAGCAACTCTTTCCTAAGGAAGTGATGCTAACTGTTGGTTGAAGAAAAAATTGATTAAATCACTAATTGAAATGATTGAAATTTTTTTTTTTTTTTTTTATGGTTCTGTGCACATCTTTTGGTGATCCGGACTCTGTTAGGTGCCCAGATCCTCCCCTGCGAATGTATGGAGTTTCAGTTAAATCAGAATTGTATTAGACAGTTTATTTATGTGTTTGGGCGTCCAATTTAACAGATAATATTATTCTAATTGACCTGAAATCTGGGTCTAGTAGGGATTCGTGGAGTTCTGATTTAATTAATAGTTGGATCCATGTTCTGTTGTATGAAAGTTATGGATGGTAAGTGATTGAACCAAATTTTTTGAAATTTAACCAAACCATGATGTGATTGTTGCTGCGAATCACGACTTCCATGGGTTGACTTGAATATTTAGATATTTATAAAGTGGATTGAGTATAAAGATTTGATTGAACCTCATTTAACCATATGTGGACCTCATGAAATCATACTACACCCATAGGAATTATTTTACAAGAACCACTCTTCATACCAGCCTTGCGCTCACTTCTCTTGGACCTTATAGCACAATTTGACATTACCAATTGCTGCTGCTCGTTGTTGGATTGAAATGTCAAGTATTTCATATGTTTTCACAATTGATTTTTGGGTGTCTGAATTTTTTTTAAGAGGAGATATGATTCATAAGAATGCATATTGGTGGGCATTATTGAAATGGTTCTGTACAGAAAAGAAACAAGAAAAAATGGGTGAACTGTTCTCATGTGAATAAAATTTGCACGAGTGGTTACGTGCATATTTTCCTGTGCGTTCAATACATGGTGTCCTACCTTTGTGGACTGGGGGGATTAATCGTCTGTGCAATAATGTGGAAGTTGAAAATTTCGCATGTTATAAACCTCCCTACTGTTTTGATAATTGTTTTCACTATTACTCCACTTGATATTTCACTGATCCTGTTTAGGATTTCATTTCTATGTTGAAAATTATGTCCACTTGGAAATGAATTGTGCTGAGGATTCTCTCTTTTCAAGAATGGGCCATGATGATCTTGTTTGATAACATCTTGCCAGAATTATTTCCATTTAGCAGAATAATGTTTGATAACATTCATTAATTTGAATAGTTTTGAAGAACATTCATACATCCATTTTATTAATTAATTAGAAAATTACAAAATATTCATGTCCTATGTAAAACTTTTTTTTTTTTTTTTTAAATCTTGGAAAACAATGCCAAACAAGCCCTAGGATCACAGATTAAGACTTGATCAAGGAATCAACCTTAACCCAACCCAATTGCTTAATCGGCACAATCCACTAACAAACAATTCTGATGAGCTGGGCCTATATGTAGCAGTACTCAAGGACTGAATTCCACTTTCGGCATGGCTTAGGCCGTAGGTATTATCCCTCGGGCTGGGCTTAGATTTAAAACCTAGGCCCTTTTATTATATGGGCCGGGCTTGGATAAAATGCTATGGAGCCCGAAGCCAGGCCTAGATGATAAACATTAACGCTTCCCTTTTTTATGTAAATTAAACATAATGGGCTCCCTCTTATGTAAAGTTGTAAGCTGTTTCCTGTTTAGGAAATGGTTTTTTATTTTTATTTTTCTTTGGACTCTAGTAAATTGCATAGAAAGGAAGAGGCATGGGTTGTTCCCCCGAGCAATATAGGCTATTCGAATGAGACAAGAAAGAGGAGCAGTCTCTAAACAGGGAATCGTACTTTTCTCAAAAAATACAACGGAGGATGGTTGAGGAGCCCATGCACTCATCCGAAAAAGGCTTCTTGTTGTTGTCCATAGTTATCTAGTTCGTTCAAGAGGCCTTTAACCTGCTGATAGTTCATTTAGAATAATTCACAGTTCGATTTGCAAACTATTAGAGAATTATTTTTAGGTAGTTCTGGCATCACTAGTTTTTGCTTCTATTTCTCAAAATTTCTAAATCGGATAGAGATTTTGAGAATAGAAGTGTTTGGTAGTCTCTTTTTCTTGTTGAGAAGCAGAGGTAACGCCTCTATTTTCCACAGGCCACCATTGATAGCATGCAGAAAGTAGAGGAAAAAAAAAAAAAAAAAAGAGGCGGGTGAACAATGTTTTTGCCCATTTCCGCCCATGTCTGTTTTTTTATTTTTTTTTCCTCAAAATCTAAGACTGCAAATCAAGATCCAAACCGTTGGAAATGTTCACAACACCAAACACGGCCATGACACCAAATTTCAGTTGTTGGACCATCACCAATCCTGAGATATGTGCAAAAAAAGTGAGTCATTGGATGCAATTTTCTAGAATTTGTGGGCCCAAGCACAAAATCTATACCATTAGATATCTTTGGAAGGCTCAAAATGACTCTGGTCAATTTTCAGTCATTGAAGCATTATGCTTGATATTGGATTTGTCCAGGAGAATTAATGTTTTTCTAATTTTTTTTATATCATTTCTAGGAGTGTAAATCAAAATCCAAACCTTTAAAAATGTTAAAAAGAACAAACACGGCCATGACACCATATTTCAGCTGTTCAATCATCACCAATCTTGAGATTTGTGCAAAAAAAAAGTGAGCCATTGGATGATTTTTTCTAGATTATGTGGGTCCCAAATACAAGATCTAAATCGTTAGATCTCTTTGGAAGGCTAAACAAGGGTATGGGGTAAATTTCCAAGGCTTTAGACCTTGTGGATCTTGAGAAATTTGTGAAAAGCTTTCAACTATTGATATTAAAAAGTCTATTTAACATGGATCTTTACATGACCAAACACTTCTTTTAATTCTAGCCTCGTTTTTTCTAGCTTTTTTTTAATGGCTCTATTTTGATGGGTCTATCGAAAAAAGAGTAGAGCTACCGAACGAGGCCTAAGTGAATCATACAATTCTATTCCAGTGATTACCTAAAAATACAAGCCACTCAAAAGCATTTCACCTTGATGTATTAGTGCTAATCCATACCTAACTCTGATAAGAGTTGGCCCCGCATAAAGATTGATCACTACAAAAACATAGAATTTTACTTTGGTTTTTATCATAAATATATTTTACATGTAGTCAATCTGATTATGACCCAAACTATAATTGAAGTAGAATCTCGCTATATTGATTGGTTTGGATTTTAGACAAGCACCTTTAGTTATGGACTTACAAAATTGGTACACATGAATTAGTTCATCGAATTTGTCGGACTCGAACTTCGAATTAGCCAAATTGAGAAGCGAATCAAATGAACCTACTCCATCGAATTTTATGATCAAGTTAAGTCTCAAATTATAAATTCCGAATTTGAATGCGAATTAATCGAATTACGAATTAGGTAACTATAGTTGAACTTAGAGTGGTTTCTAATCTCCCATAATGTAAGGATGATGCGAAAGAAGATAGCAGTTGTTTGATTTCTTCAATTAGCATCCCTAACATGAGAGAGAACGTACCAAAGAGCCCCAGGGGCAAAGGAGAACAACTGATGAGCATTCTCTGCTGAGAGAAGCCAAGACCAAAGGAGCTTAAAGGAACATTAAAAAAAAAAGATAGGAATCTGATTCTTCCTGAGATAAACAAATTGGACATCTAGAAGCAAGGATTTGGACTCAGCCTGTTACACCCCATTATGAGTTAATCGAGATTAATGCAAATTGAGCATGGTTAACCAAGTTGATTGAGGTTAATGACCAAAATGAGTCAAATTAGTCTCAAATAGATAAATTAAGTATAATGGAATGAGTTTGAAAGAGATGGAATTAATTGAGATGATTTTAGGCTCAATTTGATGAAACTAGGGACTTTTCCGTAATTACAGGTTGTAGCGTATTTTGTCAAATGTGGTGAAAATTTATATCAACATATGTATCTTGATGAGTACAACAATTTTCATAATACACACATTTTCATTTGACTTGAAATGAGTCGAGAAACTTTGATTTGACTTGAACTTGAAATATGTATAATATAGGGGGTTTAGTTGCAAAAATTCAGTTATAAGTGCTAAGAGGAACTCCATTTCAGTTCATACGACCCTTCCAGCAACAATAAAAGCCCTAGGTTCAGGTTCTCTTTCTTTCTTCTTCATTTCTTCTCTACAAAGTGTTGGAAAGGAGATTATGCAAGTGGTTTTTAAGAGGAATTCATTTTTCTTCACCTTCTTCACTAAGTTGGTTGGATTTCTTGAAGTTAAAGTTTGAGGGAAATCTCAAATTTCCTTTCCACAAGCTGTCAAGTAAGTGTTAAGAGTAATTTCAGTTGTAAATGAGTTCTTTAAAATCTTTTTCATCTTAAAGAGCATGTTAAATTTGTATTAGAATGATTTGGTGATATTAGGGTTTGAGATTGAGTGAATTGTCTCAAGTAGAGCTTGAAAGAAAAGAGGGTTTTTGTGTTAGATTCAATTGAAAGGCAAGTATAACAGTTATTTGTGATTGAAATGTTAATTGTATAGATTCCATTTGATTAGTTATAGTTGTGAACTCAAATCTAATTGTGTAGAATTGGAATGGATTTGATTTGATTTATGGATTGATTAAATGGTATGAGAATGGATTATATAATGGAATAGAAGTGTTTTCTTGATAAATGAATGGGATTGAGTAGGGAACATGAGGTTCCAAGTTTTACTTGCAGATTGTAAGTAATTTTTGAATGAAAAGTGCTTAGAAATCCAGAATTGTAATTCTGAAGCGTACGCTTGAGCGAACAGGAGTCTGCTCGAGCGAACTACGTTTTGTATAGCATCCGCTCGAGCGAATGAACATCCGCTTGAGTGAACCTGTTACTGTCTGTAAAAGCATGAGTGAGTAAGAAGGGTCGCTCAAGCGACCAAACTTTCTGATTCACATCCGCTCGAGCGAGCCTTGATCCGCTTGAGCGGACCTGAAGCAATTGTTTCAGGTTGTTTTCTCGATTTATATTTGATTTCCTTCTTTTAATTAAGGATATTTAGTGATTATAACATGTAACTAAATTATATTTAGTTAACCAATGATGGAGTTTGTTTGACCAAATGGTCAATCAAATATACTTTAAGTATACTTTGATTTTTCCAGGAATTGTATTTCTGGATTTGAAACTAAAATGAATCATGGGATAACCGAAACTAATAGAAATTCAGGTTTAATTCTTGAATTGTAAGAAAAGAGCCTATTGATTTAATCAAGGCTGTTAACACTGTTTTACCTCCATGGATGTTAATTAAGGGGACTTTAATATTGTACAAATTTCACATAAATTGTGATGTCCATCAAGAATAACACGTACATTAAACAACTGAGGATTACTCCTAAATGGATGGTATTGTTTAACTAAATTTGTACATTGAAATGTATCCGTTAATTTGCAATTAAACGAAATTAATGTGTTATTTGTATTGTTTCTTGAGCCTGGCACTACATAGTGATTTCTTTAAGCTCATTAGAGTTGTTATTGCTGCAGCACATTATTTGGGAGTGTTCTGGAGCTCCATGGTGATGTCAGTTGTCTCTGACCCGGGCACTGATAAATCTCACGATATATGAATCCTTTCGTATGGAAGATGAAAATCCTGCCTTTTTAGGAAGATGTGATGTGAAATGAAATGCTATTGTAGTTTTACCAAATAATAAAGACTCTCATTATTGTAATTGTATTAGTCTAACAATGAGTTAGACTGATTGAATGTGTAATTAGCATGTTAAATCATGTAATTGTATATACATTGCTGAATTGTCAAATTCATAGTGTTACTGATGACATTATAGGCAAAGCTGCCCATGCCGGTCCTTTTGAGGCCACAGAGCCAGCAGAGACTACCGATGTGGTTCCTCCAGGAGGACTAGTTGAATGGAAATGAGGACATAACAATTGAAGTGAACTTTGGAAAATGAAAACTGTAAATGAAATGAGAACTTGTATAAATTGTTAGAAATGTGTAACACTTTTCACTCTTTGCATTGTATTTTATTGTGCAAGTGAATGGTTGTTCATAGTGTAAATGAGTTTTTGTTTTATACAGGTGCAATGCTATTTGTTTGTATTCCGCATAATATGTAATTGATATCCCTTGTGAATTTTATGTGATTGAAGTTCACGGGAGTAAGTATGCCACGCGAATTAATTGTAATCTCGGGCTCGGGTCGTGTCATACTTATTGTATGGTATCAGAGCTAAGTGAAAAAGTTAAAAGAAAATTTTAAAGAGGAAGGGAAATAGTTAAGAAAGTTTTAAAATCCTTAGAAAATGTAAGGACACGGTGAGGAAACGTTAGATTACGAATCAAATCCTAATTTTTGATTTGTGATTTAATTGCTTTCACTAAATGTGGTTTGCTTTCACTATATGTGATATATATATATATATGATGGAAGTATAAAGATATCTATCTTCTTTTCTTGTGTTATTTTCAGAATGACATTTGGCTCAGGAAGCGGAGGAAATGAGAATGATAATCATGATTATGTGGTTAGTGGGAATGAAGGTCCTACACCTACACCTCCTACTCCAAATAGCGATGCTAAGTTCACTACTATCTTAAAACAATTAACTAAGAGCCATGAAGCTCAATTGAACATGCAAACGCAGTAAATGAATATGCAAGCACAGATTGCTATGATATTACAAGTATAAAGTCAAATGCAAACTCAGATGCAGGCTCAGATTCAGACTCCATCAGCACCTTCAGTTCAACCACCGCCTAATGTTGGTACTTAGGTCATAGTGCAGTCCAAAGAGAAAGATCCTAATGTTCTTTATGAACAGTTTAGGAAGAGAGGAGCCACTGAGTTTCATGGTAGAGAAGATGCATTGGTAGCAGATGAGTGGATACAACACATCGAAGATGTGTTTGATACAATTGTGTGTACTCCAAAGCAACATGTGTTACTTGCCTCTTCCATGCTACGTGATGTAGCAAAAGATTGGTGGAAGGGTGTTAAAAGTACAGTAATTGAAACACCTGCAGTCACTCTGTGGGAGAGTTTCAGAAAACAGTTTGAAAGAAACTTTGTTCCAGAGCATGTGAGGCAGAGAAAAGAATCAAATTTTTTTAACTTGAAACAGGGGCAAATGGCTGTGACAGTGTTTGTGCATACATTCATACCGCTGTCTAAATATGCCAATGACTTGATAGATATAGAAGTAAAAAAGATAAAGAAGTTCATAAATGGTTTGAAACTAGCTTACAAGAAAATGGTCCTGGCAGGTCAGACACCTATACATTTTGATGATGCAGTAGATAAAGCATATACTGCTGAAGAAGTTCATCGGGAAGAACCAGAGACAAATGCTGGTCCTAAGAGGAGTGGTAGCTCTTGGTTTAAAAAGGGAGGCAAATTCAAGAACAAGAGGCAGAAATATGTAGCTAAAGCTGAAGTTAAACCAGTTTGTGAGACATGTGGAAAAGGTCACAAAACTGAAGTTTGTTGGAGAAACACTGGGGCATGTTTAGCTTGTGGTTCAATGGAACATAAAATGGCTCAATGTCCCAGAGTTAGAAGAGATAACCAGCTCCACAGTAATAGCCTCCTCAGGGACAGGTAGCATTTCCTGCTCCTCCACAGCAATAGCAGCAACGTCAATGGCAGTAACGTCAGAGACAACAACAACCACGGCAACAACAATAACAGAATAGGCCTCAAGTTGTAGGACAAAGTCTATGCTGCGAATAGGGAACAAGCTGAAGCTGCAACTAATAATGTGGTGGAAGGTATAATTTATGTTGATAATAGATTAGCGATTGCATTGTTTGACCCTAGATCTACTCATGCATTTGTTGCACCTCTATTTGTTTGTGATATGCAAAAACAAATTAGACAGTTATCATATGATTTTACTGTAACTATTCTATTGGGAAGAAAAGTAGTATGTGAATTGTATGTACCCCAATGTAATTTTAAAATCGGTGAGGTGTCAAAGCCAATAGATTAAGTAGTGTTGGCGATGAATGATTTTGATGTAATTTTTGGCATGGATTGGCTTGCGAAGTACAGAACCTGTTTGGGTCGTTTCCGCAAAATTATTACTTTTAAAGTAGATGAAGCCAATGGCAGTGTACTGTTTGAGGGAATTCAAAAGAAGTTTGATATAATGCTTGTTTCAGCAATAAAGGCTGAACGTATGATGAAGTGGTTGTGAAGGCTACATCGCATTCATCACTGAAAAGAAGCCAAGGAAGGAATTAGAAAACATTCTTGTAGTTTGTGAGTTTCCAAACGTGTTTCCAAAAGAAGTGCCAGTTTTGCCTCCAGCAAGGGAAGTAGCCTTTACTATAAAGCTTGTGCCAGGTACTGCACCTATATCTTGGGCATCATATAGAATGACACCATCAGAATTACATGAATTGAAGAATCAAATACAGGATTTGCTCGACAAAGGTTTTGTTAAACCTAGTGTCTCACCATGGGAAACACCTATATTATTTGTCAAGAAGAATGATGGCACCCTATGTATGTGTATTGATTATAGGCAGCTGAATCAGATAACAATCAAGAATAAATACCCGTTGCCTAGAATTGATGAGTTGTTTGATCAACTCGAGGGTGCAGCATATTTTTCTAAAACTGATCTTCGATTTGGATATCACCAGATTCGTGTTAGAGATCATGATGTATAGAAGACAGCATTCAGGACCTGATATGGGTATTATGAATTTTTAGTTATGCCTTTTGGATTAACGAATGCACCTGCAGTGTTTATGGCTTTGATGAACATAATTTTTGCTGCTTATTTAGACCAGTTTGTTGTGATCTTCATTGATGACATCCTGGTATATTCAAAGTTAGAGCAAGAACATTCACACCATTTGAGAACAGCATTGCAATTGTTGAGAGACAATCAGTTGTTTGCAAAGTTAGAGAAGTGTGATTTCTGATTGCAGTAGGTGGCATTTCTAGGTCACATAATTACTAGAGAAGGATTAGCCATGGATCTATCTAAGATTGAAGCCATTACTAATTGGCAAAGTCCGAAGAATGGTCCAAAAGTTCGGAGCTTTTTAGGATTGGTTGGATATTACAGAAGATTTGTGAAAGACTTCTCTAAAATTGCAGCACCATTGACAAAACTGACTTGGAAGAACATTCCATTTGTATGGGATGAAGAATGAGAGTACAATTTTCAAACATTGAAACAGAGATTAGTCTCAGCCCCAATTTTGTCATTACATGATGGAAGAGGAGGATTTGTAATTTATTCTTATGCTTTCGGTATAGGATTGGGATGTGTGCTGATGCAGAATGGCAAGGTCATTGTTTATGGTTCGGGTCAGTTAAGAGAACATGAGAAGAATTATGCTACTCATGATTTAGAGCTCGCGGTGGTTGTTTTTTCTTTGAAGCAATGGAGACACTATCTGTATGGAGAGACTTTCAAAGTCCATTGTGATCACATAAGCCTTCAATATTTGTTTACTCGGAAGGATATTAATATGAGACAACGTCGTTGGTTAGAGCTGATTAAAGATTATGATTTTCTGCTCACCTATGTACCTAAAAAAGGTAAAGTAGTGGCTGATGCTTTGAGTTGCAAATCTGCTAACTTGGCATCGTTGGTGGGTGGATGGCATTTGATTGAAGAGTTTAGAGATTTGGATGTGTCCATCGAATTAGTGGATAATAGAATTATGGTTGCAGCAATGTCAGTGTTTGAACCAATTCTTATCAAACAAATCAAGGAAAGACAATTCGAAGATCCTGAATAGGTGAAAATCAGGGATAACATTGCAGCTAGACCAGATTTTGTGTTGGTGGAAGGAGTACTCTATTTCAGAGATAGATTGTGTATACCAGCACAAGAAGATTTGAAGCAAGCAGTAATGTTTGAAGCTCATCACACCCGATATTCTATGCATCCAGGAAGTACTAAAATGTATAGAAATCTCAAGGATAGGTTTTGGTGGAATAATATGAAGCAGGAGATAGCGGGTTATGTTTCTTCGTGCTTGACCTGTCAGCGTGTGAAGTTTGAGCACTGAAAACTGCCTGGATTACTTCATTCTTTGCATATTCCTAGATGGAAGTGGGAACACTTGACTATGGACTTTGTATTTGGTTTGCCAATGACCAGGAGACAACATGACACCGTATGGGTGATTGTAGACCGTCTTACGAAGTCTGCACATTTTCTTCTATTAAGAAAGGATATGTGATTCAATGAAATGTCCAAGTTTTTGTAAGGGAAGTGACAAAATTGCATGGAACACTGGTTTTGATTGTGTCAGATCGAGATAGTCAGTTTGTTTCTACATTTTGGCAGTCATTTCAGAATTCAATGGGTACTAGACTTCGATTTAGTATTGCACATCATCCACAGACAGATGGAGAATCTGAACGAACAATTTAGACTTTGGAAGATGTTGCGACCCCGGACCGGGTCCACCGAACCAATCTGGGATCGGGACTAATGTGATGTGATGAGGTGTGGTGATAAGATGGACACATTTATTTAATTTCCCACAGGTGTCCGCGGTGAGGATATCACAAAAACATAGTACATTTTTGTTTAAGTGCGGAAACGTGTAGCAAACCAAATTGATAATTCATTTCGGAATCCACAAGACTGATAACATATGCATATAACTTGATGTCAGAGTGAACAATGGTCATTAATGCTTTCCCAAAAGAAATGTTAAAGTTTGTACAAATGATCATTTGATTACATTTCCCAAAAATAGAGGCCAAGAAAGGCCAATAAAAACAAAACAAAATTCTCAAAAGAATGGTTATCCACAACCCAAAATGTTACGCATCTCCGACTACCGAATGTCTAGATGACATCATCGGCATGCCATTCAACTAGGCGTTGCGGTTCTCCGACCGCCTCCCCAAGCTCCATCTCGGGGTAGACAATATCCGGACCTGAGTATCAAAGAAATAAATCAAATACGACGGTCTGGCAGGTGGGTGAAAAGATATAACAATATCACAATAAATATATTTACCTTGGAAAGCATTAAAAATATGTTTGAACAATAACTTTCATAAAAGAAAATAATCATTTATTAGAAACAAATATGCAATTTAAATCGTGTAAGGTATCCAAGGAAATCGGGAACAAGCAAGATGACAACCATACGAAGCTAAGTCCTCTATCACCGAAGTGACAAGAGCATATCGGGGCGTTGATCTCAGTCATCGAAGTGAGGAGCATCAACGAAATATACATATACATATAATAATACGGGACATGACCACGGTAGCGAGCCGGGCATCGGGAACCATGGTAGCAATCCGGGGTATCGGGATAAGACCACGATAATAACCGGGTAGCGGGATCCAAATTGCAACTGGTGGGACAAAAGGGGGATCCCCAAGTTGGTGGATCAGACCGGCAATGTTATCCAAGCTTAGTAGTGCCGACTCTTAGGTTAAATAACAGAAATCAAGACATGTGTAAAATACATCAAGTGCAAGTATGTAAACAAATGGGACGGGGGTGCTCAAAGGCACAACTGTCATATCAATCCGGGCATGCACATCGGGGCTAGCAAAATGCTACAATTACAATTTCAATATTTTCGTGAGTGCATAGGGAATCCGGGAATAATGAAATACAAATGAACTTTCGAAATCTCAAGACAAGTATCAGGATTCAAGACTAGTTCAAAGTGAATAGGGATCCCATATGTCTATATCGATAAAGACTTGGTACTCATTGAGTTTGGGGACATTTTGGGGTCCTTATACACTTCGGGGATTTTCAAAACTACAATAAATCTTTGTGAAGTGGTTTCTTTCTCAAACAGGCTTCATAAGTCGTTTCCTCATATCTCCTTTTCATTAGGACTCTCAACAAACCTCTCCTAATCATCTAAACATTTCGTTTTTACTTCCAAAGTAGTCCCAGGTGAACAATACCCATCGCTCGAGCGGACCGGGAGTTTGCTCGAACGGTGAGCTCTCTGGAATGACTCTCTAGGTGGGTTCGCTCGAGCGAAATTGAGGTCGCTCGAGCGGAATCTCAGTTCGCTCGAGCTAACCATTCTCTAGAATGGGTTCTGGGAGGGTTCGCTCGAGCGAACTGTCCACTGGAATGATTCGAACCCGTTTCTGGACACTTCGCTCGAGCGAACTATCCAGAAACTGGTTCTGGGACAGTTCATCTCCTCTCTTTCTCATCCTTTTACAACTTCTTTGAGCCTTATTTCTTCATCAAAATGGGAGGCTCAACACCCCCATTAAACTCCTCATAAACCTCCACCAATAACACATTCAATCGTCTTCTTCTCAACCATATTCAACCACAAGAAAAAAGAGAAAAAATCCACAATCACAAGGATTCATTTAAGTCATAAACAAGCAATAAATGAAGAGTGATAAATGTCAATATTTTCAAGAGTTAAACAAGCTAACAAGGTACAAGAACATTTATTTCAAAAATCAATGAAAGTTAAGGATAAATAGTGAAATCATATACATTTCTCATAAAAGCCATTCAATACTAATAGTATCAATTCATCCACTTGCCTTTGGTCTCTAATAAGCAAATCAAGTCCTAATCACTCCTCCAAGCCAAAATCCAAAGCTACACACAAAAACCCCCAAAAACACAAACCCTAAATAGGTCAAAACAAAGAACAAGGAAAATAAAGCTTTCAATAATGAAAATGGGGACTCCTATAGACTAGGAAAACACAATATCAAAAGATGGGAAGGATTTCTTACTTGTAGGTTCTTCAAATGGACAAAGCTAGTTCAATGAGGATCTTGGGATGAGTGGTTTCCTTCACAAAGGATATCAATGATGAGCTCTCAAGGAGAGGAAGAAGAAGATAACCTCCATTTGCTTATTGGTGCAAGATTTGACAGTGATTGAGGTGGAAAAGTTAGAGGAAGAAGAGAAAAAGAAGAAAACCCAAGCTTGGGTGGCTTTAGAGTTGGAAAAAGGAGATCAAGAAGGAGGGTTATCCTTATATAGGCAAGTGAGATGGGCTCCACCACTAGAATTCTTGTGGGGCTGAAATCATGGTTTTTGGGACTTCGAACAAATTCGACAAAGAAGGGAAAAATGATCACCAAAATATCTAGTTTTTAAAAAGTATATGTTTCGTGGGTTTCGGGAATATCAAATTTTGGGTACAAATTTGGTCTAAAAAGACTGTTTTGCCCTCAATGCTAGAAAATTCAGGTTTCAGGGTCTCAAACGGGCACGGGATCAACATGAAAGTTATAGGGATCAATGAGATAAGTACAAGAGATTAAAACAATAAACACAGAAATCTCAGAAAATCCCCCAAGTAAATGCAAAGTCATAAAAGGAACCCCCAAAGGGCTCCACTAGTCATAAAGGCACTCAAAATTCCCCAAACCTATAACAAAAGCTATTCTATTCCCGACTTAACCAAAATTCACTAATCACGCTTAGAACTAATACACGACTTAATTAGTACTAATCGAGGTCACTCGGGTCGGGGTCTTACAGAAGATTTGCTTCGTGCCAGTGTTATGGATTTTGGTAGTGATTGGGATGAACATCTTGCATTGTGTGAATTTGCATACAACAATAATTATTATTCTAGTATTGAAATGGAACCATTTGAAGCATTGTATGTCGAAGATGTAGGACTCCAGTTAGTTAGGAAAAAGTTGGAACCGGAAGTTTCCATGGTCCCACTATCATTGCAGAAACAGGTGAAAGAGTCCAGAAGGTACATGATAAATTGAGAGTAACCCGATCAAGGCAGAAAAGTTATGTTGATAATCGTCGGTGTGATTTGGAGTTTGCCATTAATGATTGGGTATTTTTGAAGACTTCTCCAATGAAAGGTACAATCCGATTTGGTCAGAAAGGAAAGCTTTCACCAAGATATATCAGACCTTTCAAGATAAAGAGCAGAATTGGAGACGTGGCTTATCATCTAGATCTTCCATCGCAACTCTTTGGTATCCATAATGTATTTCATGTATCGATGCTTCGAAAGTAAGTGGCAAATCCTACACATATAATCAACTATGATGAGATTCAAGTTCAACCGAATACCATATATGTTGAGAAGCCAGTTCAAATTATTGATACCAAGGAGCAAGTTTTTCGCACAAGGACGATCAAATGAGTTAAAGTTCTTTAGGCACATCATGAACCCAATGAAGCCACATGGGAATTGGAAGAACAAATGGCTCAAAAGTATCCAGAGCTATTCGATCAGATGAGTTTTACTTATTGTATTTGTTCTGTTCATTTTTCATTCGGAGGACCGAATGATTCTAAAAGTTTAGGAGAATGTTACACCCCATTCTGAGTTAATCAAGATTAACTCTAGTTAATCGAGATTAATGCAAATTGAGCATGATTAACCAAGTTAATTGAGGTTAATGATCAAAATGAGTCAAATTAGTCTCAAATAGATAAATTAAGTATAATGGAATGAATTTAAAAGAGATGGAATTAATTGAGATGATTTTAGGCTCAATTTGATGAAAGTAGGGACTTTTCCGTAAATACAGGTTTTAGCGTATTTTGTCAAATGTGGTGAAAATTTATATCAACATGTGTATCTTGATAGTACAACAATTTTCATAATACACTCATTTTCATTTGACATGAAATGAGTCAAGTAAGCTTTGATTTGACTTGAAGTTGAAATATGTATAATATAAAGGGTTTAATTGCAAAAACTCAGTTATAAGTGTTAAGAGGAACTCCATTTCAGTTCATACGATCCTTCAATCAGCAGTAAAAGCCCTAGGTTCAGGTTCTCTTTCTTTCTTCTTCATTTTGTCGCGACCCCGGACCGGGTCCCCGAAGGACTGTTCCGGAGTCGGGACACTATTAGAGATGATGAGGAGATGACCACATGCATTTATTTAATCTCCCATAGGTGTCCGCGGTGAGGATGTCACAACCAACTACGAATATTTCTTTTAAGTGCGGAAGCATATAGCAAATCAAATAGTCATACTAGCTTTAGTCATGAAAGCATTAACATCAAGTATAAGTTACCGTATCAGAATGAGCAACGTTCTACAGCTTGTTTCCCAAAAGTAAGTTAAAGTTTAACAAAAGATCACTTATTTACATTCTCCAAAATTAGAGGCCGACAAAGGCCAATATAAACAAAACAATAACCCAATGAATGGTTAAATAGTTTTCCTCAAAATGAAACGTCTCTCGTAGCAACCCGATGTCTACATGACATCGTCAGCACGCCACTCGACTAGAGGTTGCAGTTCACCTACCGCCTCCTCCGCCTCCTCCTCAAGGTAGCCGGCAACGGGACCTGAGTACCAAAGCAAAAGGGTCAGACACGACGGTCTGGCAAGAGAAAGAAAAGATACAACAACAAGTAATAATAAAGGAAACACCTTGAAAAGCATAGAAATCTGTTTAAACAAGAACTCTCATAAAGTAGGTAAATCATTTGCTAGAAAACAGTAAACAAGATCAAACATATAAGGTATCCAAGGAATCGGAAACTAACAAGATGGCAATCACATAAAGCTAAGTCCTCTGTCACTAAAGTGACAACAGTATAACGGGACATTGATCTCAGTCACACAAGGTGAGGAGATTCAACGCAAATCATATATACAATATAAATATACGGGACGGGACCACGGTAGCGAACCGGGTATCGGGACGGGACCACGGTAACAGACCGGGTATTGGGATCCAAACTGCAGCTGGCGGGACGGGAAATGGATCTCCAAGTCGGTGGATCAAACCGACAAGGTATCCAAGCTTAGTGATGCCGATTCATAGGTTAAACAACAAATCGAGACATATGCAAAATACATCAAGTTCAAGTAAATAAATGAACGGGGCAAGGATACTTAAATGCATAACTTTCATTTCATGTCGGGCAATACTCTTCGGGACAAGTCCATGTTACTAGTGTAACTATCGTGCTTTCGGGAAAAAAAATCATATAATATAAATCTTGGAATGAAGTGAAACAATGAACTATAACAATTTCGGGTAAAATACGGGTTTCAAGATCTATTTAAGTGAATAGGGGTCCCATATGTCGATTATAATAAAGACTTGGTACTCTTCGAGTTTGAAGACATTCCGGGCTCCTTATGCACCTTGAAGTTTCAAAACTTCGAATGAAATCTTTGTGATATGGTTTCTTTCCACGAATAGCCTCATACTTTGTTTAGCAAATCTCCTTGCCATCGAGGGGTTCCCAGAGAATAGACCCAAACATTGAAATAGTTAGACATCGTCCCAAACATAGCCTTGCCCAACAGGGCCCATCGCTCGAGCGGACTGGAGAGTGTTAGGGTTTTTATAAATTGCAATTTGATGGATGCATTATCATTCAAGCATCATTTGATTTACACACATGCATTGTTTTAGATAAACTTGAAATCTTGATTTATTCATGCATTACTTTTAAGAGTTGTAAAAGTTTTGATTTATGCATGATTTGTTTTTAAATCTTGGATGCATTTGTTTTAGAAAAGAGTTTTCAAGAAATCAAGCAAGCCTTTGTTTTAAAAGTTTTGAATCTTTTTAGGCTTTTTATGTCATGTTTTAAAAACCATTAGAATCTTTAAAACATGTTTTCCAAGCTTGATTTAGTGGCCAAAAGGTCCCCCAAAGCTAAACCTTCAAATTTGCAAAAGTTGCATTTTTTGTCAAAGGGAGGCTGTCCCGGCAGTGTCGCCGGTCGACCGAGAGGCAGGTCTCGGTCGACCTAGACAACTGGAGGTAAAACCTGCAGTTTTTGAACTGAAACCTCCAACGGTCAGAAATCTGACCGTTGTGCCTTCCCGGTCGACCGAGACCTCTTTGCCGGTCGACCGAGGACTAGCCGTTGGCAACTTTTTGCTATAAATATGAGTTCTTTCCCTTGCCAAAAGTTGGGAATTTTAAGCCCCTCCTTGAGAGGTATTGAGGCATATCAAAAGGGAAAAGAACCAAGGGATGAAGGGGAAGATTAGGAAAGCTAAAGCTTGGATTAATGAAGTTAAACCACCAAGTAGGCTCTTCCTTTCTTAATCATATGTTTTCATGCTTTGTTTTATTTTTGGTAAATCATTTCTAGCATGATAAACTATGTTTGTGTTGTGTCCTTAACATGTGTTATGTTTTGAGTTGATTTATTGTTTTGGATACAACACCATATGATTCAATTCAAGTAGTACTTAACTTTGGTAAATCTAAGTAGATCATGTTAATGTAAAAACCTTTGAAATCGTATGTAACATGATCCATATACTTGGTTAAATCTTTGGTTGTTGTTTTCCATCATAAGAAAATCACTTTCAAAACTATCTTATGTTTTGGACTCAACCTCTTTACAAATCATATGTTTTCATGTTTTGTTTTATCATTGGTAAATCTTTGTAACATGTTAATATATGATATGTTGTATCCTTAGCATATTCTATATTTTGAATAGATCTATTGTTTTGGATACATCACCATTGATTCATCAAAGTAGTACTTTATTGGTAAATCTAAGTAGATCATGTTAATGAAAGATGTAACATGATTCATATACTTTGTTGAATCTTTGGGTGTTGTTTTTCCATCATAAGAAAATCTCCTTCAAATGTATCTTATGTTTTGGATTCAACATCATTACAAATCATATGTGTATTATTGTTTTAATGCTTCACAACTTGCCTTACTTTGATTGGTAAATCTTTTTCAAGTTGTCCTTATAATTACATATGATTTGTCCCCTCTTTTCAATCAAATCTATTTTTATGTTTTGAGCTTCATTGATGATTTGATTGACATCCCTATGCATCACATGTTTAGAGCTAATCCATTTCATACAACTTGTGTAACTTTGATATCATTAACAAGTTGTTACTTTTAACATGTGATTGCATTATATCCTCAATCATAAATGTTTTTGAGCTAAAACTTTCAAAAGCCTTAGGCATACATTTATGAGCTTTCATTTTCTAAATGATTGAGGACCACACACACACACTTCATGTGTTTTCATCTTTGCATTCATAGTGTGAGTGTGTATTTGTATTTCGCTTCCATATCCGCCTATTTAAGAGGCAATGTAATGAGCTTAATAGAATCTCCATCAAGTGTATTAAAGACACTAAATTAGAGAGATAACCAACCTTGTGGTTGAAGAGGTTATTGCTTAGCCTATAAAAGCATAATGTATAGGTTGATGTTAAGCCTTGAAAAACATCAATGTAAAGGTTATTGCTTAGCCTTGGAAAGCATATTGTAAAGGTTATTGCTTAGCCTATTGAAAAGCATAAATAGTGGAAATCCGGTGGGGTGTTGGATCACAAGCCGGTAGTGGATGTAGGCATTGAGGCCGAACCACTATAAATCCTTGTGTAATGGTGCTTGCTTTGTGGTGATTGTTTATATTAGCTTCCGCATATTGTTTGATAATCATCACTTGTGACTAGTTGGTTTTTAAGAAGTTAAAATTAGTTAAAATTGGTCATAAAAGAAGCTCACCCTATTCACCCCCCCTCTAGGGTTCGGATCCCCATGGACTTACAGAGAGTTCGCTCGAGGGAGTCGCTCTCTGGAATGGCTGTCTGGGTGGGTTCGCTCGAGCGAAGTTGAGGTCGCTTGAACGAACTCATTGGGTCGAGCGAATATTTAAATGCGTTCGAACGAACAACTCTCTGGAATGAGTTCTGGGATGTCCGCTCGAGCGACCAAGGGTGCGCTTGAGCGACCCAGCTACTGGAATGATCCGAACCCTTTTCTGGACAAGTCGCTCGAACGAAGTGTCATGGTCGCTCGAGCGAATTGTCCAGGAACTGATTCCGGACCAGTTCAGCTCCCCTCTATCCCTTCCTTCTATAACTCCCTTTTAGCCCCTTTTCTACAACAGATAAGGAGCCTAATACTTCAATCAAACTACATCGAATCGTTTCATCACATTCATCCCATTCTCTCCTCCATCAATAACACATTCAATATAAGAAGGGAAGAAGAAGGACACCATTTCACATAAGACACGTTTGGAACCCAACAAGAAGAATTAAATGCTATGCGCTAACATATCTTTATGACTATAAATGCATCCTTTAATACTCTATCAAGAACATTTATTTCAACAATGAAAATCAATAAAAGCATGAGAAGATCATTAATGTTTCACCAAACCATGTAAAACCCCAAAACACCCCAATCATTCACTTGCCTTAGGTCCAAGCTAGCCAAAAGTCAAGCCTCTAATCCCTTCTTAAGCTCACTTCCAAGCTACAATCAAAAATCCCCAAAACAAACCCTAAAATGGGTCAAACAAAGAATGAAAAGGATAGAACTTTCAATAATGCAAATGAAGCTTATCAAGAGCTAGAGGAATACTAATCTAGGAGATGGGGAGGGTTACTTACTTGGATGACCTTCAAATGAAGAGAGCTAGCTCAAGGGGGGTCTCAAGGTTGGAAGATTTCTCCACAAATGATATCAAGATGAAGCTTGTAAGATGAGGAAGGAGATGGTGATTTCCATTCCAAGTTTGGTGCAAGATTAGTGTGGTTTGGAGATGGAGAAGCAAGAAGAAGAAGAAGAGTTGCAAGGAAACCCTAAGCGCTCCTCTTGTGCTGGAACATGAAGAAGGAATGGAATGAAGAGTGGCTTCCCTATGTTAACAATGAGTTGGGTCCCACTACTAAAGGCACTAGTTTGGCTGAAATCATCTCTTTCGGGACCTCGGATGAATTCGACGAAGAAGGAAGAAATGATCGTCAAAATATCTAGTTTCCAAAAAGTGTAGGTTTCGCGGGTTTCGGGAATATCAAGTTTGGGGTACAGATTGTGTGTGCAATGACTGTTTTGCCCTCAAGGCTACGAAATCGGGTTTCGGGATCTCAAATAAAAACGGGATCAACATGAAAGTTGTAGGGATCATTAAGATAGATGAAACGGGCTAAGAATGCAAATCAAAACAATTCCGAAAAATCCTCTAAGTAAAGCAAAGCCGAAAAGGGAACCCCCAAAGGGCCCCACTAGTTACCAAAGCATTCAAAGTAGCCCAAAACTAGAATCAAAGCTATTCCAAACCAACTAAGCCAAAAATCACTAATCAAGCTTAGCACTAACACGCCACTTAATTAGCACTAATCGGGTTCACTCGGGTCGGGGTCTTACTTCCTCCACCCTTAGGGCATTTGGTCCTCCAAATGAAACATAAGGCTCACCTCAGGTAGAAGATGTGGATACTTCTTCTGTACTTGATCTCGTAATTCCCACGTTGCTTCTTCTGGTCCATGATTCTCCCATAGCACCTTTACCCGCTGAATAGTCCGAGTCCTCAACTCCTGTTCCTTTGTATCGATGATCTGAACGGGCTTCTCAACATAGGTAGCATCCTCTCTGATCTCTAATGGCTCATGCCGGAGTACATGCGACGAGTCGGGAACATACTTCTTCAACATAGACACATGGAAGACGTTGTGTACGCTGGATAGCTCAGGTGGTAAGGCTAATCTGTAAGCCACATCACCGATCTTGCTCACAATGTCATAGGGTCCAATGTATCTCAATGTTCCCCTTGTAGGTGACACTTTCAAGAAGACCTTGTCTCCTTCCTTGAACTGCAAATCTCTGCGGTGGGAATCTGCATAGCTCTTCTGCCTACTCCTGGACACTTTCAGACGTTCTTGAATCAATTTGATCTTGTCGCTGGTCTCACTAACCATAGTCGGTCCATGGAAACTACGAGTGCCGACTTCTTCCCAACATACATGTGTCTTACACCTTCTGCCATACAAAGCCTCAAAAGGAGCCATCCCAATGCTCGAATGGTAACTGTTGTTGTAAGCGAACTCACACAACGGTAGAGTCTCATCCCATTGAGTCTTGAAATCTAACACACAAGCACATAGCATATCTTCAAGAGTCTGAATCGTTCTTTCTGACTGGCCATCTGTCTGAGGGTGATACGCTGTGCTGAACTGTAATCTCGTACCCATAAACTCATGCAATGTCCTCCAGAACCTCGAGACAAATCTGCTGTCTCTGTCAGATGTGATAGAAACTGGCTGCCAGTGACGACTGACAATCTCGTTGACAAACAACTCTGCCAAAGGTAGCATGTGCATCTTCTTCCCTGTCTTCAAAGCAAGGAAATGCGCTGACTTGGTGAGACGGTCTACAATGACCCATATCGCATCGTTGCCTCTGCTAGTCCTCGGTAATCCCGAAATAAAGTCCATGGTAATGTGCTCCCACTTCCATTCCGGGATCTGTAACGGTTGCAACAACCCTGGAGGCCTCTGATGCTCTGCTTTAATCAACTGACAGGTCATGCAACGGGAGACAAACGCTGTAATCTCCCTCTTCATATTGTTCCACCAAAATCTGCCCCTCAAGTTCTGATACATCTTTGTGCTGCCGGGATGCATGGAGTACTTAGTGCTGTGAGCCTCAGTCATGATGTCATTTCTCAAATCTTCGATGTTAGACACACACAGACGGTCACGGTAGTACAAGACTCCATCAAGAATGCGAAAGTCAGGACGTTCTGCTATATGCTCTGAAATCTTGGCCAACTCTGGATCTTGCAACTGGCTGTCCTTGATCTTCTGAATGAAAGAAGGTTCTGACACCGTCATGTTAGCCAACAAAACACCCTTCCTTAGTGGCTGCAGGTCTATACTCAACTCTTCAAATTGCTCAAAGATACAAGTGCCACTTAGATTTGCCAAGCCTATTGATTTCCTACTCAAGGCATCTGCAACAACATTTGATTTCCCCGGGTGATACTTGATTGGAAAATCATAGTCCTGATATATTCCATCCATCTTCTCTGCCTCATGTTCAAATCCTTCTGTGAAAACAGATATTGTAAGCTGCGGTGGTCGGAGTGGACTTCAAACTGCTCTCCATATAGGTAATGTCTCCACATTTTCAACGCGAACACAACCGCTGCTAACTCCAGATCATGGGTGGCATAGTTCTTCTCGTGATCTTTCAACTGTCGAGATCCATAAGCAATCACTTTTCCTTCTTGCATCAACACACAACCAAGTCCAACATTCGAGGCATTGGTAAAAATGGTGAAACCGCCGCTTCCGGATGGAAAAGTAAGGACTGGTGCTGTAGTCAATCTCTTCTTTAGCTCTTGGAAACTCTCTTCACACTGATCTGTCCATACATATGGTGCATTTTTCCTTGTCAGCTTTGTCAATGGTGACGCAATCGACGAAAAACCTTGCACAAACCTCCGATAATAACCTGCCAATCCCAGAAAACTCCTGATTTCTGTCACATTCTTCGGTCTTTCCCAATTCACTACCGCTTCAATCTTGGACGGATCTACTGACAAACCTTCCTTGGAGATAATGTGCCCCAAGAATGCTACTTGGTCTAGCCAAAATTCACACTTGTTAAGCTTCGCATACAGCTGGTTCTCTCTCAAGAGTTGCAATGTTATCCTCAAGTGCTCTTCATGCTCTTCCTTGGTCTTGGAGTACACCAAAATGTCATCTATGAATACTACAACAAACTGATCTAGATACTCTGCAAAAATCTTGTTCATCAAAGCCATGAACACTGCCGGTGCATTAGTCAACCCAAATGGCATCACTAGGAACTCATAGTGGCCATATCTTGTCCGGAAAGCTGTTTTCAACACATCTGCTTCTCTAACTCTCAGCTGATGGTAACCGGATCTCAAGTCAATCTTCGAAAAGTATGATGCACCTTGCAATTGATTAAACAATTCATCTATTCTTGGCAATGGGTACTTGTTCTTGATGGTCACTTGATTCAATCTTCTGTAATCTATACACATTCTCATCGAACTATCCTTCTTCTTAACAAACAAAACTGGAGCTCCCCATGGTGAAACACTCGGTCTCACAAAACCTTTGTCCAACAATTCTTGCAACTGGGTCTTCAATTCCCCCAATTCTGCCGGAGCCATTCTATAAGGTGTAATAGATATTGGAGCGGTCCCTGGTAACAACTCGATAGTGAAATCAATCTCTCTGATGGGTGGTGAACCTGGAATCTCCTCCGGAAAGACATCCCGGAATTCTCAAACAATTGGGATCTCCTCCACCCCTTGGGACCGTTTATCCTCCGTGATAAACGCCAAATATGCTTCACAACCACTTCTCAAAAGTCTGTCAGCCTTCAACGCCGAGACAAACCCTGCACGAGGATTCCTCCTCTCTCCCTGAAACGACACTCCTGCTGGTGTCTCAACCAACTTGAAAGTGAGGGTCTTATGGAAACAATCCATTGTGGCATGGTACCCTGCCAGCCAATCCATCCCTAGGATGACATCATAATCAAACATCTCCAAAAAAATGAGATATGCGGTTAAAACCACTTCTCCTATCCGAACTGTGCAACTAGGGTAAAAGGTTCTACAAATAACTTGTTTACCTACTGGGTTGCCACAGCCAAAATTAACTCAAGTTCTCTAGCATGCATATCAATCAACTTAGAAAATTTATGGGATACGAAAGAATGCGTAGAGCCAGGGTCAAACAAAATCATAGCTTTAATCCCACAAACAAGAAGTGTACCTTCCACTACATTTCTCGCTGCCTCTGCATCAACTCTATTGACCCCGTAGATTTGTCCTTGAAGCTGTGGCCTGTTCTGAGCTTGTTGTGGCCTGCCATGTGGTGCATTCCTGTTCTGCTGCGGTGCACGCTGATGTCCCTGCTGCTGACGGGCCTGCTGCTGTCTAAACTGTTGTTGTTGTGGTGCTTGCTGCTGAAGTGGCCTTGCCTGGTTTTGGACAACCAATGCATTCTGTGGTGGTGGTGGTGGACGTTGTGGCCCTTGCTGTTGCTGCTGATTCTGTCTGTTTGGCTTAGGGCAAGCCCTCATCCGATGGTCCATCGAACCACACCTGAAGCACGCTCCCGTGATGGTACGACATTCCGCACTAGCATGGTTCTTCCCACAGTGGATGCAAACCACTGGATTCTGCACATTTGGTCTTGTCCTTTGCCTCTTATTCTGATGGTTTCTCTGATGTTGATAGTTCTGCTGCTGAGCTGGACTCTTGCCTTGCACTCTGAGGATCTTGTTGTGGAAGTTCTCAAACTTGTAAGCCCTCTTGACTGCCTCATCGAAAGTAGTAGGTGGTACTACTCCGGTGGCATCCCTCTCAATGAAAGGGTTGAGTCCCTCAAAGAACTTAGCAATTTTCTTCTCCACCGTATCTACCAACTCCGGGGCATATCTGGACAGTCTCTCAAACTTGGTGAGATATTCTAAGACTGTCATACTCCCCTGCACCAGCTGCTGAAACTCTATAGCCTTTTGTCTCTTGATATGGGCAGGTACATATTTATCATGGAATTGTCTCTTGAAATTTTCCCACACCTCTGCATCAGCCATGTTCCTGTATTCTTCCCTAACCGTTTTCCACCATCTGTCTGCTGTACCGCTGAAAAGGGATGATGCTAGCTTTACCCTTTCTCCTCCTGTACACTGGAAAATCTCGAAGATGTTCTCTGTATGTTCTAACCAGTCATCTGCAGTCAAAGGATCTTCCTCCCCAAGAAATTCCTTCGGAGCTCTCTTCCGAAACCGTTCAAACAAGGCATTAGGTCATGTTGCCTTTGATTGATAACGATTGCGGGTTGGGGTTGAACCGGTTCTGGTCTAAACTAATCCGAATCAACACAGTAAAACATTTTAAACCTGAAATAATTAAAACCCTAATCAACTCAACCTCTAATTAACTCGAAAACACAAAACCAACAAAACCCAAAACAGTCCACCTAGGCGCCACCCCCTGGGCGCCCATCCTTCCGAGACACCTGGGCACCACCCTCTTGGCGCCCATCCTATCCCATCACTAAGGAACCCTTAATTACAACTTCTAATTAATCACAAACCAAATTTAATCCTAATTTACATAATAAAACACTTTTAAACTTAAGAAACCTGAAACCCTAATCAATTCGAACTCGGATCAACTTAAAAGCACAAGACCAACACGAAACCAAAAACCAGACACCTGGGCACCACCCCCTAGGCGCCCAGCCTATCAATCCACTTAGGCACCACCCCTGTGGCGCCTATCCTACCCCATTTCCTTGGAGACCATCAATTGAAATTAAAACTTAACTAATTAGACCCGAATCAATACATTAAAGCACTGTCAATTTAAAAAGACTTGAAACCTCAATCAATTTGATCTTGAATTCACTCAAAAACATAAAACCAATTCGAACCATAAAAACAGTCCACCTGGGCGCCACCCCCTGTGCGCCCATCCTTCCACATCCACTTGGGCACCACCCCCTCTGGGCGCCCATCCTACCCAATCACTAGGAAACCCCACTTGAAACTAAACCCGAATTCAATCATAATCAACACTTCAGAATTCCATTAAATTTAAAACAATTAAAGTCAGAAATCCGACTTCAAATTAACTTAAAGATCATTGAACCAACTCAAAACTTAAAAAACTATCCGCCTGGGCGCCACTCCTTGGGTGCCTATCCTACCATATCCACTTGGGCACCACCCTCTGGGCGCCTAGCCTCCCGAATCACAAAGAGACCTAATTAATTAAGAACCTAATTTAATCCTAACAACACAGCAAAACACTTTTATTTTAAAATACATCAAACCATAAAAGTTCAACCTCAAATCAACCTAAAAAATACGAAATCGACTCGAACCGTAAGACAACCACCTGGGCATCACCACCCTGGGCGCCTACGCATTCTTATGAAATCCCCCAAATTAACAATTTAACCTAATTAATATTTAAACTAACCCCAATTAACATTAAAACACTTTAATATCAACAGACTTGAAACCTTAACCAATTCGGACTTAAATTCACCTAAAAACATAAGACCACCCGAACCACAGAACAGTCCACTTGGGCGCAACCCCCTGGGCGCCTATCTTCCATTTCCACCTGGGCACCACACCCTGGGCGCCCAGCCTACCTGTTTTCATAAGAACCCCGACCAACAACTTAGCCTAATTAATTAACATTCAAACCAATCCCAATCCACATATTAAAACACTTTTAACTTAAAATACTTAAGACTTTAATCGATTCGGACTTAGCACCCAAAACCCTTACAAACCAACAAACAACCACCTAGGCACCACCGCTATGGCACCTATCCTATATTTTCACCCCGACCTACTACCTCAACCAAAAACAAACAACTAAACACCTTATAACTTAAATGAACTAAAACCAGAACCCAACACAATCTCTAGATCCCAAAAGCCGAAAACTTGGTCCCATTTGGAATACCTGAAGATCGCAAGCCATCACCTGGGCGCCACCCCCTTGGCGCCTATCCTTTCATTTGCACTAAAACGTGAATTCTTGGTTTTGTTTCAAAATCCGGATTCGAATAATTTTGACATTTGAACACCAGAGAATTAAAAAAATTTGGAACATTAGAATTCATCAAGTAAGAATCCCCGGGATTCCGAAGATAACAACGATAGCACCACCACCAGCCAAACCACCGAGAAACAGCCACTTGGGCGCCACTGCCTGGGCGCCCAAGTCACCAGAGACACCTGGGCACCACCCCCTGGGCGCCCAAGTCCTCCGCCAATCCTGTCCGTCGATTTCAACATCATTTCACTTCTCGAATTAAAACTTGAAATCCCTGAGCCTTAAACAACTTAAGTAGAATCTCAAAACATCCCTAAATCACTCTTAATCAACTCATAACTTAAAACAAACCGAATCGGCTAAAACCTTAATTAACAAACTGTTTAGGCGCATGAACCATCAAACTTAGGCTATTTGCACCCTAAGATTAGATCGGATTTCCTCGTTAGGTAACTTAGAGCATTAGGCTTCGCTCCATCACTTTTCCTGTCCCGTTAGGGGACTGGGAGAGCTGATGTGGATGGTCTAGGACCTTAGGTTAGGGTTAATCCGATGATCAGTAATAAAGCATTAATCACGTAAATCCAAGTAAAATCCCTTAGTTAGGCCCTTCTAGCCCAATATCAAAAACCCATAAAAACTACAAAACTAACAAAATAAACCCAAAAAGATTTTTCCTTTGTTTCTTCCTGCACCTCAGGTGCCAAATATTTAATTGAACTTAATGATAAAAAGGGAATAAAGAACTGACTTCTAAAATTGAATAAATGAGAATAATTAGATGAGACGAGTGATTTCACACACTATGCATATTTTTATTTCGGCCCATCGGCCACCTCTAAATCAATCACGGCCCATCGGCCCTCTAAGACAAACACCGGCCCATCGGCCACCTTCAATCAATTACAGTCCATCGGCTTTTCACTTTATCACTCGTGTATCGCACACAAAAAATACAGAAATCACAAGTCAAACTTTCATTTGCATCATCATTTTGATTTAAAACATCAGCCTTTAAACCCTATTTTGCCAAGGGATTAGAAGGGGGTACCCGGGAACGGGGCCGATCCTCTTCTTAAATATTTGGCACCTTCCCCCTTTTTTATTTTCTTTATTTTAATTATTTTATTATACTTGGATATACTATGATTTTGCTGTGTGAGGATTAACCTTATTTGGACTCTGACTCATGACCCTGAACTGACCCAATATTAAAGAGACCCAAGGAGACCCAAATTAATGTGACAGGAAAACCGTCATGTGTTGCCGGCAGCACATTAGACGAGAGAAGAACCCACCCATTTATTTTCTCCCATTTTTCTTCGGCTTTTGTCGAAGAACGGTGTTACAGCCGTTACCGTAGCTGGCGATCGTGATCCGTCGATTTTGAGGGTAGTCAGAATCCTCATTTTCGATGTAAAATTTAAATAGCACATATAGATGAATGACGATTTTCCTACCCTGGGGGACCAAAATTCACATCCGACAGCCTGGCGATCATGATGGGACCTCTTTTGTTTTCTTGTCACTTATTTGGGTCTTTATGGAGTTTTATTCTAGGACACGAACATTCGGTCAATGATCAAATGTCCGTGTCCCATTCAGTTTAGGGTTATTATGAGTGTAGTCCGAAAATTTAAACCTGAGGTCCGATTAGACCGCCCACTAAGCCTTCCCTAATTATAACAAAACAAAAAACCATCATTAAAACTTTCCCCTTTCATAAAAAAAAAAAAAAAAAAACTCCAAAATTTTTTTTTTTTTTTCTCTCCTCTTCCTTCCCTTCTATTTTGAACCAATAAATTCTCTTGGTATTACATGACATTGTTTGATAATTGCTTTGGAAATAAAATATAAGATGGCCTATCAAAATCCACATCGAACAATTGCATCCCAAACATCATACATGCTCGACTCAAATTACCAATCTTACACAAACCACATGACCCAAGATTCTCAGAACTTAAACTCATACACGAATATAAACCAACACTACCTCAAGGAAACACAAAATTATCGATACCTTTCCAACCAAATTATAACTCAAGCTTCTTCCCTTAGATCTAGACGACACTTTTACGCAAATGAAGACTTAAACAATCACACCTCTTACGAACACGCGAGACCAAACCATGGCCCAATCCATCATCCCCAATCATGTCAAGCCACTTCCCAACCAACCCGACAATATTACACTCAACCAAATCAAAACACCAAGCACACAAATTTAAATAATCAAAACAGTGATCATGACATAAATCAAAATTTAAACCTTAATAATCAACAAATCTACATCCAAAACACACAATATATAACAACAAACCAAATCTTAATCCATCCTAATCAAACCTACCAATCCGTCCAAACCATTCCATCCAATCAGACTCCCCCTCCCATTCAAACATATCAATCCATCCAAGTCATTCCATCCAATCAAACTCCTTCACCCATTCCGACCAACCAGTCCATCCAAACCATCCCACCCAATGAAACTCACTCACCAATCCAAACCATCCGATCCAATCAAACCTACCAATCCATTCCAACCATCCCATCCAATCAAATCCCTTCACCAATCCAAACCATCCAACCTCATCAATTCAACCAACCTATCCAACCTTCCATGACCATGCATCCTTATCCGACCTACCAACCATTCCAATCCACGCCATCCAATGAAAGCCATCATCCCACCCAACCCTCACCATTCAACCAAACAACATCACCTACCATGATCGTTGACCCATTCCAGCCACACCCAACCATGCCATCCAACTCAATCCATCCACCAACCCAATCTCCAACGATCATAAATCAACAATCCACTCACGCTCCGACCGACCAACTTAGCCATTCCATCCAATCAGAACCACGACAAAAACTCAACCACATATGCTAGAACACAAAATCCATTTTTACCATGCAAAACCAAAGTATCTCGAAAACAGATCCAGGAAGAGTTTGCTAGGATGGTGGACATAAGTGAGGTAGAGTTGCCCAACCTAGACTGGTTTAAGAGTATCACTCCAAAGAATGATCCATATGTAAACACAGGGAAGCCCCTAGGAGAACAATTTATAGGTGGTGAATATCTAGAATGGGAACTTGGATTAATCTCAGAAACTCTAAGAAGACTTATGACCGAAGAGATCAAGATCCCAACATTATCGAAAGGCTACGAGGTAGAAGAGGGGATACGAATTCTTAGAACATATTTTGCTCCCTTCCATCAACTCGAAAACGAAGAAACCATAGACACGCCATATACCATAATTAATCCCCCAATAGATCATGTTCTCAAGAATTGGACCTATGATCCTCCATATTTGACAACTTTAGCCCCCTAAAGTAACCTATGATCCACCAAATGACCAAACTTCTGATTCTTCCGATGAGATTTACGACCCCATCTTTAAAGACATGCCTCCTGAGGACTTTTATGATATGCTTAATGAAGATTACGAACAACATGAAACACCTTGGGGCGGTAAAACCCAAATCACTACGCATCAAATGAACGAACTAGATCAATCACAAACAATCATCCGATCAAAAATACCAACATCACAAATGCTACCCCAAACACGACCAAATGAAGATCATTCAACACAACAAATAAAAGACATAACGATTCATTCGAAGACAAAAGAGACAATACAACCTAATGACCCACACAAAAAATCTGAATTCATGACGACAATGAAGATACTTGACCTTCAAATGGAACGAGTGGACGAATTAATTAAAGATTTTAATGTCATAAGATCTAAAACACATGAACCAGTCAGGTTTGAATCGAATGACTTAGAATCAAGTGTGGAAACTCATAAACTGGTTAAACCATCTTCATTTGAAATAAAGCACCAAACACAAATGAACAAAATCATACAAGATCCAGAATCTCAATCTAAGACGAATACCACTAAAAAACATAGACCACGTTACAAACGAAAGAACTTGAATTCCAGACCATCATGCAAAACCCAAATCATGATCCAAAGACAAATAAACATGCAACCAAATGATGAACAAGACTTTCCTAAACCCAAACCAATGCATCTTAACCCCATTCCAACACCAGCTGAACCAAGAAAGGTTGACAAAGAGTCTGGATTTGAGTTTCTAGATATGAACATGTTTAACGAATTACAAGAGGACATAGAGAAATTCAAATCCGAGGTTAGAAAGATGCCGATTAGGTTGAGCATGCCATCAGAACGAATAAAGCCATCCGAATCTATCACAGAAACCAAAGCACCACCTAAGAATCAACACCAAGAAACTGTTAGGCCTACCATTGAAATCCAACGAGGAAGCTCTCGCATAGGTCCTACCATCTCATTAGAAAAGACCCTAGAGAAGGAACCACAATCAAATGATGTCTTGACTAGTGAGCCTCATAAGTCAAACTCAGTTAGAAGATCAAAGGATAATAATATAATTAAACCGATCTTAGAGGACAAACATGACTTCCACAATGGGATAGAGCCTAGTCCTGTATTTGCCTTAATTAAGGTCCATCTAAATGCGAGACTAAGACTTCAGAGTATTCTAAAAGGTTTATAATGCCCACCCTTGACCAATCCAATAATCATGAGCCAAGATTACATAGAATACTTTGAGAAGAGACAACTACCAAGAGTTGATCCAACTCCGATCCTTCACCTAGAATGGTCCCCTGCCCATAAAGAGCAAAATCCAAACACAACAACAAAGATCATTCCCGAATTTGAAAGCCAAATAGAGTTTGGTCCAATTAGTTTTCAAGAAAGAATTGAGACCACTCTCAAAGCTCTAGGAAAGACTTTCGGATATTTGACTGTAGAAGAACTTTTAGGTGTTAACCCAAACATGCCACCTAAGATTCCGATAGTCCCAATGAACAATGTAAAAATCCACACAACTGAAGAAATTCTTATCCCACATGACCATCCAGTAGTGACACTACCAAAACTTCAAGATTACACCCTTGTTCAAAGACTTTCACGATGTAAGTCTGCCAGGAGACAAAGAGAATTTAGAGCACACATTCCAAAATATGAACGAACTACATTTAAGGAAGCTAGACGCACTACAACAAAACCTAGAGCCCGAAGAAAAATGGAAAATCATACGATTCACACAAAAGATGAGGGTCAAACAATTAGGAAAACAAAAGACCGGAGATCATCATGTAAAAATAGGGAATCATCATTCAAAGATCACAAATCTCCTTATTGTTTAAACTCTTTAAGACCGAGGCCCAAATGGCGGAGGTCCAAAACATTTCAACGCTCTCGTTTTCGGCGAGAGCAAACTAAAGTCCTAAATATAAGAGTCTTATCTTAATGCATCAACGAGCGAAGTCATATCCACGTTCTCAAAGAAATCAACATAATGAGACACATATGAAACTCTTTAATATGAGACCAAGGCCCAAATGGCGGATGTCTAAAATATTTCAACGGTCTCGTTTCCGGATGAACCAAAATAAAAACTTATGGACCAAATGCATCATTTTAGGAACTGAACTACAAATAACAAATCACAGGTTTCAAAAAAGACACCATAATAAAATACAAATGAGATATGTTGTCATCAAACCAAAGCCCAAATGGCGGAGGTTGAAAATGTTCCAATGCTCTCGTTTCCGAAGAGAGCAAAATGATAAGACCCAGACCAAATATCCACTAATAAAAACACGTAGGTCAAGAGGTCTTAAACGCGCCCGTTTTCAAGTAGTCAAAATATTCAAAATGCGCAACACATCACTAGCACACACAATGGAAAATCACAATCATGCTAGGCCGACCCTAGGCTTCATGCCCATGAAGGGTTGCAAATTCAAGCAAGCCCGAATGAGTTAGTTACTACATAGGATTATGCAAAAATAAATAAATAAATAAAATAAAAAATAAAAAAACCCTAAAAACCCTAAAAAACCCAAAAAAAATAAAAAAAACAAAAAAAAGTATAAACAATATAAAAACGCAATTGTCTGATCATCATAAAAGGCATAAGCGAGCCAAAGCGGTGGAAAATCCCTCTAGTAGAACAATCGTGAATAGAAAAGGTCACGAGTAGAATTAGTGAGATCGGTTGCAAATTTTACCTATTACTTCAAAACCAGGACTACTCTATGAACCACGATTATTAATGATGAATGGATGTCTTCTAAATTAGTGGGTACTAAAGAGGGTAGCTTGGTTGACCACATTAGGAGATTTAAGAACAGCCCGAGGCATTCACATTAACAGCTACAGAATATTACACTAAATGGGCAGAAGCAGAGGCATATGTTAATATTAAGGCTACCTCTGTAGTTAAATTCATCAAGAAGAATATAATAGCCAGGTTTGGCATCCCTAAGGTGTTCATAACAGACAATGGCCCCCAATTTATATCTCAACAAATGAATGAGTTGTGCACAAAATATGATATAGAACTGCATCATTCAACCCCATATTATCCCCAAGCCAATGGTCAAGCCGAGGCAACCAACAAGACCTTATTGAAGATCATCAAGAAGACTGTGCAAACCGCCAAAGGTAATGATTGGCCAGACTGTTTGGTTGAAGCGTTGTGGGCGTACCGGACTTCTATCAGAACTCCTACAGGAGAAACCCCATACTCTTTAACCTACGAAACGGAAGCAGTCTTTCCACTTGAGGTCCTTCACCCGTCACTGCGTGTCCAGTTAAATGAAGATATAACAGAAGACCAGAGGAGAAAAGCACTACTACTTCAGCTAGACCTACTCGATGAGAAAAGAATGAAGGCGGCAGAGCATGCACAAGTGTATCGGAAGCGGATTGCCAGAGCCTACAACAAGCAGGTCAAAGAACGAAGATTCAAAGTTGGTGATTTCGTGCTAAAGCGCATCACTCCATCCCAGCTTCCGCATCCCAGAGGTAAGTTACAACCCAATTGGGAAGGCCCTTATGTAATTAAAGAAGTATATTCTGGAAATGCATACAGACTAGTAAATGCAGTAGGGGAAGAGCTCCCCGATCCATGGAACGCTATGTACCTGAAAAGGTACACAGTTTGACCCTTCCCCACTTCTTGCGGAATATGACCCTCCTTGCCCCTTAGTGTAGTTGAAGAAATCCCGTAGGAGGACCGAAGAGATGCACTCTGATCAAACTTGGAACTCAAACACACACCAGCACCTAAAAACACACAAAATGGTGAGTCTACCCCACACAAATTTCGCACGGCTAAAGTCACCCAATGTAAGGGTTTGAAGGTGGGATCGCCCGTGTCATGAAAGCTTTTGATTTCAAAAAAAAAAATCGTGACTAGTTTGGGTTTGTAGCCATTTTAACCCGAGCAGGTAAGCCCGTAAAGGTATTTACATACTCAGTGCCCTAAAGCCATCTGGTTTGGGAGTCACTGGCTGAATGCTCGTTACATGGGTTAATTAGAAAGCTTAAGAGACCTATGCATTGCACAGTCAAATGTTAAAAAAAAAAAGGCAAAAAAAAAATTTAGTTAGAAGTCTTGAAAAGAATAAAAGTTTTTTTGACTAGTCTGGGTTCGTAGCCTTTTTAACTCGAGCCAGTAAACCCGTAGGGGTATTCACATATCTAGTGCCCTAAAGCCACTTGGTTTGGGAGTCATTGGCCGAATGCTCGTTACATGGGTTAATTAGAAAGCTTAAGGGGCCCGAGCATTGCACAGTCACATTTAAAAAAGAATTTCTATTAGAATTAGGCTCGCTGAAATGACATGGGTACTCATCGGGCGAACTAAGAAGAAGGTGGTCGGAAACCACGACACTAAGGTAGCACGGTGACTCACCACCCCACATACGAACATTACTCACGAATGAGCTCCGAAGGCAGTCAAGTACTCTCCAAAGTTCAGCCGAAAAGACTAAGCAGCTACAAAAAGGGGCCCGTGAGGGCTCGACCTCCAAAGGAAAGTTAGGGGGGATCACGTTATCATTAGAGTGAAAGTCATGGATCGAGAAGCTAATATACCTTTACGCCCTCACCCACGGCTAAAATGAACACTAGTCTTATGCTGGGGCATTTATATATATATATATATATATATATATATATATGAATATGTTTTTATCCCACACGGCTTCCCAATCTGGGTCCTCATCGCATACACAACTGCCACGAGCACTCACTAGCCCACACATAAGCACCCCATGCATGCTTTTACTACTAATCACTTTTGGTTGGATGCAGGGAAGACATATCCCCTAAGGTATGAATTCAATCTTGTTATTTTCAAAGCTTGAATGCCGAAATGGTCCCCTGACATTTCTACCGAGAAAGAAAATATTACCTTAGCCAAACTATGCAGGGGGCCTAAAATATTAAACTAACGAGTTTGTTTTGAGACATTGCAGGGAACCCAACCCCGATCACATCCAAAACATCCCACAAGCTAGGGCATTTTTTTTTATTTTACATGCATAATTTTGCGCACAACTCCTCATGGTTTGAAAAGAAGACAATGGTGGTAATTAAATTTGAGATATATAAATTATGTCTGTTACGATACTTTATGATGAATTTAATTATGAATGCCTATTGTTCACACCTTTCTATGATATCACATGCTGTGCTATTTAAAAAAATGCAGTTATTTTGAACTTCTGTCTTTACATTTGTAGCTAATAATATGAATGCCTTAAAACATAGAACTGCTTAGGCCACAAGCATCACACACCAAGGCACTCCCATTGTCTGAGAACCCTAAGTCTATGTTACATCTCCAGTACGAAGTTGTAGTCATTTGATCTATTGTATAGGTTTCATTACCGGCTATCTCCGATTACCAATGGCCTTCCATACGAGATCCATGCTTAGAGCATGAATTTCGAGAAATTCTAGAAAAATTTCGACAGCATCTCCCCTTGTTTTTTTGGCCCCCGGAAAATTTCCGGATACAAAAAAAACCCGTTACTTGTGAAGAAAAAGACTTCATATATTCCCCGACATCCCCACAAAAGCTCCTCATCAATCAACCACATTCTCATGGCATTTCTAAGGCATTAGACACACTATCTCAACTACACATACATGGTATATACACGTGATACATCTCGGACCGAATACATACGAGCCCATGCCATGAGCCAAGTACAACATGAAATAACATAAATACATGGCCAGCATATATGAATACAATATAGAGCAGGGATACACAAGGGATGGATCCCTAGGAGATCAATCGAAGAACGATAACCCTACGGGGCAGCTCCATTATGACGAGCCGACGAAGCAAATGAAGACGGACCAAGAGCACGCTGAGAACGTCTCAGCCATCCTGCACATTCCAAAAAGAAAAAGAGAGAGAGCATAAATGAGAAACCATGGATTTAGAAATGCATGAGCAAAAGGGGAAGGTTTTAACTTTGAAGATGTCACATAAAAGATTGTGCAAAACAACCAAAATGAATCCAGAAGAGACATCAAATTGGAAAACATTGGCCAAACCAATTCTGAAGTAAATTAATCAAAGAACAAAACTGAAACCAATAACAATAATAATAATGATAATGAGAACAAGTAAGGTGAGCCCCATCTGAGTTGAGACAACCCCCTGATTTTTGTCCACTGTCCCATCACGATCTGATTATCACACACACCCCTCCACTATCAAATTCACTCTTCCATGCAAACAAACAAACAAACCAAAAGAGAGGGGGAGTAAAAGAACAGAAGATCTTTAAACACAGTCACAAATATGAAAGCCAGCATAAAACATATCATCATTATCTCATCAGAAACAAGACTAAAGAAACACTCCACGAATTTAGGCCAATCCCTAAATAACAATGACAGAAAAATAATGCAAAAAAAAATATACCCAAGCCGCCCCCTGCAATGGCCAAAATCTATGTCAGGAGTCCGAAATCATGTTCACCACATTCTCAGTTAAGGCCAACAGAAGAGTCCAATAAACTCAACAATCTTCACTGCACTCAATAGTCTCCATGGGTGACACAAAACTTCACTCCTCATCATCTCATCAATCCCAACTAGTTACAAGTGAACACCCATTTTCCACCCAGACTGATTTTGCCAAAGGATTCTCACTGTACAATCTTTCAAATTGGGATCATGAGGGTTGGGATCGCCAACCTCGTAACAGAGACAACTCTACCCTTTCTCCTCATCAAAATCCACCAATCTCCTGGCTACTTTTGGCCAAAACTGACCCCCAAAACCCCATTTTGCAACCAAAAAAAAAAAAATAGAAAGAATGAATAGATGGAAGGGGCGGGACCCACACACACCTGAACGTTGTTGAACCCACACGGCTTCTCTTTCACTGCTGTTTCCACTCTTCCTTCACCTACAAACAACAACAGATTCAAAACAAAAGGGAGGAGGGAAAGATGAACAAAAGAAAAAAAAAACAGAGAAAGAGAAGGGAAATAAAAAAAAGGGGAGGGGAATGAAACACATACCTGGTCCTCCTCTCTCCTCCCTTTCCTTCCTCTTTCCTCTCCTCTCTGTTTTCTTTTCCTCCAATCTTTCTACACCTGCAGCAGCAGCAGCTGGATCAAAAAAAAAAAAAAAAAAAAGAGAAAGGGAATGGAAATAGAAATAGAGATGAATGGAGCAACCTACCTGACCTCCTCTCTCCTCCCTTTCCTTCCTCCTCTCTGTTTCCTTTACTCTTCCCCCACTCGGTTTCCACCTGAAGGCAACTGTAACGCCCCACCCTTCACACATGCATGATATTGTCCGCTTTGGCCCGCGTGCACGCGCGAGGACTTCCCAGGAGGTCACCCATCCTAGTACTGCTCCCGCCCGAGCATGCTTAACTTCGGAGTTCTTACGTTTTCCGGAGCCGCACGGTTTTAAAATGCCTCATGCAAGGTAAGGGTGTAAACTTTACATATAACCCCATTCACTTTCCTCTCTATAGTCGATGTGGGACTCCGGGGCGTCACAGCAACAACAATGGATAAAAAAATAAAAAAATAAAACACAGAGAAAGGGAAGGCGAATAATAAAAAAAAAAAAAAGAAGAAGAAGACTAGATTCACATACCTGGGCCACTCAGGAAGAGCTACCCTCTCCTCTCTTCTCCCTCTCCTTCTCCTTCTCCTCAGCCCACTGGTCCTTCACCTGAAATGGCAGCAGCAACATTCAAAAAAAAAAAAAAAGAGGGAAGAAAGAATAGAAGGAGGGAAGGGACGGTCCACCTACCTGGGCGTCAGCAAGCCTGCGCTGCACCTCCTTCTTCCCTCTTCTCTATCCACTCCACCCCCAGCTCCTTTGTCTTCACCTGAACTCACGCCCAAAAGAGAAAGAAGCAGTGAAGAACGAAAGATGAGAAAGAGAGGGAAACAGAAATGAAATGAACAGAAAGAGGGAAAAGGGGACCACCCACCAGTGCCCTAAAGCACGCCCAAGGCTGGGCGCTGGATGGCCCAGCCCCATCACATGGTGGGGTCCCTCTCTATGAGGGACCCACCTAAAGCACAGCCCTGTATATCTTTTTTTTTTTTTTTTTAAATGAAGAGATGAGTCTTGATTTAAAAAAAAAAAAAAAAAGAGAAAAAATGATATAAACATAAAAAGAAGGGTTAATTAAGGAACTTAAACATCCCCCATAATCATGAACTCAATTATAATAAAAAAAATTCCATGAGAGTAATTGGTCATCACCCATTCATCCTACATTGATAATTCATGATTAAATCTCATAACTCATCATCATAATATCACAGTAATGAGATATCATCATTATTTAAGACTAAAGCATCATCACACGATAAAATAAAATAAAAAAATATACAAAAAAAAGAGGGAAAGGGCAAGAGTAAAAATCTAAATCAACTTTTATTAAACTCCAATCAGAGTCTCCAAACAATAACTATAGCAATAAACTGAATCAACCAAATCCTAAACATTGACTAAAACAGAGGTCACAACCTTTGCCCCCAATACCCTAGATGGAGCCTATAACTAACTAAGATGGTCCTAATGACCTGACCTCACATTTATTTAAAGGGAAAACCTAGCCTAAAGTAGAAGCTCTCAAAGAATCAGCTAGAATGGATGGACCATCCCGTTAAAGACAGGGAAGCGAGCCATCCGTGCTTCCATTTCGACGATGTAAGCTTCAAGTTGCCTTTACGCTTCTTTAAAATTATCTGGAGGACCCTGGAAAGCACCACAAATCTCCCGAATACGCCCAAAGTCATTCAGATAAGCAGTGTACACCGGGCGGATAAGTGCAGAAAGGCTAGTATTTTGCATCTCGAAGTATTGTCTGTAGCGCCGAGGAACGGACGACTCAGCTTCGTGGGGGCAAGACATCACCATGAGCTCCAATTGATCCATTCGCCTATGTAAGGTATTGAAATCATCAATGGGAGCCCGTACATTAGTAGCCTTCGTCGCCTCCCATACCTCAAACATTCCCCTGACATCCAACATACTCCATAAAAGAGATTGGAGCACGCGGCTGCTGAAAGCCGGTAGATCCTCTAGAAGCCCATCATAACCATTCAACCTATTTAGAGCGGTCCTGCCCACAATACACAAGTCACCATACAGCCCACAGATGCCTTTGTACTTCATAACCAATAAATCATATCTGCTGCGCCTAATATCCACAATGTGCTTGTCCATCATTTCTTCGAATTGAAATACACAATCATAGGTAGCAGGAAGGGATGATTCATGTTCAACGTAGAATTCCACCCGTTCTTCAGAGCTGTAGTATCCCGTCTTTTCAACTCAGGAGACCAATACTCGTCCCCTGGCGAATAAGGCTTGCAGGCGAAAGGGCCCTCGACACCATCAACCACAAACAAGGATATTGGAGCACCAGCCATTGAAATGGAACAAGACCTGTAGATACACGTACAGAGCTTTAAAAATCTCTCACATAATGAAAGTAAGTTAAAAAGCTTAGACTCCAAGAATTGGAAGGGTCCAAAGACGACATAAAAAAAAATCAAGGGGCCACTTGGGTGCCCCTGGGGTGGCGCCCAGGTCTGTTTCGAGGCATTCACCCCGAAGAGTACGGGTTCGGCTTTGGTCATTCTACCATGCCTTCTGAAATTCATGGATGATATTCTCAGAGGTACTGCATGGTTGTCCTAAACCCTTTTGAGAACTAAGGGGTCCAAACTACATGCCCATATAATACAACATCTTAACACACAAAGGAAAGAAGCTAGCACAATGTTAACAAAAGAAACTCCATAAGATTGAAAATAATGCAATAGTAACCAACTGAAAGTACAGAGTGAAAGTTAAACAAATACCTATGATAAACAAGCCAAAAAAAAAAAAGAATAAGAAAAAAAGCCATCTGGGCACCACGGGGGTGGCTCCCATCCCAGCCTTGAAATATCTCCCATGAAGAGATCATTATTTGACCAAGTAAAAGCTCTTAGTATCTCTGAGTCGTGCCCTTATAATATACTGTGAGGTTGGAGAGAACCAGAGTGTGAAAAGACACCCCAAAATCTGGGTTCACAAGTCCTTAATGTAAACCAGGAAGATAGGCACCACAAGGGTGGCGCCTACCCTCTCCTGCTGATCCTTTTTCAATTAGGACACCCAAATTCTAACCATGAGAGATTTGCCTATAACATAAAACATTCTTGACAAAGTAAATAAAGAAAACGTGGGACAAAGCATCGTCACACCAAGACAAAAGCCAACATTAACACAAGAGCATAAGACTAGTTTCAAATTCAAATCGAAGATTGTGCACGTGTGTGACAATAACTACAAGTCAAAAGAACCACCAAACTGAACATAATTCTAAAATATCAAACAAAAAATCACCAAACACAAAAAAAAAGCAACAAAAAGGCAAAAACATGATCACGAAGATAAAAAGAATGACCAGCCATATAAATCTAAGAAAATAAAAGCAAATTGAACATTAGAATAAGAGTAATTGAAAGAAGAACAAAAAGAAAAAAAGAAAAAAAAGAGAGAGATGCTTCAATCTGAAATTATATACCAAGTTGATCAACGAACTATTCAGACGATTAGAGATACATACATGAGATGTGCCATTCATCCCAAAAGAAAGAAGGGTGGAGAGGAAGCTTACTTGGGAGCAAAGAAGAGCTTGAAAGTTCTGAGATTCGAAGTCTGAAAGAGCAGGAGTTGTGGGAAATCCATAGCCTTGATTCACTTATATAGATGAGAGTTCGAACCCCATGAGGACTTTAAAAGACCCCAAACTGCAACTTGGGCGCCACTCCCTGGGCGCCCAGGTCACCTGTTTCTCCTATAATTTGGGGCTTCTCTTTGACAGGGACTCTAAGTGCCAAGTATGCAGCCCCACATGGGCGCCACTCCTTGGGCGCCCAAGTCACCTGCTTCTCCTAGAATTTGGGGCTTCTCTTTGACAGGGACTCTAAGTGCCAAATATGCAGTCCCACATGGGCACCACACCCTGGGCGCCCAGATCACCTATTTTCTAGAAATCTAGCCTTCATTCCAACAAGAATTCCTAGTGCGATACGCTATGTATAAATCCTACTCTGAGACTAGCTCAAAATTCAGTCTGGGCGCCACCCCTCTGGCGCCTAGGTCACATGCTTCCCAGAATTCGGAATTTTACTTCGAAACCAACTCAAAGTGCAACCTGCTTCCTTGAAGTCGAAAAAAAAAAAAAACCTCCACTCTGAGACGGACTAGGACTGCATGTTGGGTGCCACTCCTCAAACGTTTAGGTGACTTGTCTTCCAAATTCAACATTCTACTTTGAGACGGATTCTGTCTATACAACTCCACCTAGGCGCCATCCCCTGGGCGCCTAGGCTGTCTTCTTTCATAGTCCTTGAACCAAAGTCCAAACAGGCTGGGCACCACCCCTGCGGTGCCTATCCATCGCCTTAGAAAACCAAATGCCTCTTTGACCCAAATTGTCCTAGAACTTTGAAAAGTTGAACCCGAACAAGAATTGATGATGATCATTGATAAAAATGATAATCATAATCATAATGTAAAAAAAAAAAAAAAAAAACCAACAACAATAAATAAATAAAAAATGAGAAATTAGAAAAAAAAAGGGGGGGAGAGAGAGAAAGGAAGTTAAGAGAGGCACACACAAAGACACGGCGCACCTTGTTAAACCAAATATTGTCCCATCACATAAGGTCCCGTCACATGCACAACGTTAGTCCCATCACGCATACATCCATCATCGTGCATTACACCTCGTGTCGTCTCTACCGATAAAATTGAAGTAATATTTTTTTTTTGCAAGATACTGTTACTGAATACTAATGACAAAAAATGCATAATCTTCTAGTGTTTGTTCAATACAGGTTCCCAAAGAGAAATCGAAAACACCAAAGGTGGAAGACCTTCAAGTACGCTAATGAGGATGAACGACACAAACTTCGGCGAACAAACAACACAAAAAGCACCAATGATCCCCAACATTGGATTTACGTAAAGCTCTTGAGGTAAGTATCCCTAACTATGATTTTCATGATTTTACCTCACGTCTGGAAAATTGAGTCACCGTAGGCCTCCCTTAAGCGCTTATAATCAGCACGGCCACCATAATACCGTGTTGTCACGAATTGTGGTGTTTGCCGACTCAAATCTTGACATTGGAAAATGGAATCCGTGTAACTTGAAATCTCCATGATAAGCACAAAATGATGATCGAATCTATTCCAGGTTCTCGTCCAAGCTTGGGTGAAGACCAAGATCCCTAGAGAGTGACGGTTATTCCGGTGGACGTTTTCCATTGATTTAGCTTTTTTTGATGCATACCCGAGTTTCAAAATAAAAATCTCTTTTAAAAAAAAATGCATCTCATTCTCACATGCACCTTACACCATTGCTTGAACTATGTTTGTGATTCCCTTCAAGATCTCCATTATTGCTAGTTAGTTCCAACTATGCCTTAAACATTCAACTGTGGATGAAAGTTAAAAGACGTTATATATGACCATTTGAAATAAACTCTATTGCAATAACAAATGAAATTCTAATAGTGACTTAGCTAATCGAAAGATCGACTTCTGATTCAGACCACTGGGGCACAGTTCCCACCATCATTTTAAATTAAGCAACCGGGGCACAGTTCCCAACCCGCCACGTGGCAATACCACGGGCACCGAGGCACAGATCTCGGATTTCCAATCAAATCAGTAGGCACGTAACTTCTTCTTTTTTCCCTTTTTCCCCCTGAATCAGGATTGATCCTAGAAAGGTGAACCTCACTTTTAGGACGAGTTTGCAATTGCATACATCCGTAGGTGGCCACTCCCGCGAGCTCAAAAGCTCCCGTGAGTCATGAGTGGTGTGTCTACTTTCTTTGGAGCACAACTCTCCACGTGTTGTTCTCCAAAGAGGGGCATACTATAGACACCTCATTTTGGCCCCCTCTGATAGCCTTAAACACTTATCATATATGATGATGCCCCCATTTCACCCATAATTGAATGGTTAATGGCATAATTCAAATTAATTAATGACGATGAAGATGCTTGTTGATAATTTTAGACTTAGTTCGACAATTCATAGAAATTGTGAGAGAAAAGGCTGAATCGCGTTGAGATCTCGAGTTCAACCAACTACTCATACCAGGCATGGACTACAACACTATTCCAAACCCTTTCCAGACTATATAGAAGACACTCAGGTTATTCTTAGAGAAACTACACATAGTTTGCCTAAGTACGATATGATTAACATGAATTAAGAGGTTGGGATCATTGATCCAAGTATCCCTTATTTTCTTGACCTCTGACCATTAGGATTTATAGCCCATGAGATTCTACGCTCCGAGAGCTTTCCGACCATATATAGAACATCCAAATCCGACCAACGGGTCGAAAGTTATGAACTTCCGAAGATAAGAAATGATGAGATCCGTTTGGGCACCACCCACCTACTGAAAACCACATAGGCGCCCTAGGCTGGGCGCCCACACTTATCAAACCCTAATTTGCCCTAACGTCACCCGATTAGCCTAAGTTACGGAGCCGGTTCCATTGGTCCATAGGTTCCCCCTTTTTTCCAGCACCTAATTATCAGGACATTTAGACCATTGGATTCTTGACTCCGAGAGCTTTCCGACGATATATAGAACGTCCAAATCCGATAAGTGGGTCAAAAGTTATGAGCTTCCAAAGTTTGTCCCGAGAGGAGGTCAAAATCACCTAGGCACCACCCATGTGGCGCCCAAGCTACTGAATTCCACATAGGCGCCCCATGCTGGGCGCCCATACTGCCCAGGGCCACCTAGGCACCTCATGGTGGGCGCCCACTCTCCAAATTCCACTAGAATGGCTTGAAAGTAGCCCGAGACCACTCAAACATAGGGAACATGCTCCAAAGACGAACCGAACTACCTAGGCACCACCCATGTGGCAACCAGCCCTGAGTACCACTTAGGCGCCACCTTGTGGGCGCCCAAACTGCGCAGGCCATGTGGGCGCCACCCCATGGGCGCCCACCCTCTCTCAAACCCTAGTTCAACCTAAAACAACTTAAGCCGCTTTGGGATGCGTGAAACCTTCTAGAAGCACGAATTAATGAAGCCCTAGCCCTCCTAAACTCGTCCCAAAGCCTTTATATAATCCCTCTGTCGCGACCCCGGAACGGATCCCCGGGCCCGCGACGTTGTTTTTTGTACATTCAATTTTTGGAGATATACTTTCCCACAGGTTCCTACGGTGAGGATTCCCAAAGACACGCGGAATCTGACTCACGCGATCAAATATGCGGAAGTGTGTAGCAAAACACATCAAGATAAGCACCAATAAGTCTTTAAGTGCTTTGACAAAATAATCACAAGGCATAGTATCAAAGAAAGAAGCTAACATGGCATTCCCATTAATATTCAAGTTATGAGACTAATTCAAAAGTAAGTTAAGTTTTGTTACAATTCCATAAGAGGCCAACAGAGGCCAATAACTCCTCAAAATAATCCAAAAGAACCCTATGACAACGATGACGAGACTCGAAAACCCGCCCGACGTCTAGATGACATCGTCGGGCTGCCACTCTCTCACAGGGGTTGGCTCACAAGCCTCCTCCTGACGCTCCTCCTCAAAGGTAACGTCTCCTGCACCTGGGCACCAACAAACAAGGGTCAAACACAACGGTTTGGCAGGTAATCAATTTAGGAGCAAGCATGAACAATAATGTTTAAGAAAACATATAAGCAAATCCTTGATTTAAAACACTATAATGACTGAGGTACATTTGTAGAAATAGATAACTGAGCTGAGATACTAAAACAAACTAGCATGAGTACATAATATATCATGAACAGCTACAATCCACAAGGAGCCCATCCTTTCTCTATCATTTATATAATGAAAAGAGCAAGCACGCACGACAAGCACGATATACCTAATATAAGCACGACACGATTTCCCACAAAGACTGGAATTCCGGCCGCGGAACCGGACACGCACGATGTGTAATAAATACACGACCAGTCTGCAGACAGTCCACATGTTTAAAGACCCCCAGACAGTGGATCAAACTGAAAGGGCAGTCTAAGCTCAGTGGTGTTTACTTAATTCATGAATGTACAAAACACGCGAAACACTATCAAAACTTGTCGAGATAAAAAAGGGGGAAATCACTTATCAAAACACGATGAACACGACTAGCAAGGGCATAATTAATATGCATAACACGCTTAGGAAATGATCCCCTTTTTCTTGAAACACGTCTTCAAAACGAGCTTGTACTTAAACTTCAAAACGAGTACACGATGATATTCATCATATCGAAAACCAAAGTACGAATACAAAGCCTATCAAGCTCATGCAAGGACCTTTGGTTGATCGTTGTGCAGCCGAAGCCCAGATGTTGGAATAAAAATGGAATTGGTGCCCCAGAAGTTCAAGGACATCTCGGGTTTCGAGTGCATAATATCAGGCTAAAGGCCACTAACATGTTCTAGTTTTTCATTGTTGCAAAAGCTCTTCAAAACAGGAAATTTGTCAATTTCGGTCACCTCACGGTCAGGTGTCGGCTAGCCGAACTAAGGTATGGCGGCTAGCCGCTAGGTGACCGACAAGCTGACCGCTGGAATTTCAGGTCCAACACAGCCCTCTGGAAAAGAAACCGAAATGACTACGGTTAGCTTACGGTTAGCCGAACTGAGACCTGGCGGTTAGCCGTGAGCTGACCGTAGGGCTGACCGCTGAAACCCAGTCTGAAATGTAGCTCTCGGGAAAAGGAACCGACAACACGCGGTTGGCCAGCGGTTAGCCGAGATGGGGTATGGCTGCTAGCCGCTCGCTGACCGACCAGCTGACCGAGACCCACTGTCGAAAAGCCAGCTTCTGGAAGGGAACCGCCGAGCTCGGTCAGCTCGGGGTTAACCGAAATGAGGATTTCGGTTAGCCGCCAGCCGACCGACGGCTGACTGAACTGCACGAAAAATGCAGCCCAGTTCAGATTTTCACATTTCTTTCTTCCCTTCTTCTTGTTCCTCATTCCACTTGCACTCCCTGAGCCTACATGCTCTCCAAGGGATAAAACACATATTTTTCCCAATTTCAAACCTCCAATCCAAGGAAAACAAGATCATGAAACTTGTAAACATATTCATATGCAAAATTTCCAAAACAACAATGTAGCTTAAAATACACATGCACAATGGTCCTATAGAGATTACTTGCCTTGCCCAAATGCTAACAATCCTCTCCAAGCACTTCACTCAAAAGCTAAGCCAACACTACAAGAAAACCCAAGAGAAAACCACACAACTTACTCAAAATGGAACCAAAGAACTCATTTTAACAAAAGGGTTTGCAAACATGAAAAACATGATCTTGAGGAACCAAAATAACTCCATGAAAGATATGAGTGGAAGCTCTTACCTAGAGAAGGTCAAACAAGAGAAATGAAGACAAATGGAGGGCTTTCTCAACCTTAGCTTTCAAGAAGAAGATATCAATAGGAAGCTTGAGATGAGGGGAAGAAAATGGTAGCCTTGGAATCTTCTTTGGAGTCTTCTAGCTAGCTCATGCAAGGTGAGGAAGTGGGAAGGGAAAAGGGGTTTTTCAACCCTAGATCAAGAGAGTTGCAGAGATTTGGTAAAGTGAATGGAAAGAGAGGGAGATGGGGTTAAGTGATGAGAATGGGCCCCAACTAGTTGAACCTTGAAGTGACCAAAACACGATTTTGAGGGCCTCGGATGACTTCGACGAAGAAGGATAAAACGATCGTCGAAATATCTAGTTTCCAAAAAGTATATTTTTGACATGGTTTTGAGATCTCGAAAATTGTGTCCAGATTTGTGAATAAAAGACAATTTTACCCTCTTTGGGCCAAAACATGGGTTTTTGGGCTTCAAACATGAATGGCCTTAAAGCGAAAGTTGTAACTTCTAGAAAAATCATTCGAATGAAATCAAAATCACAATCACATGGAAACCGACACGATCTTCCCAAGCTTACACGTGCACTCAGGCCTTCCTGAGTGTGTCAGACTAATACTAAACGTTCTCAAAATTCCCAAAGCTATGTCCAAGACTAAACTAATTACTTCTAATCCAACGACAACTAAACCCACTTAGAACTAAACACATACTAATCGCACACTAATCGAATTGGTCTGGGTCGGGGTCTAACATTTTAAACCTGAAATAATTAAAACCCTAATCAACTCAACCTCTAATTAACTCGAAAACACAAAACCAACAAAACCCAAAACAGTCCACCTGGGCGCCACCCCCTGGGCGCCCATCCTTCTGAGACACCTGGGCACCACCCTCTTGGCGCCCATCCTATCCCATCACTAAGGAACCCTTAATTACAACTTCTAATTAATCACAAACCAAATTTAATCCTAATTTACATAATAAAACACTTTTAAACTTAAGAAACCTGAAACCCTAATCAATTCGAACTCGGATCAACTTAAAAGCACATGACCAACACGAAACCAAAAACCAGACACCTGGGCACCACCCCCTAGGCGCCCAGCCTATCAATCCACTTAGGCACCACCCCTGTGGCGCCTATCCTACCCCATTTCCTTGGAGACCATCAATTGAAATTAAAACTTAACTAATTAGACCCGAATCAATACATTAAAGCACTATCAATTTAAAAAGACTTGAAACCTCAATCAATTTGATCTTGAATTCACTCAAAAACATAAAACCAATTCGAACCATAAAAACAGTCCACCTGGGCGCCACCCCCTGTGCGCCCATCCTTCCACATCCACTTGGGCACCACCCCCTCTGGGCGCCCATCCTACCCAATCACTAGGAAACCCCACTTGAAACTAAACCCGAATTCAATCATAATCAACACTTCATAATTCCATTAAATTTCAAACAATTAAAGTCAGAAATCCGACTTCAAATTAACTTAAAGATCATTGAACCAACTCAAAACTTAAAAAACTATCCGCCTGGGCGCCACCCCTTGGGTGCCTATCCTACCATATCCACTTGGGCACCACCCTCTGGGTGCCTAGCCTCCCGAATCACAAAGAGACCTAATTAATTAAGAACCTAATTTAATCCTAACAACACAGCAAAACACTTTTATTTTAAAATACATCAAACCATAAAAGTTCAACCTCAAATCAACCTAAAAAATACGAAATCGACTCGAACCATAAGACAACCACCTGGGCATCACCCCCCTGGGCGCCTACGCATTCTTATGAAATCCCCCAAATTAACAATTTAACCTAATTAATATTTAAACTAACCCCAATTAACATTAAAACACTTTAATATCAACAGACTTGAAACCTTAACCAATTCGGACTTAAATTCACCTAAAAACATAAGACCACCCGAACCACAGAACAGTCCACTTGGGCGCCTATCTTCCATTTCCACCTGGGCACCACACCCTGGGCGCCCAGCCTACCTGTTTTCATAAGAACCCCGACCAACAACTTAGCCTAATTAATTAATATTCAAACCAATCCCAATCCACATATTAAAACACTTTTAACTTAAAATACTTAAGACTTTAATCGATTCGGACTTAGCACCCAAAACCCTTACAAACCAACAAACAACCACCTAGGCACCACCGCTATGGCACCTATCCTATATTTTCACCCCGACCTACTACCTCAACCAAAAACAAACAACTAAACACCTTATAACTTAAATGAACTAAAACCAGAACCCAACACAATCTCTAGATCCCAAAAACCGAAAACTTGGTCCCATCTGGAATACCTGAAGATCGCAAGCCATCACCTGGGCGCCACCCCCTTGGCGCCTATCCTTTCATTTGCACTAAAACGCGAATTCTTGGTTTTGTTTCAAAATCCGGATTCGAATAATTTTGACATTTGAACACCAGAGAATTAAAACAATTTGGAACATTAGAATTCATCAAGTAAGAATCCCCGGGATTCCGAAGATAACAACGATAGCACCACCACCAGCCAAACCACCGAGAAACAACCACTTGGGCGCCACTGCCTGGGCGCCCAAGTCACCAGAGACACCTGGGCACCACCCCCTGGGCGCCCAAGTCCTCCGCCAATCTTGTCCGTCGATTTCGACATCATTTCACTTCTCGAATTAAAACTTGAAATCCCTGAGCCTTAAACAACTTAAGTAGAATCTTAAAACATCCCTAAATCACTCTTAATCAACTCATAACTTAAAACAAACCGAATCGGCTAAAACCTTAATTAACAAACTGTTTAGGCGCATGAACCATCAAACTTAGGCTATTTGCACCCTAAGATTAGATCGGATTTCCTCATTAGGTAACTTAGAGCATTAGGCTTCGCTCCATCACTTTTCCTGTTCTGTTAGGGGACTGGGAGAGCTGATGTGGATGGTCTAGGACCTTAGGTTAGGGTTAATCCGATGATCAGTAATAAAGCATTAATCACGTAAATCCAAGTAAAATCCCTTAGTTAGGCCCTTCTAGCCCAATAACAAAAACCCATAAAAACTACAAAACCAACAAAATAAACCCAAAAAGATTTTTCCTTTGTTTCTTCCTCCACCTCAGGTGCCAAATATTTAATTGAACTTAATGATAAAAAGGGAATAAAGAACTGACTTCTAAAATTGAATAAATGATAATAATTAGATGAGACGAGTGATTTCACACACTTTGCATATTTTTATTTCGGCCCATCGGCCACCTCTAAATCAATCACGGCCCATCGACCCTCTAAGACAAACAACGGCCCATCGGCCACCTTCAATCGATTACAGCCCATCGGCTTTTCACTTTATCACTCGTGTATCACACACGAAAAACACAGAAATCACAAGTGAAAGTCTCATTTGCATCATCATTTTGATTTAAAAAGTTCAGCCTTTAAACCCTATTTTGCCAAGGGATTAGAAGGGGGTACCCGGGAACGGGGCCGATCCTCTTCTTAAATATTTGGCACCTCCCCCCTTTTTTATTTTCTTTATTTTAATTATTTTATTATACTTGGATATACTATGATTTTGTTGTGTGAGGATTAACCTTATTTGGACTCTGACTCATGACCCTGAACTGACCCAATATTAAAGAGACCCAAGGAGACCCAAATTAATGTGACAGGAAAATCGTCGTGTGTTGCCGGCAGCACATTAGACGAGAGAAGAACCCACCCATTTATTTTCTCCCAATTTTCTTCGGCTTTTGTCGAAGAACGGTGTTACGGCCGTTACCGTAGCTGGTGATCGTGATCCGTCGATTTTGAGGGTAGTCGGAATCCTCATTTTCGATGTAAAATTTAAATAGCACATATAGATGAATGGCGATTTCCCTCCCCTGGGGGACCAAAATTCACATCCGACAGCTGCTTCACATTCAGCATCGTAAACAAAATTCACACCTTTCTTCATTAGGCGAGAGAAGGGACGACATTTCCCCGAGAGATTGGAGATGAACCGTCTGATGTATGCCAATCTTCCTTGAAGTCCTTTCAGTTCTCTTAAGGTTCTTGGAGAAGGCATTTCTAGAATAGCTTTGACTTTGATGGGGTCAGGTTCTATTCCAGCTTTCCGAACTATGAATCCGAGGAACTTACCCGACGAGACGTCGAAGAAGCATTTCAGGGGATTCATTCGCAGTTTGTGTTTGCGAAGTCGGAGGAAGACTTCTTGAAGGTCTTTCAGATGGTCTTCTTTTCTTCTGCTTTTGACGGCGAGGTCATCAACGTAACATTCAACCGTCTTGTGCTGCATATCTTGGAATACCTTCATCATAGCCCTCTGATATGTGGCACCAGCGTTTTTCAGACCAAATGGCATGACGGTGTAGCAATACACGCCAAATGGGGTTCGAAATGATGTGTTTTTCATCTTTAGGATGCATCTTTATCTGATTGTAGCCAGAGAATCCATCCATGAATGTCATTCGCTCAAACCCACAGGTGTTGTCAATCATTACCGCTGGTATGGGGAGCGGGAACTCATCTTTGGGGCATGCATTATTCAGGTCTCTTTAGTTAATACAAACTCTGATCTGCCCATTTTTCTTTGTCACGGAGACGATATTGGCAAACCATTCAGGATGTTGTTCCTCACGGATAAAGCCAACGCTTTTGAGTTTTTGAACTTCCTGTTCATCACATCTGGACGGAATCTTCTTTGGCCTTATTTGACAGGCTTGATAGCTTTTTACAGATTGAGTTTGTGGACTGCTATTTTGGGGTCTAAGCTAGGCATTTCAGCATAAGACCATGGAAAACAATCAACGAACTCACGAAGAAAAGAGATATACTCGGGTAACTCATCATCCTTTATATTCTTATTTATGAATACAGGACGTGGGTCATCTGGTGTTCCCAAGTCTATCTTTTGAACAGGATCTTCTGTTGGAAGATTCGAAGGTGGTTCCTCCACAATATTTTCGGAGGCTTCCAACTCAATGAAACCTTCTGGAGTTTCAAGGGCATTTTCAGGCCAAGGCTTTGTCTCTGGCCATGGGTTTTTAGGATCGATGATATTCTCAAGGCTTGCTATGAGATGGTCCCAATCACCTGTTGAAATTGGGTCGAAGTAAGGTACTCCTTTTGGAGACGACAGTTCTTCTGGGTCAGAACGCCACATGTCTGTATCACCGGACAATTCTTCATCATCATCAGAGAAATCATACCGATTGGTAGAGCTTCCTGGATCCTTGACTGGTGACTCTTCAAAGAGATATCCAGGGAGATCGATGTCTTCAAGGACATGAGATGTTGAGATTTGGTCGGCAAATCGACTCCTCAGCATTTGAGTCAACTATCTCATGGGAGCGTCGGGATCATACCCCGACCCATGTGAAGATCTTTCTACATGACCGTAGAGTCTCCAATCTTCCAATTGACTCTTGGTCAAGGCGGACTCCAATGGTGTGAGAATACCGCGACCTTGCCCCAGACCGATTGGGTTTTGAGCGTCATAACTCATTTTCTTCATAATAGCTTGTGCCATAGGACTATATAGAAATAGTTGAGGCATGCCTTCATTTTGGAAAGGTTCAAGCATGGGATTTGATGAGGAAGCTTCTGATCTATAGAAGAAGATTGGCTTCTCTTTTGCTGATGTTGATGAAACAACAAAGGAAGCAGACGTAGGATCTTCTACGTCAGCAGGTGTCTCTATTGGAGGTAGAGCAGGCTGAACTTGATGAGTGTCAGCTTAGCTTGACGGTGTGTCGTCTTCTGGCTCTGACTCCGAATCTGTGTCTTGCATGATAGACACGAAGGAGACGACAAACTTGCCCCCAGCCTTTTGTTTTGTCTTATTTACTTTGGTTGTTATGACCAAAGGCTTGGAAGATTTGAGAGAGACAACGAAGGGAGATGGATCTCTCTCTTCGGATTTGCCGGAAGGTTTGTTTTCTTCTGATGATTGATGAGGAGCCTTGCCTTTTTCTTTCTGGAGATTTTCAGTAAAGGGTGTTATTTCTTCCTCCCTTTCTTCTTTTTCATCTTTGTACATCTGAGCATCTGCAAAATGGACTTTTTTGCCTTTGAAGGGTTTTTTGTCTGCAAACACTCGATGTATCAAGCCTTCATTGCCGACGAACTTGATGCATTGATGTAGAGTTGAAGGGACGACACCATTCTCGTGTATCCAGGGGCGTCCAAAAAGGATATTGTAGCATGAGGGGGTTCTTATTGCATACACAGTGACTTCAGAGATAAGATCACTTATTTGCAACTTGAACCTGATCTTGCCGATAGGCCTTTGAGCGCTCCCATCGTACCCAAAGATGGATACAGACGTGCGACTCAACTTGCTAGGTGGGATGCCCAGCTCTTCGAGCGCAGAAGTAGAGATGAGGTTGAGTGCAGAACCTGGGTCGATCTGGACTCTGTGTATTGGCATTTCTTTGATGTACCCTATGAAGTACAGGGGTCGGTTGTGCTTCGTCTCGCCTAGCAGGAGATCATCCTAACCGAAGGCGATAGTTGCACTTGCTGCTTTCTGTACCGAGAGGTATTCGGTGCCTGATCCCTCGGTTTTCTTTTTCTCTCCCTTTGAGAGAGTATTTGATTTTTTGACCCTATAGTCCATTTCGATTTGTAGGACTTATGGCATGTTTGTCGACATCCGCATTCAGTCTTTGTAGTTCTGAAATGAGACTATCACGAGTTTGTGGAGACATTCGTAACAAGTCCAGGATGTGCAGTCGTGCAGGTATGTATTTGAAGTGCTCAATCAAGTCGTACTTGAAAGCCTCCTTCGGGCCCGCATGTTCATTATTGTTGCCACTTGGGGCGTTTACACTTTGTGTTCCTGAAGGATTTACATAAGAAGAAGAAGAAGGTTGGTTATAGTTTTTGTGGTAATCCCGACCAGAGCGGGTACCTCTACCAACTTCAAGAGCTTCTTCTTGAGAAGGGTCTTCATTTGGAAGATCGTCCTTGGGATCCAAGGGTTGATCCTTCTCATTTGCTGAAGATGTGTCTGCAGCAGAGTCACCATCCTCAGTGATTGCGTTACATGGAGCATTTTCCGGGACAAGTTATGAACAACATCCAGCAACTTTTCTCCTTCATTAAGTAATTTGTCGGTCCAGACATCTCCTATGAGGTCAGATATCTGGGACCAACTGACCAGGTCTCCATCGGCTGAAGTTTCTTCAGGATGATCGGTCGGAAGAGCTGTGAGTTGTGACGTCACGGTTTCAGGGGACGAAGGCTGAGAAGATGTTATCTCAGTGGAAGTCACCCGAGAAAACATTGCTCCGGAAGATATACTATCAGGTGTAGCTGGAGAGAACGTGTCTTTAGTAGATGATGCTTTAGAGGCGCTATCATCCTGAGCTACTGCATAACAAGTTCCCCTGATAGGAGATCCCCCCAGAGTGGACTGTCGGGAGTCGGACTCATCATCGGATGTGAGAGGGTCTTCTATCCAGCAGTTTTCTCCATTTTCAGGAGTTGAGGGAGGAGGCACCTGTTGATTTTCAGGGACTTCCGGTTTCGGATTTTGATTGCAAAGATCTTGCTCTTGTTCTAAGGCAAGGTGCTATAAGACCCTCGCATACTCTTCAAGATCAGGCATGGGAGCCAAATCTTTTTCTTCATCTGCCCCTTGTGGTTCGACACGATCGGGTTCCACTGGAGCGTTGAAGGGTGCTGAGTCAACAACGTTTTCTTAAACAGTCTCTTGGTCTCCTTCATCATCGGACCAGGATCCCTGTTGCCCATATGGGTTATACCAGATTACTGGCATAAGGTGAGATTCGGGAACCCATTCTTCATCGGAGAGGTATTCTCCTGTTTCAAGGGATTCCTCCCACTCGTCGGTGTCACAGGACTCGTATCCATCCATGGAGAATCCAATCACCAAATTGCAAGAGTATGATGCCCCCTGCGCAGTTTCATTTCTTAATTGAGGTGGCATGAAATCACCAAGGGTGAATTTTCTTTCCACCTTTGAAGCCTTGGATTCTTCCGTTGCCCCTAGCGAAGCAGTGGAAGATGTCTCTGCCTTTTCAGGGACTTCTTTCTTTGGTCGAGCTTTCTCCTGCTGCTTGAGCTTGCGGAGTTGTCTCTTGGCTTGCCTTCGCTGTCGAGCGGTAGGCTTTGTTTTGACGATCTCCCAATTTTCATCTTCTAGGAGATCGGGATGTACCCATATAGGCTGTCTATCAGGTGTTGGATAAGGGATCAACTCTTGGGATGTTTGGGTCATTTTTATCACCTTGAAAGAAGTGGTGGTCTTCTCCTTTGGTGATTTTGAAGTTTGTCCATACGTTACCATGTTGATGGAGGCAGACCCATAGTTTTTGTCAAAGGTGATGACTCCGTTTTTCCACATCTCGTTGATCTTCTCTCTCACAACGAAGCATTGATTGAGAGGATGCGAGACCATCTGATGGTATGGACAATACCGAGGATCGTTGGTTTTGCCAACATCTCCCGGTCTTTTGGGCTTGTAAGTCCTGAGGATCCGAACCCTAGAGGGGGGGGGGGGGGTGAATAGGGTGAGCTCCAATTATGACCAATTTTAACAAATTTAACTTCTTTAAAACAAACTAGTCACAAGTGATGATTAATCATACACGATGCGGAAGCTAACAAAAGAATCACCACAAAGCAATCACCATCACACAAGGATTTATAGTGGTTCGGCCTCAATGCCTACATCCACTACTGGCTTGTGAACCAACACCCCACCGGATTTCCACTATTTATGCTTTTCAATAGGCTAAGCAATAACCTTTACAATATGCTTTCCAAGGCTTAGCAATAACCTTTACAATGATGTTTTTCAAGGCTTAACATCAACCTATACATTATGCTTTTATATGCTAAGCAATAACCTCTTCAACCACAAGGTTGGTTATCTCACTAAGATAGTGTCTATAAAACACTAGATGGAGATTCAATTAAGCTCATTACAATGCCTCTTAAATAGGCGGATATGGAAGTGAAAATCTAAAACACACACACACTATGAATGCAAAGATGAAAGTATATGATGTGTGTGTGTGTGATGTCCTCAATCATTTTTAAAATGAAAGCTCATAAATGTATGCCTAAGGCTTTTGAAAGTTTTAGCTCAAAAACATTTATGATTGAGGAAGGAATGCAAGTCACATGTTAAAAGTAACAACTTGTTAATGATGTCAAAGATACACAAGTTGTATGAAATGAATTAGCTCTAAACATGTGATGCATAGGGATGTCAATCAAATCAACAATGTAGCTCATAAAACATAAAAATAGATTTGATTGAAATTAGGGGACAAATCATATGTAATTATAAATACAACTTGAATAAGATATACCTATCAAAGTAAGGCAAGTTGTGAAACTTTAAAACAATAATACACATATGATTTGTAAAGATGTTGAATCCACAACATAAGATATATTTTGAAAGAGATTTTCTTATGATGAAAAACAACACCCAAAGATTCAACCAAGTATATGAATCATGTTACATATAATTTCAAAGATTATTTCATTAACATGATCTACTTAGATTTCCCAAATAAAGTACTACTTGGATTGAATCAATGGTGATGCATCCAAAACAATAGATCAATTCAAAATATAAAACATGCTAAGGATACAACACATCATAGGTTAACATGCTACTAAAGATTTATCAAAGATAAAACAAAACATGAAAACATATGATTTGTAAAGAAGTTGAATCCAAAACATAAGATAGCTTTGAAAGTGATTTTCTTATGTTGGAAAACAACAACCAAAGATTCAACCAAGTATATGAATCATGTTACATCTAAATTCAAAGATGTTTCCATTAACATGATTTACTTAGATTTACCAAAGATTAAGTACTACTTGGATTGAATCAATGGTGATGTATCCAAAACAATAAATCAATTCAAAACATAAAACATGTTAAGGATACAACACAACATAGTTTATCATGCTACAAATGATTTACCAAAAATAAAACAAAGCATGAAAACATATGATTAAGGAAAGTAGAGCCTACTTGGTGATTTAACTTCATTAATCCAAGCTTTAGCTTTCCTAATGATCCCCTTCATCCCTTAGTTCATTTCCCTTCTATTTGCCTCAAAACCCCTCAAGGAGGGCCTTAAAATTCCCAACTTTTGGCAAAGGAAAGAACTCATATATATAGCAAAAAGTGCCCAACGGCTAGTCCTCGGTCGACCTGCAAACAGGTCTCGGTCGACCGGGATCACACAACGGGCAGATTTCTGACCGTTGGTGCTCCCAGGCACTTTCTGCCTGCAGTGTTCCCGGTCGACCGGCGACACTGCTGGGACCAAAAAATCCAACTTTTGCAAATTCAAAGTTTTTCTTTGTGGAACTTTTTGGGCCACTAAATCAAGCTTAAAAACATGTTTTAAATCATTCTAAGGGTTTTAAAACATGAAACATAAAAAGCCAAAAAAGATTTGAAACTTTAAAACCAATGGCTTGCTTGATTTCTAAAAACTCTTTTCTAAAAACAAATGCATCCAAGATTGAAAACAAATCATGCATAAATTGATACTTTTACAACTCTTAAAAACCATGCATGAATAAAACAATATTTCAAGATTTCTTAAATCAATGCATATGTGTGTAAATCAAATGATGCTTGAATGATTATGCATCCATCAAATTGCAATCTACAAAAATTCCTAACAGGGCTCAGGTAAGGTGAGTTTACCATTTGCTACAAGAGCCTCGAAGATTTCTCCGACATCTTCATCGAACGGGTATTTTTTTCTACTCGTTCTCTGAAGGCATCAGAGAGTTCAGGTTTCTTACCTGTAGCTTTGTTTTCAGCTTTCTTTGGCTATTGAGGAGCTGACTTGGTTTGCACATTAAGAACCTCATTTTTCTTTGGCTTTGAGGTTGTAATGGTAGCCGTTTCTTTCTTTGATGACTGCTGACTGTAGAGGTCTTTGATCACCGTTTCAGCCTCCATGGAAGCTTCTAGGAGTTCTCCCAGGTTCTTGGAGCGGATTCTCGCTCTCATGTTGTTACGACAGATGTCGATAATCATGGAGCGGATTTTAGCTCTCATGTTGTTACGGCAGATGTCGACGAGCGACGCTTGTGGCAGCACATCTGAACACTTGTACGCCATCGCCTTCCACTTGTGAATGAAGTCGTAAGTTGACTCATTCTCTCCCTGTTTTAGGCTGCAGAGTTGTGCCATAGTAACAAGATGATCTTCACCTTTGAAGTGAGTCAGGAAGTGTGTCTCTAGCATGGCCCAGTTTTGGATGGAGTCCTTCGGCAGAGTGGAGTACCAATCGAAGGCCGTACCTTTTAGGGTACTTGCAAAGAGACGGATCTTGAGGGCGTCTTAATCCGCGATAGCTTCCGTCAATATTTTGAAGTGGATAACGTGCTGTCTGGCTGAACCTTTCCCCGTATATGTTTAGAGAGTAGGTTGCTTGAATTTTGTAGGGAATAGGACCGAGTCCATCCATAAGGGATATGGTGGCTTGATCCCATGCTCTTTCAGTGTATCCTCTTCCTTTGCTTTGGTGAGGATATCACCAATGTCCTTTTTGGTAAGGGCGCGTGACTCACTATTTTCTGCATTTTCCTCGTTATCTGGAGGAGGTTGGTTGTTTTCTCGACGCTGCAAAGTGAGAAGAAGATTTTCCATGAGTGCTCAATCCTCTGCTGACCTTGCTCCAATTGCTGGATGCGTGTGGTCGTTTCATCAGGAGGTGAATTGCGAGGTTGTTCAGAGTTTGTAGCCAAGACGTTCATCCTCCGTGATCCGAACGAAGAGATCGTCCTGGTGACTGAGCTGGGGCTCATTCTTAAAGAGCTTGAGGAAGGGTTACTCTGTTGTCCTTGGTTTGAAGGAGTAGAAGATTCTTCCAGGCATCTTCGTGTCCGGGAGACGCTGCGAGTTACTGGTTGTCGAACATGAATTTTGGTTGCCGACTTCTGACATCCTCTGGTTTTGCCAACCATATGGACAGCAACAACTTGATCGGGTCTTTCTTTTTCGACCCATTTTTGGGAGACTTGGAGAATAGGATGCTGAGTCCTTTGCTTCTCTAGTCTCTTTTACCGATACGACATGCGACAACGTATGCGACGGGCAATTTGAGCTTCTGTCAGCTCAGGCTGGGCTTTGCCAATGAAAGATGTACTCCCTCTAGCGCAGCAGCCGAGTCTGTCTTCTTTGAAACTGGGCATAAACAGGATTTGGACCTGGTCCTTCAACTGTCGTAGTGAAGCTTTGAATTTTGCAAGTTCGGCCCCTGTTGAGATAAAGGGTCGAACTGCAGGGGTGCAGGCCTTGGCAATTTCTTGCAGAGGCCTAGTGATGTATGATTTGATTTTTGGCTTGTAAGAGCAAGCCGACTCATGATGGGTTGCCTTCTTTATCAGGCAAAAGGCTGGTTTCTCCTCCTTCATGTATGCAAGAGGATAAAACCAGTTTTCTTTGAGAGGGGCCAGGTATGTTGGCCTTGCAGATGTTCGGGACCTCCTTTGTTTTGGTGAAGGTCTTGGGGATCGAGTCTTAGAGTAGACCTGGTTCTCTGCGGGTTGAGACTTCGTGGGGTTGCCACGGGCTTCGGGTTTCTTCGCATTCGCCCTTGGTGTCATGGCAGTGGCACGTTGCTGGGCGGTCTTCTGCTTCTTAGCAGGTGCAGTTTCCTTTACGGGAAGTGGGAATGGTCCCAGCTGTTAGATCCCGACCCAGACCAATTCGATTAGTGTGCGATTAGTATGTGTTTAGTTCTAAGTGGGTTTAGTTGTCGTTGGGTTAGAAGTAATTAGTTTTAGTCTTGGACATAGCTTTGGGAATTTTGAGAACGTTAGCATTAGTTAGACACACTCAGGAAGGCCTGAGTGCACGTGTAAGCTTGGGAGGATCGTATCGGTTTCCGTGTGATTGTGATTTTGATTTCATTTGAATGATTTTTCTATGTGTTACAACTTTCGTCTTAGGCCCATTCATGTTTGAAGCCCAAAAACCCATGTTTTGGCCCAAACAGGGTAAAATTGTCTTTTATGCATAAATCTGGACACAATTTTCGAGATCTCAAAACCATGTCAAAAATATACTTTTTGGAAACTAGATATTTCGAGGATCGTTTTATCCTTCTTCATCAAAGTCATTTGAGGCCCACAAGATCATGTTTTCGTCGTTTCAACGTTCAAGTTAATTGGGTCCCATTTGCTAAGGTTTTAAGCCAAACTCTCATCTCTTTCATTCACTTTACCAAAATCCTGCAACTCTCTTAACCTAGGGTGAGAAACCTTCTTTCCCTTCCACTTCATTCCTCTTGCATGCTCTAGCTATAGATCTCCAAAGAAGATTCCAAGGCCATCATCTTCTTCCTCTCATCTCAAGCTTCCTATGGATATCTTCTTCTTGAAAGCTAAAGTTAGGAAAGCTCTCCATTTGTTTTCATTCCTTTTGTTTGGGCATTTCTAGGTAAGAGCTTCAACCCATATTTTTCATAGAGTTATTTTGGTTCCTTAAGATCTTGTTTTTCATTTGAAAACCCTTTTTGTGAAAATGGGTTTCTTGTTTTCAAGATTTTGTGGAGTTTGAGTGGATTTCCCTTGGGTTTCTTGTAGTGTTGGAATAGCTTGAGTGAAGTGCTTGAGAAGGAGTATTTAACATTGGTCAAGGCAAGTAATCTCTCTAGGAAATGATGCATGTGTATTTTGATTTCATTGTATTTTAGAAATTGTGCATTAAACTTGTTTACAAGCTTCATGATTATGTTTTTATTGGATTTGGATGTGTGAAATGGTGGAAATGAACCCTTGGTGAGCATGAAGGCTCAAGGGATTGTATGTGATTGAAGGAGGAGAAGGAGGAGAAAAATGTAGTGGAAGTTGTACAAGAGAAAGGCAGTTTCTGTACTCAGCGAGCACAGGCAGAAGCTTGTCCGCTCGAGCGACCCTTGGGTCCGGTCGAGCGACCAAGCCTCTGTTTGGTCCGAGCGCAGACAGAGAGCTGTCCCTTCGAGCGCACTTATTATCCGCTCGAGCGAACTGTCTTGCTCGAGCGAAGTGTCATCACCTTGCAAGGTCCGCTCGAGCGAACCTGCCAGATTCAGGAAGAAGAATTATTTCATTTTCTGTATTTTCTCGAAGGTTGAAAAACTAGACTATGTTAAGGGTTTGACTTGACATTGTGTAAATGGAACTTCAAAATGCAACCCAACTTCGGGGACACCAATTCTTGTATATTCCGACATTTGGGGTCCCAATTACACAAAGGTCAATTAGCAGCCTTAACACATGCTTGTCAGATTTCATGTTTGAATTCCGTTTTGGTACGATAAGTACCATCGTGTACTAGTTTTGGATTTCAACTATAAGCTTGTTTTGAAGAATTGTTTCAAGAAAAAGGGGGTCACTTCCTAAGCGTGTTATGCATATTTATTATGCCTTTTGCTAGTCGTGTTCGTCGTGTTTTGATAAGTGACTTCCCCCTTTTTATCTCGACATGTTTGATAGTGTTTCGCGTGTTTTGTGCATTCATGAATTAAGTAAACACCACTGAGCTTGGACTGCCCTTTCAGTTTGATCCACTGTCTGGGGGTCCTTAAACATGTGGACTGTCTGCAGACTGGTCGTGTATTTATTACACATCGTGCGTGTCCGGTTCCGCGGCCGGAATTCCCGTATTTGTGGGAAATCGTGTCGTGATTATATTATGTATATTGTGCTTGTCGTGCGTGCTTGCTCTTTCCATTATATAAATCATAGAGAAAGGATGGGCTCTTGTGGAACATAACTATTCATGATATTATAAGTATGCATGTTACCTTTGCTCGTATTTTAAATGCACCCTAGTCTTGTAACTGCTTATAGTTCAATAAAAGGTCTTTATATGATTTCTTAAACCTTTTCTATTTTGTACTCATGCCTAAATTGGTTACCTGCCAAACCGTTGTGTTTGACCCTTGTTTGTTGGTGCCCAGGTGCAGGAGACGTTGCCTTTGAGGAGGAGCGTCAGGAGGAGGCTTGTGTGCCAACCCCTGTGAGAGAGTGGCAGCCCGACGATGTCATCTAGACGTCGGGCGGGTTCTTGAGTCTCGTCATCATTTTGTTTTGGGGTTTCCTTTGATTATTGATAAGTGTATTGGCCTCTGTTGGCCTCTTATGGGTTGTAACAAAAACTTAACTTACTTTCGTGTTAGTCTTATAACTTCAACTATGATGGGAATGCCATTTTAACTTCTTCCTTTGATACTATGTTTTGTTACTATTTGTCATGGCACTTAAATATTTTATTGGTGCTCATCTTGATGTGTTTTGCTACACGCTTCCGCATACTTGATCGTGTGAGTCAGATTCCGCGTGTCTTTGTGAATCCTCACCGAGGGAACCTGTGGGAAAGTATATCTACAATTCAACAATCGCGTCGCTGGCCCAAGGCTCCGTTCTGGGGTCGCGACCCGAAGATGATAGTCCGGGGAGTAGAGGTCGACCCGGTGTTTCGAGGTTTGCTGAGGGAGGTGACGCTTCGGCAGCTAGCAAGACGCTTATGAATGCGCTTGTTCTGCTTCTCCTGGAGCATGAGTTGGTACTTGTTCTCATCGAAAGTGATGGTTAATGAAGCCGCCATTGTTAGTTTTGGAAAACTTCTGAAACAAGACCACGTCCATTAGTAATCACAAGAATATAGTGATCATAAATGGGAAAGAACTATGGTTTTATCTTTTCAAATCGCTCAAGGGAACATGGCCCAGTCCATGCGAGACGAAAGAAGGCAAAAAGCCATAGAGGATACAATTGAATGCAAGTACAGGAGGCTCATAGCGAGCATTCCGGTGACTGCTAGAAGCAATTGTAGACCTTAATTCAAATTACCGAGAAGCGAAGCTCACTTGAGGTAAAGATGATATAAGGTTGGAGATACAAATGTGTCGGTCGTGAATACAGTAGACCCAGAAGGGCGTACTAACACCGCTAGGCACAAATGTTGCAAATTGCATCTTTGGAATAGACACGAGATGGGATTTTTGAAAGGTCAAAATCGGGTTCATAAAAGAGAGCAAATGGTGTTCCAATCCGAATAAGGGCTCAAACATTTCTGCAAGCGCTAAATCCGAAAAGGAGTGAACCAAGATTTCTCGAATGTGAACCCAAAAGTCACGGAAGTTTTTTTCTTTGAAAGTTCTTTTTTTTTTAGGAACACAAAGGCTTTTCAATTCGGCCTTATGAAACCTTAGTAGATAGATCAGCCCCCAGGTAAGGGTAGGATTACTTAATGAATCCGTTTGGAGGACCCTTGCCTCGAACAGTCTAGTTGTCTCCACACTTTGGACAAGGCTTTTCTTAGATCCACTTTGGTCAAAGAACGCAATTGGTGCAATCTTAGTGGGTTTGGAAATTTTTTTTATTTTTTTTATGGATTCATCAAAGAGAACGAACGGTGTTCCAATCTGAATAAGGGCTCAAACATTTCTATGAGCGCTAAATCCGAAAACGAGGGGACCAAACTTTCTTAAATTTGATTCCAAAAAGGAAGATTTTTTTTTAAAGAGTTTTTTTTCGAAGAGTTTTTTTTTTTTTTTTGGAATCCCTATCGGACTCATCAAAGAGAAAAGATGGCCCATTCCCCGATAAGAACAATAGCTGCGAACATTTCTGTGAGCTATCAAGTTCAAAGAGGAAAGGATCAAAGTTTCTCAAAGTTGAATCCGAAAAAGAGAAATCAGATTTTTTTCTCTTTTTTTTTTTTTGAAATGAGAAAGAATGGAAATAAGTTCAAAGGTAGAAAATTTTCAAAAATCCCATCTCATGTTTTTTGTTTTTTGGATGTGAGATCCAACATAGGCCATCAACTAGAAAGGAGCCTAAGAATTCAAGCATCGTGTTCTCAAGTGAACTGGTCCCACCAGGTAAGCCAACTTGATGGACCCGATTTTTTTCTCTCTTTCCTCTCCTCTCCCATCCGTCCCCGGGGTCGCCGAGAGGATGTAAATGGAGGGAAGAAAGGGGAGAAAAAAGGGGCATCTATATTTTTGTACGAGTATGCCAGATTTTCTATTCTACTTGGAATTTAGAAATGGTGATCCGGAGATCCACCTTCGCAAGGAGAATGGAAATCAGCCTTTTTCTAACTTTCCATTGCACAAATATTTAAGAAAAGAGACGGTTTTTTGAATGCCATTAGAGGCGATTTTTTGTGCCGTAGAAGGCGATTTGTGCCGTGAAAGGCAATTTTGCCGTGAAAGGTGATTTACAAATCTTATCAAAATGAAAGACAAGAATTGTGATTTTTTTTCTCTTAAAAAAAATACAAAGTGTCACGACCCCGGATTGGGTCACCGAGGCCTTAATCCGGGATCGGGATTAATGATGTACCACATCGGTTTAATGCCATACCTTTATGTAATATTTATTTAATTTACCACAGGTGTCCGCGGTGAGGATATCACATCAATATAATAAATATTTCTGTTTAAATGCAGAAGCGTGTAAAAATCAAATGATATTTCATTTCTAATCACAATATAAATCACATGTATAATCAAGTATCAGAATGAGCAATGATCATTAGCATGTTTCCCCAAAAGTAAGTTAGAGTTTTAAACAAAAGATCATTTAATTACATTCCCAAAAATAGAGGCCAACAAAGGCCAATATAAACAAAATACCAATTCCCAAAGAATGGTTAAACAATTTCCCCAAAATATTCTGTCTCTCATGGCAAACGAATGTCTACATGACATCATCAGCACACCACTCAACTAAGCGCTGCGGTTCATCGACCGCCTCCTCTGGCTCCTCCTCAAGGTAGCCGGCAATGGGACCTGAGTACCAAAGAGTGGGTCAAACACGACGGTTTGGCAAATGGGTAAAATACAATGACAATATATAATAAATGAGTTTACCTTCAAAAGCATTTAAACCTGTTTGAATAACAATTTCTATAAACAAGATAAAACATTTATTCAAATACAAGTATGCATTGTAAAACATGTAAAGGTAACCAAGGAATCGGGAAACAAGCAAGATGGCAACCACACGAAGCTAAGTCCTCTATCACTAAAGTGACAGAGCAATAACTAGGCACTGATCTCAGTCACTCGAGGTGAGGAGAAACAATGGATCTTATAAATACATATACATATACTATACATGACCACGGTAGCGAGCCGGGCATCAGGGACCACAGTAGCAATCTGCGGCATCGGGACAAGACCACAGTAATAACCGGGTAGCGGGATCCAAACTGCAGCTGGCGGGACAAGAGGGGAATCTCCAAGTCAGTGAATCAGACCAACAAGGTTATCCAAGCTTAGTGGTGTTGACTCATAGGTTAAATACCAATCGAGACATGTACAAGTAAACCAAATGCAAGTAAATAAACAGGCTGGACGGGGGTGCTCAAGGGCACACTGTCATTTCTTGTCGAGCAATGCATCTCGAGGCTAGCAATTAATATAAGTACAATTTCAATGCTTTCGGGAATGATAAACCATAATTCATGAATTTTCGGGAATACATGTGACAATTCGGAATAATCGAAAACATAGTTGATCTTTTGAAATTTCGGGACAAGTATTGGGATTCAAAACTAGTCCAAGGTGAATAGGGGTCTCTATGCTGATTTCGATATAACTTGGTACTCTTTGAGTTTAGGGACATTCCAAGCTCCTTACACACCTTGGCGATTATTAAGACTTTAATGAATCTTTGTGATGTGGTTTCTTTCTCAAATAGGCTTCATACATTGCCTAATAATTCTCCCCGATGTCAAGGGGTTCCCTTAAAAACCTTTCCCGAGCTCCAAAAGTGGTCCATACCCGAGAAGGGGTGCGCTCGAACGGACCTGGACTGCGCAGAAAGACGAGCAGACAGAACGTCTGTACCCTCGAGCGGCCAATGGTGCGCTCGAGTGGCGAACGGCGCGCTCGAGTGGGCAGCCAATCTGCTGCCCAAGCTGCAGTTAGAATGACTTCGCGCTCGAGCGGCCTGATACGCGCTCGAGCGGGCAGTCATTTCTGCTACCCGGGAATGGCCATTCTGGTCTTTTTCTCCTTCATCTCCAAAACATTTTTCTTGCAACAAAAGGCCTTCTTGCCTCCCAATAACAACCATTAAATCTCTTCAAACAATCACATAATAACCTTCATCAAAACTCTAATAAACATTAAATCTAAACACCTTCTTCTTCACATTCAACACCAAAGAAAGAGAAGGAACCCCAACATTCACAAAGGTTCATTTGAGCCATAATCAAAAGATAAGAATAAAGGGAAATAAACCACATTTCCATGACAATAAATGAGTTAACAAAAGCCTTTCATGAACATTTATTTCACAATGAATGCAAGCTAATAAATATGGATGTGAATAGCAAAATCAACCACATTCTTCATAAAACTATTAAATGTTCAAACTATCATTTCATCCACTTGCCTTTGGTCTCTAATCAAGAAAATCCAAGTCTCTAATAACTTCTCAAGCACAAAATCCAAGCTACAAGCAAAAACCCCTCAAAACAAACCCTAAAATGGGTCAAACAAAGAATGAAGAAGATAGAACTCACAATAATGAAAATGGAGCTTCTCAACGACTAGAAGAATACAAATCTAGAAGATGGAGAAGATTGCTTACTTGGATGACCTTCAAATGGGAAGAGTTAGCTCAAAGGGAGTCTCAAGGTCGATGGACTTCTCTACAAATGGTATCAAAAGGAAGTTTACAAGGTGAGGAAGAAAATGATAACCTCCATTTCTTGATTGATGCAAGTTTGGTGTGGATTGGAGATGGAGAGAGCAAGAAGAAGAAGAGAAAGTTGCAAGAGAAAACCCTAGGTTGAAGTGTTGTGCTGGAAAATGGAGAATGAGATGAAAGGGAGAGTGGGTTTCCCTTTTGATAACAAATGGGGCTGGGTCCCACTACTTAAGGAGCTTATTGGGCTGAAATCATGTCTTTCGGGATCTCGGATGAATTCGACGAAGAAGGAAGAAATGATCACCGAAATATCTAGTTTTCAAAAAGTATATGTTTCACGGGTTTCGGGGGTATCGAGTTTTGGGTACAAATTTAGTGTAAAAGGACTGTTTTGCCCTCAAGGCTAGGAAATCAGGTTTCGGGGTCTCGAACTGAAACGGGATCAACATGAAAGTCATAGGGATTAACAATACAATTAAAATGGGATTAAAACAATGAAAGCAAGAATCTCCGATAAATCCCCAAGCACATGCAAGGTCATAAAAAGGAACCCCCTAAGGGCCCCATTAATTACCAAGCAATCAAAGCTCCCCACAACTAATATCAAAAGCTATTCCAAACCCAACTAGTCAAAGACTACTAATAACGCTTAAGACTAACACAAGACTTAATTATCACTAATCGATAACACTCGGGACGGGGTCTTACACAATGTACAATAGAAAAGTAAGAAAGGGAATCTGACTTCTCAGGAGATTGTGGGGACCAGTTCAAATCGACAGTCGCAAGTCATGTATGGACTCCGCCATCGTCCTTCAAATGAGAACGCTTAATGCTTTGATTCTTTGGCTTGGCTTGGACTTCAGTTTTTTAGAGGATAAGGACCAAGGGAAGGTCCTATACCCAATGAAAAATGAAAAGACGGGCTGAAGAGCCGCGTCTTGGCCATGTTGAGTAGGAGAAGAGGAGGCTTTTTTCTTAGAGGGGGGGGGGGGACTTGATCACCTTTGGGTGTTTGTTGCAGCAGAGTTTTTTCAGAGTAGCGGGGCTTCTGGATTTTGAGTTCGGGATTCCGGGATTCTGCGTGTTTTTTGGCTTCTTGGAGTCACCTCCTTTTATAGGCATTTGGTAGCCTTTAGGTGACTTTATGGGCTTTAATGGATTAAAACCACATAATGGGAGGAGTTACAAGTTTTAAATCCTTTATTTCGTAACTCCTTTTTCTCGGCTTCTGATTGGCCTGTGGAGATAATGGGCATTTAATCGCCTTCAATCTCCATGATGAAAGGAGTTTCATAACTTTAATGTCATGATGACTTGGACTTGTAACTCCCATTCCCTTGAATCTGATTGGGCCGTCCAAAAAAATGAGTTAATGACCGCATTTAGGTGGGCCAATTAACAACATTAAGTGGTCGTTGGGGATTTGAAATTTTGGAATTCTTCCTGCGATGATCGACGATGGATCTTCATGTTGATCGATGTCGGATGATCATGCAAATTCAAATATTGGTTGATACCAGCGGGCCGGTGACATATGTCTTGTCGATTTCTTAATCGGTCGGACAGAAAGTGCACTTTCTTGGTCAGCCGATTGGCGATCTTGGAGCGATCGGTGACGATTTCATGCTCTTAACAGCAGATCCGTGATGTTGACAAAGATCAGTCGTTTCCGAGCATCAAAAATCGAATTTTCAGGAAATCACAGGGGCTGGAACTCCCGGAATGCGAAAAGAATTGGAAAAAGCGGCCCTGCGGCGGAAAACCGGCTACCCGGATTTCCAAGGTCACCGGCCACTGTGGGCCATGGTCGCCGGAGAACCATGGGGGGATTTTCCCCTTTGGTCGCCGCTTTGTCAGTCGTTTTTCGAGCTTTTTTGCTTCTTTTTTATCCTGTATTTCTTTTTGACATCTTTCCTCGTTTTTTGACTTGGTTCTCCTGGAGAAAACCCAATGAGAAATTGTGCAAAAGCCGGGCACAAAGTTTCCTATTTTTTAGAAAAGTCGAAGACTTTGCCGTGCAGAGTTGCTGATTTTTGTCAAGAGTTGAAACTAGGTCAAACGATGTCGGAATGACCTGAAATTCGACATGAGGTCTCCTGAGCAGTAGATAGGACCAACCATGTGCTTTTGTTTGAGTTTTGATGTGCCGTTTGGGGTCCCGTCGCTGCTAGGCTTGATTTCGCTGTGAGGAAGATGTCGCGCTTTGATGTGCGGTCAACCGATGTCCGATTGGTCTGAAATTGGATAGGGAGCTTATTGGAGTCATTTTGAGATGATCCATTGTCTCCGATTTGGATGTCATGGTCCCGGGGTGATCCGCCGCCTATAGCCTTGATTTTCTTTTGGAGCGTCAAAGCTAGGTCAAACGTTGTCGGAATGACCTGAAATTTGACGTGCAGCCCTTTTGAAGCATATTGAAGCCGCCCATGTGCTCCGTTTGATGAGTAATGGTCCCGATGGTTCTCGCCACCGAGAGCCTTGATTTTCTTTCGGAGTGTCAAAGCCGGGTCAAACATTGTTGGAATTACCTGAAATTTGACTTGGAGCCTTTTGGAGGTATTTTGAGATCATCCATAAGCTCAGATAGAAGTTTTGATGTCTTCGACGCCGCCGCTGCCAGGAGCACTATTTGATTGCTGGAAGAGTGAAGTTAGGCCAAATGATGTTGGAATGGCCCGAAACTTCATGTGAAGTCCTCTTTTAGTTGTGTTGAAGGATCTATCAGTTTTCTAGTGATTCTGACAAGATCTGATGCTTGAAGCGGCATTGCCTGTTTGTAGTAGGATGCGACTTCATGTGGCTTTCTTGATGTTGAAGAGGCAAAGTGACATTTTTGGTGTCAACAAACTCTGCCAAAGGTAGCATGTGCATCTTTTTCCCTGTCCTCATAAGAATAAAATGAGCTGACTTGGTGAGACGGTCCACAATGACCCATATCGCATCGTTGCCTTTGCTGGTCCTCAGTAGTCCCGAAATAAAGTCCATGGTAATGTGCTCCCATTTCCATTCCGAGATCTCCAACGGTTGTAATAATCCTGGAGGCTTCTGATGTTCTGCCTTAATCAACTGACAAGTCATGCAACGGGAGACAAACGTTGTAATCTCTCTCTTCATGTTGTTCCACCAAAATCTGCCCTTCAAATTCTGATACATCTTCGTACTACCTGGATGCATAGAGTACCTCGTATTGTGAGCCTCGGTCATGGCTGTTTTTGGTTTTTCAAGTTTTAAAACAAGAAACCCAGATCTGATTTTCCAGCCATGAAAACATGCATAGAAATCCATGAAATCATGATCAACATGTGTCTAAAGAAAGGAGAAGATAGAGGACTATCACCTTGATGATTTGAATGCCTCAAAACTCTGAAAAGAAAGACTTCAAAGGACTGATATCAGCGTGCAACCAGCAATACAGGTGCAGGAATTTCTCCTTTGATCTTCTCTTCTATTCCACTTCCCAATCTAATTGGTCTTGATGGTGGGATCAAACTATGGAATCCTAAGAAGGGTTTTCAGAATTACTCTTTGTGGAACAAGACCTGAACCTGATCTCCACTCTTCAATCTATGAAGAAGAAGATGCAATGGGCTGGGCGTGAATGCCTCTCACTTGTCTTGGGCGGCCAATGGGGTTTCTTAATAGTTGCAAGCCTAGGGTAGAATTCCAGCCACTTGGTTTCTTCTTATGTGTTGCACGCCAAAAGGAGTCTCCCTTATATTTATAAAGATTAGATTCCTTTAAGGAATCCTCTTTCTAATAGGAATGACAATCCCTAAAAAATAGCAACCAACCACCTTTAGTTGTGCAACCCTTTCTAATTAAAGACACTAAAATTTAGTAACTTTAATTATAGGAATCCTTACCAAAAAAGGAGTTGTTCCTTCCAAGTAAAGATACCTGGTCATACTTGGAAACCTCACACAAGTGGCTCCCCTTATGGCTGGCCCACAAGATTGATAAACACACCATGGCCCACTAGTTAATAATTTTGCTAGAGTTAAATTCATGTATGCCATAAAAAGCCTATTTGAATTTAAACTCAAAATTATTCTTCCACATAATTAATTCAACCACTTATCATTTAATTAAATTAGGAAACCATGCCAATATAGGAAAGTGGCTAGAAGAGGGACCAAAAGACATATTTGCCCTTGGCTCCCAAAATGACCAAAATGTCCATGCTAACCCCATAGCAACATTAAGATCATTTTAACCCTAACTCATTCCACTAGAGAGTTATGGTTGCACTCCAGGGACAAATATTAAATTGCAAATAAAGCTCATCATAAATAGACGATTGTCTTTGACCTACCAAGTACAATGACCACAATGCCCCTCTATGTAACATCCATAATCAAGTAGGTTAACCGATGTACTATCTACCTTCTTGATTACATCTTATCCTTAGAACTTCATACCCTTGACTTAATCATCATCCGGATATCATTCTCTTGATCCAGGGAGCGACCCACAAGTTCAATATCCATATGGAACATCCATATACTAAGATCTTAGATTCTGATGATTAATCGGATAATTCTAAGGGGACGATCATTCCATCATTTGATGGCATAGATTCCATATTGCATTTGCACGTCCCAACTAATCAAGCCCGAGCACCCAAAACACAGAGCTGTTGACCCATGAACAGGATCTCACCCATAGTGAATTAAAGCACAAGAACTTGACTTCGTCAGTTCATCCACAAATGCTCAAGATTAAGAGCACTGGTCACTCAGTAGCAAGAGGTGAGTTGATCTCTCTCTGTGATAGTACTATTTTAGAGATCACACCTACAAGTGGTCCTGTTCAATGCATGACACATGCACTAATGAGATAAATCCGGAAAGACCTCCGTGACTAAGGTAAGTCACCCTGAATACAGGAGAATATCTCATTATAACTTATACCAAGATGAAGTGCCCAACTCCATCTCTCAGTTATGAACAATTTTATTGTTTCAAGTGTCCATGACTTAGACCTTACTGTGCGTAGCCACTACACACCTGAGTCATTTACTAGAAAACAATGGGCCTTACACAACCATACATATACACAAGTATAAAGAGAAAGATGTCATTCCATTAAATAACCAATAAATATCCAGTAACAGAGATGTGAGTGCAGTCAGTGGGCTTTAGGGCATACACCAATCCAACATGTAGTAGGATGCGACTTCATGTGGCTTTCTTGATGTTGAAGAGGCAAAGTGACATTTTTGGTGTCAACAAACTCTGCCAAAGGTAGCATGTGCATCTTTTTCCCTGTCCTCATAAGAATAAAATGAGCTGACTTGGTGAGACGGTCCACAATGACCCATATCGCATCGTTGCCTTTGCTGGTCCTCAGTAGTCCCGAAATAAAGTCCATGGTAATGTGCTCCCATTTCCATTCCGAGATCTCCAACGGTTGTAACAATCCTGGAGGCTTCTGATGTTCTGCCTTAATCAACTGACAAGTCATGCAACGGGAGACAAACGCTGTAATCTCTCTCTTCATGTTGTTCCACCAAAATCTGCCCTTCAAATTCTGATACATCTTCGTACTACCTGGATGCATAGAGTACCTCGTACTGTGAGCCTCGGTCATAATGTCATTCCTCAAATCTTCAATATTAGGTACGCATAGACGGTCACAGTAGTACAAAACTCCATCAACAATACAAAAATCAGGACGGTTTGCTATATGCTTTGAAATCTTGGCCAACTCTGGATCTTGCAACTGACTATCCTTGATCTTCTGGATGAAAGAAGGCTCTAACACTTACATGTTTGCTATCAATACACCCTTCCTTAGTGGCTGTAGATCTATATTCAACTCTTCAAATTGCTCAAAAATACAAGTGCCACTCAGATTTGCCAAGCCTACTGATTTTCTGCTCAAGGCATCGGCAACTACATTAGCTTTCCTCGGGTGGTACTTGATTGGAAAATCATAGTTCTTGATATATTCCATCCATCTCCTCTGCCTCATGTTCAATTCCTTCTGAGAAAACAAATATTGCAAACTGTTGTGATCGGAGTGGACTTCGAACTTCTCTCCATAAGGGTAATGTCTCCACATTTTCAACGCAAAAACAACCACTGCCAACTCAAGATCATGGGTGGCATAGTTTTTCTCATGATCTTTCAACTGCTGGGATCCATATGCAATAAATTTTCCCTCATACATCAACACGCAACCAAGTCCAACATTCGAAGCATCGGTAAAAATGGTGAAACCGCCGCTTCCAGATGGTAAAGGAAGGACTGGTGTTGTAGTCAATCTCTTCTTCAGCTCTTGGAAAATAGTTTCACACTGATCTGTCAACACATACGACACATTCTTCCTTGTCAACTTCGTCAAAGGTGACACAATCAATGAAAATCCCTATACAAACCTCCAGTAATATCCTGCCAATCCTAGAAAACTTCTGATTTCTGTCACATTCTTCGGTGTCTCCCACTTCACTACTACTTCAATCTTAGACGAATCTACTGATAATCCTTCTTTGGAGATGATGTGCCCCAAAAATGCTACTTGCTCCAACCAAAATTCATACTTGTTGAGCTTCGCATACAACTGGTTCTCTCTCAAGAGTTGCAGTACTATCCTCAAGTGCTCTTCATGCTCTTCCTTGGTCTTGGAGTACACCAAAATGTCATCTATGAATACTACCACAAACTTATCCAAATACTGCGTGAATATCTTGTTCATCAATGCCAAAAACACTGGCGGTGCATTAGTCAACCCAAACGACATAACTAGGAACTCATAGTGGCCATATCTTGTCTGGAAAGCTGTCTTCAATACATCAAATTCTCTGACTCTCAGCTGATGGTAACCGGATCTCAAGTCAATCTTTGAAAAATATGAGGCACCTTGTAACTGATCAAATAATTCATCTAACCTTGGTAACGGGTAGGTCACTTGATTCAATCTTTTGTAATCTATGCACATTCTCATCGAACCTTCCTTCTTCTTGACAAACAAGACTGGAGCTCCCCATGGTGAAATGCTCGGTCTCACAAAACCTTTGTCTAATAATTCTTGCAACTGATTCTTCAATTCTCCCAATTCTGCCGGAGCCATTCTATAAGGTGCAATAGATATCGGAGCGGTCCCTGGTAACAACTCAATGGTGAAGTTAATCTCTTTGATGGGCAGTAATCCTGGAATCTCCTCTGGAAAAACATTCGGGAATTCCTAAACAATTGGGATCTCCTCCACCCCTTGGGACCGTTTATCCTCTGTGATAAATGCCAAATATGCTTCACATCCACTTTTCAATAGTCTATCAGCCTTCAACGCTGAGACAAACCTTGTACGAGGATTTCTCCTCTCTCCCTGAAACAACACCCCTGCTGGTGTCTCATCTAATTTGAAGGTAAGGGTCTTATGGAAATAATCCATTGTGGCATGGTACCCTGCCAGCCAATCCATCCCTAGGATGATATCATAATCATACATCTCCAATAAAATGAGATATGCGGTTTAAACCACTTCTCCTATCTGAACTGCACAACTAGGGTAAAAGGTTCTACAAATAACTTGTTTACCTATTGGGGATGCCACAGTCAAAATGAACTCAAGTTCTCTATCATGCACATCAATCAACTTAGAAAACGCATGAGACAAAAACAAGTGTGTAGAGCCAGGGTCAAATAAAATCTTAGCTTTAATCCCACAAACAAGGAGTGCACCTTCCACGACATTGCCTACTGCCTCTGCATTAGTTCTATTAACTGCATAAATTTGCCCTAGATGTTGTGGCCTGGCTTGTTGGACGTTTCTGTTTTGTTGTGGGGGACGCTGATTCTGATTCTGTCCCTATTGATAATAGGACTGCATTGTTGCTGTTGTGGTCTATGTTGTTGATGTTGTGGTGCTTGTTGTTGAAGTGGCTTTGCCTGATTCTGGACAACTATTGTGTTCTGTGGTGGTGCTGGTCGTTGTGCTCCTTGTTGTTGCTGGTTCTGTCTGTTCTATCTTGGACAGTCTCTCATCTGGTGGTTCATAGAACCACATCTGAAGCACGCTCCTGTGAGTGTACGACACTGTGTACTCTCATGGTTCTTCCCACAGTGGGTACAAACCAATGGATTCTGGGCATTCTGTTCCGTCCTCTGCTTCTTGTTCTGATGATTCTTGTACTGGTAGTTATGCTGATGAGTTTGTACTTTCCCTTGATCTCTAAGGATCTTGTTATGGAAGTTCTCAAATTTGTAGGCTCTCTTGACTGCTTCCTCGAAAGTGGCAGGTGGTACTACGCCGGTGGCGTCTCTCTCAATGATGGGATTGAGTCCCTCTAGGAACTTAGCAATCTTCTTCTCCACCGTGTCCACTAGCTCTGGAGCATATCTAGATAATCTCTTGAACTTTGTGAGCTATTCGAGTACTGTCATTGCCCCTTGCACAAGTTGCTGGAATTCCACTGCCTTCTGCCTTTTGATGTGTGTGGGTACGTATTTATCATGAAACTGTCTCTTGAAATTTGCCCAAGCCACAGCATCTGCCATAGTCCTATATTCATATCTAATTGTTTTCCACCATATGTCCACTGCACCGTTAAAGGGAGATGATGCAAGTTTCACTCTGTTTCCTCTAGTGCATTGGAAGATCGCAAAGATGTTCTCAGTATGCTCTAACCAATCATTTGCAATCAATGGATCCTTTAGGCCTAGGAAGTCTTTTTGAGCTCTCTTCCGAAATCGCTCAAACAAGGCGTTTGGGTCATGTTGCCTCTGATTGATGACGATGGCGGGTTGAGCTTGAACTGGTTCGGGCCTTTTTTGTAATACTTCTAACAATTGCCGCTGCATCTCTGCCAATTCCCTAGCATGATCTTCCTCTCTCTTAAGCATTTGCTCTTGCAATCTAGCCTGGTTCTCATTGGATTGACATTGTTGGTCAAGCATTGCCTGCATCATTTGTTGGAACTGATTTGGCATATTATTATCAACCCTGTCTTCCTCAACAGGTCCTGTGTGATCAGTGTTACTTGCGGAGGGGTTGCCATGTCTCAGTCTCTTACGAGATGGCATGATGCTGCAAAACAAGTTGTTAGCACATAATAATCAAATAAAGGGTCACACATTGCTCACACGATACTAGCTAATCGAAAAGTCTAACGAATCCTGGCCACATCCTTAGGATTTCTAGTTTCTTTTAATTTCTTGAAACACGTCTCGCTCTAACACCAGTTTGTCGCGACCCCGGACTGGTTACCGAGGTCCTAATCTGGGATCGGGACTGAAGATGTGTGTAAACATTTATTTAATTTCCCACAGGTGTCCGCGGTGAGGATATCCCAATAATATAAATATTTCTTTCAATGCGGAAGCGTGTAGCAAATCAAACATTCATAATTCAATTCTAGTCACAAGATAAAAGCACATGTATAAACCAAGTATCAGAATGAGCAATGATCATTAGTGCTTTCCCAAAAGAAACGTTAAAGTTTATACAAAAGATCATTTAGTTACATTCCCTAAAATAGAGGCCAACAAAGACCAATATAAACAAAATACCAATCACCAAAAGAATGGTTAAAAGTTCCCAAAATGTTATGTCTCTCTAAGCAATCAAATGTCTAAACGACATCATCAGCATGCCACTCAACTAGGCGTTGCGGTTCACCGACCGCCTCCTCAAGCTCCGCCTTGGGATAGACAATGTCCGGGCCTGAGTACCAAAGAGTGGGTCAAACACGATGGTTTGACAAATGGGTGAAAAGACATAACAATGTAACAATAAATGAATTTACCTTCAAAAACATTTAAACCTGTTTAAATAAAAATTTCCATAAAAGAGATATATCATTTATTCAAATACAAGTATGCGTTGTAAAACATGTAAAGGAAACCAAGGAAACGGGAAACGAGCAAGATGGCAACCACACGAGGCTAAGTCCTCTATCACCGAAGTGACAGAGCAATATCAAGGTGTTGATCTCAGTCACACGAGGCGAGGAGAAACAACGGAATATATACTTATACATATAATATATGAGACATGACCATGGTAGCGAGCCGGGCATCAGGAACCACGGTAGCAATCCGAGGTATCGGGACAAGACCACGGTAATAACCGGGTAGCGGGATCCAAACTACAGCTGGTGGGAAAAGAGAAGGATCTCCACGTCTGTGGATCAAACCAACAGGGTTATCCAAGCTTAGTGGTGCCGACTCATATGTCAAATGACAAGATCAAAACATGTATGAAATACATCAAGCGCAAGTACATAAATAAACGGGACGGGCGTGCTCGAAGGCACAACTACCATATCAATCCGGGCATGCTTATCGGGACTAGGAAAATGCTACAATTTCAATTTTAATATTTTCTGGAATGCATAAGAAATTTGGGAATAATGAAATACAAATGAACTTTCGAAATCTCAAGACAAGTATCAGGGTTCAAGATTTGTTTAAGGTGAATAGGGGCCCCGTATGTTGATTTAATAACAACTAGGTACTCTTTGAGTTTGGGGACATTCCGGGCTCCTTATAAACCTTAGGATTCTCAAAACTTCAAATAAAATCTTCGTGATGTGGTTTCCTTCTCAAACGGATGTCAAGTCATAAGAACGGTTGTTCTCATTACAATAGGGCTCCCAACAAACCTGTAAGACCCCGACCCGAGTGAACCCGATTAGTGCTAATTAAGTTGCGTGTTAGCTCTAAACTTGATTAGTGATTTTGGCTTAGTTGGGTTTGGTATAGCTTTTGTATTGGTTTTGGAGGGTTTTGGTTGTGTTGTGTTAGTAGGACCCTTTGGGGGTTCCTTTTCATGACATTGCATATGCTTGAGGATTTATCGGAGGTTTTTGCATTCATGATTTTAATCCCGTTTTATTGGAATTGTTATTTCATTCAACTTTCATATTGATCCCGTGTCCATTTGAGATCCCGAAACCCGAATTTTTGGCCCTGAGGGCAAAACAGTCATTGTGCACTAAATCTGTACCCAAAACTTGATATTCCCGAAACTCGCGAAACCTATACTTTTTGGAAACTAGATATTTCGACGAACATCTCTTCCTTCTTCGTCGAATTCATCCGAGGTCCCGAGAGAGATGATTTCAGCCTAAGTAGATTGTTAGTGGTGGAGCCCACTCCTCACTTGCTACAATAGGAGACCCTTCCCTTCCATTTTCATTTTCCAGCACAAGAGAGAGAACTAGGGTTTTGCGGGCAACCCTTTCTTCTTCTTGCTTTCCATCACTCAATCCACTCCCAAACTTGCACCAAGAGGAGATTAGAGGCCATCACCTTCTTCATCTCCTTGAGAGCTTTCCTTCAATAGTTTTTGTGGAGCAAACCATCCATTTCAAGATTTCCTTTGAGCTTACCATTGCCATTAGAGGACCTTGCAAGTAAGTATTTCCCTTTATCTTCTAGATATGTTATCTCCTAGCCTTTGAGAAGCCCCACTTTTATTATTGGAAGGTTTCCTTGCTATTCCATTGTTTTGACTCTTTTAGGGTTTGTTTGTTTTGGGGATTTTTGTCATAGCTTGGATTCCTTGCTTGGGAGACTTGTTAGAGCTTGATTCCAATTGTTAGAAGACCTAAGGCAAGTGGATAATATGATCTTTTAGAGCTTTTAATGTTTTTGTGAGAAATGTGGTTGGTTTCATTAATTCTCTCTCATGCCTATTTATTGTCTTGCTTTGAAATAAATGCTCATGAAGAGCCTTGTTAGTGCATTTATGATTACAAAGATGTGTTTGATCATAGCTTTTAACTCTTTCTTGTTTTGTTTCAAATGAATATGTTGTGAAATGGTTTCCTTCTCCCTTTTTCCTTGTATTGAATGTATGGTTGATGGAGGAGAATGGGATGGATAATGTTAGAGATTTGAGGTAGCTGGAATGGGGTTTTAGACCCCTCATTTGATGTGTAAGAAGGGCAAAAAGGAGGTTGTAAAAAGGAGAAATAGAGAGGAGCTGAACTGGTCTGGAATCTGTTTCTGGACAGTTCGCTTGAGCGACCATGACACTTCGCTCGAGCGACCTGTCCAGAAAGGGTTTGGAGCGTTCTAGTAGCTTGGTCGCTCGAACGCACCCTTTTTCGCTCGAGCGGTCATTCCAGAACTCATTCCAGTGAGTTGTTCGCTCGAACGCATTTAAATAATCACTCGACCCAATGAGTTCGCTCAAGCGACCCCAAACTCGCTCGAGCGAACCCACCCAGACAACCATCCCAACGAGCGAATCGCTCGAGCGAACCCTCCAGTCCGCTCGAGCGATGCGGGTCGTCTGGCTTAGGTTATGTTTGGGACAACGTTCGACCGTTCAACGCATTGGGACTATTTTTTGGGAACCCCTCTATATCAAGGAGATTTATTAGGCATTGTGTGAGGCCATTTGAGGAAGAAACCATATCACAAGGTTTCCATTCGTAGTTTTGAAAAGATCGAAGAGTATAAGGAGCCCGAAATGTCCCCAAACTCAAAGAGTACCAAATTGTTATGTGATCGACATACAAGGTGTCCCTATTCATTTCATATAGATATTTTCCCGAAATGTCAATTGTTTACAGTACATTATTGATCCCGAGATTTGCACTACTTGTCTTGTTTTCCCGAAAGCATTGTTATACACTTGGAATGGTTACTTGACCCGAAGTGCATTGCACCATTTGATATGATAATATGCCCTTGAGCACCCCCGTCTTGCCCGCTTGATTATTTACTTATACTTGATTTGCTTGTATATGTCTCGATTGTATTTAACCTATGAGTCGGCACCACTAAGCTTGGATAACCATGTTGGTCTGATCCACCGACTTGGAGATCCCCCTCTTGTCCCGCCAGCTGCAGTTTGGATCTCGCTACCCGGTTATTACCGTGGTCTTGTCCCGATGCCGCAAATTGCTACTGTGGTCCCCGATGCCCGGCTCGCTACCGTGGTCATGTATAGTATTGTATATGTATATGTATTATATGAGATCCACTGTTTCTCCTCACCTCGAGTGACTGAGATTAATGCCTAGTTATTGCTCTATTACTTTAGTGATAGAGGACTTAGCTTCGTGTGGTTGCCATCTTGCTTGTTTCCCGTTTCCTTGGTCACCTTACATGTTTTACATTGCATTCTTGTAATTGAATAAATGTTTTATGTCTTTCATAGAAATGGTTATTTAAACAGGTTACATGTTTTGAAGATAAATTCATTTATTATCATACCATCATTGTATTTGCCTCCATTTGCCAAACCATCGTGTTTGACCTACTCTTTGGTACTCAGGTCCCGTCGTCGGTTATCCCGAGGAGGAGCTTGAGGAGGCGGTTGTAGAACCACAGCAGTTAGTTGAGTGGCGTGCCGATGACGTCATGTAGACGTTTGATGGTTCTGAGAGACTTATCATTTTGGCGAACTGTTTAACCATTCTTTTGAATTGGTATTTTGTATATTGGCCTTTGTTGGCCTCTATTTTTGGGGAAATGTAATTAAATGTTATTTGTATAAACTTTAACTTACTTGGGCAACATGCTATAGATCATTGCTCATTCTGATACAGTATTTAGACTTGTGTTATTGTCTTGATGACCAAGGATGGATTGACTATTTGATTTGCTACACGCTTCCGCAGTTAAAAGAAATATTCATTGATGGTTGTGATATTCTCACCGCGGACACCTGTGGGAAATTAAATAAGTGGTTTATTGTTGAAGTATATCCCTTTCAATCTTTTTCCATTACCGTCCCGATCCCAGATTCCCGGTCCGGGGTCGCGACAAAACCTCCCTCGATCATTTAAGCATTTCATTCATGCTCCTAAAACAGCCCCAGGTGAACAATACCCATCGCTCGAGCTGACTAGAGGTTCGCTCGAGTGGTGAGCTCTTTGGAATGGTTGTCTGGTTGGGTTCGCTCCAGTGAAGTTGAGGTCACTCGAGTGAACTCATCCAACATCAAGTTGGCTCGAGCAAAAGTTCAGTTCGCTAGAACTAACCACTCTCTAAAACGAGTTCTGAGAAGGTTCGCTCGAGCGACAAAGGGTCTGCTCGAGCGAACTGTCCACTGGAATGACACGAACCCTTTTCTGGACACTTAGCTCGAGCGACTTATCAAGTTCGCTCGAGCGAAGTGTCCAGAAACTGATTTCGGGACAGTTCTTCTCCTCTCTTTCTCCTCCTTCTACAACCTCCTTTTAGCCCCTTGTATACACCAATTGAGGAGTTCAAAACTCCATCCAAATCACCATCAAATCTCCTAAAACATCCATTCCATCTTCCTCCAATATTATCACATCCAATGACAAAGAAAGAGGGGAAGGAAACCACTACACACAAGAGTGCATGTAACGCCCCAATTCCGAATACCGAGAAAACCGTCAAGGTACCCGAAGTTGGCGCGCTACTTCCTGGAAATTTTCGAGAACTTCCAATATCGTAGGTCCGCAATGAGGTCCAATTTAAAACTTTTGACCAACATATAATTAATGGTTAAAATTGCGGAAGCGTAAATAATAAAGCTGAAGGATTTGGTATTATAAAAGATGTATCAAATGTGGCAGGGTTGAAGTCAAGCCGAAATCTCGAAGTATAATTAAGAACATGTTGATAAACATATTAGACTAACTCCCTGCTCACTACAAAAAGACACTCAAACCCAAAAAAAGGATAACACTCAAGCCCCTGGTACAGGCACTCCATCCTCCAGCTCGACCCCCTGGTCGGCCTGTCCCCATCCATAGTCTCCGTGTCGTGACCCCAGAACGGATCCCGGGCCCGCGACGTTGATTCTGTGTTTGTTGTTTGTTTTCCCACAGGTTCCCGCGTGTTTCGGATTTGTTAAGGGTACCGCCCGGACCAAGTTCTCACACTCCGGCTATGGGCGCCTCGACGAACGCGTCGTCCTCATAATCGGGGTCAACACCTAAGCACCAAGGATCTGGCAAGTTACAATAAACAAATAACAAAGGAAGTATGCATCAAAAGAGTAGAGACGGTCATGAGATTAATCAGAGTAACAATGATACATAATCTAGGCAATTGTGCAAGTTACACATTTAGAATCAATTAATTAAGGTAAGCTATTTTAGTAATACAACGTGGCACATTCACAAAAGCTGGATACCACGGGATATTATGCCGCGGCCCTCCCATACTGAACACAGTTGTGGTTGGGAATCTCACTAGTGCCGGGGATAACTAACCCCGCAAAATACTCATCAATCTCATACACTCATCACTCAGCACTCAAAGACCGGACCCGGTATCACACCGTCTGTCTAAAACACAACACATCATGATAGCTCACTCAACACTCATAAATAGCTCCTACCAGTGATGATCAGTCAACAGGCCGAGCTTAAAACAACTGAGTGAATGTTCATGCCGACTTAAAGGAATACAAATACAGGTATGTGTCTGTCTAGGCTTGCCTTGCGTGAGCAAGGTTCTATCAAGTCCCTAAGAGGTCCAAGTACTAATCATTGGGTCCATACTAAGGCCCACCAAGCATGGCCTTAGTCTAAATAGACCAGGAGAGATCTCCAATCTCAATCCAACATCAAACAATCCACACTCATCCAAAATGAGTTACAACTTTAATTACAACAACCTTTTCATCCTAGGATTCACACATTCAACTTAGGCCGAATGAGGGCCCGCCTAGGCACAGACACGGGTCAAATTCCTCCAAATTATATCACCAGGTCACCTCTAGGAAGTCCTAGGTTCAGGTCCTTCATTTCTCATTTAATTAATAGGTTTATAACAAGAACAAGGATATAAGAGAAGTACAATGTATAATAACCTCCAAGCAATAGAATCAAATGGAATAAAGCAAGGGTCCAACCTAGGTAATGGTCCACTCTCAAGTTCAGGGCCTCATCAGAGAATTGGGTCCCTAACTGCAGTCTCAGATGCCAAAAATGTTATATTTGGTGCTCCTGAAGTTATGGTCATCTTTGACTACATTTAAGGGTCGAATCACTGACAATTCCAATCCCTAAACCCTACTTGGTGGTCCCCACGAGTGAAGGTCGAGCCACACCAATGACTCGTGCTTGGCACATTGATGGAAGTTCATTTGGATGGTTAATGGGTATCATTTATCCAACTAATAGGGTACACTAATATAATTTAACATATAAAGAAAGAACTAAGGGAAATTTCAGGATAATTAAAGAATGATAATAATAATAAAGAAATTAAACCTTAGTTTAGCACATTGATAATCAAAGACACCATTCAAAAATAAATTTACAATTAGATACATAAAAATCTTAATTTATAATTCTAGAGAACCCGAAGACTCATCCAATACTTTTTCTACATCAAAATAGTTTAAGGATCTAATGGGGTTCATTAAAGGCTTAAGGGTCTAATTTGTGTTCATTAGAAATTATAGGGTTTTATTCTAATTCCTAAAGCTAATGGGGTCAAGTAATTATTTTAAAGGTAGCATGTTGATTCCCTTTTCAAAATAATTCAAGGATCTAATTGAAGTAATAATATAACTAAGGTATTTATCCTAATTTTCTAGAAACTAAAAGAAAAGGAGCAAGGTAAACACTACTTAACTATTCCAAATAGCATAAGTAATGGCCACATATACTCTAGACCACCAACTCCTAAAAAAAATGTGCCCAGGTAAAAAGAAAACCTCCATGACGTGTCCAGCATCACTCCCATAATTTTGTAATATGGTGAGGGCCATGCTTTCACATTCACTCACAAGACATGGACCACCCACCCCACCTTTTCTTTTCTCACTTTTATCCACACGTCACCACTTCATCTCTTTCCTCTCTTTTTGTCACAGAACGTTTTCGTGCCTCTCGCCTGGGATCAAGGGGTCTGTAACGATCGTGGGCCCCATTGATTGAGGACCAGATCAGATTGTACCAACCTGGTCGCCCTGGGCCCTACTACAAGATGTAGGGTCTAGATTAACATTGGTGACCCACCTGGGCCCACGATCTAAGAAAAAACGGAAACCCATTCCCTTTTCTTCATTATCGTCCTGCCTCCTTTGGGTCTTTGGATGTTGGACCAAACGGGGTCCAACTCACATGAGTTCACATCCCTACCGCCGCCTCACCATTTCTGGTCCAATGGTCGGACCAGATCGGCGATCGGATCAGTCAGTGGGCCCCACAACCAACTGCTGCAAAAACTGATTTTCCCCTTAAAGCTCATCCTCTACGATCAACCTAATGGATGGTGGGCCAAGGCTGTCCACTCCCTATGGGACCACCTCCTCTAGGGTACCCGTGGGTCCTCCTTCGGATCCACGGATCAGATGGGCCATCTGGTGGCCCACCTGGGTCCCGGTCTCAACGCAAGAGATCACTCTCACCGTTTCCATTTGAAAAAAAACTGTTACATAACCTATTATAACCTGTTACAAACTTACAGTGACTCCTCTTCATCCTGGTTCTATCCAAATCATTTCCATTCACCTCCATTCATCAAATAAACAAATAAAATTATAAAAACACTTCAATGCCCAACCATCCATCAATCCACCCGGCCATTGATCTTCCAAATGAGATAAATTCATCCATCAATGGCAAAAAACCATAAAACAAGCTCAAAAGGTAGCTCTAAACATACATACATTAATTGAATTGAAATTTAAAGAATCAAATGGGAGAAAACATGCATTCTATGATAACTTGTATAAGGTACTTGCCTCAAATCCGGATTGCAAATGAAAATGGCAAGAGAAAGTCCTTAGGAGATTGTAGCAATAATAGGTAGGAGGCGACCCCCCCTTCTTCTTGAATTTAGGGTTTTGGTGAACTAGGGTTTTAGCTAGGGTTTTGTGAAATGAGAGATAAATGAGGGATAATTAAAAGTGAATTTAGGGTTCATTTCCCAATGCAATAGTTTAACTTTTATAGGCTAGGGTTTTTGGGACAATTACCAAAAGGGCATTTTAGTTTGTATAGGAATGTGGATAAGAACTTGGGCATTTAGGTCATTTGGTGGAAATTCTAGAATGTTCTCAAGTGTGGAAAACCCCCTTATAAAAACCTATTTACTAGTAAGGGCCTCAACACCTAAAACCCTACAAAAATTATAAAAAGACACCATATAAATCTATAAAATACACAATAAGCCTAAATCCTATAAAAGAGGCTAAAACTTAGAAAAATATCTATCTACCCTTACTAATCCATATTAATTAGCATAATTAACAATAAATGATATAATTATAATATTCAAATTCAAAAGTGAGGGTCCACAAGGGGTGGGGCCTCACATCTCTCCCTCCTTTAAAACATTTGGTCCCCAAATGTAAAAAACAAAGTAAGAACATACCTGAGGTAATAAGTGTGGATAGTCCTTCATCACTTGATCTCGTAACTCCCACGTAGCCTCTTCTGGGGTGTGGTGCTCCCACTGGACCTTCACCCAATGAATGGTTCGAGTCCGGAGCACCTGCTCCTTGGTGTCGATAACAGCAATGAGTCTGGCGATGTATGAAGCGTCTGGCTAGATATCGAGTGGCTGATGATGAAGAATATGCGTAGGGTCCTCCACGTACTTCTTTAGCATAGAGACATGAAAGACATCGTGTACTCCCGACAACTCTGGCGGTAGCTGAAGCTTGTAAGCAACATCTCCGATCCTTAACCTAATCTCAAATGGCCTGACGTATCTCCGCGCTAGCTTACCCTTCTCACCAAACCTAAGGGTACCTCTGGTTGTGGAAACCTTCAAGAATACCTTGTTTCCCTTCTGGAACTCGAGAGGTCTACGGTGGTTGTCTGCATAGCTCTTCTGGCGACTGCGATTGATCTTCAAATTCTTTACTATTAGTTGGATCTTCTCGCTGGTGTCGCTGACTAAGGATGGTCCATGAAAACTCTTGACACCAACTTCTTCCCAACAGACTGGGGTCTTACATCTTCTGTCGTACAAAGCCTCGAAAGGTGCCACCTTGATAATTGAATGGTAGCTGTTGTTGTAGGCAAACTCGCAAAGTGGTAGACGGTCTTCCCAATTCTCCATATAATCCAAGACACAAGCTCTCAACATGTCCTCTAATGTCTGGTTGGTGCGCTCGGTCTGTCCGTCCATCTGTGGATGGTAAGCAGTGCTGAAGCTTAACTTGGTACCCAAAGCCTATTGTAGGCTCTCCCAGAAGTGAGAAGTGAAACGCTGGTCTCTGTCTGATACGATTGAAGCTGGAACTCCGTGCAAGGAGACAATCTCTTCCACGTACAACTTAGCTAGGACGTCGAGTCCTGCTCTCATCGAGACTGGCAAGAAATGAGCTGACTTAGTCAGTCGATCAACAATAACCCATATGCCATCATGGCGTCTCCTAGTAGCTGGAAGTCCTACGATGAAGTCCATGGTAATATGCTCCCACTTCCACTTGGGTATATCAAGATGTTGTAGTAGTCCAGGCGGCTTCTGGTGTTCGGCCTTGATCTGATGGCACATCAAGCATCTAGAAACATAGCGTGCGATCTCTTTCTTCATGTTGTTCCACCAGTAGTAGTTCCTCATGTTCTGGTACATCTTGGTGTTGCCGGGGTGAATTGAATATCTACTATGATGCGCATCTGTTAGGATCTCGTCCTTCAGCTCCGAAATATCTGGCACACACAATCTGTCCTGATAGTAGAGCACTCCACCAATCAATCTGAACTCTGGCCTTTGGTCAATATGCCCGATCACTCTAACAAGCTTTGGATCGTTGCATTGACTGTCCTTGACCTTTCCTAGTAACTCTGGTTCCCATGCGGGCATGATAGCGAGCATGACTCTCTCGCTGAGCGGCTGAAATTGGACATCTAAGTCCCTGAAGACATCGATCCACACACCCTCTGCTGCTAGAAAGCTGACAAGGGCGGTCTTCCTACTCAAAGCGTTTGCCACGGCATTCGCCTTACCTGGATGGTATTTGACTGAGAAGTCATAATCCTTGATGTACTCCATCCATCGCCTCTGACGTTTGTTGAGATCATTCTGGGTGAACAGATACTGCAAGTTGCGGTGGTTCGAATGCACTTTAAACTTCTCCCCATAGAGATAGTGTTGCCATATTTTCAACGCAAAAACGACCGCTGCTAGCTACAAGTCGTGCGTAGCGTATTTCTTCTCGTGTTCCTTTAGCTTGAAAGTCCGGGATCCGAACCCTAGAGGGGGTGAATAGGGTGAGCTACAACTTATTAACCAATAATGCCCAATTTTAAATTCTAGAGATCAATTAGTCACAAGTGGTGATAAAGTAAATAAATGCGGAAGCTTACAAAATCAATCACCACAAAGCATGCACCATCACACAAGGATTTATAGTGGTTCAGCCTCAATGCCTACATCCACTACCGGCTTGTGATCCAACACCCCACCGGATTTCCACTATTTATGCTTTTCAATAGGCTAAGCAATAACCTTTAGAATATGCTTTCCAAGGCTAAGCAATAACCTTTAACAATGATGTTTTTCAAGGCTTAACATCAACCTATTACACTATGCTTTTCTTAGGCTAAGAATAACCTCTTCAACCAGAAGGTTATCTCTCTCTAAGTAGTGTCTAGAATACACTTCATGGAGATACAGTTTAAGCTCAATTACAATGCCTCTTGATTAGGCGGATATGAAAGTGAAAATCTAATTCACTCACACACACACACATACACACACACTATGAATGCAAAGATGAATGCACAATGTGTATGTATGATGTCCTCAATCAATTTGAAAATGAAAGCTCATAAATATATGCCAAAGGCTTTTAAAAGTTTTAGCTCATACAAACATTTATGATTGAGGAAAGAATGCTAATCACATGTTAAAAATAACATGTAAAAGATATACCTATGTATTCTAAACAAGTTGTGAAATTCTAAGAACAAAACATGTGATGCATAAGGGTTTCAATCAAATTAACAATGTAGCTCAAAATATGTATGCTAAAAGCATTTGAAAGTGTAAAGCACAAAAAATAGATTTGATTGAAGTGAATGAACAAATCACATGTTATTTAAAAACTGCAAGACACCTACCCGAGAGAACTCGATTAGTACTAATTAAGCCGTGTGTTAGTTCTAAGCTTGATTAGTGATTTTGGCTAAGTTAGGTTTGGAATAGCTTCTGAAATAGCTTTTGGGGAATTTTGATGGTCTGGTGTTAGTGGGACCCTTGGGGGTTCCTTTTTATGACCTTGCATGCGCTTGAAGATTTATCGGAGATTTTGCATTCATTGTTTTAATCTCATCTTATTGGTATTGTTAATCCCTACAACTTTTATGTTGATCCCGTCCCTGTTCGAGATCCCGAAACCCGATTTCATAGCCTTGAGGGCAAAACAGTCATTGTGCACAAAATCTGTACCCAGAACTTGATATTCCCGAGAACCGCGAAACATATACTTTTTGGAAACTAGATATTTCGACGATCACTTTCTCTTCTTCGTCGAATTCATTAGAAGTCCCCTGGGTTTAGCAGGTTATTACAGGAGGTTTGTGCAGGGATTTTCGTCGATTGCATCACCTTTGACGAAGTTGACAAGGAAGAATGTGTCATATGTGTGGACAGATCAGTGTGAAGATAGTTTTCAAGAGCTAAAGAAGAGGTTGACTACAACACCAGTCCTTACTTTACCATCTGGGAGCGGCGGTTTTACCATTTTTACCGATGCTTCGAATGTGGGACTTGGTTGTGTGTTGATGCAAGAAGGAAAAGTGATTGCATATGGATCCCGGCAGTTGAAAGATCACGAGAAGAACTATGCCACCCATGATCTTGAGTTAGCAGCGGTTGTTTTCGCGTTGAAAATGTGGAGACATTACCTTTATGGAGAGAAGTTCGAAGTCCACTCCGATCACCGCAGCTTATAGTACTTATTTTCTCAGAGGGAATTGAATATGAGGCAGAGAAGATGGATGGAATATATCAAGGACTATGATTTTCCAATCAAGTATCACCCGGGGAAAGCTAATGTAGTTGTCGATGCCTTGAGCAGGAAATCAGTAAGCTTGGCAAACCTAAGTGGCACTTGTATCTTTGAGCAATTTGAAGAGTTGAGTTTAGATCTACAACCACTAAGGAAGGGTGTCTTGTTAGCTAACATGACAGTGTCAGAACCTTCTTTCATTCAGAAGATCAAGGATAGTCAGTTGCAAGATCTAGAGTTGGCCAAGATTTCAGAGCACATAGCAGAACGTCCCGATTTCCGTATTGTTGATGGAGTTTTGTACTACCGTGACAGTCTATGCGTGCCTGACCTTGAACACTTGAGGAATGATATCATGGCCGAAGCTCACAGTATGAAGTACTCTATGCATCTAGGCAGCACGAAGATGTATCAGAATTTTAGGGGCAGATTTTGGTGGAACAAGATGAAGAGAGAAATTACAGCGTTTGTCTCCCGTTGTATGACTTGTCAGTTGATAAAGGCAGAACATCAGAGGCCTCCAAGATTGTTACAGCCGTTAGAGATTCCGGAATAGAAATGGTAACACATCACCATGGACTTTATTTCGGGATTACCGAGGACTAGTATAGGCAACGATGCGATATGGGTCATTGTGGACCGACTCACCAAGTCAGCGCATTTCATTGCTATGAGGACAGGGAAGAAGATGCACATGCTACCTTTAGCAGAGTTGTTTGTCAGCGAGATCGTCAGTCGACATGGGCAGCCAGTTTCTATCACATCCGACAGAGACAGCAGATTCGTCTCGAGGTTTTGGAAGACGCTACATGAGTCTATGGGTACGAAACTACAGTTTAGCACAGCGTATCATCCGCAGACAGATGGTCAATCAGAGAGAACGATTCAAACTCTTGAGGATATGCTCTGTGCTTGTGTGTTGGATTTCAAGACCCAATGGGATGAGACTCTACCGTTGTGTGAGTTTGCGTACAACAATAGTTACCACTCGAGCATTGGAATGGCTCCTTTTGAGGCTTTGTATGGCAGAAGGTGTAGGACACCTGTTTGTTGGGAAGAAGTGGGAATTCGCAGTTTCCATGGACCGACGATAGTCAGTGAAACCAGCGACAAAGTGAAATTGATCCAAGAACGTCTGAAAGTAGCCCGGAGTAGGTAGAAAAGCTATGCAGATTCTCATAGAAGGGATTTACAGTTCAAAGAAGGAGATAAGGTTTTCCTGAAAGTGTCACCTACGGGGGAACATTGAGATTTGGGCAAAAGGGCAAGTTATCACGGAGATACATTGGACCATATGACATTGTGAGCAAGATTGGTGATGTGGCTTATAGGTTAGCCTTACCACCTGAGCTATCCGGCGTACACAACGTTTTCCATGTGTCTATGCTGAAGAAATATGTCCCCGATCCTTCACATGTGCTCCGGCACGAGCCATTAGAGATCAGAGAGGATGCTACCTATGTTGAGAAGCCTGTTCAGATCATTGATACAAAGGAGCAAGAGTTGAGGACACAGACTATTCAGTGGGTAAAGGTTCTATGGGAGAATCATGGACCGGAAGAGGCCACGTCGGAATTACGAGATCAAGTGCAGAAGAAGTACCCACATCTTCTACCAGAGGTGAGTCTTATATTTCATTTGGTGGACCAAATGCCCTAAGGGGTGGAGGATGTAAGACCCCGACCCGAGAAAACTTGATTAGTACTAATCAAGCCGTGTGTTAGTTCTAAGCTTGATTAGTAATTTTGGCTAAGTTGGGTTTGGAATAGCTTCTGAAATAGTTTTTAGGGAATTTTGATGGTCTGGTGTTAGTGGGACCCTTGGGGGTTCCTTTTTATGACCTTGCATGCGCTTGAAGATTTATTGGAGATTTTGCATTCATTGTTTTAATCTCATCTTATTGGTATTGTTAACCCCTACAACTTTTATGTTGATCCCGTCCCCGTTCGAGATCCCCGAAACCCGATTTCATAGCCTTTAGGGCAAAACAGTCATTGTGCACAAAATCTGTACCCAAAACTTGATATTCCCGAGAACCGCGAAACATATACTTTTTGGAAACTAGATATTTCGACGATCACTTTTCTCTTCTTCGTCGAATTCATTAGAAGTCCCGAAAGCCATGAATCCAGCACAATTAGATTTCTAGTGGTGGAGCCCACTCCCCATTTGTGTAAAAGGAAACCCTTTCCCCTTCCATTTCCTTTTTCCAGCACAAGAGAGTGAATCTAGGGTTTTTCCATTGCCTTCTTCTTGCTCTTGCTTTCCATCACCAAACTCACCACCAACCTTGCACAAATTGAGAGGAGGAGATCATCACCTTCTTCCTCATCACCATAGCTCTCTATTGGTACCATTGCTAGAGAAAACCCTCCATTACAAGACTCCCTTTGAGCTCACCTTGTCCATTAGAGGACCTTGCAAGTAAGTAACCCTTCTCTTGTTCTAAAATTGTGTTCTCCTAGCTTAAGGGAATCTCCATCTTTGTTATTGAAACTTCTTTCTTCTTATTCTATGTTTTGACTCTTTAGGGTTTTATTTTGGGATTTTCCTTGTAGCTTGGACCTTTGATTTAAAGGACTTGTTAGAGCTTTATTTTGCTTACTAGAGACCAAGGCAAGTGGATGAATGATTTTTCCTAAGCTTTCATTGACTTTGGATATTTTCCATTAATGCATATTTATTGCCTTGTTTTGAAATGAATGCTCATGATAGAGTATTAATGGTACATTTATGGTCCAGGAGATGTGTTGGTTCATAGCATTTAATTCCTCTTGTTTTGTCTCAAATATATATCTTATGTGAAATGGTTTCCTTCTTTCTTTCCTTGTATTGAATGTGATATGGATGGAGGAGAATGGGATGGAGGTGGTGAAAGATTTGATGTTATTTGAATGGAGTTTTAGACTCCTCATCTGATGTATAAAAGTGGCTAAAAAGGGGTTGTAGAAGGAAGAGATAGAGAGGAGCTGAACTGGTCCGGAATCAGTTTCTGGACAGTTCGCTCGAGCGAACATGACACTTCGCTCGAGCGACCTGTCCAGAGAAGGGTTCGGAGCATTCCAGTAGCTTGGTCGCTCGAGCGGACATCCCAGAACCTGTTCTAGAGAGTTGTTCGTTCGAACGCACTATAAACTTCGCTCAACCCAATGAGTTCGTTCGAGCGACCTCAACTTCACTCGAGCGAACCCACCCAGACAGCCATTCCAGAGAGCTACTCGCTCGAGCGAACTCTCTAGTCCGCTCGAGCGATGAGCCTTATGGGTGAAGGCTATGTTTGGGACAATGTTTAACTATTTCAACGTATTGGGACTATTCTTTGGGAAACCCTCCATGTCAGAGAGATTTGCTAAGTAATGTACGAGGCTATTCGTGAAAGAAACCATATCACGAAGATGTCATTTGAGGTTTTGAAAATTCGGAGTGTATAAGGAGTCCGGAATGTCCCCAAACTCAAAGAGTACCAGAGTGTTAGTAGACTGACATACGGAGTCCCTATTCACTTCAAATAGATATTTTTCCCGAAATGTCAATTGTTTACTGTACTTTATCGATCCCGAGATTTATACTACATGCCTTGTTTTTCCCGAAAGCATTGAATCACACTTGATATAGCTACTTGTCTTGAAGTGCATTGCACCACATGAAATGATAGTGTGCCCTTGAGCACCCCCGTCTTGCCCGTTTATTTATTGTACTTGATTTAATTGCATATGTCTCGATTGTATTTGACCTATGAGTCGGCACCACTAAGCTTGGATAACCCTGTTGGTCTGATCCACCGACTTGGAGATCCCCCTCTTGTCCCGCCAGCTGCAGTTTGGATCCCGCTACCCAGTTATTACCGTGGTCTTGTCCCGATGCCGCAGATTGCTACTGTGGTCCCCGATGCCCGGCTCGCTACTGTGGTCATGTATAGTATAGTATATGTATATGTATTTATAAGATCCACTGTTTCTCCTCACCTCGAGTGACTGAGATCAGTGCCTAGTTATTGCTCTATCACTTTGGTGATAGAGGACTTAGCTTCCTGTGGTTGCCATCTTGATTGTTTCCCATTCCCTTGGTTACCTCTACATGTTTTATGATGCATACTCATATTTGAATAAATGTTTTATCTTGTTTAGAGAAATTGTCATTTAAACAGGTTCAAATGTTTTTAGAGAGTAATTCACGTATTTTTCATATTGTCATTGTGTTTTATCCATTTGTCAAACCGTCGTGTTTGACCTACTCTTTGGTGCTCAGGTCCCGTTGTTGGTTATCCCGAGGAGGAGCACGAGGAGACGGTCGTAGAACCGCAACAATTAGTTGAGTGGCGTGCTGATGACGTCATGTAGACGTTTGGTTGCTATGAGAGACTTTATATTTTGGGAAACTATTTAACCATTCTTTGGATTGGTATTTTGGTTATATTGGCCTGGTGGGCCTCTATTTTTGGGAAATGTAATTAAATGATATTTGTATAAACTTTAACTTACTTTGGGTAACATGCTAATGATCATTGCTCATTCTGATACGGTTTACACTTATGCTATTATCTTTATCAATTAAGGTGGATTGAATATTTGATTTGCTACACGCTTCCGCACTTAATAGAAATGTTCATGTATGATTGTGATATCCTCACCGCAGACACCTGTGGGAAATTAAATAAATGTATGGAATCATTTAAATGATGTAGTATCATCATCCCTATCATCATTAATATAGTCCCGATCCCGGATCAGTCACGTGGGGTCCGGTCCGGGGTCGCGACAAAAACCAACTTGAAAAAGATGTATATCAATGCTAAGCAAGTTGTGTGAAACTTTAAAACAAAATACATGTGATTTGTGAAGTTGTTGAATCCAAAACATAAGATTGATTTTCTTATGGTGAAAAACAACAACCAAAGATTCAACCAAGTATAGGAATCATGTTACATATAATTTCAAAGATGTTTTCATTAACATGATTTACTTAGATACACCCATTTGAAAACTACTTGGTTTGAATCAAGGTGATGCATCCAAAACAATAAATCAATTCAAAATATATACATGTTAAGGACACAACAAATCATAGTTAACATTCTTAAAAAGATTTACTAAAAATTTAAGCAAAGCATGAAAACATATGAAAAGGAAAACTAAACTTATATAGAAGATTTTTTTATGATTCCAAGCTTTAGCTTCCCGTTTTGACCAACTAGCCTCCCTTAGCTCATTCTTCTTTGTTTGGCCTCAAAATACCTCAAGGAGTATCCCTTGGATCCTCAAATTTGGCTAAGGAATTAACTTCAATTTATAGAAAAAGTTGTCCAACGGCTAGCTTGTCGGAACTCAACGGTCATATTCCAACGGTCATATATTTCAAAAGTTTGCTGACCGAAATACACTTGTCGGTTAACCGAACTGAAGTTCGGTCGACTGACAGGTGACCGACACTTGACCGACAACTGAACGAAGTTCCCAGAAAACACATTTTATATTCTGGAATCGGAACCGGCAGCTGACTGACAAAGGTTTGGTTGACCAAACTTTCCCTGATTATAAAGATTCGTAAAAATGAATTTTGAAAGTGAAACTTGGTCTTGGAGGTCTAAGCCATTGAATCAAGCCTGGAAACATGTTTTCAATCACTCTAAGAGTTTTAAAAACATGAAACCTAAATGCCTAAGATGATTTGAAACTTTTAAAACCATAGGCAAGCTTGATTCAAATATCTTCTTTTGAAAACTAAACGCATCCAAATTTAAAATCAACAATGCATGTGTAAATCAAGATTTCAGAATTTTCTAAATCAATGCATGTGTGAAAATTCGAATGATACTAAAATGATAATGCATCCATCAAATTTCAAAACACAAAATCCCTAACAATTTGTCATGCCCCACCCTTCACGCATGCATGATATTGTCTGCTTTGGCCCACGGGCTTCATGGTTTTGCTTCTGATGGGCCTCAACCCATCAAAAGGCCTCAATCCATCAGTTGATGTAATAAATTGATTAATTTCTTTATTTATCAATACAATCATGCTTTCCTTTCATGAGATGAATGGTGATTTATTACTAAATGCACATGACCAATACATTTGACATAATGGTTCATGAGATGAACCGGGTCCCATTAGTATATTAGATGTGATATATGTATATGGATGAGATCCACATACGGGAGACATGTGTCACAAATCTTGTACTTAAAAGTATCTTCACAACCAGTGATGAGACTGGGCATCTCATTTGATAAGGTTGCAGCACTTTGATCACTATGAGATAGTGTGATTTGTCTCGATCATCAAAATGTAAGATTCTCGATCGTCATAGTGATGGTACATTGAAAGACTATGAGAAGCACCTTATGAAATACTGTCTCGATTTAAGGACTGCTCTCATAATTCCCTAGCAATAGGCTCTCAATCCTGAGACATTGATAAACTCAAGTTTCTATCTATTCATTTGCTTTGAGTCACCAATGAGTGATGCCAACTGTAGGTCAACACCTCGGTGTCTTGGGTACGTGATAGTAGGACTGTGGGAACATGCAATGATCAAGATGGAATCTATCTACATTATCCCCTTGTGCCAATTAATGGATTTATCATTAGTAAGTGCGCACCCATCTCGATTAAGAGTTAATTGGATGGTACTAATGATCATTGTGATTAATTGGGGCTCAAGGATAATAAGATGTGGATCTAAGCTTGGATGGGACAGATTTATTCCAATTGATCCATGGATAATGATAGAGGGGCCTACTTGTGGTAATTGGGAAGTTTAGGGTCTTCATTATAATTTATTCCTAAGACTGGAGTTCAATTGCATTTATATAGTGGAATTATTTACAATTAACTGTGGGCCCGGATTAAACATGAGATGTGGGGTCACGTGTCCCAGTTGGAGTCAGCTTTCTAAGGAATCCCTAGTGGTCCCCACGCTAGCCCAAGTATTAGAAAGATTCTATTCTTACTTAAACTCTAAAAGAAAGGAATTAGAAAGTTACTATTTCTATTTGAAGTGGGACTTCTAATAGTGGTAATAGTATGTTGCTAATTAGTGTGGAAGTGAGACTTCTAATACAAATTAGTAAGAGAGATAAGAGAGGAGACTTGAGGGCTATTTAAAGGGGAATACACCCCTTGGACGTCCAGCCATAAGAGTGCATGCCCAACCCTCTTTATTTGTGCAAGTGTTGCACAATTTTCTTCTCTTCTCTCTCTTCTAGCTGCCTTCTAGTTCCTTAGAGTTTCTAGTAGGGTTTTCTCTTGGAGATCCCACACATCTTCTTGAGAAAAGAGATCTGATGGAGGGTCATAGCGTGGAAGACAACATGGTCTTGGAGATCTCTAATTGCTTCGAGAAGAGTTCTTGTTCTAGTAGGTTGTCTTCTCCTCGATTAGAGCACTACCGGGCTCCAAAGGTATAATCTGCTTCTCTACTTCTTGTAGATTATTTTGTTGCATGTAGTTGTTGATTTCTATCTTCTAGATAGGTTATATTGTTGTATATGATTGATGAGAATGAGGGATTGCATCCTGGATTGGGTTATAGCCTTCTGGATAGTTGATCCCTGAGTCAAGTGGGTCAAAAAGTTTTGAAAACCTATCCACAAGGCCCACCTACTTCCAACAGGCCTCACTCATTGGTGACTCAAAGCAAATGAATAGATAGAAACTTGAGTTCATCAATGTCTCAAGATTGAGAGCCTATTGCTAGGGAATTATGAGAGCAGACCTTAAACTTGAGATAGTATTCCATAAGATGCTTCTCATGGTCCTTCAATACATCTAATGTACCAACACTGTGATCAAGAATCTTACATTCTGATGATCGAGACAAATCACACTATCTCATAGTGATCAAAGTGCTGCAACCTTATCAGATGAGATGCCAAGTCTCATCACTGGTTGTGAAAATATTTAAGTATAAGATTTGTGACAGATGTCTCCAGTGTGTGAATCTCATCCATACACATATATCACATCTAATCTACTAATGGGACCCGATTCAACTCATGATCCATCATGTCATATCTATTGGTCATGTGCATAAAGTAATAAGAACACCATTCATCTCATGAAAGGAAAGCATGATTTTTTTGATAAATAAAGAAATTAATCAATTTATTACATCAACTGATGGATTGAGTCCATACAATCTAACAATCTCCCACTTGGGCTCAATGCCAATCAAGGTTGCATCTCATGCCCATCCCGTCTACATGTTGCTCAAAGACTTTGGTAGTCAAAGGCTTAGTAAAGGGATCTGCTAGATTATCCGCAGAGGCTATCTTGGTAATAGCAATATCACCTCTCTACACAATCTCTTTTATGGCTTCTGGGCTATTTGGACTGAGCGACTGCCCCGCTGCTGTCAAAGTAAACTGTGAACTACTGTCATGCCAAAGGTATCACCCCAAGTTCCATAAGGAATCTGTTGAGCCAGACTGCTTCCTTAGCTGCTTCACAAGCCACTACGTATTCAGCCTCCAAGGTGGAATCAGCGGTACATTCCTATTTTATACTCCTCCAACTGATAGCTCCGCCACCAAGCATAAACACATTACCAAAGGTGGATTTCCTGGAATCCTTATCTGACATGAAGTCAAAATCTGTGTATCCGACTGGAATCATCTCATCACTGCTATAAATCAACATGTAATCTCTAGTCCTTCTCAAGTATTTGAGAATACATTTTAAAGTAGTCCAATGTTTCGATCATAGATTAGACTGATACCTGCTGACTGGCCTACTGCATGACAGATATCTGATCTAGTACATAGCATAGCATACATGAGGCTACCAACAGCTGAAGCGTATGGTATCGACCTCATCTGCTCCTTTTCCTCAGGTGTCTTAGGACATTGATCTTTGGAAAGGTGCACTCCATGCCTAAAAGGTGTAATACCCTTCTTGGAGTCTTGCATAGAAAACCATATTAGTACCTTATCTTTGTATGCAGCTTGAGATAAGCCAATCATCCTATTTTTCTGGTCTCAATAGATTTTGATCCTAGGATGTAGCTAGCTTCTCCTAAGTCCATATCAAAAGTCTTGGCCAACCAAACTTTCACTATTGACAACATTCCTATGTCTTTCCTGAGGAGAAGGATGTCGTTGACACATAAAACCAGAAAAACTACCCTATCACCTTCACTTTTCATATACACACATGACTCATCCGGATTTTGACAAAAACCAAATGACTTGATTACCAGGTCAAAACGGATGTTTCAGCTTCGGGATGCCTGCTTCAATCCATAAATGGACATCAGGAGCTTGCAAACCTTTTGCTCTTGGTTTTTAGCTACAAAACCGTCTGGCTGCACCATATATATGTCTTCCTAAAGATGGTCGTTGAGAAACGCAGTCTTGACATCCATTTGTCAAATCTCGTAATCGAGATGGGCCGTAATGGATAAGAGTATCCAGATGGACTTGAGTATGGCTACCAGCGAGAAGGTTTCCTCATAATCGATACCCTCTTTCTGAGTATACCCTTTCACAACAAGCCTGACCTTCAAGGTCTCCAGTCTACCATCTGTAAGTCCGGGGATCCGAACCCTAGAGGGGGGGTGAATAGGGTGAGCTTCAATTATGACCAATTTTAAACAATTTTAACTTCTTTAAAACCAACTAGTCACAAGTGATGATTATCAAACAAAATGCGGAAGCGTAATAAAAACAATCACCACAAAAGCAAGCACCATCACACAAGGATTTATAGTGATTCGGCCTCAATGCCTACATCCACTACCGGTTTGTGGACCAACACCCCACCGAATTTCCACTATTTATGCTTTTCAATAGGCTAAGCAATAACCTTTACAATGATGTTTTTCAAGGCTCAACATCAACATTTACATTATGTTTTTCTTAGGCTAAGCAATAACCTCATCAACCACAAGGTTGGTTATCTCTCTAATTAGTGTCTAACATACACTTGATGGAGATACAATTATAGCTCTTAACAATGCCTCTTAATTAGGCAGATATGAAAGTGATAATCTAATACACACACACACACACACTAAATGAATGCAAAGATGTATGCTCATGAGGTGTGTGTGTGTGATGTCCTCAATCAATTTGAAAATGAAAGCTCATAAATGTATGCCTAAGGCTTTTGAAAGTTTTAGCTCATAAAACATTTATGATTGAGGAAATGCTAATCACATGTTAAAACTAACTTGTAAAAGATATACATTTGTATCCTAAACAAGTAGTGAAAATTCAAAGACCAAAACATGTGAAGCATAGGGATGTCAATCAAATCAACAATGTAGCTCAAAACATAAAAATAGATTTGATTGAAATAAGGGGACAAATCATATGTAATTATAAATATGTTAGACCCCGACCCAGACCAATTCGATTAGTATACGATTAGTGTGTGTTTAGTCCTAAGTGGGTTTAGCAGTAGTTGGGTTAGAAATAATTAGTTTTAGTCTTAGACATAGCTTTGGGAATTTTGAGAACGTTTAGTATTAGTTAGACACACTCAAGAAGGCCTGAGTGCACGTGTAAGCTTGGGAAGATCGTATCGATTTCCATGTGATTGTGATTTTGATTTCATTTGAATGATTTTTCTATGTGTTACAACTCTTGTCTTAAGCCCATTCATGTTTGAAGCCCAAAAACCCAAGTTCTAGCCCAAAGAGGGTAAAATTGTCTTTTATGCACAAATCTGGACATAATTTTCGAGATCTCAAAACCATGTCAAAAATATACTTTTTGGAAACTAGATATTTCAAGGATCGTTTTATCCTTCTTCGTCGAAGTCATTCGAGGCCCACAAGATCATGTTTGGGTCACTCCAAGGTTCAAGTCATTTGGGGCCCATTGTCATCACTTAAACCCCAATCCTCATCTCTTTCGTTCACTTTCCCCAAATTCCTACAACTCTCTTAACCTAGGGTGAGAAACCTTTTTTCTCTTCCACTTCATTCCCCTTGCATGCTCTAGCTATAGATCTCCAAAGAAGATTCCAAGGCCATCATCTTCTTCCCCTTATCTCAAGCTTCCTATTGATGTCTTCTTCTTGAAAGCTAAAGTTGGAAAAGCTCTCCTTTTTTTTGGGCATTTCTAAGTAAGAGCTTCAACCCATGTTTTTCATGAAGTCCTTTTAGTTCTTAAAGATCATGTTTTCCATGTTTACAAACCCTTTGGTAAAATGGGTTTATTGTTTTCAAGATTGAGTGAGTTTGTGTGGTTTTCATGGGTTTTCGTGTAGTGTTGGAATAGCTTGAGTGAAGTGCTTGAGAGGATTTTTTAGCATTGGGCAAGGCAAGTAATCTTTATAGGTTCAATGTGCATGTGTATTTTGATTTCATTGTGTTTTAGGAATTATGCATATAAACTTGTTTACAAGCTTCATGATTATGTTTTCATTAGATTGAATGTTTGAAATGGTGGAAATGAACCCTTGGTGAGCATGAAGGCTCAAGGGATTGTATGTGATTTATGGATGAGAAGGAGGAGAAAAATGTAGTGGAAGATGTGTAAGAAAAAGGCATTTTCTGCACTCTGCGAGCACAGGCAGAAGCTTGTCCGCTCGAGCGACCCTTGGGTCCGCTCGAGCGACCAAGCCTCTGTTTGTTCTGAGCGCAGACAGAGAGCTATCCGTTCGAGCGCACTTATTATCCGCTCGAGCGAAGTGTCATCACCTTATAAAGTCCGCTCGAGCGAACCTGCCAGATTCAGGAGAAGAATTATTTCGTTGTGTATTTTCTTGAAGGTTGAAAAACTAGACTATGTTAAGGGTTTTGACTTGACATTGTGTAAATGGAACTTCGAAATGCAACCCAACTTCGGGGACACCAATTCTTGTATATGCCGACATTTGGGGTCCCAATTACACAAAGGTCAATTAGTAGCCTTAACACATGCTTGATAGATTTCGTATTTGAATTCCCTTTTGGTACGATAAGTACCATCGTGTACTCGTTTTGGATTTCAAGTATAAGCTTGTTTTGAAGTTTTGTTTCAAGAAAAAGGGGATCACTTCCTAAGCGTGTTATGCATATTAATTATGCCTTTTGCTAGTCGTGTTTTGATAAGTGACCTCCCCCTTTTTATCTCGACAAGTTTTGATAGTGTTTCGCGTGTTTTGTGCATTCATGAATTAAGTGAACACCACTGAGCTTGGACTGCCCTTTCAGTTTGATCCACTGTCTGGGGGTCCTTAAACATGTAGACTGTCTGCAGACTGGTCGTGTATTTATTACACATCGTGCGTGTCCGGTTCCGCGGCCGGAAATCCCCGTATATGTGGGAATCATGTCGTGATTATATTATGTATATCATGCTTGTCGTGTGTGCTTGCTCTTTTCATTTATAAATGATAGAGAAAGGATGGGCTCTTTGTGGATTGTAACTATTCATGATATTATATGTACTCATGCTAGTTTGTTTTAGTATTCCAACTTTATTATGCATTCTCAAAGTTGTACCCCAACTATTGTAGTATTTCAAATTAAGAATTTGCTTACATGTTTTCTAAAACGTTTATTGTTTCATGCTTGCACCTAAATTGATTACCTGCCAAACTGTTGTGTTTGACCCTTGTTTGTTGGTGCCCAGGTGCAGGAGACGCTGCCTTTGAGGAGGAGCGTCAGGAGGAGGCTCTTGAGCCACCCCCAGTGAGAGAGTGGCAGCCCGACGATGTCATCTAGACGTCGGGCGGGTTTCTTGAGTTCGTCATTTTGTGTTGGGGTTTCCTTTAGTATTTTGAGAAGTGTATTGGCCTCTGTTGGCCTCTTATGGGTTGTAACTAAAAATTTAACTTACTTTGTGTAGTCTTATAACTTGAATTATGTTAGGAATGCCATGTTAGCTTCTTTCTTTGATACTATGTCTTGTTATTATTGCTTTAGCACTTCAAGATTTTATTGGTGCTTGTCTTGATGTGTTTTGCTACACGCTTCCGCAAACTTGATCGTGTGAGATAGATTCCGCGTGTCGTTGGGAATCCTCACCGCGGGAACCTGTGGGGAAGTATATCTCCAATGTATAACAACAACAACGTCGCGGGCCTGGGATCCGTTCCGGGGTCGCGACAAAATACAACTTGAAAATGATATACCTATCAAAGCAAAACAAGTTGTGAAACTTTAAAACAAAAGAACGTATGATTTGTGAATTTGTTGAATCCAAATCATAATATAGATTTGAAAGAGATTTTCATATGATGAAAAACAACAACCAAAGATTCAACCAAGTATAGGAATCATGTTACATATAATTTCAAAGATTCTTTCATTAACATGATTTACTTAGATTTACCAATTAAAGTACTACTTGGATTGAATCAATGGTGTTGCATCCAAAACAATAAATCAATTCAAAACATAAAACATGTTAAGGACACAACAACTCATAGTTTATCATGCTACAAAAGATTTACCAATAATTAAGCAAAGAATGAAAACATATGATTAAGGAAAGTAGAGCTTACTTGGTGATTTAACTTCATTAATCCAAGCTTTAGCTTTCCTAATGGTCCCCTTCATCCCTTAGTTCATTCCCCTTTGATTTGCCTCAAAACCTCTCAAGGAAGGCTTAAAAATCCTCAACTTTTGGCAAATGAATGAACTAGTATTTATAGCCAAAACAGCCCAACGGCTAGTCCCCGGGTCGACCTGGCCCTTCCCCGGTCGACGTGGCCTTCACAACGGTAAAAAAACAGACCGTTTGAAAGGGCTGCAACGGCTTTTTCCCGGTCGACCTGCTGTGTGGCCGGTCGACCGGGTCCCCTGGCCCGACCGGCCACACTGCAGGTCGACCCCCTGGGACCAAAAACTCCCAAAAGTGCATATTTGAAGGTATTTTCTGTGGGAACTTATTCGCCACTAAATCAAGCTTGAAAAACATGTTTTAAATCATTCTAAGGGTTTTTAAAACATGAAACATAAAAAGCCTAAAAAGATTCAAAACTTTAAAACCAAAGGCTTGCTTGATTTCTAAAAACTCTTTTCAAAAACAAATGCATCCAAGATTAAAAACAAAACATGCATAAATCAATACTTTTACAACTCTTAAAAACAATGCATGTATAAAACAAGATTTCAAGATTTCTTAAATCGATGCATATGTGTGTAAATCAAATGATGCTAGAATGATAATGCATCCATCAAATTGCAATCTACAAAATCCCTAACACCATCTGGTCCTCTTTTTCTCTTGTAGACCCACTTGCGCCCAATAGGCTTAATATTGGCAGGCAAGTCCACAAGTGTCCAGACCTGATTAGAGTACAAAGACTCCATCTCAGCTTTCATAGCATCTTGCCAACGTTCCAAATCTATGTCATTAATTGCTTCATCATAGGTACAGGGATCTTATTCCCGTTCTTCTAGGATTGCCTAGTAAGACTCTCCCAAGAACGAAAACCTGTCAGGGGGTCTGACAATCCTCCCACTACGAGGAGGCACTGGCGTAACTACTGGGTCTGGTAAGGCTGGTTTTTCTTCATGTTCGGTCACTCTTGGATTTGGAATTGATTATTCTTTAATCTCTTCCAAGATCACCTTATCTAAAGATTTCCAGTCCATCATATAATCTTCCTCCAGAAAAATCGCATTAGTGCTTACCAGCACTTTCTGCTCTCTGGGATTATAGAATAACCAACCTTTAGTTCCTTTAGGATATCCTACAAACGTGCATACTTCCGACTTCGTTTCCAACTTATCCGTCTTAACCTTTAGCATGTGTGCCGGACAACCCCAAATGTGTAAATGTTGTAGACTAGGCTTTCGCCCAGACCACAACTCCCGGGGAGTCTTAGGTACAAACTTAGATGGTACGAGGTTTAGTATGTACATTGCAGTATCCAAGGCGTATCCCCAAAAGGATATAGGTAATCCTGAGAAACTCATCATAGACCTGATCATATCTAAAAGAGTCCGGTTCCTTCTTTCCGTTACTCCATTCTGTTGAGGCATACCAGGAGCAGACAACTGGGATAGAATCTCATTCTCTGATAAGTATCCCATAAAATCAGCAGAGAGATATTCCCCTCCTCCATCTGATCTAAGAGTCTTGATACTTTTACCTAACTGCTTTTCCGCTTCTGCTCGAAACTCTTTGAACTTTTCAAAAGCCTCAAACTTGCGGTGCATAAGGTATATGTATCCATATCTTGAGTAATCATCTGTGAAAGTGATGAAGTACTCATATCCTCCTCTAGCTCTGACATTAATGGGTCCACACACATCAGTAGCACTAATTCCAATAAATTTTTGACCCTATTGCCCTCGGATGAAAATGGTCTTTTGGTCATTTTACCTTCCAGACAGGACTCACAGACAGGCATTGATTCTACCACCAATGAAGGCAAGATACCATCTTTCACTAGCCTGTCAATCCTATTTAGGTTTATATGACCTAACCTCAAATGCTAAAGTTTTGTTGGATTAGATGAAGGTGACTTCCTCTTTAATGATGGTCTATTAATTGTTTAGTATCATGTATCTCATACATCGTGGGAGTTAACAAATAAAGCACATTGGTTACCCTGCCAGAACATATAAAAGTACCATTCTTCTTTATGACAACTTCAGTACCAAAAGTAATAGAATAATTTTTATTCACCAAACTAGAAACTGAAATTAAATTTCGCCGTAAAGATGGTACATATAATGTGTTTGACAAAACCAATTTATTATTTGAGAAACATAAAGTAATAACACCCACTGAAACAGCCTTTGCCTTAGCATCAGATCCTAGGTTGACAATGATTTCTCTGTCATTGAACCTCCTGGTTTCCTTGAACTCCTACAATGAATTACATATGTGATTAGTTGCCCCGAAGTCCACACACCAGGATTCTGAAGTACCAGTTGTAAAACTAACTTCAGAAATAAGTGACACAATCATACCTGAGGTCTTCTTCTTAGACAGATAATCTGGACAATTTCTTTTCCATTGTTCTGTCTTACCACAATAGAAACACTTTCCTCCCTGCACCCTTAGCCTTGGCCACACCACCATTAGGACCATTCTCCACCTTTGGACCATTCGGAACTAATTTCTTTTTGCCTTTCCGCCCTTTGCTTTTCGGCTTAGGCTTGGCATCTAACTTTTCTGTCACTAGAGCAGTTGGCTTCTTCTTCATAATCTCTTCAGTTACTACCAGCTGACTAAACAGCTCAGCCAGAGTTAGATTCATCTTATTCATATTATAATTGGCCTTGAAATTGTTGAATGACTCTGGCAGTGACTCAAGGATTATGTCGATCTGCGATTCTGCATCAATCGCAACCCCCAGTACATCTAACTCATTCAATGAGTCCATCATTTTCAGCATATGTTCCTGTACTGATGTACCTTCAGCCATATTGGTGCCAATGAGCACCCTCATAGCAACCTGCCTAGCAGGCCTGCCCTGTTCCGCAAACATCTCATTTAAGTTCGATATAATATCGTATGCAGTCTTATAGGATTAATGTTGGTGTTGCAAAACACTAGACATGGATGCCTGAATGTAACATCTGGCCATCTCATCGTCTTTGGCCCATTTGGTATAAAGTTCATTTTCTTCTTCCGATGCATCCGGGCTAGGCTCATCAAGGGGGGGGTTTGGTAAAGACATATTTATATCCTAAAGCAGTCAGGACAATATCCAGGTTCCGTTTCCAGTCCACATAGTTGGATACCACCAACTTATTCTGGTTGAGGATGGTCGCAAGTGGATTGAAAGTATTTGCATTCATGCTTGAAATACTGTAGCACATAACCATACATTCAATTAATGAAATTAAATGACATTAGGGTTTAGTATTCTACCAAATTTATGTGGGAATCCTCATAACCACTAAATTCAAAATACATCGGAATCCCAATCCCCAGGGTATGCCTCCTTGGGGAGTGCAAATACCAACTAGATTGGAGCGGATCAAAGTTGGTCAAGGTTAGGATTAAGACTAACTATCCATGATCCCCATCATTCATTATTATCTAGGTATCTCATACCAAATAATGTATGACTCTCGATTAGCTTCGGTTTCTAAAATACATAAGGCAAATCCTTGGGGATACTACATCATTATTTTAGTTAAGTGTGACCCACCAACTAGCATTGTATGACAACCGCTGGGAGTAGCTCCTCCTTGAGAAGTGGGCCCCCGCCCTGTCTCATCAACACTATCCATAGGAGATCCATATCTAGTATCCAAACAAATAAAAGTCATCCGTGTGGAACGGTCATTCTCAAGATAGTGCGAGACTAATATTTTCCTTACAATAGACGTATGGTGGAAAACCATGGGGATTTCTAAATATAAATGCCCCGCTCCCACTTAATATTTTAGAATTGAGGATTCTCTTATATGTATATGGGCCTACAAATATAGACATCAAATCGTCTCATGATATGACCAATGATTGGTTCTAAGTCAAGTTATTTTAAGGAAAGTCTAGTTTCTTAAATTAGTATTATCAATGGACCCATCTCATGGGCCCACCAACTCTAATTAGAACTCTTTCCAAAAATTAATTTGATTTGACCAATTTTGGAAATTGCTATGTTTGGATCAGATTTGGAAACATTCTATAAAGCAACCATCCACAAATAGAAAGTGCAAAAATAGAAACTAGTCCACTCCTCCACATGGGCCAAGCGGAATAAACTTCTTGGACTTCTAGACTTTCCAAAACTTTAGGATTCCTCAAACTCTTTGGGCATCTCCAAAACGCCTTTTGGTAATCTTCAAACTCTTTGATTTGGAGTCCAACGTCACTTTCCTTCTTCATCTCGGACATCGCCAGAATTTACAAATTTTAAAAATTACATAAATTCCTATGTCTCTACGATGAGACTGACATGGTAATCTAAACATGGAAATAAAAGGTTATAGGGAAATTCATCATGCCTTGCCCTTTCACGAGAAACCAAGGAAACCATGATGCCCTTTACACTTAGCCTTAAATAAACCAATAACCATAAAAATAAAGTAAAAGTCTCGTGGGCCAAATGGAGAGGACATGAGCCTGCAAAAAAAGAGTATCACATGCACAATAGGGACTAGGGTTAGGAAACCACCATTCATCATCTCATGATGAACAAACCTAGATAGCCACACCAAAAAACTCCCTATAGCAAAGTTTGTTTTGGCCGCCGGTAAAGGTTGTGGCCGCCGGTAAAAGTCGCAGCTGCCGGTAAAAGTGTATTCTGGCTACCGGTAAAAGTCGACCTCTTAACTCGGGGTTTTTGCAGAAAACCACGATTTTGCCCGAACTTGTCCCTTCTTATGCATTTATAAAACATAATAAATGTAGAAAAACACCAGAACTGATCCTTACATAGCCCTAAGTCTATCATCTTCACATCTCGTGCAAAGATTAGATCTAGATCGCTGATCTAACATGGTTAGAGATGAGGTATGACTCTGATACCAATTGTTGAAAGTAGATGGGCCTCGTGGATAGATTTTCAAAACTTTTGACCCACTTGACTCAGGGATCAAGTGCCCATAAGGCCATAAATCATATCCAGGATGCAATCCCTCCATCTCATCAATCAAATATAGGAATAAAACCTATCTAAAATATAGAAATCAGCAACACCATCCAACCAAAATAATCCATAATAAAAGGAGAAGCAGATTATACCTTTGGAGCCTGGTAGTGCTCTAATGGAGAAGAAGACAATTAGTTTGTATCAAGAACTCTTCTTGAACCAATTAGGATCTCCAAGACCTTGTTGTCTTCCACGCTATGACCCGCTATCAGATCTCTTTTCTCAAGAAGATTGGTGGAAACTTCAAGAGACAACCCTACTAGAAACTCCAAGGAACTAGAAGAGAAAGAGAAAAGAGAGAGGAGTGCAACAACTGCACAAAATAGGGGCTGGGGTTTTTCTCCAATGGTGGACGTCCAAGAGGGGTTGGATCCCCTTATATAGCCTTTTAAAACTCCTCTTTTCTTATTTGAAATAGAAGTCCAACTCACATTACAAATTAGTAACTTTCTCCCTTTCTAATTACTATAGAAGTCTCACTTCCACAACAATTAGTAAGTTAACTATTACCACTATTAGAAGTCCTACTTCAAATAGAAATAGTAACTTTCTAATTCCTTCCTCTTAGAGTTTAAGTAGGATTAGTATCTTTATAATAACTTGGGCTAGCGTGGGGACCACTAGGGATTCCATAGAAAACTGACTCCAATTAGGACACCGCGACCCCACATCTCATGTGCAATCTGGGCCACAGTTAATTGCAAATGACACCACTATATAAATGCAATTGCACTCCAGTCTTATGAATAAATTACAAAGAAGACCCTAAACTTCCCGATTACCATAAGTAGGCCCCTCTATCAATATCCATGGATCAATTGGAATAAATCTGTCTCTTCCAATCTTAGATCCACATCTTATTATCCTTGAGCCCCAATTAATTACAGTGATCATTAGTACCATCCAATTAACTCTTAATCGAGATGGGTGCGCACTTACTAATGACAAATCCATTAATTGGCACAAAGGGATAATGTAGATAGATCCCATCTTGACCATTGGCTGTTCCCACAGTCCTACTACCACGTACCCAAGAAACTGAGGTGTTGACCTACAATTGGCCTCACTCATTCGAGACTCAAAGCAAATGAATAGATAGAAATTTGAGTTCATCAATGTCTCAGGATTGAGAGCCTATTGCTAGGGAATTATGAGAGCAGACCTTAAACTTGAGACAGTTTTCCATAAGGTGCTTCTCATAGTCCTTCAATAGATCTAATGTACCAACATTGTGATCCAGAATCTTACATTCTGATGATCGAGACAAATCACACTATCTCATAGTGATCAAAGTAATGCAACCTTATCAGATGAGATGCCCAGTCTCATCACTGGTTGTGAAAATATTTAAGTATAAGATTTGTGACACATGTCTCCTGTGTGTGGATCTCATCCATACACATATATCACATCTAATGTACTAATGGGACCCGGTTCAACTCATGAACCATCATGTCATATGTATTGGTCATGTGCATAAAGTAATAAAAACACCATTCATCTCATGAAAGGAAAGCATGATTTTAGTGATATATAAAGAAATTAATCAATTTATTACATCAATTGATGGATTGAGTCCATACAATCTAACACTTCAACCCAGTTTCAACTAGCAATTAGGACCATCTCATAGCAAGCCTTGAGATAATCACCGATCCAGAAGACCCATGGACAGAAGCCAAGCATTGATCTGAAAATACTCTTGGTACTCCAGAAGGTTTTGTTGGGTTTGAAGCCTCCAAAAATATTGTGGATGAACCACCTTCGAACCTTCCAACAGAAGATTTTGTTCAAAAGATAGACTTGGGAACACCAGATAACCCACGTCTTGTATTCATAAGCAAGAATATAAAGGATGATGAGTTAACCGAGTATATCGTTTTTCTTCGTGAGTATATTGATTTCTTTGCATGGACTTACGCTGAGATGCCTGGTATAGACCCCAAAATAGCAGTCCACAAACTCAATCTACAAGAAGACATCAGGCCTATCAAACAAGGCCAAAGAAGATTCCGTCTAGACATGATGGATAAAATTGAACAAGAAGTTCAAAAACTCAAAAGTGTTGGCTTTATCCGTGAGGAACAACATCTTGAATGGTTGGCCAACATTGTCCCAGTAACAAAGAAAAGTGGGCAGATCAGGATTTGTATTGACTATAGATACCTGAATGGCGCTTACCCCAAAGATGAATTTCCGCTCCCAATACAGGAGGTTATGATTGACAATACCTGCAGATTCGAGTGAATGACATTCATTGATGGCTTCTCTGGCTACAATTAGATAAATATGCATTCTGAAGATTAAAAATATACATCATTTTGAACCCCATTTGGCATGTATTGCTACACTATCATGCCATTTGGTCTGAAAAATGCAGGTGCCACATATCATAGGGTTATGATGAAGATAGTCCAAGATATGCAGCACAAGATGGCCGAATGTTACGTTGATGACCTCGCCGTCAAAAGTAGAAGAAAAGAAGACCATCTAAAAGACCTTCGGGAAGTCTTCCTCCGACTTCGCAAACATAAATTACGAATGAATCCTCTGAAGTGCTTCTTCAGTGTCTCGTTGGGTAAGTTCCTCGAATTCCTAGTTTGAAAAGCTGGAATAGAACTTGACCCCATCAAAGTCAAGGCTATTCTAGAAATGCCTTCTCCAAGAACCTTAAGAGAACTGAAAGGACTTCAAGGAAGATTGGCATATATCAGACGGTTCATCTCCAATCTCTCAGGGAAATGTCGTCCTTTCTCTCGATTGATGAAGAAAGGTGTGAACTTTATTTGAGATGCCAAATGTGAAGCTGCATTTCAAGACATCAAGTCATACTTGACCAAACCTCCAGTGTTGGCTACCCCTACCACTGGAAAGGCATTAATCTTGTACACAAGACCTCTCGACCATTCTCTGGGCACTCTGCTTGTTCAAGAGAATGATGAGGGAAAAAAAGCTGCCCTATACTACCTCAGCCGTATGCTGGTGAGTGCGGAGCATCGCTACTCTCCAATCGAAAAAGAATGCCTTGTAGTGGTGTTCGTCGTGCAAAAGCTACGTCACTACATTCTTTCCAACACAGTCTACCTAATTTCAATGATCAACCTCTTGAAAGTCCTTGTCACAAAAGCAAGTTCTCTCAATGCCCGACTGGTAAAATGGTTCATCCTCCTATCACAGTTTGATATCAGGTATGTACCACAAAAATCAATCAAAGACCAAGCTCTATCAGAATTTCTCGCAGAGCATCCATTGCCTAAAGATTCTCCACTCAGAGTTGATCTCCTAGACGAACCTATCTACAACGTGGAGACTTCCTCACCAAATGCCTCCTGATACATGTACTTTGACAGTGCAACCAGGACAAATGAAAAAAGAAAGCTGATCTCGGGAGTTGGCCTCTTTGTTAGCCCTTATAAATACATAATTCCACATGCTTTCTCGCCATTAGAACCATGCCCAAACAATGCAGTTGAATACCAAGCTCTGATCGTAGGATTGGAACTAGCGCTCGAATCCGGCATCACCATGCTGGAAGTCTTTGGGGACTCTCAACCGATCGTCAACCAGATGAATCATAAATTTGAAGTCAAGAAGCCTAATATGTTGCCTTATTACAACAAGGCACAATCGTTTCGCCAAAGGTTTGACATCTGTCACCTCACCCACATCCTCAGAGGTGAGAACATCCGTGCAGATGCCCTGGTCGGACTTGCCGCGTTGTGAGAAACCGACCCCTAATCTCTTGGATTAGTGTTGTTTTATTTGTGGATTAGTTTCTTTTAGTGGGATTAGTAATTGTTGGGTTGAGTTTGTGAGCTAGAATGGGTTTTCTTCTAGTTTTGGGCTTTTGAGTGCTTTGGTAGCTTGTGGGGCCCTTTGGGGGTTCCCTTTTTGGCTTTACATTTACTAGTGAGATTTTTTCGATTTGTTTCGTATTGTGTTTTTGGCCCGTTGCATTCATCTTGAGGAATCCTACAACTTTCATGTTGATCCCGTATCCATTTGAGAACCCGAAACCCGATTTCTTGGCCTTGAGGGCAAAACAGTCATTGCACACCAAATCTGTACCCAAAACTTGACATTCCCGAAACCCATGAAACATATACTTTTTGGAAACTAGAAATTTCGACGATCATTTCTTCCTTCTTCGTCGAATTCATCCGAGGTCCCGAAAGAGATGATTTCAGCCACCCAAGTTCTTTAAGTTGTGGGACCCAAACCTCACTTGCTTATAAGAGGAACCCATCTCCTTCATTCATTCCATTCTCCATTGTTCCAGCACAACTATTGAGCCTAGGGCTTTTCTTGCAACTTCTTCTTCTTCTTCTTGCTTCTTCATCTCCAAGCCACACCAAGAGTTCATCAATCAAGAAATGGAGACCATCTTCTTCTTCCTCTTCACCATGGCTCCCTATTGATACCATTTTTGGAGAAATCTCCCAACCTAGAGACCTCCCTTGAGCTTGTTCTTCTCATTTGAAGGTCATCCAAGTAAGTGTTCTTCTTCATCTTCTAGATTTGTAATCTTCTAGCCTTAGAGAAGCTCCACCTTGATTATTGAATGGTTTCCTTGTCGTTTCATTGTTTAACCCATTTTAGGGTTTGTTTTGGGGGTTTTTGTAGAGATTGTGGATCTTGAGCTTGAGAGGTGATTAGGAGCTTGATTTGCTTGATTAGAGTCAAAGGCAAGTGGATGAATGGATGGTTTGAATGTTATTAAGTTTTATGAGAAAATCCTAAGTTTTATTACTTGTTCTTGATCATTGGATACATGTTTGCACATATGCTTCTTGTCACATTTCTATTGATTTCGAAATGCATATGAATGGGTTTTTCTCTCTTGTTAAATCTCTTGGAACTCTTGGAAATGTATGCATTTCATTTGGTCAAGTTTGTTCATATGGTTTTATAAGGAAGGAGGTTGGATTGGCTATTCATGGTTATGTTTATAAGTTACATTGACTTGAATTGATACTCATTTAAAGAGGTGTTTGAATTTAATTGTTCATTGGAGTTCTAATGAGGATTTGAAGTGATTATGGAAGAGAAATGCTAGTGGTTTAAGTGTTGGAAAGGAAAGGAAAAAGGAAGGAAAAATTAGTGTCCCGGACCTGCTGCACGCCCAGGTCCGATCGATCGGACCTACAGGCCGATCGATCGGCCTGTCTTTTAACTGTAAGGCTTTTTGGGCCGATCGATCGGACCCTGTGCATTTCTGGTACAGAAATTTCGAGTCCAGTGAAATTTGATATTGCTTTTTTTGGAAACCTTTGGGCCTTTCTATGAGTCCTAGGGGTATATACCTTAGTGTTAAGACCAATTATACCCTAATCTAAGGTCTCTAAGACTAGGGAACTAAAAAGAAAGAATGGTGATGATCTAGATACTAATTCTTGGTTTTAGGTGGGACCCTGGCTACCCTCTTTGGACTGTTTGGACCATGTGTGAGAATGTCTTGAGCCGACACGCCTCACGGTTGGTTTGGTGGCATCGAAGTTCAATCCATTTCAATCTTGAACGGGATGGAACGACGCGATATCTTCTTTATATCTAAACATAAGTCTTTCCCTTGGTTATCGCGGATTCTATTCCTTTCGGTGACTGAATCGGTTGCTCGATGTTTCCGGATTAATGTCATGCCTAGGATGGACCGTTTATAACCTTGATTCTTGCTATTGTAACATCTAGTACTACCCATAAGCTCATTTTAAGTTTGGAAAATCGAAAAGTGCATAAGGAGCCCAGAATGTCTTCAAACTCAAGGAGTACCAAGTAATTATTATAATCGACATACGGGACCCCTATTCACTTAAATAGATCTTGAAATCAATATTCTTCCCGAAATGGTATAGTGCATTATATTTCCTCATTTCCCGAGATTTGCATCACATGACTTGTTTCCTGAAAGCATTGAAGTTACACTAGTAACAGTTATTTGTCCCGAAATGTATTGCCCAATATGAAGTGACAGTGTGCCCTTGAGCACCCCCGTTTTACCCGTTTATTTACTGTACTTGATTTACTTGCATATGTCTCGATTGGTTTTGACCTATGAGTCGGCATCACTAAGCTTGGATACCTTGTCGGTTTGATCCACCGACTTGGAAATCCCTCTCCCGTCCCGCCAGCTGCAGTTTGGATCCTGATACCCGGTTATTACCGTGGTCCCGTCCCGATACCCGGTTCGCTACCGTGGTCCCGTTCCCGTATATTTATATTGTATATATGATTTACGTTGAGTCTCCTCACCTTGTGTGACTGAGACCAACGTCCCGTTATACTCTTGTCACTTCGGTGATAGAGGACTTAGCTTCTTGTGATTGCCATCTTGCCAGTTACCGATTCCTTGGATACCCGACATGTTTTATATTGCTTACTTGCTTTCCGATAAATGATTCGTTCCCTTTATGAAAGTTGTTATTTAAACAAGTGCTAATATTCTCCAATGTAAATTCAGTTATTATTATATGGTCTTCTGTTCTTTATACCCGCACATGTTTTAAATGATTACCCGATTCGTTAAATACCCATGCTTTTACATATGTTTCAAACGATCAATGATTTTGCTAGATTTATATGATTACACATGTTTTAAAGGAATTCCCGAGTTGTTAAATATTCGTGCTTTGTTTTGGAACGACATTTGGTTTGTCAGATATCTACGCTTATACCTGTTTTAAATGAATACCCGGACTGTTAAATATCCATGCTTTGAAATATGTTTCAAATGACACTTGTTTGCCAGATCCCTACGTTATACCTGTTTTAAACGATATCCGGTTTGTTAAATATCCGCATTTCTACATAGGTTTCAAATGGACATTGGTTTTGCTAGACTGTTATGAATACCTGGTTTGTTGTATACTTATGTTTTTACTTAAGTTTCAAACGAACGTTGTTTTGCCATACCACTATATTTATACATGTTTTAGACGAACACCCGATTGTCAAATATCTATGATTATAGATGATGTAAATGAACACATGTTTTATTAGATATTCATGTTTTACCCATGCTTGAAATGAATACAGGTTTTCCCCGAGATTCCCGACTTTGCACCCGTTTAATTATATGCAGCATTTGATCGAATAGCATGATTTATCTTATGTTTTATTCTTCAGTATATTTGTTATCTTTTCATCCACCTGCCAGACCGTCGTGTCTGACCCACTACTTTTGGTACTCAGGTTCAGATTTCTTCGTCCCGAGTTGAGTGCTTGAGTTGGCTGTGGAGCCATGCCTTGCAGGTTGGTTTGTCGGCTATGTCATGTAGACATTGAGCTTGACATCGGAGCTACGTCACATTTGGGTAGTAGTTTATAGCTTATTGTTGTATGGCTTTTATTAGCCTTTTTCTTGGGATTCTTAATCAATGTACATTGATAATTGTAACTTGAACATATTTGGGAATGTAATATCCTGTTACTGTCAGCTCTGTAATTTATTGTGATGGTTACTCCAGTCTGATATGATTCTTGATATAATAGCTATGTGCTAAAGGTTGAGTGCGACGCGGAATCCGATGGCCACGGACTTCGGGTCGCAACGCCACAAATGCTTCCGCAAAATATTCAGAATGTGTTGTCTTCACACACGCGGATCCTGGGACAAGTAAAATACATTTATGCTAAATCCCATTCCCGCCCCCGAGGTTTCGGTTCGGGGGCGTGACACGCATCCATGGCAATCCAAGAAGGGGAAAATATGCAAATTAGAATGCGTGAAAGAAAGATACTCCCTCCTCTTAACACACACACCAAGCAGTTGCCGAATGCCACCAACTGGTTGGAAGTCGGATCTCTATCATCAGACCTCCAATTGATGACTGGAGAGATCCGTTCATTGATTACACCATGTTCGGAATCCTCTCTGAAGATCCAAAAGAACGGGTAAGCATTCAAAGATGAGCCCCAAACTTTCATTTGGATATTCCTTCGAAAATCCTTTACAGAAAATCTTTCAACGGAGTACTTCTGCGCCACTTATCACAACAAGAGGCCGAGGAAACGCTGAAGGAAATTCAAGCTGGTCTTTGTGGAGCCCATCAGGCCAGTCCTAAGCTCTACGATCAGATAAAAGGTTAGGTTATTATTGGCCTACCATGGTAGCTGATGCTATGCAATTTGCTAACCGCTGCCGAATATGCCAGGTTCATGGAGACTATGTTCATATGCCTCCAGAATTGCTACACCCCACAGCAATCTCATGGCCTTTCGAAGCCTGCGGTATGGACATCATAGGTCCTATCTCTCCCCCTTCAAGCAAAGGTCATCGCTTCATCTTCGCCGCTACAGATTATTTCTCTAAGTGGTCAGAAGCATTTGCACTCAACGATATAAAGACCTCATCAGTCCTTCAGTTCTTGCGCACCCACATTATTTGTCGTTTCGGCATACCTAAAAGATTCGTCCATGATAACGGACCACAATTCCGGGATCACCGATTCTATAGGCTTTGCGACAAATACAAAATCTAATGTTGTCCTTTGACTCCATATAATCCGACAACAAACGGATTAGCAGAAGCCTTTAACAAGACACTCTATAAAATCCTCAAGAAAATGGTCTCTAGTCACAAAAGAGACTGGAGCGACAAACTTTCTGAAGCTTTGTGGGCTTATCGGACCACTGATCGAGGACCAACCCATAGTACACCATTCTCCTTGGTCTATGGATGCGAAGCTGTCGTGCCCTTGGAGGTACAAATTCCTTCCTTAAGGGTGTCTTTGCAAAATGACATGACTCAAGAAAGCTTTGTCAAGTTGAGACTCCAAGAGCTGGACAATCTCGACGAGAGACGGCTCGAAGCTCGACATAGCATTGAGCTTTACCAAGCACGCATGGCAAGATCTTTCGACAAAAGGGTTCGGCAACGCGCCTACAAAAATGGTGAATTGGTCCTTGCAGGAAAAAGACCGATGGTTTTCGCTCACAAGTCCAAAGGCAAATTTGGGCCAAAATGGGGGGGACCCTACGTCATCGACAAGATTTTCTCCAACGGCGCATATGCTTTCCTAAACATGGAGGGTGACAAACGTATGCTGCCCATCAACGACAAGTTCTTAAAGCGGTCCTACCCTTGAAGACTTACGCCACTGGGTCAGAGCAATGCCTGCACAGCCAAAGCCTATTCCCAGGTACTTGCTCGTCAAACCCGCTCCTTTAAAATTTTTCATCCTTATGTTGGAATTTCTAAAAATTCAAAACAATGCTTACTTTCATCGTTTCATTGTTAAAAAAATCCAAGTTTTGGAACCTTTTCATAACTTGACCAAATTTTTGACCCTTGAACCCAAAATTCATGGTTTGAAACAAAATCAAGATTCAGGGATTTCCACCCTAGTCCACCCTGCCTTTTACCACCAAAAATGATTTTATGTCAAAATTTACGACCCTCGTGTCTTTAAAAAAAATGGTTTTCCAAAAAACTGCAGGGAGGCGACGCCTAGTCGACACTCGTAAAACTCAAAATCGGAAGGATGTGAACCATATTTGATACTTCCAAGATTGCAAGGACACGACATTTCGTCGATACTTGCAAAATTTCAAAAATCGTGGAGACGCAACATTTCAAGTTAATATCCACAAACCCAAATTTCAAAAAAATAAAAATAAAAACCGAGGTCCAAAACACCTCAAAATTTCAAAAATCATGGGGAAATGACATTCAATCAGTACCCGTAAAACAATATTTTTGAAAAGTGAGGAAGCGACATTCCATTGATACTTGCAAACCGGATGAGCAAGGATGCGACATTTCATCGATACTTGCAAAACCATTCAGCACGGAAGCGACGCTTAGTCGATACTTGCACCCAAATTCACGAGAAGGCGAAATTCCATCGATACTCGTAATCGAATTAGTAAGGAAGCGACATTCCATCAATACTTGCAAGACCATTCAGCAAGGACATGACTTTTAGTCGATACTTGCATTTTTTTAAACCAAGACCCGGCTCTCATGCCAACAAACAAAAACAAAATCGGCTCTCATGCCAAAAAAAAACCTGGCTCTCATGCCAAAAAACCTAGCTCTCATGCCAAAACCTGGCTTTCACGCCAAAAATCGACTCTCATGCCACAAAATCGGTTCCCATGCTAAAAAATCTGATTTTCACAACATCAAACCAGAACTTAGCTTCTAAAAAACCTGGCTTCACGCCAAAAATCGGCTTTCATGCCACAAAAACCTGGCTTTCACGCCAAAAACAAAATTTTGGCTCTTATGCCACCAAAAACAAACCTTGGCTTTCATGCCAAAAACAAAATTTTGGCTCTCATGCCATAAATCCAAATTTAGCTTTCATGCCGCAAACAAAACCTAGCTCCCATGCCAAAACAACCATTTGACAAAAGATTTTCACAAAATGACAAACTTTTGATCAAGTTTTGAAACAAACATTCCCATTTAGAATATTGCTTAAATTTGTTTTATCACAAAAGAATTTGAGTGAAATGAGGGAATACAAAAAAAAAGTGCTAAAAAAATGTTCACAAGCACTACAAAAAGGAGTACAAAAAAAATGTGTGTATACACGGGTACCAAAAAATAGAAGAGAGTTTATTACAAAAGAAGTCAAGAGCTCAGTCTAACATGGCCCCCAGCCAAAGATTCAACTCCTCAAGTAAACTCCTAGCGTTAGCAGTCAAGGCTTCCAAGACTCACTTCTTCAAAAATCTCCCGTAAGATGTGGTTGAACGTTCTAACCCGTCTTCAACACCGGGAAGCTTCTCCCAAGCAATTCGCCATCGCACGTGTTCTTGAGTCCTCTCCTTGAGAACGCGATCGGCGTCTACAACCTGGCGAACCATGATCCTCTCCTTGGCGCAAGCCTCTGCTAAAGCAGCCCACTTGGCCGCAGCTTGCGCCTCTAATTATTCAAGATGTTGCCTGGCTTCAATGACTTCCCTATCGAGGCATTCAATGTCATGCCTCAGCTCAATGATGACCAACTCGGTGACATTCCTCTCACAAACAAACTACTTCTTACTCTACTTGGTCTCATCCTTCTCAGACTTGGCTTTGTTAGCGGGGTCCAGAAACGTCTCTTTGAAGAAGTCATCGTCAGGAAACTCCTTGGTCTCGGACCACTTTTCGCCCAGCGCAATCATCCTGTCAACGATCGCCCTGTCACCTGTGACGTCTAGACCAACTTTTTCGTTAACATCAAGAATCTCCCGCACATGCTTGATCATGCCAAATCGGGCATCCAAGTGACCAGAAAGGAGAGTCTCAATCTAGGAGTTCAAAATGCATGCCAGCACCTTTTTCGCAAACCAAAGCGATGGCCGAAATGAAGAGTCACCTTGCTCCATCGGTTGACTGCCCATGCCATGCCCTGTTGGAAGAGTAATCAGAAAACTCGTTCTAATCGGAGCCACTGGGAAAGGAATCTCAGCACGAGGACTCACCTCTGTCGTGTCAGAACTAGTGGTAGAAGCCCCTACCTCTGGATCAACCTCTGGCACCCCTTGCTCTGGTTCGAAAGAAAGCGATGGGATCTCTCCTGTCACTTCACAACCTGCCAATGAAACATAAAAGGATATGAATACGATCCTGTTGAAAAGTCATTATCACCAGGGTTATTATTATAAAGTACCTTCTTCGACGACTGGCGAAGTACTCTCTGCCTCCATGAACTCATCCAAAGCATCGTCAAGAGTTGCATCCATGGATGGTTCAAAGTCGTCGGAATCCTATGGCAAGCCAGTTGACAAGAAAGCAAGCAATATGTTATCTAATGACGGCACAGACAAAAAAAAAAGTCATACCAGGTGGAGATTATGGAATCACTCCAGAGTCCCTCGGTTCTTCTTCAAATGCCGCAATCCGATCCATCACCGCCTCATCGGCTGGAACCTCAAGCATCACCAAAACCTCATCCTCTGCTGAAAAAGGGGAAGAAGGCAAATCAAAACAAGAAAATCTCCATAAAAGAAAAGGAAAGAGAAAGAGGAATAATCATACCTTCACCGACTATCTCTTCTTCTCGGCTCCTCTTTTTCGAAGGTTCATCAGCATCCCCTGACACCTCCTCATTGATGGTGAGAGAGATTTCCAAATCAGGAGAATCTTCGGGCCGTCCCATACTACTGTGCTACCCTCTCCTCCTCTTACCTATTTGGGTCGGTTTGCTCGAAGAACCTGCCCCACTGTCAAAGTTAGGTCTCTCACTTGAGCCCTCATTGGATGTTCTGCTCTTACCAGTAGACTCCATGGAAGCTCGTCTCTACTCCGCTTACATCCAAGCGTCAAGCTGAGCTTCCTCCTCCTCTAGTTGCTCTAAAGCCTCACCAGGTACTTCCCAAACAACTTCGGAACCAATGACGCCCTGTTCACCGAGAAAGCCTATCTTATGCTTTTCTTCAGAAAGGAAGGACAAAACTTCCTCTCGCCGGATGCCATCTGATTTCCCAAGGCCCTTCCTAGAAGATTGCTTAACATCAAGCTCCCTCTTGGAAAGCCCCCAGTAAGCCGAAAAGCACTCCACAAACCACTTCGTGAAGTCGGCGGTCCGAAAAGTAGACAACTCAGGATAAGAAATCATAGTCGTATTGTCTTTCGCACTATAAAAAACCCATGCATTTCTTCCATCTTGTAAACCTCCAAAACGATTCACCATGCTTGAAGGCACTCCAACAACACCTTGAGAGAAGCCCAACTGCAGTGCAAATCAAGATGGGACATACGGCTGGATGTCAAAGAAAAGATGTTTACGGTACACCATTGTGCCGACACGTATGTTAAACAGCCACCCCTTCTCTGCATTGGTCAAGGAGTAATGTCTTCCCAACCCTGGCCTGGTGGAATCGCGGGGGGCACCAAAATCAAAAGCCTTCTTCCATAACTCCGGAGAAAGTTTCATTAAAGATTGCCCTATCTCGACATCCTTATACTGTCGGATCCTCATGCGGGCAAACAAAAGAGATTCGAAAAAGGCTTTACCCCTAGCCAACCAAATAATCAAAGGGTCATCATCCTGAGCAGCACCCAGCTAATGGAAGCCAGGACAGTGGTATACATACCACAAATAAAAGATGTGGGCTAAAAAGACCCTATTCATAAGGAGCCTGAACAAAAAAAACAGCAGCCTGCAGTTCGGTGCACAAATAGGAGTAAAGATCTAGCACCAAAACAAGCCCCTCTCCGAACGCCATTTGACTCGTTGGATCAATACAATGCGGCCTGACGTGCGTTCCATCTCCATCAGCAAAGACAGCCTCACCTAGCCAGTCAGTGAGGTAAACAGAGAGGTCCCTCCGCAGCACAATGTCAGAACAAATGGCACATGTGCTAGCGAAGAAGTCCCTCAAGTCTTCTTGCATGACAGAGGTCTTTTTCGAACCCAGATTCTTAGCCCTGCCTTCCCAGGTCATGCTATCAGAAGACTCCCTACTGTCAAAGAAGTTGGGGAATGAAGAGCTAAAACTCCTCTAGTTGCTGGACCTGACTTTCGAGCCCTCCTTCTCCTTCCAAAACTCATAGAAGGCGACAAGCTGAAAGTATAAAAGCCTAAACTCCTCAGACTACTCCTCAAGGATGTTGTCAATAAGCATGAACTCCTTAGAGTTTGCCAAGGATAGGCAACCCAGTGACGGCACTCATCTCCTTCAGAGAAAAACCAATCTCACCATTCGTGATAATGGTGTTGGTTTGTGGAAGGAACGACTCCAACATTGCCATGAAGTCCTCGTTGAAAAAGATCACGGTCTCCCTAAAAGCGCAGACCGCATCAAAGATCCCGGCTTCCTTCAAAATGGCACTCCAGTCAGCAGGACGCAGTCAGTCCATGACTCTCAATCTGGGTCAGCACTGAAGCGGTCGCGAAGTTGAAAAGGCTTCACCCAATTGCTACCATCACCGTTGAAAATACCAAGGCCCACCGGTCTCAAATCGACCGACGGATAATTAGAACCCAGGTAGCCACTGGCCGGCATCAACATGTCCATATGGACAGGTGACTTCTCCGCATATCCGGAAGAACCGCCAACAAAAATCCATGTCTTGATCACATTGGTCATTTTCACTCAGCTTGGAGTATCCTCCCTCTTAGAGCATGTCAGAGAAAGGCTCATGATCGAGATAGTACGATCGAAAGTCGACTGGGTAGCAACAGTCCTCTCCTCACCATTAGCTGTGTAAGAGAACTGAAAACATCTCCTCTGGTATGTCATGTCGTCGAGACTACATCACCAAAGAGAAAGGTAGGCTTGGGCACAACGCTTTGATCGTCCATGACCCAAGGACTATTGCTTGCCATAATCTTGTAAAACTCCTCATCCTTGAGAGCGATCAGTCGCTGCCTCATCTCATCCCGATTAAGGGAGTCACACTCTTCCAAGTTTCTCTCCACATACTGGACCTTCTCCCAGGCCTGCTGAACGGCCACATTGGAAGATCTAGCAGATTGGCGGGGTGTGCCAATAACAGGCCCCTTACCCTTGTCAGTTTTGGAGGAGCCACCTACAAAGGTTGGAAAAGAAAAAATGATCAATCATCAAATTGACAGAATTTTGCTAAAAGATCTGGCGAAATTTTGGCATGATTCCGGGACAATTCCGAAGAAAAAGGAAACACCCCAAAAGAAATAGAAAGCTTGAAGATGGGCTCAACATTGCTGCGAGCTCCAAACTTGCAAAGCTTCTCAAATCTCCGCAAGATTGGGAAAGGGCTCAACATTGCTGTGAGTGCCAAACTCCAAAACTTGCAAAGATTTTTATGTATGAACTATCATATCATGCTCCCAAAAAAAATCATGCATAGAAAAGAGATTGTCATGCATTAGATGCTAGGAAACCCTTGACAAAAGTTTGACCAATTCCAACCCAACTTGGTCAAAACCAATCAAACTTTATCCAAGCCAAAACTCATGTTGGCTTGACCTAGAAACTCTAGCCTTTTATTTGATGCATAAAAAAAAATAAAAAAAAATGCACGAACATCTTGATTTGCATAAACCGCATTATCATGGTGAGCAAAAAGAAAGAAAAAAAAACCTCCTAAAAAAAAGAGAAAGAAAAAAAAAGGGGATTAGCCCATAGGCCGTGGCCCACTGCCACGTGACTGTACAACCAAGTCCTTACGATCTTGTCCGTACAGCCGCAAAAAAAACGAAAAAAAAAACGTGAAAAAAGAAGAAGGGAAAACGGGTGGAAATAAAAAAGAACAAAAAAACCGTGGAGAACAAAAAAAATAAGAAAAGAAAGAAAAGAAAACGATAGAGAAGAAAGAAAAAAAAAACAGAGAGATAAGAACTTTTTTTACCATCCTACTTCTACAATGGAAGTTTTCTTAGAGAAGAAGACTTACTTGAAGCCATTGATGGAGAAGAAAAAGAAAAGCTTGAAAATCCTTGAAGAAGAAGAGCTCTTGGTCTTAAAGCACTCTTGAAGGTTTTTGCAAAAGAAAGCAATAAAAGCAAGAGGACCAATCTCCCTTTGCTTTTATAGAAGAGAGCAAGCCAAAGAAGGAAACAAGGAGAAAAGCAAGGAGGTAAGTGCTACAAATTAGCAACCTTCCCAAAAGAAAGATACTTTGAAGGATTCTTTCCCAAAAGAAAGATACTTTGAGAGATTCTCTCCCACAAGAAGGGAATTAGAGAAATTTTGTCCCAAAAGAGAGGGGATTTGAGAGATTCTCTCCCAAACAAAGATACTTTGAGATATTCTCTCCAAAAAGAAAGGAAGTTTGATAGATTCTCTCCAAGTAAGGATATTTAGATATTCTCTATCCAAAGGAGATATTTTTAGGATATTTAGATATTCTCTATCCAAAGGAGATATTTTTAGATATTCTTTACAAAATGACACCTTGTGAGATGTAAGCCATCTTTAAAGCTTAAGGTCCCATGGGTTAGCCCACATGAGCCAGGTTTGACCACTTAGGTACTAAAAGGGACTTCCTATCAAAAATCCCACTTACTAATAGCATACAAAATGGTTCCATGCCTCTTTTGAGTTGATTGAACCACACACAAAAAAATCCAAGCCTCATGAGCTTCCAAAATTCAAACCATTCAACCTCATATACCAAATTGAGCCAAAATCTTGAAACTGACATTCCACAAAAAACCAAATTTGACCCCCTAACTTGCCATAGACATCTTGTTGGGTCACAAGGTCAAAATCAAAAGCCAAATCTGACCCCCCAACTTGCCACATACAGCTTGTTGGGTCACAAGGTCAAAATCAAAAATCAAACCCCGACCCCCTAACCTGCCACATACAGCTTGTTAAGTCACAAGGTCAAAAACCAAAAAAAAACATTCTTGACCGCCTGATGCGCCACATAAAGCCCTTAGGTTCACAAGGTCTAAAGGAAAATCCAAATCCAAATCTCTCGTCATTTTCAAAATTTTGCCTTGAGATAGTACGTGATCCTTTTCACTACCATAAAATCTCCTTGGAAACTCAAAAGGCTACTCTACCAAAAATAAAAACTACTAAAAGACTTGTGGTCAAGTTAGAAGTTCTCCTTCAAACTTCTCTTATAGCCACATGACTTCAAAAGTTATGCAACTCGTCGCTATACCTCGAGGGGACATTTGTTAACACCAAAAATGTCACTTTGCCTCTTCAACATCTAGAAGCTACTGTGAGACCCCAACCCCTAATTTTCAAGATTTATGTTGTTTTATTTGTGGATTAGTTTTCTCTAAGTGGGATTAGAGTCTGTTTGGTTGAGTTTGTGAGCTAGAATGGTTTTTCATTAACTTCGGTAAGTTTTGACAGCCAGTGGACATAGTTAGTACCGTAGGGTCCCACTTATTTTGCGTGATCAGCTTGGAGAAGTTCTTCGTGATTCCCAAAAATTTCCATTTCGACTTTGCTTGACTGGTCTCGTCATTCCCTATAACTTTCGTGTTCACTCCATACCCATTTGAAGCTCTGAAAACCAGTTTTTCCAGCCCTAGGTGCAAAATCGGTCTTTTCACATTAAATCTGGACCCAAATTTTGAGATCTCAGAACCATGCCAAAATTATACTTTTGAAAACTAGATTTTATGAGAAACATTTTTCTCTTCTTCGTCGATCGTATCTAGGGCCCAAAAATTGATGTTTTAATCCAGACAAGTTTAAGTGATGGTGGGGCCCACACCCACCCTTTTATAAAAGGACCAGCCATCTCCCTTCTTCCCCATTCATTCCAGCACTCATAGGGAGAGGAGCTCCAGCTCCTTAGGGATTTTTACCCTTTTCTCTTCTTCTTCTTGCTCCCTCTCACAAAATCCATCTCTAAACCTTGCTAAAATGGAGAGTGGAGCTCAACTTCTTCTTCTCCATCTTTCTAGCTCTCCATGGACATCATCCTTGTGCACATCTCAGCTGGGCAGCCCCTATTTCGAGCTCCTTCTTGTTGATTGATGGCCCTAGAGGTAAGGACTTCTTTCCATCTTCTATTGTTGAGCAATGACATCCCCTTAGGTTCTATTTCTTAGCCTTATTTGAACCCATTCCTTCTCTTTGGTGAGTTACCATTTCTTGGGTTCTAAATGGGTTTATTTTGGGGTTTTTTTGTATAACTTGGAGATCTTTGGCTTGTGAGTGAGCTTAGGAGCTTGGTTAGCTATCTTGGAGCCCAAGGCAAGTGGATGAATGGATGTTTTAGTGTTCTTCATATTTTATGATGGGTGTGGTTTTCTATTACTTGCATTAGTGATTTGATATATGCTCATTTCCATGATTTTTCCATTGATTTCGAAATACATGTATATTGATAAGCTTCTTCACTCTTGTTTAGTTTCTTGAAAAATGTATGTACTTGATTTTGGTTAAATTTTGTTAATGGATTTTATGGATCTTTGGTGTGATTGGGTTTCCTTTGATGAAATGAAGAAGAATGTGATAAATCTTATGGAGTGATTTGAATGGAGGAATAAGTGGGGTTAAAAAGGGTTATAAGCCCTCATTTTTGTGCAAAAAGGATACTTAGAAATATATGCAAAGGGAGAAAAGGAATGAGCCGAACTGCTCATCATAAACAGGTTTTGTGACAGTTTGCTCGAGCGAACCCATCAGAGGACAGTCAGCTCAAGCCAACTTGACAGTTCGCTCGAGCCAACCTAATCTGGGCAAGTCCGCTCGAGCGAACCCCTCACAGAGAGCAGTTAGCTGGGGCGAAATTCGAGTCTGCTCGAGCCAACTGTACAGCGGGCCTGAGTTAATGCAAGAAGACTTGAAAAGTTCTTCTAGGGCTTGGAGAGGTGTTCTTTGGATCCCTAATGCGATGGTAAGACCGAGAAAGAAAAGCATGGAGCATGATTGAGGAAGAAGCCCCATCGTGGAAATTAATAGAGAATTCTTGGACTTGTCAATTTGTATAGGGAGCTTGGAATGTCCTTAATTTCATCGAGTACCAAGCCAGTGGCAAAAACCGACATACGAGACCCGTATAAATCTTGATTCGAATCTTGAATCCTCCCGGTATGGTTTAATGTTTTTTAGAGATCCTTTCATAATTCTTTTCGCTTGGATTTCATATGGACTCACCTGTCTTCACGTCATTCTACTAGCCCTGTTTCAGAAATACTGACTTATGCACTTTAAGTGTCCTGGTAGCCCTGTATATGCATGACCAGACATGAATGTGATTTATGTGCCTATGGGCACCCTGTCCTCCCTGCTAAGGTGTTACACACCAATTTGTATATATATGTATATGTCTTGATTTCTTGCTCGTAACCTATAAGTCGGCACCACTAAGCTTGGATAACCTTGTCGGCTTGATCCACCGACTTGGCGTCCCCTCTTGTTCCCGCCAGCTGCAGTTAAGATCATGCTTGTCCCGTTGCCCGGTTTCGCTGATGTGGTCTTGTCTAGCTACATGTATATATATATATATTTAGTTGGTTCTCGTCACTTCAAGTGTCCAAGACCAACGCCTCTAGCGTGCTCTCGTCACATTAGTGATGGGGGATTTAGCTTTATGTAGTTGCCACCTGTCCTCACGATTGTGGCTCCCCTGAAGAAGGGTTTTTTGCAAGGTCCGCATATGGATTGGGTTTGCAATGTGAGGAATACCCGGTTTGTCAAGTAACCATGCTTTTACAGGTGTTTTAAATGAACACTTGTTTTGTCAGATATCCATGTTTTACACCCGTTTTACATGAATACAGGATTTGTCAAACATTCATGATTTTCCACCCGTTTTAATTATATGCATCTTTTGATCAAATAACATGATTTATCACATGTTTTATTCTTCAGTACATTTATTATCTTTTCACTCACCTACCAGACCGTCGTGTTTGACCCACTATTTTGGTACTCAGGTTCAGACTTCTCCGCCTCAAGCTGAGTGCTTTTGTTAGCTTTGGAGCCACGAGTTTGCAGGTTGTGTTGTCAGCTATGTCATGTAGACATTGGGCTTGACATCGGTGCTACGTCACATGTGGGGTAGTGGTTATTAGTTTGTTATTGTATGGCTTCTATTAGCCTTTTCTTGGGATTCTTCACTAGTGCACATTGATAATTTGCAACTTGAACATATATGGGAATGTAATATCCTGTTATTGTCAGCTCTATACTTGGCTGTGATGGTTTATTCCAGCCTGATATGGTTCTTGATATAATAGTTATATGCTAGCGGTTGAGTGCAACAAGGAATCCGATGGCCACGGACTCCGGGTCGCGACGCCACCAAAGCTTCCGCAAAATATTCATAGTGTGTTGGAATGCGTCATCCTCACATGCGGATACTGGGAGAAATATATAATTGTACTCCTAATCCCATTCACGCTCCCCGAAGTCAAGCCGCTACAAGGTCCGGGTTCGGGGGCATGACAGCCACATGAAGCTCCTACCACAAACAGGAAATGCTACTTCAAGCGTCAAATCTTGTCAGAATCAAACAAAAACTAAAAGATTCTTCAAAATAGCCAAAAGAAGAGTACACATGAAGTTGGCCATTTCGACATTATTTGTCCTAACTTCACTCCTCCAGCAGCTGAATAGGAGCCCATGGCGATGACAGCGTCGAAGACATAAGATCTTCGATCCAAGCCTATGGACGGTCTCAAAATGCCTCCAAATGGCTCCATGTCAAGTTTCAGGTCGAACCGACAGCGTTTGACCCCACATCAACCCTTGAACAGCAAAATCAAGCCTCTCGGTGGTGAGAACCACCAAGGCCATCACTCATCAAGCAGAGCACATGGGTGACTTCAAAAGGCTTCCAAAGGGCTACATGCCAAATTGCAGGTCATTTCGACAACATCTAACCGGACTTTGACTCTCAGAAGCCAAATCAGGCCTCTAGGTGGTGGAGCTCCCCGAGACCATGATTTTCAAATTGGAGCTAATGGATCGTCTCAAAATGACTCCATTAGGCTCCTTGTCAAATTTTAGGTCAAAATCGAACATCGGTTGATTGCACATCATAGCGTGACATCTCCCTTGCAACAAAATCAAGTCTACTGGCGACACGACCCCACATGGCTTCAAAACTCAATCAAAATCCTATGGTTGGTCTTATTTATTATTGCTCAGGAGGCTTCACCTCAAATTTCAGGTCATTCCGACAACGTTTGACCCAATTTTGGTTTCTGACGGCAAATCAGCGGCTCTGCGCAACAACGTCTTCAGCTTTTCCAAAAAATCAGAAACTTTCCTCCCCGATATGCAAGGCTTCTCATCAAGTTTTCTGCAAGAAAATATGGCATACTCATAAAAAAATGTTGATGCTCGCATGCCAGCACCGGTCGCGAAAGGGTTGGACCCAACAGACCCTCACATCCACTGACCTCAGTAGCGCCACGTGCGGAAAAGTGAGTCCATCAGATGTACCTCTCTTTTTTTACGTGAAATGGTAATGTGACTCATTTGATGAACTAATTGTCCTGTGTAAGTTTTCCTTATTCAAGGTCATCCAATTCCACCCATTGCTACTGATTGGCGGCTTCACCATCACTGTCACGACCCCAAAATTAGGGTAGGATTAGGGAGCCGTGACTGGAGAATTACTGTAGCAATAATGTTTCACTTATCCTCAGGATCCGCATTGGTGAGAGTTACAAGGTCAAATCACCGTCATGGAACATTTAGCAGAAGCTTGCATTGTGGTATAACCAGAAGTTCGGTGCGCATCAGATTTCGTATTGCATCACTAATGTCTTATTAGCAAAGCACATGGGTAGTACATCACCAGACAGGTACATCACAACAGATAGTAAGCAGAGTTAGACAAGTAACAGGATATTCCATTTCCATATTCAAGTTATAAATACAAAAGATGTATTAATTGAAAGTCCGGGATCCTAACCCTAGAAGGGTGGGTGAATAGGGTGAGCTTCAAATAAGTGACCAATTAATACCAATTTAGATTTCTTAAAAACTTAACTAGCCACTAGTGATGATTTATCAAACAAGATGCGGAAGCTAATAAAATCAATCACCACAAGCATTCACCATTATACAAAGATTTATAGTGGTTCGGCCTCAATGCCTACATCCACTACCGGCTTGTGTTCCAACACCCCACCGGATTTCCACTATCTATACTTTTCAATAGGCTAAGCAATAACCTCTAACACTATGTTTTTCTTAAGCTTAGCAATAACCTATACACTATGCTTTTCTAAGGCTGAGCAATAATCTTTACACTATGCTTTTCTAAGGCTAACCAATAACCTTTACAAGTGAAGATTTCTCAAAGAAAGTGTCTTTACAAACACTCTAAGAGATACAATTTAAGCTCAATTATAATGCTTCTAAATTAGGCGCATATAAAACTGTAAAACAAACTCACACAACACTCTATGTAATGCAGAGATGAATGCACATGATGTATGTGTGTAAACTTCCATCAAGTTTTAAAAAAAAAAAAGGCTCAAATGATATTGTTAGTTTTATGGTCTCAATACCAGTATATGATGAATAAATTGATTAATTTCTTTATTTATCAATATATATTATTGCTTTCCTTTCATGAGATGAATGGTATTTTATTACTTGTTTGCACATAACTAACACGAATGACATAATGGTTCATGAGATGAACCGGAGTGCACATGTATACTAGATGTAATACATGTGTGTGGATGAGATCCATATACAGGAGACATGTATTGCAAATCTTATACTTAAATATCTTCACAACAAGTGATGAGATTGGGCATCTCATCTGACAAGGTTGCAGCACTTTGATCACTATGAGATAGTGTGATTTGTCTCGATCATCGGAATGAAAGATTCTGGATCATGGTGCTGGTACATTGGATGTATTGAAGGACCATGAGATGCACCTTATATACACTATCTTTACTTTAAGGTCTGCTCTCATAATTTCCTAGCAATAGGCTCATAATCCTGAGACATTAATGAACTCAAGTTTCTATCTATTCATTTGCTTTGAGTCACCAATGAGTGAGGCCAATTGTAGGTCAACACCTCGGTGATTTGGGTACGTGGTAGTAGAGCTGTGGGAACATTCAATGGTCAAGATGGAATCTATCTTTAATATCTCCTTGTGCCAATTAATGGATTTATCATTGGTAAGTGCGCACTCATTCCAATTAAGAGTTAATTGGATCGGTACCAAATGATCACTATAATTAATTGGGGCTCAAGGATAATAAGATATGGATCTAATTTGGTGGACAGATCCAATTGATCCATGGATATAGATGGAGGGGGCCTACTTGTGGTAATGTGGAAGTTTAGGGTCTTCATTGTAATATATTCCTAAGACTGGAGTTCAATTGCATTTATATAGTGGAGTTATTTGCAATTAACTGTGGGCCCGGATTGCACATGAGATGTGGGGTCGCGTGTCCCAGTTGGAGCCAGCTTTCTAAGGAATCCCTAGTGGTCCCCACGCTAGCCCAAGATATTAGAAAGATACTAATTATAGTAGAACTCTAAAAGGAAATAGAAAGTTACTATTTCTATTTGAAGTGAGACTTCTAATAGTGGTAATAGTAAGTTACTAATTATTAATGGAAGTGAGACTTCTATTTTAATTAGTAAAAGAGGAAGTTACTAATCATATTTGAAGTAAGACTTCTAATTGTGATTTGGTAAGCAACTAATTGTTATGGAAGCAAGACTTCTATTTCAATCAGTAAGAGGAGGTTGCTTAAGTGTTATAAAAGGAGAGAGAGGAGGCTTGGACATCCCATGCATTGATTCCACCTAGGGATTCACGCCCATCATCATCTTCCTCTCTTGTGCAAGTTGTTGCACATCGCTTCCCTCTTCTAGTTTCTCTTCTAATCTCCTTTAGGGTTTTTCTCTTGGAGGTTCCACCATCTTCTTGAGAAAAGAGAATCTGATACGGGTCATAGCGTGGAAGATCAAAAGGTGTTGGAGATTCTAATTTGATTAGTGAAGGTGTTCATCATCAAAGAAAGAATTCAAATTCTCCATTAGAGCACAACTAAGCTCCAAAGGTATAATCTACATCCTTATATGTTGTGGATTTCGTGGTTGCATGTTTAGGTGTTGTTTTCTATCTTCTAGATAGGATATATTGTTGTACATGGTTTATGAGTTTGAGGGATTGCATCCTGGATTGGGTTTGTTGCCTTCTAGATAGTTGATCCCTGCATCAAGTGGGTCAAAAGTTTTTGAAACTTATCTGAATGGCCCACCTATTTTCCAACAAATATATGCTTAAAGCATTTCAAAATTTAAAGAGCTGAAATAGTTAGATTGAAGTAGTATTGCAAATCACATGTTCTTTTTCAAAAGACAACTTGTAAAGACTTCATTAATCAAGAAATGTAAGTTGTAAGAAAATTTAAATCATAAGGAACATGTAATGAAAGAGCAAAGGTGTTTTCAAAACATAAAGATTTCCTATGAGATCATAGAGTGAAAACAACTAGGTAAAGACTCAACCAAGGAGAGTGATCATGCATCAAATGGAAACAAGAAAGCTGAAGTAAGCATAATATATACAACAAGGCAATGACTTGGTTTGAGACTAAGTGATGAATCCAATAATGAATAAATCAAAATAATATAGAGGATTCAACACATCAAAGTTAACATGCTACAAGAGATTTTCCAATAAGATAAATTAGCATGTAACAAATGAGAAGAGCAAAGCTTACTAAGATGTATAACTATAAAATTAAGCTTTGTCTTTTCAAGATGTTTCCCTCGCTCCCTTGTATTATACTTGATCTTGGGTTTGAAAAATGTTCAGAAGAAAACTCCCAAGATTGGTCTCCAAAGAGACTCTCTAAAGCTCTCTCACAAAACAAAGAGAGTCCTTCTTAAATAAGAAAAGAAGAGTCCAACGGATCTCTTGTCGATCAACCGACAAACAGGGTTCAGTCGACCGAGCCCAACGGTCAAATTACAACAGTCATAAATTTTTTGAAACAAATCTATTGTCGGTTCACCGAGACTCATTCGGTCGACCGACATGGGACCGACACCTGACCGACAAAGCAAAAAAATGACTGAAAGCATGCTCTCTGGAATCAGAACCGAAACAGAGTTTGGTCAGATACTGAGACACCTTCGGTCAATCGACACTCGACCCACATGCTAACCGACAGAAAAACAGCTTGCTAGAAATGGAACCGACAAAAGCTCAGTTGAGCTCGGTTCACTTGTCGGTTAGCCGACACCTGACCGACAGGCTGACCGACAGAGTAAACAGCCAGAAGTCCAGAAGATCTGAAGGTTTTGACTAGAAAATCTTTGGAAACAAGGTTTAACACAGAAAATTAAAGATTTCCAAGTCAAATAAAATTACATTTGGAAACAAAAAGAAATCAACCAAAGACATTTTGAGTAAAACATGATAGGGTTAATTTACAAACATGATTTTCAATAAACCAAAAAGCAATTTTGAGATTAGGTGAAGTGATGAAAATGAATGCATATGTTAACCATCAAATTGCAAACTACATAGATCTAACATTAATTACATTCCCACAGTAAAAGACCAACAAAGGTCAGTAAAACAGAATAAAAAAACCCTAAATAATACTCCCAGGTATTTTGCCTCATCTGCAAAGGACAGAGTCTACATGACAACCTCTGCACCTCAATCACATGTCACTAGCTGCTCGGTAACCACCTCCTCGAAAACCGAACCAGGGTACAGATTGGGGAAAGCAAACCTACGGCATCAAGCATAGATCAGACAAAAGCCTGGCAAATATTTAAGATAAAGAGAATAGTTTGTAGGTATAATGCAGAACATAAATACAGGTGATAAATCATGAAAACAGTAACAAAAGCTAAATAGACAGATGGCAAGAAAAAATGATTTGCCAAATCATAAACATAAATACGGTGATTATTTCAAAAAATCAATGCAGACAGACTGAACAGACTGATGCAAGAAAATATGATTTACCAAATCATAAACATAAATACAATGATTATTTTAGAAAATCAATGCAAACAAACTAAGCAGACTGATGCAAGAAAATATGATTTACCAAATCATAAACATAAATACAGTGACTATTTCAGAAAATCAATGCAAACAGACTAAACAGACTGATGCAAGAAAATATGATTTACCAAATCATAAACATAAATACAGTGACTATTTCATAAAATCAAATGCCGACAAACTAAGCAGACTAATGCAAGAAAATATGATTCACCAAATCATAAACATAAGTTAATTTAAAGCAATTAAATATTGGCAACCACTTGGCATATACTCAAGGAGAAGGAAGCAACCACTAGCCTCAACTGAGTAGAACTGAGAGTACCCAAAAATTCACCCTTGAGTCACAGCTGTTCAGAAATCAAAGGCCCTACCATGGAGTAGTTGGTCTAGCCCGGGCGGGGAAGGTACTATAGCGACACCTGTCATATCAAAACTCAAACTGCAGCGAGCAATATATATAATCATATATAATAAATACAGGATATCTGCTTAGTGCATGGTGCCGTCAAAATGCAAGGTTCAGTGCGTAAATCAAGAATTAATGAGTAAATCGGTTACTCATAAAATACATGTGCAAGTATAAGAAAATTATCAGACAATCGGAATACTTAAAAAAATATATATCAAAGCGGATTCGGCTTTTAAAACATGAAACCAAATAATTCAGGCTTAACACAGTAAAACAGGATAAAGCAAGCTTCAAGGTAATATTTTTCCAATTCATGTTTAAAATAGAAAATGGGTCAAAGTAGAATTCAAAATAGTATTTGTTTCAATTCGGGTTGAAAACAGTAAAACGGGTCAAAAAAGATTTCAAGACAATATTTTCTTCGATTCAGGCTAAAAACAGTAAAAGGGTAAAAACGGGCTTCAAGATAGTCTTTTTCTAAGTCCAGGAATTTACAGAAAATCGTGCAGTATTTTGGATAGAAATAAGGGACCCAAAATGGGTGACGAAAAACAAAGGTGATCCTGGTAACTTGGAAGGGTATGGCAATAAATGCTCGCACACAAACCGAGAGACCCTTTATGGATCCGGGTACATCCAATTGTCCAGTAGGACGAGAACCGTGCGCTAAGACCTTCAGTGTCCCATGTGACAAAATGTTAAAAATCAGATTTACATGATGCAAGACAAAATAAAGAAAATCAGGTTTGCAAAATATGCATGATGAAAGACACAACAAGTCAGGTTTACTTGCTTGAACACATCTAACATTTCATCCATGGTTGCTCCCTTTTTCCCGAAGGGAGAAGGTGTTTCCAGACAAGTGGGGAAAGGGGCTTTAGGCACATAAGTGGGTGTCACAGCCGGGATAGAGGAAGAAGTGGAAGGGCAGACTCCTTTTCCTTTGGATTTGTTTCCACCCTAGAGCTTTTGGGGTCGGGGGCAGATTCTCTAACGATTTTCGAAGGCTCCTCACGCCTAGTCTCGACCTCACGCCCATTCCTCAGCGTGACAACTACCTTAGCTTCCTCATGATAAGTGTCATGAGGTTGAGAGCTACTTCCCACCTCGAAAGTATTCTTGGGGTTGACAGTGGGTTGGCTAGGTAAATGGCCCTCTTCTCTTCTATTAAGAGCACTGGCTATTTGGCTCATCTGGGCCTCTAACTTGGCTATGGACTGAGAATGAGAGTGGACCAGTTGATTACCTGCTTTGAGCTCCTTTAGCTCCTGCAGCACCGTCTCCTCAAATGATGGGTTTCTTTGAGGGGATTGAGGGTTGGGTGGCTGGTAGGATTGTTGGGAACGATAGGCCGCAGGATTGTATTGAAAGTTAGGCCTATTTCCCATTTGAGAGAAAGAAGTGCCTTGACCGGGCGACTTCCATGAAAAATTGGGGTGACTGCGCCATCCCGGGTTGTAGGTATTCGAATAAGGATCATTGCCCGGTTTGGAGAACCCCTGTGCAGCATTCACCTGCTCTTGCACAAACTCAGGAAATTGGGGTGCTGCAGGACAGTCACTTACAAAATGAGTGGGACTGTTGCATAAAGCGCAAGCATCTTGATGAGCAGGGGGCTGGGGAGATGAAGATTGGAGAGATTGTCCCCCAGAAATCAGCTGATCTAACTTTTGGGTCAAGGCAGCCACTTGGGTTGTGAGTTGATTAGAGGGCTGAATTTCAAATACCCCCTTAGGTTTCTGCAGAATCGAGGCTGCTGGCCTCTCCAATCTAGCAGTGGAGGCATGGTGCTGAAATGTCTCACTCATATTCTCAAAAAGTTCCCATGCCTCATCCTCATTTTTCAGCATAATTGATCCCCCACTGGCGGTTACTACCATGTTTCGTCATTCGGGTGATAGCCCATCATAAAAGAATTGCACCAATTGCCATTTGGCAATTTGGTGATGAGGACACTTTCTAAGGAGATCCTTAAATCTATCTCACGCCTCATGAAATTGTTCACTGTCGGTTTGGGCGAAGGATGTGATGGATCTCCTATACTGATTTGTTTTACCCACAGAGAAATATTTGTCCAAGAATTTTTGTTGGAGTTGGGCCCACGGAATGTATGATAAAATACAACAAGTCTAGTTAAATAATTACAAACATGCGAGTACGATGATTATCAATGTTATACTCTCAAAGGGGTGAATATTGGTGTATTTTGTACACTTGATGCATTCTGAAGGTGAGAATATCCAACCCCTAAGATCGGATAAAATTAAAATACGAGTCACCGTGCTCTACATGCATCCTTAAATGATCGGGACAAAATACAGAGTTTACAATTAACATCGGGCAAGTAGGGGACTGGGAATATCAAACACAGTCTCCCTTCATTGTCCAAGTGAAAAGGCCTCTATTTTATGAAAACAAGCAATTATAATTCCCTTTTTAAACACTGGTTAAAACATCCAAGTTTTGGTTTGAGAATTCAGAAATCCCTAAAGGTTAATCAGGTTTGAAAACAAGTCTAAATCAGGCTAAATCCAAGTTTAAAAATTCAGTTTTCAAAGGGTCATAAGACAAGGCTGGGTTCTATGGGTCCCAAGGTGTACATGATAGGGGCTGAACTCAGTTGGAGTTGCAGCTGAATCAGGTGGAGCTGATTTCAAGCAGAACTGGTCCAAGTGGATTCAGGCGGAACTGGATTCAGGTTTGAAACAAGAAGTGAAAGAAGAAGCAGCAAAGTAGCTGAACTTTGCAAGTGTCTGGGCTGAGACAAGAAGAAGAAGAAATGAGCTGGCTGCTGGACCAGGGGGAAATCAGTCCCTATTGGGTCCTAAAAATAGGGCCTAAGGGTTGGATTCTGCAGGTCCCGGGGTGGGACCCATTGGCCCCAGCTGTACTTAGCAGCTGGCAACAGAGAAAGGCAACAGCTGATTGCAATTAGGTAGCATCAGTTGGAGGAGGGTTGGTCAAGTGACAGCTGGAAGTGTCTGTGCAGGTGGTAGCCTTTGGGAGCGACTATGGAAGACGGCCGCTGGCAAGGGGGGAGCTGAAGTGGCCGCTGGCTGAGTGCAGGGGAGACGTCTGGCTGGGCTGAGAACTGTGCATGAATAGTGGCCGAGAATCAGTGCAGTTGCACGGAGTAGCCGCAAGCTGGGCATGGATAGTGATGGCCGAGAGTTAAGTGCAGGAAGATGAGGACCGTGGGCTGAATGCAGGAAGATGAGAGGGTGGCCGGCAGCAGGGGAGAGAAGACAGCAATAGACTAGCCGCTGAGCTGAATGAGAAATGAAGTGCGGCCGTGATAAGAGCCTAAAATGTACCATTTAGGCCCCTTAGTTTAGACTTTGATATACACCTTGATGCGATCAATGAGTTTAATTATGTTATTTTCATGTTTGCAGATGTTCTAGGTGCATTGGATTGAAATTGGTGCAAGATGGAGAAATTCGCGAAAATCAGAAAAGATTGGTGCTCACTGGCACCGGGCGTCCGGACGCCAGACAGACGCCCGGTCACAGGGGCGTTCAGGACAAAAGTTTGTCCTGGCGTCCGGACGCCCGGACCATCTGAGAGTCCGCCTTATGCACGTTTTGACGAGGTTTTTATCCCAAAACCTATAAATAAAAGCTCAAACTCGTTTTTAGAGTAATTCACATCTGGGAGAATGTCTGGAGCAAGGTTTTGGAGCTTTTGGAAGCGCGTCCATGGGGATTTCATCAGAGATTCTTCGTCAATTGATAAGAATGAAAAATGTTATTTTTTTCTCCATTAATGTTTAGTTCTTTGTACCTATTTGATATCTAATTGCACTCATTATTCTTATATTTTGATTTAGGATGCAATTGGAGGGCTAAACGCAAAACGAAGTTAATTGGGCAATTTTAGATGAATTTTCACATCGCTTCGTAATCTGTGCATAACTCTATCATCTGAGCTCCAATTGAGATGATTCAAGATGCTATGGAACGCCAAGAAAAAGATCTACAACTTTCATGTTTTGAGTTTTGAGAGATATCGGCTGCCTCAAGATCTGAGTTGCAAGAGAGGTGCTCGTACTTGATGCTAAATGGGTGAAAAATCAAGCAGAAGGGCATTATGGTAAAATTGAAGAAATCAGAAGTTCGTCGAAACATATCCAATATTGGGCTCATATTGTGCAGAACGAAAAATGGTGCAACTTTAATTCTTGGGTCGAGTCCAACAGAAGCCCGAATGAGAAGATATGATCAAGAAGAAGATTTTGACTAAGTTAGAGTTTAATTGATTATTTTATTAAATTCCATCTCCAATCCCAAACCATTTCAATTTCTACCTCACGTCACTCTCCTTCCATGATTGGGATACAGAGTTCCTAATTTTTCACTCTTTCTAATTCCCATCCAACGTTTTCTCTCCATCAGGTGGGCCCACTTGGCTATTTTTTCTCCTACCCTAACCTATCTCTATAAATTCCCATCCCAAACCATTCAGACGGGCTTCACACACGAACTCTCTCTCTCTTTCTCTCTTCTTTCTCCATTCTTTTCCCATTTAATTTATTTTGCAAGTTAGCATTGCCCTGCGTGGCTAATTTTCTGTAATCGGTTAAAGGAGACTGAAGCCTCGGAATAATTACTGTGAGATCTAATTTATTTTCATTGTTCAATTTATACTTTGAATATGGGTTGTTCTTCTATGTTTAATTTATTATCATGAGTGTTTCGTTTAATTGCTAGGATGCATACTAGTATATTTTTCGTTGCAATCTAAAGCTAAATTAGAAATCAAATTCGTAATTGTTTGATCCCTCTAATTTGTGAAGCAACTGATATTTAATAATTTACTGCGTCAGTAATTGTTAGATATTAGGAAGAACACTTGGCTAAATTAAATGCAACCGCGTGTGCTTGTGTTATTTGGGTTCATCGATCTCTCTGATTTTAATGCTTTTACTAAATTAAATCTATAGCGCTTGTCTTAGGTTGTTTAGTAATTAGGGTTAATTAGAGCGCGTGTTTTCTAATTAACTAATTAAGGAGGTAGGAATTTAATTCCAACGATGAATATTCAAAGTGTTAATTGATTTATTTTTGCATCAATGATCAGTTCTGGATTTCCGATGGTGGATGTTAACTTTGACCAATGCTTTCTCATTTGATTGAACTCGGTACTTTGTTGCTATTTATTTGCTTTTGTTTTTTTTTCAATATAAACAAAACCCCCCATTTTTTATCACATAGCATAAAATTTGACTAAATACTCTCCGTGGGAACGATCCTTACTCGCACTACTACATTTATTTTTGGAGTAAAGGTTTTATTATATTTGGGTGCCGGCGACAGCACGACCAAATTTTGGCGCCGTTGCCGGGGAGTGATTCTAGTCGATTTTTGTGCTTCGTGTGA